>OU426979.1:42212087-44612087 GCA_911387785.2 Aelia acuminata
ATAATCGAAAAAAGGTAAAAATTGGAAAAAAAGTTATGAAATAAAGTGCCCCCTTCGTTTCATCAATTTTGATGAAATTTTGGCTATCACATCCTGGACACATACATACACCAAATACTCAGTCTGATCAAAATCATTCCAGCCATTTTTGAGTAAATAAAAAAAACACGTGAAAGTCAGACAAAATTTATTAAGTAAAGTACCCCCTCTGTTTCACCAATTTTGATGAAATTTCGGCTGTCGCATCGCGGGCATATACATCCATCAAATGCCCAGTTTGATAAAAATAGTTAAAGCCGTTTTTGAGTAAATAAAAAAAAACACGTGAAAGTCACAAAATTTATTAAGTAAAGTGCCCACTCAAGTTGATCAATTTTGATGAAACTTTTATTGTCATATAAATACATCAAATATGAAGTTTAATCAAAATCGTTAGAGCCGTTTTAGAGAAAATCGAGAAAAACCTAAAAATTAGACAAAATTCTTCAAATAAATTCTACCCCCAACGTTTGACCAATTGTGATGAAATTTTTGCTGTCACATCTGGGGCATATCCATACACCGAATAGCAAATTTCAGGTTCGTACGGTTTATAGTTTTTGAGCTAGTCTGTTCACACACACACACACACACAGAACATTTTGCGGGACTTAGTCATTTGGACTCAGGGGACCCCAAAACGTGTATTTCCGTTGAAAACCGGAAGTCGAAATTTTTAACGATCGCAATACTTTCCCTTACTATACATTTCTTATATGGTTAAGTGAAAGTAAAAATTTACATAAAACAGCTTCATCCACACTTATTTTTGTTTGTTATTCTCCTTGAGGTATAGAGATTATAAATACAAAACTGGAAAGTCTTCAGTTATCATCGAGTCATTATTATCATTTATTTATTATACAAGCACTTCAAAAAAAATTCTAATATGTTATAAAATGGAATTTCGTGTGTGTCTCCGGCACTTTACTCTTAGTATGATTCTTAATCTTTTAAAAAATAATGAAATAGCTTCACAGCTAAACAATCCATCTGTGTGGTAGATAAAGGAAATTAATAAAACAAAATAAAGTAGCTATTTCTATTAATTGCTATGGTAAGATTTCAGAAAGTGGCAGTAAATGAAAAGATACTTTAGGAGCTATCCCATCAGTCACTGACAAGTATATTCTTTATAAACCGCATTATTACGAAGCATTAATTATTTCACCCTAAGATACGAAACACAACCGAGTCATTGAAGCTTATACATATTCATTCAACTTGAGTAAGTCCATTCAATCTGCCATGCTTGAGTAATTACAAACCTTTATAGGCTACTTTCGGCTGAGATATTTCGCTATAAACAAAAGAGCCAGGGAGTACTCAACGAATGGCAACCGCTATCTGGATTTGCCGGGCGATTAGGAATATGATAACTAAGTTGAAGCGGGGTTTTAGGGTCTCCGAGCTCACCCCAGCCACCGCAGATACGTTATTTACATAATTACCAAGTGGAGTGGGGGGGGGGGTGGTGTGCTGGCAGTAAAGACAATTATCCCCAGCTCAGGGCCACCCCTAAGTCTGATATGTGACTGTCTTAGGCTAGATGGCTAAATCCCCCACTTCATCAACACAAGCTGTCTGGGTACCAAGAACCTAAGTCAAAGCTGTATCGTTTACAATTAATAGAAATTTCTATCTGATGAGAGTTAAAAAGAGAAGTTAAAACGATCAAGACCAAACCGTGGGTACTCTAAAAATTTATTTGCACCACTAAAATTAATTAAGCGTATTCAGATATATTTCGAAAGGTGTGACAGGAAGTAGGATTTTCCTTATGGATTTAGCTGAAAAGAGTCAATATAATGTGAAAAGCGAGGTTCTATCTTGAGGAGCCTTTTAAAACTGCGGGTCTTTCCGAGTAGTGAGCCTCATTAATAGGTAAAATAGGAGCAGATTGATAGTTAGAAAATACTTTTGTAGATAATAATTACCAAATTTTATGTTATTTACTTAAGTAGTGCATATTATACCGTCAAAATAAAATTTAGTTATAGATAAATAGATAGTGTCTTAATTTTATCTTATACAACTACTATAACTTAACCATATGTACTTAAATATATTTTACTTTAACTAAACATGATATTGACTAAATATGATTAGGACAGATAATTTTTATCTAAACATTAATTAATTAACAACGACCAAACAATTATTAAGTTATTTTAACATTATTAAATGAATGTACTAATAATTTAAAATTTAGAAAAGACAGGATAAGAGAAAAGCGTTAGATATGAGCTTTCTTCAAGTAACCTTCTAGAGCTGCCCAATCTTCATGATTTAGACCATATCAATTTCAGTCGTGGTAATTGCACCTAAATGTTTTTTTTTTTTTTTTTTTTTTTTTGTCATTTCATCCAGGATTTTACATCGCCCAGAATAATGAAATAGGACCTACTTCTCTGCAATATTACACATAGTAACTCTTCCCCTGTTCACCTCTTATTATTATATATAAGATAGACCTCTAGATATGATGCTTATATAAAATATAGTCAGAATTGAATTAATGCATTTAATATTGAAGGATCATTGCTAATAGTATTGATGATATTGGCCGTTTTTCTCAGTGCCATGAATCTTGATAGATAATTAGGCTAGATTTCAATACCTAGATCTTACCTCGATTGCTCAGTATAAGCGAAAACTGGTTTGAAGTTGCTTGTAACTTTATCGGACGGTAGCCCTGGGATTTTTACAGGGAGTAATTAAATTATTATAATTAAGAGTAAGCAATATTCATCTTAATCGCAGCGGCTGTTTGGGCGCTGCAGTTGATAAGAAGATACAAAAGAAAAGCGTTTTCACTCGCCATTTTGAAATTATGGTGGATAAAGTGATGAGACCGTCCAAAGGCGTTCCCACAAAAAAAAAAAAGGTGACTGCTTCGTTTTTTTGAGTGATGTTCTACTTATACTTTCGATAAAACGCACCCAAGTCTTCTCGGTTAGTAGATTAAAAAATATATTCACAAACAAATATGTAGATAGGTACCTACATCTCTCCCATTTAGTATATCTTAATCGAATTACTGTAGCTTCATTAGGAGGGGCTGATAAGATAGTAAAGTAAGTTAAGACTTAGTTTGGGCTATCGGCCGGACATGAATATTCCCGCCGGGGTGACTAATAGGGTCCAGCGTGCCCCGGGGCAGGACTTATCTAGTCACGCTCATTACCTACCCCGCTGCCTAGTCGCTCGTGTAACCTTATCTCTCCACTCAGAGCGTCTTCCCTGACCATCGGGCACCTGTGTCCGTTCCTCAACAGCTTCGTCGCCGATGGAACGGTATATGGAGTATATGAGGTAAATAGGCAACCTCAATAATACAGATGTCAATGCATGGGCGTACCCAGCGGGGGGCAGTGGGGGGCAGCTGCCCCCCCTGGAAGGCTGGAAGCAATAATTTTTTAGTCTTTTAAGACTGGAAGCAATAATAGAATACATTTTTTTCAAGCAAATAATTGTAATAACTTAGTTGATAAAGCACTGCTATAATTATAAATAATTTTGGTTTCATTCACCTTTTCCGCGGTAAGGTGTTACAACCTGAGCGCCCATAGCTTGCCCCCCCCCTAGTTTTTAGCTTGCCCCCCTCTAGTTTTGATCCTGGGTATGCCCTTGTGTCAATGTTCAAAAAACGTTGGAGTATTTTTTTTCAAAATGCTGAATTGAGGTTTACTGTCTTTAGGTATGTTTTCCGATATTGTTATTGATATTTTTTAAAAACTCGGATTTAAGGAATGATGTTTAAGTAATAGGTCCAAAACCACAAGACACGATACACATTTGAAAGCATTATTTTCTGAACCTTAATCTTTCTATTAACATTTCTTTGATATGAAAATCTTACCAAGAGCAAGCCCTAGTATCCTTTGTTATTTGTTACTGTGCGATCAATAGAAAATAGGAGTTGACAGCAACATACAATACATAAAATTACAATTTAAAACGAAATAAAATAAGTACACAAAACTCATAAGAAAGATACAAAAAAAAAAAAAATAAAGAAACGATGCTGTATATTAAAAAAATGCAACAAAATAAACTATATTCTTAACCATTAATTATCATTGGTTATTAATATTATTATTGAATAAATTATTTCCAATTTTTATTGGTCATATAAATTCCTATTATTGCTGAAATTATTCGTTTAAGATAAATGATCTTATTTTGAATGCTTGTTTAACATAACAATATAAATTTATGATTCTGTCTGGCGACGATAGTAAGTTCCCAACGTCACTACACTGGGGCAAGTTATATTGGCAGACCGATTATACATTGGGCATCTCAGCAGAAAATGTTCTATATTTTCTTCATTTTTACTTTCACTTACCTATATATGAAATATATAGTAAGTGGAAGTATTGCGATCGTGAAAATTTTCGACTTCCGGTTTTCAACGGAAATACACATTTTGGGGTCCCCTGAGTCAATATAACCAAGTCCCGCGAAATGGTCTGTGTGTGTGTCTGTGTGTCTGTGTGTCTGTGTGTCTGTGTGTGTGTGTGTGAACAGACTAGCTCAAAAACTATAAACGGTGTATCAAAACACGTCAATTTCTAATCTAAGTAAGTTGGTAAGTGAAAGTTGTGTGTTGCGCGCACGCAACAGATTTTTTAAGTTGCAAATAGAACAACTTTGTTGCGATAAGTTATGCCGGATATTAGATATGAATTACTTGCTCTTAGCTACGATTAAATTTTAATAACATGTAAAGGTATTTTGTCATCGATGAGTTCGTTGCTATGTGGGCTTTTATGGATATTTCTTAGTATATTTTATAATAGAGGGAATTTATCAGAATGGCTTCGTCTCTTTTCCTTATACGATTGGATGAGGGTTGTGGATAGATCGGGTTTTATGTTTATAGCATTGGAAAATAACAATGGATCTAACATTTGGAATTGCTCCTACGAACTTTGCAATTGTGTAACCGAATTATGCCTCATATTGCCGACGTTTCGTTGGTGCTTAATTATGAGTTTTGTATAAAGTATTTTCGCTAATCGGGAATAATCCATATTGTGCAATTGTTATGGTATGAGAGTATTTTTTTATGATTTATACTCCTACGTGCATAGACCTTGTTTCTATGAGGATAATGGAGTTCGGGATGGTTTTTCATAGCGATAAAAGACGTTTGAAAAATGTTTGATGGGCATTCTCCAGTTCTTCAGTGTCCATGTAAGGGCAGGGAATAAAGAAGGCTGTTCTAAGTTATGGCCGTGTTTAATTTTTTACAATTTTCAACGGAACGTATGCGGGACCTATAAAACGCACCAATTGCTGTTTAACACGCATCTGAGATGATGGTTTAAATTTTCGTTTCGGATGGATATAGAATAACCCGAAACAGGAATACTTTAATCATAAATAAACATAATTTATTTGAAGACTGATACAAATAGAAAAATCCTGTCGATATTCCTTTGTACATGGATCTCATAGGACATTCAGAAATACCAGACCCACTCGGAAGCACGCGTGCTATGTGAATTGAGATATGTAATTGACAATTAGGGGCATTCAATAGATTCCCCTACAGATAGCTCAATGTCAACTTGACATACCAGGTCTATGGATCGCATAGGCAAATGGAAAATCAGGCTGATATATTGTTATATTGAATTTAACCGAACAACATAGATGAGTCAATTGGGATGATAATGAGAAAATAAATTTTTGCATGTTTAATTTTTTTTAGTGATTCACAATCAATAATCAGCATTGAAAGAAATTAAAAATACAAATGAAAAGGGCCGGGATATCCAAGCGTGTTTGAGCGCGACCCGCTTTAGCATGCTCGAGCCGAACGGTGGCGGTTCGAATCCGCCCTGGGATAGCTGACTTATATTTCGTGGAGGCCCCACGGAATACATCTCGACCAACCCACCATGGTTAGAATAGGTTGGTTACGCCTATAGAGTAACCCCCCCCCCCCGTATGCTACACATGGACAGGTAGGGATACCGAACAAAAAATAAAAATAAAAATGAAAAAAAATAAATTTAGTTTACTTATTCCCAAAAACCCCTCAAATCAGAAGAAAACAGGTGAGGCGCTGGCCAAGAGATTTGCTATGTTAAACAGTGATCTATTTTTTCTTTTACATGTTGTCTTTCTTTTGTTTTTATTTTGCCGATAGTTTTCCTTTGTTAATTCATTGATGTCATAAAAACATCAATGCTTAATGCTTAAGTCATAAAAAGTGTTTTTCTCTTCTTCTTAAAATTCACAATTTACTATGAAGACCTGTTTCTGTTTCTGAATATAGTTATATTTATTATTTAGGAATAAATAAACAATCACACAGAATTTATAATGTTTTTTTTTTTTAAGCTTGGTAAATAGTTGTTTAAGCTTCATATTGATATCTTAAGTCGTTTTGCCCAAACACCAGTGAAACACTTTGATTTGTACTTTTTTTTGCGTCTTTTCTTTTCATCTATTGCTTACTACTATAGTAGACTTAAGATAAATGCCGGAAGCTATGTATATCTAAATAAATAAATACCTAATTATGTAAAAAAAACGTATAGGTTAATAATGCCTAAGAAATAGTACCTATACTCTATTAGTAGAAGTATACATTCAATCCTCATTTCATTAACACCTATTCTTAAGAAGATTTTAAGAGATGAACGCGCAAAAGGAAAATCGACGTAATGATAAATAGGAAACGAAGAGGTAAAAAAAAAAAAAAAAAATCCAGCCTTGCCCTTTGAATCATGGAATTTCTAGCACTATTAATTGCTAAGACCATACAATGAAATATTATTAATTAAGTCTGAACAATTTATTGAAGATTAAGCTTTATTTGAGAAGAGGGTGGAAGAAGGTTTCACCTCTAATTAATGACTTAATACTTTCTTAAAATAATCAAACTCAAATAAGTTATTACCTTGAAAAAAATCAAACTACCCTCTCAAGCTCATAAGTAAAAGTTCTATTTAATAAAAAGTAGATGAATTTCAAAATGAAATCTGGTGACATAGAAAATTATTAAAGGGAATTTTTTTTTCAAGTCCGTACACCTCCTTCCATCAAATAGTTTCATCATAAAAAAATCTCAGTTCGAATCTTTATATGATCTTTACAATTCTTGCTAGGAGTGTCCCTGGGATAAGGGCTGCTCATCGCACACCCTTTACCAAGGCTCTATAAATTTAAAATGTAAAAGGGAAAACCCTGGGAAAGCCTTACTGATTTTCGAGAAAAAAACAACTTATCAACACAATGAAAAAGATCAGCAAAGGCAGTGTTAATGAAACAAAGGAATTTTAATCTTTGTGCGCTAAATATAAAAAAAAAAAAAATAATAGCAAGAAAATTAACCATTATAAAAGGATTGCTATATTTGAAATAGTAATTAAACTTAAACCTTAATTAGGATGTGAGTCTAAAAATTATGATACAAATTCTTAGGCTATAACCCGGACCCTTCAATCCCCCCAAAACACGGCTCCGCTTTTAATCAATTACTTTTTTTTTGGTTTTCCTGACTTCTCAGCTCAGATTTTCGCCAACTTCTCAGCCAATGATGGATGGAGATTAAATCGACTATCGGCCCATCAGTTCTACTTACTTATCAGCGTCAATTAGTGAACTGAAAACTGGAATAATTTCCTTCCACTTGAGATTAAACCAAATAAAAAAGCAACTTTTTGTACTCGTGTATGGAAGTGAATCTGAACACTAAACAATTTAATTAATTCCGTTACAAAATAGCCCAGCCAATTTAGTCTCATAAAGAGGGGTACCTGGTAAATATTCCCATATTTATGAATGTATGATATCATGATATGGGTACCCAGAGAAGCTTCAGCCAATTTTTCGAACAAAAGTTCCTTGATAATTGGTTTAGAAGGGGGAAAGTGACGTTGGTAATTCCTTCAGTTTTTTGCTAATAATTCAAAAACCATGAATCGCTTAGAATATTTTAAGCTCTTTAAAATAAAATAAAATGAATGATGACTTTTCATGCGGGAACATGAATTACCCTCAAACACCCTTATAGTACAGGAAAAACTTACATGAAGAACTTGTTAACTTCTAAAACGATCGTTTTTTTTTTTTTTTTTTTTTTCGGATGGCGGGATGGCCGAGTGGGCTAAAGCGTCAGAAAATACGCGTTGCCCATGGCAACGTATGATTGAGAACCGAAAAATAGCAAGTTCAAAACCCGGAGCCAGGGTACATTTAATAATACTCGGCATTAATCCCCCACCCTCTCCCCTGGCCCGTGAAACCCCGTTCAGCCTCACAGGCGAGGAAGGGGGGACTAATAAAAAAAAAAATAATAATAAAAAAAAATTATTTATTTTTACTTTCACTTACCTATATATGTAATATATAGTAAGTGGAAGTATTGCGATCGTGAAAAATTTCGACTTCCGGTTTTCAACGGAAATACACGTTTTGGGGTCCCCTGAGTCGAAATGACCAAGTCCCGCGAAATGGTCTGTGTGTGTGTGTGTCTGTGTGTGTGTGTGTGTGTGTGTGTGTGTATGTGAACAGACTAGCTCAAGAACTATAAACCGTGCGAACCTGAAATTGGGTATTTAGTGTAGGTATATGCCCGCGATGTGACAGCAAAAATTTCATCAAAATTGCTCAAAGGGAGGGGGTACTTTATTTAATAACTTTTTAGGTTTTTTTCGATTTTCTCAAAAACGGCTCTAACGATTTTGATTAAACTGAGTATTTCATCTATATATATGCCTGAGATATGACTGTAAAAATTTCATCAAAATTGATTAACCGGAGGGGGGACTTTACTTAATAAATTTTGTAACATTTTCACGTGTTTTTTTTATTTACTCTAAATCGGCTTTAACGATTTTGATCAAACTGGGTATTTGATGTATTTATATGCCCGAGATATGACTGTAAAAATTTCATCAAAATTGATTAACCGGAGGGGGGACTTTACTTAATAAATTTTGTAACATTTTCACGTGTTTTTTTGATTTTCTCAAAAACGGCTCTAACGATTTTGATTAAACTTAGTATTTGATCTGCTTATATGCCCGAGATATGTCTGTAAAAATTTCATCAAAATTGATCAACCGCAGGGGGCACTTTACTTAATAAATTTTGTATCATTTTTACGTGCTTTTTTTATTTACTCAAAAACGGCTTTCACGATTGTGACCAAACTGGGTATTTGATGTATGTATATGCCAAATATGTGATAGCCAACATTTCATCAAAATTGATCAACCGAAGGGGGGACTTTACTTAATAAATTTTGTATCATTATCACGGGGTTTTTTATTTACTCAAAAACGGCTTTAACGATTAATAAAAATAAGATATGAATGTAGAAAAATGTGTGATTTTTGGAAATGATATCTAACAAAACACGTCAATTTCTTATCTAAGTAAGTTGGTAAGTGAAAGTTGTGTGTTGCGCGCACGCACCAGATTTTTTTAAATAGCCTTAGTATTGCCAGGCCAGCATGGGAAAACGAAGTTTTTCAACGGAATTCACTCGGGAAAAGTTTCTGCGTAGTAATGTATGTAACCTTAAATTATTTAAATTAATGTGTATACAACGCGCAGTTTTATTACTTTCACTTACCTATATGAAATATATAGTAAGTGGAAGTATTGCGACCGTGAAAAATTTCGACTTCCGGTTTTCAACGGAAATACACGTTTTGGGGTCCCCTGAGTCGAAATGACCAAGTCCCGCGAAATGGTCTGTGTGTGTGTGTGTCTGTGTGTGTGTGTGTGTGTGTGTGTGTGTATGTGAACAGACTAGCTCAAGAACTATAAACCGTGCGAACCTGAAATTGGGTATTTAGTGTAGGTATATGCCCGCGATGTGACAGCAAAAATTTCATCAAAATTGCTCAAAGGGAGGGGGTACTTTATTTAATAACTTTTTAGGTTTTTTTCGATTTTCTCAAAAACGGCTCTAACGATTTTGATTAAACTGAGTATTTCATCTATATATATGCCTGAGATATGACTGTAAAAATTTCATCAAAATTGATTAACCGGAGGGGGGACTTTACTTAATAAATTTTGTAACATTTTCACGTGTTTTTTTTATTTACTCTAAATCGGCTTTAACGATTTTGATCAAACTGGGTATTTGATGTATTTATATGCCCGAGATATGACTGTAAAAATTTCATCAAAATTGATTAACCGGAGGGGGGACTTTACTTAATAAATTTTGTAACATTTTCACGTGTTTTTTTGATTTTCTCAAAAACGGCTCTAACGATTTTGATTAAACTTAGTATTTGATCTGCTTATATGCCCGAGATATGTCTGTAAAAATTTCATCAAAATTGATCAACCGCAGGGGGCACTTTACTTAATAAATTTTGTATCATTTTTACGTGCTTTTTTTATTTACTCAAAAACGGCTTTCACGATTGTGACCAAACTGGGTATTTGATGTATGTATATGCCAAATATGTGATAGCCAACATTTCATCAAAATTGATTAACCGAAGGGGGGACTTTACTTAATAAATTTTGTATCATTATCACGGGGTTTTTTATTTACTCAAAAACGGCTTTAACGATTAATAAAAATAAGATATGAATGTAGAAAAATGTGTGATTTTTGGAAATGATATCTAACAAAACACGTCAATTTCTTATCTAAGTAAGTTGGTAAGTGAAAGTTGTGTGTTGCGCGCACGCACCAGATTTTTTTAAATAGCCTTAGTATTGCCAGGCCAGCATGGGAAAACGAAGTTTTTCAACGGAATTCACTCGGGAAAAGTTTCTGCGTAGTAATGTATGTAACCTTAAATTATTTAAATTAATGTGTATACAACGCGCAGTTTTATTACTTTCACTTACCTATATGAAATATATAGTAAGTGGAAGTATTGCGACCGTGAAAAATTTCGACTTCCGGTTTTCAACGGAAATACACGTTTTGGGGTCCCCTGAGTCCAATTAACCAAGTCCCGCGAAATGGTCTGTGTGTGTGTGTGTGTGTCTGTGTGTGTGTGTGTGTGTGTGTGTGTGTGAACAGACTAGCTCAAAAACCATAAACCGTGCGAACCTGAAATTAGGTATTTAGAGTATGTATATGCCCGCGATGTGACAGCAAAAATTTCATCAAAATTTCTCAAAGAGAGGGGGTACTTTATTTAATAACTTTTTACGTTTTTTTCGATTTTCTCAAAAACGGCTCTAACGATTTTGATTAAACTGAGTATTTGATCTATTTATATGCCCGAGATATGACTGTAAAAATTTCATCGAAATTGATCAACCGGAGAGGGGACTTTACTTAATAAATTTTGTATCATTTTCAAGTGTTTTTTTTTATTTACTCAAAAACCGTTTTAACGATTTTGATCAAACTCGGTATTTGATGTATGTATATGCCAAAGATGCGATACATTTGATCAAAATTGATCAACCGGACGGGGGACTTTACTTAATAAATTTTGTATTTTTTTTACGTGTTTTTTTTATTTACTCAAAAAAGGCTTTACGGATTTTAATCAAACTCGGTATTTGATGTATGTATATGCCAAAGATGTGATAGCCAACATTTCATCAAAATTGATCAACTGGAGGGGGGACTTTACTTAATAAATTTTGTATCATTTTCACGTGTTTTTCTTATTTACTCAAAAACAGCTTTCACGATTTTGATCAAACTGGGTATTTGATGTATGTATATGCCAAAGATGTAATAGCAAACATTTCATCAAAATTGGTCAAACGGAGTGGGCACTTTATTTCATAATTTTTTTCCAATTTTTACCTTTTTTTCGATGATCTCACAAACGGCTTTAACTGTTTTTATCAAATTCGTCATGTCTAATGAAAATTAGGTGTTCTTTAATATCAGGTAAGCTTTATAATTTATTAAAATGTTCTGAGGGGGCTTTTTTGGGGGGGGGGGCCTTTTTTGTTTGTTTGTTTCCTATAAAGTACCTTTGTTTTTGTTTATATGAAGAAATTAACTGTCTCTCGTTACGCCTAAAAATAAAAAATGGCTAAATATGAGATATGATAAAAATAAAGAAAACATAAAGAGGAGAAAAAAAAAAAAAGTATTTAGTCAACTCATAAAACTCGTTGAGCCCATGCATGCGGAGTACGCCTTTAAGGACAGACCATTGTTCATAATTAAAGCCGTTCTGTTCATTTGAGAAGTGGAAATTAACAAAACGCATTAATTTCTAATCTAAGTAAGTTGGTAAGTGAAAGTTGTGTGTTGCGCGCACGCACCAGATTTTGCTTTACTTATATTTGGAGATTGGAGCATGAGCGTGATTGATTGTTGATCTTTGATGATCGATTTTGCCTAATGACTTAACCAATGTTGACTTCAAATAGTATTTTTTTGCAATAGCTCCTTTTATGTAATGTAGAACACAGTTTTATGGGTGATGTATAATTTTCGAATTATAATGAACTTATTTCTTTATATCTACAAATAAAAAAATCTGGTGCGTGCGCGCAACACACAACTTTCACTTACCAACTTACTTAGATTAGAAATTGACGTGTTTTGCTAAATATCATTTCCAAAATTCACACATTTTCCTATATTCATATCTTATTTTTGTTAATCGTTAAAGCCGTTTTTGAGTAAATAAAAAAAAAAACGTGAAAATGATACAAAATTTATTAAGTAAAGTCCCCCCTCCGGTTAATCAATTTTGATGAAATTTTAACAATCATATCTCGGGCATATAAATACATCAAATACCCAGTTTGATCAAAATCTTTAAAGCCGTTTTGGAGTAAATAAAAAAAAACACGTAAAAATGATACAAAATTTACTAAGTAAAGTCCCCCCTCCGGTTAATCAATTTTGATGAAATTTTAACAGTCATATCTCGGGCATATACATACATCAAATACCCAGTTTGATCAAAATCTTTAAAGCCGTTTTGGAATAAATAAAAAAAACACGTGAAAATGATACAAAATTTATTAAGTAAAGTCCCCCCTCCGGTTAATCAATTTTGGTGAAATTTTAACAGTCATATCTCGGGCATATTAGTACATCAAATACTCAATTTAATCAAAATCGTTAGAGCCGTTTTTGAGAAAATCGAAAAAAACCTAAAAAGTTATTAAGTAAAGTACCCCCTCCCTTTAAGTAATTTTGATGATATTTATGCTGTCACATCGCGGGCATATACCTACACTAAATACCCAATTTCAGGATCGCACGGTTTATAGTTTTAGAGCTAGTCTGTTCACACACACACACACACACACACACACACACACACACACACACACACAGACACACACACACACACACAGACCATTTCGCGGGACTTGGTCATTTCGACTAAGGGGGCCCCAAAACGTGTATTTCCGTTGAAAACCGGAAGTCGAAATTTTTCACGATCGCAATACTTCCACTTACTATATATTTCATATATAGGTAAGTGAAAGTAAAAAAAGAATACTCTTTCCTCATTGCCAAAAATTTGTACGGAGTAGAGTCATGGACAGACACTAGATCGAACACGAACAAATTATGGCTCTAGTTATAGACTATTAAAAACGGAATTTTGAACGTGGAGCAACATTTAACATGTCATTGGACGCATAATTTAAATTGTTTTTTATTATAAAGGGAATGCAATTTTTTATGTTATGCATGGTTGTCGAGTTATTAGTAAAAACCGAAAAAATGTGGATGTTTTTTCCATCACCAAGAACTTTTGAGGAAGTAGTGTTGAAAAAATGACTGTAGCTTCTTTTTGGTACTCATTACATGACCTCCCACATTTTCAATCAACCAGTCACAGGTTCTCGTCAGGATGTGGTAGATATTTTTGAATCATGAGTTATTTTTACTCTAACAGCATTGGATCAATCCTGGGACCAGGAGACCTTCTAGTAGCTCACCTAGCAAATCTAAGAATGAATCATGAGAAAAAAACTTGTCGTTTGTTTGCTTATTTAACGTCATTCTATGCCATTAAAGCTTATCGGAAGATACTACAGTGGGAGTCCTAAATTTTTTCTAACCAGGTATAACTAGGATAGGGGTCTTTAACGAGTTCCTGATATCGTACAGGCTTGGGACCTCCATTTTATGTCCTATCGAAGGAACGGCCAGGCCAAGGATTTTTTACTCCCTTTAAAAAATTCAAGGCCATTATATTACTACTTGCGTATGTATTTGCCTCGATAAGAACATAGGCAGATCCAGGGATCTTTAACGAGTACATACTTGACATCGTACAGGCTCGGGACCTCCATTTTACGTCTTACCCGAGTGACGCATTTTTAGCCAAGGATGTTTTACTCCCATTAAAAAATCATAGGGCCACCGCGAGGCGCGAAGCCGCGACCTTTAAGTATTGTAGGTATCCATGCTAACCACTACACCACAGGTGAACCCCCCTCTATATCGATCTATAACTTATATAATAAATAAATAAGCATTGAATTGTTAAGATATGGATGCTATGGTACACTTAAATGGATTTACTGCCGTTATCAGCAATAAATGGTAAAGGACAATTGATATCGGCGGAGCGGAGACGAGGGACCGACAATGGGCCATTATTAGCCCGGCCGATATAAATATCGGAAGGGGGGAGAGAATATCGGGACATAAAAAGCGTAATAATAAAGATATAAGAAGACGGGAGGACAATGGAGGGCTGCCAACCGGGTCCTTTTGTCAACCGGTTTTAATTACCGCCCCGCCGATTAGTGCTCCCGTCCCATTTATGTTCATTTTTACCCGCCAGCCTGTATTTATTTTGAATAGGGCCTTCCCTGCCCGCTTTCTTCCCTGTCAGCTTAATTGTTTCTTTTGCTAACCTTCATCCATCATTTCAGCCCTCATTTTAATAAGAATAATGTCATAATAAATCGCTAACAAGAGGTTGAGAATATTCTTAAAAAGTCGAAGCGGGAAAGGGTTGAACTTTAAGTCAACTATGGATTCGTCATCAATGTAGATGATTCTAAAACACTAATGTTTTGACAAAAACAAAGAATAAAAATCTGGTGCGTACGCGCAACACACAACTTTCACTTACCAACTTACTTAGATTAGAAATTGACGTGTTTTGCTAATAATCATTTCCCAAAGTCACATTTTTCTACATTCATATCTTATTTTTGTTAATCGTTAAAGCCGTTTTTGAGTAAATAAAAAAACCCGTGAAAATGATACAAAATTTATTAAGTAAAGTCCCCCCTCCCGTAGATCAATTTTGATGAAATTTTTACAGTCATATCTCGGGTATATAAATACATCAAATACCAAGTTTTATCAAAATCGTTAAAACCGTTTTTGAGTAAATAAAAAAAACATGTGAAAATGGTACAAAATTTATTAAGTAAAGTCCCCCCTCCCGTAGATCAATTTTGATGAAATTTTTACAGTCACATCTCGGGCATATAAATTCATCAAATACCAAGTTTGATCAAAATCGTTAAAACCGTTTTTGAGTAAATAAAAAAAACACGTGAAAATGATACAAAATTTAATAAGTAAAGTCCCCCCTCCGGTTAATCAATTTTGATGAAATTTTTACAGTCATATTTCCGGCATATAAATCGATCAAATGCTCAGTTTAATCAAAATCGTTAGAGCCGTTTTTGAGAAAATCGAAAAAAAACGTAAAAAGTTATTAAATAAAGTACCCCCTCCCTTTGAGCAATTTTGATGAAATTTTTGCTTTCACATCGCGGGCATATACCTAGACTAAATACCAAATTTCAGGTTCCCATGGTTTATAGTTTTTGAGCTAGTCTGTTCACATACACACACACACACACACACACAGACCATTTCGCGGGACTTGGTTATTTCGACTCAGGGGGTCCCAAAACGTGTATTTCCGTTGAAAACCGGAAGTCGAAAATTTTCACGATCGCAATACTTCCACTTACTATATATTTCATATATAGGTAAGTGAAGCGGGGCCGGGATAGCCGACCGTGTAGGAGCGCGACCCGCTGTTGCCCGCTCGAGCCGAACGGCGGCGGTTCGAATCCGCCCTGGGAGGGTTAACTTTTATTTCGTGGAGGCCCCACGGAATAAATCTCGACCCTCCCACCATGGTTAGAATAGGTTTGGTTACACCTCTAGAGTAACCCCCCGTATGCCACACATGGCCAGGTAGGGGTACCGAACAAAAAAAAAAAAAAATATAGGTAAGTGAAAGTAAAAATTATCAAAAAGATTTACGAACTTTATTTTTTCTGTTAGCAAATTAGGCCTAATGAGACATCTGGACACCCGATGTGGTCTTCCCTTAGTTCAATAACCAATCCCATTGTGTCCAATTTGGCAGTTTTCTTCCAACCGATGGCGACAGCTCTCTCGGGTTCAAGGACAGTGTCAACTATAACAAGTATTATGGCGTCAAAGTTATCAGGCCCCGAGGACCTATATTTCTTCCTTATTATACACAAGGAAGGTATATCACTCCTACGCCCGTTCGGTGTGAGTCGCCTCCGGTAGGATGACGGGTCTCTCATACCGGCGTTGGGGGAAGGCTTGGACAGCGTGGCTTTCATCTGCAGGCGGTCACCCGAATGGAGCGGTCACCTATCCAGGTACTAACCGCGCTCGACGTTGCTTAACGTAGATTACCTATTGCAATCGCCTTTGTCCACTCGTCCATCCCGTCCTATTACCCTCACGCAGGCGATTGTTTAGTTGCGGCATCTAAAAAATTCCAACCAACAAGTTCGAATCTTCTGGATTATCAACTCTTGTCAACTGGGCTAGTCCTAGATTGGACACTCATGACAGGCACTGCGCTGTTGAATATTGGCGATTAAAAAGTTATTTTTGATTTTTCAGTGCCCAACACCACATGTCGCTAGACATTTACAGAAGCATTCAATTGACATTGCATGAAATACAAAAAATAAATAAATAGTATGCATTGGATGATTTTCTTTAGTTATCAAAACAATTTACAGTAATATATAATTGTATATTTCATGTTTTATGAAGCAAGATGTTATGATGATGAGGAAATAAATAGGATGCATTGGATGGTTTTCTTTAGTTATCAAAACAATTTATACCTAGTACTATATAATTGTATATTTTATGTTTTATGAAGCAAGATGTTATGATGATGAGGAACTGCAACTAGCTTAAAATGATATAACAAAAATTATCGGTTTAGTAGTTCTAAATATTTCTGATTGTGGATCCCACAGTCTGTAGTCGCCACTATATAAATAACTTAGTTGAGTAATTCACAATCGTATTTATTATTATATTCCAATATTGAGGCTTCCATCCCAAAAACGGCTAATTTGATTTGCCATATTATAAGAGTCAAAGTGGACAGGATTCCAATAGTTTAGCACTATTTAAGAAAAAGTTAATAAAACATATAAATTAATAATGATGTAATTTAAAAAAATATAGGTATTCAAAGTCTGCAAAATCAGACAATATTGAGGCTTCCAATTTTCCATCCCCAAAACGGCTTATTTGATTTGCCATATTATAGGAGTCAAAGTGGACAGGATTCAAATAGTTTAGCACTATTTAAAAAAATTAATAATATTGTAATTTTAAAAAATATAGGTAGTCAATGTCTGCAAAATCAGACATTCAACTTATGCGATTCAACTTATTAATTATTTAAAATTAGTTTGTAAAACTTAGTGAGATTAATTAGATACACTTTATTGGCGATTCTATTAGGTAAAGAATATGATCTATTTTCTTTTATTAGTTAGATCAATGGCTTACCTCACAGAAGTGCTAATTACATAAAAACTATATTTATGAAAAATACAATTTAAGGTTAGGTATATCTTTTAGGGACATTCACCTGTACTGTTTACCAACTACTCGCAAGAGTTAAATCTATTTATGTCTTGTGGGAGGTTAATATCTATTAAGGTCTATATTTGCGAATATTAATAATAATAATACACTTCGGCGCAGAATAAACGAAAATAAAAAGGATATAAAGTCTTTATTGAATATCCTATTGTGTAGACGGCATTTACTATGTCATTTGAAGTCTATGCGCAGATTTTGTTGTATAGACACTCTGAAAGCCATGGTGTGCTTAACTCATTTTCGCCCAAAATATCACTTGGAACTTTTGCGAAGTACCTAAGTGCTACATGTCGATGTATATAAGAATAAATAAATATAGCTGTTAAACGGCAATGAAGATGTATATCTTTAACTATATTCAACTAGTTTATATGAATGTATCTATAACTTGGTAAATATTTTTTTAACAATTAAAGGTAGTTTGGCTCGGAAAAATAAAAGCGAAGTCCTATGTATACATAAAGCACCTATAGTTTTTTTTTTTTTTTAGTTGCTTTCAAATGTAGTCCCACATTTTCTTTTCTTTTATTTTTTTTAATTCGATCTGAATTTAATAAAGAAAATTTAACAATATTTGAAAACTAAATAACCCGTGGGCTGAGAGGAGATACCCTGGGGGCAAAAGATAGTGAGTAAGAGAGTATGATAGAGGGAGAATATTACCCGTCAAATGTCAGATATGTAATCAAGGGGCTAGGTGTAAAGGTTACCCCATGTCCTTATCGAATTAACTACATAACCTTATCAGGAGGGATCCCTTCCTTATTCAGCCATCAATAATTACTTGATTAGCGCCGATAGGATCCATTTAGCAGGATTAGAATTGAATGATTGATTATCATTAACACTTAATTATTTCGCCGCATAAATGTTATTTTATAGAAATGCAAATTAAAGTAAAGAAAATCTTTCATTCAAAGTAAAAAAAAAATCATCTGTTAAAGTGGGAGCATGACACAACTTTTACTTACCACCATCCTCTCTTGTACTTAAAATATTAATTTTTTTTTTTTTTAACTTGGAGGGAATGCCATCAACAAGGGAACGCGTAAATCTTTTTTTCCACAACGATAATTTTTAGGTTTAAAAAAAAAGAAGGAATCTATTCCATTCCATGTTTTGTTTTTTTATCATTTACATTTTCTAACGTTTCTGGCTTCTGCCTCATCTTCAAGGGATTATCTGTATTACATTTCAATGATGCATAAATTTGCTACATCTCAAGAATTTTTTTTTTTTATTACTTTGGATTTTTTTATTGGAGTTACATAGAGTCGCATATTCTAAAACCATCTACTTTGTAAATACTTTATTAGTTATAAACATACGTCAATGATTAAAATGAATAAAAATTAGAAATCAAATGTTTTCTATTATTGATATACTGTAGTCAGTGGCCTCCTAAACACGAATTTGGCTCCGATAACTTACAGGAAATTAGTTTAGATTTATAAATATTAAAAAAAAAAAAAGAAATTATGAGATTTTACAAAACAATTCCAGGTTAGATCGTTTTTCTACGATATTTCCTGAATATGAATCGACAAAGGAGGTTTTTTGTTTGTTTGTTTAACGTCACTTTATGCCACTAAAGCTAATCGGACGATGCTACAGTGGGAGTCCTAAATTTTGCCTATCCAGGTATAATTAGGATAGGGATCTTTAACGAGTACCTGACATCGTACAGGATCGGGACAAAGGAGGTTTATAATACCATTAAATAATAAATTGGAACTTATAACTACCTCGAATTCCCAATTTCAGTTTTCTATGACATATTTTTTTTGTGCTATACTCAGCACACGCCAAAACAGACCAATTTGTTTTGTTCCTAGCAACACTTAATATATCATTATTCATATTTTGATCTTAAAAACTATCTTTAAATGTATATTTAACTTAATTTAAAATTATATTAAAACTATATAACGATACTGCATTACTAAGTTCAGACCAAAATTCTTTTTTAGCCCCTAAGAATCTCCAGAACCACCTGGAGGATATTGCAAAAGGGCTGCCAGATGGAAAATTAAAATGAATGAAAAAAGAGTGTGTACGGTGTTGTTAATGAATCGTAATAATTATACTGAATATGTTATGTGTTTATATTAACTATTCACTTTTTATTACTTTTTATTACATACAGTAAAATACCTATTCTGGCATCTGACGAAATTAGATATTTAGATTTTTATGTGGAAAGGAGACTGATTTGGCAAACTCAAATTAGATTTAAACGAAAAGAACTGAATACAGGGCCTGTATATAGGTTACATGACAGACCATCAAAATTATCTTTAACAAAAAAACTAACTTTTCATAAAGTTTTATTGAAAACGATATGGACTTAAACTGTGGATTTCAGCTAAAAAATCCAATATTCAAAAAATGAATCTAAAGTGTTAAGGAATATGCCTAAGTAGATGCACCATTTTATGTCAGCAACGTCATAATGACTTGAGCATATTGTCATATGTTTATATGCTGTTAATAAATAAAATAAAAATCCGTATTTGATCAGATTGTGACGTGAAACCAAAACAGATTTTTATTTATGTTACGTTAGACAAAGTTCCGTAACTGCCTGGAACGATTACAGTCATCAGTCGTGTATTAGTATGTAATAACATGTTTGGAAGTTCTAAGTCTTTCTGTGTGGGTCATAGCAGACCATAGAAAAGAAGCGATCGACTAGTAGCTTAGTATTTGCTTGGGCTGCGAAGAAAACGGTTACTTTTGAGTCACTGTTCTATCACTGCTAATTACTGTTACCGTTTGAAAGTATTTAAATTATTTGAGCTCTAATTCTTTGTTTGATTTTTTTTCTTTTTTGTTATAACCTTACATCAGTAAAATTATTTAAACCCTTATCATTTTTACATTATAATATAATTTTAAAAATAAATAAAAAACATTTATTATAATCAGGAATCGTTGCACAGGATCGCTAAGAATCTTTATGAATTGGATTGAGGAAGTAACCACATGAAACAGACCCTCTCCCTTCCAACCTTCCACAATGCAGAACAATACCCGAAGCTTGAAAGATGGCCTGCTGTCAGTGCCTTTGCACCTTGTTCAATTGCTCGTACCAACTTCCCGTAAGGGTTTCAAATGCTCACTGCTTCGTTCTCTCTGCTGAGAGGGGGTAGCGATGGATGTAGTGACCAGTAAAGAGAAAAATGTTAACTTTTCTTCTTGTACTTAAAGCATAATATGCTAGTAAAAGATATAATTGACGAGATTGATACATGAAAAATAATAATACTAACTATGATTATATTTATCTGCAAATACAAATTAAATGAGCGTCTCTGTCTAGAAGCAAATATGTACTGATCGGTAAGGCAGTGGAAAATTCCAGCTGGACCAAGTTGGTTGACCTTTTGTATGGTTCATGTCAATCCAAATTCATTGAACTCTTTAAAAATTGAGATGAATTCATTTAGAAATTTGTATCAATTTTATATTAGCCCAGTGGAAATAATACGCTAGTTTTTAAATTCGAAACCAACCTTTTGATAAATAAAAGTGATTTTTCCTTATATAATGATATTTAATGAGTATTCAAGTAAAGTTAACAACTATATTGACATACAAAAACAATCTGAACTAAGTATTTAATATTTTAACTTTAAAAAAAAATATAATAAAAATAAATAAAATGAAAAGAATATTGATCAATCAAAAATTTAATGAAAATCTTGTTTTATTATATAGTCTAAGAGTTTTTAAATCGACAACTATCAGCACGAATGCATTTCATAACTTAAGTCTGACCACAACACATACCCACACCACTTTGCAAGATTTGGTTCTATGGATTCGAAAAAAAGTATTTATGAGAGCTAATTTTTATTTAAAGTTAGTAGGTATCAGTGGTACTAACTAAACTTATTTTGATTTAAGGGGCTTAAAACCGAAAATATGGTCAATATAGGAATCAGCTAAACTTCTATCAATATATCGATCAAAAAGAGCCTTCCTAATTTTTTGAATAATTGCTAGCTACTGGTTTCAAAGCTTTACAGATGTTCGTTGCCGGACCATACAATTTAGAAACTAAATATTCTATTATGTGTATTTTTTCAGGAAAATTTTATACATCCAACACATTTCCATTCTAATTGTCATCTTTATTTCTCTAACATTTGTACAACGTTTCGGACTTGTTTGTCCATTTTCTAGTACATATCTCTTTTCATGATTAAATTGGCTATATCCTTAATATAAGTCATTTCTTTACTGTCATTTATTGTAGAAATTAACATTTGTATTATGTTGCGATACGAGATCGAATGGATTTTTTCCTTTTCCATGATTTTGTCCATTTTTCCTTTTTCTTCTTTCAATACAAATGTTAATTTCTACAATAAATGACAGTAAAGAAATGACTTATATTAAGGATATAGCCAATTTAATCATGAAAAGAGATATGTATTAGAAAATGGACAAACAAGTCCGAAACGTTGTACAAATGTTAGAGAAATAAAGATGACAATTAGAATGGAAATGTGTTGGATGTATAAAATTTTCCTGAAAAAATACACATAATAGAAAAAATATAGAACATCCAAAGAAATAAGAAGAAGAAAGAAGAAAAAGGATAAATATTCTAATTTTTCAAGATCCGATAAGTGTTTATTATCATGAATCAACGTTTTTGAATAATTCATAAAAAAATGGCCACTCATCGGTACGCCCGATGATAAATTATTTAATTTAATACATGTTTAAACTAATAAACAAGTGTTGTTTTAAAAAATTTAAAATGAGAACAAATATCTGATTACAGTTAAAACTAAAAAGAAAGGTGAACAATATTTTTCCAAAATAGAAGAAATAAAGAATTACATTATATTTGCCCATTATTATAAAATTGTGATCCGTTAAATTATACAATATTAATATTCAAAATTCCAAAACTAAGATTAAAATAAGCAAAAAAAAGCTGGCCAAAACGAACACCATGATCAAATATAAAATCATATCGCGAAACACTTTGCTTGAGCAGAACACTGCACCATAGAGGACGATGTAAGGCATAAACTGATCTGCTCCGATTTCGAAAATCGTTTTCTTCAATTGCTGAAGAACGACAGTTGGAGATAGGTATGCGTGCCAAATCAGAAAGCCAACTGCAGATGCGCAAAATAGGGTCATCGCAGAGAAGGAACCGAACACATCCGATATTACAAAGACTGTGTTAAATGAGGAAAAATACCGATTAAGAACTGGTTCAGCCATGTCTCGCTTGTACGTTGATACTGCTTCCCTCACCGAGTATAGGGCATCTCATGTATAGGCTTTATCAAAGTGGTGTTTAGTTTAACTGTGTAAACCGGAAGGAATCTTGGTTTTTTTATTTTTATTTATTTTTTTTTTTGTGTTTTTACAGATAGCAATCTATCTGATATTTTTATATATACTTTTTTGAATTATAAGTTACTATAGGACTACCTTTTAATTTTTATATAAAAGAGCATTTACTTGCAAAAGGCGTTATAAATTTTAATTGAATAACAAGAATGTATTCTGGATAGGGGAGGCGAGCAAAAAAAATGAAAAAATGTATGAATAAAAGAAAACTTAAACCCCTCACGATAGTCGAATGTTCTAAACCTTACTGGTAAAGAAAATCTGAAATTTTTTTCGCTTATCAAATTAAAATATAAAGTAAAATGTAAATTACTATTTTATTTATAATAAAATAGATATCTATTTATGTATACGTTTGTATGAGTTATATATATATATATGTACATATAAATAAATATTTTACAAATGGGCCCGCACTAATTATTCCCACAGCATATTGGTATAGTAAACTAATATTTTTAATACGAGAATAAGAATACGCAACATATTGTCACGAGAAACCGAAAAAAAGATTATTATTTCTTTCACAAATAAGGATCCAGACTTTTGTTGGAACCCGTGCGTAACTGTATTAGTAAATAATAACAAGTCCTGGACGTGACGAGAATATACTGGGTCATTCTGGAATGTTCGGTTCCGACTGAACATCGAAGCATATGATTACTTTTAAGTCACTGTTGTGTCACTAGTAGTTACTTTTTGTAATGGAGTTACTAATTTGAGTTTTTATAGTTTGTTTGATTTTTACTTTCACTTACCTATATATGAAATATATAGTAAGTGGAGGTATTGCGATCGTGAAAAATTTCGACTTCCGGTTTTCAACGGAAATACACGTTTTGGGGTCCCCTGAGTCCAATTAACCAAGTCCCGCGAAATGGTCTGTGTGTGTGTGTGTGTGTGTGTGTATCTGTGTGTGAGTGTGTATGTGTGTGTGTGAACAGACTAGCTCAAAAACTATAAACCGTGCGAACCTGTAATTGGGTATTTAGTGTATTTATATGCCCGCGATGTGACTGTAAAAATTTCACCAACATTTATCAACTGGAGGGGGTACTTAATCAATTTTGTATCATTTTCACGTGTTTTTTTATTTACTCAAAAATTGGAATTGATCAAACTGGGTATACGACGTATGTATATGCCAAAGATGTGATACATTTGATCAAAATTGATCAACCGGAGGGGGCACTTTATTTCTTAACTTTTTTTCCAATTTTTCGATTATCTCAAAAACGCCTTATCGATTTTCATCATATTCGTCATGTTTAATGAAAATTAGGTGTTATTTAATATCAGATAAGCGCTATCATTATTCAAATGTTCTGAGCAAAAGAAAACAAAAATAAGAAATGAATGTGGAAAAATGAGGAACTTTGAGAAGTGGCATTAACAAAACGCATTAATTTCTTATCTAAGTATGTTGGTAAGTGAAAGTTGTTTGTTGCGCGCACGCACCAGATTTTTAAATTATAATTTTACGTCAATAAACCCAAATTACAGTTCCAATATTTTACAGAAGAGAAATATTTTTTCCCCTCAACTATAATAGTTCACTGTATAAAACACGTACAAAATTCAGAAGGCTCCAAATTTGTTCTTATGGCTTCAATATCAAGACAAAATTGAATAATTTTGGAATTTTGCGTAGTTGAAGTTATATTTTCTTCTTAACGTCTTTTCCATTTTTCCTTTGGGATCTTACTATTTCTTTGAATTTAATTTTGAATGCTACCTTGAATGAGAGATAATCGAGTCCGATTAACCATAGCAGCATAAAGTAACGTTAAATATACAAAAAACAAATTAATTAAAATATAAGTCTCGTCATGCTCCCCCTAGTTTATCAAAATTTATTATTAATTACTATCTGTATATAAATTTATGCATGGGCGTGTTTGTTATTGGTTGTGTAATGTTTACATTATTTAATTTCTCTGGAATAGTACCTAAAACTAATCTTTTAAGGATAATTTTATTTTTTATTAATATTCCACCACTGTTAATTAATAAACCACCAATGTGGGTTTACCTGACGCTTCAATCTTCAAGGCACACTCTAGGCGATCGTTCTTATTTTAGTGCTTCTTATTGCAGGGCCATCCAGAAAGGCTTATGACATTCCAAAACAGGTGATCACGTACTAATATATGTCTGTAACCGTTCCACGCTATACTAGAACTTTTTCAATCTAACGGAAATAATCATCTTTTTTTTCACGCCGCAATATTATTAAAATTTATAAGGAAGTCAAGTTTCAGCATTTGGTTACAGAGCTAAGAGATTGACCGGAGGTAAAGACCCAAGGAATATCTTACTGGGGTGGAGAAGGGCTTTGAAGTAAGGGGAAGAATCTCAATTTAAACTTATTGAGCTCTCCAGGAAGGTGGGTACTTCAGGGTATGAGTGGTCATCGTCAACTTCCCTGGATCTTATTAGCTGGGCAAGATCTGTTCCAGGCAAAGAAGCTATGCTCGATAAAGTCGCCTTATAGTTATTTTTTCTTTTATAGTATAATTTATGTATAATAAATATCAAGTTTGCTTTGATTTAAGGAGTATAATGTAAAAAGAAACACGCAAAAAAAAAAAAAAAAAAAAAAAAAAAAAAAAACATGAATCATTTTGAAAAAAGAAGTAAGTAATAATGAATCGAAAATTATTGAAGAAAGTTTTGCAATAATAATAATACTCTATACCTGATGGAGAATATCAGAGATAAATAAGACTAATGAATCAGAAAAAGTTAAAAGAAGTTTCCTGAAATGAAACAGAGCATGCTTTATGTGCACTTTGACACCTAATGGGGAACAATCTCATATCAAGAAAAAATAAAATCCGCATGTATCATTTTAGTTTGAAAGGTAGTTAGCTGAAAAAAGTATATGAAGGAAAAATTTTGTCTGGCTGGGAGAAGGTTCGTCCAAGAGTACGATGCAGTACAACGTATGCAGCAGTGAAAAAAATGTTTTGTTTTCTTGTTAATTTTGTAGGGATAAAACGATAAGGCGCACATCGAGACGCAGGCGACGCATAACACAGCAGAGCATCGCATTTTTTGTTTTACGTTTATTAGATAGGGAACTGCGCTGACCTGCCCTTCTTCCCAACGTGCGCAGTTCCTTTCTATAATAAATCGCGTTGACCACCATGTTGATCCTATCGATAGAGACGTTCGGAGTACTATTGTTTACCGCTTACACACGGCAGATAAAAATGGACATTGGATTTAGTAGGTTCTAATGCACCTTGTTTATCGGGCGTTTCAAAGCTTTGTTTGTGATCTGTATAACGTATATTATACAGCATGTGATATAATCCTAGAGATGTTTTCACTAAATAAAATAAAGAAAAAAATCACCAAAGTTGATCCTCCAGTTATAGCAAGCAAAACTGAAATTATCAATGACGCTTCCACCTTCAAACAAATCCCAAAAATAAAACTGAAATAAACTGCAATCTAGACAGGGGCAAAGGATCACTAAATAAAATAAGATGTTTCAATTGTATACACAAATATATCTCATTCCATATCTGGTACACAAGTGATAAGGTTCTTTGCTATATAGGCTTGAACATGCCTAGGGAGCGTGTCTGATATCGCCCAATACTGACTACGCCAGTTGACCGGGAGAAACATACCAGAATCGCATAATCACTTGAAAACTCAGGACAATTGAATTTAATCTTCATTTCCTTTTGAATTATTCTTTTTCCTGCTATATTATTCTTCCTTTGCCTAGGGTACAGATCACCTCCCAAAATTTTGGGAAAATGAAGATTTTGGAATAAATTTCTTAAAAATATTTTATAAAAGTACTATTTATTAACAATAATGTAACGTGAAACACTATACATATGATTTAACAGGTTCTAGACTTTTTGTTGAAACAGTTATAAACTGTTCTGGTACCTGTTCGTGACTCTAAGAGAATATTCTACGCTTGTCGGGAACCTTCTAGACTGTTCTAATCTATACTTTGGCCGGAATCAATTTGGGACGCAACTCCGTGACGTGAGGTGAGTTGTGAATCTGTGTTCTGTAGAATAGAAAGGAGTAAATGTACATAAATGCCAGGAGGTGCATAAGTACATAAGTAATAATTTCATAAATTTCCAATTCTAAGTACTTATGTATGTTTTTTCTTGTTTGTTTTTTAATTTTGATTTTTAGCAATAACCCATCCGAAATTTTGTTGGGACCGGCACTGCATAGCCACCTCTAACCAGGAAGGGGTTAAGGGGAAAAGAATTCAAGATGATTTAAACCATAAAAGTTGATATAAATGGAACTGTGCTAAATATGTTCTGGACCACTCAACTCCCTAATGACGTTGCCAATCTGAGGGTGATGAGGCCAAGTATCGGGCTCGCTGAAAAGCCAGAGAGAAGAGGATTGTTCCCTGGACCAAACCGTACCGAGGAAGCAGGGATTCTAATGGTACGGTATTTTTATTCGGATGAGCCTGGGAGCACAATGGAGTAGATCCATCACCCATTGTTGGGCAGCCGGGGCCGCGATTAGAGCTGATTGACCGGGGCTCTCCATCTATCAGGGCCCGGCCTCCTTATTATCATCCTCCCCATCCATCATTTCCCCAACCGCCCTCTCATCCTCTACTTCATTAACCTTGCCTTCTTACCGCTCCCCGTCTCCTACTTCCAGGATCACTACTTCAATGGGAAAACAACAGGCAGCTCTTATTGTTTATCTTCCCAAGTCTGTCGAAATATATGTTTTTTAGATGGATAGGAATAGATACAAAATATCTAATAAATATTCATTTTTATATAACTAGGTTGCCTATAAATTGGGTAACTGTAACCATAAGTTGAAAGTGCTCCAATAGTTGACATTTTGTACAAAAAGTATGAAGAGCACTGCAAGAGTGAAATGTATCATTGGAGAGTCTAAAATTGTGCACACCTTCTCGCCATTACTAAAATCTATTTATCATACTTACATAACTGGATGATCTAATTTTATCATTTTATCACCAGTGGATCTAATTAGGAGCCCCTCTCTTCACTCACCTCACTGATGGGACACTGAAACACTTGCAGTGATTTCAGAACAGCATATAAAAGAAAATCACACGGTCAACTTCAATGAAAAAAATGAAAGCTGAACAACTGCATGAAATATTTGAGCTAGAAAAGACTTCAGAATTCATCAGGAAAAGGCATATAAAATTTCTGGATTCGTTGCCTGGCATATCAAACCCTCTGTTCAACACACTGACTCCGCCACCGGCTCCAGTTCGCTGGCAAAACAGCTCTATTTTCAACCTTTAGGATATAAGTTAGTAGGATATTTTTAGTTAATAAGATAATTAGATTAATCATTATTGTAGGTACTCCCAACACAAAAATATGAGTGAGTCCCATCACTCCAAGGTAAATAACATTGAGAAACATGTAACAACAAAACATTATCATAACCACAAGATAGACTTAAAATGTAACACTGTTACAGTAAAAGGTTCTAATAGGCGGGCGCAATCGACTATAGGGTGCGCTAGTAGTTTTGCAAAATGTCGGAAAGAACGGTGTTAGACTTAGTTGATGTGATAGAGATAATTGGTAATTTTAAAAGACCATTAATTGATGGGCAGGCTATTCTTGATGCAAACCACATATTTACATGTGGATTAACATCTAAAAATAAAAAAGCAGTTATTTTACAAGCCTCGTGCCTTTAAACTAGCAATCTTAAAGGACTGCCCCATCAAATAAAAGTGGAAATCAAATTTATTAATAATAATAAGCAATTTTCTTGTCATTGTATGTGTAAAGCTGGTAGTTCTGATAAATGCAAACACATCATTGTAACTTTACTCGGCGTTTTTCGGTTAGTAATAACATTAATTACCTGTTCACACAATCATTGTTATGACAGCTTAGATTCTTTGTCATATTATTTATTTATTTGTCAAAACTTTCAGGCTTCGCATTGAAAACATGGAACAATTAAGCACAACGGATGTAATAGAAAAATGGTGAAAATTAAAAAAGAAAAACAAATCTATGACACTGTGGTCTCAATGTTATTTGCATAAAACTAGCATTTTGGAACAATAAAATGTCAAATACTAATATTTACCTGGATAAATATAGTCTCTTTCTTTAAAATAAAGGCTACATATCGTCATATGTTTCGAAACAGGCTTATCTATTCTTAATTTTACAATCCACACTTTAAGAAGCTTTTTATTTTTTGGAAATAAAAGGGAATGACACGTCTTTTGATTTTCTAATTGAACACTGAGGGACCGAGCAATACCTATTAGATATTTTTCAAATGATTTTTTGCTCAATCGGGTTTTAATTATTGAAAAATAAATTAAAAACGCCAAAAAACCCTATGAATCCCAGGCAATGGCCCCGCTTTTATCCCCGTTTCTCTAGTTCCTGCAGCGCCGTCGCAGAAGCAGCACCGTCGCTTGCGCCCGCCTATATAGTTAAAACATTTGTATTCTTATTACACAATAAATTTATTAAGGGGATTTGAGAAAAAAAAAAAAAAAATATATTCGTTTAAATATATATTTTTTTCTCTCATTTAAGCTTAATGTATAAAATAATGAAATTGTGGAAATTTTATTTTGTTTCCATTGTGAATTTACTAGTTTATATATAAAAAAAAATATTAACTTTTATTGCATTCCTTACTATCTATTAAAAATTAATGCGAGTGTCAACTTTAAAACCATAAATGTCAACATTCCAAACCTTTACGTTTTGATGTGTCAACTATCGGTTCATTTTAAAAGTTTCTAAGAAATCATTTTTTATAAAAACCTTAATTGTATAACATAGGATATTGTATTCATAGTTTTCTATAGGGATTTGCCTAAAAAAATTCATAACAAAGATTATTCTAACATCAATATATTGGTTAACAGTGTCAATTATATATATTTTTTTTCTTAAACTGATCTTAAACTATTGGTACAGTTACCCTAGTACCGAATACACAAAATTTTTATCGTGGAAAAATTATTTAAAATAAGTAACACACTGAGAGCTACATTTGAATTGCTAGAATACCAGGTCTGCTCAATAGCGCAGATTGGATTATTGTCAGTCCTAGGGATCTCAAAATAAAAAAAGGTTTTTTGCGGTCGTATTGATCAAAAATTCAGAATTGTATTTTTTATTCCAAAGAATTCGAAATTCTTAATGCCAAAAATTACTTGTAACTGGGAGGGTAAACTTAATAATAATAACAATTAAGGCTAAAAGAACCCTAGGGTCGTTCCTTCCCTACATACCCCCATCCAACTCACCTCTTTATAAGTAAGTCTTCACAGTCTCAAGCCCAAGTTCTTCACCGGCTATATTTTCCCTAAAATCAAACATATTAATAAGTTTTTTTCTTTAAAGATTCGATAATATAAGCTTCATGTCCAAGGACCCATACATCTACTAGAACAACTGTGCCTGGCTTCAAGTAAGCCTGTTCATTTATTTATTTATGGTCTAATTATCAGTTCTGTTGATTTTATTGTTGATAGTAAATAACAAATATAAATTAATTTGGCTCTATATTAAACAAAACAAACAAATCGAACTGTCATTAATGTTTCAATACTTTTATTTATGGAATAAATTAATAATCAGAATAACTGGAAATAAATAATCCAGCTAGTTAATTTATGGTTATTATATTACTATAAACGAAGCATTCTTGCTTGATATCCCTGACCTCAATAGCTTAGGACATCTTGGGCCAGGAAGCATTATGGATGGCTGGAAGCCGCAGCAGTGACTAATTATAACAGACGACATGGCTGCATGCCCGCATTGCCCATGCACCATGCGCCATGGGCACTCAATCAGTATCCATAACCATTGGGGGCAACTGCACTATTACTTGGCTAGAGGCTCATCCCTAATTATTTGTGCGGTCATTGAGGGCAATCGATTTGAAATTATTTAATAAGAATATTTTTACCATTTTCTACAACTCACAGTGGGACGGATCGCCAATCTAGATGGAAATAGTTAACATCAACTAAATGGAAAATTCATGCCGGTCTCTAGATTTTTAACTTTTTTTTTTAATTAGAGGAACTACATGAAAACATTTTTTGTCAAACATACATTTTTGTTAAAGACTCGGGACTTTTCATAGGTCTTCGAGTATAGACAAAAATGAACTATTTAATTAGCAAATTATTCTCTTTAATTTGCAAGCAAATTTGTCTAGTTAGATCTGTTTTGTTGTATACTATAGAAAATGAGTCGAACTGATACGAAAATAACATGAATGAAAAGCAATCTTTCAAATATGAAAACGATTGAAGTGGACGTGTATTGAACAATAGAAGCTGTTATTATGTATGGGACGATATAGAAATTTTATACATGCCCACTTGCTCTGAATAAATATTCTCCACTTAATAAAAATATTTCAGTAGATCTAAATATAAACGCGGTGAGTCAACTTTAAAAAACATTTCTTGTTAAGATTAAAAATTTTGAATGTTCAAATGTGCCTCCATTTACTCAAAAACGACCCACAGACATTTATATTTTTGACGAAATTTTTCTTAAAGTTAACTTTAGCGTTGCTAATTAAAAAAACGATTTAATAGCTTTACATAGGAGGCACAGGAATGAATAAAAAATACAAAAAAAAGGTTTGTTGACTTTTTTTAACTATAAAATATTAAGAGAACTATAAAATAAATATGGAATAGCTAGACTTTATTAATTAATCAATCGGTCACGAATATATCATGAAACTTTCCCAAGCATAGCCATTCACAAGTTTCTATCTTCGGTTTTTTGGGTAATGTGTAAAAGCAGCTTTGTAAAATTCATTCTTTTAATTAATGGCAAACAAAAAAAATCCATATCGCCCTTTCTCTGATATAAATATTTCATTCATAATTTGATAAATGATATACCGATTAAAAAAGAAAAATTAAACATAGGCATCAACGGAAATGATAAATTTAATGATTGAATTGATCTTGAAGAAAGGAATCGTATAAAATGTACAAATAAGAATTTTCGTCAATTAATAAAACTAAAGAAGCCGTAACTCATAATTTTGTATCCTCCAGAAAAAAAAAAAATAAATAAATACGAAATATTATTCATAAACAAATAAAAGTAATTACAGTTATCTTCTTAGAGTTTCTTGTGTTATTTTTTTTACTCTATCTTGGAGAAGCGGGACGAATAGAATTCTGCATTGCGAGAAATATTTTTTTTTTGTTTTAGAATAATTAACTCTTACGACTAATTTAACATTACAGACTATTATCAATGCCGAAAAATAATGCATCTCTCGAAGCATTAACAACATCTAGTTTATTAATAATAGTTCATTATAAATATGTGTTAAATTATAATTTATACATTAAAAAGAATTATCATGTAGCAATAAAGAAAATTCAACTTCACAGGAGCTCTCCTTTTCTAGCTCGAGATATCATCATAACAATGGGGAAGTTATGGAACCAGTAACTTTCTTACTTTCTCTGACAATAATACTTTATTACTTCGGATTTCCACCATTTAGAAATATTGGTTTCCTTTAGTAGGAAGTTATGTTACGATTCCTAAGGGGCACACCTAATCTTTCGGAGTGGAAGAAGTACAAATCAAATTAACAACCCTATAACTTCAGCAACTCAATGTCCGCCAGGGTTAAACTTTTAGCTCTATAAATAAAACAAGCACTATTAAAGTTAAAACTAATTGTGATAACAGTTTCAGTTGCTTCTTCTTATCATTAAATTATTTTGGATATCGCATCAACTTAAGAAATTAAAGATATTCTTCATGATTAAAGACAAACCATTTCTGTCTACGATGCACAATAGAATGATACAAATAAGCCATATTTATTATATACTTAAGTTTTATATTACAAATACCGTATTTTACAACCACACTGATCTCGTGGTTATAAGAGTTCCGCTATTCAGAATTCAACAATTAAAATCATTTAAATTTGAAAGAAAACACAAATTTTAAATTATCACAAAATCTCTAGGACATCTGGCTCAGAAAAATTTGTTATTACAATGAAAAAAAAAATAGAAAAAGATCTGTTTGAGAATTGCGGGATATTGCGAATGTTTCTTGTGCAGTATTAGGTAGTTAGTTACTCGGCCAGATTAAAATCAAGTAGGTTCTTAAAAGTTGGGATCTGTCGAAAAGCAATGCTCAACCCTAAACTAACCTATTCAGTTGAGCATCTGTTTGCTTTAATACCCTGGTATCTTTAAAAAAAATAGTTTTTACCATTTCAAACTGTACTTTTTTTTTTATGAGCTATATTCAAATATATTATTAAAATTATTTATGGTGGTTAAGATATTTAAGCTTAAATTATAAGACGTAATCGGCATGCTATAATGTGTAATTACCATTGTTAACTCTAATTACCGTGGGTCGAATATTTCAATGTTTTAATTTTTTGAACTAAATATGATTAATGATTTGACAAAGTATGCGTTTTCTTCACTCATTATATCCTACAAATGAAGACATTTTTTATTTATTTATTTTTTTTATATAAATTTCTTGATACCGAGACATTTTAAGACCTGGAACCTGTCCGTAGTTTGATAATCTCTATATATATAAGAAGCTTTGTCCTGACTGACAGAATCAACGCAGAGCAAAAACTACTAATGATAGAAACTTGAAGTTCGGAATTTAGACTTTAAACGCGATGTACGTAACCACTAAGAAAGGAATTTCAAAAATGTAACCCCTAAGGGACTTAAATGGCGAAATTGTCGTTTAACTCTAACGGAAATCTATTGTTGAGATTTTAAACCATATGTTTTTTATTTGAATATCGATTTAACTTTACAATAGTATTAAAATAGACATTCACATAAAATATGGCTACTGATTATTTAAATATTAGTGGTAATCAAATTATGCACACTGTGATTCCCATGATTGGGGATGGTGCGTGTTTATTTCGATCTCTTCTCCATATAAATATACTTCTCCATATATATATACTACTACATATATATATACTTCTCCATATGTATAAGAGGCTTTGTCCTGACTGACAGAATCAACGCAGAGCAAACTACTTATGATTAGAAACTTCGGAATTTAGATTTTAAAAGCGATGTAGGTAACCACTAAGAAAGGAATATCAAAAATGTAACCCCTAAGAATATCTAAAATGTAAATGGCGAAATTGTCGTTTAACTCTAACGGACATCTATTTTCCAACGTCGAGAAAATATATCTAATTCTCTCATTTTAAAGAACTTGATACGACGAGTTTAACTCGAAAGGCCCGATTGGGCTTCGAAAACCATGTTTTACAGCCGAAAAATGAAGCGTTCACGACGAGTAAGTCATTCTTTGTTTCGGCGGTTTTAGAGAACTCTCTCCATTGCGCGTCTCCGTCTCTTCTACCAAGCCGGCAGCTTCCCCCTCCAACATTCCACCTACCGGAAGCTCAAATTCTACTAAATCTCCTTAACATCAGTTAACATATTATATTAGATCAATACCAAGATAATGGTCACAGAATTGATTCTAAAGGCTCGCGGGCGAAGCCGCGATGGGGAATGCTGGTCAACTATAAATTTACTTATGGCTTACTATTTTTAAATTCCTATCATTATTTAAATTTAATTGACGTAAATTTTGTTCACCGATTTATAACTTAAGATATAAATTAATGCCTATTAACTAAATAAGAAAAAATCGGCACCTTAGGATGAGGGATGTAATGAAATATCGATTCGGCTATCAAGAGGTACCGCGGTCATTAAGCCTTCTCATTCATAAGACCTTTAAAAGTTAATTAAACGTCACATAGAAGATAACTGATCTTTATAGCTTCATTAATAAGTGCTATAGGTCAACTGTAGCTATGAGAAACCTTAACACGGCTTCGTTATAACAATATAAATATGATAACCCATTCATAAAATATTACGATAAATTCGTATGATTGATATAAATCAGTAAAGATATCGACCCAAGAACAATATTTTTATTTTATTTTTGAGATGAATACCTTATGAAATCTTAAATTTAGGACAGGTTTTATTATTTATTTTATTTATTATTTCACAACTTATATAATTTTTATTATGGTCAACCAAAAGTAATCCACCTATTGGATATTTCACGATGCACAGGTTGAATTTTAGGAACAATTTTTTATTCTTGATTAGTATTATTATCTAGATCTAGATAAGTACTAATATGACCTTTAGGTACATACGGGATAGAATCATCCAAAGAATTCTGGAAAATAGAAGACGCACCATGTGACAAATGACTTACAGGACCTGAATATCCCAACATTTATCAATACTGCCACACTACACTACAAAAACTTCCACCAAAGACTTTAAACCTGAAACCCTTAGCACAGACACTAACATCTAACACAAACCAACACGGCGATTTTTGAGACGGTGGCGGAGAGATTTGCTAGCATAATTAAATAAGCAATGTATCCAGTTGCATAAATCTGCTTATTGCCGATTTGCAGGCTGCAAATCACACAAACCAGGGTGACAGTTTGCGTTAGTAGAATAAAATAAATAAAAAAATCTTGCAATGATTCAGAGCGAGTATAAACATTATATGGCATCCTTAAATCTAAATAGCTTGATAAAGTCAAAGCCAAGATCAAATGCTCGGAGGGGGGCTGAGCGAATGCAACTGGAAAAAGGGTTCTGAAAAAAAGGGCATAAGGATTTAACAAGGGCCAAAGAAGCCAACTCCGACGGCCTTAATCACCCTCCCTAATTACCCCTTCAGTAACGTTGGTTAATTAATTACCATGAGGGGCCATATTGAAGACGCTAGCCACCTCCGCCGGTGCTTTAGTGTCTCAAGGATGTTGGGAGTTTAAGCTGGGAGGGAAAAGAGCCTGAGCACAAATTGCCTGGCATCACAAAAGTCGTACAAACATTAATTAATGCCCTTCAACCTTATCTCTCTGTCCCTCGGCAGTTTATTCACTCCTTCCCGCTAGTTTTAATTACAAAAAGAAAAATTCAATGGGAAAGGGGTAGGGAGCATTGAAGAAGGGCTTCAGATAAGAATCCTTGAATAATGAGTTCTCCGCTCTCTCTACCTAAGCCAATTTACATTTATTATCAGCACTTTTTATAATAACCAAGTACGAATAAAGGCGTCTTACTCGTGCCAATACATAAAAAAAAAAATGCCAAATAAGCAAAATAAAATCATAAGTAATATAAATCCAAAACAGATTGTTTAATTTTGAATGTATAAAAGCAAATAGGGGCATATTTTGCATAGGAGTATGTTTTCTAACTGGCTTTGATGGTTCGCGCCCAGCGGTGGCCCTAGGATTTTTTAATGGGAGTAAAAAATCCTTAGCCATGCCTTCCCTCGGATAGGACGTAAAATGGAGGTCCCGAGCCTGTACGATGAAAGGTACTCGTCAAAGATCTCTATCCCAATTATACCTGGAAAAATTTAGGCCTCCCAATGTAGCATCGTCCGATTAGCCTTAGGGGCATAAAGTGACGTCAAACAAACAAACAACTGGCTTTAGTTTTTTTAGGAGCCAATAAATCGTGCCACTTTGCTTCCACTTAGTAAAGAGCGATTGTTCCATCATTTTCTTAAAGGTTAATAAAATTTCAAGTACCTATTACAACTTAAGAAAAATGTAGAAGGAATTTCTTATTTAAGCATTGAACGTTGTGATTATGGGAATAATCAAATCTGCAGCATATCCCATGCATATCTCATATCTTCGCATTTCATGCGTGAAGCATATCTCACGAATCCAGGTTAAGTCAAGGATCCAACATGGATGGGTACGAGGCAAGTCTTACTAGGCCATTGGGGGCACGTATTCCAATAACTTGTAGTTGAATCTCTTTGTTACTTCAACTCCTTATGTAGGCCTAATCGTAAAAAAGTTTCCAAAGACGAGAAGAGCAGCAAAAACTTAGGTTCAAGCGGCGATGACGATGAAAATCGTTTATTGCTTTGTTTTATTTAACATTTTTATTTGTATTTACTTATTTATGTAGTTTATGCTCGAATATTTCGAAAAATCTAACTCAAAAGACAAGTTGATGAGGAGCACTAAGTGTAAGAAAGGGGCCCATGAAAAGTTTTTATTTGAATAATTAGTGATTCCCTCGCGCGGGTCTCATTACCGCGTATGGGGAGCGTCCCACGGGTGGCGGATGTGGGGATGGTCGGTGGAAATTCCTAGGACGTTCCTCCCGGCTAAGTCCGTAGGACTCGCTGACCAACAATGAGAGCGGCCCCCCAGGATTGCTGGAGGGTGTGACGTAGGTTTGAACGCCCTACTCACATTTTTTAGTTCACCCAAACACCACAAACAGTCATGGATTCTCCTAAGGTAAAACGCTCATTATCCGGAGGTAAACTAGTCCCCCGTTCGGGTCTCCGGGTGGGGACTGCTTTAGGGGAATCATGGCGAAAGTTGAAATTAAGAGATTTAGTATTAGGGACGTGGAACGTCAGAAGTTTGAATACAGCGGGTGGGTTAAAATCGGTTTCGAATGAGGTTGAGAGGTACGGTATAGATATCGTGGCGCTGCAAGAGGTACGCTGGCCGGGGGAGGGCTCTTTAAGAGAAGGTAAGTACACAATTTGGTACGGCGGGGGCGAAAATTATTGTTTAGGCACTGGGTTTCTGATTAGGAATAGGTTGATATCCGCTTTGAGGGACGTTCAATTTTTCGGGGACAGGATATCGGTAGCTGTATTTCAGGGGCGGTGGTTTAAAATCGCGTTAATAAATATACATTCTCCGACCGAAGACAGCGATGACGAAGTTAAGTCGGAATTTTATGATAAACTAGAGTGGGTCTTCGATAAATTACCGCGAAATTACATGAAGATAGTTTTAGGAGACGCTAACGCAAAGGTGGGCAGGGAAGAAATATATTATCCGACTATTGGAAAAGAAAGTTTACACGAAATTAGTAATGATAACGGAATCCGATTGATTACCTTTGCTACTTCTAAAAATTTAATAATCAAAAGTACAACTTTTAAACATAAAGATATTCACAAATATACCTGGACATCACCGGATTCACAAACAAGAAATCAAATCGATCACGTTTTGGTGCAGCATAGGTGGCAAAATAGTGTTATTAATGTTAGGTCGTACCGAGGGGCGGAATGCGGGTCGGATCACGAACTAGTAGTCGCTAAAGTTCGGCAAAGACTTTCAATAAAAAAAGGTTAGAAACCGGATCTCGTACCGAATATTTTAATCTGGAAAAACTTAAAATTCCGGCGATTAGAAAACAATTTGAAATTGAACTCAAGAATAGATTTGATGTATTAGAACCATCGACAGAGAATGGCGAAGACATTGATCAATTGTGGGAAGGGATTAGGGATAATACTAAAGAGGTCAGTAATTTGTGTCTGGGCAAAAGGGAAAATAATAAGAATAAACCATGGTTCGATGAAGAATGTTTAAACTCGTGTGAGAAAAGAAAAGCCGCTAAACTCAAAAATTTAAATAATCCTAGCGAAGACAATCATGCCTACTTTCGAGGCATGAGGAACGAAACGACAAAATTGCTTAAAAATAAAAAAAGAGAATATCTCAAAAACAAAATAATAGAAATAGAAAATAATGGAATCCAAAATAACGTTAGAGATATGTATAAAGGCATAAATTTATCACGTAAACGTCTAGGACCAGTTACGACTGGTATTAGGGATAATAATAACATCATAGCGAATCCGGTAGACATAGTAAGGAAGTTTAAAGAGCACTTTGATAGTATTATGAATCCAGAAAATACCCGTCTATCACCACTTTTGGAATTTCAAAGTGCTGAACCATTATTAGAAGAACCGAGTATAGGGGAAGTCGAAATAGCTATCGGAAAATTAAAATCCTATAAAGCAGCGGGGACGGATAATAATCCTAGCGAACTAATCAAATCATGTGGGGAAGCTGGGATTTCAAAAATACATCTTTTGATTAAAAAGATCTGGGAGTATGAGAAAGTACCCGAAGAATGGAAAGAGTCTATACTTATACCGATTCACAAGAAGGGGTCGCGGACAGACACTAATAACTACCGTGGGATCTCACTACTTCCGGTCTGCTATAAAGTATTTACGTCAATACTGACTAGCCGAATAACCGAATACGCCGAGGAAATTATCGGAGATTATCAATGTGGTTTCAGACGGAACCGATCTACCGTAGACCAAATATTCTCCCTCCGTCAAATATTAGAGAAAAAATTAGAATACAATGGTATTGTTCATCAACTGTATGTCGACTTTAAAAAGGCTTATGATTCAATAGACCGCAATAAACTGTATAACATCCTGACTGAACTAGGAATACCGAAGAAGTTAGTAAACTTAGTAAAAATGTGTATGACCGAAACGTTCAATAAAATAAGAATCGGTCATTATTTTTCTGAGAAGTTCGAGGTTCACTCTGGTTTGAAACAGGGGGATTCGCTATCCCCTGTTTTATTTAATTTAGCTCTAGAATATGTCATTAGGGAGGTGATGAATACCGGAAAGGGTTTGAATCTGGGGGGAAATATATCCGTCCTCGGTTACGCTGATGATTTGGTTTTGCTTGGCGACGACGTGGAAACGATAGAACTAAATACAAAAGCATTGATGGAAGCCGGAAAAGAAGTAGGGCTAGAAATAAATACGGAAAAAACAAAATATATGGTTAGTTGTAGAAACGGTGACAATTTTGGCGATATTGAAGTAGAAGAGGAAATATTCGAAGCCGTTGAGAAATTTAGATATTTAGGATCTACTGTAACTAGAAAAAACGAAATCGAAGAGGAAATTAAGGCTAGATTAAAGGCGGGAAATGCTTGTTATTTCTCGGTTGCAAAATTACTTGGGTCACGCCTTTTATCCCGAAATTTAAAAATTAGGATTTACAAAACTATAATTCTTCCGACTGTTCTTTACGGTTGTGAAACATGGCCGCTTACAGTAAGGGATGAGAAACGCCTTATGGTGTTTGAAAATAAAGTGCTGCGTAGAATATTCGGGCCGAAGAAAGATGAGTCAACAGGAGAATTTAGACGGCTACACAATGCGGAATTGCGTGAGCTTTACCCGGTTAATGTAATCGAGTCTATAGCTGCGCGTCGGTTAAAGTGGGCATGCAAAATGGCGAGTCTTAGTAGTGAACGAATTCCTAAAAGATTGATAAACGCTTTGCCGACTGGAAAACGACCGAGGGGTAGGCCTAGGCGAAGGTGGGAAGATTCGGTGAAAGCAGATCTTGTGAATATGGGATTGGACGGTGGTAGATGGATGGAGGTATGTAGGGACCGATTGGTGGTGTCGGCGTCGGGCCTTCGGGTCCGTTAAGCCTTATTGTTTTGTATAATTAGTGATTCAGGTAATAATGAAAACTTTTTTTGAACTATCATTTATCCTTACTTTATAAAATTGTATTTTTACTGTAAACTACATTTTAGTAACCTATAATTGGATATTTTGCTTTTTTAAAAACAAATATTCCATTTTGTAAATTAAAGAATGGGGAATATAACCGTAAAATCTAACTAACAAGAATGGGGAAAATTTTCAAATAAATTTACAATTTCGGAAAAAAAACTAATTTTTATATTTTAAAGGCTAATTATTAGTAACGAGTTTATTTTGTCCCCGCAGGGGCTAGTCCAAGTGCCAGACTAGTGGGGTACAACGCTCCCCCGGGCTCCCGAGTTCAGTAAACGGTACTCTTACACGCCATAACAGTACACTATACATTTACTTTTCACATAAGGTCATATACAGTACTCACCTCAGGGCTACCTTCCCTGGGAAGACCCATGGATGGGGGTATAGCCTAATCCCCAGTTGTCCCGAGGATACGGGGCCTCTTCAACTGGGCTAATCACCCGTTGGAGTGAAATATTTGATTCAAAGAACATTAAGTTGCCTCGGATCAGGACAGACACAACGGTTGCGACGCGGCGCTCTAAAGGACATAAGAATAGGAACATGGAACATTAAGACTTTAACTGGCAAAGAGGTCGAAATAGTGGAGGAGATGGAGTCCTACAGGGTCGACATCCTTGGAATCGGCGAGGTAAGGAAGAAAGGGCAAGGTGAATTGAGGCTTGACAAGGGCTATGTACTCATATATTCTGGAGTGCCGGCTGGACTGCGGGCCAAGGAGGGGGTTGGCATGATAATGACAGAAAGACTGTTTGCTAAAGTAGAAGACTGGGAGCCAATCTCTTCAAGAATAATTGTGGCAAACATGGAGCTCTCTATAGGTAAAGTAACCATCATACAAGTTTACGCCCCAACAGAGGATGCCGATGTTCTAGATAAAGAACAGTTTTATACAGATCTTGAGAGAGAAGTCATAAGGGGACAAAATCGGAACAGAGCTATTATTATTATGGGAGACCTAAATGCAAGGACTGGAAGAGACCATGCTGCAGCACACGGTGTTATGGGACTGCATGGAGGAGAACATACCAGGAACAGAAACGGTCAAAGACTCATAGAACTCTGCATCGATTATGATCTCCTTATTGGCAACTCCATGTTCCCACATAAACCAGTTCATAAGATCACATTTTCTGCAGAGGAGAGAAACGCAAATAGCATTATAGATTATTTTCTATACAGCAGAAATATAAGAAGATATTTTAAGGATGTTAAAGTCATTAGAGGGGCGGAAATTGGGTCAGACCATTATCTCTTGATTGCCGACACTCAAATCCTCCAACCTAGGAAGGAACAAAAGAGGAAATATTATAAAATAGATATATCAAAGCTGCAGACACCAGAGAAGAAAAAAGAGTATGCAGAACTTCTGACTCAGAAACTCCAGATGTGCACTAGGGAAGGAAACGTGGACAGCATGTGGGAAGAAATGAAAAAAGCTATCCTAGAGACAGCAGAAACAGTATGTGGAACAGCAGCAATCTCCGCTAAAGCAAAAAGAACAAAGTGGTGGAGCGAGAGAGTAAAAGCAGCAATAGCAAGGAAAAAGCTGGCTTGGAAAGCATATAATAGGACTAAGAGTGCAATGGATTGGGAGCTCTACGTCAGGAGAAGGAATGAAGCCAAACAAGTAGTGAGAGTGGCAAAGAAGAAGAGCTGGGAACAATTTGGCCAGAACCTACAAAACGACTACAAGGAGAATATTAAAGTTTTCTGGAAAACTATTAAGGCATTGAAAGGGAAGACAAATAAGCCCATGAGAAATATAAAGGACGAAAGAGGATTACTGGTAAGTAGAGACGAGGAAATTTTGAAGAGATGGAACCGCTATTACGCTGAGGTGTTTTCCGGTGTTAACGAGGGGACAGCTGACGTTAGGGTAATAGACGAAGATGATTATGATGATATAATCTGGGAAGAGGATGTGGAATGGGCTATAGAAAAGCTGAAGACTGGCAAAGCAGCAGGGAGAGATGGTATAGCTCCAGAGCTAATTAAATTTGGAGGACCAGAACTGCAGAAACTCCTACAGAATCTATTCCAAGCAGCTTTTTCTCAAAAAACTGTGCCAAAGGAGTGGGAGTATAACATTCTCATTCCTATACACAAGAAAGGAAGCTCTAGCGACTGCAGGAATTATAGACCTATATGCCTCTCCCAGGTGGTCTACAAGCTCTACACAACCATTCTAGAATGTAAGCTGAGGAAAATTGTGGAAGAAAACCTTGAGGAGGAGCAGGCAGCATTTAGACCACAGCGCCAGACCCAGGACCACATATTCTCTCTCAGGACGATTATTGAAAAGTCATGGGAACGAGGGAAAAGTATGTTTCTGGCTTTCCTAGATATCAAGGCTGCATTCGATTCAGTCCCTAGACACGAAATATGGGCAGCTCTAGCCGCTAAAAATGTCCCCAATGCACTAATAGATGCAATAAAATCCACATATCGCCAAACTAAAGGCATAGTTAGAATAAACGGAAGAGAGTCCGAAGCCTTCGATATGAATAAAGGAATAAAACAGGGAGACAGCCTTAGCCCTCTACTATTTATCATTTTTATGGACGAGATCCTAAAAATATGCAAGCGCAGGACAGCGCGAACAGTTGTGGGGAAGTGGAATATGAGGACAGTACTTGCTCAAGCGATGGTTTTTGCTGACGATATTGTCCTCATAGCAGATTCAAAAGAAAACCTGCAGCAAGCAATCATAGAGTGGGAAGCTGAGCTGGAGAGGAAGGGGATGATGCTCAATGCAAGTAAGAGCAAGGTGATGCATGTAGGCCGAGATGTTGAGAATGTGGAGATCCGATGTAGAGGAGAAACCTTAGAGATGACAGAGGAATATACCTACCTCGGAACTGTCATTAGTAGGAATGGAAAGATTGATGGTGAAGTTTCCAACCGGATTAGGAAGGCAAACAATGTTTACTATCACCTGTGCAACACAGTTGCAGGAAAAAGGGAGATGGACAACAACGTAAAGCTGCACATCTTCAAGGCCATATACTTACCGACTCTACTCTATGGAAGCGAAAGCTGGGTCCCACTGGACAAGCACTGGAGCCGAGTAACAGCCGCAGAAATGAGGTACTTGAGGAGAGTGGCTGGCCGAACCAGGAGAGATATGGTCCGAAATCAACGGATACGAGAGGACCTGGGAGTATCAGCTGTAAGAGATATCATTGAAATGAGGCAGCTGAAATGGTTTGGCCACCTTTGCCGTATGGAAGAGGACCGTGACCCAAGGAAGTACTTTGAAGCTAGGCCGACTGGAAGACGTCCCCGGGGCAGACCTAGACTAACGTGGACAGACCACATCACTAGGCTGGGACAGAAAAGAGGACGAGGCCTGAATGCCATGAAAGCGCTGGCTAAGGATCGGGGTGCATGGCTGGCTTGGACTGAGGCGCCTCCACGCTGAAAGGCACAAAGGAGGAAGAAGAAGAAGAAGAAGAAGAGTTTATTTTGTAGGTAATCTGGGTTGTATCGATCATATGCACTTCAAGATTAGTAGGGCAGGAAATACCAAGGTTTTTGTTCATTTTAAAAACCATGGTAGCGCACCGTATAAAGAAGTAACCCGCGTTAGGAAAACCTTATTATTAAGGGTAATAATAAGAAATATAACAAATGTTAACAATAAATAATTATTTAGTTATAATGTACATAAGTAGATTGGTTGATGTGTAGAAATAAAACTAAAAAAATGTTTGTGGTGTGGTTATATACATAATCCAACAAACATGGGAATACGTTACGTGTTTTGTGTTCACGTCTTAGATATTCAACCTAACTTTTTATTTAGTATCCAGTTCATATTTATTTTTACGAAATAAATACCCCCTAACCTTGAAATCGGACCAACTTCCAACATTTATTCTCAGTATCAGTGTTCTGAATTTTATTTTAATAGCCCAAGTTTAAAGGAGAAGTTGAGTTCCGCAGACTAGTACTACGGCCGAGAGCGTTAAGAAGGTTAGTGGAGCCGTAACAGTAGCGGCAAAGAGAGGGCCCGGGAACAGAGATAGCGAAGTAGCGGCACTTTATGAAAGACAAGGGACTTATCTCCTCAAGTGCTCCTATTTGTTTAATGCCCGCCCACACCCGGCCTCCTATCTCCTCTCTCTCTCTCTCTCTCTCTCTCTCTCTCTCTCTCTCTCTCTCTCTCTCTCCCTCCCTCTCTCTCTCTCTTGTTAAAACTCTAATTAACGTCCGGATACTGTCCTTTGTTTTATTTAGTCTCTCTTCTCTTCCGTTTGATATGAGATACTCTAGAGTCCGTCTCGTCTTTCTTATCGAATAATTATTTCCCCGGTCTCTTGTCCTCTTCGTTACACTTTACTTATCCCCATTATTATTTCGTCTCTCCCTTCAATCTGAATCTCTTAGTATCGTTTCCTTTACGAATAAGAAATAAGCTGTATCCTTGTTAAAATAATAACACATTTAATTAAATAATAACATAATTAACATAACATAATTAAATAATAAATAATAATAATAATAATAAACATAATAATAATAATAATAATAATAATAATAATAATAATAATAAACATAACATAACATAATTAAATAATAACACAAGTCACTTATAAGTGAGCGAGAGCTAACTGGAGCACGGAGACAACTAGTTGGCGGCGGTGGTGGTTCCTGGTGGCGTCGGGGAAAACCCTCCCCCCCGCCCTTATCTATAGTCTTACCTAATAAAGATTTTTGGACTAATTACCTATGCGAGAGGTAACTAGTCGCAAAAAAAAAAAGCCGTATTAATTACGGTTTTTAAAATTTTAGTTCGCGAGAACTAACAACAGATCGCATTGAAAACGTTGGTCGCGGTAGCCAGAAGGGGGGGTAAAACCCCACCCGCCCTCCCCCGCCGCTTCACCACATAATAAGGACTTTTTGAATATTTACTTTGCGAGAGGTAATTAGCTAGGAAAAAAAAAACCCATAGTTATTAGTTAATGAAAATTAACGAGTGCGAGAGCTAACTGGAGCACGGGGACAACTAGTTGGCGGCGGTGGTGGTTCCTGGTGGCGTCGGGGAAAACCCTCCCCCCCGCCCTTATCTATAGTCTTACCTAATAAAGATTTTTGGACTAATTACCTATGCGAGAGGTAACTAGTCGCAAAAAAAAAAGCCGTATTAATTACGGTTTTTAAAATTTTAGTTCGCGAGAACTAACAACAGATCGCATTGAAAACGTTGGTCGCGGTAGCCAGGAGGGGGGGTAGCGCTTTTCCTAGCGCTTTTCTAGCGCTAGCGGGGGATATAGCGCTTTTCCGGAAAAAAAAAAAAAAAAAAAACTTCAAAGAATATTCTGCTTAAGATAAAATGAATTTTTAAGTAAACTTAACATTCGCCATATAGACATTGAAACATACATTTTGGATGTTTTCGAAAGAAAGAAGTTCCACATTTAATTATAGTTAGCTACTTATAACTTCATATTTTGAAGTGTGAGAGTGTGTGTCCAATCATATCCTTTTCAATTATTTCAATCATGTTTTCGTTAACTAATTTTATAGTTGTACTTTGGCAAAATATAATTTGAACTGGCAAGACTTAAGGCCAAAGGAAGGAAATAGGGGTAAAAACATGCCTATTCAATGATTAATTTACACCAAGGTCAAGTCAAGCAAGGAAATTTCTATTTTTCTTAAGACTCAGTGGAACTAAGTAACTAATAATAAACTAGCTGAGGAGCCCGACTTCGCTCAGGGAGTTGTGGGATAGGTAGAATGAAAGAATAACTTTAAAATATAATATTACAGAAAAATAGACAAAAATTAATCATGATTAGAACAAAATTTGTACCATCCTGAAACTTCAGTTTCAGTATTAGTGGTAAGTTTCGAAACCTCAGTGTCCGGCCATATATGGTTTGGGTATAAGAGACCCTACTAATGTGGTCCTCTTAATGCGTTTTCTTGCTTATTCTCGATTAAGAAAAATTATTTTGCCAGCAAATATGTCCTGGTATGTACCGTTTTTTCGTTGTTTCTATTTTCTTATTCCATTGAGACCATTAACGATGCAGTTAACAGATAAATAGTTATATTAGATTATAGTTGAAAAAATGTTTTGCGAGTGTACGATGTTATTACCATGTGCGATTCAACGACGTAAAAACTGCCGAAAACTGTTTATCAACTGTTTTTTTACCTCACATTATCTACAAATTTTAGGTTAAAAATTCATGTTTTGCGTATATACATATATTGAGATGTAATGACCTTATTTTAAAAAAATCTGGTGCGTGCTCGCAACACACAACTTTCACTTACCAACTTACTTAGATTATAAATTAATGCGTTTTGTTAATTGCCACTTCTCAAATGAACAGAACGGCTTTAATTATGAACAATGGTCTGTCACGAAAGGCGTACTCCGCATGCTTGGGCTCAACGAGTTTTAACAAAGGTACTTTATAAGAAAGAAACAAACAAACAAAAAAGCCCCCCCCCCAAAAAAAAAAGCCCTCTCAGAACATTTTAATAATGATAAAGCTTACCTGCTATTAAAGAAAACTTATTTTTCATTAAACATCACGAATTTGATCAAAACCGTTAAAGCCGTTTTTGAAATAATCGAAAAAAAGGTAAAAATTGGAAAAAAGTCAAGAAATAAAGTGCCTCCTCAGTTGGACCAATTTTGATGAAATGTTGGCTTTCACATATTTGGTATATACATACATCAAATACCCAGTTTCTTCAAAATCGTTAAAGCCGTTTTTGAGTAAATAAAAAATATGTACACGTGAAATTGGTACAAAATTTATTAAGTAAAGTCTCCCCTCCGGTTGATCAATTTTGACGAAATTTTTACAGTCGTATCTCGGGCATATACATACATCATATACCCAGTTTGATCAAAATCGTTAAAGCCGTTTTTGAGTAAATAAAAAAAAACACGTGAAAATGATACAAAATTTATTAAGTAAGGTCCCCCCTCCGGTTAATCAATTTTGATGAAATTTTTACAGTCATATCTAGAGCATATAAATAGGTGAAATACTCAGTTTAATCAAAATCGTTAGAGCCGTTTTTGAGAAAATCGAAAAAAACTTAAAAAGTTATTAAATAAAGTACCCCCTCCCTTTGAGCAATTTTGATGAAATTTTTGCTGTCACATCGCGGGCATATACCTACACTAAATACCCAATTTCAGGTTCCCACGGTTTATAGTTTTTGAGCTAGTCTGTTCACACACACACACACACACACACACACACACACACACACACACACACAGACCATTTCGCGGGACTTGGTTATTTCGACTCAGGGGGTCCCAAAACGTGTATTTCCGTTGAAAACCGGAAGTCGAATTTTTTCACGATCGCAATACTTCCACTTACTATATATTTCATATATAGGTAAGTGAAAGTAATAAAAAGGAAAAAATAATTATTTAAACATAATCTCGTGTACTTTAAAGAGTACAGCTGAAATTAAAACCATAACAACCGAACTAATGAACGATAATCTTATGAATGGAACTTAACTGGCGCTCCTGGGTTCCAAATATCGAACTAAAATTTTTCATTCATTAACTTGGGATAATTACATGTAGCGAGAGGCTTAAAATTACAGCCCTTGTCCCTCAACATTACATACTAAAGATAAAAACTAAAATCTTCTTCATGGTTAGAGGCTATAGGGCTATATGACGACATAACATTCTTGATCGTACATGGGTTCGTTTTTGAGCCTTTTCGGCAGGCACATTATTCACTTTGCTTTATAATATATATTGATCAAGAAATAAATGATACGTTCCTAGTATGGGTCCAATCACCTCCTTATTTCCTTATTATTCATTAGTCTTCATTGCACTGGCGAAGTTTTTGAGGGTGGACCGCCGGCACATAATGCAAATATACCCTTAGGTAACCTAGGCTTACACCATAACGTGATAGTTAAAAAATACCGCTTCAGAAAATTTTAAGTTGAAAAAACGGCACCATCATAAAATCAAAATTAATTAAAATCGTATGATATATAATAAGGTTTTTGTATTTAAAAGAGAATTGTGATAAATTACGAAAAGAAAATATATTTTTCCGAGAAAAAATTAAATAACGAATAAAAACAAATGTTCCCCCGCGCTAATTTATGCTAAAAATAATAGTGTTTAGGTAGATTTAAAGAGTTTTAATAAAGGCAACCTAATAAGGGGATTCTATAATACCAGCCCACAAAAAGCCGAAATTACCACCCTCGCTAGGTTGTAAGTTAATAGTTTACAGATTATAAACTTCTACTTCAAGTTGAGGCCGTTTCGACTACTATGTTTGTGCGTATTTTTTAAATATTAAGGGTACCCATAATTCCACCTTGCCCGCAATAAAAACGCGGACCATTTTAAAAAATACAGCATTTATATTCCATTAAGAAGGTAAAAAAACAAAGAGATATATAGAGGCATCCTTAATTATGACGTCAGGCTTACGACAGGATGAAAAAGTGGCTAAGAAAAAGAACCTCGGATGAAAGTGCTCGTGAAATTCTTTTTTAATTAAACCGTTCTGTCCTGGCTAAGGAATGGCCGTGGGGTAGAGGGGAGGGGGAGAGAAAAGAAAAGCGCTCTTACAGTTAACTTTTAATGGAGTGGCCGGTGATATTAGGTGTTGAAAGTGTTTTATGGCGGATAGGGTGGTAGCCATTTAAAAATACGAGAAAAGTTTCCCCTTTTCCTTTGGGTAGGGAGGGTGAACAGCCCTCCTCGGCAATAAAACCAACACAAGAGTCAATAAGTACAACTTGTTCCCCACAACAGGCTCCCTATCTAATACTAACCCTACTTGTCTACTCAACTACTTTTATTATCTCAATAACCTAGAAGGGTACTTTGGGAGCAAGGGTTGATCGGAAGAACATGGGTTGAACACTTTCACTTGAATGTGTTAAGAAAAATAGTAGACGCGCCATATTATGTCAGCAACAATATTATACATACGGACTTAAACCTTACAATAGTTTTTGTAATAGCCAAAGACAACTAGGTACATTAACTTTCACCAAAGACTGGTCTATAACAATAAACCACTTATTGTTATAATTTAAAAAGCTTAAACAACACTTACTGCCCACCCCGACGACTTCGAGGGCGGTGGCCGAGACCATCTAAATTAATTACTAATCCTGTACAGGAACGCTATCGAAGCATCCTACAAACTTTGCTCATTGCAAATTTTAAATTTTGTAATATTAATTTGTATTTAATAAAATAAAATTTAAAAAATGCATTTACTGAAATTTACAATTGTATAAAATCAATAAATTAAAGACGTGGAAAAACTAGCCATTGCACAGTGTTTCGCTTAGTAGGAGCTAGGTGGACAAAAGTTCGTTATTTTTTCATCTCTTTCGACCATTTAAGTAATTTAATTATAAAATTATTATATTTCATTATAAAATGATTATATTTAATTATAAAGTTGAATATATTATGTATATTTCATAAATTAAATATATTATATTAAATTATAAAATTGTTTTTCGTCAGTTTTTCATTTATTGCGACCAATTAAGTGATTTCATTATAAAATAAAACATTTTTATTAATTTAAAATCGAATTTAAAACGGTTGCCAGGAGAGTAAGAAGAAAAAATAAAAACTAAAGCCTATCTATACAAAATTCTGTACTCTTTATTTTTTTTTCTAATCCTCTTTACGGAGGATCTATGGAATATCATAGATTATGGCTGAGGATTCCGCCGAATGATAGAGCTGGTACTGCTAAGAAATCCAGTGGGAAAAAGGAAAATGCATTTTCTTAAATACCTGCTAGTATAAGATTTTCTTAGACCGTAATGGCAAGAAATCAATACCTGCCTACATAGACTGCATCCTAGTCTGCTTGTACGAATGTAGGCTTAGAGTCCATGTAATAGGCTAATGCTTCATTCCCACTTAATTACTTAGCATTCCCCAAAGGAATAAGTGATGTCTTACACAATTTTTCCTGGGATCATGGTTCCCTGAAATGTGGAAGTTGGCGTTGAGTCTAAAAACGCTGCTTTGATTTTCCCGCAGTAACCCATTTATGAGAAATTTTGGAGGCATAGTTAGGCAACCTCATCCTCTGTACACTGTATGGTTTTTAAAATTATGTTTGGATGAAAGAAACTTTAAGAGAAAAGAGATTTTTCTCCCATAGAGTGGTTCAACGATTATTAAAAAAATATCCGTTTTGGAAAGAAAGTACTAGAAAAAAGAATGTTGTACTCGAGTGTGCAGGCTATAATACATATTATTATTAAGTTGAAAGGTGCCCCTCTTATATACAAAAAAATCAGCCCGGGTACAAAAGGGTACAAGTCTTTAACATCATTTGGAAGTTTCAAAACGATGAAAAAATCCTGCAATCATCTCAAAAACCTTTTTTATTGTAGTTTTATTAACAGATAAATTTACAGAATTAGAATAAATTAGCACTCACTAGTTCAAGTTATAGTAATCCTTAACAATCAATCTATAAAAATTTAGGAACACTGTAATTTTTATGATTGAAATGAGGCCTGAAATTCAACTGATTTATTCTATTACACCACGATTTTACGCCTTTGGACTCTATTACTAACGAGATGGGGTGTGTGAAACAAAAACAAATATTAGAATGACACGTTTTGATGTATTGTTTACATTACTATAATACCAATTTTTAGAATTTCAATCATGACTTTTGTCCACCTAGCTTATACTAATCGAAACACTGTGCATTGGTAGCACTCAAATATAATTTTAATTTAGTAGGTCTCTAGGTCATCTAGGTCTTCTTTTCAGACGCATCGGAGGATTATCTTGGATAGAGGAGGAAGAAAGGTTGGAGACAAGTGGGTTAGGTTGAGTAGGGTGTTTCTTCAAATCTGAAAATTACTTCATCTCGATGATTTGAACTTATCATTTGAAACCATGTATTTTTTAATTTTATATATTTCGCTTTTGTATTTTCTTACGATATAAACGAATTATTTGGTCATTCCCAGAAATAGAGAAGACTTCAGCAAATATGGGGTCCATTCTGGAATACATGGATATTCCCATTAGGAATATCAAATGACTTTTCGTTCTGAAACCTTAAGAAATGGCTGCAATAATCACGGGCGTCACCGCCGGAGGGGACAGGGGGGATGCGTCCCCCCCCCCCCAATATTTTGACTGGAGGGGACTGCCCCCCCCCAGTTCCTGATTTGAAGAAAGGTCTAGATCTTACAAGATGAAAATATTCATTTCATAGACCTTAAACGACTGCCACCCCAAAATGGTTGACAAAAAACTTAATATGCGCAATCAATATCGAAAGTTTCGAACTAAATATAGTTTTTTGCATATAATTCGAAAACAGTTTATTGCAGAGAAAAATGTTTTCCTTTTAAAATGAAAGAGCATAAAATTTCACGTCGAATGAGTTACTCCAAATTTTACTAAGCCGTTTCGCCAAAACCAATTATCAAGCATTGGTAAGTTTTGCCAATTAAGAGGAAAAATAAACTATGCTCATGCCCCTATGCCTACAACTCGAAAATGTTTACTCCTTACGAAAAAGTTACTTATAAAAGTTATAAAATATCAAATTATTCGTAAAACGAAATCATTAATTTTAAAATCATCACACTTCTGTGTAGAGGAACATGTAAGTATTGGTAGTTCCTAGTCGTCTAAAATCCGCGAAATGTTTGAAACCTTTTTATCGCTCCCTTACACATAACTCGCAGATCACACAGTATTGTTTTCTCTTTACCATACAAGGTTATATTGTTAATATTATTACAGATAAATAACAGTATCTGAAACATTTTTACTTTCACTTACCTATTGTATATTATATGCATTGGCGGATCCAGGGGAGGGGCTGTGGGGGCTGCAGCCCCTCCCTTTGGAAAATGTTTCGTCATTTGAAATAGAATTTTCCTTAATTTAAGAAAGCAAGTTAAAGAACAAATAATGTGCAGAACAAGTAGAAGTTTAGTTGTGGGAAAGGAACATAAAGGTAAAAAAGCTGATTAGCAGATCCAAATGAGGTCTGTGGGGCTGCAGCCCCCCTCTTTAGTTTAGGCCTGCAGTCCCCCTTTCCGATCGGCTGGATCCGCCCATGGATATATGTAGTAAGGAAAAGTAATGCGGTAATGAAAAATTTCGATTTCTGACTACCGAACTGAAATTAGGAATTTGTATTGGAAAAAAAAAAACTGTATAATTATTTGTAAACAGACCAACTTCACTATTATAGGTAACAAGACAAATCAACCTTTTTCTATGTTTGTCAGAGTTAATGCAGTATGCAGTCTGTTTAGAAACCCTATACATACATCCAGTATTGCTTTGTTAATAAATTAAGTGTTACAAAGCATCATACCTTTTTATCAATGTATGATGGCGAATCTGAAGTCATTCAAAATCAATTTAAAATTCACAAAATCATTTGTTTTAATAATTGAAACAATTAACACTCACCAAAAAAAAAAAAAAAAAAAAAAAAAAAAGTGAATGAGGAGTTAAAAAGAATGAAGAATAGGAAAGCCCTGGTCCGGGCGGAGTATGCGCAGAGCTGATGAAATATGGTGGAGTCGAGGTGAATAAAAGGCTCACGAACCTTATAAATAAAATCCTAAAAGGTGAAAAGATACCCCAAGAAATGAAGAAAGGATACTTGACTCCAATATTTAAAAAAGGTGATAGGAAAAAATGTGAAAATTATAGAGGCATCTGCGTGACAAGTCCATTCATGAAACTGCTTAGAAGAATAATAAAAGCACGACTGGAGAAACAGTATGTTCAAGCTGAGGAGCAATCTGGATTCACACCAGGAAGATCCTGTATTGACCATATTTTTACCATAAGGCAGCTGTTAGAGAAGCAAAGGGACAAATCAAAAAGATTAGATTTAATTTTCATTGACTTGGAAAAGGCATAGGATAGTGTCCCTCGCAAACCCCTATGGGAAACCTTAAGGAAGGCTGGAATTGACCAAGAAATAGTGAGCTTACTTAAAGAAATTTATAAGGGAAACAAGTGCCAGATAAAAATAGGCCCATTTCTATCAAGGGAATTCCAGAATGGAAAAGGGCTACTTCAAGGATGTTGCATGTCTCCCACACTGTTCAAGATATACCTTGATGAATGCCTAAAAGGGTTGATAAAGAAATGTGGCAAAATGGGAATTGAGCTAGGAGAAAGAAACCTATGTCATTTATTATTTGCGGATGACCAGGAGCTGATAGCACAAGATGAAGAGGATATTAGCTATTTATTTAGAAAGATAATAGACCATTATGAACAAGGAGGCATCAAAATCAATTTTGAAAAATCAAAATATATGTGCAGGGAGAAAGAAGTGAGTACCGATCCAACTTTATGCAAATTGAGCAAAGTTGAAAAATTTTGTTATTTGGGATCCATAATTGAAAGTAATGGTAGAGTAGAAGCAGAAACCCAAAAAAGGATTACAAATGGTAAAAATGCAGTGGGGATACTCAACCCTATACTATGGAGCCCTAATATTCTAGTAAAAACTAAAAAACTGATATACAAAGCTCTAGTAGAAAGCGTAATGCTATACGGTTCGGAAATGGACACTCAGTTTATCCGAAGGAAAAAAAATCCTTTCAGATGAAATGGATTTCTGGAGTAGAGCAGCAAGGATATCCAGAGCTGAAAGGATAGGAAATGACCATAAGAGAAAGGTTAGGAGTAGGAAAGAATATCCTTGAGGTGATGAAAGAGAGGAGACTCAGATGGTATGGTCGTATTAGACGAATGGGTGACGAGAGGATACCAAAGATAATTATGGATTGGGAGGCAGAGGGTAGAAGGAGAAGAGGAAGACCTGCAGTCAGATGGAAGGATAGAGTGATGGAGAGTATGGCTGGTAGGGGACTGTTGGAGGAGGATACGATGGACCGGCGGAGATGGAGAAACCTATTAATACAAGAGTTTGGTTGAGGAAAACTTCATATTGAAGAAACTCCTAAATAAAAAAAAAAAAAAAAAAAAAAAAGAAAGTGTCAGTTAGTGATTGGTCTAAATACCTAAGTAAAGCATATTACATATTTAGTTATTTTATTTAGTTGGCAGTGTCATTCAAAACCCTGCCAAAGACTTTTAAACAACCACAATCAAAACTGAGACAGTGGGTTTTGACATGGATTGACCATATTAGTAATTAATAAACTCATCATTTAATAACATCAAACACACAACAATGGGAAGAAATACTTACAGATTTATGGAAAACTGTTAGTACTCAATTATTTCAGGACTATGATTTAAATCGAGCTATATAAATATTCAGAATAAACAATCATTGATAAGGATCTAATTATGCTATATTAAGATATTCCCAAATCATAAATTCTTTCTTTCTTTAAAAATTAGAGCTGAACCAAAACACCCAATTTTGAACATGTAAACGGCCCATGCACCCATTGCAATTTGATATTAACGGTTCATTTGTTATACATTTTTCCAGTATGAACACTGATTTGAATAGGGTGGTTTAAATAAAATAAAAAAAAATAAATAAATAAAAAGTTTAAATAGACCAGGGACTTAAGAATGATGGCAAAATATTAGCCTTCTCCGATTAGTTAAATCAAGTAAGTTTTGCGTTAGTCAACGAATTCAATGGTTGATAATCCATGTAAGAATAATATAATGAGTTTTCTTTTAAATATTTATTCTCCAATTATATTTACCTATTGAGAAATAATAAGTTTATTTTATGTATGTTTAGTCTCTTGGTTTAGCAGTGACTAATCTATTGCCATAGTATCTCTGTAAGTATAATTGTTTTATTGTCTTAAAACAAGTTTTTTCATATGTTCCGTATTTTTGTGGATAAAACCATTTATTAGTTCATAAATTTAGTCTTTAATCTCTGAAATGGCTTATTTTAAAAGTTAAAGATAAGATGTGTTTGGGAAACTGTAAATACTTAATTGTTAATTAAATGATGATAATAATGTAAAGGGACTTTTTTCATTCATTTTTATTACATTAAAAATCAAATCTATTTATTTAGATTGCAATTCCCATCACAGTTATTCATATTGTCTAAACTAAAATAGTTTGTTTTTCTTAACTTCTACTTTTTTAAATATGGTTACAATAGAATACCTATAGAATAATATTATAAATAGATGAAGTACATTCATTAAGTACGGTAAATACTGATACAATTCATTATTGTCCAATCAAGTTACTGTATTGATAGATAGCTCTATGAAATCGACATCAAAAAATTGTATGCCTGAAAAGATTAAAAATAAACATATTTATGTGATTAGGAAATTTATAGTTTCATATCTGATCCTTTCCCTGCATATTTTTGAGGCCACTCTGCACAGGTATTTCATCTCTGTTGCAGTAACTCCATTTGTTTTCTGTTGGGATTCGAATCCCTGCTCCCTATAATAGCAAAGGCATGTATGCGGCCTTAAAAATTTAGAGCTTGACATCTTTCATGCTCTCTCTCTCTCCAATTTTAAAAAATAGAAATTTATAAACATATTAGAGGGAGAAACTATTGTTTGATTATAAGATATGATAATTGATGATTGATGATAAGATAATTGCAGATATGAAGAATGCAAAAAATGTAATAGAATGTATAAGAGAGTTATGATTACATTTGTAAGATCAGTTTTAATTCTATCATTTTTATCAGTTCCTTAATAATGAGTTCATATTTTCAAATGCCTTATGTAATAATTTTAATAATTCCTTAGTCATCATTTTTTAGTTTATATATTAATCTTTAATGTACTCTTTGCACACTTTTATTCAATCGCTAGTTGGATCTTTTTCTAATATTTTTTGCATTCTTCTTTTTACGATCTACAGTCCATGATTGATCTGGATCTCCTCTGCAATCCATCAGCAGTCTAGTCTATTTAAAGCCTTAGTTCTCCATCCTCAGTATTCATCTTTTTGAGATCTTTTGCAGTGTCCTGCATCAATCATTAAGTGGAAGTCTCTTATTCCTTTTAGCATAAATTTTACCATAGAGACTCTTTTTTGGGATTTGATCACCTGTCATACATTGTATATGCCCTAACCAACTGATTTTCCAGGACTTAATAAACTTGAGTATGAAACTCTTGTCGTCACCAACAATTTCTTTGATTTCGTAATTTGAACTTATTCTACATTCCCCATCAAGGAGAACTCCTCAACAAATTCTGTGGACAATTCTACATTTGAAAACATGCAGGGCTTGCTCATCAGTGGTCTTTAATATCCATATCTCTGATGGATAGGTGACAACCTGTCTATTAAGGCTTAGGGTCTTGTGCCAATATCTAATCTAGTTCTTTGACTAAACTGCCTTGTAATTAAAACATATGTTCTATAATTTCTTAACCCTAATAATTGATTTTGCATTGCAATAGTAATGCATTAAACATAAAATATTATTATTTATTTTAAATAAAACAAGCCTAATCTTCAATTTAATGAGGAGTATAGAAAGCTAAAATGTCTTTTAACATTTTTTCGAACAAATCTTCATTTTGATACCGATAACGCCACATAAATTCACATAAATATGAATCAATGAGGTCTCTATTTATTCCACATTCTTTCTGCTAAGGATCTTTTTCCTCACTTAGAGGGGAAGAGTGCTGTAATTTGTAGGATTTTCTTTAATGAAGGAGCTCTTCCGTGTTTAATATTTATTTATTTATTATTTTTTTCCCGACGTTTCGAGCTTGTGGCTCATCTTCTGGGGTTATCTTATCTTTAGTTGCTACATTTCATTCAAGCCATTTGTCAAACTTCTCTTTTTAATAGTATAAAAATACTTTTGTCTATTTTATTTTGTCATACATTTTATGGCCTGTTACACTGACTTATATTTCACTGACGAAATATAAGTCAGTGTAACAGGCCATAAAATGTATGACAAAATAAAATAGACAAAAGTATTTTTATACTGTTAAAAAGAGAAGTTTGACAAATGGCTTGAATGAAATGTAGCAACTAAAGATAAGATAACCCCAGAAGATGAGCCACAAGCTCGAAACGTCGGGAAAAAAATAATAAATAAATAAATATTAAACACGGAAGAGTCCTTCATTAAAGAAAATCCTACACATTCTTTCTTATTTCGTCTTTTCGCACATTCTTTAGTATTAATAATAAAACATAAATACCATATGATAAGAGTTGTTATGGTATTGAGTTGTACTATCGATTACGGCGTGTGGCCGGATTCGGCACAAGACCCAAGGCTCATATGTATCTTCATCTTTGTGCTCTCGAGAGAACATTTGCTCTCGTTAATTTTTTCAATCTGAATTGATTTCTAGAATTTATAGAATCAATTCACAGCTGTAATACTTTCATATTTCATCTTTTAACTCGGTTCATAGTTGATTTCTGCTCTGAGTCAGGTAAAATTCTTGACACTCTCGAAGCAATATTTGCCAATGCTCAGGTCAATTTTTCCTCTTTTTTGCTGAAGATGTGGAGATAATATTTGATCTTGTTTTCGTTAATTTGCAGTCCAATATCTTTTGTAAAATATATAATATAATATAATATAATATAAAAAAAATATAAAAAAAAATTTACAAGCCTTCTCTAATTAACAGAAAAGTGTTTTCAGTGTTTCCTCACTTCGAGCCAACCCATTTAAATCATCAAAAGCCTGAGTTTGTGTCATTTGATTTAATATAGGTTTTTATTTTTTAATCGCTGTACTGCCTTATGTAGAGCTAATTTTGCATTCTCACTGCCTGAAATTAATGTTATTATCAAAAAAATGTTTCCACTCCATTATTTACATAATTTCCATTTTTTTTTTTATGGACTAATACATACCTTACATTTTACTCATATATTTGTATCATTTTAGTCCAGACGATGACCCACTTGCTTGGGTTGATACGTAAGCTAGTTAAATAAAAAATAAATCTTTGACTGAAACTCTTGTACCAAAAGGATTTATAAGAAAAAAATATTTTCTACCTCTGAAATAATAATAGACTTACAAAAATAAAAAAAATTACCAGTGTATAGATATTAGATATTGGTGATTTTAAATACTACACACCCCATAAAGAGAAAGAGGTTATCTACAGAAACTTATGGGTAAAAAAAAAAAAATTAACAGTTATGAAATTTTACAAAATTTTTATAGTTACATACCTCTCCTGAAATATAAAAAATGCAAAAAAAAAAAAAAAAACTTAAAAATTAAATTATAATAATTTATCAACTATCTTGCCTTGCCTTAACAGTCCTAATATCTATTAGTAATTACCTCTATATCATAACTGCACAGATATAAGATAAAAAATAATTGCCTGTGACACGTGAACTTGAAAAGTAGGTTTACACTACCTTACTCACTGAGCTACTTCATTTATCAATAGTAAGCTTTTTAGTTTACTTTTTATAGTTAATTTTTTCTCTCACTAACCTTTTTTTTAAAATTACTTATATGACCTATTTTTATTTGAAACAGGTTTCATCACAAAAGTATAAGGCACAGACCTTGAAACTGCAAGGCCACATTTTTTTTTAGACAATGCTTATAAATTCTTACCCAAATTCAAACAGTAGATAACTATCTTTTGGGCTGCATTGTATCCACTCATCAACAAGAGGTATATTCCTAATAATTTTATGTTTCTTATTTTATATCTAAAATTATTTATTGTCTAATTACACTGATATCTTTATATACAAAATTACGCTCTTACCAAATTAAGTAAATTTTAATATGTTTTACATAAGTAATACTAATAATACTAGCATAACAAGAGAATGAACAGGAAACAGACATTTCTGAAAATAAGTCATAAAAAAAAAAAAAAAAAGTAATGTTTTACTTTTTTTTCATCTAATACATCATATTTCAGAATTCTCATATCATAGAACTAGAATTCTGAGAATATTGAAATTAAAAAAATTATAGAAAATAAGTGGGAGTAAATGTCTCACGAATGAGAGCATTATCCTACTCTGCCTTCATGTTCATATACTTGAATTTCTAAAAGTCAGCTTTGCAATCTCCGTCTTGATTATTTAAAATGTTGTGTTTGTAATTTTCTAATCCATAAGGAGAATGGAATTGTGGTATTAGTAGAGAATACTGGTGCAACCAAGGGGGGGGGGGGGGGAGACTTGGTGACTGAAGCCCTCCCAGATGACAAAGAGAAACTTTTTTTTCACTAAAATCACATAATGAATTAAATTTAAATTTTAAGCAACACTTTTCCAAGCACTAAAGTAATAATAACTAAGTAATAGTTAATTTTGTACTTAACAGATATAGTGGTACATTTCTTTTTTAATTCAGTAAAATGACTTAATCCCCCCCTGATAGTAATCTTGGTTGCGCCACTGGCTACTCATTGAAGATAATGAGTAAGCTCTATGGCAGTGTCTTACTGATAATATTGTGATAGTTCTATCATAAATGAAATAGGAAAGAAAAAAACATGGAAATGTATGTTCATGTGAATGGAATGAGGGGATATTAAGAATAAATCATTTTACTACTTTCCTTCATTTTACCATCTCACGAGTGGTTAAAAGTGCAAATCATTGGTGTATGGTACTTAGTCTAAATACACCATAAGAGGTTTCACTCTAATTAACATATATTAAGTTAACATGAATGACTCCATGAAAATTACCTTGAAGTCATAAACGTTACGCAAAACTTTCTGCTTTTGTGGTACTTGTATCAAAATACTGCTCATTATTTATACATTTGCATGTTATCCTTGAAATTTGAATGGTCATAAATGATTTATGGTAACTGGTATTTACTATTTTGACAGCAGTTATTTATTCCAAATTACATCAAAACAAAATTGACTTGTTTCTTCCACTTAAATCCAATTATCATTTATTACTTAAAATAATTTAATTATTCATAGAACAAACTATATAAATTCATTGCAATAAGATCACCTTTAAGAAAATATTGTTTAAAAATTAATTAAATAATTAAAAAGGATTAATTCAGTCCAATAAAGACACCATTTTCAATATTCATTAGTGTTCTACCAATATTACATGTAAAAAAAAAAAGGTGCATCAAATTAATTAATTTTATGATAACCTCATATAAGTGTAAGAAATGTGAGTAAAAATTAAATACTTCATAGAAAATAATAAAATAAATCTTTTAATGAATAATTGTAACAAATATTTAAACTTAATATGTTCGCAAGAGCAATTTTTATTTTTTTGCTCCTTGATAATTGCCATATAGTTTAAATTTAGATTAATTAAAAATAAAGTTTATATATGTTTATTTCTTTGATTTCATTCCAACCAATGTTTCTTTTATTTCATTTACAAAATGGTTCTCTAGCCAATCAATGAAAAAAAGACATGAAAACAATGGTAAACATTTGACTCCAACAACGAATGAAATGAAATATCAATAGAATGAAATTCCACTGGAGCTGGTAACCTTGTTATATATGACCAACTAACGGACTCCTAAAGAAAAAGAACTATTCGAATTCAAATATCCCGCCCAAAGACGGTGTGACTTGCAATGTTGTCATAGATAGCGCTACACAAGCACCTATCAACACAAAAACAAATATTTACCATATACGTTATCTGTTGATATCAAAATATGATACATGATATAAACGAATTTCATTCGTTAAATAAACGAATAATTGGTTGCACTCAGTCATTCGCTGACCGCTGTTCACTCGACTTAACTTCGGAGAGCTGATCGTGTCAATTGGTTGGTTACGTTTGTTATCACTTGTCAAAGCTAATTCAATGATTTTCATTTCTGCCTAGTAACATTACATGTTTATATCTTTTCAAAGAAATATTTTTTTAACTGTAAATTTGTTGAGGAAGATTATGACAGTTTTAGTTCTGCCACAATGATTAAATAATTATGCATTAAAATCATTTTATAGTCTGTATTCTATAATTGCCTGCAGGCTCAAAGATATTGGTCCTAGATTATTTATTATTATATTTTAGCAAGCCTTTTATTGCTAATTTTCCTCTTTTTATTTTATTACCAACTTCATATGATAAAACCCAACAATCTCTCTTCTGTTAAAGCAAACTCAGTTATATAAAAAACTAATTTATAAATTTTGTAAAAAAATTACAAATATTACGTAAAATGATTATTTAAAACCTGTTATTCAAATGACTTAGCATGAAACATTACCTACTCAATTTTATATCATACCAAACAGAAAGTACTTTATACAATTTTATGACACAGTCACCATTTCATGAGATAGAATCATTTTATTTTATTTTTTTACTAATATTGTAATAGCAAATTTTAGACCCTTCTACAGTGCAAATCTAAAAATGAATTTAAGAAAAAGAAGATACAGTTGTATTAATTATAAAATAAAATAATTTTTAAAACATCTATGGATTAAATAAGTATTTATTTACTAATGCAATGTTAATATATTTCAAATCTTGATTATCGACAACTAAAAAATTGAGATTTTAGTCATTTATTCTACAATAAGAATAAGAATAAAGAAAAAAAAAACTCAGCATATATGTTATTATCTTGAATATCTTTGTAATAATATAAAGATCTGAAATATAAGAAATATTATAACCAAGTTATGAGACTAATTAATTAGTCGCGTTGATAAAATTGTAAAATAAAATATAATTAAAATTATTCATAAGTTGATTAATAACTGTATATATTAGAAAAAATATATTTGAAAAAATAATTTTAAATTAATTTAAAAAAATATCTATGGCAATAAAAATCAAAGATTATCTACTTTAATTGTTTTAGAATAGGTAAGAAACATTTAAGCATACGCAAATATCATTATTTTCCAACATCAATATTGACATACATTCATTACTCTGAAATCATTATTCCTAATATTTCTAGGCATACAATTAGAAATTGGAAAGATACCTTAACTCAATTTTGCTGAATTGTGATTTTAACTTTTAATTTAAACATCAGCTATGTTTGTATTTTTAATTAGTAATATTATTTTTTAAAAAATTTAAGTTTAGAAAATGAGAGTTGCTGTAATTGGAGCTGGAGCATCTGGTCTGATTTCTTCTAAAGTACTCTCTGAAAAAGGTATAAATCATGATGTCTTCGAAGTTAATGATCAGGTCGGTGGAACTTGGATTTATTCTGAAAATACAGTAGATAAATATGGTCTTCCAGTCTCATCAAGCATGTACAGGGATCTAAGGTAAACAAAAAAATTTGATCGGTAAGATGTACACTAGTTATAATAAATTATAATAAAAACTGATTTTCTCAAGGTTTTTTATTTTAAGGACGAATCTACCTAAGGAAGTAATGGAATTTGGTGAGTACCACTATGATATTGATAATGTCTCATACATCAACCCCTCGCAAGTCCTAGATTATCTCCAGTCTTTTTGTAAAGAGTACAATTTGAAAGAGAACATAAAAGTAATTAAAATAATGTATTGAATAACTACTGTGATTTGGGCATTTTGATTTATATTTAAAGTTTAATAACATCACTTTGATGGTAGAATGTAATTATTGCAGCTGGAACACTTAGTTGAAAGGGTTTCCAAAACAGATGAAGGATGGCTTTTGTCTGCTAAAGATTTGAAGCATGGAACAGAAAGTAAAACTTTATACGATGCAGTTTTTGTATGCAATGGGTAAGTAGTTATAAGATGAGTACTTAAAAGAGATAATTTATAATAATATGAGGCTAATGGTGAAAAGCAAGAAAGAAAAAACAAAACAAGATTTCTACATTATCAAAATAATTTTAGTATTTTATATAATATATAATTTTAGTATCTATCCTTTTATATCACTAACATTACTTTACTACTCTCTCTGGTCAAGAATCCAAGCCCAAATAATGTTTAAAATTCTAATTGAAGTTTCTATTTTTTTGTAATAAACTCTATTCTATTCTAAAAAAAATTATAAATTATAAAACATTTTAATTTTAATTTTCTCTATTGTAATAATTTTTTATGAAAGACCAGTCCCTATATTTTTTTCTTTATTTACAGCCATTATAGTTTGCCGAACTATCCGGAAGTTGAAGTGAAAGAAGCTTTCCAGGGACTATCTTTACACAGTCATCATTATAAAACACCAGATATTTTTGATAATAAAACTGTGCTAATCATTGGGATGGGTCCTTCAGCCCAGGATATAACATTTAATATATACCCAAATTCAAAACAGGTTTTACAAAATTTGAATAATTCATTATTATTATTCTGTCAATAATTTTTATTATTTATATTATTTTTTATACACTAGATTTATCTGAGCCACCACTATCCAGAAGAAATTAAAAAGCATTTTCCTGAAGATATTATCCATAAACCTGATGTAAAAGCAATAGAAGGAAGGACTATATATTTTAAAGATGAAACTGAAGCTGAAGTTGATGCAATTTTATATTGTACAGGTTTGGACAATATAAATATAAATATTTGGACCGAAGAGGGATGAACTAACCGGAGAATTTAAACGTTTACATAACACCGAACTAAGTGAACTGTACCCGGTAAATATAATTGACAATATCAGCGAGACAAATAAAATGGGCGTGTAAAATTGCGAAACTTAGTAGTGAACTGATTCCAAAAACATTGACAAGCGCGGTGCCGAATGGGAAATGTCCGAGGGGTAGGCCGAGAGAAAGGCGGGAGGATTGCGTTAAGGCAGATCTTTTGAAGTTGGGTCTAGATGGCGGTCAGTGGATAGAGGTGTGCAAGGACCGAGTTGTGTGTCGGCATTAAACCTTCGAGTTTGTAAGCGTCCATTTTTATTACAGTTTTGGACAGTTTATGTGAAAAATTAACATAACATAATAAGAATACTAATTAATATTCTTTTTAAAAAGCTAAGAAATAAGAAAAAAAGAACCCATGAAACTGGAGAATTTCCTGCATTTTTTTACTAATCAAATTAATAAAAGAGGTGAGAGATAGTCAAATGTTCTTCAATTACGATAGGTTAGATGATGGTCAGGATTTTCAGTTTACAATGATTTTATTGTGGTAAGCCAACGTTTCGATCCAACTTGTGGATCTTCACCAGGGCTAAAAGAAAACAAATATATGAGTATCTATGCTAGAGGGTGACACTAAATGGATACATTACAGAACTGATAATAATATAAAAGATGGTGTATACATGAATATTAAAATAAGTGGCTGGTTAACAAGATAAAATAGAATCTGATATTTACCTACTGAGTCCAGGTGGATATTAAGACTAAAAGTAAAAATAAGGTGAGAGGTAGTGGTAGGGGGTTAGTTTGCCGACTTCAAAGGTTTATGACGGGAAAATCCAATGCTTTTGAAGTGAAGGCACATGACAACTGAGTGAACAAAAATATATTAAAAACTAACAAAATAGATGGTACTGTATACAAATAGTTGTGTCTGGACTCAATAATAACATAAAAATGAGATAATACGTAATGTAACAATGCATAAAAAGTTGGAAAATATACAGAAAGAAGTATACAATGCAGACAATAAGTACGAGAGGTACAAAGATAATTGCAGGTACCTAAGTCGAAGGAATGGTTATGGGCAATGGCATGTTCTGCTAATTTAGATGTAGACGAATTACGCGTGGAAATACTGTATTTATGTTGATAAATACGTTTTTTTTAAATAATTTTTGGGTTCACCGATATAGCAACTGTTGCAATTAAGCGTGGATCCAAAATCGGTAAAATAATAATATATATCGGTGAAACAAAAAACTATTTGTATACAGTACCATCTATGTTGTTAGTTTTTAATATATTTTTGTTCACTCAGTTGTCATGTGCCTTCACTTCAAAAGCATTGGATTTCCCCGTCATAAACCTTTGAAGTCGGCAAACTAACCCCCTACCACTACCCCTCAGCTTATTTTTACCTTTAGTCTTAGTATCCACCTGGACTCAGTAGGTAAATATCAGATTCTATTTTATCTTGTTAACCAGCCACTTATTTTAATATTCATGTACACACCATCTTTTATATTATTATCAGTTCTGTAATGTATCCATTTATTGTCACCCTCTAGCATAGATACTCATATATTTGTTTTCTTTCAGCCCTGATGAAGATCCACAAGTTGGATCGAAACGTTGGCTTACCACAATAAAATCATTGTAAACTGAAAATCCTGACCATCATTTAACCTATCAAATTAATAAAATTTATTTTTAAGAAAATACTTATTCGTAAATACGTTTTAGGATTAATTTATTTTTTAATTTATCACATATAACCTTTTCTAAAAATATTTTCCTTGCACGGGTCTCTTTACCGCCTATGGGGAGCGTGCCACGGGTTGCGGATGTGGAGATGGTCGTTGGGAATTTCTAGAAAGTTGTCCTCGGCTAAGTCCGTAGGACTCGCTGACCAATGATGAAAGCTTAAAAATATATTAAGCTGTGGACCTATCTTGTTAAAGAGTTTTATGTTACCTCCATAACCAACATATTATTTATTGGTGTTCTAAGTAAGTATGGTGTTTACAGTTCACAATGCACTGAAATTTGAAAAATAATTACATTAAAATAATAGTATCAGAGATTTTCTCATTTAGTTCTAGTGATGTCACAACACCACAAATGAGTTTCCCACTCTCCTCCTAATTGGTTATGCTAAAAGGAACTAAATTCTAGAGTATAATTTGATGATAGACAAAAATAAATAATGATAATTATTCTTATGATAAACAAATACTTTTATGGGTGCCTCTACTTACGTTGATAATCTTATGTTTGAGCCAATTTTCCGTAAGAAACTTGAGTGGAAACCATAAAATAAAACATTCTGGTAATTTTTTAATCATTATGAATTTCACTCTCATATTTTATATAATCTTTTTGTCTTCAGGATACAAATATAACTTTCCATTTCTTGATGAGAGTTGTGGCATTAAAATTTATAATAATTATGTGTCACCATTATACAAGCAAGTTTTCTCAATAGAGCACCCAACAATGGTCTTTATTGGACTTCCATTTAGGTCGTTTTTGTTTCCTTTGTTTGAAATACAGGTAATATCATATCACGTATATTATGTAAGACATGAGATTTATTAAATCAATTGATTATTCAAACTTATTAAATGACTAAACAAATGTTTAGGCTAGATGTGCAGTAAACGTTTTAACTGGTATAGCCAATCTTCCAGCTAAGGAAGAAATGTTGGAAGACATGAGGAGCTGGGAAAAGCTTCAAATTTCTAGAGGTTATTCTGAAAACAAATTTCATATGATTGCAGATTCTATATACCAATATTTCAGAGAAGTTGAAAATGTAGGCAAAGTAGCATCACCTTGCCCAGATCTTTTATTTAAAATTTTTTATGCAGCTACGCAAACTAGAAAAAACAATTTGGTAAAATATAGGAATGCTGTATTTAAAATCATTGATTCAGAAAATTTTGTTGTGAGTGAATAATTTTTATATTTGTTGTATTACATTTCATTATATAAAATAAAGAATATGTTTTTTATTAATTCTTTCTCTTTTTTTTCTATTCTCCAATAACCAACAGCCAATGTTCTATGTCATGCCAATCTTTGGTTCACTGCCCTGTACATACTGCCATATTGTGCTCCCCTTCCAGAAATCCACTCCATGGAGAGCAACCTGCTTTCTTCTTTTTTGTGATCTTCCTAACTTAAGTGATAGTCTAGGCACCTTAGGTAGGCATCTTAGATACTTCAACAAAGTTTCAGAGTAACCTATTATATTGTCACGTGGAAGATGTCCATTGAACCTAGGAGACCCTGAGAGAGAGGGGGAACTCCTAGAAGAGGCTGGCCCAGGAGAGAGTGGGGCAGTCTGGCAGAGTCTGAGAGAGTCAGTCAGAGAGAGGGGCAGTCAGAGACAGTCAGAGTCTGGAGCGGATGCTGAGTCTGTGAGGGCAGTCTAAGTCTGGGACAGGCAGAGTGAGCCTGGGGCATAGTAGGACCCGAAGTAGTAAAGTGCCCCCCAGTGATTTATGAGTTATGGTACCCCCCCCCCCCTTGTGTAGTTGGGACGTGTAGAAACTATTGTAAATAAACAATGTAAATTGTACATAGTTTGATTAATTACCACACAACCCTTGCCCAAAGATCCCAGTGTCACATTAGATTTGTAGATTTGAGAATAGGGGTGACACAAATTTGGTGGAGGCGCCGGGCAAGGGGTGTGACAATCTTTGATTGATGGTAAAGACGCGCAGTAAGGACTATTCAAGAAACACTATGCCGTCGGACGAGGAGGATACTAAGTCGGAATGCGGGTCGAGGTCCGTAAGAGTTAAAGTTCCGGTCCCCACTTTTAACGGCCGTATTGGAGAGGACCCTAAAAGATTTTTCCGACACTTTGAAAGGGCGGCGAAGGCGAATGGTTGGGACATCGCAGCGTTTTTCCAGTTACTTCCTTGCTACTTGGGAGAAGCCGCTTTGGACTGGTTCGACACAGCGGGAGAAGAATGGACGGATTATGAAGAGGCCAAAAACGAATTAATAGAGGTATTTTCTCAAAGCACTCGGGGAGATTCGGCGTATTACGAACTCATCAAGAAAAAACAAAAGCCGAATGAAGCCGTTTGGGACTACTACCATAGTGTCTGCAAACTTTGCTACGACGTAGATCCCAAAATGCCGGAACGAGAGAAAATTCGCCACATCATGACCGGTCTTTCATCCGAAATCCTTTCAAGAGTCGCCGAGAAATCCAACCGAACGATGGAGGAACTGCGGGAGAACATCAGAAGGGCAGAAGCTGTCACATTCCTGGTGGAGAGGCGGAAGGTAGAGGAGAAAAGCCGAAGCAGCACCTCGGACCTAAGCCGAGACATTGAGGAAATCAGGGCCCAACTCGGAGAGCTGGTAAAAAGAGGTGAGCCTAACAGATCTAACTTTTATACTAAACATAATAATTACAAAAAACCTTATATTAAATCAGAATCAAAAAATAGGAATTTAACACCTAGAAATCATGATGGTAAAGTTATTTGTTTTAAATGCTCTAGACCGGGCCATTTCGCCAGGAATTGCCCAAACTAATTGCAGTAGCGATCAAGGCCAAGTTCGCTACTGCAGTTAAGAAAGTAAAATGTTTTTTGTGTAAAAAATTTGGCCATAAGAAGAGATACTGTAGAAAGAATCCTAAGTACCGATTACGTAAGAGAAAAAGTAGTTGGTTTGTGAATAAAGTTTCGGACACTAATTTAAATTCTTTGGTTCTATCAGCGTACTTTGATAAAAAAGAGGTGAAGCTTTTAGTAGATACGGGGGCTACCCGAAGTATTTTGAACTCGTCAATAGTTGACGACTTGGAGGAGGAAATTAAAAAATTTGAGTTTATAAGATTAAGAGGAGCTGATGGAAAAAATTTGCATGTTAAAGGGGTTCTTTCTACAATGTTTCAATTAGATAATGTAATTCTTAACCATGAGTTTATTGTTGTAAATAATCTGTGTGTACAGGGTATTTTAGGTTTAGATTTTTTAGAAAAATATAAGTCAAACATTAACTTAGAAGAGAGGACTTTATCGATAAAAACTCCCAGGTCGGAAGAAAAATTTTATTTTGACCCTTTAATCGTAATCGCGGGATTGAATGGAGTAGAGACAGACGAGGAAGGGGACGGAAATAGCCACGACGGGCTCTTGTTACCGGTTAAAGTACTCAGTTTACAAGACCATTGTCCTCCCACTGACCACCTGCCTTTTAACGTCAATCCGGACCTTCCTCACGTTCAAAAGAAATGTCTTATTGATCTGTTAACGAAATATCAAGACCTTTTCGTCGATGACATAAGAAATTTAGGCATGTGTTCGGAAGGGGAAATGAAAATCGAAACGACAGACGAAATCCCGGTCCACCAACCGCCATATAGGGTGTCACCAAAGGAAAGGGACATAATAAAGGGACAGTTAGAAGAAATGTTGGCTGCAAAGGTAATCAGGCCAAGTCGGTCAAATTATGCGAGTCCGGTGGTTTTAATTAAGAAAAGGGATGGCTCTTATAGGTTCTGTGTAGATTATCGAAAATTAAATTCGAAAGTAGTTTTAGACCGCTATCCTCTTCCGAGAATTGATGACTTGTTGGGGTGTTTAGAAGGGTGCAACATGTTCTCTAGTCTGGACTTACGAAGTGGGTTTTGGCAAATTCCGATCGCAGAGGAGGATCGGCGTAAAACAGCTTTCACAACCTGTCACGGTCTGTTTGAATGGAATAGGCTCCCGTTCGGTATCGCAACAGCCCCAAGTTGTTTTCAGAGGACTATCGACTCCGTTTTGGCCGGGCTTAAATTCAAATCGTGTGTAGTCTACATCGACGACATTTTAGTAATGTCAAAAAATGATTTTGGAAACCACCTACAAAATTTGGAAGAAGTTTTAGAACGCTTAAAGGAAAAGAATTTCAAATTGAACCCCCCAAAATGTAAATTTGGTTATACGGAAATCAAGGTTTTAGGTCATGTAGTCAGCAGTGAAGGGCTGAGTCCGGATCCGGAAAAGATAGCTGCCGTTAAAGAATTCGAAAGACCGAAAAACGTAAAAGGTGTCCAATCCTTTTTGGGGCTGGCAAATTATTATAGGAGATTCGTTGAAAACTTTGCTCAAATAGCCAGGCCGTTGACTTTATTGACGAGGAAAAGCTCTCGGTTCGAATGGGGCCAGAATGAACAAAATGCGTTTGATCAATTGAAAAAAGCCCTGACTAATTATCCGGTTCTGCGTCATTTCGATGAAACACTACCCACAGAAGTTAGGTGCGACGCGAGCCAGGTAGGCCTGGGGGCGATTTTATTGCAAAAGGGCGCGGACGGGCTCTCAAGACCAGTTTCCTTTATTTCGAGACGGCTCAACGACGCAGAAACCCGTTACACTACCACCGAAAAAGAGTGTCTGTGCATTAAATGGGCTATTACTAATTTTAGACCTTTTTTGTGGGGAAAGCAGTTTCAAGTAACGTCGGACCACCACGCGCTATGTTGGTTACATAAAAACAAAGATTTGAATAGCCGTTTGGCCAGATGGTCAATAGCCATGGCGGAATATTCATTTCAAATATGTCATAAGAAGGGAAAGAACAATTGTGACGCTGATTGCTTATCGCGTTACCCCGTGGGAGAGGCACCAGTAGAGGTAGACAACCTCGATGGGCTGGTTATGACCGTAAGCGAGGCCGAAGTGGACATTGCAAAGTTGCAAAGGGAAGACGAAGAGTTATTCAAAATAATTTCGGCTATAGAGAACCCTTCAAGGGCCGACCGAAAATATAGTAAAAAGACAAGAAGTTTTATAATGAAGGACGGACGCCTTTATAAAAAATATTTTTCAAAGGGAACCTCTACCCCAATTTTGGCTTTACCCAAAATTTTAGTTGATGAAATATTGCGACATTATCACGACGACCCTCTCTCAGGCCACGTTGGACTGTCGAAAACCTTAGAGAAAATTAGGACGCGTTACTGGTGGGAATCGATGACAAAAGACATAGAAAGATATGTGAAAGGGTGTCTCGATTGTCAAACGAAAAAGAACCCAGTGGGAAAAAAGGCGGGTATACTTCAACCCATCCCCGTGAAACATTTATTCGAAAGAATAGGCATAGATTTTATGGGTCCTTTTCCAAAAACTAGATCGGGTAATCGTCACATTTTGGTTGCAACAGAGTATTTAAGTAAATGGGTTGAAACTAGAGCAACCCCTGACGTGTCTGCCAAAACAGTTGCGGATTTTTTATTAACCCAAATAGTATGTCGTCACGGATGCCCTAATCAAATTTTAAGCGATAGAGGGAAATGCTTCATGTCAAAAATGGTACAGGAACTAATAATCGGATTAGGTAGTTTCCCTTCACATACGACTAGTTACAACCCTCGATGTAACGGCCTCACAGAAAGACAAAATGCAACGCTAGCGGGAATGTTGAGCCATTACGTTAATAAAAATCAAACGGACTGGGACGACTATCTACCCCTATGTACATTTGCCTACAACTCTTCAGTACAAGACACAATAAAAGAAACGCCCTTTAAAATAATTTATGGACGAGACCCGATTTTACCAGCTGATACATCATTGAAACCTTTCGATGGTATGGAAGAAACATCTAGAAATTTTTTGGAAATGCTATCGGAAACGCGAGAAAACGCCCGAAAAAGAATTGAAAAGGCTCAAGTTAAACAAAAACGGATTCACGATCGAAAAAGAAAAAACATTAAATTCCAACCAGGGGATAAAGTACTTGTTTTCACTCCGCTTAGAAAGAAGGGTCTTAGCAGTAAATTTCTACATCGATGGATAGGACCGTCCGAAATTATTAGACAAATAGGACCATTAAATTATGAAATCCGAATAAAGAAGGGTAGAAAATCCAAAGTCGAGACGATACACGTAGGGCGTATAAAACGATTTTTTGATCGTTAATCGAAAAAAAAAGAAGAAAAAAAAATGGATTATAAGATTTCATATTTCATTAAATTGTTGAATATTTTCTTTGCTTTGGGGAAAAGTGCAGAATCTAAAGGTTAAAGAATAGGAGGAAATGCTAAATTTGCGTCTGCTAGTAAACAATAGAGACTGAGCAAGCGGTACCCGGGAACAACGAACACAAAATTGGGCATAGCCAATTGTTAGCAAAATGCTAACAATTAACAATTGTCATAACTAACGAACAATTGAGGATCCTGTAACGTCCAGGAAATATCCAATTCAATTGCAAGATAAGGAGTCTAGATAACAATGCGCACCTCCCCATTGTAATTGGGATTGTAAGATAATCGTCAGCAAGACACAATTGAAAAGCCTGCAACGTTGAGAAAACACGAGAGTAAATTGAGAATCATGGTTTTGGGTTGCTGTCTTTGTGTTTTCCCATCTTTGCTTTTTAAAGAACGTAAGCAAAAATTTATCGGAGCCAAAGATTTCGATCATTATCGCGGTTTCCTACTAAAGAAATGGGTAAAAGAATTTCATTGAGAAGGCCTATTGTCGCGGATAGGTAAACAGCGCCAACAGCTTCCCAGTCTAAGTCGGCGTCCAATTCCAAGAAGGGAGGCTAGAGTAAGAGAGCAACCATAGTCAGCGATAAAAGTAGGTCAGTCGGTGAGGTGTTATGCAGGATAGACAAAACAAACGTTCTTTTAAATCCCTTTATCGAGAAATAATTAAGATTTTTGATTGCTTATTCTTTTTTAGTTTAATGACTTATATTTTTCTAGTTCTTTAGTAGTAGGTAGAAATTGGAAATGAGTTGAAAAAAAATGGAATTTGTAAGAAAAAGTATAATTTTTAAGTAAAATTCTTAGAGGGTATTATTAACTAAATTTGTATCTTTTATGGGTAAAGAATAAATTTAAAGTAGCAGAATAATGTAATTTATTTTTGTTTTGTTTTTTATTAAGTCAAGAAATAACTGTAAAGGAATTTCACTGCATATTGTAGAGGTTGTTATGGTTCTTAAGGGGAAAATTAAATTAAATGAGACGGCCGGCATCCCACACCCCTTTGAGGTTCAAATAGAGTAAAGTACTTGAAGAGGGTAGTAAAGTACTTAAAGGGTATAGTAGAGTGCTTGAAGAGAGTAGTAAAGCACTTAGAGAGTAAAGTTTTTGAATTTGTTGTGGAATCCTACGAGTCAAACGTAGAAGGCTTAAGTATGCAACAAGTTTCTCAGAGTCAAACTGAGGTAAGATTTGAGGAAGGTGCTAGTCAAAAGCACGGTATATCAGAGAATGAACGATAAAGGGGTGAGCCGATGATTGTCGAATCCAAAAGAGAAAATGATGCAGTGAGGTTCCTGGATTTTGAGATTTTATTTGGTTTCTCACTTTTTTTTGTTGTTTCGAATTTTGGTTTTGCTTTTAACACTCAGTACTTGGTTCTTTTGTTTGTAAACTCTACAGTTAAGCAAATATGTAAAAAACCATTTTTCTGCCGCTTTGTTTATTTTTTGTTACAGGTCCCAACTTACCAACGAGGACGTTGGTATTCAGGGGAGGGGGGAGTTGTCACGTGGAAGATGTCCATTGAACCTAGGAGACCCTGAGAGAGAGGGGGAACTCCTAGAAGAGGCTGGCCCAGGAGAGAGTGGGGCAGTCTGGCAGAGTCTGAGAGAGTCAGTCAGAGAGAGGGGCAGTCAGAGACAGTCAGAGTCTGGAGCGGATGCTGAGTCTGTGAGGGCAGTCTAAGTCTGGGACAGGCAGAGTGAGCCTGGGGCATAGTAGGACCCGAAGTAGTAAAGTGCCCCCCAGTGATTTATGAGTTATGGTACCCCCCCCCCTTGTGTAGTTGGGACGTGTAGAAACTATTGTAAATAAACAATGTAAATTGTACATAGTTTGATTAATTACCACACAACCCTTGCCCAAAGATCCCAGTGTCACATTAGATTTGTAGATTTGAGAATAGGGGTGACAATATATATAATAAAACTTATATGTATTCCTAACTATTGAATAAGTGAAAGAATTTCTTTATTAAATCATCTTTTATCCAATTGTCTCAAAGCAGGTCCTTTTGACCTGGTTTGTTCCCTTGATTAGTTCATTGTTCCTTTTGAGCTTTGACATAACCAGTATTCCACACAAAAAATGACCTCATTTTCAGAGACTCCCATCAAAATTTATTATCATTTGCCTTTGCCATTTCTGTCAGGCCATAAAACCTTAAATTAAATTAACCGGTCCTAGATTTACTATTCCACTCTATAGAACCCATCTATTCCTCTGAATCTATTCATGATAAAGTCGAATGGCTTTCTTGGCTCGAATGGATTGCTAAATCAAACCGGTCCTCTCAAAATTGATACCTTCAAACACTGCTAAGCTCCATGAATCAACGGAGAAACTTTAGGACTAATATAGAAAAGAGACACTGGTGGAAGCATTTTAGATGTATCGGAATACCTGATGATTATTCCAGCTATAAGATGCTTCTAAACCTCACTTAATTCTCCTTAGGCCTTGCCAAGGCATAATAGTTCAATTAAATACTCTCCCCAGCCCTTTACCTAAAATCCAAGTGGGAAATTCTCAGGAAATTTCCAGTTACTAGCTCCATGTTCAGCATTCACTGTACAGTCTAGTCTTCATCATTCATCTAGCATTTCACACCTTCTTCATTAAATCCCTCCCGAACGCGCCTCAAACTTCTAAAAGCCTCCAAATACTCCGTTTAATTCTAATAAAGGTATTTTATATAATATATATAATTGATCGGTTATTCCATTCAATCAAAAAAAGATCGGCGAGAACGTGAATTGGAAATCTTTTTGTTTTCTGAACTCGGCCGCCTTATCGGAGTAGCTCCAGCGGCGTTGAACCTATTTCTAAATCTATGCACTTACAAAGGAGCATATGTTAATTTAAAACAGTCCGTTTTCCGGTTAATTGTTTAAGCTATAAGAACTAAACCGAGAGTTCCTTCCATTAATCTTTAGTTCTTATCTTTTATCCATTAATCTTTTATTCTTATCTTTACTTCTTATCCTTTATCTTTAGTTCTTAGTTATCTAATTATGTTGGGTCCCAACATTGACGGTGGCGGGGGGGGGGGGGGGGGGGTAACCAGATTTAATGAAGAGTTCCCCTAGAAAGTGGGCAGACTAACCTCTTCCCCTTCTAGGTACGCTATACTGGATTTAAACTTCACAACAGTCTTTATCTGTCTCACCAAATAATAATGTAAATCATTAACGTTGTATAAACGAAGATTAAATGAAAACTTTTCTTAATTGTTTAAACATTTTCATTGTTACTTATACAATATTTCACAAAATTATATGCCTGTGAGTTTGGTTAGGCAGTTCTAAACTAATTGTGAACTTGCGAAATATACAAGATTTCTGGGTTGGATTCTCCGTTGTTTTTTAATCATTTAATTTGAGTAAAAATAAGAAGGAAAATAAATATATCAGTATGCTTATAAATCGATGTAAGAGAACCGGTTTCTCTACTTATCATATCGATTTTTATTAGAGTCTTCCATTAATAACCTAGATAAAGGTTAAGGTTTTGTTTATATTTCAGATGTGCCGATACCTTTATTAGTTATAAGGTATGATTTATTCTGAGGTGTCCTCTATTTAATTATGGTTTGGTAGTCTTAATGTTTTTATCTAGCAACATTTTTTCTATAATTTTTTTTTCTATTACCATATTCAAGATTGATGAGTTACTCTTTAGCTTACTAAGTCTAGAAACATCTACTAATAAAGTTTTGAATAATGAATTCGGTCTGTTGTAGTGAAAAGCACTTAAAATGGATTTTCAAAATCGTCCTGGAGGTAAAACTGGAAGTGGTGGTGTAGCATCATGGTCAGAGACCAACAGAGACCGAAGAGAGAGGCTTCGGCAGCTAGCTCTGGAAACTATTGATATAAACAAAGATCCCTATTTTATGAAAAATCATTTGGGTATGTTAATTGCATAAGTGTGGAAATTAATAAAGATACCTACATTCTTTTTTATCGTAAACCTGGTTTGAATTTATTTCTTTTTTATCAGGAATGAATTATATTTCTCAACCTTTTAGATACATTTTTACATTTATCTAATATTACCATCATATAGTAAACATTAAAGTTATTCATTCTTTAAAACAAGTTATGTTTCACACCTGTGATTATAGTAATTAGTAAGTAATTGCTTCAAAGCTGCTATTGATTAACCTTTTCGCGCCCGCCTTATCGGGAGCCTACCCTCCCTTAGAGCCCACTAGTTCACCATACAGCTTACCACTCAATACTGCTTTAATTTAAACTTCCCGACACTTCTTGCTATTGTTTATCCAAGCTGTATCTTGTGTTAATTGATTTTTTCACTTTTTTATTTCTTGGAAACGATTATCAATTTACATTTTTTATTTAATTTATTTTCTAGCCATTTCAACATAATAAAAACAATTACGATTCCTTACAACTAGCTTCAAACCTTTCTTCAAAGCCATTTTCCAAACGAATGAGGGATTGGATCAATTGGAAAATAAAGAATAGGTGGGATGGGAAGTGTATGTTAGAAGGGGGAAGAGCATAGTTAAAGCATTGCAAATATTCCCGATCAAAGTTATGACTAGTCAAGTGGGTGAAATATCTGAAGAGTGGCTGTATCTGTGGTGGCTCTACTGCCAATGATACCAATATTAAATCAGAAGAGATAAAAAAACAAAAAACAGATTGGCAAAGATAAGTGACGAATGTATAGTATGCACCAAATGTATGGCTCAAGAAATGATTTTTTTATTATTTTTTTTTTTTTATATTTTTTGAAAACTGTTATAACTTGATTATAACTCTGCTATAATAATTTCAAACTGAATGAGTTTCAGTCCTGAAAAGGCTATTATCAGCAGTGGGCAACTACAGAAAGGACAAGTAGCTTGATATTTGCCCTCGGTGGGCAGCTCCAAAATTTATAGACACCCGATATGTTAAGGTGCAGCTAAGAGCTAAGTAATTCTATCGATGAACCATTTTTCTCATTTTTAACGGTGCTTTTGCTGGTATTGCAGGATTTAATATGCCCTGCTAAATACCATAACAAAATATCGATTCCACCCCATTCATATTTCAACTTGTGAGTTAATATATATTTATCCCAAATTTCCTTTAGTAAAAGGTGTACTTACATTGCTATTGATATCTAGAATTGATGGTAATAATTATAATTGTTCAGACATGTATTTTTATCTTAAGCTTAATTTAAATAAATTCTTTCAATATTGTTCAATTTCTTCCTTTACTGTCTGCTTGTTTTCTTAATGTATAAGGTTTCATTTTTATTTTGTAACTTTTTGTTCTTGTTTTAGAGTGATTTTGTTTGTCCTCTCTCTTGAATTTAGCTTTTTTTCTATAATTTCAGTCAGTTGATTCTAAATCTTTATTGTTGTAGGTTCTTATGAATGTAAGTTATGTCTCACACTACATAATAATGAGGGGAGTTATCTAGCCCACACACAAGGAAAAAAACATCAAGCGAATTTAGCGAGAAGAGCAGCCAAAGAAGCCAAAGACTCTCCACAACAAGTGAGTTTTTATATTTAGTAGATTTATATTAGTTAAGTACGAACAAATAATGAACATGATTCACAAACCAATGGTGCAAGTTTGTAAAAGACACTTTCACAGGTTAATGAGAGTACTGATAATATTGATATTGCATATTGAGTGAATTTTTATTTTTTAATAAAATAGGATAAATAGATTGGTATATATTTCAGTTAGTACAAGGTAAATAAAATTTCAGTGCTTTTATTTTGGTTTAGCTGTACTGCAAACAGTAATTCAGTTAGTTTAATGAAAAAAATAAAATTGTCTAATGTTTTCCTCTGTTAAACATGATATTAACATTTTTTCTATTTTATAGCCTGCTCCAGATAAACCTAGAATAGAACCGAAAAAATTTGTCAAAATTGGTAGACCTGGTTATCGAGTGACAAAGCAAAGAGATCCCGAAACTGGCCAGCAAAGTCTTCTGTACCAAGTTGATTATCCAGGTATGAAATGAAAGAAAATTAGTGTTATTCCTAAAATCTATGAGGTTTACAATTTACCATTGATATACTTAAAACAACTTAACGTTGGCCTATTTCTTGTTTCCCTCTATTGGATGTAAGCTAATCTGGATTGAATAACAAAATTTTGAGCAAATATAGCCTTTTTTAGTTTGTATTATTCTTTCAACACTATTAATGTTACTTATTATTTCTGTTCTTTGTTTGTTTATTAAGGCTTGAAGATGTAAAAACAGTAGGTTACTAATGCCTCTAGTTTACTTTTATATCAATGAATTAATTGAAATTAATTAAAAAATACTCAAGTTAAGATGGTTTTTTGCCATGAATGGCTAAAATCATTTTAACAAAATACACAAAAACAATAGATAGTGAAGTTATAATTTATATAATATTGAATTTTTTATGTTAATTTTTTTGAATTTATATCTAAACATTTAACTATTATATCAGTGTTATTGAATTAAAGATATCTATGTTTTTAACTAGTTAAAAAGAGAAAAAAGAGGTACGTAAAACGAAATCACAAATTTTTTATGCAATTTTTATTGTTATTAAAATTTGTTTTTCAATTAATATTCATCAAATTTCTATTATTTTAAGTTTCAACTGTATGAAAATTATCTTTACATACTTAAAGATCTGAATGTTTGGTGTTAAGTAGCTTCTAATAGCGCATTCAAGTGCAAGCTGCTCACGTGGTACATGCTGGCATGAACGTGTTAATCCAGTTCTGCTACTTTTATGGCCTAGATTTTTATATTTCAATTAACTGTAAAGTGTATTAAGTACATTTTATTTATGATTAGAAAAGTGTCTATTCAGATGGAGTTCCTAATTTTTGTCCATTTTCTAAAATTAACTCTTGTTTGTTAACGAACACATTAACTCTATCATTTCATTTAAATTAAAAACATTTGAACATAATCTATGATCACTATTAACTTTAAATGGCACAATACATTTTGATAGTTAAAATTCTTGTTTATACTAATGTTGAATGAATTGCTCAATTTGGTGAATGGTTTCTATAACTAAATAAGGAATTTTAAGTTTTTTTGGATTTTAATTGACCTATTTGTTGAAAAAGAAGGGTTTACCTCTGTTGTAAATTTAAATGTTGTAAATGTTAGAAATTGTATACTTAATTAGAAATGGGCTCCAAAAGTTTACTGTGAACTTTGAACAAAAGTCACTGTGTACGGAGTACTTGATTAGGCGATGAGTGGCTTTACAATTAGACTAGAGTACTACAAAGTTTGCAAAATAAATTTTAAAATACAGGTAGTTTCTTCCAGGTTAGTTAGGCCCTCAGAAATAGCCTAAACACAATGACTAATGCAGCACGAGGCTGAACAAGTGGAACATTAAGTTGAACCTAACATTTTTTTTACTTTCACTTACCTATATATGTAATATATAGTAAGTGGAAGTATTGCGATCGTGAAAAATTTCGACTTCCGGTTTTCAACGGAAATACACGTTTTGGGGTCCCCTGAGTCGAAATGACCAAGTCCCGTGAAATGGTCTGTGTGTGTGTGTGTCTGTGTGTGTGTGTGTGTGTGTGTGTGTGTGTCTGTGTATGTGAACAGACTAGCTCAAGAACTATAAACCGTGCGAACCTGAAATTGGGTATTTAGTGTAGGTATATGCCCGCGATGTGACAGCAAAAATTTCATCAAAATTGCTCAAAGGGAGGGGGTACTTTATTTAATAACTTTTTAGGTTTTTTTCGATTTTCTCAAAAACGGCTCTAACGATTTTGATTAAACTGAGTATTTGATGTATTAATATGCCTGAGATATGACTGTGTGAATTTCATCAAAATTGATTAACCGGAGGGGGGACTTTACTCAATAAATTTTGTATCATTTTCACGTGTTTTTTTTATTTACTCAAAATCGGCTTTAACGATTTTGATCAAACTGGGTATTTGATGTATGTATATGCCAAAGATATGATAGCCAACATTTCATCAAAATTGATCAACCGGAGGGGGGACTTTACTTAATACATTTTGTATCATTTTTGCGTGTTTATTTATTTACTCAAAAACGGCTTTAACGATTTTGATCAAACTGGGTATTTGTTGTACGTATATGCCCGAGATATGACTGTAAAAATTTCATCAAAATTGATCAACCGGAAGGGGGACTTCACTTAATACATTATATATAATTTTCACGTGTTTTTTTTTATTTACTCAAAAACGGCTTTAACGATTTTGATCAAATTGGGTATTTGATGTATGTATATGCCAAAGATGTGATAGCCAACATTTCGTCAAAATTGATCAACCGGAGGGGGGCTTTACTTAATAAATTTTGTATCATTCTTACGTGTTTATTTATTTACTCAAAAACGGCTTTAACGATTTTGATCAAACTAGGTATTTGATGTATGTATATGCCAAAGATTTGATAGCCAAAATTTCATCAAAATTGGTCAAACGGAGGGGACCGTTTTTTTTATAACTTTTTTACCTCTTTTTCGATTATCGCAAAAACGTCTTTTATGATTTTCATCAAATTCGTCATGTTTAATGAAAATTTGGTGTTCTCTAATGTCAGGTAAGCTTTATTATTAATGTTCTGATGGGGCCTTAAATGGGGAAGGGGCCTTTTTTGTTTTCCTATAAAGTACCTTTGTATTTGTTTATTTGGAGAAATTATCTGTCTCTCGTTTCGCCTAAAAATAAGAAATGGCTAAATATGAAATATGAAAAAATCAAGTAAACATATAGAGGAGAAAAATATTCCGTCAACTCATAAAACACGTTGTGGAGTACGCCTTTAATGAAAGACCATTGTTCATAATTAAAGCCGTTCGGTTCATTTAATAGAAATTATTTGTTTCATGGTAACTAAATGAAATATTAAACAAGTATATAGAGAATTATAAAATCAGACGCCCTTGAGTATTATGCTTGCATTGCCGAATCATCACAAGAAAATTTTTTTTTCAATAACAAAAGAAATTAGTGTTGTTTTTTTTGAGCAAGTGAAACCAAAAATAAGAAATAAGGAAAAATGTGTAACTTAGCGTAGGGGAAACCAACAAAACACATTTCATAAAATGTAAACAGTAACCAAAAAGTATTATTATAAGGTGCTGGATACAATAACATATTGAATTAATTCATTTGTCTTAATACTTCTGATAATATCCGGTAGGGGCGCTTCACTCCCCTCGTTGTTGACTCATAATTCCGCAGAATAGAAGCTATTGTTGACCTGTAACCACATGTTTTTCTGTTCCGTCTTCAAGTCTATTATAATACTGTCATTGTTTGCATTTGTTATTGTTTATTGTTGTTATTGTTTAAATTGTGTTTTATATTTGTTTATATTGTTTTTATTTCATTAGAAAAGTTATTAATTATAGTAAAGGAGGTTTTTAAATTTATTTCTATCTTTGCTTATTTTGATTTTGTTAAACTGTGAAGTTTTCAGTTCTAATTCCAGGATTATATATAAGATTACATTGAAAATGGGTGGTAAAAGATCAATAAATAAAAAAAAGCAATACAATTTTAATATTAAAAAGGAATGTGTCAGTAATATTGTACCTCTACCGGTAGATAAGATTATTTCTGGAAATATTAGTCAAAATGATATTATATTTGGTGAATTACGTAATACCCAGTGTACATCAATGTCACTAATGGCAATTTGTTTCTCATCGGTTTCAAATATATTAGATTGGAATGCCAACACCATCGATAAAATATTAAATTTAGGAAATCGATTACATGAAGTTTCTATCGTTAATTTCAATGGAATTGTACCAAACCCGCCATATTTGTGTGTAGATGAGGTTTGTATCGATAACATTATAATTGATGAGGTCATGATTACGCCCATATTGGTATTAAATGATTTTGATATGCAGGGAATAATTAATATAAATTTAGAAGAGGTCATGGTAAATTTTTTTCAAAGATATAACTATGGTATATTTACTGGTAGCCTGAAATCAATTGGTCTTATTAAAGTTGATGATAAATTTTGCATTTTTGATCCTCATGCTTGTGATGATCGAGGTGTACATTATGCCACTGGGGTTGCTTTTGCGGGAATATTTAATAATTTGGAAAATATAATTGAATTAATAAAACTAAATTTCTCAAACAATAATCCCAATGCCATCGATCTATTCACGATAGTTCCATTACAATTCAATGTTTGTGCTGATTCTGATGGTCACATTAACGGGAGTCTGAGCGTCAGTAGTAATAATGTAACAGCTAAGGTTAGAAATACAAAAAGAAAGGCCAGTTCATACTTACAGAGAATTAAAAAGAGAAAAATTGCTATGAAAAATTTGAGAGATTCTGTAGAATATAAAGAAAAGGAAAATAAACGGAATAAGATAAAAATTAATGAACTAAGAAAAGATGATAAATATAGGGAAAGGGAGAATATATTAAATAAGGATGAAAGAACGTAGAGTGAACGTGGAATATAGAGTGAGTGAATGTGAGAGAAATAGGGCGTTAATGAAAGAACGTAGAGTGAACGTGGAATATAGAGTGAGTGAATGTGAGAGAAATAGGGCGTTAATGAAAGAAAGGAGAGCGAATGTTGAATATAGAGTGAGTGAAAGTGAGAAAAATAAGTCATTAATGAAAGAAAGGAGAGCGAATGATGAATACAGAGTGAGTGAAAGTGAGAGAAATAGGGCATTAATGAAAGAAAGGAGAGCGAATGATGAATACAGAGTGAGTGAAAGTGAGAGAAATAGGGTATTAATGAAAGAAAGGAGAGCGAATGATGAATACAGAGTGAGTGAAAGTGAGAGAAATAGGGCATTGATGAAAGAAAGGAGAGCGAATGATGAATACAGAGTGAGTGAAAGTGAGAGAAATAGGGCATTGATGAAAGAAAGGAGAGCGAATGACGAATACAGAGAACGAGAGCGTGAAAAAAATAAGGTAATGAAGAAACAACGTAGAGTGGATGATGAATATAGAGTGAGTGAAAGTGAGAGAAATAAGGCAAAAATGAGAGAAATGAGAGCGAATGTTGAATATAGATTGAGTGAAAGTGAGAGAAATAGGGCATTTATGAGTGGAAGGAGAGCGAATGTTCATTACAGAATGAGCGAGAATGAGAAAAACAAGGCCACGATGAAGGAGCGAAGGAAAGATTACGATTATCGCACAAAAGAAAAGCAGAAAGATAAAATAATAAAAAGTTTACAAAGGGCGAATGATATATTTAAATTTAGACACAACGAGTACAATAGGCTAATGAAAGATGACACTTGCCTGTCCAAATTAAAACTAGAATTCATAAAATATAGAAATGATATGCCGGAATATGTATGTTTTTGTTGCGAGGGATTATTTTTTAAACATTCTGTTATAAGTTTAAATGTTGAGGATTTGAAATCGAAAATGGGAAAAGATGAATTTACAGAATTTTGTGATAAAATTTATAATTATTCATCTTCTTTCGTTTGTAAAACTTGTAAAAAGAACATGTTAAAGTTACAAGTTCCTAAAATGGCTACCAGCAACGGCATGAAATTTATTACTTTACCAGACTGTATAAAAAAATTGTCTGCATTAGAAGAACGCCTCTGTAGCCCGTATATACCTTTCATGCAAATGAGACCATTAAAAGCGTTTGCCATTAACCCTCAATTAGGAGTTAAAGGTTCGGTGGTAAATATCCCGATTGATATAAACGAATGTTTACATACTCTGCCTAGATCTTTTAATGAAATGGCCACGATACAACTACAACTGAAAAGGCACATCCTTCATAAAACTTATTACATGTATGAAACAATAAGGCCAGGTGTTGTTTGTGATGCTTTGAAATATTTATTGCAAACTCCTCTATATAAAGACAATGAGATTAAAATAGATGAGAAGTATTTGCAACAATATGAAAGGAACTATCATGAACAGTTAGAATTTATCGTAGATAGAAATGACGAAATGAATAATTTAGATGACTTAAGTATTAATAATAATGATTCTCTTTCTATTGACAATAATAGTGATGATGAGATTGGAGAAGAAGTACTATTGTTGGATAGGAACGAGATAGACACAAACAAGATACACATTATTGCTCCTGGCCAATTTAAGAAACCTGTCCCCTGGCATACCATAAACAACTTTGACGAGCTCTGTTTTCCTAAAATATTTGCTGGGCACCCTTTCGATTTACCTCGCAATGTCTCATACAGTGACAGGGCTAAATCGGAATGTAGGCGTGTCGATCGTAGGTCGTGTGTTCCTAGCCGGGTACTTTTTATGGCAAAACAAAAACTTGAAAGACAATGCTTAGCAAATATTAATGTATGTCTTCGTAAAACCAAAAAACATGGTGCCAAGGTTACCGCTATGAATTTGATAAACCCTAACTTTGTTAACAATTTATTGCAAATTGATAGCGGGTATCAGGTAATTAAAGAAATAAGGTCGAGTCCGGCTTACTGGGAAATGAGGAAAAAAGACTTACTGGCGATGATCCGACAGTTAGGCAAGCCAACTATTTTTTTGACCATTTCCGCCGCTGAAAGTAGATGGCCTGAACTGATCGTGGCCTTAGCAAAATTGGGTTTAAACAAAAATATCTCCCTCCAACAGGCTTTAGAAATGAGTGATTTTGAGAAAACTGATTTGATCAAAAATGACCCTGTAACGTGCGCAAGGTATTTTGATTACAAAATTTCCAAAATTATAAAACTTTTAACAGCCAATAATAGTATTTTTGAAGATCACTATGTCATTGATTCTTTCCAACGCGTGGAATTCCAAATGAGGGGTTCTCCACATGAACACATGTTTTTGTGGCTTAACAATCCACCCGTGTATGATGAGGCGAACCCCCTTTCGGTAAAAAATGTAGTTGATTTCATAGATAAATTTATTACCTGCGAATTCAATGAGGACGATCCTTACATAGCTTTGCAGAAACACAAACACACGCACACATGCTACAAAGGTCGTAAAAATAAACATATTTGCAGGTTTAACATTCCGTTACCAGTTATGCCCAGGACTACAATAATGGTACCTTTGTCTAAAGAAGAAAAGACACCGGAGATAAAAGAAAATTTGAAAAAAATTAATAAATTGATGAATTTCTTTTATAGAAAACACGAGATGGTTGAATTTTCTCATATTTTAGAGAAACTCGATATGACCGAGGAGCAATATATTATGGCCTTGAGGTATTCTATCAACCAAACGCGCGTTTTCTTAAAAAGAACTAGTATGGAAGTAGGAATAAACTGTTACAATCGGGATATATTGCATTTATTTGAATCCAATATGGATATACAGTTTGTCCTAGAGGAATACGGTCTTGCGTCGTACATAATAAACTATATCGCGAAAGTTGACTCGGGATTGTCCAAACTGTTAAGAAATGCTGCCACTGATATGAGCGAAGGTAATAACAAGCTGCAAGACAAATTCCGCAAAATTTCAAATATATTTCTAAACAGCAATCTAATGTCTGCTCAAGAAGCTGCTTACTGCTTGCTCAGTTTACCTTTATGTAAGAGCAGTAGAAAGGTGGTATTTATAAATACATCTCCTCGAAACGAGAGAGTTGTCATGTTAAAAAATAAAGAGTTACTGCAGCAACTACCACCTGATTCTGAAGATATCTACATGGAAGATATAATTCAGAAATATTGCAAGCGGCCAAAAAGTTTAGAAAATATATGTTTGGCGGAATTTGTAGCTAGTTATTACAAAACCGGTGTTTTCCGACCAACGGAATATGATTCAAACGATGATGAAGATGAAATGTCACTAAAACAAAGAACAAAGCGTACAGTGATTAGGTACCGGAGATATAAATTAGCTCAGGACCCTGACAATTATTTCAGAGAGCAAGCATTATTATTGCTGCCGTTCAGGGATGAGGTAATGGAAATAGAAAATAAGAACCATTTCGCCCTTTATCATGAAAATTCTGAACTGTTGGAAACCAACAGAGAAAAATTTTCAATAAAGGGTGATGAGGTATTAGATGAGGCGCTTGAAATGTTACAAAATAATGTTGAAAATAATAATGATGATGATGATATCTACCAACACGGCGAGATTGAGAACATAGATATTTTAGAGCAAGGTGGTAAAGCGGCTGGTAGCAAACCGGAAATCAATAGATTTACATCGCCACAAAGAGTTACCTCTGAGAAATTATATGACATCATGTGCAGGTTAAATTCTGATCAAAGAGAATTTGTCATGCACATGTTGCATTGTTTCAAAACTAACAAAGTTCCTCAAAAGATATTTCTCAGTGGATCTGCCGGTGTTGGTAAGAGTACTGTAATAAATGCTGTATATCAATTAATAAGTCATTATTTTGATAACAGGCCTGGTGCAGATAAAGATAAGATTGTAGTGCTATTGTGTGCCCCCTCGGGTAAAGCTGCATTCCTAATTCATGGTGTAACACTGCATACTGCATTCGCATTACCTATTACTCAGTTTTCGGGTAATATGCCTGCATTATCCAGTGACATTGCCAATACCATAAGGGAAAAATTATTTCACCTTAAATTGATAATAATAGATGAAATATCAATGGTTGGTAGCGGACTGTTATCCAGAGTAGACACCAGGTTGAGACAGATCAGGGGAATTAATGAACCCTTCGGAGGAATATCCGTGCTCCTCGTAGGGGATCTTCATCAAGTTCCACCTGTTATGGACTCACCAATATATAAATTTACAAAAAACGAATTTTCCGCTATATTTAACAGAAATCCCTTATGGGATGAGTTTCAATTTTTTGAACTCACCCAAGTAATGAGACAAAAAGATGAATCAGAGTTCATCGCTGTATTGAATAATATTGCACACGGGACAGTTAGTGACAACGATTTAAAATTGTTAAATACCAGAATAGTTGCACCAGATAATGTCCCGAAATCTGCAATCAGGTTATTCACCAAAAATATTGATGTAGCGGATTATAATGAAAAAACAATTATCCAACACCCGGGGCAAGAATTCGTATCAGTGGCAAAGGATTCCATAGTTGGGAAAATGAATGACAATCAAAAGGCCCGACTTTTGAATTCTTTACAGTTAAAAAAAATTAGGGAGTTAAATGGATTACCTCATGAATTGAAATTAAAACTAGGTATCAAATATATGATCACATCTAATATAGATGTCGAGGATGGCCTAGTTAACGGTGCCTGTGGTGAACTTGAGAGAATAATATTCAAGCCTCAATCCACAGAGCCTCATAAGCTGTTTATAAATTTTGGTGATACAGCTGTTGGTCGTAAGGCAAGGTCAGCTCAATATTATTTCATGGAAAATGAAGATATCGCGTCATACCTGACGCCGATCGATAAGAGTAAACAGATTTTGAACATATCAAATAAGCTGGGACAGCAAGTAGTTAGAGAGCAGTTCCCCTTGGTGTGTGCGGAGGCTTTAACTGTTCATAAAAGCCAGGGACAGACGTACAAAGAGATATGTATAGACTTTAATAAATGTCAGAGGATTACAAGATCTATGCTGTACGTATCCTTAAGTCGAGTAACATCCCTAAATGGTTTGTATTTAATCGGGAAAGTTAAAATTCCTCACCCACCAAGGAAGGACGATCCAATACTCTCTGAAATGAAAACTTTAAGAGATGATAAGAAGCTGCAAATTAGTTATAATAATTTAAAGGAACTTGATGGTTTGAAAATAATATACCAAAATGTGTGCTCTTTACCGTCGAAAATTGATTGTATAACTAGTGACAAATGGTTCACGAGAGGAGATGTACTCATATTTAGTGAAACACTGTGTACCGATAAAGACCACGTTCCCATCCCAGGTTTTATCGAAACAGTAAGGTTGACCGTGGCAAAAAATCAATGTAGAGGTATATCAGTTTTCGTTAAACATGGTCTACAAATCCAAAATGTCCATCATGTCCGTGAATACAATGAAAATGGTCACATAGACTTAATCTCTTTCACTTTAAATAATTATAACATAATTTGTGGCTACAAGTCTCCAGCTGCCAATAATCGTATGTTTGAATTAGCCGTTGAACAGACTTTTATAAACATTGTTACTGATTCAAAAATAATTTTTATGGGCGATTATAATTTTGACATGCTCGGTCAAAATAATAGTTACTTACCAAGCATCTTAAAGAAATATAATTTACTTACAGCCCTGGACAGAGAAACTTCAACGACTAATTTTAATACGCAAATAGATGTCGTCTTTTCTAATATTGAGCTGACTGCCGCGGGAGTTTATGAGACCTACTACTCCGACCACAAACCAATTTATGCGGTTTTTCAATATCTGTAATATTTATAATAATGATAAACCTATTAACTTATTAACTTACGAATTAAAATATATACCAAAAGTAGGTCGTAGTGAACATTACATTGAAAGATTTAACATAGATATAATTAGTATAAGCAGTAGTTTAGTTATTAGTTTTATGTGCATATAAATACAAATATTTGTATTAATATGTATAATTGTAAGTATATTAATTTGTAATGTATAGTTATAAGTGTATGTGTGTGTGTGTGTGTGTGTGTGTGTGTGTATGTGTGTGTGTGTGTGTGTGTGTGTGTGTGTGTGTGTGTGTGTGTGTGTGTGTGTGTGTGTGTGTGTGTGTGTGTGTGTGTGTGTGTGTGTGTGTGTGTGTGTGTGTGTGTGTGTGTGTGTGTGTGTGTGTGTGTGTGTGTGTGTGTGTGTGTGTGTGTGTGTGTGTGTGTGTGTGTGTGTGTGTGTGTGTGTGTGTGTGTGTGTGTGTGTGTGTGTGTGTGTGTGTGTGTGTGTGTGTGTGTGTGTGTGTGCGCTCGCGCGCCTGTGTGTGAATGCGTGTGGTCATATGTGTGTGCGCATGCTTGCATTTGTGTATATATATTATTATAATTTATTTATTATTAATAGTAAGTTGTTAGGTAAATAAGTAAGTATATATAAGGTATGGTAGTAAGTATAGTTATATATATATATATTTGATTAATTGTGTTTTAATCAATGTTGAATCTTATTCTTTGTAATATTCCTGTTCTTATTTTATTTATTATTCAAAGATACACATTCATTGACATCTTATTAATTAAATCTTTCCTCTGTACATATTCTACTATTTTTTCTCTAATTTTGAGTTATTTTTAAGGTATTAAAATCTTTATTTGAATAATGTAGCATTCTTTATCTGCAAATGGCATTCGTTAAACTTCTGATTTGAAATGTATATACGTTTTGAGGATTTATACACGCAGCTGATATATTTAATATATTATTTTATTTTTTACTCAGCGACTTCACATAATGCATTATAGCTTATACTAATTTGTTTTAGATTAAATGTATTGTAAGGAAAAGTATAGCAATCGTGAAAGATTTCGACTTCCGGTTTTCAACGGAAATAAACGTTTTGGGGTCCTCTGAGTCCAAATAACCAAGTCTCGCGAAATTGTCTGTGTTTTTTATTTACTCATAAACGTATTTATCGATTTTGATCAAACTGGTATTTGATGTATGTACATGCCAAAGATGTGACAGCCACATTTCATCAAAATGGGTCAAATGGAGGGGGCACTTTATTTCATAACTTTTTTTCCAATTATTACCTTTTTTAGTTTATAATCTCAAAAAACGGCTATAATGATTTTGATCATTTTAATGAAAATTAGATGTTCTTTAATATAAGGTAAGCTTTATCATTATAAAAATGTTCTGAGGGGGCTTAAATGGGGAAGGGGCCTTTTTAGTTTTCCTATAAAGTCCATAACTTTGTTTTGGTTTATATATAGAAATTAACTGTCTCTCATTAGGCCTAAAAATAAGAAATGGCTAAATATGAAATATGAAAAAAATCAAGTAAACATATAGAGGAGAATAAAGGCAAAATATTACGTCAACTCATAAAATACTTTGAGCCGTTCTGTTTATTTATTGGAAATTATTTGTTTCAAGGTAACTAAATGAAGTTTTCAGCAGCTACATAGAGAATTATAAAATCTTTGAGTATTATGCTTGCATTGCCGAAGTATCACAAGTAAAAACTTTTATTTAACAAAATAAAAAAAGTAGTGTTTTTTATAGAGCGAATAAAAACAAAAATAATGAATAAATGTGGAAAAATGTGTGACTTTGAGAAGTGGCATTAACACAACACATAAATTTCTGATCTAAGTAATTGGTAAGTGAAAGTTGTGTGTTGCGCGCACGCACCAGATTTTTTTAATCTGCAATCAGGGGTATTAATAATAAAATTAATTAATTATAATTTGCAAATGTATGCATATTATACATTATTACATTTTATATTAAATAATATCCTGATTGTATTATATATTTATTGATATTTAATCAGTAATAGTGGGGGGGGGGGTTGGAAAGAACAAAATTAATATATTAGAAGAACGTTTACATTTGTTGATATGTAATATCAGTAGTAAAAGCTTGGAGAGAAAATCAATTATTCACAGGATTTGATTTTTTTTTAATTCACTTTTTTGCCTCTTATTATATTCCCTGCTTGTTTTCATACTTCATTCTTTGAATTTTTTTTCAGAAATTGCTGAAGGAATCTTACCCAGGCATCGATTCATGTCAGCTTATGAACAAAGAGTGGAACCTCCAGATAGGAAGTGGCAGTATCTTCTTTTTGCTGCTGAACCTTATGAAACAATAGCCTTTAAGGTATAATAATATATTTTTCTTCTGTAATAATATTGGAATGCCTGTTTTATTTAATTTAGCGCTGGAATATGCCATTAGGGAGGTGACACGTACCGGAAAGGGTTTGAATTGGGAGGGAATATACCCGTGCTCGGATATGCCGACGATTTGGTATTGTTTGGGGAGGACGTGGGAACCATAGAAATTAACACAAAAATGTTGATGAAAGCCGGAAAAGAACTTGGACTAGAAATAAATACGGATAAGACAAAATATATAGTTAGTCGTAGAAGTGGTGAGGATTTCACTGATATCAATGTAGGCGGGAATACGTTTGAACACGTAGAGAAATTTAGATATTTAGGGGCGATGGTAACTAGGAATAACGAAATCGATGAGAAAATTAAGGCTAGATTAAAAGCCGGTAATGCTTGCTACTTTTCAGTCGCGAAATTGCTTAGCTCGCGCCTTCTGTCCCGAAACTTAAAAATTAGGATTTACAAAACTATTATTCTTCCAACGGTCCTTTACGGATGCGAAACTTGGCCGCTGACATTGAGGGATGAGCAACGGCTTAGAGTTTTTGAAAATAAAGTATTGCGCAGAATATTCGGACCGAAGAGGGATGAACTAACCGGAGAATTTAGACGCTTTCATAACGCCGAATTGAGCGAGCTTTACCCAGTAAATATAATTGACGTGATTGCAGCAAGACGAATAAAATGGGTGTGTAAAATTGCGAAACTTGGCTGTGAACGAATTCCGAAAAGATTAATAAGCGCGGTGCCAAATGGGAAACGTCCGAGGGGCAGGCCGAGACGGAGGTGGGAGGATTGTGTTAGGGCGGATCTATCGAAGTTGGGTCTGGAAGAGGGTCGATGGATGGAGGTGTGCAGGGAGCGAGTGGTGGTGTCGGCATCGAACCCTCGGGTTCGTTAAGCCTTTATTATTATTTATTATTATTATTATTATTATTATTATTATAATATTGGACATTACAATTACAAATTTTTGTTGTATTATTCATTTGGATAGTGAAGTAATAATTAGAATTCTATCCTCTGCAACGAGCCCTTATCATCTTCTCTGATATATTTATTTTAATTATTTTATTGTGAAAAAACAGGCTCTTCACACATCATATGGTTAGATCAATTTGAGTATTATCGAATTATATTGGTGGTATTATTATTTATTTAGTTTGGTCTAATGGTAGTACAGGCAGGCCCCATGCTTACGTGAGGTTAGGTTCCTGACAATGTCACATGAAAAAAAATTAAGGTTTTATTTATGTTTGTCCGCCAAAGCAAAAAGACGAGGATTAACTTGTGAGATAGTAAAACTAGTGTATTAACAGGTTGAATCAAAACTGAAGTGAAAATTGAATACAGCACAGAGGGTATCCAACAAACAATTTTTAGCTTATGGTCAAAATCTATTTTTCCAGGAAATTAGGCAATTTTGGGGGGAAGCGTTCCTTTGTTTTTTCACATGCTGTATTACTGATTCCTGAATCTTGGGAAGTGCGATGATATTTGTGCCCTCAGCTGGACATGAGGCTGATATGGAGAACCAACATTGGACTGAAAATAAAACAACAATATACCATTTTTTCCAGATTACTTGGCAGATGCTCCAAATTATCTCTAACAAATAAACTTAATATTTATTTATAATTTTATTAGAAGAGAAAAGTTTGGCTACGGTTGGTAATGAAGACACGGTTAGGATTGGCCCAATAATAAGAGCGCTTCGATGGAGATGCAGAAGACCCAGGTTCGATTCCTGGCCATGGCTAATCTTTTCTCTTTTAAAATTTCCTTTTAAATAATTATAGAATAATAATAATAAATAGGGGTGGTGGGATTGCTGACTGGGCAAACGCGTTTCCCATGGCAACGTATGATTAGGAACCTGAGTCTCAAAACATTCAAAACCCCGGAGTCAGGAAACATTTAATAATACTCGGCATTAATCCCCCTCCCCCTCCCCTGGTTCGGGAAACCCCGTAGAGTCTACTAGGCAAGGAAGGGTTGGAACAAAAAAAAAAAAAAAAACAGAATAATTGAAGCATGAAAATGCAAAAGGGTATAAGTGCCTTTGAGAAAATTTTCCAGAAATGATATGGCTTATACCGACAAGGCGAACTATGTTCGGCGCTTACACCCATGCTATCTTTCAACAGTTAAATGAACTACTTATTAACAACTAAAAATTAATTATATCCATTTCTGAAAAATGGTTTGACACACATAACAATTTGGCAAAAAAAAAGCTTTATATATTTTTTTAGCACTTATACACTTATGCAATTCTACGCTTCAATTACTTAGAATAATTATATTATAATTATTTAAATATAACAGAGAACTAATTTTCTACTAATCATGTTTAACTATGACAGTATATCTATTAGATTCTGTTATTTGCTTATTTGTCCAGCACCCCGAACACTAGCAATGTGTTGCAGGTGATTTGACTTATGACATTAAACAAAATAAATTGCCAAGGATTCCTTGATATGAAATTTATTGAACCCTGAATCCTAAATGTAATTGGTTGGGAAAACTACTTAGGATCTTCACAATTAATCTAATTAAATGTATATCTAGCTCATATGGTGCTTTTATGCCCTTGAATCTTTATTTTTATTTAAATAATAAATTTTCTCTTTGATTAAAAAGTACTGAGAAGAATCTGTACATATCCTCAGATCCCTCAAAAATGCACAACAGAACTACCAACTATGTACTTATTTTTCTTCCAACTAAATTATTGGAAGAAAAATAAGTTTTTTAAGGAATAGGTCAAAGAAAAAAAATAAATAAAATAAAGGCTTAACAAAGCCCGATGTTCTGTGCCGATACTCCCAATCGCTACTCCACATCTCCAGTCACTGCCTATACATCGAATGTTTTCTACTTGGGTAAGAGCTTAGCTTATCTTTTAGGTATTTTTTCTCTGGTGTTCCATGCATGGCTGTAACTTTGTTTATATTCTTGAGTAGAATTCACGGGATTTGGCATTTTGTAAATTCTTTGATTGATTCCCTCTTCTTCGGCCAAATATTCTTTACAGCATTTTACTTTCAAGGACCATAAGGCAATGCTCATCCATAAATTAAGGTGGTCATATTTAACTTCATGCTTCAAGAACTGTTGAATAAGTAATTTTGCCAATGAAAAATAACAAGAATTTCACTTTATTACTCCAGCCTTAACTACCTCCTCAATTCTAGTTATCATAAAACCTAAATATCTAAATTTCTCCTCGTTGCGCCTTCTACCTTAATATCACCAAAATTGTCCCCTTTTCTGCTATTAACCCTATATTTTTTCTTATCAATATTTGTTTCCAACCCAATTTCTTCTCCGGCTTTTATCAATGTTGTATATTTGATCGTTTAAGTTTCCTTTTTATCACCAAGTAGTACCATAGCATGCATACATCTCTTCCCACATTCTCACCTAGAAAAAAAAATATTAATATATTAAAACATTTGAATCTAATTTGTAATTATAAGTTAAATTCATCTCATTTTTAGCTCAACATTATTTTGATGAATTTAATTTATTTTTATGGGGTATGTTATCGTTCATTCCTTTCAATCTGTATTAGTCAAAAAAATTCTCCAAATAAAGTAATAAAAATACATTAATTATTTTTACCGAATACTAGCTTGCTTTATAAAAAATTTGTTTAGTTTTATATTTTTCTGCAGATGATCTTCCTGCTGGGCAATACCATAACTATTTACCCTTATCTCATACCTGCATTGAATACTTACTATAATCGTATATTGTGGAATGCACATGTTGCTTTTGTATTTTAATCTCTATTTGTTTTTGTATAAGTTGATTGTTTGTGGTTGGTTTGATTATATGTTGATTTCATATATATTTTTTTCTTTATTTCTAGGTACCCAGCCGTGAAGTAGACAAATCTGAAAACAAGTTTTGGACACATTGGAACAAAGACACAAAACAATTTTTTCTCCAGTTTGCATTTAAGAATGAGCCCCTTGCTCCGCCAATGGGTGCACCACATTTGGGTCAGATGAGACCACCACACATGTTACCGCCTCCAATGAGCGTTCCCCCACCCCCTATGTTTAATCCTGTTCCACCTCCCCCTCCAAATCTAATGCTGGCTCCTCCACCCCCACCGGCACCACTCCCACCTCCTCCTCAACCTATGAAATAATCTGGGTTTTAATTATTCTGATTTTATTATAAATTTTTATAATAGTTTATATTATAACTATTGTATTATATTAAATGGTATTTTACATTAACTTTGACTTTTATTTCTTCCTGCTTTTTAACCCTTTCTTAATCATTTTTATTTTGATTTTTTTTATTTTGAGCATTTTTATTTTGATCTGCATTATCAGTAATTCTGCAAGTTCAGGCTTAAGAGAGCACCCCCACCTTCACGGTACATTATGATATTAAAACATTGGTTTTTCTTGCTTTCTGCATGCAGGAAGCGGAGATAGAGTATGATTGTAATAGGTGAGATTTTTGACAGAAAACATTTCCTTTTTGACCATAGATTACAAGTGAATCTAAGGTAGGATTTTAGGCATGATTTGTACAATTTAACTTGATTAAATTAAATTGATCTAATACCTGGAAGATCCTTTTCTTGTTAATGATGGGCGGTATATCACATACCTGCATCACAATAAAGAAATAGATCGTTGTCTTTTTTGAAACTGAATCAACATAAATTTCTTATTGTCATAAGAGCTCTAGTATCCTTTTCTGATTTTTTTTTCTCCTATCGCTCATCTTTTAGGCTATAAAGGTTTTTTCCATGGGGGATTAATACAGAATTGTTAAGGCCTCCCCCTCACCCGACTCTGGGACACAAACTTTAAGTCTTTATCTTCTTCTTCTATTGTTGGCAAGACAGACGCCTAAAGCGGTCCTTGGCCAGCTCAATCATTCTGCCCTAGTATTGTCTGTCTGTAGCTTGTCCCGTGTTTATTCCAGCTTCTCTTACATACTTTGTCCTTCCATCTAGTTCCAGGTTTTCCCCTAGACCTGGTCCCGACTGGGGTATTTTTGTAGACCTGGAGGGGCACCTACCATTTTCCATCCTAATAACATGGCCAAGCCATTTAATTCGTTGTATTCTGGCAAAATTAGAGAGATTGAGGTCCTGTTATTCCTTATACTGCTCCTTATTCTGGTGCAGTCGCCATGAACCATTTTCTTTGACAGGCCCCATTATCCGCCTCAGGATCTTTCTTTCGAATCGGTCTACCTTCTGTGCAATGGACTTGTTGAGAGTCCACGTCTCACAGACATAAGATGCTACTGGTCTTATGAGACATTTGTAGATCCTGATTTTCGTATCACGGCTCAATAGCCTACTCCTTATGATTTTTGCTAGGAGAAATATGCTCGGTTTGCTGCTGCTAGTCTATTCCTTATTTTAGCATCCTCATCCATGTTTTCAATTATATGGCTCCCAGATATTGGAAGCTAGTGACAACCTGGACAGTGCTGTTTCCTAGCAGCACTTGTTCTGGTACCATGTCCTCTTTTCTGATACATAACATCTTTGTTTTACTGTTGTTGACCTTCTTCATCATTGCCCACGATGGGATTAAGTTCATCACAGAGGTACCTCTCCCATCTATTCAACACTTCATCCTCTAGGAGCAGCAATACTCCATTCTTGTCTCTTACCATTGTTTCCATCCTGTTTTTATTTTCCTCATCTCTGGGAAAAATTTTCTTGTTTCATCCATGCCCCGAGATATTTCTAGGTTCCTGATTTTTTCTGCCAGCCCCAGCTTCTTTTTCTTCCTGCAGGTGTTCTTTGCTTATGCCAGGGCTTCTTTGAATTCCTTCCTTGTTTGGCGAGTATCATGCATAAGAACATATGGCCCGTTTATTATTAAGTACTTTTGCAGCCTCCTCGCATTCCGCATCAAACCATCCATTTCTGCGATTGTTCTGATTATTGCTGCAGTTATCGGCTGCGGTCGTTTTTATTATGTATTCTAGTATATTCCATTATTCTTCTATTGCATAACCTCCTTCCTTAGTTGGTATGGCAGATATCTTTTCCTCTATACCCTCTTTGAACTTTTTTTTGACCTCGGTTTTTTCAGGCTGTCTGTGCACCATTTCTTCTTTTTGATTCTTACATTATTGTTATACTGATGGAACCTTAATTTCACTTTCATTACAACCAGAAAATGGTCTGAGTCAATGTCTCGGCCTTCATTTGATATTCACATTGTTCACCCAATTAAAGTGTTAGGATGTCACCAGTATATGGTCTATTTGACTATAGGCTCCGTTTGGGGCTGACCATGCATGTTTGTGTTTATCCTTGTGAATGAAGATTGTACTCATTACGACTAATGAATTAGCTGTAGCGAAATCAATTCTTCCTTTCACCATTGTCGTTTGTTGTTTGATGGAGACTTTCTTTACCTACGTTCATACAAAAGGCTTTTTCTTTGCCGACTTGCGCATTAAAGTCGCCCATAACAATTTTTATATCATGTGCATGGCACTGGCTCATTACTCTTTCTAAGTTATTGTAGAATGCATCTTTATCCTCTTCACATTTATCTTCTGTCGGTGTGTGGACATTCACAATGGTGATGTTCCTTGACCCGTTCCTAATTCTTACTTTTCACATCACAACACTGACACGTTTTCGACAAGTGCAAGAGAGATTTCATCTGAAATTGAGGAACATAAAAAAGTTAAAAATTTCAAATTCTTAATAACCTGGATTAATGGAGTATGTAACATCAAACAATCCCTTTATGGTTACTATTCTCGGTCCTTCGGACTTCACTAATTTCAAACAATTCAGAAGTTTTAACATTTACTCTACAAACTTAAATATTTCTTAATGCAGTTAGATCAGCCATATACTGCACCTGCGGTCAATAGGACAAGTAGAGCCTTAAATAGTAAGTGCTGAAGAAGGTGCTTTGAATCTAGACACAGTTGAATTCAGAGGGTTGACTAAGTTTAGGCTTCTTTTTATTTATTTATTTTTTTTAAGAAGAATAAAACTGCGACTCACCAATGCCTATGGTTTCTTAGACTTTTTTCTAGCTTCATTAAAAACATTTTTTTTATTGATATTTGATCATTAAGTCATTATGTAGTATATTATGGTAGTTTATACTACTTAACATAAGGTTCTATGCTTCTTGGAAGTATCGAAAGTGATGAAACCACGAAGAAATTTAGATTTCCTTTCATGACAAAAATCCTAGTTCTACCTAATTCAAGAAAGGGTTTAAGTAATAAAATGCTAGGTATATTTTTCTAAAAAAGAATAAAAGGTTCCATGACTGTGATGTTAGGGGAACTAAAAAATATGTTCATAGGGCATTCAAACCTACGTCGCACCCTCCAACAAGCCTGGAAGCCGCTCTCATTGCTGGTCAGCGAGTCTCAAGGACTTAGCTGGGAGGAACTTCCTAGAAATTTTCACCGACTATCCCCACATCTGCCACCCATGGGACACTCCCGATTTGCGGTAATCAGACCCGCATGAGGAAAAAAAGGATTAAACTCAGATAAAATGTTATAATAAAAGACTCTTTTGTGCCTTCACAACCTGCTGAGAAAATGAAGTACACATGATTGCAGGGGATGTCAAATATGAAAGACGAAAAATGAGTATTATGAAGGTTTGATGGGCTAAAACTTGTTTTTATATTTATATGTATTATATCATATATCTATTCGTAAATTTGAACGTTAATTAAGTCATTTATCATTATTTTCCTCCAAAAAAGTTAATTAAAAATAATTCTTTTTTGATGTTTTCAATCTCTCTAAATTAACTAGATTACTTACCTTCTTTCTTGATAATTTTAAAATTCTTTAATTTTGTCCCATCATTGATAAAATTCTGGAATTTGTTTAAAAATAATCCAATTGCATTCATTACAATTTCTTAACCACAACCTAATCACCATTAGGGTGTTATAAAGTAATTATAAGAATTAACTTTAAGATAAATCTCCCCTTCAGATTTCTTATGCTGTGCCTAACATAATCTTTTTTTTTTAAAAAAATTAGATGCCCAACAGTCATCCATCTCCTCAGGAGTTACCCTGAGGGCTGGACCACCCAATACTCAGGTCCCACTCCTGTTCAGTTGGCACCCTCTTTCCATTTTCGGGGCCTCAAAAATATGTGATAGATATATTTTTGAGAGGGCAAACGCGTTGCCAATGACAACCAACCTATGATTGCGATAACCTGAAGATAGCCATTTCAAAACCCTGAGCCAGGGGGTATTTAATAATCTCGGCATTAATCCCCCACCCTCTCCCCTGGCCCGGGAAACCCCGTATAGCCTAACCGGCGAGGAAGGGGAGGAACCAAAAAAAAAATTTACCCTGGTTCTTCCAGAGGGATTCTTCAGCAGTGTCACAAATCCTTTATAAAAAAAAAACGTATTGGCACATGTTTTTCACAATCCCTTTGAGAATACCATCCTCTCGCAAACCCCTTTAAAATCTTTATAAAATATATTTATTTTTTTAAATAGAAATAAGGAGTTAGTTATTTGATGTACATGTAGAAATGTTAGGACCTCAAAAATATGGAATTACCTGCTTGGCTCTGTTAGCAGCTGCTTTATATTTTTAAGGGCCTGAATGTAGAAATATAGAGGATATCTATACTGCTTGGTTAACGTTGTTGTTTAATTGTTTAATCAACTAATTGTTTAAAATAATAAATATATTATTTTAAACAATTTTTTATGATAAGGAAGACCAGAAAATGGTTTAAATAGTTTGTGCACGCGATACATAAGTAATCAATCACTGTAGGATCAGAAGATAAATCGATGTTCCCACCCTAGAGTTTGTAATACGATAGCGCTCTGATAATTAAGGCTCCATCGGGATTTCATAGTGAAAAGAGTTTAGACACATTAAGCCTATGTACCTTAGATAATAAGTAAAAATTCTTGAACAGTAGGAGCCTGCTTAAAATCATACACGAGAAATGTTATGATCCCAAGACCACCGTTTGCTGGTGATATCACACTGATAGTGTTATTAAAACTTCTAAGAACTTGTTACTTTAATAAAAAAAGAATCAAGAAGAGGTACAGTTGACGTGACTTCTGAACAGTGGCTTACGCGCCGTTCAGTAGGGCCTGATCTTCACTGAAAAGGACCCTTTTGGGAGTTTATTTATCTCTGAAGATCGAGCGTAGCGAGCGGGAGTCGAAAGCTGGGATCTATTACAGCTAATCAAAACCCTTTTTAACTGAAAAAAATGCGATGGAAGTTCGATTACATAACGGTCACATAACCTCTCTAAAGAGACCACGCCCATGAGCCACTCTTCAGAAGTGGTACCAAGTTGACCTGTCATGGGAAAATAGATTGAGTCGTACAGGTATTAATCTATTTGAGTATAGTCATTATCAGCACATGGTAGATTGGACCCAGAGGTTACTGATAGGATATCCGAAATCAACCGAGTCTGTTGCACTAGCTTCAGTTTCCTTTTTAGCTACAAGAAAACTAAGAGGCTCATTTAAAAATCTGTGAATCTCCCGACCCCAACTCATCCTGTACGTTATCAGGAATAAACAGATACTCTTTCAAAGGCGTCCACAGGATTTCGTGTAGGGGGGACAGAATGGTCAATTTCTAATGAACGAGGAGGTATTCTGATTCCATAGTCTTATAGGATCAATTATTGTTTCAAATAAAACCCATTGATATTTTAATATTAAAATATTTGTTATATAATACTTGATATAAATAGTAAATGAATAGGAATAATTTAATTTGTAGTTTTTGTTTAATAATAACAACAAATTCTATAGTTGAATGTTTTATTAACAACATCTGAACATTTTACATACAATGACCACATTCAATGCTCCAATCTCCTTAACCCCTCGGGTAGGTTTTTACTCCAAAGAGGTTCAGGCCGAACATCCTCCTTCGCAAGCCAGGAAAACTCTTTCTACAGGTTAAGACGCTTCGGCGGAATGACAAGTCTTCCAACTCGGGTGGTTTGGGTAGCAGACGCCTCTGGTTGTTTCGATTCTTCGTCAATAGAAGTAGTAGGAAGTGATGTTCGCTGATGCTGGGTATGTTGTACGTACGCTGTATGGTACGCTGATGCTATATAAAAGACAAAGTGAGATATACTGTATTTAAAAAGCAAAAAAGTTAAGCACAACCCTATTTCACCAAATTCAAATTTATTTTCTGTTTTCTCAAAATGTACGGAAGCTGAGGGCCAAAGAAGTGCCTGATTTAAAGAAATTTTTTGATCATGTAGGCTGAAAGTACTCATTTCATAGACAACAAATGTGAACGTCTGCCACCTCAGATCGGTTGCCATCAAATTTTATGGGCGAACAAAATCGACATTTTCGAACTTTTCTCAATTTTTCGCTAATAACTCGAAAACGATTTATCGCGGAACAAATTTTTTTCTTTCTAAAATGAAAGGGCATTAAATTTCGCGTCGAATGAGGTCCCCACTGTTATAGTCGGGTTAGTCATTTCGCCAAAACCTATCGTCAATTTAGCCACTTTAGCGGAAAAATTAATTACGCTCATGTTCCCAAGCCTGCAATTAAAAGAGAGTTACTCCAAATAAAAAACGTTACCGATAATAATATAAGAGGCTAAACTATTGCAAATTGATATAGAAGATATATTTGAAGTTTAAATCCGTTTAGTGGTTTAGCCGGTTTCGGTACATCAAAAATCTGCAATTTTTACGATTTTGGTGGAAACCGTGTTCCTACGCCCCAAACTCAAAAACACTTAGTTTAAATGAAAATTTTTTAGATAAAAGTTGCTGAGCATCAAATTTAGCAGGAAATAAGCTCCTTGCACACAACATAAGCTAAACCCTGCGTGGAAATACAAATGAAAACGTGAAAGAATTCGGAGTGGTTATTTCCTGCTAAGACTCATTTTAAGATGTAAAATGAGTACTTTCAGCCTATATGATCAAAAATTTTCTTCAAATCAGGCACCTTTTGGCCCTCAGCTCCCCGGACTATAAACAGGTTTGATAAATATAAATTTGCAAGTACTAAGTAATCAATTGTTCTTTAAATCCACATTTTTCATCTTAATTATTGTTGTTTCGGTGTAAATTTGTTAAGTCCTGACGATTTCCATTGTCTTTGACTGGTAGCATAATATAATATAATACCATTAATATGCAAAAACGGACAGTTTTATAAAATACAATTTTTTTATAAAGTTCTGTGAATATGAGAAGCGGATACGAACTTACCTCAAACGACGAGTTCGATTTTCCGCCTTTCCTCTTGATTTCCCTGACTGTGAAGTGTATCGCAGCCCGAAGAAGCACATATACCGGAGTATAGGGGACGGAGCGCACATAGAATAGAAAATAGTTGAGGATTGGAGGGGGAGGCAGTCTTGGGACAGCAGCTAAGGACCCTACACCACTCCACTGAGTCCTCCAGTTTCTAACGTAAGTCGATATTATTTTTTTAAGTATCATTCAATTTTCCCGGTATTGCCATTATTATTCCTAATGTTTTACACAGTTTTGTCTTCCCAAGGTTATTCGTGAAAAGCCGATTAGCATACAAAATAAAGCAGTAAGTCACATCAAGGCAGCGCGGCTGAATCAGTGCCACAGTATTTCCTGTGGAATGTTATTGAGAAATAAATATACATATATTTTTTTCCGTCTGATAGTAATAATTGCGTAATAAGTTTACATTTCTTACATGTTTGATGATCGTTATAATTCTTATGATAAATTAATTATTTGATTAATGAATAACAGGAAAATATATTAAAACAAATGCTACAAAAAATACAATCTATTCATTTGGAATATTTCTATAACCGGGGGTTCAATTTTTACAAAAATGATTTTATTTACTGGTTTGCATAGTAGTTAGCAATCAGCGGTCTCAGAAATAAATTTCGGGAGGGATTGGTCGGCAGAAAAAAAAAAGAAAAACATATACGAACTACACTTATTTACTTAGAAAAAAAAATGGGATTTTTATTGTATTCATATAATTAAATATAATATACTAGACATATGTAAAATATGGATAAGTAATTTTGTTCTAAAATTGTTTTGTTTTCACTCCAACAGCACCTCCTCCCTCGGGTGGGTTAATGCGGATTAACTAAATTAATACACTAGCAATGTCAAAATCATCTGCTCCAAAAATAAATATACAAAAAAAGAAGAAAAAACTTTCTAACAAATGAAAACATGTGACATAGGTTTGAATTGTATCGCACGTGGCACAGTGGGAAAATTTTGTCATTTAGCGGCCAAAAATCTATAGCTCCTGACTAAATGACGGTAATCGAATAATTCTTTTTTTATTAAAGAGTATGGGATTCCTATTATCAGTCAGAATAAAAAAAAAATAAAAATACCATCGCTCAAAATATATCAAATTAATTTTTAAATGAATGCTTTCTTCACATAAATTAAAGTAAAATAGTTTATAAGGTACGGGGTTATAGATGGAGAATGAAATGAGTCAGGATTATTATCTATTGAGCTTTCTGCTCATATACATGTCTTTTTCAGGCACTTGCTCTATTTGAAAGGTGTTCAAAAGGTGTTGTGTGAAAGGTGTCCTGTAATTCAACGATAAGGTTGTTTTATGATTTAGTCTAATTCGAGGCCGAAAAAATATTGAAGATCAAACATAAGGATTTAAATCTTAAAATCGATATATCGCCGATCGACCGTATTTGACCGATCGAATTCTATTATGGTATTTTAGCACCCTTCACCCTCTACCAGTATGGAAAAAATCAGAACCAACTATTGCCAATATTAGAAGTTATATAAATTTAAATACTTTCTTTTCATAAACTACATAGTTAACGTGGATGAAATTAAAACGCATTTTTATCCAATAATTTTACAGCCATTCTTCTTATTTGTAAAATATGTTTAGTGCATTAATATAAAGAGTAAAGCTCAATAGGAAAAAAAAATCAAATTTATTTTTAGCAAAATCTATGCTTATCTCTCAGATATTATTATTTTTTTCTATTGAGCCTTACTTTTTATATTATTGCACCAAACATATTTTATAAATAAGAAGAATGGCTGTAAAATTATTGGATAACAATGCGTCTAATTTCAACCACATTGACTATGTAATTTATGTAAAGAAATTATTTAAATTGATATAAATTCTATTATTGGCAATAGTTGGTTCTGATATTTTTCACAGTGGTAGAAGGTGAAGGGTGCTAAAATGCCGTAATGGAATTCGATCGATCATATGCGATCGATCAGCGATATATCGATTTTAAGATTCAAATCCATATATTTGAACTTTCAATATATTTTCGGCCTCGAATTAGACTAAATCATAAAACAACCTTACCGTTGAATTATATGAAAATATTTTATTCCCTTAAAATTTCTAATAATAAGGGTATTTTTAATTTAATTTTTTGGATTTTTTCTTCATCAAACAATAATTATTTTAAAATCTTTCAAAAGCCTGAAAAAGACATGTAGCAGAAAGCTTTATATATAATAATACTGACTCATTTCATTCCCTATGTGTAACCACGTATCTAATAAACTATTTTATTTAAATTTAAGAGAAGAAAGGATTAATATACAAATTAATTTGAAATGCTTAGAGTGTTGGTATTTTTATTTTTTTTTTTATTCTCACTGATAAAGAAAATCCCATACTCTTTAATGAAAAAAGAATTATTCGATTATCGTTATTTAGTCAGGAGTTATAGAGTTTTGGCCGCTAAATGACAAAATTTTCCCACTGTGCGTCGGCAAGAAGATGGTTGTAGTTCAAAAAACTTTTTTTTCGGATAATCACATGTGAAATTTCAACAGCATTCTCTATTTTATTACGTATCTACAAACAGCGTCTAGGAAAAATTGAACAAATATTCTACATCGGGGCAGTTAGTAACACCGGTATTGACCTAACTCAAACGTAGCCCTCTACCTATGTTAATATCGTCTTTCCCTCCGTCTAAGAATATGGTAAATTGCGGCTTAAATGGACTGAACTATTAATACTCTATAGGCGTTGATGACCTGAGGGTTTTACGCCTCTAAGCCATAACAAACAAACAAACTATTAATACTCTTATTACTTTATTATGGAAATTTAGGTTTTGTCATTCTGATTTCAACGGTACGTGTTAAAGCTCGAAGCTAAAGTTTATTCAAGGATTTTTTTTATTAATATCTTTTTCATTTCATGCCCCCTTTGATTGTATTCAATTCATCAAAATTTTGTTATTATTTTGTAATTGTTGCGTTTAGTTTTAAGTCGCGTTTCTTTTGTTGTTCACTACATGTTTAGTAAGGACACTTAGGCCCTAGCACTCAGTTAGGCCAGTTTGAATATTGGGACGCTGCACTCACCACCTTATAAATTTGTATTCAAGGCTATCGTCCTCACCCACCAGATCTTTCGGAGTCTTGTTTTGAGGAAGCAGTACGTACGTACGTACCTATCCCAAATAGCGACGCCTTCAACATATCGACCAACGGGAGATATTTCGCCAGGTTTACCGGTGGAGAGCAGCCATTTTGATCAAGTACACAGATCGAAGAATCAACACGTATGTACCATGACTAGGATTCAATGATACAGTGATTAATTATAGATTAGTATAACCTCGTAGCAGGTCTAAAAAAAAAAACATTTGGAATATAATCCGAGATCAGCTTTTCTACCTTTATGTTTCTAATGTGTATTCGAAAATTCTACTTGTTCTGCATATTATTTGTTATTTACCTTGATTTCTTAATTTTATTAAAGTTAAAATATATATTTAAATGACAAAAAATTTCAAATGGCCCTTCGCCTAGATCTGCCAATGGTAGCGTGTGTGATTCCTTGACGGACGGGATGAGGCAGACGCGTTGGTGACTTATCTATCAGTGCAAGTTCAAAACAGGCAATTCCATTTAAAATAAAAAAGAAAGATAATTTCTAGGGTTTATAACAGGAATATTAAAAATTATTTACAAATGAATCATAATTAAATACTTTTAGCGAGCTGAATTATTATGTTGTTTGTCCAAATAACCCTTAGGGCCTTATAAATTAGTCGGCGGGACACACAACAAATGAAAATCATTACACATTTTGGAATCCCTTCGTATTTACTGTAAATATTATTTTTCGCAATAAGCACAGTTAAAAGCGATGACATCGCGTGATAAAGATAAAATGTTAAAAAGTGCGGGTTGCTATGCGACCTTTTCCAGCGAATTTTGTTCGTAAAGAGGTCCCTTTGTGCTACTAAGGCTAATCGTACGATGCTACAGTGGGAGTCCTAAATTTTGCCTATTCAGGTATAATTAGGATAGGGATCTTAAACGAGTACCTGACATCGTACAGGCTCGGGACCTCCATTTTATGCCTAGCTATGGATTTTTTACTCCCTTTAAAAAATCCTACGGCCACCTCGGGACGCGAACCCGCGACCTTTAGTACTGTAGGTTGCCATGCCAACCATTACACCACAGGTGACCCTCGTCGTAAAGAGGTTATTTGTTAATTATTCTTCTTTTTATTATTAAAAGTTTCTGAAATGTGGCACGCAAAAATTATTATTGCTCCGTTGAAAAACAAGAAAGGTTATTATTCCCGATCCTCTGTCCTATCTTAATAACATCACATCACAGAATAAAATAGTTGCTGGAGAGATTTCTGATTGTAATTGCTGACATTCAGCTGTGTACATGTTGGGTTGGGAGGAAGGCCACGAGAGAGATGATTGGTATGACAAACATCTGGCATTCGAAAAATCTTCATAAGAAAGGAAAGATTCCTACGTGTTATGAAACCTTTAATTGCGAGTAGGAGGAATGTTAAAATTGGACTACAACCTAACTGGGTAACTTTGTACAGTTCGGGGTTACTTTGTACACCGACCTTGAATGTGTTTCAAAACCATCTACCAACCAAACAGTAGGAAGTTTTGATGTGAATTTTCGTTTTGATTATTGTAATCGCTATGTTACTAAAAATACATTGCGATTACAATAATCAAAACAAAAATTCACATCAAAACTTCCTACTGTTTGGTTGGTAGATGGTTTTGAAACACATTCAAGGTCGGTGTACAAAGTTACCCTTAACTGTACAAAGTTACCCAGTTAGATTGTATATTGCTTAAAGCCATCCTATCTATGCAGTGTATTTGTAGAATTGAAGTAAATAAAAAAAAAAAAGAACTTGTGTCTTTGGCCTGCAAATCAAGTTCGATGTGTATGTAATGGAACATCGAATTAAAAAAAGGAAGTAATGACCAACACAAGGCTGTGGTCCATCAAGCGTTATTTACGTCTGTAAGACTACATCGCGGGACCAAAAGTGTATTGTATCTCTTTCCCTCTCACCCACTCTCAGGTGGCGGCTAGAGGTTCAGGTCGAACCTTTCCTAGTCTGATGACCACCTCACCATACCTAGGCGGGTGAAAATTTAAAAGTAAATAAAAAATAAATAAATAAAAAAACATGAAAAGTAATACCAAATAGCAAATAATGAGATATATTTTGAACCTGATACAAACAAAATTAATGAAAACATAAAACCTAAGATAAATCATAAACTAACATAAAATAAAAAATTGGGCAAAAAAATAGGAACTAAAATAAATTTCTACAAATTGATATTAGCCTTAAAGTTAATATTGATTAATTAGAAAAAATATATATAAGAATGCAGATCAACTAATGACTGAATACATTTTCAATTTAATACAATATTGAAATGAAATTACAAAAACAAAATGTCTATTAGGTAGCGAAATTTGAATTTTCAATATTAATTTTAAAGTCTTCCGAAGGGGACTTCCTACCACGCACAAATTTGTGGTGTTTGTTTAACGTCACTATACGCCACTAAGGCTAATCGAACGATGCTAAAGTGGAAGTCCTAAATTTTGCGTATCCAGTTATAATTAGGATAAGGATTTTTAACGAGTACCTGACATCGTACTGGCTCGGAACATCCATTTTACGTCCTATCCGAGGGACGGCAGAGCCAAGGATTTTTCACTCCCATTAAAAAATCCTAGGGCCACCGCGCGACGCGAACCCACGACCTTTAACACTGTGAGCTGCTGTGCAAGCCACTTCACTACAGGTGAACCCATGTACGAATTAAATCTAACTACACCTAATATAAGATTAATTTAAAAAGTGTAATTGTGCATTCGATACCATATTTATAAATAAAAATTTCCTGCCGATTGTGCACGATAATAATTATTAATATTATTCGTAGGCATCTGCTATTCAAATCTAAAATCAATGTTGATACTAGCGCTCTTGGTAAACAACGGCATCTTCATAGAAATTCCTGAGCGCCCATCCCTGGTAGAAGTGAAACCAATGTGCCAACAAAAGGTGTCAACAGTCGGTTACGTTCGAGTGCCACAACCGCTGCGCATTAGTCTGGATGAGCATGGGTCAATGGACAACTGTAGTTGGTTTGAAAAAAAGAAGTTCTTTTAAGAAATTTAATTCATATAATTTTTATTTTTTTATGGATTTAAATGTTTTTGACACAATTCGTTTAGGTAGGCATGGCTTTAATTTAATAGTAAAGAATAAATAGACCAAAAATGAACCAGATTAAAAAAAAAATGTACCTTCAACATCAAAACAAAAATCCTCATGATTACATGTTTTAGTCTAGCCTTTATTAATTATTCAAACTGGGTAGTTGAGGTAGTTTTTATTATTGATAGTTTCAATATTATCGGACGCAAACTACTTATACTATCGATAGCAGTGGCGGTCCCAGGGGGGGGGGGGATATGCGGGATCAATCCCCCCCGAAATTTCGACAAAAATAAATTAGTGGGATGAATTAAAAAAAAATAATTACGCATCTAACTTTTACGAGTTTTTTAGGGAAGTTTAGTTATAGTTAGTTTTATGTCATATTTTTTATACTTACTTAGAGATCTTTGGGGAGTTCAGGAACTGCCTAAAAGACTACTGAGTAACACTACGTAACATTTTTCGTTAGCATAATTCAGATTAAGGTAATTAATAATTTGGGAAGGTAGGCCACCTGCCCCTCATATTTACGCATCTGACTTCAGAAACTAATGCTTTTCATATAAAGTAAACTCATGTTCATGTACAAAGAAGTTTCCTTTTTTACGGGCATGAGTGCATTTTAAAATACATCAAATAATGAGCTGTGATATTCATGGGATTTCTTCTCTTCTTAACTTACATCAGATAATTATTAGATATATTGTCTACAGTTTTTTTATGGATTCCTCATTCATTTGACGGCTATACATTTTTCAATCTGTCGGGCATTGTAACATACTTTTAGTTATAAATAACTAATATAAACATAGATTATTAAGCAATCCCTCCCCTCAAAATACAACCCCCTGGACTGTTTCTGTTTGATACTAACAACTTTTTAATATGATAGCATTCTGTCTATATAAAATAATGGATTGTTCCCTGTAAAGACATCTTTAACAGAATACACAGTATTTATTTTATGACAGGCAGGAATATCATTCTTTGTGGTTCACCACAAAGACTTCTTGGTATTTCCTCTCGGAATAATTTTATGGAAATGGAGAACTAATGTTTGTGTAAAGTTTAAGGTGGGTTTTTAGTAAGTGAAGTGTTTATATGAATTATACCTCTATTGATCGAAAAAAAGTGTTATTGGTCATCTCCTTAAATTAAACTCGATAAGTTCCAAATAAATGTTTGACTATTGCACGGCTAAATTTACGATTTGTTCCACTGTGCTAGTAAATAATGGTATTTCGTTTGTTCGTCACTTGAGAACCAAAGCCTTACTTTGGCTGGGTAAAATAAATAATGATAATAATAAAAATATAAAAAAATATCTGGTGACATTTAACCATACCAGGTTAACCTATAATCAACAATAATCGTCAAGGGTTAAAAACTAACCCAAAAAAGAGGTAAACACATACACATTAATTGTTCTGCCACACTCTAGGGCATTTAGTATTAGTAATATAAGAAGAAATTCATACAAAACAACTAAAGAATAACCAAATATGGAAATACAAAAGGAAAAAATAAAAACGAAATAATACTTAAAAAAGAAAAAGGAAATACAAAAGAAAACACATTCACACTTATGTACAATATTTACATTCAGCCAAGGGATCTCCGAGTCGAGCCTTACCACCCACTTGTGGAAGGCAAGGCAGGTCTCTTTGGATGAAACAACTGGAAAATTTAGACATTTACACATTGACGATCTAAGTGTATTGTATCCGGTAAATATAATAGTAATAAGTAATTGAAGCGCCGCGAATAAAATAGGCTTATAAAATTGCGAAAGTCGGTGGTGAACGAAATCCTAAAAGATTAATAAGTACGGGGTCGACTGGGAAACGTCCGAGGGGCAGGCCGAAACGGAGGTGGAAGGATTACGTGAAGGCGGATCTGTCGAAGTTGGGTCTGGAGGCTGGTAGGAGGATGGAGGCGTGTAGAAAGTGAGTTATGGTGTCGGAATCGAACATTCGGGTTCTTTGATCCTTTATTAATATTTTACTATTATTCCGAAAGTAGATTTTAATGTTAGGTATATTTAGGTGTTTTATTCCAATTCACTTTCTTCTTCTCCGTACTACTTAAGGTTTTTAACATATTTTGGCTTATTGTATTAAAGATTTTATAAAAAACTGTTCACAGAAGAAAGCTAATATCCAGCTACTAGCCCTTTCATGGCTCCAGACGACATATCTCGCAAAAAAAAGTAGGTCCCCACAAAGTAATGACGAGATAACTCGTCGCGGGCCGGCGGTTCCCACTAGCTACATAAGACATATCTCGGTATCAATCGGTTTTTCACTTATTTAACGTCCCCAGATTCACACGAGATAACGTCGCGACTGAGGGACATCCAGCGGATCCACGGAGCCTTAATAAGTTCATCTAATAAATAAAACATTAAGAAATAGTCGGAGAATGTTATGAGGAGTTAAAGAAGTTGAGGCAGTCAGCGGCGGAGAGTGGCCTACACGCCTTAGCCTGGGGAGCGTAAGTCGGCAGACCCGCTTAGCTTCTTAGTGCAAATTTCTTCCCGAGTGATTAGCTGTTAAAGGGCTAGTCGACACCTGAGCTCATTTTGAGAACGCGATTTATTAATAGATTAATTTAATCTAAATTATAATAGGACCAGTTGGATGGCCTGACTGAAGATATATGAGTTGGATATTAGTTCGATACTTTTCATGTCTATCTTAATGTAGTGGAAGGCCTTGGGCAGTTGGGTTACTGGTTCAACGGGTCGCTGACTTTTTCTCCGATTTTATTTTCTTCGAAAGATAATTTGATGGCTATAATTATTTGTTATTGTAGTTCTTTATTCTATATATGTATATGTCAGTTTAATTCAGGAATAGAATCTCTGAAGGTCCACAATATTACAATGTTTGCATTAGACATAGTTATATTTAACCAATTTGTTATATGAGTGTTACTGTTTTCATCACTAGGGAAGTATTTGTTCTCTAAGATGTTCAGTTATCACCTTGTTCCAATCTCGTATAATATTATCTCTTTGGCTGCAGTACTTAGAATATTTTCCATCCTTGGGACCATGACTGGAGCCATTGTAAAAAAGGCCATGCCCATACATATGCACATGTACATTGGCACAGTGAATAAAACGCACATTATGGAGTAATTCCATCTACAGGCGGCCACCAGGAGGATGGAGAAGAGCAAGCAACCAGTGAAGCAACGAAAAAATTCAAGCCAAAGTTTTATTTCACCACAACTAATATTGTAATTATATCTTTATAATATGTTTATTTTTTTTAAATTTTACCAAATCAGATAACACAGTCCACTTTTCCAGAGAAATTCAATTATTTTATTCTTATATTCTCAAAATATTCAAGGTCCACATTTTATTCACACCTAATGGTTTCAAATTAATAGAACATCACGAGTTTCTACCAGTTGTTTAAGATCGTGAGAGAGGGGTGAAGTTGGTTAGAAAATTCCGAATGGTGAACGTTGGTTTGTTGATATTTTTCTGCTATTTTCTGAGACGAATGAAATGTGCTGCATTTATATAGCGTTTAGCTATCAATAATTTGCAGCCCAAGGTAATATGGTGAAGTCATGCATTACTAGCACTGGTCTCATCAATACATCGATACAATACATTGATGATCTCAAGCAAGAAGGTCTTGAAATTACTTTACTTAAAGAACTCCTCTTTCTCCGAGAATAAATATAGATATATAAACACACACACACACACATGTATATTATATATATACATATAATATGGACATTTTTTAATGCTGCTCCTAAATTCTCGGAGTTTTCGAGAACACCCGAATCCTTCAACACGAAGAGATTAAAATTTTAATGTTCTTTAAATTTATACTTTGGTTTTTGCAGAAGCTTGATCATTTTTTTATTGATATCTTTAAAGTCAGTATCACTCAAAATGGTATCCGCATATACATAAAAATCTGGTGCTCAACACACCACTTTCACTTACCAACTTACTTAGATCAGAAATCGACGTGTTTTGATAAATATGAAAACACCATTCTACAACTTAACTCATTTTTCCACATTCGTTTACTTATTTTTGTTTGCCTGCATAAGTTATACAATATTACAATCTGTATTGCGAAACTTGAATGTTCTCAGTACTTTTCGGTTCATTATTGTTTATTTCATTCTTTAAGGGGCCCAATAAAATCCTTATTTCATCAATAGTCAAGTTTTTTTACTGCTTTTTGTAAATATATCGTGAACTTGAATCGATAGAAGGTGTATTTACGGCTCATAATAATTAACATTTTAAAACTTAATTTTAAAATGTTTGTCTTATGCCTTTCAGAAACCTAGAACGACTAGTAAGTTCCTCTAAAACTACTTGCACACTATATTGCATTCAGAAATCTAATATGGAACTAAAGTTTGTAAACTAAAAAAAATGATCACAGGCACCAGCAATATTATTTTCGCTGAAAATATCAATTAGAACCTATTCTCATCATGGTACTGAATTATTTTATTGTTTGAATTTAATTTTGCTCCATGATTTACTAAAGCGTGGCAAAATTTGAGTTTCGAAAATATCGATAATCGTTGATCTCAGTTTAGAATCCTCAGATTAAAATTAATGAGATATGACAAATTTCTACATCCCTCAACCATATTTTTTTCATCTAAGTAGTAGGTAGATCGTTGGAAGTATTGTTTAAAGTATATCCACCAAGACGATCTCTTAATATATAATTTTTTTTGGTATAACACAAGGAGCTTTCGGCGTCCTGCGCCATATTCATCTAAAAATATAATGGACAAAAATTCATAAACAGTATTAAAAATTTATAAAAATACCACGTTTACATAATATAGTTTTGTCATTCTCCATAATATAAAATAAAACAATAGCATGCTTACCCTTTAATTCTCCTGAAATATGGTCGTTTGTGCATGAAGGAATTCAAAAATTTTGAAAACTTATGTCGTCTGGCCCATCGTCAACAAAAGACAACGAAAGACCCCACACCAATAGAAAAACAAAGAAACCTAATATACAACATTCCCTACAAAAACTGTGACAAATAATACATAGGCACAACTTCAACCGACCTCAAAACTAGAATCTATATCCATAAAAGTACACTTAAACCAAATTCAAAAACAGCCACATCATTGTCTAACCACGCTAAACAAACCAGACATGAAATAGATTTTGATAACGTCAAAATTCTACACAAATCCACCTCCCGGCCAAAACAAAAAATAATTGAATCCATATACATTGCATTAAATCAAGACAGAATATTTAATACCAAACAGGAAGTAGCCCACATCCCTAAGTACTATTCACATGTAATACATTACAATAGAACGCGCTCGCGTCGACCTTAAGCCAGTAGGCCCACAGTACCCTTCAAAGATGATGGGCCAGACGACATGGTGTTCAAAATTTTTGAATTCCTTTATGCACAAACGACCCTATTTCAGGAGAATTAAAGGGTAAGCATGCTATTGTTTTATTTTATATTATGGAGAATGACAAAACTATATTATGTAAACGTGGTATTTTTATAAATTTTTAATACTGTTTATGAATTTTTTTCCAATATATTTTTAGATGAATATGGTGCAGGACGCCGAAAGCTCCTTGTATTATACCAAATAAATTTATATATTAAGAGATCGTCTTGGTGGATATACTTTGAACATATTTTTTTCTTTATTTTGTTCAACTGTTAAATTAAATTGTTTAATGAGAGTCGTGGAGAACGCTTAGAGCATTGCATTACATTGTGTAAAAAGAAAATATTCTGTTTGGCCTTGTGATATACGATGCTGCTGGTTTCCTCATGCACAAAATGCCATTTTTTTTTTTTTTTTTTTTATATTTCCCCTACAGTTATCAATTTTAAAAGAAAAACGGTTATTGTTTTTTCTTGTATGATATTTTTATTGATAATTTATACAACTTATCACTCTCAAGTAGAAAAAATACCCAACAAAAAAATGTGTAAGGAGAGCTAATTTCTTGAAGTTTTATTAACATACCTTCAGATATGTTACATACCTGAGCACAATTAATAATACTATTTTATTTTAAAAATGAGTAGTGTTTGTAACAAATCTTAGCTTACAACTGAAGGAAGTATCTTGTCAAAGTTTTCTTTCTTCCGTGATCCTTCAGTTAGAAGGCGAGATATACTCGAACATAACTATCCTAAAATGTTACAACGTACTTCGATAGATAAAAGTGAATTAATAGCTTTAAGTAGATATATTAGCTACGTGTGATGTTTTTATGTGCGCTGTTCTTATAACCGTTTTTTATCTAGTTGACACATCACATTCAAGGACGTTAGATACTACAGCCTAGAAGCACAGTTGGGGATACTTACAGTAAATCTAAATGAAGAATTGCTCATGGTTAGACTGTTTTCTGAAGTAGTGCCATAAAAATGAAATTTATAGAGAAACATAGAGGGATTGGTAGTCAACAACACGAGAATAGTGAAACAAGTGGAATGCACGTAATGTATTAATGCAATGAATCTATCAAAGACCTTCAAATCTTACAAAAAGGAAAGCAGAAAAGATGATTTTTCAGTCTATTCCGTTTATCTGGTTTTATTTTTCTATTTATTAGTTGTATTCCGTTGCATTTTAAATGAATTTCTAAATTGGTTTGTTTCAATTTATGGTCATCTACGCTATATTAATAATTTTTAATTGTTTTATTTTTATATTCTATCAATTTTTAATAGTTTTATTTTTATTAATTAGTTTATTTATGAAATTTCTTTCTTTGCTCCTGTTTTTGTACCGCTTTTTTTGTACCGCTTTCTTTTTTCTTTTTTTTTTTACATTTGATTTCATATTCCTGATATCAAGTTATTAGATTTAAAAAAAAAAAAATATTACCAATTCTGTTGTACCTGCGTCGTCTTTCAAGATTTTCGGTCAGTCAAGTCGGAATTTAGTCGTCAACTATTGTGTTTCTAACTGATTTTAGGCTAAACAGCATTAAGTTGCGAGTTGAAAAAGGTACTTTTGAGAAACTGTAAGTGATTATCAGGATGTTTCTGTGATGTTTGTTTCTTTATGATTAAGAAGGAGTGGGTGAGTGTGGTGTCAATGAGACCTGCTGTAGGTACTCCAGGGCTTCTTTTATTTTTATCTTCTTTTATTAAAAATTTCAGATTGTTCGGTAGGCTTTAGTCCCACATAGATTGTCATGGGCCATTAATTTCTTTACAATGAGATATTTTAATTTCTGAGAAGGTTGAGCAAATCATTTGAGGCTTGGTCTACCAGTACATTTGCAGATAGTTTTGGGTGCTGATATGTCATTTTGACGATGTTTTCTAAGTTAGACGATATCTAAAAAAAAAAAAATCTATCGAAAATATATTTGTAAGATGGATTTCGTATTTGAAACATAGGTGACCCTACCATTTTTTAAAGGGAGTAAAAAATCCTTGGCTGTGCCGCCCCTCGGAAAGGACGTAGAATGTAGGTCCCAAGCCTGTACGATGTCAGGTACTCGCGAAAGATCCCTATCCTAATTATACCTGGATAAGCAAAATTTAGGATTCCCACTGTAGCATCGTCCGATTAGCTTAGTAGCATAAAGGGGCGTTAAACAAACAAACAAAAAAACAGGTAGCAATTGATTTTAATTTTTTGAATTGCATGGGCGATAGGCCGAAATACTAACAGAGCCTTATAAATAGGCTATTCCAAGTCCCCTGTTGTGAACCGAATCCCTGCATGGTTTAAAGTGTCGAACTTTGCAGATACGCGATAATGAGGAAGGAGAAACATATTTGGTTAATATATTAATGTTTAGTTAAGACCGAGAAAATATTCGTTAATTCAATAATTTATTTTTCATTGCTGGGTTCTACACAAGGTCGAACTACAGTGAATCTTTGGGAATATCTTTTTCGTTCGAAATACGAAAATATTTCCTTCTTAAACCTATTCCCTAATCCTCCAGCTATATATAATTTGCATATATCATTGCGAATAGTAAACTGTTTCTTGCTTCTAAGAATACCTTAGCCTATACTTTATTTGTAAAGCACTTAAATCTAAGCCCACCCCATGGCAATAAAGGTTATAGAAATACGTCTTATTATTTTTTAATTTTCACCATATCATAAAACCCGTTTAATAGAAACCAGCCCTAATAGAGAACAGCCTGAAGGGTCATCACAACAGCTATGGCAAACAGTATTAATTTACATCCTTGCACAATGTAGTTTCTCTGCCGTACTTACGCAACAGAAACTGCCCCGCGTTTGGGATCGCCTAAATCCAAATTTCACTCTCCTAATTAACAATTTTATAAAGTAGAAAAAAAAAATCAGCTGATAAAAATTATTTTTTGATTTCTAAGAAACACTATAACTCATGCAGACCATTTTTTTTTTTTTTTTTTTAGCGTCACAACGCTATTCAAAATGAATGGCAATGTGACTTACGCTGAATGTATTAAATATAGACGGGTTACCTTCTAAATAACGTCATTGTGATAATTAAATTTTAATTTACTAACTGATTACTACAAATAGTTTGTTTTTTTTTGGCCATCATATTGCTTGATGGATTATTTGTTTTGAAAATCCTTTTGTAAATTCTTTGAGCAGTCAGTAAAAAAAAAAATCCAAAAAAGAAACAAAATTAACGAAACACTACTGACATGGATCCAATATAGATGTGATGACCCGGTAGGATGGAAGGAACAAAAAATAATTAAATTATTACAAATATCGGATTTTCAACTAATTAAAACTATAAAAAAATTAAATAATAATTAAAATGTATATATTAGTTTATATAGAGGAGGAATTTATCAGAAAAATGCATTCGTGATATAGAGTGATTCAGGTTCGTTTCTATTTCTGAGAGAGAAAAATGAAATAAAAGGTCTTAGTAAAAGGTGACTTTAATGATTGGTATAAGGAAAGTCCAGTGACCTCGTTTTAGTTCACTGACCATTATCGTTTTAGTGCGTTACTATTTCTTTCTAAGCAGAATCATTTAACCTAGCAGTATTTTTATTTTTACATACTGGATTTCTTCTGAAATCTGGATTTATTTAAAAAAAAAAAATAAATAAATAAGGTCACTTGATCTAACAAATTAGTTGTATTATTAGAGTTCGTATGAGTATCTTCCCTGCTACATCAAAGTTATGCCTATGAATTCAAGAGTCATATATATATAACTAAATTTAGGAGGAATGTTTAGAAATTCAATTGGTCAAGTAGATTTGGATTGATGAACGTTAAGGTCGCATAACTCCCAACATACCTTTCAAATTAAGATTGAAGCGCTTAACAGAGGGTAGTGGCTACAAGATTTCTGATATGGTTTTCAGATTTATCGGATACCTCATTGCGTTATTTGAAAATAAATTAAGGTAAAAATAAATTATACTAATATCTGGTGATTCTACAAAATTAAAATTTATATCTCATCGCCGCAAACCTTATTCAATGGTTATTATCAGTTTTTTAATCTGTTAAAGATAATAACAATAGCATTAAGTTCTATTGCTTTGTAACTCATGATAAAGTTTTGTTAAGATGCTGATTGAAGACCTCCTCCAAAGCATGGTTAGGCAACAACCATTATGGTTGAGCAACAAAGGCTACCAGCGCCACACGACTGGCAACATAGGCCCTTGGTGATCTTACCACTGCCTTCAAGGTTACGAACCTTGAACCTTTTTGGAGCTGACAGACCTTCTTAAACAGATCGCTTAGAATTTATTTCATAAGTTCAGAGCTCTTATACCAACGTTTCTGATACATACATGCAATCCAATAATTTATTTTACGTGATGTATTAGTTCCAAAGAAAATGTGATTCAACAGCATTAATGGTTTATGTTAATGTTTGCGATTGGGCTTATAGAGGTATAGAACAAACTTTTAGATATTATATCTGTGATTATAGATACCATAAAAATAGGTACATTTTTGAAACTTTTGCCATAACTTCTTGTTAGTATTACGAATACAGATATGTAGAATCAGCCTAAATCAGCAGACCCTCCTCCTTTACAACCGTTTGGATCCGCCCATGATAACGATTTCACAAATCTCAACATGTTAAATCTGTGCTCATCTGCAACCATAACGTTGTTATTCAAACGTTCGTGGGGAAACCTCGAGTTTTACGGCGAATTATTGCCTTCACCTTAAAAAAGGATCTTCATAAGCCAACAGTTAACGTACCGAATAATCTCAGACCATACACGAATCATAACAAAAAACACGGAGGCCAACTCACTCAAACACGGCTTCTAGACTAAATAAGTTAGAATTGTTGCTGGGAATTTCATCACCGCATGCCATTGGATGTTATGTTTGGTTTCTAATTTATTAGACTTAATTGCAACAATGTACTGTAAAAAAAAATTGAAAATAAAAGAATAACTTCCATTAAGATTATTTTCAGTAAAATGGACAAAGAAAAATCTTATTTGAAGACTTGCTTAAGCCGTGTTAGGAAAAACAATATGGAAAACGTGGGTGAAGTAACCTGAGCGAGGAATACAACGCTAGTATTTTTATCCACTGAAATCAAGCAAATAAAATTTCATCACGCCCGTATACACCTGAGTCATATTCCTGGATAAAAATAAATAAAGAAGAGGATTTACTACGCAATGAATGGCCTCTAATCCTCGAACTAAATGTTCATAGGAATATTTTATCAGATTGAATGAAATGTCTCTTTGTGGAGGCCAGCTGATTACCCGAAAGTTTTATTTTTATTATATGTTTTAATTCCTGCACTATATGGAAATGAAGCTTTGTTTGATAATACGACATCGATAAAACGAAAGTTGCAACGAGAAGTGGCACTCTTTCTCAATTTATAATAATCCGACAATCCATCAATCCAACAATAATTAGATGTATCATTTATTTGTTTTCTTTTCCGTCCATTTATGCTGATAAGGAAAATCGGACATTATTACATTGTGAGTCCTCAATTTTACCTACCCAGGTGTAATTTGAGTAGGGGTCTATAACAAGTAACTGACATCACACAATCACGGTGACTCCTCTATTTTACGTCCCATTCAAAGGATGTTTTATATAAAACTTCCAGGTGGTCAGATGGCTTCAAGGAAGAGAAGCTTCATTCAATCTGATAAAATATTCCTATTAATATTTAGTTCGAGGATTAGAGGCCACTCATTTCGTATTAAATCCTCTTCTTTATTTAGTTGTTATCCAGGAATATGAACTATCTCATCCTATTCGAATTCCTATTGGACGATATAGCCGAGGATTTTTTACTCCATTTAAAAATTGGTAGGGCCATCTGGAAGGATGCGTACACGCGACGTTTAGTATTGTAAGCTGCTATGCTAGCCACTCAACCACCTGTGATGGGATTAATGTTTCATTAAACAATGAAATAGTTAGGGACCAATATCTTAATATAGAATATCAGAATATTCTATATTAAGTTATTGGTTTGGTGATATTAATATCAGAATCAGAATATTTTTTTTAAAAATTATTTATTCGTTGGCCCACCCAACATTTGATCCTTTTAATTGTCCTTAAAAGTCTCCACAATCAAGGTTTTCTGTTTTGAAACATAACATTGGCCTAATTCTGGAAACCTCAACTGGTTCCTTTGCTCTTAATTGACCCATACGTTTTCCTCAAACCCTTTTTCTTTCCTCTGAAATAGCTTATTCGAAAAAGATCCAGAATTGCTAACAAGCAATATGCATACAAAATTAAAGACTTAAACAAAAATTATAATAACGATGCTAATTTACTCACTGGATCTTAATTATCTCAAACCGCAATCTGGCCATATAATGGTGTGACTAGCCAGTTCGCTAGCGCGCTCCTCGAGTCGCATGCAACAACTTTTTATTTTTTGCATCACATATTTGACTACATTATGTATTAATTATTCATTCATTAAGTACTACTTATCGAAATAAATAAAAATTGAATTTTATGAGAGGTAGATAATGTTAATTTATAATAATTTACATTTTTAAATATTACACGGATTTTCCAACTCCCAGCAGCAATGGGATTTGGCTACTGGATGCTTACCCGCCCTATATGTATATCGAAATAGAAAGAAGAGGTGTTTCGTTAAATCAACTTACAATGGCTTCTGATGGAAAATTATATAATTTACAAATAATAAAATACTATTTAAATATAATAAACATTTAATTAGCAATAAATAAAAAACATTGAGGTCAATATCGAGATAAAAACAATACTTCTAATTATTTATGTATTTTTCGGGTCGTTGTCCTGCTTAAAAATAAACTTTCGCATAAGTCCAAGTTTTTCAGCAGAACTTTTCAAATTGTTTTTTAGAATATTAAGGAATACATGCTGATCCATTATCCCATCGATGAAAACGTGATTTCCAACTCCCGATGCACTGATACACCCCCAAACCATTACACCTCCACCGCCATGCTTAAAGGGTCGCAATTTTTTTGAAATAAGAGCTTCTTTGTCTTTTCTCCAGATACGACACCTTCCATCTGGCACAAAAAGGTTGAATTTGGATTCGTCTGAAAATATAACAGTATCCAGAAATGCTTCCGACTTATTTACATACTCCATGGTAAAGACCATCCTCTTCTTCTTATTTGTTTTATTTATAAAGGGCTTTTTCCTTGCAATTCGTCCATGAAAACCTTCGTTTCTCAGGACGTTTCGGACAGTTTCTGGATTAACTTGTACTCCGTAATCTCTTTGAAGCCCACTAGCTAAGGATGTTGCACTTGTACAAGGATTTTCACGCACCTGTTTCAGTAAATTCCTCCTATGAATCCTGTTCAATTTTCTTGGGCGGCCTGAACGTGGTCTGTCATCCAACTTTTTTAACTCACTATGTCTATTCAGCAGTTGCGTGCGATTTATTTAGTTTACTTCCAATTGAAAAAGAAAATCCTTGATTCCTTAACCGCACAATTTGGTCACGAATGCACCGCTCTACACGCATGATGATGATTCAAGGGAGGCTGAACCTTAACTAAACATTGAAATTATTATTGCGACAATGGAATAATGGTTTAGGGATAAAATAAAGATATTGAATGGAATTAGCAGTAAGATATTATTTATGGTGTATGGAAACTTTCTTGACCTCCGGATTAAAGTTGTTTACATTCCATCTATGGGATTAGTGATCCAACATTAACTTGTTATCATATTAATGCACCTTTGTCCCTACTATATCTTGATAATTAATAAAACTAATAAAATTAATATATTAATAGAAGAGATAAAGAAAAACAAAATGTATGGAAACTTTTTTGAGTGTGTGTATATAAAGATAACGTTATTGTTAATAACAAGGTCTGATGAGGTGTTCCAAACATATTTTTAATGTTTCCTCGCTGTTGAAGCTTTTTTTTTGAATTCCTACAGGGCGTTTCATGGCAATCCATTCGCAAACTGGATGCCGTTCGCCGTTCGCCCCTGACACAGATCCGCAAGACAATCTCCTCGAACGTTTTTATGGCTCGGGAGTCGAAATAGCACCAGTAGAAGAGCGCTTCAGCTACTTATGGAGGTTGGACTGCTGTCACCTGAAGGATAGGCCCGTCAATGCGGAAAATAACTGTGGACGGAAGTCCGTGTCTTCGGCTGGGTACGGCTGTGAATTCAAATCGGTCGACCTCGTGGAGATGCCAGCTGAGGTCAGTGCAAGTGAGGAACTCGTCGCATGATGTGGCTGACTCTTTGTCATTCCCAAACCGATAATCATTATATTCAATAGTTCATACATCCAAAGTTTGTGTCTTGTTTTCCTCAAATATTATAACAGCTTGGTACAGTTGCCATATCTTATTTTGATTATTGATTGCATGAAAGGAGATTAAACCAAAACCATCTTTCTATTCCAGATTAGAGACCTCCAACAGGTGACAATTCAGAATAAGCATTTCTTTCCTTCTCTGTTTAGGACAAATCGACTATTTAGGTCATTATAGTCTTACTCTGAAGGGGTTTTGGTGTTAATTTAGATCATTTAGTGATTATTGGAATCAAGGAAGGGACTTTATTGGAGATTGTTGATATTAGAGAAAAATAATTACATGTTCTTAGTTGCCATATATTTGGAGTATGAATTTTGTCTACTACGAATTTTGTCTACGATCAAATACTTCTGTTCGCGTAGGTAAGGGAGGTTCGAGGGGATTGGATGAGAAGGAAAGGGCTGGGATTAGGAAGTTGGAAATGCTCTGTGAGAAAATAAATATTATTGCTTTTATAAGAGTATATTAATGTTATTATATTATTTTAAATATAATCGATTCTGAGTATTTTGAGAATTTAAAAAATTTTGATATGGTACAAGAATCGTTTCCCAAAATTCAAGTTATGTTCTTCTCTTTGGTTTTGATAAAATAAGCATTCATTTATCACATAATAGATGTCTTTTCATTGTCCACACCCATCAAATATCGAGGGGGATGTTCTGATATTAGATGTCCATGGCTGCATTATTTTTATGCGTGTAACAATATAATTTATATGTGAGAATGCGTAACCAACATGAGCTCTCTTTGGGGGGGGGGGGGGAGGGGGGATAGGCCAACCTCCTTCCCCCGAAATTTTAAAGCAAAAAATGAGTGAAGTAAATTCATGAATCTACTAATTAAAAATTGTCTAGTTTAGTTTAGAACTAGAACGGATGGGTGGCAAGATGGCCGAGTGAGCAAACGCGTTCAACACGCTACACGTTTCCATGGACAACAGGGATTGGCAACCACAAGATAGCAAGTCCGAAACCCGGAGCGTGGGGACATGTAATAATTATACTAGGCATTAATCTCCTACCCTCTCCCCTGGTCCGGAAAACTCCCTAAAGCCTGAGCGGTGAGGAAGGAGAGGTCCGAAAAAAAAAGTTTAGTTTATAACTAATTAGCTTGGCCGTCCTAAGGTTCCTATCATATTTATCTCTGGATAGCTAAAATTTTGGTTTACCACTATAGCATCGTCCGATCAGCCAAATTAGCATGAAGTGGCGATAAATGAAGAAATGTTCCATAAAAACAAAACCCCTTATGGTTCATTCAAAATGTTATCTTATTTAACGATGATTAAACAAATCAATTTTTGATTTGCGTTCATCTAAAAAAGATATGAATTTACTTCTAAATTTGATATTGATTTTATAAAAAAAAAATCTGGTGCGTGCGCGCAACACACAACTTTCACTTACCAACTTACTTAGATTAGAAATTGACGTGTTTTGCTAATTATCATTTCCCAAAGTCACACATTTTTCTACATTCATATCTTATTTTTGTTAATCGTTAAAGCCGTTTTTGAGTAAATAAAAAAACCCGTGAAAATGATACAAAATTTATTGAGTAAAGTCCCCCCTCCCGTAGATAAATTTTGATGAAATTTTTACAGTCATATCTCGGGCATATAAATACATCAAATACCAAGTTTGATCAAAATCGTTAAAACCGTTTTTGAGTAAATAAAAAAAACACGTGAAAATGATACAAAATTTATTAAGTAAAGTCCCCCCTCCGGTTAATCAATTTTGATGAAATTTTTACAGTCATATTTCGGGCATATAAATTGATCAAATACTCAGTTTAATCAAAATCGTTAGAGCCGTTTTTGAGAAAATCGAAAAAAACGTAAAAAGTTATTAAATAAAGTACCCCCTCCCTTTGAGCAATTTTGATGAAATTTTTGCTGTCATATCGCGGGCATATACCTACACTAAATACCCAATTTCAGGTTCCCACGGTTTATAGTTTTTGAGCTAGTCTGTTCACATACACACACACACACACACAGACCATTTCGCGGGACTTGGTTATTTCGACTCAGGGGGTCCCAAAACGAGTATTTCCGTTGAAAACCGGAAGTCGAAAATTTTCACGATCGCATTACTTCCACTTACTATATATTTCATATATAGGTAAGTGAAAGTAAAAAATCATCTGAACCCTTACATTTCAGAAACATTCAATATTTTACAGCAGTACTTTAGTAAATGTATTACAAATTAACTTTTAGTATTGCTAGTCTTGATCCAGTTTTTACTGATACTGATTCATACTTGACATTCATACTTGAAAAGCTCCAAAATTTTTCGTGAAGATAAATAAAATAACTCGTTGATACCAATGATCCAGAGAAATTTATAAAATAAAAACAACTATTTTTTCTACTTCTTTTATTTAAAAGTTTCTGAACGCAACAGACCTGTTATACTGTGTGAACGCTTGTTTTATTTATAGATGAGTGATCAGCAGTGTAGTATCTTGGCAATACTGATCGCTCTTAACGAGGCAAACTGGGGTGAAGGACTTCACAAGCGAATAGTTTGCATTCCTGTTTCCTTTAAGGTTTTCAAGATTTCATTCAAATTTCGGTTGAGAGTAACTCAGAAGAATGAGTCAATTCAATATCGATTAACATTCATTAGAAATTTAACTGTTATTAGTTTGTTAATATTGAGATAGAAACATAGGTCTTGAAATAAAAGATAAAACAGGCCTACGGTGGTCTTGGTGCCGAGAGTTTTATGGCTGATTCTGAGTGTAATTGGTGCGTTGAATCCAAATTTGCCATTAGTTTTCCTCTATCAGCTCTGGTTGTTGAGATATACGAGGTTGTTACAAAAGTCCTTGTTCACAAAATTAATTTTATTCAAATGTGAGTACAAAATTTACAAATCAAATTTATTCTTCAAAATACAGGCCATCATTTTCAACTACTTTAACCCATCTTTCAGCCAAAAGTTGCATTTGATGTTGATACCACTCTGCAGTTTTCGAGGCAAAGAACTCCTCGCATCCAAATTTGACATCATCGAAGTTTTCGAAGCGCCGACCTTTCAAAAAATGCGTCATTGACCTGAAAAGTTCATAGTCAGACGGTGCGACGTCTGGGCTGTAAGGAGGGTGGGGCAAGACGGTAATCCCGTTCATTTCTAAAAAATTTTCTTTAACTAATCGTGAGCGATGAGCAGGGGCGTTGTCTTGCTGAAATAACGCTTGATTCCTATTAATCAAAGCGGGGTATTTCACTTTTAAAACTTCATATACCCTATCGAGCTGTTCACAGTATAGCTCAGCGTTGATAGCCCTGCCCTCTGTAACCAGCTCGAAGTGCAAAAGGACGACCAGATCTAGGTTCATTTTCAAGGCTAGTATTCCCAGAATATAAACCGCCTGAACCAAAATGCGGCTGTGTTTCGATGCACCACACTTTCCCCTTCCACTGCACAAATTTCCTCGGCTGAGGCCTTTGCACTAAAACCTTTTTTCCAATAATGCCTAAGAAGGCCGCGGATGACAAATTTTTCCTCCGACATTTCTAGTGAAATTTAATAAACTGAATGAAAGGCAGGGACAGTTGGCGTACATAGATAATTAGAGGATTAGTTAATGTAAACATTGACATAAGAATTGTATTCGTCAGAGATTAAATAAGGATTAAATTAGAGACCTCAATGTAAACAACTTGATATGCACAAGGACTTTTGTAACAACCTAGTATAAATGGCGTGACTTACCTCTTAAAGCATAATCACTCGCAGGTTAATAGCAGGTGGAAAAAAACAAAGATATGAAAATTCTTTACATAAAAGATTTTAAAAAAGGTGGTCACCCACAAATTAAGATTAGATTGATATAAAACATTTTAAATCAATTAAAACCATATAAACACACAAATTATTTACTTAATCACTTTGTGATTAAAGTTAATGTTAGTTTTTTATCTTTTTTTTTTCAACAGACACCTAATACATTTCAAAGAGACTGTTTCACACTTCGGAAGCTTCTTTTGTGTGACTTTCTTGAATGTTTCTTCAAACAGTCTCGGTTAAGGTTCCACCAGTAATCTGATATCATTTCGGTATCCCATCCTCCTTGGTATTTGTGGGTCATCAAATATTCAAGCTTTAAGTTTTTCTGTGCTTATCTGAGGTAATTTTGCAATATTACACGTTATTACTCGATGTTATTATTTTTTAATTCTTACAAACAATTATTTACAGCTAGCTAATAGTTTAATATTTTATAATAAGGAGAAGAGCGTGCTAAAATAATTCATTTACACTTATATTTCGGATCGTGTTATCTATATCATAGGTATTTAAATTTAAATAAAAGTACTGTTAAGCTATGCTGAAGCTAAAAAAGTAGAGCTGATAGAAAATAGAGAATCTGATTGCATTATTGGAATCAGCGTCCCAAACATAGTTATAATCAGCTATAAGATTTTAGGCACCAAAAAAATTTTTTTTTTCTGTAGGGCTGTGTATATATATATATATATATATATATATATATATATATAATGCTTTAAGCACACTGGAGTATTTCTCTCCTTCCCCCTTTTTCTACCACACAATTCATAAAAATGGTTCTTGAACGGAAAAAGCAAAATTGAATTTGAATGTAGTATCTTCCCAAAAATCATAACCGAAAAAGAAAAAACAGCATGGCTTATCAAATCAATTACACAGCGTGATTAGCTGAAGAATTAATAAATAAGAATGAATTGTGCACTGCTTAATTTTCTCTTGGTTTATTTTGACCGCAAGAACAGGCTAGTAGTTTAATCGCTCACCACAGTTAATAAACGTATTGAAAGACATGACGGAAGTCTGGCTATTTGTCATAATTACTGAGCTTATTATCTCTTTATTATTTTTCAGTAAATAACAGAATTATGCACATGGCATAATTTAACGCAGACATTAATCTCGTAATTATTTGATAAGGATGAAAATAGCCATTTAAAGGTTAAATTAACATAAAAGATTAATGCTATTCGTTGCATCGCTACATTTCCCGTCTCTTTGCGGTCGGCTTGGATATCTTTAATTTTTCAATTCATCTTCTTATTTATATTTATTATTTTTAATTCATGACCTTTAATAAATATCGTAAGAGAATTGCCCTGATACCATTCTCCACGACCGACAATTCAAAATATCATTTACCTCTTATTTTATTAGATATTTCTTTATAATTGACAATGACGAATGGCTGCCTGTTCTTTTATTTACTCCGTTTGCTTCCGCTTTATATTGTAATTTCTAAACTGAAGGTCCCTTCTTTCAATATCAAGTCATGCTTTTTAAGCCATTTGATATGCGGTGTCATTTTTGTTGCTGTTTATGAAAGGTAATTTGCGTGATGAATTTATACGTAGAAAACATATCTTTAATTATTTATACTATCGATGGGCTTTAGCCTACGGGTGGGTCTCATTACCACTTTCGGTCCCACTGGTAGTGATGAGGGCATTGTCGGTGAAAATTCAGAATATCTTCGATGGACTCGCTGACCAACAATGAACGCGGCCAACCAGGCTTGCTGGAGAGTGTAACTCGTGGTTTAACACCCTGTTCACATATTTTTTAGTTAACCCAAACACCGAAAATAGTCATGGATCTCCATAAGGTAAAACGCTCATTATCCGGAGGTAAACTAGTCCCCGGTTCGTGTCTCCGGATAGGTACTGCTTTAAGAAATTCATGGCGCGGATTTATAAACACAGATATAATTATATGGACGTGGAACGAGGTGAGTTATGGTTTGTTTTATTTAACGCTTTATACCATTAAGCCTAATCGGACGAGTGGGGGCTTAAATTTTGCCTATCCAGGAATAATTATGATAGGGATCTTTAACGAGTACCTAACATCGGACAGGGTCGGTACCTCCATTTTACGTCCTATCCGAGGGACGGCCTAGACAAGGATTTTTACTCCCATTAGAAAATCCTAGGGCCACCTAGGGAGGCGAACCTGCGACCTTTAGTATAGTAAGTTTCTATGCTAACCACTACACCTCAGGAGACCCCGATGTGTTGTGGTTAGGGTTGGTTAAAGTCGGTCGCGAAGGAGGTTGCGGTGTGCAGATTAGATATTTTGTGGCTACTAGAGGTCATTTGGCCAAGAGAGGGCCAAATTTAAATTTTCTGGTACGGATGGAGCGGAAACTATTGTTTAGGCACCGGATTTATGATTATAAATAGGTTGCTTTCCGCATTGAGGGACATTAAATTTTGTTAGAATAGGATTTCAGTCGCTATTTCCGGTTCAAATCGGTAAAGGAAGTTATAACGAATATAAAGCAATGAAAATGGGAACCGACTCATTAAATTGACATCACCAGATTCGTGAACTCGAAATCAAATAGGTCATGTTTTGGTTCAACTTAGGCGGAAAAATAGTATAATTTGTGCTAGGTCTTAAAATATCAGGGCCCAAAATGGGTCGAATCATGACCTAGTCGCTGTTGTTCATCAATGACATTACAAGAAGAATTATTATAAATATTAATATTGATTATGATAATTTAACACTGAAGAAATTAAAAATTCCTTCAATTCAAGCTAAAAATGAAGGAATAGGTTTGAAGCAGCTTCTGATGAGGAACGCCCCTGAAAAATAGCCACCGAAAAAAATCCAGACAAACTACGAATAGGCATCAGGTTTAATATAACAGAGGACGGTAACTTGTATCTTGGGAAAAATAAAATAAAAAGAACGAGCGGTGGTTTTTTATTTATATTTATATATATATGAATTTTTCTTAAAACATAAATAGCGGAATATTATCAAAGGTTCGAAGTTCATCGAAGTTTAATATTTGAAATCAGTAAGTGTAAAATAACAATCGGTACGAAAACATGGCAGAACAAATAAGACAAAGCAAAACACTCTTCTAAAGTAGATAGTTGCTTGAGGATAACGCTAATGGAAGCAATGCCTTCATACAACCTTTGTTTCTTTAAGCTTTCTATCATGTCGTACTCGGATCATCGCTATCGGCTGTATAAGGAAAAAAACGAAATTTGTATATTTTGTCTGAATATTCTTCATAAAATGGGCAAACGAGACAGTAAGAGAAAAAACATACAATAACGTTGAATGAAAATATTACTGTCTTTGTGCGGTTTGATAAAGTATTATAAATTGCGTATTAATTATGGATTGGATTTCAATTTTGGAGAAAGCCTGAAAGAAAATCGCATAAGAAAAAGGAGTGGGAGTATAATAATTATCAAATAAATTAAGTACAAAGTGTTTTTTGTGCATCGAAAATGGGCATTGTTAATAAATAAACACATTATAAGCGGTGAGAAAAACAAAGAAAAAAAAGCTACGTAGGTATTTTTATCTTCTCTGATTAATTTGACTTTCTTGAATTTCCGACCCACCCCATATTCCCATCACGGCCGGAGATTCTAGATATATTAGCGAGATTCTATTGCGTTCAAGTGTGTTAAAGGTCGTAGAATTACCTTTTTGTATCTGAATTTAATGAGCAGTAATAAGAAAAAACTGATATAATCTTAATTAAATTAAAAACATACAATCAATCTTATGACAACAAATGCTATCAATCATTATTTCTTCTTCTGAAATCTACGTCTTCAACAAATATTTTCGCGAGGAACATGCTTTCGTCATTTTTCTCATAAATGACAATACCCAATGTTGACTCAAACTTAGGTTTTTTTTTTTTTTTTTTGGAAACTACTTTCGAATGCTAGGTCTCTTTATATTAATGCTAGATCTCTTGATAATGTTAGATAATGTATTTTAATAAGTCTTAAATAAATGGTTGTACATACATAAGTATTTACTTTAACCTGATTATAATTACAATCCAATATATAGGTCCATCTGTAGCTTCACCGACCCTGAACCTGAAAGTTATTAAAAATTCAATATAAACATAGACAAGTTAAGAATAGTAAGCCAATTGCGAATTTCAGGTTCATTAGACATATCATTAGAACCGATGAAGAATATAAGTTCTGTCGTGAAACCATAAGATAATAGTTTAAAGCATATAATATTGCACTTCCCATTTTCCCTTAGTACAAGAAAGCGGTACTCGCAAAAATATATGGTTGAGGTTGATGAGGATTTAATAATAATAATAAAGGCTCAACGAACCCGAAGGTTCGATGCCGACACCACCACTCTCTCCCTGCACGCCTCAATCCATCGACCGTCTTCCAGACCCAACTTCGATAGATCCGCCCTAACACAATCCTCCCACCTCCGTCTCGGCCTCCCCCTCGGACGTTTCCCATTCGGCGCCGCGCTTATAAATCTTTTCGAAATTCGTTCACAGCCAAGTTTCGCAATTTTACACGCCCATTTTATTCGTCTTGCTGCAATCACGTCAAGATGAGGATTTAACTATCTAAACTATACCGTAGATTGCGTGAGGTGTTGAATGACATTTTTTTCTATTTGCGATCGATATGTCAATGGTTAATCAATATGATGCAATTTTTTAATTTGTTTATGATTATGATGCCAGTTTTTTATTTTGCTTATTATTTATAATACCAGTTTACTTTACTTTTTTTAAATTTTAATACCATTTTTTAATTTTTTTTATAATTTATGGTACCAGGTTTCTTCGATTTAAAACTAACTATACTAACATGAAATGGGCCAGACTCAATGGCTAGATGTGTAACATTAAAGCCAATAAACCTTAAAAATAAAAATATATTATGAAAAAATTACTTAAGAGTTTTTAATTCATTAGTCAATTGAATTGTATTTTTACTGTAAACACCGGGTACGAAGCCCAGGGTAGATCTACCAGTATTTTAGTGCGGGGTAGAAAAGCAGTTCAAAAAAATATTTTTTAGAATATCGTTTTATGGACTAAATATTTCAAAATTGGAGTACGTCTCTTGAGAACTCTAGTTTCCTTTGGACAGAAAAAAGAAGAAAAAATCTTTCATTTCCGTGACCTACTGTTCATACCTGAGTATGTAATGAATAATTGTCCTGTTACAACGTAGTCGTTAACCTTCGTTGAGTAACGATGTTGATTAAAAAAATAAAACTGCTGTTTATTATTGTAGTAAAAGCAATTCTTATATATGAAACATAATTCATCGCGGATTAACCTGATAATGTCTCAACATATTTCTCATAGACTGACCTGGATACTTCTGAGCGAGAAAGTGGCATTCCACTAACCATAGGAAACATTAGTGCAACTACTTCCAATTAAGATAAACGGAAGACTGAACACACACCCGTAGTTTAGAATGCCTGCAGTGCATAGTGATTATTATTGTCAAAGATTCCACTGACATATTTGTCCTCTAGGTATTAATAAAATAGAATTTTTTTCCCCTAAAGCGCATGAAATATTAATTCCATTCAGCGTCATTATTAAGAACTGCATAATGGTCAGGAGAAATTAGACCTTCAAGATCTAATTGATCATGTTTTGCCTGGAGCATGCTTTTGACAAGGTTATGTTTTTTCTCATCTTTAACGCCACTCACTTTCATAACCACGGAAATGCACTTCAGAGGTCGATCAATCGATCAATCCTCTTAACCTGGAGATTCATAGAATGTACGATTCAGAACTCTTTAATACTGAAGTCATAAAGCATGGGCCAGTGCGCCATTTTATCGTTTTAAAATTGAATAATAAATAAACAACTGCATAAATATGGTTCATTGTCGCTTTTTACTACTAAAATCCTTGAAGGGAACTGGTTTTTATGTAACAATTTAATAATTAGATATGTAATAATAATATAATTTTATGTAATTCATTGTTCAATGGATATCCAAGCGCGTCATGTTTGCTGCGTCAACCACGTTTTCCACCAAACCAGTGCAAGGCCAATGACTCACTTTGCCATGTCTGAAATAAATTCATGTCTGATTAATCCATAATACAGAAGCTTCAGACTTCGTATCATATCAAGCTACAAACGATTAGAAAATATATAAAATAATTTGATGATAATAATATTTATCAAAACTAGCATGGTAAGTAATGGTGAAACAAAATTTCGTATTAAGAGCAGCTTTATATACAATACGTTGAGGAGAAAACCAGCATTGGAGTATGCCAATATCTTTGAAAGAAGGGATAAAAAATAACATTTATGATTTCTTTAGATGGTTTAAAGAAAAACTTGTTGACATCAAAATCAAAAGGCTTTATATTAAGTTTGCATTTTTCAATGATTGGTCCTTTTGTTCTTCGTCGGATAAGGGTTCTGTTGTCATTTAGGTGCTTTATGAGAATTTTTGTGGGGTTAGTTGTAATAGCTACGAGGTTTGTTTGTTCGTTTAACGTTCCTCAATGCCGCTAAGGCTAATGGGAATATGCTTTCATGTGAGTCCTAAATTTTACCTATGCAGGTATAATTGGGATATGGATCTTAGCTCTTGCTTTTTACTCCCTATAAAAATTCCAAGGCCACCACTTGTAGGTTTAGTAACTTTAGTAGTGTAGGTCGCCATGCTAACCACTACACGTAAGCTGATGTAGGGTTTGTTGGTTACTTGGAAACTAGCATTGACCATTGTTTGGAGAATTGGCTTTTATATTTTCTGTCAAGAGTGAATAATAATTTTTAAAAATATATTAGATTTTTGTTTCAGTATTTTTTGGCCAGATTTCGTCACTGTTTCTATGGGGTTGTCCGAAAAGTTGGTTGAATTTTTTTAAATAAAATACTCCTTTTTTTCTAATAAAATAAATAAAAAATCTAATTTTAATTAATATGCCTTTAATCCTCATGGAATTAACTATGTTTTCACACTGAATTCGTCTTTATTAAGGCTCAGTAGTGTAGTTTATTGCAAACCAACATGAGTGACGATTCAGTTAATTTTCGGCTTATTATGCTGTTATTTTTTAAAAAAGTGAAAAACGCAGACCAACTGCAAGAAAGATTTGTGCCGTGTATGGCAGCGCGGTTCAGAGGTGGTTTTCGCGGTTTAGATCAGGAGATTTCAATTTAGAAGACCAACCCCGGGCTGGCTGGAGTTCGACATCGAGGATTTGAGCTCCTTCCACGAAACCAAACTATAAATACGGACTTTTACTGCGTCCAGTTAGATCGATTGAAGGCAGCAATTGAAGAGAAACGGCCAGAGTTGACAAATCGGAAAGGAGTGCTATTCCACCAAAACAACGCTTGGCCCCATGTGTCTTTAATGTATCTTTAAGGACTCGGCAAAAGTTATTAAGCTTCATATGGGAGGTTTCACCTCACCCGCCGTACTCTCCTGGCATTGCTCCTTCGGATTTCCATCTTTTCCGTTCCCTCGACAATTTTCTACAAGGGAAATCCTACTCTTCAGAAGATGACGTCAAAACGGACCTTTTTTTGTTGTTCAGGAGTAAGGACAGTGATTTTTGGAAAAAAGGGATAATGCACCTTTCAAGCCGTTGGGAAAGGGTAATCGCTAACGGTGGTAACTATTTTGTAGATTAAATAAATAAATTTTAAGCTGTTCATAAATTTTAATTTTTGTCCAAATTTCTCTACGAACTTTCCGAACAACCCAATATATTCATTTGTATTATGCATACGGCACCCTATCCTGGGAAAAAAATATTTGGTGATTCTTTGGAATAGCGGATCCTGGGCGTGCTTCAACAGATTAGTGACTGTAATATCATCTAATACCCATCAGTTAAAAGTAGCTTAATTTATTCCCAATATTCGACTTCGCTCTCTCAAAAAATAAATATACCCCAAGGGGTACTTTTTGGTTTTGAAAAAGGCGACCAATAGGCCGCGCTCAGATAGGAGCTCCTCAAAATTCTATCAAATATTCTTACCTATTCATCAACATATATAAATAAGGTATATTTAGCACTGACCGAAATAATTTTTAGTTATAAGTGCTTCGAGTAACATGTGAACTTCATTTTGGCATTGTGAATTTCGCTAACTTATTCCAGACAAGATGTTTCGCAGGTGGGGCCACACATTGTCCTGGCTAATGTATTATTAATAAGATGTAGACGAAAGTGAGACCCTCATACACAAGAACTTTCCTATTACACAAAGGCCCAACATAACTGGTTCAGTCAAAATTAATAATATTTGTAGGTCGTTTGTGATTTATTAATTAATGTTTTATTATATGCCTTGAAATAGGTACGCTCCGATACAAACATACCGCTTATTTTAATAAATGCGTGATTAATGTTATTGCATTTGGTAAGTGCTCTGGTAGTTGATATTCGTGAGGATTTTTTTAAGAGTTGTTTGTTCCGACGTAAACAGTTTTTTACATTGAATTACATGAATGAATGAAAATTTTCACTTTAATCTGTGAATAACATTATTGACGATAAGTAGCTGTATTGCATAAAATTAATAACAACTAAAAAAAACATTTTTGTCAGTAGATGAAAGAAAATATCATGCATAGGTATTATGAATATATACAAATTTAGTAAAAATGTGAAAATAAGAGCAATCCAAAAAAAGAAAGAAAATATACCTACAAACTAACTTAAAAAACATATGATTATAAACGGAAAATTACACTTTATCAAAAGGCGGTTCTGCCGGAGGGAATATACCAAAATCTTTGGGTTGAGATATTGTGTTCAAAAGATGGAGGATTGACAATGTAGGTGGATTTTTTTATCTTCTTGGGAATTGGAATAGGAAGGATTAAAAAGCCGAAAGTAAAGAAAAAAACTTTGCTAGAAATAAAATTTGGAAATGTGACAGTGTTTCGGGATACCAAGGACAAATCTCATGAATGGCTCTTCTAAGTTTCATCTCAGATAGACCAACATACACTAAAGCATCCGTAATAAAATGGTGGAAGGTTACTCGAAAACGACGGGTACTTAAAAGAAATAAGTCTCGGAATCTTAAAAGTAGTTTGAAGATTGAGATGTGTTTTCAGGTGATTTATGTATATTAGTATGACTGACAATATACTTTTTTTGAAGCAGTAGTAGAGAAGGTCGTCGAAAATAGTTTGTCAACTTTTAATGTAAGCGCGATTCGCTATTAGCCACTGATTGATATGCGCCGCATCGAAAAAGAAACTGGTTCAGTCGGCCAATGTTTCACAACGATAAACCGCACGTGCTAGAGGAATAGTAATTATTTTTGTTTTTAGACTTCTTTTTTTCGCACTTAGATAAAAAGGCACTGGTTCAAATACGTTTACCTTATATAATTACATTGTTTCCGCCTATAATCGTCTATAAGTAAGAAGATATAACTTTATAATTGGGCTGTTTATAGCAACTGTGTTGAGGATGCAAAGCGTTTCTGTTATAAGGAAAATCTTGAAGGTATCACAATGCGATATTGCGCATGGCTCAATCTGTACCAGCAGAATTGTCGTGGGCTGCAAATTTTTATATATTGGGTTGTTTAGAAAGTTCGTAGAGAAATTTGGACAAAAATTAAAATTTATTAATTTAATCTACAAAATAGTTACCACCGTTAGCGATTACCCTTTCCCAACAGCTTGAAAGGTGCATTATCCCTTTTTTCCAAAAATCACTGTCCTTAATCCCGAAGAACAATAAAAGGTCCGTTTTGACGTCATCTTCTGAAGAGTAGGGTTTCCCTTGTAGAAAATTGTCGAGGGAACGGAAAAGATGGAAATCCGAAGGAACAAGTGCCAGGAGAGGTAAGGTAAAACCTCCCATCTGAAGCTTAATAACTTTGGCCGAGTCCTTAAAGACACATGGGCCCAAGCGTTGTCTTGGTGGAATAGCACTCCTTTCCCTAAGTGATACAGTATTAATTGAATATTAAATCTTTGTCTTCATGTGGTGTTGTGGTTAGCATAGCAACCTACAATACTAAAGGTCGTGGGTTTGCGTCCCGCGCTGGCCTTGGACTTTTTAAAGAGAGTAAATAATCCTTGGCTATGCTGTCCCTGGGATAGGACGTAAAATGGAGGTACAGAGCCTATACGATGTCAGGTAGTCGTTAAAAAGCCCTTTCCTAATTATACATGGGATAGGCAAAATTTAGGACTCCCAAGTAGCATGGTCCGGTTAGCCTTAGTAGCATAAAGGGACGTTAAACAAACAAACTAACAAATTTTTGTTTTAATGTTTTCTTCATATAACTAATTTTACTTTTTTAATTTTTTTTATTCAATTCCAAATTTTTAACTTTGTGTTCTGACACCATTAAGTATGAAACTAAGGTTTGTTTATAAATAAATTTATATTCAGAATCATATATTTCAGAAAAATAAATATTTTGATAGATTAAAAAGTGACTTTATTATGCTACAAGAAAAGAGTGTTTGTTTGTTTATTTGTTTTAATGTCACATTATGCCATTAAGGCTAATCGGACGATGCTACAGTGGGAGTCCTAAATTTTGCCTATCCAGGTATAATTAGGATAGGGATCTTTAATGAGTACCTGGCATAGTACAGGCTCGGAACCTCAATTTTACGTTCTATCCTAGGGCCACCTCGGGACGCGAACTCGCGACCTTTAGTATTGTACGTTTCTATGCTAACCACTACACCACAGGTGACCACGAAAAGAGTGTGGGTTGACCAAAATGTAATAGGTATATTTAATCTTAAACCTATTTTGAATTTTTTATCGTTATGGTATTTTTATCGAGTTACAACACGGACTAAAATGTAAACTCGGACCTTCCCTCTTGCTTCTAATAGTTTCTGAGAGATTACATAACCATTTGTTAGCATGTATTTAGAAATAAACGTAAATAACTTGCCATCGTTTGTTTTAGAATTTAGCACTTGGAGGTAGAGACGCCTCTCTTTCCACATCCGCCCCATCAAGGTAAACGACACATTCTTAACCCCAAGGTACCAAATCAACAACCGCACACATGCAGCGTGGAACTCATTAATATTAATTATTAAAGCTTGGAACCTTTGCAAAGTTTAAGGTTTCAACTTGATGAATGCGATAATTATTTACATAAGTATTTACATTACTTAACTATACCGGCTAATCCTGTGATAAATTATATAACTGCGACAACAGGGCGCTTTTCAATCCTTTATTTTTAATCCTGAGGAAACATGAATTAGTATATTTATCAGAAAATAATTAAATAGGAAAGTTACAGAGGCCAGTTAAAACGGAATAATAAATGATAACACCCAAACCCCGATAAACATCCACTTAGAATAATTATATAATTTAAAAAAAGTATATTTCAAGATATAAAAAAATGCACTCATTATCTATTTCTTATTATTTTATTCTATACAACAGTTAACCGAATAATCATCAAATCCGACAAAATAATAGCGACGAAAGGACATAGACTCGCATTATTTATGTTTTTTACTTTCACTTACCTATATATGAAATATATAGTAAGTGGAAGTATTGCGATCCGGAAAAATTTCGACTTCCGGTTTTCAACGGAAATATACGTTTTGGGGTCCCCTGAGTCCAAATAACCAAGTCCCGCCAAATGGTCTGTGTGTGTGTGTGTGTGTGTGTGTGTGTTTGTGTGTGTGTGTGTGTGTGTGTGTGTGTGTGTGTGTGTGTGTGAACAGACTAGCTCAAAAACCATAAACCGTGCGAACCTGAAATTGGATATTTAGTGTATGTATATGCCCGCGATGTGACAGCGAAAATTTCATCAAAATTGGTCAAAGGGAGGGGGTACTTTATTTAATAACTTTTTACTTTTTTTCGATTTTCTCAAAAACGGCTCTAACGATTTTGATTAAACTTAGTATTTGATCTATTAATATGACCGAGATATGACTGTAAAAATTTCATCAAAATTGATCAACCGCGGGGGGCACTTTACTTAATAAATTTTGTATGCTTTTCACGTATTTTTTTTATTTACTCAAAAACGGCTTTAATGATTGTGATCAAACTGGGTATTTGATGTGTTTATATGCCAAAGATGTGACAGCCAACATTTCATCAAAATTGGTCAAACGGAGGGGGTACTTTATTTAACGAATTTTGACTAATTTTTACGTTTTTTTTTCAATTTTCACCAGAACCGATCAAACGATTTTGATTAAACTCGGTACTTGTTGTATTTATATTCCCGCGGTATGACATTCAAAATTTCATCAAAATTGATCAATTAGAGGGGACACTTTACTTAATAAATTTTGTGTTATTTTCACGCGTGTTTTTATTTACTCATAAACGGCTTTAACGATTTTGATCAAACTGGGTATTTGATGTATATATATGCCAAAGATGGGACAGCCAACATTTTATCATAATTTGTCAAATTGCCTCCCCCCCCCCCAATTTATTTGAAAACTTTTTTTCCAATTTCTACCTTTTTTTTTATTATCTCAAAAACGGCTTTAATGATTTTGATCAAATTCGTCATGTTCATTTAATGGAAATTATTTGTTTCATGGTAACCAAATGAAGTTTTCAACAACTTCCTAGAGAATTATAAAATCAGACGACTTGGAGTATTATGCTAGCATTGCCGAATTACCACAAGTAAAAACTTTTATTCAATAATAAAAAAAATTAGTGTACTTTAGAGAGAAAATAAAACAAAAATAAGAAATGAATGTAGAAAAATGTTACTTTGAGAAATGGCAATTAACAAAATACGTCAATTTCTAATCTAAGTAAGTTGGTAAGTGAAACTTCTGTTTCGCGCACGCACCAGATTTTTATTTCAAAAATTTATTTTTATTATTTTTTATTTATTTATTGAATCTTTTCCAATTGAATATTTACATTCATTTATATGTACAAGTAAGAGAATGATTATTATAGGTGTCTGATCATACAGATTATAATAGGAATCTGACCATGTGCTTTAAAATTGCCTAATCTTTATAAAATTGTTTACTCAATAATGGTTTTGTTATTTTAGGAACTTTATTGGCCTTGCAGTCTGGTTTGCTTTTGTACTCGACTCCCGACATTTTTCCAACAAACTGGTCTCGGTATAAGGTAAGTTGAACAGGAATATTTTTTTTAAGGAGTAGGAAGCTAGGGGGTGGGGTTATAGGATGAAGAAATAGAGTTCAAAGCAATGAAAGATGTTTCGAAATTAGATTAATAGTTGTTAGAAAAGTAAATTTTTTTAAAAAGCAGCGTGATAAAAGAGTTTTCCATGAGTAAAAAAAACAAAAATAAAATTTACTCGTTTCATGACGTCGTTATGATTCCGTTGAAAACAATACTTCCAAGTTTACTGCATTGGAGGTTTATTATTATTTTTTTTTATGAAAAACAAAAATCATTTCTCATGTTAATTTAAACAGTCAAATTACGCAAAAATTATCTTTATCAATCTATCTTATGATTGGAATAGAATACATTCATCTGTGATATTGAAGGTTAAAATTGGTTAAATAATTTTTTTAAACAAAGAAGATATTAATTATTGCGTGTTGACCTTGTTATTCTACATACTGTTAATAAAAAATGATGAATATAAGGAAAACTAACGACATAAAAGCAACGTTTATCGGCATGAAAAGTCAAACTGTAATTTCGGATAATTATGACGCATTTTGCGGATCTTTTTCAACAGTGCGAATTAGTATATCTAAAACAATAAGGCCAATTTTAATTTTTTTCTTTTCTGCAAAAAGCAAGGATTTGCGTGAAGGCTATTATAACCGACAGAGAATTATCCTATCGTTAGACATGATAGATATCGGAGGCATTTATCAAAGGTGCGTGTCAAGGAGCAGTTTGCAGGCAATTACAAGAGCTACTTCACCATACTTGTCACGAAATGCGGGTGAATTAAATAAATCGAACGTTCATTTATATAGTATGTTTATGTTCATTGCTTGTTTGCAAACATGGAAAAAAACAATTACATAATTATCATAAATAATAGGACGTAGAATCGATGTAAAACAATATTGATACCATGAACCTCAGCGATTCGATTATGAGCTCGAACGCGTTTTGTCGAAAAATTGTTTGACATAACTAGCCTGCCCGACAAATCAATTATTTTATATTTCTCAATTATAGAAAAGAACCGATCGACTTTGTTCAAAATTACACCTATAACAGATAACAGATCTATAACAAGTAACACCCGAAAGAAATCCAGAAAAAGGAATAAAAAATAAATTATTTTAAAGAATCCAATACATGGTATAGTTTCACTCATGGTTTAGGATAGCAACCTACAATACAAAGGTCGCAGGTTCTAGTCCCCAGTGGCCCTAGGATTTTTTAAAGGGAGTCAAAAATCCTTGGCTATGCCGTCCCTCCATAGGATGTAAAATGGAAGTCTCGAGTCCGTACGATGTCAGGTACTCATTAAAGATTCCTATCCCAATTATTCCTGGATAGACAAAATTACAATTACCCTGTAGCCTCGTCCGACCAAGCCTTAGTAGCATAAAGGGACGTTAAACAAACAAACATAATATCTATATAACAAACATAATAATATATAATAATAATTTATTTCATTAATATTGTACCGTTAAACCGATAAGCAAATAAAAAATCTGGTGCATGCGCGCAACACACAACTTTCACTTACCAACTTACTTAGATTAGAAATTAATGTGTTTTGTTAATTGCCACTTCTCAAAGTTATACATTTTTCCACATTCATATCTTATTTTTGTTAATCGTTAAAGCCGTTTTTGACTAAATAAAAAAAAACCGTGAAAATGATACAAAATTTATTAAGTAAAGTCCCCCCTCCCGTAGATCAATTTTGATGAAATTTTTACAGTCATATCTTGGGCATATAAATACATCAAATACCAAGTTTGATCAAAATCGTTAAAACCGTTTTTGAGTAAATAAAAAAAACACGTGAAAATGATACAAAATTTATTAAGTAAAGTCCCCCCTCCGGTTGATCAATTGTGATGAAATGTTGGTTATCACATCTTTGGCATATAAATACATCAAATACCAAGTTTGATCAAAATCGTTAAAACCGTTGTTCAATAAATAAAAAAAAACATGTGAAAATGATACAAAATTTACTAAGTAAAGTCCCCCCTCCGGTAGATCAATTTAGATGAAATTTTTACAGTCATATTTCAGGCATATAAATAGATCAAATACTCAGTTTAATCAAAATCGTTAGAGCCGTTTTTGAGAAAATCGAAAAAAACTTAAAAAGTTATTCAATAAAGTACCCCCTCCCTTTGAGCAATTTTGATGAAATTTATGCTGTCACATCGCGGGCATATACATACACTAAATACCTAATTTCAGGATCGCACGGTTTATAGTTTTTGAGCTAGTCTGTTCACACACACACTCACAGACACACAGACACACAGACACACAGACACACAGACACACAGACACACACACAGACCATTTCGTGGGACTTGGTTATTTTGACTCAGGGGACCCCAAAACGTGTATTTCCGTTGAAAACCGGAAGTCGAAAATTTTCACGATCGCAATACTTCCACTTACTATATATTTCATATATAGGTAAGTGAAAGTAAAATATCTGGTGAGTGCGCGCAACACACAACATTCACTTACCAACTTACTTAGATTAGAAATTAATGCGTTTTGTTAATTGCTACTTCTCAAATGAACAGAACGGCTTTAATTATGAACAATGGTCTGTCATTAAAGGCGTACTCCACATGCGTGGGCTCAACGAGTTTAATGAGTTGACTGAATATTTTTCTTTTTTTCTCCTCTTTATGTTTTCTTTATTTTTATCATATCTCATATTTAGCCATTTCTTATTTTTAGGCGTAACGAGACAGGGTTAATTTCTCCATATAAACAAAAACAAAGGTACTTTATAAGAAACAAACAAACAAAATAGGCGCCCTCCCCAAAAAAAAAGCCCCCTCAGAACATTTTAATAATGATAAAGCTTACCTGATATTACCGAACACCTAATTTTCATTAAACATGACGAATTTGATAAAAATCGTTAAAGCCGTTTTTGAGATCATCGAAAAAAAGGTAAAAATTGGAAAAAAAATATGAAATAAAGTGCCCCCTCCGTTTGACCAATTTTGATGAAATGTTGGCTATTACATCTTAGGGATGGTCAAATACCCAGTTTGATCAAAATCGTAAAAGCCTTTTTTGAGTAAATAAAAAAAACACGTGAAAATGATACAAAATTTATTAAGTAAAGTCCCCCCTCCGGTTGATCAATTTTGATGAAATTTTTACAGTCATATCTCGGGCATATAAATAGATCAAATACTCAGTTTAATCAAAATCGTTAGAGCCGTTTTTGATAAAATCGAAAAAAACTTAAAAAGTTATTAAATAAAGTACCCCCTCCCTTTGAGCAATTTTTATGAAATTATCGCTGTCACATCGCGGGCATATACCTACTCTAAATACCCGATTTCAGAATTACACAGTTTATAGTTTTTGAGCTAGTCTGTTCACACACACACACACACACACACACACACACACACACACACACACACACACACACACACACACACACACACACACACACACACACACACACACACACACACACACACACACACACACACACACACACACACACACACACACACACACACACACACACACACACACAAACACACACAGACACACACACACACAGACCATTTCGCGGGACTTGGTTATTTGGACTCAGGGGGCCCCAAAACGTGTATTTCCGTTGAAAACCGGAAGTCGAAATTTTTCACGATCGCAATACTTCCACTTACTATATATTTCATATATAGGTAAGTGAAAGTAAAAAACATATGCCCTAACCTCCCGGACCGCTTGTTGGAACAAAATAAGCGGTTGGAACGAACTATTTGGTCTAGATCTTTCCGTGATGGCGTAGAACTGCCCACATTGTTCTGGAATATTCTAGGCCCGACTATTTACGATTATATATAAGGAGCAGTGACTGAACGAGTTAGTCGAAGTCTGTGTCTTGACTGTGTTGCTCAAGTCAATGATTGTGTGTTATAAATTTATCATTTTTGTAACCTGCTCAAATATTCAAGTTTTATTAATTCGTTGGCATTGTGATAACTCTATATTTTTGTTTATAAATATTTGTTACCCAAATAAGTGTTAAAATATCATTGAAACAAATTATGTAGGTTTCATCATGAATTCAAATTTAATATGATTTGTAACATCGTTTAAATTTTATATTATGTACCTGATTTACCATATAATAATTCACAACTATAACTTACAGGCTTCATTTCTAATCGCGTCAACATAATGTAAATAGACACCAATTATGTAAATACTTGTCTATTTGGAAATAATTGTCTCTGCAAGTAAACGATCACATACTTCAAGAGAGTTTTGCAATTACTTAACACTATGGTGGTTAATTCACTGAAAAACAACAAATATGTATAAAAGTTATCATTTTTGTAACCTGCTCAATTGTTTAAGTTGTAATAATTCGTTGGCATTGTGATAACTGTATATTTTAGTTAATAAATATTTGTTACCCACATAAGTGTTACAACTGGTGTCAGGTGTGGGGTTTAAAAAAAAAATGCCAGGCAAACGAATTGGAGAACTTTAAGTAGCGGAGCTGTGGAGAGAATAAGAAGAGCTTGACTTAGACACTACAGGTACGAAGACGATCTTGTTGGCTCGGTTACGTGAGTATTACTTGAGTCAAGGCGAAGATCCTGAAACTGTAGAGTTTGAGGATAGCTCTTTGAAGGCTATGTCGGCGGACATAAATGAAAAGTTAACCTGCCTTAATTCTAATTTGTCTTCTAAAATCAATGGGTTGAATGAAAGGTTTACCAACCTTTCTGGTGAATTAAATGACAAATTGGCCAGCCAATCAGTTGAAATATAAATTTTCAAATTTATCTGGCGAATTAAATGACAAATTGTCTAGTTAATCAGTTGAAATAAATGATAAATTTTCAAATTTATCTGGCGAATTAAATGACAAATTGGCCAGCCAATCTGCTGAAATAAATAAAATAAATGATAAATTATCTAGCCAAGTGACTGTACGAGTTAGTCGAAGTCGAAGTCGAAGTCTGTGTCTTGACTGTGTTGCTCAAGTCATATGATTGTGTGTTATAAAGTTATCATTTTTGTAACCTGCTCAAATAAGTGTTACAATATCATCGTACAAATTATGTAGGTTTCATCATGAATTCAAATTTAATATGAAGGTATTGATTTGAAACATCGTTTAAATTTTATATTATGCAACTGATTTATAATAATTCACAACTATAACATACAGGCTTCTTTTCTAATCGCGTCAACATAATATAAATAGACACCAATTATGTAAATAAGTGTCTATTTGGAAATAATTGTCTCTGCGAGTAAACGATCAACGTACTTAAAGAGAGTTTTGCAATTACTTAACACTATGGTGGTTACTTCACTGAAAAACAACAAATACGTATAAAAGTTATCATTTTTGTAACCTGCTCAATTGTTTAAGTTGTAATAATTCGTTGGCATTGTGATAACTGTATATTTTAGTTAATAAATATTTGTTACCCACATAAGTGTTACAATATCATTGAAACAAATTATTTAGGTTTCATCATGAATTCAAATTTCATATGAAGGTAATGATTTGATACATCGTTTAAATTTTATATTATGCAACTGATTTATAAAAATTCACAACTATAACTTACAGGGTTAATTTCTAATCGCGTCAATATAATATAAATAGACACCAATTATGTAAATACGTGTCTATTTAGAAATAATTGTCTCTGCGAGTAAACGATCAACATACTTAAAGAGAGTTTTGCAATTAACTACTTAACACTAGGGTGTTTACTTCACTGAAAAAACAAACAAAATAATATATAAAATAATGTATAAAACGGAAAAATGAACAATAAATTAAGTACGACATAAACCAATTACCTTTTAATGAAGAAGAAATATTTATCATGACGCACGTCGTCAAGAAGATGGTTACCACTGAAAATATATGAATTTTGAGCTTTACATACCGTTGGAATCAGAATGACAAAACCTAGAATGCCAAAATTTTAGTCATAATGACATTAATAGTTCCGTTCGGGTAAAGGTCTGGCCACACATGTCCGCACCGGATCCGCACCGCAGTAATAATATAGGTTATGTTCGGAATATTTTTAATTTAACTTACATATTGTCTTTAGTTATGCCTAAAGTTCAGGCCACACATCTCAGACACAGGCCACTTTAGGCATAACTAAAGGCAATATGTAAGTTAAATTAAAAATATTCTGAACATAACCTATATTATTGCTGCAGTGTGGATCCGGTGCGGTCATGTGTGGCCAGACCTTAAGGCGCAATTTACCATATTCTTTGATGGAAGGGAAGATCGTGTTAATTCAGGTAGAGGGCTCCATTTCAGTTATCCAAAAATAGTAGAACATTTGTGATCAAAGACTATTTCCCTAATCACTGTTTGTAGGTACGGTTAAGTTGAGAATGCATTTGAAACTTCAAGTGTGATTATCCAAAAGTACATTTTTACTTTCACTTACCTATATATGAAATATATAGCAAGTGGAAGTATTGCGATCGTGAAAATTTTTTTTATATTTAACCATCTTCTTGCCTACATGCGCTAAAATCTTTTATCATTCCATAGTAAGATTAGGTACCAATTTTTAAAGCTGAAGGAATCTAAGGATGTAATATATTCTGTATCATGTAAAAAGTTAACTTGGAAGGTCATGTTCTGAAATTAAAATAAGATTTTTGATGTATACTTAAGAGCCTCGATCGAAATACCTTGTCATATAACAGATGGGAACAACCGGCTAAAATGGTTCGGTCCAGTAACCACCCGAATACGGAAGAAACGCCAATGTCGTCGGTCTCAAGAAAGTCGTGTCTTATCACGTCTCCTCGAACCTAGTACTCAGGCACTTTAACCTAACAACGGCCAATATCTTCAATGAGCCGAGTCCAAACAATTTTTCCCTGTCCCTTGTTCCTGTAACAGCGTGACCGTTACAGAGCCAATGGCCGAATTTCACGCGAGCTTCGGAGAATGCTACCGGTTTACGTTTACAGCCAGGTTGGTCGTATGGCTCTCTCAAAGTGCAAAGAAAAGTCTCTGAACTTCGTTAAACCGTTTGTTTTGTACAGACGTTATTTGGAATGAAAAGAGGTGAAATAATTAATCAGTGCTATTGCAAATCCTAATTTTTCCAGATTGATTGATTTTTTTTTTTTTTACGAGTTCAAATTATTTAAGAGATTAAAAAAGAACATATTACGTGATCTTATTTATGTGCGTAGTGGAATGAAAACATGCGTTTTTTTTTTTTTTAAATCTGATATTTTTTATTCTTGTACTCACCTGCACTCACGTCGGATGCAAGCAATCATCATATAGTCACTTAAGGTATCCTTACTCAATAATCAATGACATTTATTGCGACAGCCCTTGACACACCCAAATGCAGCCGTGTATTCCTATCGAAAGATAGAATCCACATCTTAAAAAACAAATTTGATCTCGTAAAAAATTTAATCTCTTAAAAAATGTAATGTAAAAAAAATTTGTTATCTTTCTTAAGTGGGTGCAGGAGAGTACCACACATAAATGAGATTAGTAAAACCATGGTCTAACTCCTCTAAATTAATTAATTAAATTAAAACTAACTTTTATTAATAACAAAAATTTATAACTACAAATATATTTTTTACTTTTAGCTATTTTTTTCCCTAAGCATTGGATTTTTGTTGCTTATACTAAGTAGACATGGAAAGATACAAAATATACTTACTGCAATGCTACAATCCTTTGAAAAAAGACAAGAATTCTGTAAAAGATAAAAAATACTAAGAAATGTGACAGTATAGATGTGTCAAATAACAATATCCAGAACTAGAAAATGTTTCAAAGATTTGTGTCAAGTGTAGGAAAGAAATTAGTTTGGTAAAATAGGCTACAGTTTGAGAAGCTTAATAACTAATGGTTTTTTCCATCCTCAAACAAAACTCACATTTTTTAATAATTATTATAAGCATGAACCCATTGCTGTCCCATAATAATTTTTATAACACTTATTAATGATCAACTCAACAGATTTTTAAAAAATTCGCTTTTTAAGAAATTAAAATTTGAAATTTTGATTCAAATTTTAAAAAACAAAGTTCCTGTTAACCCCTATTGAGTTGTAAGTTATAAGGAAAGTCATAGATTCAGCTTTAAAATGACACCAATTTCAACTCTCTATCTTGCCTAGAAGAGCTGCAATTTTAATTTACTGGTCAGGCGCGGTTCCAGAAAAAAAATTCGGGGGGGGGGGGGGGGGGGGGGGATTGGTCGGTAGGAAAAAAAAACAGCGTAAAAATAGCACACTTTATTTGCTTATGCTTATACATTAAGTTCATATACAAAATTATGTATAAGCAATTCTAGTCAAAATTAAACTAAACTTCCGTTGAAAACTCGTAAAAGTTAGATACGTAATTAATTTTTTTAATTCATCCCACTAATTTTTTTTCCGTCGAAATTTCGGGGGGGATTGATCCCCTATATCCCTCCCCCTGGGACCCCCACTGTTACAGGTGATGTGACAGGTCCAAAGTGTGTGTTTTTCAATGAGTATACCTAGCTATATTTTGAAAACCGTTTGAGATATTGAGCTGAAATTTTGTATTTTTTTACCATGTTTCATTAAAATCTGAGGTGGTAAGGGAAAAAATTGTGTTGATGTGACTGTGTGATGTGTGGAATTGCTAATGTGATTATTATTAGTCTGAATTTATAAAGCCTTTTTTTTTCTTGTAACTTGAAACACTCCAAAAACTAAAAGTAAAATAACAATTCTCGTTTCATTAAGAGACATATTTCGTTTTTGCTACTATCAAACATTTTTTTTTTTCAAGTGGGGAAGAGTCATGCCCATAAGGGCAAAGTTAGGTCATTTGTCGTTACTTTTAAACTTTAAATTCACCCTCCTGGAAAATCATGTTTTGTGAGGTATGACGATCCTACGTTTAAATACGATAAAAATAAGTTACCCTTAATTTTTTTCAAATTCGTTCGTTCGTTTTTAAATTCATCATGCGTTTGACAAAAAACAAACTCAGATTAAAAACCGAGAAGCCTATATTTTGCCCCATCCTTTTCCTTCGAGATGCTTCGTATGATTTATTATGATCCGTGCCATGGACAAGTAAAGAGATCGCTCATTCATGTTATTTTCCCATCTGTATTAATCTTAGCATCAATGACAGACGTATCAACCGGAACTCCTAAGTAATGAATAATCTTCGGACTTTTCAAGGACGTGCAATATTGGTGGCCGTATATTATTGGGCCAGGGTTGTCGTGTTGTCTCCGTTCATGAATGTCGTTTACTTCTCAATTTAACAGAATTTCTATAGAATAAAATTTAAATGGTCTTCTTGAATGGAAGCCCTACTTTTTTTAGACGCGCTAGAATCGTAAAAAAAATTTTATCCGAAATCTATGGGTTTTTTTTTCTGGATTTTTTTTTCATTCAACAAAAAGTCGATTAGTTTTTTTTTCATTCAAATTGTTTTAGCTGATAATATAGTTTTTGTATATTTGTGGGATTGTTATTTCTCATAATAAAAATATTTTAAGCTTGTTACAGCACATTAGATTGATCAGTGTTTCATAGCCTTTATGTGCATTTTTAGACATACCACTTTATAAAAGTAGCCGTACAATATAAACCATTAAATACACGAAAAGCTTTCACACAAAAGATGGCAGCAATTGATCTAGAACCTGGATGTTTCAGAGAATAAATTTTATAAAGTTTAAAATGGTTCCAACGTCACTGGTTAGATATTCTCTATCATTCACTATAATTAATGAACCATGTTTGATGGATTTTCATGTTTATTTTACAACAAGCTTCAATTTTGTTTGTAAAAGAAGCTCTCAATTTTTTTTTCTTTTTTACTAAGTAGGGTTACGGAAATAATTGTATAAGGGGAAGTAAGGTACTTCAAAATTGTTTCCGGGGCACAGTTTGTCTATATCAAGCACCATTCTATGAGAATTGTCTTGTGAAATTTTTCTTCATCTGCAAAATTCTTTTCAGCTGGCTAACTGAGGCAATCTCAAAAGTTTTAAACATATTCCCCAAGTATCCATAGTAAACGGGACATAAAATTTTGGAACCAGACTCCACGAAGTTGTGGAGGTCCATGAAGTAATGAAAAGCGATACGAAATCTTTGGAGGAATTAATTCGATGCGGTCAAGGCTCGTTGCCAAAGATTTCAGCAACACCTTCCTTACCAGTTCCTTCGATTCCCAGCTGATTCTACCCCATACTCCATCACTTAGCGCTAATGGGATAATCAACAGAGAAATCTTCAAGTGCCGACAAGGTTTGCGGCGAAGTGATTAATATTCACGGACATTATAATTCATTAAGAAACTTATGGTAACAAACGCTATTATGTCTATTTATTCTCTTGTGCCAGTTTAGATAGCGATCCCAGGGCTTAGGAACTGTTTACTCGATAAGGTTTAAAAATATAAATAGAATAAATATTTATTTTTTAAAATTATTCCACGTACGGAAACTTTTGTTTCAGGTTGAGGATTATATACTAGAAATAAAAACTGATGATATTTTTTGTTTCTTGCTTGGAATAACACATTCATACATTATTACATTAACATTTAATTTCGGTATAATCGGTAGTCCATGGGCTCGGACATAGCATTTTCTAATTCCATCCGACCTTGCTATAACAAGAGTCTAAGTTCTTAGGTCCTAAGAACAGAGTATATAATATATCTTCTTTATTGTTTAATCAAGTTATTTATTATTTACTCTTAAAATAAATTAAATATACAATGTATACAAGTATACAACATACAGAACTTATTACCTGTACAATCAATTGGAATTTGCAGGACATCACGCCCCCCCCCCCCCCTCCCCACCCCTATAGTTTTAATAGACCGCACACGGAGCATATTTTTTCAATGAAATCATCATCCTTAACTATTTTTTTGTATCAATGAATATTTTGTTTATTTAAGAATACATATTGAAATATGCAAATGAAAGTATATGGAATGCAATCATATCATGTTCACCTCGAAACATGCCCCGGTCTCACCTAAAATACAATTATTAATATATATCAGTATATTATTTTATTTTATTTTCATTTGAAATTAAAAATTAGAAAAACATGGAAAACAATTTTTTCATATATTGTTTCCATATTCGAATGAAACTTTTCATCTGGCTGTACAGTGAAATTAAATTTAGTTGAAATGGATGTAATCTTGTTTAGGGAATTTCTATCACTTTTTTTTATTATTTTCTTTCAGCTATTATTTCCAAATCTTTCGAATAATCTTGAAGTGAATGTCTGAAAATACTAATAAACGGTATTTTTATTGAATATTTTTTTAAAATCAGAATATTATAGCGTAACCTGGGTAGCTTTCTTTGGAAACGACATCGATCTGAAGTCAAATAATGTAAGTATGTATTTGTTTTTTTATATGGACTATAAGAAAAATAATCGTAATATTTATAAAAAATCATTTATATTATAATTCATCTTTAGCCAACAAAACGACACTTTGAGTTAAGGAAGATGTGAAGTGATCCTTAGTCGCCGTAGAATAATAAAATCTCTTTTTGGACGGACAGTAAACAACCGATAACGAATTCAGCCGTGAAGCTTTTAAAGCACTTCGGTAGTGTTTTTCCTTCTTATTTTTTTCTAGAAAGAATGAAGTAGCTTACCGCCGAGATGAGTAATGCTGGGTTCACTGAACTTGGTAAAGTTTTCTTTACCTTTTGAACAAATACTGCTTGCGTTTACCACAATCCACAACGTTTTCGTTGTGTCATTTTTTAGGATAAATCTTTTTGATAAGTCGGGTTGGTTAAACCATTTTTGAATAAAGAACGGCTAGACCGGTTTTTAGGATTTTTTGGTCAGTTTACGCCCCGAATAACAGACTAAGTATCAAGACATAGGAAAAATATAGGGGAGGACGGAAAGGAGGGAAATGATTGACATCTTGCAATTTTATTTAATTTCGACGAAAGTAGCGAAAAATATTATAGTTACATTACCAGGTATCGTTATAGTAATCCACAACAATACTACATGAAAAGTATTTTCATTAATAAGTTTCAAATGGGGGCGGAAGAGAAAATTACTTATTTTTTCCGGTTTGTTCGATTGAAACGAATTTTGACGCACTGGTTTTTAACACTTTTATTTTTAAAATTATCGTTGTCATTTACCCCATTCAATCTCTTTGCCAATGGAGTTGGCGAAGAGTGGCATTTTTTGTACCGTATTCTTCATCTAACTCGAGTTTGTTTGAAATATGTCGCCTATACCCCTTGTGTAACTGATCTAATATCTGTATGTTATATAATAGAACCTTTGATGGACGGTCTGGTAACTCAAAGAAGTATTTTATAAAACCTTTTTGCCCTTGTTTAATAGCAAATGAGCTTAAAAACTTCGAATTGATCTGAGATAATTGTAACTGTAAAAGTAATTCGTTTAACAAGAAAATGAGTTTACATAACTAATTGCTGGTTCTTTAATAGCCTTACTAAGTGAAATCGTTAACGAAGAATATCATTATACTGTAACAACTTGTGGGTTGAAATAATTTTTATTGAACGAAAATAAGGTTTACAATGCCACAAAAACATTGAAAACACAAATAATTAACACTGTTTAAAAATTATCAATTTGTAACGACATATTAACACAAATGTAAGCATATGACTTGAGCTTCAGGACAAGACAAACACTGCTGTCCATCGTTCTTATATTAAGTCTGAAGAAGAACTGTCTGGACCCGAATATCGTAGTCAAAAACATGAGCCAAAAAAGTTTGTTCCAACTGTTCCAACAAGTCTGGAACTATTTAAAATAATATGTTTCGTGTTTTTGTTTTATTTCACGATAAAATATAAAAAGGTTCGTCCAATGATGCATAGGATATTTAGATAAAACTGGATTCAATTTTGGAAAACAATTGAAACATTAAAGCGTTCTTCTGAAATATGTACATTCTTGATTTACCTTATTGCGACAGTCAGGAAGTTAATACCTATTGTTACAGGACTGGGTAATATGAAAAATAGTTCACATGCTATATTTCAGGAGTGGTAATCATTGGTGTGAGTCATAGTGTGCAGAAGGCTTCTAAAAGTAATCCAAAATATATAACTCGTGTGGACAATATTCCAACTTACCTAGTTATTCCTTGTGGCTATAGATGTAATCATTTAAGCAAACAATGCAAAACGCAATGCATTTTACGCAATTGGCAAATGTGACCTCATCAAAATCTCTGTTTCGTATCACCTTGAGTTGTTTTCCTCACGAAGAATTTACTTACTAATAATAAAAGTGACAGGATATTATGAATAACTATTAAAATCATAAAAGGTTGGAAACTTAAGGTAGGGAACTGCCTGACAAGGTCGTCACGCGATGCGGGTGAGTAGAAGCCTACAAATTGGCGATGTAAGGAGGGAAGGATAGTAAAGTACTGCTAATTTCTAACTTAGCTCTGATTACTGCAATTTCGCAACTACTGGTAATAAGGGCAACACAATATGTCGTTTGAACAATTTATGGGCGTTTCCTTCAACCTATTTGTTCCCTAAAAGTTTAGTAATCATTAAAGATATTCATTCCCTACATGGTATTAAATGGATATTTAATTATCTTGAGTAAATTCAATCCAACGACATAATAGGGACAAGGACCCACTGACTTAGTTACTGGGAACATGGTCACTACACCCACATGCTCTACAAAATGCAGAAGTAGAGCTTTGTAGGGACCTTGTACACTAACTTTAAACCAAATACATATCTGGTTGTTGTAACGCCAAAAATGACTTGGATGTTATTATTTCTTTACCAGGGTCTCTTCCTCAAAGTGTTAAAAATTATGTGCAAAAAATTAAATAAATAAGTATTTTTATGTTTGGAATCAATCTTACCTTTGTTACCCTACTTTACACAGCAGGGCCAGATTTATACGCGCAATGAAGTGGCAGTTATTGTAAAAAGAGGGGGCACGGGTCCTTAACCCTGGAATGGTAGTGTCAATCTTCATACATTGTTGGTAGTGATACGCCTCTAAGACGTACACGGTAATAATTACGTACTATGCTGACCCTTCAGGCTGCAATTCAGTCTTTAGATAATTACTATTAAACAGTGAGCATTGCACATTTACTCACTGCACTCAATCTCTTTCACACACAAACACAGATACGTCCACACATCAAAATTAGATAAAACATCTTTTATAAAGATAAAAAAAATTTACCAGGACTGTATTTATATCAAGGATAGAAAAAATACAGTATTAAAGAAATATATTAATGGAAAATAAAAAAAAAGATAAAAATAAATGTATTTATATCTTAAAAGAAATTGACTTATAAAATTATAGGAACAATGCATGTGGGTAAACACTCAGCTCTTCAGTAATATTAGTTATAGTATTATCATATCAAGTTATTTATTACACGAAAAACAAACTTTAAGATAATGGTCTCCACAAACAGGTTTTTCACACCGAGAGCAACGCATTTTTGACATTCCCTTCTTTTTATACGAGCAAAAGGCACAATATTTTCTTTGAATACTCTTTTCTTCTGAATGATCTTGTAAATCAGTTCCTAGAGCATTATGTATCACAGTTTTTAAAGCTTTGGTTATATTTTGCTGTAATCGTGCAATCATCCACTTGTACATTAGATTATCTGCTAAAGTAAGCATGTATTTGAATCTCGACATTGGTTTAGGATTATTCTTGTAAAAATTATAGGCATATATGACATATGAATTATATACCGCAATGTTCAACATGTTATAAAAGAAGCAGTTTTGTTTTTCGGCCAATATTTGTTCCTCGACAACACTGATCTAAAGTTTATTTAAATTAAATAAACTTTATGTCACAATTTAAAGAAACAAAAAAATTGTATATATATTTTGAATATCGAAAAAAAAAATATACAAATTCAATGTCGTTTCTCTCTGATATTTAGGATAAAGTACCCGTTGTATGGTAGTAATACGTCTCTGAAGCGTAGCATCAAATACCTAGTGATTAGTAGCAATACGCCTTAGAAGCGTAGGACTATTTTCTTTCATTGGTAGTGATACGCCTCAGAGGCGCAGTACTATTTAGGAAAAACTTCAATACTCACCAGTTATTTACTTGTCCAAGGTCAGACCGTGACAGATCAGTTTCTAACCCCTTCCCGCAAGATGTCACGGAAAGTGATGTTGGGATGGGGCTTAGATTTGACGGAAAGAGCATTTTATTAAGGAAATACGTCTCCGAAGCGCATGACTACCATTCCAGGGTTAAAGAACTTTAGAGCTAAAGAAATTGTAAATATTATTCTTCATTAGTTTTGACATGCTCTAAATTCACAATCCACCAAATTGTTTATAAGCAAGTCTTTTCTTATCCAATACTGGTTAAATTAGCATGTCTCTCTGAATTGGTAATTCATTTCAGTTTTTGCGCTAATGGAATTATTTTGGAAATGTTTCGGTATTCAGTTGCTACTTTTGAGACGGTAGGACGTCCAAGTCTTAATTAAAATGGTCATCGGTCACGTATAAAGCTGTTCTTCGTAGTACTTTAGACTGGAATGGTTGAACCAAAAAATGAACAAAATATAATTACTTTAAAGCTACTAGTCCTTTGGGAATACGTTCAAAAACACTCCCGGGACCCCCACCATCCACTCTTATCTATCCATGACAAATATCTGTCATCTTCATATATGTTTAAATCAAGCGAAGCATATTTTCATAAATAGTTCCTTTAACTGAAGTTAAACAGTTTTAATCTGGACAAAAAAAAACGAAGAATCCTTGTGAGGCTGGAACGATAAGAATCAAACAAACAAAATGGTAATTATAATGGTATTTATTCAATCAGTCATTAATATTATATGTTACTACTCTTTATAATTCAATAAATTTTGTAGAATTTTATTTTGTCATACCAAAGGCATATACCTACCTTAAATACCTAATTTCAGGTTTAACAGACCGCGGGACTTGGTTTTTTGGACAAAAAGAACCCCAAAACGTATCATCAATTGAAAAACGGAAGTCAAAATTTTTCACGATCACAATACTTTCCCTTGTGCATGATTCCCACAATAATTTCCATTATACTCTACTTCCCATATTTAATATAAAAGTAAGTTCCAAATAGATTATCGATTGACTATCATAGACCTTTGAAAAATTGGGAACACAAGGAAGATCGTTAATCTAATCTAAATAATAAAATATTAATTTTTTTCCTCACCTTCCGAGACTTCGATAAGGGTAAGATCAAGACGATGTTTCTTCCTGGGGCAGGGATCAATGCCAAGTTGTGAAAAAAACCTGGCCACTCGGGATACAAACTCACTAACTACGGTTTATCTCGTGGTTGTTAGGGCAACGAATAATCCAACGCGTTAGCCCGCTCGGCAACCACCCTCCCATCAATGGGCGGGTCCTAGGGGGGTCGCAGGCGTCGTGACCCCCTCAATATATTGTCTATTTCAATTTTATTTTTTATTTTTAAACGAATAATGCAATTATTCTACTACTATACCCTAAAGATGGTAGGTTGTTTAGATCACAAACCTTCTTAATACAAGGTAATAATATCACACGAAAATGGTGCTGTCAGCCACGTGATTATGAGACAGGGGGTCGTAACTCACCAAAAATTTCGTTCAATATCCCCCCAAAAATCTGAAATTATTATTTGTTAAGATGATTATTTTATATTAATTGTATTTGGTTGTCTAGATTGAGTGCTTCATATTATCTTTATGGAAATAGAAACGCAGCTTATCTTTTTAAAAAGTAAAACCAATAAACAGGTTGTTGTATTGTTACAGAAGATAGGCTTAACGGAGCCCTTCAACATCCTTGGTGGCCATAATAATGTGGGCATTGTGTAATACTCTGAGCGTGTAGGACATTCCTCCGCCCTAGGTTATAACTTTTATTAATATAAAAAAAAAGAAATGTGGAGGGAAAAACTCTATTTGTTTTTTCTCAATTCACGAACATTCAATCAAGAGTTGAAGGAGTGGGATTTGCGAAATAATTCCCAAGTTTTTAGAATATATTCCTCGATTAATATTTAAAGCGGTATAATTTCTCGTTATCTTGACACATTATTTAATATAAAAAAAAAAAAAAACTGAAAAATACGATTTAAAACGTTCTTTTGGTTATAGATTTTCGCCTCACTCAAACTCTAAAGAACAGTTATTATGTAATACAAATATAAATAAGGGAATTGAAAAAAAAAAAAAGGAATATTTATGAACAATAATGAAATTTATTTATATTTACTAGTGTCCGACCGAAACCAAAATTTTAGCCGAAACCGAAACCGAAACCGAATTTCGGCCATAGACCTAGTTTCGGGCCGAAACCGAAACTTATTTAGGTGTCTATATATAATACATATAAGTGTGTAATATGTCTAGTTTAGCAATTATATCAATGAAAGCTTATAAAATAACAGTAATTTAACTCAATTATTGATGTAATAAGTGAGCTGGTATAAAAGAGTGGAAAAACAGGTGTATTAGTTAAGTTATAGGATCGAATCGCGGCTCCCTCCTTCCTAGTACGGCTGGTCCCCGTGGGATGTTAGACCATACCCACTTAAAAGTTGAAATAGCAGGCTGATATTAATAAAAGTTCATATTATTATGTATTAATAATAAATAATATAGTAAGTCTGTCCATAATAAAGCCGATATAATACAAAATGACGGCCTATGGAATAAGTAAAGCTGTATGTCAGAAGCTATTTAATCTACTGAGTCAGTTTTGGTCTCAAATGTTAGTGGATTTAATCTAGTTTGAAAATTTATAGAATATTTTTTGGCCGAAAACATCCTTCTTCAAGGTAAAAATTGAGACCAATTTTTGGGGTGAACCGCTGGGCTGCCAAGGTTGAAAAATTGGTTTTGCATCTGATTCCCATTCCAAGAACAAAGACCAAAACCTACTATGTAAACCTACCATTTGATGCAAGTTTTAATGACAACGTTACTGACTAAAATATTATTTTCAATTATCAATTGAATCTGGGGACATGTCGACTAATTTATGTTTAAGTATTTAGAATATACATTCTTATTTATGTTAATCTTTTTTTTTAGAAAACAAATTTCATTATTATGATTAAAAGCACAAAAAGGTTCTTAACGCTCAAGGTAAAGAATAAATACTATTCTTTACACTTAACGTAAAGAATTCTGTATCAAGAGCATTCTTTCATTACATGTTAAGACTTGATTTGATTTACGAGGACATGTCTGTTTGTCACTCAAATTTTTGTGTCCACACCCAACTAAAAATTTTCGATCAAGTAAAGTACCAAAAGGAAGAGAAAAATCTATGTTCTACCGAAATAGAATACAAGTGTAATTATCTAAAATAACAGATAATTCCCACTTTTAAATTCAAGGGTGTTAAATGCCCTGTTGTGTTAAAAGCTTACAAGCTGAAATCGTGTAGTCCTACTTCCTTCTTGGAGATATCAGACACAGGAGCTATTTTCGGCCTGGCCGAAGATTCGGCCAATTTTTGGCCGAAACCGAAACTGCGGCCGAAACCAGGGTTTTCGGCCGAAACTGGCCGAAACCGAAACTTCGGTCGGTCACTAATATTTACATATTATTGTTTACGCTCAATTACGTTTGTTTATTTATTTATTTTTAAACTTTTTTTTTGTTAAAATGAAAACCCCACATTAAAATAAGATAATAAGTATGAACCTCCATTTTTCGGTAATGTATTTATTTATTATACCATTAGTTGTTAAGTCGAATATAATGATAATATTATTATATTAGTTAAATATTATATTATAATATTAGTCGTCTCGGGGTAACTGAAAATAAGTTCAAGAATTTTGTTGGAATAGTTACGAACTGTTCTAGTACATGTTCGACAACCTTCTACGCTTGTCGGGAACCATCTAGACTGTTCTAATTCAGACTAAATATAAGGAGCGATGGAATGGAGAGATATTCTCGCTCTGAAGCTCGAATCATACCGTTATTTTTGTGTTACTTTTTCGTAAAAATTAGATACTTTTTGTAACATTCTTGATTATTTGAGTTTTTATTGATTGCCAGACATTTTGGATTAATTTTTTATTTAAAATACACAAACTGTCCGTTTCGCTTGAGCTATGATTCTTTAATGGATCACTTATCACAACGTTTTTTTTTTTCATTTGCTCTTTTTTCTGACCAATGAGTCAAATTAATCTAGTTTTTAGGCAGGAAAAAATATAAAGACTACAAAAAAAAAATAATGGAAGACCTTGTCTAAAAACCAAATAAAAAGAAATTTAACACCTCCACGCAAATATAAAATATTTTATTGTGTGATTATTAAATACACCCAGAGACGTCAGATATACCCATTTAATTTATTTGTTAATTTTACTCCGTAATAATGCCCAGCGCATAAGAGAAAAAATAATTATTACTTTAGTTAAAGAATATGTTACAGATAGAATTCAGGAGGCGTAAATCACTATCGAAATATTTTTTTTTTTTTTAAGTAAAAGTTGTTATTTCTGATTTTTTGGTATTCGCTGTAATGAAGTCAATAAAAACAAGGTTATTTTTAAAATATTTTTATTTTAACTGTAAAACGTACATGGAGGTGCAATAACAATTAGCGGTTAAAAGAAATTCCATTAACGAAGATAAAAAAAAAATGTGAGGCTTACTGGAACATCCACCCTTTAAAGTTGAAATTATTGTCAGAATAAGAACGTGGTACATAGGTACTTCTCCTACTCCCAACAGTAGAAATTCACTCCGGCAATTCTCGTGTCTCATTCCCTCTGCTTATAAACAAACTGAAGGCCAATCTTTTATTTTTATTCTGTTTCGTTTTCATTTAATCGTTTTTAAATTTCCCCTTTCCTTATTATTTGTATGTGTGTACCATGTTTTTCATTTGTAAAATCATACCAATCATCTTTCCCAATTTCATATTCCAATATATTGGAAATGAAAGTTCTTTACCTTCGTTAATTTTGGCAAACATTAAGAAATGAATCTGGTTGGAAATTTATTGGTAATCCGTTATGCCGATGACATGGAAACGATAGAACTAAATTAAAACCAAAACGTAAATGAAAGCCGTTTAAGAACATGGGCTGGAAATTACTAATAAAAGAAACTACGGATAAGAACAAATGTACGGTTAGTCATAGAAGTGGTGCCAATTTTTCTGATATTGATGTAGAGGGGAATTCGTTTGAACACGTAGAGAAATTTGGATATTTGGGATCTACAATAACTAAAAAAAACGAAATTGAAGAGGAAATTCAGGTTAGGTTGAAGGAAATTTAAAAATTAGAATTTAAAATTCTTCTGACGGTTCTTTACGGATGTGAAAAATGACCGCTCACAGTAAGGGATGAGCAACGCCTTAATGTCTTTATAAATAAATTACTGCGCAGAATATTTGGGCTGAAGATAGATGGTTAACAGGAGAATTTAGAGGGCTACACAATGCAGAATTGCGAGAACTTTTCATGGTAAATTTAATCTGCGAACGTATACCTAAAAGATTGATAAACGCTTTGCCGACTGGAAAACGTCCGATGGGTAGGCATAGGTGAAGTTGAGAGGATTCGTTGTTGGCTGATCTTGTGGAGTTGGAATTGGACGGGGAGGTTGATGGTATGCTGGGCGCGATTGGTGGTGTCGGCATTCGAGTTCGTTAGTCCATTATTCTATTTTATTAATACCTCAATATGTTTGGACTTCTGTTTATTTATTTTTTTTTTTTAGTGGTTTCCTGCGAAACTCCAAAGTTTGTATTTCCTTTAATATAATAACGCATAAAATTTTGTATAGAAAGTCATATACGAAGTTCATATCAGTTGCATATTGTTTTAGTTCAAATGCTCCAACAATGTAGTCAGTAACTCTGTTGTTGAATGTGGTTTGTTGATTGTTGGATGTGATTTGCGAAATCCGAATCGGTGGTCGGGTATTTTATGTTTGAACTAATGTGGAATGCTTTGATTGTCTCCGAATGCAACTTTTGGAATATTAAAATTCTACAGTCATATAGATTATGGAATTTGAAAACAGATTGACACAGGTGAAAGCGCGAAACAAGTTAGCATGGTCTAGGCTTTATACGTTAGGCATATTACCTGGATCACTAAACTAAGTTTGTTAATAATTTATAATGATTGAAATGGTTCATTTTCGAACTGTTATCGATGGACCTGAACTGCGACAGAACTGCTTGATGTGCGGAATCGGATTGCGGTCGCTTGGAGAAGGTATGACTGGCGAAAGCAGCCGAAGAAGGTTATGACTCATTACCTGAATTGTCGCGTCAATGATGATGATGATAATGATAAGTTCTGTTCTGTCTTCTGCATCGATAGGGCAAAAGATTTGATCGTAGCTTTATCGTTTCCAACTGCCGCATTGACATTTTAGGTAACTATATTGTTTAGTCTGCTTTTAAATATAAAAGTGGATCATTTTTGTGTCCTACTATGATTACTTCATCATGATTACTTAATATTAAAATTAAGATAAAAAAAAAGTGCAATAGCCATGATTTCATTAAATATATTATTAGATCAATTAAAATCCGGATAGAGCTTTTAGACACACACCGGTTTCCGACACACTTACTTCATTCGTTTATTGTACACACTTAAATTTTACGTATTTCCTCTTTTTAAATAAAACTATTTATATTATGAGGCCATTATTGTAATAAAATGCCTATATTCCCAGTATAAGTCTGCTCAAAAATGAACCTATGAATTTATCAAGTTAGACGGAACGTTCTCGAAAAAATCTAATTGGAAGGAAATCAAATATTGCGCGAGTTTGGACCAATTTTCCACATCTCTTTTTATTTTAGGTACATCTTTTTCCTCCACAACTGATTAGCTTACAAAGATAAAGATGTAACACATGAATTTACGACCGATCAAATCTTAAAAGAGAAAGATAAGGAATAATAAATTTTAAAAAAATAGTCGCAAATTATACCGAAATCACATACTAATTGATATTTAATTTTCTTCCAATTGGATTATTTCGAGAACGGATTGTCTCACTTAAAAGATGCATAAGATCTTTTATGAGCAGAATTTTACGAGGAATATTTTTTTATTTATAATATAAACTGCTCCGCCTGAAAAGTAAAAAATAAAAAAAGTGAATATGTTGGAAACGGTTGGAGTCCCTCCATTTTGGGTAAAATATATTTTGTTTCTTACTACTACACCCTTTATTGGTTTTTCCCCTTAGTTTTAAAATTTAATAAATTATTTACCTTTTTCCTTTTTTTTTTTTTTTTTTTTTAATCATTTGCCTGGGCTTTTTTTTACAAGTGAATTATTTCGAGACCGGAATACCTCTCTTAAGAAATGCATGTGATCATTGCTGTAACTCTGAACCAGGCTAACGTAAGTCACAATAGGCTAACTTTTCTTTTACACCCTTTATTGGTTTTTCCCCTTAGTTTTAAAATTTAATTAATTATTTACCTTTTTCCTTTTTTTTTTTTTTTTTTTTTAAATCATTTGCCTGGGCTTTTTTTTCCAAGTGAATTATGTCGAGACCGGAATACCTCTCTTAAGAAATGCATGTGATCATTGCTGTAACTCTGAACCAGGCTAACGTAAGTCACATTAGGCTAACTTTTCATGAGAACCAAACAATTTGTTAATGAGCTTTATGTTTTGCTACTGAGCAATCACTTGAGTTAGCTAGCAAAAAAGACAAAACAAACATTAACATTTTTAAAATTGTTTATGCTTTACCCATTGATACTTATTTTAGAATAGGTACGTCTTATTTAGTCAGGGCTGGAGTTTATTTTTTTTTTTTTTGCATTGCTAATCTTAAAAAATATTAAAGGCAATTTTCAATCTGGCTCTTTGCTACTTAATTGCAAACCGTTTTATTTTAAATTGTGTCTTTAAAAGTATTATAATTCCCAGTATTGTCTAAAAAGTGAAAATAAAATGTTAATATAGGGGATTGAAACGGCGGACCCCTTCTCATTACTATGGGAAAATATTTTTTTTTTCAGAAATATAGTAGCAGATGTATTTTTTTGTCACAGAGGTCCAAGAAAATTAACTAAAAATATAAATAAGAGCAGTTTGCACAAATTATACATCCATTTTTGGAAAACCACATAAAGTGTGATAATAACGTCTTGCACATCTCTATCGAGTTGGACTGGCACTTGTGATGCATTAAAACACAAATAATAATTATAATAACAAGATTTTTTGAAAAATAGTATACAAAGTTTGCAATTTATATGAACTAAATAGGCATGGAAAACCGTCCGCCGGAGTTTATTTGAATACAAAAAATGATAATTTTGAAACAACAAAAAACAAAGAAAATTTGATAAATTTCAAAAACATACCTATAGTATTCTAAAAATAATTCAAAATCATCGTAATTACATTCAAGATATTAAGAACTGGAAAATAAAAAAATATAATTTTAAAATTAAATTAAACACCTAGAAGTACTAAATACTTACTAGTTTTCTATATTTAGAGCAGTTTTGGAGTATGCCATTAAAAGAGGCCAATTTCGACCATTAAGCAATTCAGTCATAAATTCTCCAAAACTGCAAGGCGATAGGAGCAATTTTTGGACACACTGCTAGAAAATGATAAATAACTTATTTAACTTTATAATTAAGTAGGGCGCACCCATCCTAAGTGCTGGATGAAGAGCTATCAAATGGCTTAAAATTTAATAATTCGCCCTTTAACTTAAATATTAAACGAATCTCACTGAGGCCGAAATGGGTATTTGCACCTCCAGTCAAGTCATCAGGTTTGACATTGAAGATCAATACTTCGTTTGAGATTTACCAATAATACTTATTCTCAGTTATTGTTATTTGAAAATTTATTGCTAATGAACCTCATCCAATCTCCTTCAAAGTTGCTTAAAAATATTTTATTTTTCCTGAGCTTCTATAGATTTGTTATTTTTGGTTGTATCATTGCTGTGTTATATCCTATTGAAAACCTGCGCCGTCAGTGTAAAGCCGTTTTCCAAGGAAACCTATTTATCTCAAAAAGGGGAATAAAGACTCCTGGGTTTTCCCGAATCCGATATTTTATCTTTTTCCCCTTTGATCCTCTGTGCTATCATCTTCCTTTTTATAAAGGAAATCTCCACTGAGAGGACTTACCTCTTTGCCAGTCTAGGTAACAGAGGAGGGAGGACGGCCTTGGTGCACTGAAGGAAAGTCCAGTGTGAGGCCCGCAGTACACGCATCAGTACTTCCGGAGCACTACTATCGCTGTCCTACACCGGGCAGCTATCGTAAACTATTTGTTGTAGTTTATATACTAATAATTTGTTTAAAGTTTTATCGTTATTTTATTTATTATTTTATCGTGAGATTTTGATCTTGAACCTTCAGTGGTGAAAATAGTTATTTTTTCTCAACTACCCTCCGCACCTTTCTTCTTAAATCACTCCACCTTATCTCAAAAGGTATGTTAAACTGTCTCAATATTTTATTAATAAATTTAAACATTTTCTAACGCATAGAATATTGTTTTCTTACGTTATATTGTACTAACTTAACAGGAACAAATTACTAAAAACATCTAGTGAATATATTACATCTTTCGATCTTCCTGCATGCTTACCATTTTTTTTTTTTTTTTGGAAATTCCCTCACCTACCATAAAAATTAAGAAATTTCGAAAGAAAGAAGTCTGTATTGAAAAGCCACAATATTGAAATAAACCAATAAAAAAAAAGATAATCACAACAAAATCAATTTAAAAAACATTTAGATATTTTTAAAAATCATTTATTGGGTCTCCTGTGGTGTTGTGGTTAGCATAGCAACCTATAATACTAAAGGTCGCGGGTTCGTGTCCCTAGGCGGCACTAGGGTTTTTTAATGGGAGTAACAAATCCTTGGCTATGCCGTCTCTCGGTACGACGTAAAATGGAGGTCCCGAGCCTGTACGATGTCAGGTACTCGCTAATGAGTACCCTATCCTAATTATACGTGGATAGGCAAAATTTAGGACTCCCACTAGCATCGTCCGATTAGCCTTAGTGGCATAAAGTAACGTTAAACAAACAACAAAAATCATTTATAATTATGTTCTTATAATTATACTATGAATGTATTCATTGAAAATTTATTGTGACATAAAGTGGATTAACTTTGCATCCCAAGGATGTCATGACTTCGTTTGCGTTAAGCTTCAAGAGATCCATCACCTTGCTTCTCTTTACGCTTCGTTTATTGATTACTAGAGTGTTGCTTGAGATGCAGCACTGTTTGTGCGTATTATTTATAAGTAACCGGAAGGATACAAGATTTATAAAAGTATATAAGATTATTAAATACAATTTCGTACGGTACACGAAGAGTCATCGTTTGTCTTAAAAATTTAAATTGAAACGATCTCTTATTTATACCTTAACATGATGGCGTTAAAGTTATTATTTTTTTTTTTTTTTTTACTCTCAGGAAAAACTTATATGATCCCCCGGTTTAGCCTTCTGCCTGACAGTAATTTTATTATTAAATTTTCGAGATTTGATACCTTGTAAGTATGATATAAACAACCAGAAGTATTTCGTTTAGGATATAGTAGCTATGTAATTTCATTGTTCCTTTAAAAATACGGAAAAAAATAAAAATAATGAAAATATTTGAGAGTGGTCGTGACCCACTTGGATCAGCCCGTGTTAATGGTAACACAGTATGACCAACAGGAACGGAACACCATTGGCATCAACCGATCTTGAAATCTGATGACAATTATGCCAGCAAAGCTGAAATCGGTGATCAGTGAATCTGTAGCTTGATTTGACAACGTTTTAATATTTTTTTTTGTTGAAAAAATATGATTTTGGGTTGTTCTGGCTCTATTATAAGGTAACGTTTTATTTCCTGCATGAAAGAAGTGTTTAGTTAAATAACATCTCTGTCATTTCATTCTTAACGACCATGCATTTGACAATATTTTAAGTGCATTTAAACATATTTCATTTAAAAAGTAGAATCTTAGAGAATATTTTTTCTAAAATAATTTTCATAGATTTAGCTAATGCCATGATTTCTATACACAGAATATGGACAGAATTTTTAATTGTATTAATAATAAAAAAGTGTAAGCTCCACACATCTTTAAACTCCTTTTTCTTAAAATTGAGGTTGAAGCAAGTAATGACCTTCACAAACCAGCGTTTTAAAATCGTCCACTGTCATTTAAAAGAAGGCTCAAGGGACAAACCTGTAATTAATCCAGAACCGACTTCACACGACTATTTTTTTGGCCAGTTTTCTGCAACAAAAAATATACACGCTGTTGTGGTATTTATTAATCTAATAGAGACAAAGATTCGAGCATATGGTTTTCGTTAAGTTTTTAGAGTATTTTTAATAATAATTTGGTGAATATGAAGAAGCCATAATACTGAAAACACTTTTACTGTTAAATCTGTACTTTTAAACGAATTTTGGAATTATTTAAGCACTTGGTTACTAATAATGAGTGCTATGTACTTATGTTCAATCCAAATTTATTTCCGATGGTATCTAGCAGGCAGTACCTATTTCACAATTAGGCGAATATTATTAATTTAATCAATACAAGTAATGAAACTACAGGTATAAGTACTTTTACTTTTTGTTCCAGATAGGAAAAACATTAAAGATAGATTGTACTTTCCATTTCACTTGTAACTTTTACTATCATCATGAAACGTTATAGTAACAAGCAAGAACTACAAGACTAATAGTATTAATGAAACTTCCCTTAGACGGACATCATAATAAAAAACGAATAAAAATAAATGAACTTAAAAGATGCTATTAAATAGATCACATATTTTCGATGACCAATCACTAACCTCGTCGGTGTCTACTAACGCTCAATCTCCGTTCGTAGTTTTGTGTTTCTCTCGAGATTTGAATTTTTGCAAACAACCGGCGGATGCCATGAACTCAAACATTTAGTCCAATGCCTTTTATCGTGTCAACTAAATATCAAATTCCATAGATCGCTGGACAAAACCACTCATACACCAACTTGTCCATTTGAAGACCACTTGATTTCAAAAAAGCCCTATTCCCAATCTCGCTGAAAATTAACATTGTTTTTTAAAGTTTAGGCCTCTAGTGTTTTTCCTCTATTCAAAGTGCGAAGCAAGAGCTCGGATGATTATATCTTTTTTTACTTACTTTTATAAGATCCACTTTTCCTTCTAAAGTTAAAATACATTTGTTTGGAGCCATGACAATCTGTTCCAGTACCTAAACCTTTCTAACTAAACTTTGCGAACTATCACACGCTATTATGTATTTCTTATGTTGAATGATTAAAAATTGTTTCAACAAAAACCTCTACTAGGCTGGTTAACAGTAAAAAGGAAACCACACTTAGTCTTTCTTGTAAATAAGGCTATATGAAATTACTTTTGGCCGGATATCTTAACTCTAAACACTTGCTATTCCAAAAAATCACATCAGTTTTTCTGTCTGCTGTTCGCTTATGAGAGATTTTTTGGTAATAAAAAATTACTAAACCTGTGTTCGCGTCATTTATTAAAATTTGAGTTCAATGTAAAATAAAGGGATCGAAGCCGAGGAAATAAGAATTGTCCATTATAAGAGATGGATATTTATTATTAGAAATATCCGTTTTGGGCAGTTCCACTATAGTTTGTACTATATCTGCTATGAAACGGGGATCAGTTATTATAAAGTAAACCTTTACAAAAATGCAATAACGCAATAAATAAGAAAATGGGAGAAATAGTTATGAAATAAAGTGCCCCCTCCGTAAAAAAATCAATTTTGATGAAGTTTTTACTGTCATAGCGTGAGCATATAAATAGGTCAAATACCCAGTTATATCAAATTCGTCAGAGCGGTTTTTGAGAAAATCGATAAAAACGTAAAACGTTATGAAATAAAGTACCCCTTCCTGTCACATCGCGGGCATATACATATACAAAATACCTAATTTCAGGTTCGTACGGTTTATAGTTTTTGAGCTAGTCTGTTCACATACACAAACAGACAATTTTGCGGGACTGGGTTATTTGGACTCAGGGGACCCCAAAACGTGTATTTCCGTTGAAAACCGGAAGTAGAATTTTTTCAGGAAAGCAAAACTTTCCCTTACTATATATTTCATATATAGGTAAGCGAAAGTAAAAATTAGGAGGACCTTTTCAAAAAGTTTTATTAAAAGTGTTGGTGTTATAAAAAAAAAAAAAAAACTTCTTTTACTCCTTTCTGTTCAAATCAGTACTTTTTGATGGTTGTCTATTACAGAATTTCCTTGTGTAGTAAGTATTCCCCAGCGAAATAATATAACTCGATATTTAGTCGATAAATACCAATATAAAAAAAAGAGTATGTTATTTCTTTATTAAAAACTATTTCTTATTATAAATACATATAATGGTTGTAATCTTAGATATTATCATAATTTATGCGAAGTTTTTAATTAGCTAGACAGGTGGCTCAATATTTATTTTAAGGGATGTTATGTAGTTCTTAATTTATTCTACTCATGAGCTTTAAAATTACTGTTATTAAGATAAGAGCTCGTTGAAAGGATTAAACGAATCATTTAACGAATCATGGCTGAAGACCACTAATAATTGAAGAGTCGTGGATATAAGTTTCCGGAAATGCGCGCACAACCGTATTCACTTGCCTTCACTAATCATTTAAGCTACCTGAACTAAACACTATGCTCGGATCACATACCTTACTCACAAGCACTGCGGTATCGAAGGTCTTCACGGACAATACAGCTTTTAAGTTTATTTATTCTTTAGAAGAAGGGGAAATAAGAATTAATAATAGCGTGAAAGGTGCTTGCTATGGTTTGATATATGCAGTATGCAAAACAGTCTTGAAAGATGTTTTTCTTATTGACTGCCACATCAAAGCTTTTTAATGCCGCATTGTTTACAGTACAGTACTTCTCTGATTGGGACTCTTTTAAACATTTTCTTTTATTTCTATACACCTGATTATCCGTAATAGGTGAGACATCGCAGATGAAATGGAAAAGCCAATTCATCAAGAGTAAATGACAGAAACATATTACTTTAGAAAAATTATTATTTAACACAATTATTAGGTAAACGTTTAAATTAATGTATAACCAATATTCCTCGCGCGGGTCTCATTACCGAGTATGGAGAGCGTCCCACGCGTGGCGGATGTTTGGTGGAAAGTTCCTCCCGGCTATGTCTGTAGGACTGGCTGACTAACAATGAGAGCAGGCCCCAGCCTTGCTGGAGGGTGTGACTTAGGTTTAACGCCCTACTCAAATACTTTAGTTCACCCAGTGTTCACCCAGTCATGGATCTCTCTAAGGTAAAACGCTCATTTACCCGGAGGTAAACTAGTCCCCAGTTTGGCTCCCAAAGTGGGGACTGCTTTAGGAAATTCATGACGAATTTGATATTAGAGGCGGTGGCTGAGAGATATGCTAACTTAGTAAAAAGTTAGCAATTCATCCAATAGTAGTTTTTGGACCTGTAAAATAAATAAATAATTTATGACGTTTAAAAAAAATGATGAATATGTATAGGGGACAAAATCGATTAGCAATTGAAGGGTTTCAGGCTAATGTTTATCGTAAAACGGTTAAAGATTTTTTGAATGAATGTCATAGGCAACGGAACTAAGCAGCTCTGCAATTCATCTTCTTCTATTGGCACGACAGACACATAAAGCGGTTCTTGGCCACCTTAATCATTCTGTCCCAGTATTGTCTGTCTGGGGTATTAATTAAGCTGTGCAATTAATATGTACTTATTAATAATAATTCTTCTAAGGATTTTTAGCCAGGCTAAAAGACCACCTATTCGCCGTCTCTGCACCTTTTGACTGGGCATTTTGTCTGCGCAAATGGTCTCAGTGGGTTGGCAACCGTATATTTAGTTTTTACTTGGTTAATTCGTATTCCCATGTTCTGTCCTGCTGCCACTATTGCTCAGAAGGCCCGTTATAAGTCCCTCTGTGATCTTGCTATAATGTCGACATCATCTGCGTAGGATAGAATTTGTACTGACTTAGTGAGGATCATACCCAGATCTTTGCACTTCAGCGTGGAAAAAACTCCGGTTATTCCCTGTACCTTATTTTCAAAAATCCCTCCCTTTGCTCATCGCTCCTGTTAGCGTTTCACGTTTAACGTTTCACGTTTAACGTTTCACACCCGTTAAGGACTGTTGAAAGAATATCAGTTTTGTAAATTCAAATTTTCTAGTTTCAGGAGAGAAGGCGCAAGATAAACAATGTCGCTTCTGAAAAGTATCAAAGCACTTCCAGCAGCCTTAATTTCATCATCAAATTCTTTTTTTTATGTTTTCATCATCCCTGAATATCTAAATATCTCTACGTGTTCAAACTTATTCCTCTCTACACCAATATCAGAAAAATCGGCATAACTTCTAGAGCTAACCGTACATTTTGTCTTATCCGTATCCGCTAATATGTACTTAAAAAATTAAAAATTAACAAGGAAACTATACTTGAATTAGTGATATATTTAGACTAGTAGGAGACCGAAAGTAATAATAATCCATTTGATAGTGAAAGGTAACTATACTGCAACTTTTTATTCTATAAAAAATTGACAAACTAAAAATAAATATTAATTCATTCTGGCAATTTTAATGTGGATCCATAGTACGACATTTTTTTTGTAGATCTAGAGGTTTTTAATTATCTCTTTGAATATTTCCTATTATTACTAGGTTGTTACAAAAGTCCTTGTGCATATCAAGTTGTTTACATTGAGGTCTCTAATTTAATCCTTATTTAATCTCTGACGAATACAATTCTTATGTCAATGTTTACATTACCTAAATCTCTAATTATCTATGAACGCCAACTGTCCCTGCCTTTTATTCAGTTTATTAAATTTCACTAGAAATGTCGGAAGAAAAATTTGTCATCCGCGGCCTTCTTAGGCATTACTGGAAAAAAGGTTTTAGTGCAAAGGCCTCAGCCGAGGAAATTTGTGCAGTGGAAGGGGAAAGTGTGGTGCATCGAAACACGGCCGCATTTTGGTTCAGGCGGTTTAATTCTGGGAATACAAGCCTTGAAGATGAACCTAGATCAGGTCGTCCTTCAGTCGTCGATGATCCATATACATACAACTTTTGGCTGAAAGATGGGTTAAAGTAGTTGAAAATGATGGCCTGTATTTTGAAGAATAAATTTGATTTGTAAATTTTGTACTCACATTTGAATAAAATTAATTTTGTGAACAAGGACTTTTGTAACAACCTAGTATTATTATTATTATTCCTTGAGTACAGCTACAAAGCAAAGAGCAAAGCAATAACATCAAGATCTGTTAATTGGTCATCTGCGTATCATGGACAATTGTGCAATCGTGAATAGCCGCGTCACCATGTCTTGGGAACACCTGACATATTATGTTTGGTTTATTTAATAATAAAAAGAGTATAGAGGTAAATAAAGGCGTAAATGTTGGTGAAGGACATATCCGGGTATCTATCTGTTAGGTAATTCTAAATTCTAGCACCTACCTCAGACAACCGACTGGCTTTGTAAACAATCGCCTTTATACTAAAGTGGTCGGTTTTCCTTTTATTTTCTTTAACAGCCTACTTGAGATTGTACTGTCTCTGATAAGTTTTTGGAGGGAAAAGAATTTTCTACACCATTTGATCTGAAGTCAAATTCTCAATCACAACATATCTAAAAATAATCTTTCTAATTAATGATGGTTGAAAAAAATTATATATACTTATTTTAGTTATATACATTAGAGAGGTATATATTTTATATTTGCTTAGATATGCAGGACCAACCCCCATTTTACAAATTATACAACTTTCATTTAATTTTTAAATAAAATTCAATTATTCATCAATCCACCAATCAATCCAACCATTTCGATTTAAATTTTTTTTAAAACTATATAAGAGTAGTGGGGTCAATATATATATATATATATATATATATATATATATATATATATATATATATATATATATATATATATATATATATATATCCGGGGTGGCAGTCAACAAATCTACAAATAGAGTTAAACTATTTTATTTTAACCAACTTTTCGACCCAACAATGCCCAATGCAGTTCTTCATGGCAAGTGACGTTGGAGGTGTCAGATCCGAAAATTAATTAATCGATGTTAGGGAAATTATTTACTTTCATTATCAGATACATTATTCTTTGGGCATTTTGTGAAAAATATTTAAATCGAAATGTTTGGATGAATAATTGGAATTTATTTAAAAATTCAATGAACAGTTGTGTAATTTGTAAAATGGGGGTCGGGGGTCCATATCTAAGTAAATATAAAATATATACCTCTCTAATGTATATAATTTTTTTAGTGAGGTTTACGATATTTTATTTTACAAACGTGGTGTTACCTGGTAAAGAATCAAGGTACCTAATAACTTCTTGATTCTTAATTCAACCTTAGGTATATGTAATGTGTTAGGTTTTAAGAGTGCAAGTCTAAAAATTACGATATCTGGACTTTACTTTTTCCGAAAGGTTTTGTTGATATCTTTCTAATTTTACTAAAATTATAAGTTGTAATTGAAAAACAATATAATTTTTCTTAAAAGTCGCTTACTGTAGCGGTTCTAATAAAATCTGGAAAATGAATATCGATCCAATTAGGAACAGAAAAATAAGTAATTTTATTCTTAGGAATGAAATGAAGGAGAATTCTTCAACTTGGTCACATGAAAAGTTGGGAGTTTTGACTTGTACTCATAAGGGTTTAACACTTTTCATATACTGATATTGTAATGCGTTATGTGATATTGTAAATTAGGGGTTGGTACCCCCTTAGTGAATAGTAAGAAAATTAAATCAATGGATTCAAATTTTTTTTTAATTTTGTTTAATTGTGTTATTTTTTAATGTTGAGTACCCCAACCAGGCCATGCGTTGAATTTTAGTGATATAAATCTATTTCCTTTTTTGTCCAGAAATTCAGAAAATTAAGATTTTAAAATAATTTATGCATTGTGAATATTTTTAATGAAATTAAATTTACAGAACACTCACTATCCAACCTAATCAAAATTAAATTAATTGACCGCGGAATATGATTACTACCTTTCCTACTTTGAAAACATCGAGTTGTTCCCGAAGAACTGAAAAAAACTGGCCAGATACCTGATCACCTTCTTCACACATATTGGAACACTTCTGAGACCTTCTGGAGATTCTAAGTCATTCATAATGAGATATTTAATAGTTTTATAATTGAGGGAAAAATTAAAAATTATAACGATTCTATATTTCCTTATTATTTCTTTTAACCTAAAATTAAAAAAAGTATTAACTTAAAACCCCGAAAAAATGAAGTATTATATTTATTAACATTTCTAATAATATATGGGTGATTCTAAAATTATGGTAGTATTTGTGTCACAACGTGCTAAATCGACAACCGCCCGAAGGATTTTTAAATATTTTATTTTGCTGCTTATTGTTACCTCATTGGTGATGAACACTGTTATCGAATTTTCAAGCGCCTAAAAAGACAGGATAACATTCACTAAAATCAATAACAATGCTCTTTTTGTCACTCCCAAGCATGTCACAAAGTAGAGGTCATGTACTTTGAAAAATAATTAAGCGCTTTACCGTCACAATAATTCTAAAAAAACAGGCACTAAGCTTATCAGCAAACTTTCAGGATGCAAAATAAAATTGAACCAGCACTCCAAAGGGTACAGGCAAAGTACCACAACAGCTTTTTCTTTGTCACACAGTTATGAGGTCACTCAGAAAAGGAAATTTCGTGCTGAGAACATATGGGGTAACTTTTTTATGAACCGACTATACGTTGAATCATATCATTTTTCCTAAATCTACTTCAGTTGCTTTCAGGACGTGGAGGAAGGTGTAAAGCTAAACAATATTTTTATAGTGAGTCACTCCCTATACCTTAGCACGAGACTGATTTTAGGCGAAACTATACGTTAAAATTTAAAGAATTCTTTTTTAAAAGAATATCCAACCTAATCAAAATTAAATTAATTGACCGCGGAATATGATTACTACCTTTCCTACTTTGAAAACATCGAGTTGTTCCCGAAGAACTGAAAAAAACTGGCCAGATACCTGATCACCTTCTTCCCACATATTGGAACACTTCTGAGACCTTCTGGAAATTCAAAGTCATTCATGATGAGATATTTTTTAATAGTTTTATAATTGAGGGAAAAATTAAAAATTAAAACGATTTTTATATTTCCTTATTATTTCTTTTAACCTAAAATTAAAAAAATTATTAATCCAAAACCCCGAAAAAATGAAGCATTATACTTATTAACATTTCTAATAATATATGAGCGATTCTAAAATTATGGTGGTATTTGTGTCACAACGTGATAAATCGACAACCGCCCGAAGGATTTTTAAATATTTTTTTTGCTACTTATTGTTACCTCTTTGGTAATGAACACTGTTATCGAATTTTCGAGCGCCTAAAGACAGGATAACATTCACTAAAATCAATAACAATGCTCTTTTAGTCACTCCCAAGCATGTCACAAAGTAGAGGTCATGTACTTTGAAAAATAATTAAGCCCTTTATCGTCACAATAATTCTAAAAAAACAGGCACTAATCTTATCAGCAAACTTTCAGGACGCAAAATAAAATTGAACCAGCAATCCAAAGGGTACAGGCAAAGTACCACAACAGCTTTTCCCTTTGTGACACAGTTGTGAGGTCACTCCCTAGCTAGTTTTTTATATACCCACCAATTCATCAGAAAAGGAAATTTCATGCTGAGAACATATGGGGGTAACTTTTTTAGGAACCGACTATACGTTGAATCTTATCATTTTCCCTAAATCTACTATAGTTGCTTTCAGGACGTGGAGGAAGGTGTAAAGCTAAACAATATTTTTATAGTGAGTCTCTCCCTAGACCTTAGCACAAGCCGAAACGTTAATTTCAAATTTAAAGAATTCTTTTTTAACAGATTTAAATTAATATAATGCTGTCATACGTTACACTTTGTCTCTCTCTAGAACATTACTTTCTTCAAATATCATTATCTCGGAAACTTTGAATTTAAGTGTGTGCACACTTCACATCATTGGTAAGGAGCAAGTGACCATGCCATCTGCAACCAATAAAATAAGAAAACATGACTTTGAAATTCCAAAAAAATTAAGAGCCAAATACCACCATAATTTTAGAATCACCCACATATACTTAGACATGGCATGTAACACCTCCCACAAAGGCTGACTCATGAGTGGCCTTCCATACTTCTCTGCCCCGCGCGACCGTCCACCAATTCCTAATTCTAAAGTTTTGGCATCGGCCCTCACTCCGTCAATCCATCTCTGACAGCTTCGACCTTTCAACTGTCCATTTCCTTCTGGTCCTATATTGAGTAACTTCTTTGGAATTGAGGTCTCTTCCATCCATACAAAGTGGCCTGCACGAGTTTAGCTATCCGAAGATACCTTACTACATCTAGCTCTGTAAAGATATTAATTGGCTGCAGGTTTGTAATTATGCCTCAATCTCCAGGAATTATTTTCCTCTTTACTGGGCCATATATCTTCCAGAGTATCTTCCTTATAAAATTAGAAATTTTCTCCCATTAACATTCCACACCATCCATGTTTCGTACCCATATGTCAGTCAGAACCTTTGTAAAGGAGTAACTTCGTAGTTCGTGGTAGCGAGCGGTGCTTCATATGCTTCATGACAAAAAATTAGGTTCATTATCTCTTTTCAAATGGTCAATGTTTTTTAATCATCATTTGTTTATATTATCCTGTTCCTTTCTTCAAAGAAGAAACTTCATCCTTGAAAAGTGGCATAGAAAAGATTCCCATTTTTTCATTCTGACACCGTGTCCTTACCAATATCCTTATACTTATACTACCATATCATGATATCTATAGGATGCAAATTCACTCTGGCCTGTGTGTGCGAAAGGCATTGGTGGTATCATTGACCTTAGAAGAACTAGGGACCTTGGCATCTGTTTTTACGACATTGCGTTATTCTGATTGTAAAATATCAAGGCATCAATCTATATTACTTGATGTATGGAATTTCATCCATATGCAGCATATCTCTTGAGTTGGCTTACATTTTTTATGCTATTTTTCTGTACCTTTAACTTCTCTACGGCCCTAACTGATATTTTCTGCCTTCACATCAAAGCTTTGAAGATTCAGTGCAATACAACTCACAATAAAAATTTGCAACAAAAGATTTAAAAGAGTATAATTTGTCAGCTATCTTCAAGCACTCTTTTTTGTTATTTTTTAAGTATCACTAGTTTTTCTAAACCTTTCGAGTTTTCGAAATGGTGAATATTGAATAGACTAATTTTTGAGCAGATGGATTTCTCCTCTGGAAGAAAAAATCTCGTGAATATGTTAAGAAGAGATATATAATGGGAAATATATTTGCCGAGCGACACTGCACTCAAGTTTTAGGTCTTGTTTTGGTCAGTTTAATTTTTTTTTTAACGTCTTCTACCAAATATTTCGTGTGAGAGTCTAAAGTAATGAGTTGAATAAGTGTTGGATACTAAATAGGGATTAGTTATTTTTTCTTAATCCCAGTCTTATTTTATTGTTTTCTTTTTCATAATTAGATCTTTTACTGTATATAGATATATCATTCGATGGTATAATTTATAAACTTTTTCGTTTCTTGGCCCATTTCATATTGTCCTGTTAACGGAGAGTAACCTGGAAATATCTATATTTTTATAGATAGGCTCTTGCACGGCCCCAAGTGCAGTACTACTACACTACATTGTAAGAGGGTATTGTTTAAGAGTAAATTCAGCCATATACCTTCTCAGCTGATCAGACTTACCATTTCTGTCGAATAAGTAAATTAATAAATAGTTCCTAGTTATAAGTTAGCCATCCGTTTAGTGGGAGAGTATGGGATGGTGGTGTTTGAGTGTTTGGGACTATGAAAGATTTTAATGTGCCTAAGTGTAATGAAGTCAGTAACTGTCGGAAGTTCAAAAATTGTATGTAGCATGTCATTTTTCGTTCATTGCAGTTAGTTTGTCACACAAAAAGTTTCTGTATGCCGTTCTGAAACTGTTACTTTTTTGTGGTAGTTCGTGACATATTCGCGAGCATCGGCTCTCCGTGAAGGAGTTTCGTGACCATTTAACAGATCATAATATGGGGTCACCTGTGGTGTAGTGGTTATCATGGCAACCTATAATAATAAATAAACTTAAGGTCGCGAGTTAGCGTCCCGCGGTGGCTCTAGGATTTTTAATGGGAGTAAAACATCCTTAGCTATGCCGTCCCTCGGATAGGACGTAAAATGGAGATCCTGAGCCTGTACGATGTCAGGTACTCGTTAAAGATCCCTATCCTAATTATACCTGGGTAAGCAAAATTTAGGCCAGCCACTGAAGCATCATCCGATTAGCCTTAGTAGCATAAATGGACGTTAAACAAACAAACAAACAGATCATATTATTATTATTTTTATTTTATTATTCTATTATTGAACTTAGGGACCCACCATTTATAGCGATGGCAAACGATGCCTTATCAACGAGAATCTGTGCTACCTTGATTGCCAACATTTTCCCAAGTTTATTACCTTTTATGGTTACGACTCTGTTCCTGAGTTTCCAATCGTGCTCATATAAAACCTAAAGACTTCCTCAATGATCAATCTAAGGGAAAACTATTTTTCAAATCGGACAAGTAGTTCCTGAATCAGCGCGTTCAATCGAACAAACAACTCGTTAACTTCAAACATTAGTGTGGATCAACTATCTGACAATTATTGATAATCTCACATATTTTGTTCAATGCTAAAGCCTAAAATCTATTCTGGCACAGTTTGAGATTTAAAAAAAAATCATTTATTCACTTTTCTCCTGACTTTAACTTTACCGACGGTTAACAAAAAGCATCTTAATAATAAAAGCATTAAGAAAGAAAACATGAGACATTGGTTTTTGGAAAGATAAAAGTAAAACCTTTTATTCGCTACCGTTAACTTATTATATCTAGTAATAAAATAAACAATAGAAATTCACGATCCACTAAAGTAACAAAAGGCAATAAATATTTTACTTTAAATTCTGTTATTCATATATTCGAACATTTATTCAGCTGTAGTGTTTTAGGGGTTCTATATGGTACAAGGGGGGGGGGGGGGAGAGGTTATTGGGTAACGAAATATTGTTCACATAATTTTTTATGTGTTTAAATTATGCTAAGCACCTATATTTTTTTTGTATTGTCATTTTTCATTAACCAAAAATCAAGCAACATAAAAACTCGAATACAAGAAATCTTATACAACGAATCAATCTTAAAGAAAGCAAAAAACATCAATGCTTCATCCATATTATTGCACAATTTACGTTCGTGTTTTTACCTATAAAAATGAAAATATTTTATCTATAATAAACCTTTTACTTCCCTTAATTCTTATTTTTGTAAAATGAACAATTTTCATCTCCAAATAAGATGAATCCCGTAAATAAAAATCCATTACAGGGTCACTTGTAATAACAAATAAGTAACCATAAAAGCTCAGGCGCCCGTCGTTAAGTAAATATATCAGAAAATATCGGTGGCCTTTTTAAGCAAACGCTATTCAAAGTCTCTGTTTCGGTAATGTAAATAGCTGCTTTTTTTCTCTATGTCCCTAGTATGGATGCTACATTGACAACCAATAACGGGTTATGCTTGATTATGCTTGAAGTATTGAACCAGCTAATAAATAGACGTTAAAAAAACATTGAGGTTTAGAAATATCTTTGGTTTTTGTGTGATGAGTGGCATCCCCGCTGTCAAGTGATTTGATACTACAGGGTGGAGCAGAGGAAACGCATGTTTTTCACTATTAAATGACTGGGACACCGTTTGATAAAAATTATAAAAACAAGCATTGAGCGATAGATTTTTTAATGCAGTTTTGAACCCTGACCATACTTTTTTGAAGAGGAAGGAAATGCAGTTACTGTGACATTAGCGCGTTACGTTGAGATGCTAAAGAACTTTCTTCGTCCAGAACTTGGAAGGCGTCAAGTAAACATGAGAGAAATATGGTTTCAGCAGGACGGTGCCACAGCTCACACGGCGAAATCTATGGAAGTGGTTCGACAAATGTTGCCAGGACATGTGATTTCGAAATATGGAGATGTTCACTGGCGTCCTCGCTCACCCGATTTGTCGATATGCGACTTCTTTTTGTGGGGATATTTAAAATCAAGAGTCTACATTAACAAGTCTCGCACAATCGACGACCTGAAGAATTCCATTCGTCAGGAAATTGAAGCCGTGCGATGGAGTGAAATGTTGGTGAGAGTAGTGCGTAACTTTCAGGAGAGGATCCATATTTGTATCCAGCAAGAAGGATCACCAATCACCAAATCACCAAGCATTATTTTTCTAAGCTAATTAATATATATTTCAAAACTGCATTAAAAAATCTATCGCTCAGTGCTTGTTTTTATTATTTGTATCAAACCGGGTCCTAGAGATTCACTAGTGAAAAACCTGCGTTTCCTCTGCACCACCCGTATTAATGTAACAAATCCAATAATAAATAAATAGTAACTAAATAATATCCTATCAAAATCGAGAATATAAATTAATGACCAAGCCCTCTGTGATATAGGCGAAAAAATCTATTTTTATTAGCAGTTATCACTTTTTTCTTATTTATCAGCACATAATTAGTTAACATTGTTGATAGTTGGGGTTAAATGTATTCGCAAGAAGTAATTTTTTTATAATCGAATAATTTTATCTACTAATTATAATTTATTTTTAAGACAGCATATTACATTTTATATCGATAAAATGTTAGCGGTTACCGTTAATCAAAGCTTCTCTATTTATACGAGTATATCCTTGTCGCACTAGTTACGGCAGTGAGAGTGGGTCAGTCATTATACAACTAAGCCCGGTAAAGGTGGGAGTTCCCGCGGGTCTATGTCCTGCATCTTGCATATTCATGCCTTCCACAAGATAATCGTAGTCTATCGCATCTTCATGTCCGTGTGCACTACGTTATGTGACCTAGCTTCTGTGCAGTATGGTTGTATATAAATAAATATTCGAGTCATCCAAACATTCCGAAGATGACGGTTGTTTGCTCAATGCTCAAGTAGTATTTTAATTTTTCTAATAATAGGCTTATGATTAATCATGGGAAGGTAAGAGTCGTAAAGATTACGACTGGGTGAAAGGAAGATGTAAATTAGAGGAAAATGTGAATGCATCGGGAGCATTACCCCGCTTATTATTTAATTTTAATTTCAAGGTGAGCGTGCTTCATGCCCTCAATCTGACCACTGTTCCGTCATTTTTTATTGTTTAGTCATATTTTTCTTAGCGAATTTTTTAACAATTACCATAACGATTTTGTTTCTTTTTGGATAAATTCAAAGATAAAAATAACAAAATTTTTGCTATGAGTAGCAAATACCACATAGAATTATGTTCTATAATTAGACGCTAATGACGGTACCCCTTTGAACGAATTTGTCTGGTAAAAAAATCGGTAGATTGTAAATGCGATGGTTTTATAAATTAATTTATACGTCTGGTATAGATTCATATACCATTCTGAATCTCAATGAAACAATAAAGAAAGAGAAAATGTATTTGCAGCATGGGCGGATCCAGCCGATCGTAAAGGGGGGCTGCAGTCCTAAAAGGGGGGGCTGCAGTCCTAAAGGGGGGGGCTGCAGCCCCACAGCCCTTCATTTGGATCTGCTAATCAGCTTTTTTACCTTTATGTTCCTTTCCCGCATCTAAAATTATACTTGTTCTGAACATTATTTGTTCTTTAACTTTTTTTTTTGTTCGGTACCCCTACCTGGCCATGTGTGGCATACGGGGGGTTACTCTACAGGTGTAACCAAACCTATTCTAACCATGGTGGGAGGGTTGAGATTTATTCCGTGGGGCCTCCACGAAATAAAAGTTATCCCTCCCAGGGCGGATTCGAACCGCCGCCGTTCGGCTCGAGCGTGTAACAACGGGTCGCGCTCCTACACGCTCGGCTATCCCGGCCCTAAGACATTTGTTCTTTAACTTGCTTCCTTACTTTAAAGAAAGTCAAATTCTATCTTTTAATGACGAAAAATATTCCAAAGGGAGGGGCTGCAGCCCCCACAGCCCCCCCCCCTTGATCCGCCAATGATTTGCAGAGGACGATGCACGATGGATAGAAATGGCATACCAGTTTCTTATGCCCTGGCTTTCACGAATACTACAATACAAGAATCACATTTTAAACGAATAACTTCTCAAAATACTGATGGAATATTAAATACATTCTCCCGTCAAGTAACGGTTCTCTAAAATACGAAAAGAAGAAACTGAAAGGACGAAAGAAGAAATACGGAAAAAAATTGCCCCAATACACATACAAGAAAAAAAATATGACGAGAAAAACTTGTTTGTCCATAGTGAAGGCCAATTTCTTTAAGAAAACAGAACATTAATATCTAGCTCATGTGTCACTTTTATTTAATTTAGTATTTTCATCATTCTCACACAAGACTGGAAAGACTAGAAACCACCAGCAGATTCCGACTACTACAACATTCCCTAATCAAACGCTCCATACAGTTCACTATAAAAGATTAATCTACATGGCAATAATAAGATCTATCTGGACTTACGGAGTCGAACTTAAAGGTTTCACCAAATCATCGAATTCCTCTCGCATCCAATCCCTACAATCCAAAATCCTTCATAAAATCCTTAATGCTCCTTATTTTGTTCCTAATAAAATTATCCATGAAGACCTTACTGTTCCTTATGTCCCCGATTTGGCCCGATCCAGATACCACACCTTTCACAGTAAACTCCCTAATCTTCCTAACCCGCTTGAATCCGACCTTGCTTCCTCCTATATCCCAGACAGTCCTCCGAGGCGTCTGAAAAGAAGACTAGAGATCTACTAAATTAGAAACAATATTTGCTTGCTACCAATGGGTAGTCTCTACAATCCTCTACATGTCATTAATATACTTCTATCATATTTACTTATTGTACTGATATTATGTAGTTGTATATTTCAAAAAATAAATTATAAAAAAGTATTTTCTTCTATTAATACAAGAATTAGGTCGTTTGCGAAAGCGCATTTTTTATATCGCAGTTCTAAATACACTTAAATTTGCGATACTTACCTAATCCTTACATTTAGCTTTCCTACCTATCCTGGGTTAATCATATCTATCAGCTTATCTAAGAAATAGCGGTTTATTTTTATTCATCGTTTTATCCACTTTTATACTAAACTTCATCATTTTTATTGAATCAATTTCCTTCAATTTTTCCTAAAAGAATTCACCATAAACAGTAGTGTTTTTATTCCTCTTTGAGATGTAAGTAAAAAAAAAAACGTTCGAAGCCTATATAATTGCTATCCCTATCCAACTACGAGAGCGACTATCCAATGCTGAGTTGTTGTTTGGATAGGGTGAGAAAGGTTTTATTTTCAATAGTGGATTGGCAATCCCTCGGAAAGATTGTCTATGTAGATAAAGCTCTCTTTTTTTAACTGTTAAGTTTCACAATTTTCCTCTAGATATTTCACACGCAAAGAAGTAGCCAATTAAACCTTCCTCCATTCTAAAATCCTTGAGTGGCGTGCAACAACTTGGAGATCTTATTTCCGTGAAACGCTAGTTTTTCCTTTGAAGTAAGGGAGCCCTTCTTCCGCTTTTATGGTCCAAAAGATCCTCCTCCTTTTAGCGGGATGGCCGACGCGTTAGGAAATACGAGTTGCCCATGGCAACGAACAGATGATTAAGAACCCAAGGGTTATTTAGTAATACTCGGAATCAATCGGCCACCCTGTTCCCTGTCCCGGGAAACTCCGTGCAGCCTGAAATGCGAGGGAGGAGATGTTCAGAAAAAAAGGTCCTGATTAGGTCTCTAGGTGCTTGGATGGGATATGGTTGATCTGATGATAGATTAAACAATTATCATTCTGTAATAATAAAAAAAAATCATTTTAGGCATTTTGAATATGTCCTTGGATGATTATGGAATTTATATTATGGTGGACCCACCGAACTCATCTCGACTTTCCCATCGTGGTTAAAGCAGGTTAAATTATACCTCTAGAATGACCTCCTTGCCAATCCAACGACTTTTATTTTAAAAAACCGAGTTGAACGACCGGCATTGCGTTAAACCTGGCCATAATAGTTCTCTTCCTTTGATCACGTCCTTCCTCACTTATTAATACGTTCCATAAAATGATATAATACATCATATGGACTTCATAAGAATAAAAAATTCCTTTATCATGAATTTCTGGATTATGCAAAACCATCTTCAATTAGAATATGTCAATGTCCTTTTTTTAAGGAAACATGCCTATAAAAGCGAAGACTATCCTCCTACATACCTCCATCCATTGCATCCCGTCCTATTCCAAATCCACAAGATCAGTACTCTCAGAATCCACCCATCTTCGTCTCTGTCTACCCCTCGGACGGCTTACAGTCGGCTAAGCGATCAGGTATTCGTCCGGAAATAAGGCGTGGAATTTCTTACGCCCATTTTAACGGGTAAAGTTCTTGTAAGACATTTTGTAAACATCTAAATTATCCGTTAAACTCATCCCTTTTCGGTTTGATTAAACATTCAAACCTGTACTTTATTTTCAAAAACCTTTAGCAGTTGCTCATCTCTGATTGTATTCAGCGACGTTTTGCCGTGTCTTCCGTTATTCATCGATGTTATTTGCAGAAAAATGTCTTATTAATCATTATGCATGTACAACAGTGGTTTCGTTAAAATGAATAGCTATATTTTTTATTACTACTCTACTTTGTATCATATTTAGACTTTACTTATGGGATAAATAATATACATTTACTTTGATTTGAATTGTAATCAGATTCATATTAAACGTGTATCATTTGTCTGTTATTGTGCAAGTTAGCAGTGGGGTTCAACAAGGAAAGAAATACTCAGCTAAGGACACAATAGTCTATATTTGTTTTTACTACCTTGAAATTATACTTTTTTTTCCTGATAGACCTAGCCAGAATAAAATCGCGTTTTTTAATGATTAAAAGTATTTTGCGTTACATAATAATGTGAACTTTCAACATGAACCTTAAGATATGCATAAACCCGTTCATCCCACCCCTGCGACTTTTGAGGCGGTGGTCGAGAGATCTGTTAACATAACAAGATGATTCTAGAAAATCGCAGATTGCGAATTAACGATACCGGCGATATCATTCATATTTGCAGTTAGTAATACTAATTATTACTATATAATATTAATTGTTCTACTTCGCGAAAGCTTTTGTCACTCAAAAAACGGTATTTATTATTTTATATAACTAAAATTATTTAAAAAGCCATTTGGTCTGTTCTGTATTATCTTCATTGGCTACCCTTCTCTTTGGAATTGATTTTAAAAACCTGATTGGAGAAACCTCCCATTCTACATTCTAATGTAGCAGATTGCTACATGTTTCAGAAACGTTTCAGTCTCTTGTCGGATTATGTGGAGTGATATGCATTTCTGTTATGTTTGTACCACTCCGTCTTTGGTATCCATAAAGTAAGTCACGAAATTATTTTTACTGTTTCTTTATCAAGTTAGTCATAGATGATATGTTTAGATCTTTGTGTGATGATATGTTGGTTATCAAGACGAGACTGTGAGAGATAACGTAATATTTTCGAATTGAAGATAAGATTGATCCGTAAGTATGATATTTTGCTCTTGCGAATGCCCACATGGGTCCAATTAACGTGTGTATACGTAATAATTGCAATATTCCTATTTTAATCTCATAGATGTTGCAACCATTTTTCTTTTTCGGGCTAAGAAATGTTCGATTTTCAGGTTGATTGTTTGTATATGTTTATGAACCTCGAAGCCATTCAGAATATTAATAAAAAAATGTAGATATAACCTTTCTAGTTGACTAGAATATGCCATCAAATTAGACATATAATAGCAATCATTATAATTGATTCTTGAGGTTTCACAGCTTAGTTAATTTCCCGGTATATGTGGGTAGATAAATCAGGTAGTTGGTGAGTCATTCGTGTTTCCCAACTTCATTCATTTTGTCTAGATTCTTAATATATTATGGGACAGATTTATTGTGTATAATGCACTTACCTTGATGCAATGAATTTACGTGCAATGTGAAAAATTAATGTGTTTATTATGCAGAAGGCCGAGCTGTGGGAGGCAGCAGAAGCAGAAATAGATTGGAAGAATAGAGATTTGTATTCAATAAAAGAGCAAGGCGTGTTAATATAATATCATTAATCACTAATGTATACACAGACACGCACAATTCTTCCCATAGTATTTCACATTGGGACTGTGAGGACGCACTTTTATTGCATATGCATATGCAGCCATTTCTTGCAGATTTTAAGTCCCCCACATGAGTGAGTTGGGAGGATTACAACAGGAATTCAGATCTTTTTAAGTGTAAGTGAGTTTTGATTTTTAAGTTAGATTTTCTTCTAAATCAGCATCGGGAATAGACTTTAATAAACTTTCGAATAATCTATACTCAATGTGTATAATGTCTTCACATATCCGTTGCTGAACGTTCATGAAGATTAAGAAACGAACCGGAGCGTTTCTGGAACAAAATGGAAGAGGATAGCATCGGTGAGCGAAATTTTTCTTCTATAAGTGCACCAAAACAAGAAAGAATATATAAACCGGGCCATCACTAGCCCTTTCTTGGGATATCCTTACTTCTTCCAAACTTTCTTTGCAGTAGATAAGTTATAATCTCTTGGGAGCCTTTCGAAGGGAAAATATGCATATCTTGTATTCTATTGATGTGCAATCTACAAAACTTTTTACTCATTTGTTTAGGACATGAACTGAGATAACAGAGTATTTTTTTCCTTTACTCCAGTAGCAGCCGGAAACAAGAACTATTTCTGTAATCGTCTTGTTGATTGGAGAACATTTGTATTGTTTAATTCCTTAACCTTGAAATAACATTTTTTTTTTCTTTTTTAAATGTAGATAAGTATTTATATGCATTTTGAGGTTTGAACACTGCAATTGATTAAAAAATAATTTTCTTCCTGCTTTAGTATAATTATTCCTAAATGTTTTAGTCTGTTATCTTCAAAAATTATCAGATTACGTAGAATAAATAAGCGGGATTTAATACAATACTGTCTCAACTTCTCTCCTATTATTTTTCTCATGTTCAGCTGAATATTAAATAAGAGAAATAATTTTTTTCCTACAGAAAACGAAAAAAATATAATAATAGGTGATAGATTATTTAAGAATAAAGTAAATGACCTGAAGATATTGTTAAAACTTCGAAATATGAAGGGAGAAAAACGTTGCTTGGTTTTCAATATGTGGACGCTTGTGAAATGGTGACTGGTAAAATAAAAAAATAGGAAGAGCTTGTTGGTCATGAATTTTGCACAGAGTGCAATACAACACTGTAGGTAGTAGTTCAGTAATAAAATCCCTGATAAATAAATACCAAGGTAAAGTATTTCATGCGATCCCATCGACCTTTAGTATTATTTACCTGTAACCTCGTAAGGTCTTGGTGTATTGGTACGTACTGGTTGAAGGATAATGATTGATTGACGTTTTATTTCCCTTCCTCTATCAGTCATTTTATTATTTAGAGCATTTAAAGAATTATTTTGAACTAGGTGAGTCGGATCGTTATTAACCTGTCGGCCTCAATGCCAATAATATTCATCAGTCATTGCTCAATTTCCTTCCGTCATTTTTAGAATAAATGCAAATAATAGTTACATTAATCTCAATATTTATTGATCTGATATCGTCTGTAATGATATAAATATATGGAAAAATAGGAACTTACTTTATGAAGACTTAAATTTTTTCCGTTGTTGGGGATCCTCGATCTTCCCATTTAAGATCCATTTAAGGTACCTATATAGGTCTTTAAGATCCTGCTATATGTTTTATATAAGATCCTTTAAGATATGTTATACCATATATAGTTTTTTTTTTTAATTACGTTTTATTTAACCGCATTCCCAACCATTTTCATCACAAAATCTTCTACGGTCAACCATCCACCCCAATTTTAAGATCTAAGGGTTGACGGATTTAATATTTAATAAAATAATTGTATTAGTAACACTGGCGCAACTGGCACGTGGCTAAGTGGCAAATGCCACGGGCTCAGACCAAACGGGACTCGCATTAGTGACGTAATTTTTTTCTCCTATTAAAAAAAAATTAAAGTATTAAAGCAATCCTAATTAAAAAAAATATTGTCAACTTCACAATTTTTCCTTTTTCTAGCTGACTCCTTTAAATTTATATCTCTACGTCATTAGCATTAGCAAATAATTGATTTGTTTCCATCGCAAACTTCGCCCTGTTTTGGAAACCTGATTATTCAGCGGTGGTGACTGGCAAACTATCAGAAATTCGGAGTTCACTTTAAACATTTTTATTCCGAGTTTTGATTGATAAGTTATCTCTCCAGTTAACCTAGTGGCACTATCAAGGCTTTACTAACTCTTTTATACATCTATAAATTTCTAGATGCATTTTTTATTTTATACTGTACTGGAAGAAAATAAAAGTTAAATCACTAAGTGCTCCAAACCATCTGAGTGTATTTTCTGCATGAAATAATTACAAATCATTAATTAACATATTATCTTTGATTATTAGCATACAGCCACATTTTTACATATATTTGATATACAGATATACTCTAACACTTCTGTGGGTTAACAAATATTTATTCAACAAAAATACACAACTATCAACGCCAGACGTATTATAACAACATGTCTAAATATTATTCGAGCAGGTTACAAAAATAATAACGTTTGTTTGTTTTTACGTCAGTTTATGCCACTAAGGCTAATCGGACGATGCTATAGTGGGAGTCCTAAATTTTGCCTATCCAGGTATAATTAGGATAGGGATCTTTAACGCGTACCTGACATCGTAGAGGCTCGGGACCTTCATTTTACGTCCTATCCGAGGGACGGCAAAGACAATGATTTTTTACTCCCATTAAAAAATCCTATGGCCACCTCTGGATGCGAACCCTCGACCTTTAGTACAGTAAGATTCTATGCTAACCACTACACCACAGGTGACCCCTAAAATTATAACATAATTATAAAATTAAAAACGTTATGACGTACAAATCATATGGCATGATCTTCACTGTCAAGACAAACACTAAGACTTAGACTGTTCAGTCAATCGCTCCTTATATATAGTTGTAAGGATGATCTAGAACGTTGTAGAATCTCGTGGAAGCTGGTGGAACGGCGTAGATAAGGCTCGAACAATCTAGATCCAAACAGTTCGCTCCAACCAAATGGTCTGGGATTTCAAATCATCTTTTTTTTTTTTTTTTATGTAACGATTTATCGTTACAATACTTTGAAATGGCGAGAAGTTTATCATGGATGCTAAATAAATACTTACTTCCTCTATTGAAATAATCTCCCTTTCTGCAACAAACCACATAATCCCTCCAACGATGAAGACAAAAAATATAGAAAACATTATTTACTAGAAAGTTGCACGTGGGGTCGGGAATCTCTACGAAGTGACAATGACCCGTAGATCCTTATCTCGGTGCAGGATGTCATTGTAGGCCGCCCGAGATAAATGACTTCTACAATGAAGGAGAGCCTTTGTTGACGCCGGACCGTTAGCTCGTAACCTCGATTTTTACAATAAGACAATGCGCTTTCTTAATAGATCGGCTCCTATAATTTCACTCTTAGTATCTCTCTTGGAACTTAGGGAATGTCATACGTAACCTCTCTAATGTAGAACCACAATTCAAATCATCCAAAATAGGGATAACAAGTGGGAATATTTTTGTTTCGGCTTCCCGAAAAACCTAATCGAAACTTTTATAACGATGACCTCTTTTTGGGGTAAGCGATCAGAGGAGTGACCGAACTTTCCTAGGTCCTTCAGGATTTATTATTATTATATTAAGGATTATTTTGTGACTTTCTTCACCTCAATGAGCGAGTAATTCAGATGCCGTCAGGCAGGCCTAATGCGTGTGCACATATGAGGTGATACCCGTTTTGTTTTTTAGGGAGGGCGCCGAACTGCGGTCCAGCCAGGAAAAAAAAACCCATAAATTGGCCCACCCCTAATTTTTTCTTAGTTTTCGAATACTTAGATACATGTAGAACAATGGTAAGAATACATTTTTTTAACTAGTTCAATATTAAAATGAGTGTTTACCAATTAAATTGAACTTATTAATGATTGAAGAAAATAGTACTTTTCTACTAAGATAAAGAACTTTTTTTACTCTGTATAAAATTGACAGTAAAATATTCCCCAATAATTCAGGAGTGTGTCGTCTATATGTGCACTGTTATGGAGTTGACAGGTTTAAATAATATCAATAGTTAGAGAAGAAATTAATTTTTGAAACCGTTGACGAAATGAGTATAATTTTTTGACTTTTTTGGTTTATTAAAAGATTGCGTTAAGGTGCGTTATGGTCGCAATGGTTTAATATGTAAGTGTAGGTAGTAGTAAAATTTTCATCGCCAACTTTGACCAACTTTGGTATTTATGAAGATTTGATCTGGTGGTCCCATTGCATTGATTTTGATTTAATTAGATTCGGCACCTCAAAAAATCAATACACGCGTGGTTCCATGGCGCTAACAAAGTAATTATAATAGATATTAGGTTTTCTCCATCGCGCGGGTCTCATTACCGCGTATGGGGAGGGTCCCACGGGTGGCGGATGTGGGGATGGTCGGTGGAAATTCCGAGGAAGTTCCTCCCGGCTAAGTCCGTAGGACTCGCTGACCAACAATGAGAGCGGCCCCCCAGGCTTGCTGGAGGGTGTGACGTAGGTTTGAACGCCCTACTCACATTTTATTAGTTCACCCAAACACCACAAAAAAGTCATGGTGGTGTTTGTGTTGTTAAATAAATACAATACAATACAATAAGGCTTAACGGACCCGAAGGCCCGACGCCGACACCACCAATCGGTCCCTACATACCTCCATCCACCTACCACCATCCAATCCCAAATTCACTAGATCTGCTTTCACCGAATATTACCACCTTCGCCTAGGCCTACCAGTTTTCCAGTCGGCAAAGCGTTTATCAATCTTTTAGGAATTCGTTCACTACTAAGACTCGTCATTTTGCATGCCCACTTTAGCCGACGCGCAGTTATAGACTCGATTACATTTGCCGGGTACAGCTCACGCAATTCCGCATTGTGTAGCCGTCTAAATTCTCCTGTTGACTCATCTTTCTTCGGCCCGAATATTCTACGTAGCACTTTATTTTCAAACACCATAAGGCGTTTCTCATCCCTTACTAAAATACATAAGAAATAGAATTCTAGTTGATGGAAAGGAAAATAAAGGTAAAAAGCTGAATGACAGATCCAGGGAAAGGGCTGTGGAGCTGCATCCTCCCCCCACCCCATCCCCAAGGGGCGCGAAAATGCATCCTTGCACACACAGAATTTCGCTATTAGGCCGGCCCTTTTATTATAATTACTTATACTTTTTTATCAAATATCGCTTCTGAACACCGTACAGCATCTATTTCTTACTGTCCCAAAATTATCTTGCCGTAGTTACATAGCCCGGAAGATAGTAACAATACGGGTAAAAACGTCGTCGTGTATGAAGTAGAGGGCATGTTATATTCCGTGCTCTTCTCCATTTCTTACGGAAGAAGTCTAAGGAAGATGTTCATGGTGAACTGCTGAGAACATCATAATGACGACGCCACTTCGAAGGAATAAGGGCCAAGCCACTGAGGGAGACCGGTCACTATGCCATCACGGACCTAACCAAGGAGGTTTGTTTATAAAATCAATTATCCGCATTTCGCTTTTATTTGTATACGGGTGAAAAGAAGCAGTTGACCTCAACCATTTCAATTTACTTTAATGAGTAAGAAATGATCAGACAAGAAAACAAGGCGCTACTTTTCCTTATTGCTTGAAAGGTAAAGAAGGAAGAAAATAAATAATGAATTATTATAATAAAACCACGGATTCATATTTTCTTTATATTGCTATTAAAAGACAAAATCTTTCCTACTACATACAATTTCATATCGACTTATTCCAAATTTAAATGATTAAATCAAACAAATTTAAAAAAAAATTGTTCATTTGCAACATCTTTTTAATATCTCAGAGATAAAGTTCAAAGTCATATAAAAAAGAGCTGATCCAATTAAGAACAAAATTATAAACGTTACTGTGTCATGGTCCTTGAAAATGTGGGTTAATGCACAGCAAAGCGTCTTGAGAACGATATTTTAACGATCGGAGTTGATGTTGCCCTTACATCATTTGGCTAAATACCTTCTTCCTGTATTCCTTAAACAGACCATCGGCATTAGCCTTAGGGGTCTGTTAACTTTAGCCCATTAAGTTCTCACTTAAAAAGTCTTGAAGACAAAATAAAAAAACGAAATAGGTGATATGTACCAAACTTTTAACAGAAGATCTAGTATTCGTTAGCCTTAAAATAAATTTAATAAAAAGAAATGCAACTATATAATCAAATTTATTATGGTTTTCGTCTGCTTGAGTTTATTTTTAAAATATAGTGATGTTTTAGATCTAATAAGACATACAATCTTGTTCTCGATAGCTATGAATAGATAAGCTTGCTGATTCATTAGTTCATGAAAGATGTTCATCATTCATCGCTATATGCATGCTAATGAGTAGGGTAAACCAGACAGTTATTGACACTCCAAACTCTAGCTTTAAGAAATAAGTAAACAAGTCCTAATTTTGTTTCAAGATATACATGAATCTAATGTTTGAAGGGTCCTCTATGTCATCTACGAAGTAAGTTTTTTGCAAACTAACCCCAGGGAAGATTTCACAATCAAATCCACACGGTGCCATTAACTAGTTTTTGCACTTTTTACAATAAATATTGCCATATGGTAACGCTATTGAACTTTTGACCCAAAAAAACTCTTGAGTCTTTATAAGGATATATAACTAGCAGCTATAGGAAGTTTCAATTTGATCCCTCCATAAAACGTTTTAATTTGTTCAATAACTGTCCGGTTTACCCTACCTACATAGATTTTGAAAAAAAAAATTATTTTGCTTCCTTTGGACTTCGAAACCCCTTGCGTATATCACTTTCAATTATTAATAATGTTGAAGCTGTTATTCCATTTGAATATGTAAATCGTATTGTTAAGATGAAAGGTCATTATTATGAATTCTAACTGTAGAAAGGAATGAGATATTATCTAAGTTATCTTTCCTCCTTTGAGTAATAATGTCTTCAACCTCTTGTTAGAATTTCTTTATTTTGAAATATTTAAGATCAATCATTAAAGTCAATAACCTCAACCTGAAGAAAGGTAATACTAGATGTTCCTAATTCTTCATTTCTCGATATTTGTCCTAATCCTTATTCTGTTTTTGTCTAATATTTCAGTATTAAACCTTACATTTTTATGTTTCAAGAAGCTGAGGAAAAGGATTTTGTTTTTCCGCCCCCCCCCCCGCGCCTTTTAGAGTAAACCAAGTTTTTACCGGGTCAGGGGAAGGGTGGGGTATTAGTTTCGAGATGTTCATTGACTCCTGGTACAGGGTAATCGAACTTGGAATTTCGGGTTATCACGTGTTTGTCAGACAAAAACGTATGTAATTCAAAACATCCTTGTATGGTGAGAGGCTGATTTGAATGTTCCCTTTCTCCTACTCTCTCATCCTATAGCTGCAGGTCTTTGTTTTGTTTTTTTCTCCTGTTTATTTATGTGTTCTTTTAAACGTATCTGAAGTCTCAAGGTAAGATCTTGACGGGAAGCTGTCAATACTGTAGATAAAAACATTAGAGAAAAAATGCGACGTCACCGAAGAATCCGAAAAATACTTAATTAAAAATCTTATTCATGTAGTTTATTTATCTAAATATTATTAATTTATAGTTATCTTCATTGAATTAGTGTGTTTAGGGAAGAGGGTAAATGATACGATCATGATTATTTTTTGCTCATAGAGCGTTGTAAGACTAAAAGTATTCCATTCATAGAAAGATCTAATGTTTTGCGTATTGGTGAGGAGTTAGCGCATAAACCAGTGATGGAGTAATAATCTATAACTGTAACGGATAGTTCTAAAAATTAAAAAGAAACATAGGATAGTAAATATTTTATTGAATGTACCTAATTTACACGTACTTAATTAGATAGTTAAATATTATATAATAAAAAAGTTTAATGATGCTATGTTATTTACCGCCTATTAACCTTAAAACGTCCAGTAACTCTTCCACTCATAACTTTAGACCTTGGCATCTCGATGAAGTGCAATAACCCGTACTTTCCTCTGCGCCCTTGGCATATTAGTTACCGAGAGTGGACAGAGCTTAATGCATTAAAACGAAATTGCAATTTTTTACTTTATATTTCTTCATAAAAAGGAAGGGTTCGTTGAACTTGGGCTATGAAAAGAGGCAAAGTAAAAAAAAAAAAAAGTAAAAATAATACTAATTTCAATATTAATATTTTATGATGATATCAATTAAATATTCCGGTTTATATTGGTCTGTGTATATTGCCTATAGGAATCTGAAATGCATTACACCTATTAAATGAACTGTAATTTGACAAGCCAAGGCTGTGATTACTGAGCAAGTTATTTTAAACCCGATAGTGCTTGAGAGGAAAGTAAAGTTAAAATAACAATTTTAATTAGCGTATATTGGATCCGCCTTCTTGTTTTAACCTTGTTCAGGTATGTGTCGACGCAACATAAAAAAAGTTCTAGTGGGAAGTCTGGGATTACGAGATTATATTTCATGATATCACTATCCGGGGTTTATTATTTATCATCGATTTTTATTTGTATTTTTGCTTTATACGCACTGAATTGCAGCGGTTTTATAAACAGGAATGCATAAAACTATCCTTCTTATATTTGACCTAAAACCAAACGTTTAAAATGCTTTTCATTCACATTTTTTAGTTTATTAGTTATTTATTTAGTTTCTACATAAAATAAATGTACTTATTAGGGGAAATAAGTGTTCCTCACAATCTATTTGTAAATTTCTCATAATTCCCTGTTAGAAGGGGCGACTTATTATACTTCCTGATAACTAGTGGGATGTTTGTGAGGTTCTGGTACTGTCACAAAGACAAATAAATAAATTTATTAGCCATTATTTTCGGTATTACAAGATTCATTAAAATAATTCGGATCGAGGGATCATTTTTTTTTTCTATTACCTTTACCCCAGGTCGTACATCCGATTCTACAGTATCCTTCAATAATATTCGACTTATCACCGTCGAACAGACCCGATTCCTAGTACTCCTTATAGACAAACGTCTCACGTGAAATCCTAACTCAAGACTGAAAAGACAAGAAACCGCAGATTCCGACTACTACAACATTTACAAGAAAAAAGCACCAAACTTCCAATTCACTGTATAAGATTAATCTACATGACAATAATAAAACTTATCTGGGACTTATGGAGTCGAACTTTGGCGTTCCACCGAACTATCGAATTCCTCTCGCATCCAATCCCTACCATCCAAAATCCTTCGCAAAAAATCCTTAATGCTCTTTATTTTGTCCCAAACAAAATTATCCATGAAGACCTTAATGATCCTTATGGCGTCTGAAAAAAAAAAGATGGCCTATAGATCTACTAAATTAAAACTAATGTATATTCGAGTGATACCTATGGGTAGTTTTTCCACACGCCTTTACGTGTCATTAATTTATTGTCATTAATTTATCTTATTTACTTATATGCATGTATTGATTACTTATATGCAGTTGTAAATTTCAATAAATAGATTAAATTTGAAGAAAGTATAGAATAATTGTCCTTTTATTTTTATGTCAGTTTTCTGAAAAAGGAAAAAATATCAAAAGAGTATGGCGAAGAATTAAAAAAGTTCTTATAAAAAATTAAAATATTGAAAAAAATAAATAAAGCATAAATAAACCTTATTATTTAGGAATTTATTCAAGCCTGAAAAATGGTTACAATTGACTTGGACAATTTTACGATTGGTTTGGAACCAGTTTCATTTGACGAGTAAAAGGTTACATAGGACGTGGAAACACTATATATATGTAAATATATATAGATATATATTTATATTTATAATTTATAATTAATGAGTATCCGCTAACTCTTAAGTACAAAATATTTTTTTTGTTTATAAAAGTTCTTAGGAAAACTTGGAATTTGATAAAGTTGTTTTGTTTGTTTCATCAGTTATTTTTTTTTTTTTAATCTATACCACTTACTACTCAGACTTATCTTCTACAACCCCTTGTGGTTTTATTTATTTTACAGTTAACTGACCGTATTCAAAGTCAAACGAAATAAAATTTATTATTTACATATCCAATTCATCTAACAAATATTTAGCAGTAAATTATAAGAAATTTTCAAATAGATTGTGATAATCACATTTAAGTATTTCATGTAGAAAATAAATAAAATATCTAAATGCGGAGACATTTTAAACTTTTTATAGGCCAAATATAAGAAGATTCTTTTTCATATTATTTTCTCTGGGTATTCATAATTAACCATGTTTTAAAATGAAAATCATTTCACTTTGGAACAAAAAACCCTATGCCCAAAACTTTGAAAGAATGTCATTAGAAATATTCGAATACGGTACATTTGAGGCGTTTGGTTTCAAAACCGGCTAGAACCATTTTCAACAATTTTTCTGGACTGATCAAAAAAGAATCAATTGGAACCACTTTTGATAAGAAATGGAACCTTTTAGTATTGATTTTCGAAGGATCTAGATGTTTTTGAAACTAACGAGTCCAACCCATTTTTTTAACATTAAAAACTTTAAAAAAAATTGTTCGGAAAAAATGGATGTAACCGGTTTTGAAACCAAACGCATCATTATATGTTTGTATACGGTACCTTCATATTCATTGTTAACGGTACAAGAGCAGAGCCTTCGGTAAATCCAGTACCATGTCCCTATATTATACGATCTTTATTCTTCAAGCTGTTTTTTTTTTTTTTTTTTCAAGAATTCAAAAATCGAAAATGGTTTCGCACCTTCTTCTAATTTTTTTTTTTTAAAATCACCGATGCTTAGAGCGTAGAAAAGTAGAATCTATTATAATAGTACTATTTAAGTAGTAAGAAATGGTCTGTTCAAAGTTGCTCAGTTTGAATTCCAACTTGAACAGTCCAACCAATAAACCAAGCTACTTACTTTTAAATGACCTCGATCTGCATTCAAGACCTGATTGTGAGTCAGCGTTACTCTTTCGGTAATTCGATCCAAACTGGTACCGTAGCGTTTCTAGTAAAAATGGATTATATAAAATTAATATCAATTTTGCAATATATTAATGTCAGCAGCTTTTTGATCGTTAGAATGATTGAGAATGTTCGGTTAGAAAAATGAATAGGATAAATAAGACAAAATAAAATCATAGACTCTCTTAGCCAAGCCATGGCAACCAATAGGAACCTGAAATTAGGTATTTGGTATATGCCCGTGATGTGAAAATTTCATCGAAATTGTATAAAGTAGGGGGACTTTAATTCATAAATTTCATCACATTTTTAGATTTTATTGCGATTTTTATTATATAAAACTCCCCATGTTTAATGATAATCGAGTATTTTTTAATATTGGGTAGGTTTCATCATTATTGAAATGTTCTGATCGGGCTTAAATGGCGAAGGAAATTTTTCATCCTATAAACTTATGCTAATGCCAGAAACTAACTTTGGTTTTTTTCTATTTAGAGAAATTAACCGTCTCAAATTACACCTAGTTATAAAAGATGTCTAAATATTAAATATGGTAATAGTTAATAAACATATACTGGAGAAATAAAGAAAAGTGTTTCCACAAGATGAAAATTTCAATTTCCCTTAATGAGAGCTAAGTATACAATATTTATCCCAATAGAGAGATTGACCATATATACTAGGATGTTTAATAGAACCAACATCCAAAGAAATAATATTAATAAAAACGTTTTCAACAATAGAATAAAGACAATAAAGGATTGAATAAAGGACAATATAGTTTTAGTGACAATGAAATAATCACACAAGTCGTACTATGTTATGCATTTTTAGATATATTTTTCTTGTGAATTATTCTTAAATATATATATTTAGTTATGATTTGCTCAGGTATGGGTTAGGATACCTCGAAACATCGACTTTAATGTAAGAACATTAATAAAGAAAGTTTATTATTCATTATCACTCGAATAAATGAAAGCCAAACTTTAACGAAGAATTCCATAATCAATAAACAAAACAAAAGTGCAAATAAAATAAATGATAAATTCAATGCAGTCTAATCTGATTCCTTAATTATGTGAAAATACATTTTTTCTATAATAATTTAATAACCTATAAACCTAAAGATAAATTAACTAGTTTTATATTATTTTAGACTTGTATTTTTTAATTTTGATCATGATTAAATATAGAATCTTTAAAATTCGATGTCACTACAGTTGTTATTAGCTTATTTCTTCTCGGCTCTAAGGTCTCAGATGATAGGTTTCGTGAGTTGCAGAGTGAGTTCCAACGTCCTTTCTAATAACTGTTACATAAGGATGGAACTAGATTAGGGAATCCTGAACGCCTCTATAAATTTTCGAGAGCCGGATGTGATAACTGTCATTAAGCAACACCGATCTAGACACTGGCTAGGATATCCAACAAAGCTCATCCTTATGTGATACTATCTCCCATCTCTTGTAGGATGGAAAGTATTTTGAAGGTGTTCGAAAAAACAGAGGGTACTGTGAAGGTTTTCTCAAAGAACCACTGGAGGAATAGCAACTAACGTGTTTTGTTGATACATTACAGTTTGCATTAGTTACTTTAGTTAATATCCTATTTAAATGTAGAAAGAACGTAAAGATTGAGAATCTCAGTGGAAAAGAATTCTTTTTTTTTTTCTTTTCTTTTTTTTATTTATTTATTTATTTATTTTTTTTAAGAATACAACTACGATAAATGCCATGACAGATGAATGGAGCCATAACAGATAGATTCAAATAGATAAAGTATATATTAAAAATCTATCTGATATTTATTAATACACTTAATGACTATTAAGGCCCCATTCTGTATCTAAACATGAGCTTACTAAAATTAGTTGAATTTTTATCTGTAATCGATTAATTTATGCGTGTGTGTTTAATCTTTATTTCTTTCATGGCTTGGCCTAGGGTAACTTTCATACTTAAAAATTAAGTAATTATGGATATTAAACTATTTACCTTTATCTTTGCCATATCTTAATAATATTAAATTGGATTGGTTGGTTTTATTTAGAGGCGTAAAACCGTAGTACGGTCATCAACGCCTATATTACAGTGTGGAAATTATTTGTTTTTTTAAAGGAAAATAAATCTTCATAGTCTGGAAGTCAAAAACAGATATAGCCACAACTTCAGCCTTCATATCCTCCGACTCTACCCACAAATTCAAGCTCAGCCGATTGTGTAATATATACACGGCAGAATTAAACGCAATAGCTCAAGCTCTTTACCACTCCATGACAGCTTCAAATGAAAATATCGTGATTTGTACCGATTCCTTGAGTGAATTTCACGGTCTTGACTTATTGTACTCTGACAACCCTGTCGTTGTAAGAATCCAAGAATATATAGCGATGCTCAGGGAAAAAGGGAAAAATGTCCAATTTATATGGGTGCCCGGGCCATATTAAAGCAGATGATTGCGGTAAAGTCATCTTTGACATTGAAGTTGGTAGTTTTTGATTGTTGAAGCTGCCTTTTCCTCTTAGAAGCCAGAAATAAGGCAATTTTTCGTGTTAAAATTTTAGATTAAAGAATCCCTAGAAGAATAATAAGCATAAAGATTAAAGATTAAACGAATAATAAATAAAGATTAAAGAATCCCTAAACGATTTATAAGCATAGAGCCGACTGGGAAACGTCTGAGTAGGCCGAGACGGAAGTGGGAGGATTGCGTAAAGGCAGATCTGTCGAAGTTGGGCTGGATGGCGGTCGGTGGATAGGAGGTGTGGTGTCGGCATCGAACCATTGGGTTCATTGAGCCTTCGTTATTATTAGGAATTAACGTTATAGTTTCAGGCAATAGACTACCCTCCGTAAACTTCATTAAAACAAAACAAATATTTTTAAAATTATATGTAACAAAGTATAATAAATTACTAAAATTATTATAATTTTCACTGATTATTTTTTATATTTATATGAAACTAAACAATCCAGGAAGATATCCAGGTTAATATACTGTCGGATAAATAAGTCGATTAAATACACCAGTTACATATTATTTTAACTTTTTAAGCACTTTATCCAAACAGAATTTTCTTCATTTCATTTATCACCCTTCCATTTCCCTGATTTTTTTTCCATGCCTGTTAAAGAACACTTTAATCAAAACAGAGCATTATCCAGCGATTGTGATATGATTAAAATCCGTTCCGTTCTTTCAGTAAGGGACAGGAGTATTTTTTGATTGTTAATACCCTGTCATTTGGAGGAACCTCTATTTAAAGTGAATGAACAGAGCAATTTGTTCCGCAGCAAACCCGAGATTATCTCCTACCCAATGTTTAAATCAAACTAACTAGAGCTCCACGCTGAAGGCGCATCGCTTTTCCAATATTGTAGGATTCCAGTGATATTTAGTGTTGGCGTATAAGTGAAAGTGTTTGTCAACTTTTCTTTCTGTTTTATTCAATTTTATCGATAACTATTAACGTGACGAATCCCTCGTGGTCCTTATTTTTTATATAAAAATGGATAAATTGTTATTAATATAAAACTGGAGTTGAAATTTCAGTGATTCACGAATCGTCAACTTTTGTTTCCAATCGTTAAATAAACGTCGTTTAATCTACCTTCTTATAAAAATATATATACATATTTACAAAATCATTTAATTATTATGCCTAATATCATCTTCATTTTTCCAAGGTCATCTAAAAATAACATGAATAAGCCTTTTAAATTACGCATGTCTTTATAGAAACCTACTGCAACAAATAGTGATTTCTAACACTCTCCAATGGAACCAATAATAAAGAAAAGTCAAAGTGCGGGGTTGTTTTTGATTCCCTTGAATACGATTTGATACGGCTTCTGCAATAATTTCACAAACGGTTCGGAGGGGGAATTGTGTTTCGAAACGTGGTCCTAAAATCGGTCTGATCAACCGCTTTCGAACTACCAGGGGACGAAATTTGCTGATTGAAAGTAGAAAAAATAAATCAAATAAGAAAAAAACTCTTCATGGCGTGATTATACATTTTTTAAATTATTTTATGACTGGAGTAATAATAAACAAGTTCATAGGAAATATTTAAAATATTTATTTTCAAAAAAATAAATTAAAATGGTTTGATTCGATTTCGGATACTCTATTTTAATTTTTTTACTTTCACTTACCTATATATGAAATATATAGTAAGTGGAAGTATTGCGATCGTGAAAAAATTCGACTTCCGGTTTTCAACGGAAATACACGTTTTGGGGTCCCCTGAGTCGAAATGACCAAGTCCCGCGAAATGGTCTGTGTGTGTGTGTGTCTGTGTGTGTGTGTGTGTGTGTGTGTGTGTGTGTGTGTGTGTGTGTGAACAGACTAGCTCAAAAACTATAAACCGTGCGATCCTGAAATTGGGTATTTAGTGTAGGTATATGCCCGCGATGTGACAGCATAAATTTCATCAAAATTACTTAAAGGGAGGGGGTACTTTACTTAATAACTTTTTAGGTTTTTTTTCGATTTTCTCAAAAACGGCTCTAACGATTTTGATTAAACTGAGTATTTCATCTATTTATATGCCCGAGATATGACTGTAAAAATTTCATCAAAATCGATTAACCGGAGGGGGGACTTTACTTAATAAATTTTGTAACATTTTCACGTGTTTTTTTTATTTACTCTAAATCGGCTTTAACGATGTTGATCAAACTGGGTATTTGATGTATTTATATGCCCGAGATATGACTGTAAAAATTTCATCAAAATTGAATAACAGGAGGGGGGACTTTACTAATTAAATGTTGTAACATTTTCACATGTTTTTTTGATTTTCTCAAAAACGGCTCTAACGATTTTGATTAAACTTAGTATTTGATTTATTTATATGCCCGAGATATATCTGTAAAAATTTCATCAAAATTGATCAACCGCAGGGGGCACTTTACTTAATAAATTTTGTATCATTTTCACGGGGTTTTTTATTTACTCAAAAACGGCTTTCACGATTGTGACCAAACTGGGTATTTGATGTATGTATATGCCAAATATGTGATAGCCAACATTTCATCAAAATTGATCAACCGAAGAGGGGACTTTACTTAATACATTTTGTATAATTTTCACGGGGTTTTTTATTTACTCAAAAACGGCTTTAACGATTAATAAAAATAAGATAGGAATGTAGAAGAATGTGTGACTTTGGGAAATGATATTTAGCAAAACACGTTAATTTCTAATCTAAGTAAGTTGGTAAGTGAAAGTTGTGTGTTGCGCGCACGCACCAGATTTTTTTTTTAATGTAGCCAGCAACCACTTGGGTCATCTTCGCCTACAATCAATTTCTGTTATATTTTATTAAATTTTTGTTAAATTATCAATAGTTATATTTTATTATATCTATTATCAATAGTTATGTTTATTATATCTATTATCAACAGTTACATTTTATTATATCTATTATCAATAGTTATATTTTATTATATAGTTTTGCCAGTTTCAGAATTCAAATAGTTTGTTGGTTGTCTCCACACTGTTCTGCAATGCTGTCTGTAGGTCAATAGGTATTTCTAGGAGGTCCCTAGGTACGTGTCATATTTCCTGCTGTCCGTTAAAATGTGTTTAACTGTAAGTGGACACCCGCAAGTCTGGCAGTCAGGTGGAGGCTCACGCGCCATAAAATAACCGTGGGTTACTCTAGTGTGACCAATACGCAGCCGCGTTAGGATGACTTCCTCCCTTCATTTACCTCGGACGGTAGATTTTCATTGCGATACACTACTTTTTATTACTCTTAATTTAATTTAATATTTTCTGTTGTTCTAAACCTGTTCCCATTTAATCTTTATTTTTTGCTTTATAAGGGAAATAAAGTCCTTAACAGGGACCCCCTCATGTGCAATGCCTTCCGTTATTGCTCTTTTTGCTGCCCGATCACCTTCCTCATTTCCGACTATTCCACAGTGACCAGGACCCAGATAAATTTAACTGAAATATTATTACTATGCGCTGATCTCAAGGCTAAAAGAATATTTTGAATTTTAATGTTTGATGAAAAGGTGTTACTTAGACTGATTAGGGCTGATAGTGAGTCAGTACAGATTATTTGCATTTTTTTTTTGGAGTGGATAACATTAAGACTATTGTAAATTGCAATTAATTCTGCTGTTTAGTTGCTGAATATCGGTGATAATGAAAATAGGTTCTGTTGATCATTGCACACGACCGCGGCTCTCACACCCATGGAGCTCTTCGAGCCGTCTGTGTAGTTGTAGTCAGCCTCACCTTGTCTGTCTTGTAGTCTGTTAAATTCGTATTTGCACATGTATGGAATCGTTTTTCAGTAATTTTGTAAGGGAAAGACAAAGATTAGGAGTGGGGAGTCCCCACGGATAGATCTGAGAAATTATGGTACCAAGGAGATGAGGTGTTTCGAGGTGTAGGTCTGATAGAAACTCGGATTCTGAAAGATGTTCTTTTTGCTAAGGAGCCCTGTTGTTGTGTAAGGAGCTGTCTGTTAGGAAATAAGTCATTCAAGGGATCGTTAGAAGTTGAAAGGATATTAATAGCGTAAAGTATGTCAATTTGTTGCCCTCGTAGGTCAAGAGGAGGCTCGCCTGCTTCCACACATACGCTATTTGAGGGGCTGGATCGGAAAGCGCCAGTTGCGATTCTGAGTCCGGTATTGTGTATAGGGTCGGGCATTTTTAAAGCATTGCTTGAAGACGAGTTATAAGCATTGCAACCGTAATCCAATTTTGACCTTTCGAGACTTCTATACAAGGTTAGCATACTAGTTCTATCAGCACCCCAACTAGTATTACTGACCATTTTTAAAAGATTTAGAGCGCGGAGACAATTGGCTTTCAGCCTTTTAATATGCTGAGTCCAACTTAGCGTTCTATCAAACGTTATACCAAGGTATTGGGTTGTGTGTGAGAAAGAGATGGCTTGGTTTTCTATAGATAATGACGGTAGTGTTTTTGGTTATCCTTTTCCAAAGAGTATGGCTACTGTTTTACTAGCTGAAATTTTAAAACCGTGATCAGAAAGCCAATCACTTATGTTATTCAAGGCGGTTTGTATGCTTTTTTTAAAGTCTGTTACATTTTTTCCATCAATATAAATTATGAGATCGTCCGCGTATAGCATTCCTTTGACCGATAACCTAACTACATTTAAAACTTGATTAATAATGATGCTAAAGAGTGTTGCACTGAAAACACAGCCTTGTGGTACACCATTTTCTTGTTCAAATTCATTGGAAAAGACATCACCAATTCCAACCACAGATTTTCTATTACTAAGAAATTTTTTTATAAAGGATAGCATATGACCTCTAAACCCCATGGTATCCAGAGTGTCGATTATGAGCCTTCTCCATGCTCTATCAAATGCATTCTCTATATTAAGGAATACTGCAAGTACTTTTCTTTTATTTTCGAAGGTATTTAGAATATCGGATTCCAAGCGAACTAGGTTGTCCCTTGTGCTTCTGCCTTTTCTAAACCCGCTCTGCCATACTGGTAGTAAGTTCTTAGATTCCAGATATCATAGCAACCTATTGCTTACCAATTTCTCCAATACCTTACAGACAGAAGAGGTCAGTGTGAAGTAAGGGTCTATAGCTGTTAGGATTCTTGGGATCTTTATCTTTTTTAAGTATGAGAATCGTGATAGCAGATCTCCAGATATTGGGAAAACTGTCGGATAAAAAAATTTTTATTTAAAATCTTTAGGATTATAGATTCATTAAAGGGGCATAAGTGTTTGATCATGTCAATGTAAATCTGATCTGGACCGGGCGAGGAATCTTTTCTAGAGTTTAACGCGGCAATAAATTCGGTCATTGAAAAAGAGTAATTTAGTGGATCCGACGGATCGCATGATATAACTGGTGGTGTTGACTTTTTTAAGTTAATGAAATGAGCAGAATAATTTGAGATTGAAGATATTTTATAGAAATGTTGAGCTAGGGTGTTCGCTACAGTGACAGGATCAGTTTCGAATTGGTCGCGGATTTTCAAACAGATTACTTGAGGGGAATAGCCATAGCCCATAGTTTTTCGAAGTTTCCCAGAAAAAGGCGTTGGGTGTATTGCAGTTAATCTTGCTAAGGAAGTTTTTCCATGATATTTTTTTTTTCACTACATATCTCACATTTTTTCTGGCGGTTTTATATATCTGCAATTTTTCTAAAGATGATCGCCTGATAATTTTTTTTAATGTTGTTTTTCTATCTTTTATTGCTTTTTTACATTCATCGTTCCACCAGGGCACAGGGAGGCGTGAACTAGTATTTGTGGGGTTTTTCATGGATAAGTATGGAATCGATTCCCGAGCCGCGTTCAGTAACTTTGTATTTAATTGATCCATTAGATGATTAGCATCAGTCTGGGACAGATTGATGTCAGTGAGCTAAGCTTTTTGTTGGTACAAAGGCCAGTCAGCTTTTTTAACTAACCACTTATTGGGTCTGATGATGGTATGACATTTATCCAATGTTTTGATAATTATGGGAAAATGGTCACTGTCATGCGTATCATCTAGTGCTAGCCATTTAGTGCTAGCTTGTAGTTGTGAGCTGGCGATTGCAAGGTCTATTACTGTAAGTTTCCCGGATCTAGTACAAAGGGGGGTTGGATAAATATGGTCATTTACAACATTTAAATTGCAGGTATCGAGGAAGGTTTCTATTAGTTTACCTCTTTCATCTAAATGGTCACTACCCCACATCATGCTATGAGCGTTAAAATCACCCGCGAATATTATTGGGGGGGGCATCGAATCGACCAAATCTTTCAGCTGTTGCAGTAAAGGCTCAGTAAAGGCACAGTAAGGCTCTACCAGGGGGAAGGTAAAGAGAGCAAAACGTGAAGGCTTTAGGTTTAGATAAGACTCTTGTTGATATAGCTTGTAAATTTGAATTATCATTTAAATCAATGAAAGGAATGTTCTCTTTAATCAGTATACATACCCCGCCACAAGCAATTTGGCCAGCTGTATAATCTTTTCTCCTTATTGCATATCCTCTAAATTCAAAGTTATTAGTTTCTTTCAAGTTTGTTTCCTGCAGGCAGGCTACAGAGCAATTTTAATGCCCTAATAAATATTTAAGTTCATCCCTTCTATAATTTAAACCATTTAAATTCCATTCAAGAATATTCATTTTGGATTGAAATTTTTAACTTAATCTCTTATAAATAATATGGGCTTGTAGCAAAAAATGATTGAAATGGATTTTTGTTTTTTTTAAATTTTGTATAAAGATTTATTGCAGAATTTATAGGGAAAAAATTGAGTTATTATCAACAGTAGTAGGGACTAGAGAAGTGTTTATTAAGATTTTTTATTTTCTTTGATTTTTTTACTATCCACGATTACCTAAATGTTTAAGTGTATAAGAAAAAAATAAATGCATAAACAAAAATGAACTATTTTTCAAACATAATATTATTCATAGTTGTTATGGCTTGTTTATACGTTGAAGTTTTTGGAATGAAGTTTGAAACCTAATGTTGCTTCGCTATTTGACCGCTAGGGGCGATTACAATAGACAAATAGACTTTCGAAAATTTTAACGGTTTAAACCAGCTTTTAGATCCGTTTTCTCAACAATCTTAAATATCGTTTATTAACATTATAAATTAATGCCATGTTATGTGAAAGAACCTTTATTATTTATATTAAAAAAATTGAAGAAATATTCCAGGACATCTTAACAATCACGGACTATAATAAAGATATTTTTATTTTCATTGTAAAAGGTTTAAAAATAAGACTTTTTTAACGTTTGATAAAAGGAGATAGTCATGTAATTTGTATTTTTTTTTAAATGTTTATCGTCATTTTTGTCTGTCATGCCGAAATTTTTTTTGTGAAAGTTAGATAAAGTGTTATAAGGAAATGGTATATTATTGATAATATAATTAAGATACAATATTGTGCCCATACATAAAACTGATATTTATGTACTGTATTATGTATAAAAATGTTTTTGTATATTTGTTTAAAAAACAAACTCCTTGCTACAAGGTGTTGTAAAACCTTTAAAGCAATGAAGAATATTTTATTATTATTATTATTATTATTAAAAAATGAATTATAATATTTATTTTATAGATTAAAAGATGAGAGAGGAGGCGGAGACGAAGGAGCTCTGGCTGGAGGTGAAGAACGTCTATAAGACTTACGATGGCGTACGGTTCGTTCTCAAGGGTATCAACATGTCTGTGCCTAAGGGTGCGATGTAAGTGCCACAATAATATTTATTTTTATATAAATGACACAATTTTTATATAAATGACACAATAATATTTATTTTTAGCTAAATAACATGTGGTTAATAAGTGAGTGGTATTAGGATTAGCAGGAGTCATCCACTCGCAGATATTTCTATAAGTCTAACGTACCTCATATTATAAATAAACTGTGGTTCTTTCTATTAAATCTAAGAAAATACGTTGTTTGAAAAAATTCTAGACTTAGATCTATTAATTACCGATTATTTAGTGCTGCAGTGTGAAAAGAAGGAAATTATAATAATAGGGTTGGAGGGTATTAGAAGGGTTGGAGAACATTAGAATATAGGGTTGGAGAACATTAGAAAAATTCAGATGTTTAGAGGATATGATAAATGATATGGAAAAAAAAAATTAAAAAAGGAATTAAATTATTTAAGGGGGGGGAATGCTTGCTACTTTTCCCGAAAATAATAGCTCACGCCTTCTTTCCGAAACTTGAAATTCTAATTTACAAAACTATTAGTCTCCCTACAGTTCTTGACGGTTGCGAAACGTGGTCCCTTGCATTGAGGGATGACCAATGGCTAAGAATTTATTAAAATAAAGTACTGAGCGCTCCTCCCCAGGATCCGCTACTGGGCCAAGACAAGGTGGGAAGATTGCATTAGGGCCGATCTCTCGAAATTGGATGGAGATGTGCAGAAAGGGAGTGTTGGTTGTGCATCGAGCCTTGGTCTCACTAAGCCTGAATTTACAATTTATATTGGACCTAATCACAGCTTATGTAAAGTTTCTCTTCAGTGCATAAGGGTTAAAAATGGTTTCAAATTGTTAAATATGTAAACAGAAAGAAACCATCCAGTTCATAATTATGGAACCCTGCTTAAAAACAATCAAAGATAAAAGGTTTTTAACTGTTTAGAATCTTATAAAAAGTTGTTAACATAAAAAAAAAAAATAAAGAAAGGTAAAGGTAATCATCAGCGGCACTTTTTATTTGTGTTCAAAATATAAATCTATCCAGCCTAGAATCAGTAAAGAAGAATAAATCGACATCTTAATTTAAGGATTGGCTGTATGGAAGATTCCAATACCATTTGAATAAAAAAAAGAACTAGTTGATAACGAATACATCTCATTTCACATTTTATTTTCATTGCATTGCATCAAAGAAATCAATCGGTGAAAATATTTTCATGATCTCTTTTCAGAGTTAATGGAAGAACATGAGCTATAAAATATAGCTACTGACTGCAATAATTATTTTACTACCGATTGTATTTAATAATCATCAATTTTAATTGCCTAATATCTGTTTGTTATTTCCTCTAAGAAATTACGAGTAGAGAGAATTCAAAAATGGGAATAAAAGATAGATAAACATCCTTCTTCAAATTACAGAAATACACGATAAAAAGACAACAAAAGCACTTGGAAATACTAAAGAAAAGTAAAAATAAGAAAAACTCCTCCAGCAGAATGTCCATTATGTTAAAAGCAAAATTGTTTTCTACGTTTCCTCCAATTTCCGTAAGAACATTTCTCACCGGAATTCTATATAAATGGTGTTCCAAATTACATGGACCACCATGTATCCCATGTATAGTTCCATAGTTTTGGAAATATAGAAGTGAGAGAAAGTAAGAGAACTATTTTCACTCATTATGATCAATGTTTTCTTTATATTATTGTTTCTGTAATCTTTTTCAATTCTCCACGCGTTCAACTACAGAATTTACTGTATTTTTTAAAATCCAACTTTAAGAACAGATTGCTAAAATTGATCCGAAATTGAAATTAATTGAATGTGTAGGTTAAACCTTGCAAGTTGTCTCATTTTAAGCATAATTTAAAAGATTTTACCGAAACAATACTTAGTCTGGAGGAAATTTACTAATACTATAAGATAACTTAGGTGTAAGATTTTTTCACAAATTGAGGAGCATAAAATTGGACTCCAAAAAACAAAAATTTTACATTCAGCTGAAAACCTGATATTTATATAAATATTTTCGATTTAATGACTGCTGATTCAGATATTTAAAGCCATCTTATTAAATCTGGACATCAATATACTTACATAAATACATATATCATATTTGTTGAAGCCACAAGATTCTAATAACTACATACCTTTGTTTTATACAGAAAATGAAGGTATACGGATAGTATTTATTTATTTTTTCTTCTAGATGCACAGTTTCTATAAAAAAATTTTCGTGGCATTATTCTATTTGTCAACATTCACTAGTTGTCTATTTGGGTTTAATATAGTTGTGGTTTTCAATAAATATTATTGAAAAAAAATCTGATTTTAACTAATTGGATATGGTACAATTCAAAATAAGTTCTTAATTTGGTGTTGTCGGTTTTAAATAAAAAACTTGTTTGATATTTATCATTATCTTTCTAAAAAGTGTATAGAATAATATAGGCTATAATTCAATTTATTAATTTTTAAATGGCAAAATATATAACTTAGTAAAATTATGGAAATGAAAAATTAAAGAGTGAATTAACTGTAAATAATGCATCATATCCAAGACAAATAAAAATAAATTCAAATATTTGAACATTCAATATTAGTTATTAAATTAATTGTGCAGTTAATACAGTGATTACTGCCATTCAAGGCCTTACAGTGCGAACAAGTTAAACCACATTTTTTTGAATTTCTACAAGTCCTACACAAGTGATAACCTTGAAATATGAGATTCACTGTCAGAAGAACTTAAGTCAAATCAATAATGACTTGCTTTACTCATCAGATAATCATGGATCAAATAGTAGTTTTTTAGTCCTGAGGCATGTTTTATCCACTTCCACACTTCCAGACTGGACAGAGATTGGAAACTTATGGCTGACTTAATGATTTCCATAGATGTTGTAATCTAACCTTTGCATGTCAGTCAATCTTCATTTGGATGGTGGAAATAAATCTGATGGGTTCAGGATTTAGGAGGGTGTTATTTTATTCATATAGTATGTTTCTGCTGTATCAAATCTATTTTCCTCTTTGCAAGAAATCCATGATAACTGTGTTATGTAGTAATTAGTTATCGTTAGATAATTAATTTATAATTTTTAAACTATTTTATTAGAAGATAAAAGATTCGACCACGGCCGGGAATCGAACCCAGGTCCTCTGCATCTACGTCGGAGCACTCTTAGATGATAACTGTGAATGGAACACAGTTATGTTTTTTAATAATTTTAATTTGTTTTGTTTGAGAGAATATCTCTTCATCAATAACAACTGTTTCGGAATCGGCATTATTTATATTTAATGTTACAGATTTTTTTAAATATTGTCATAATTTTCTGTGTTCCTCCAACAAATCTACTATATTTGTTTTTAGGAAAGGTGTTCACAAAAAAAAAAATAAAAATAATAATAATATTTCTACATTAGGCTAGACAAATAAGCTACTATATGTCTTTTATGTTTAAATTATTTAATATTGTTTTGTGTGATTTAACTGACAGATATGGCTTACTGGGCTCAAGCGGATGTGGTAAATCAACTTTACTTAACTCGATCGTTGGCCTAATGCAACTTGATGCTGGTGAAATCCTAATCCCGTCTCTAAGTAAAAAAGACGTTGGCTTCATGCCCCAGGTATGCATATTTTAAAAACCTACTACTAATAGCATTTTTTCAACTATGAGTTATCGAACAGACTTAGCATAACCATAAATATAAATTATCAAAGTTTATTATTGCTGTAGGAATTATCATTGCATGACACGATGAAGACAGAGGAGGTGTTTTTCTATTTTGGGACTTTGTTTGAAATGGAAAAAGAATCAATTGAAGAAAGAATAGTTTTTTTAACCAATCTCCTTCAGCTACCTAAAAGGAACAGGCTATTGAAAACATTTAGGTAATTATATAATTTTGGTCTGATATGTTATATCGTTCATTAGGTTTATTGACTAAATAGTAATTTTTCCAATTGTAATATTAGGTTCAACAATTATGTTTCAGTGGTGGGGAATTGAGAAGGGTTTCTTTAGCTGTATCCTTTATGCACAATCCTAAACTGATGATTTTAGATGAGCCAACAGTTGGAGTTGATCCAGTTCTGCGACAAAGGTAGGAGACCCTCAAGGTGATTGTATTGAAAAACATTTTTATGTTTCATTGTTGCCACCCAAAATACTAAACCGGCCTACCAGAATTCATTTAAAAAAATCCCACTTCGACTTTTAAAATAGATATACTCTCCCAATACCTAAAAATTGGTGATATTAAGATGACCGCTGCTTAAAGTAGTTTAACAAAAAAAAAGTTTTACGGTATAAATAAAAAAATACCTCTAGAGTTACCCATGTGTGTGCCTACACATGACCAGGAAAAGGTACTGAAAAAAAAGAAATAGAAATATATTAGAGACGACTAAATTAATGCTTGAATGTAATGATTATTTCAGCATTTGGGATCATCTTCTGAAACTGTGCTATGAAAATAAAATGACCATTATTATAACCACTCATTATATTGAAGAAACCAGGCAAGCACATATTGTAAGTAATAAGTATGGTGTTAAAATCTTTATGCATGATGAATAAATGAAATAAATAACCACCAAAATAAATATTTTTATTCTTATATATAGGTTGGCTTGATGCGAGAAGGTGTACTCTTGTGTGAAGAATCTCCAAAAAGTGTCATGACTCGGCTAGGTTGTAATTCATTGGAAGAGGCATTTTTAGTTTTAAGCAAACAACAAGCTTTAGCTAGTATAACTAACCAAGTAATGTTCTGACATAGATATTATAGTTAGTCATTCATGATGAACTATTTGTTTAGGTCTTAAAGAAATAAATACCTTAATTAGAATTTTTTCTCTTTCAGGAAGAAACAAAAATAAAAATTACCAAATCCAACAAGGTCACATCTCCATTAAGCAAAAATGATAAATTATTTTCATTTCCAAGATTTAAGGCTGAAGTTATGAAGAACTACTTTTTCCTTTCAAGAAATATTCCGTGAGTACATTTATATTACATTATATTGTCTCAAAAGCAATCATTATCAATAATCATAATTTTATTTTTCAGATTATTAATATATCTTTTTGGTCTGCCAATAGTGAGTTGCCTCATATTTAACCTAGGCATTGGTTATGAACCAAATAATTTAAGGTTTGGTGCTGTAGTTGATGACATTCCCTTTGACCCTATAACTGGCTGTGAGAAACATTTGAAAGAAGTTAATGATTCATGTAACATGGAGTATCTTAGTTGTCAATTTCTACAGGAAATGGAAAAAACTAATCTCAACTTGGTAATCAAAAATTAAACTTTCAACATACAAAATATATATATATATATATACACTTGAATTCAATAAAATTTATTTCATGGCTTTTTAGTTCCTCTTTAAATGAATTACTAATTAAGTAAATTTATTTTATCTTTCCTATTTCAATATTTATTATTATTATCAATAATGAAGATTTTTAAAATATTAATTAGTTATACAATTCGCTTTAGAAACATTAGCTTTATCTTTGTACATGCTCCCAACGAAGAGAAGGATGAAGAGTAAAAAGATATCTTTTATGAACAGCTTAGAGATGTATTCGGCACTTTTATCTCTTATGCTAACGACCCAGGTGAACGTGAAAGTTGCCTTAAGTGCCAAGAGTTATTACCAGTGGATACTGATCACTTGGAAGCCATTCCCCTGAAATTGAAAAAGCAAGAGACATATTGGAAAAATGAAAAAGCAATAAGTAATCCGTTAGTGAAGGACTTTCCACTGTGGCGTTTGCAGCAGAAAATTAGGAAGTAGTCACTGCAGGAAGATTTCATGCATAAGGAAGGGGAGAATTTACCTAAAAATTGGAATGACACCCTAATTGTGCCAGTGTGAAAGGAAAAGGGAGAGTCTACAAAATACAGTAATTATCGAGAAATTAGTTTGCTTAACACTGCAAATAAATTTTTTCCACAATTCTCAATATTAGGCTCCTTCGATATGTGAAACCAAAACTAGGCGTTTAACAACTTGGTTCCAATATTCATCAGATCTTTATACTGGGGCAGAATGCTGAAAAGATGAAAGAATATCAGCAGACTACTTGGATGTTGTTAATGTTGTTAATTGACTTCAGGGCAGCCTATGACACTAAATAACAAATATTAGCCAGGCATAAACTGGGTCCACCAAGTAAACTAACCAAACTGCCAAAGAGATCAGCCTACACATTAACAAGAGATAAATCAAGACTATAGCAGTAGGTAAAAAACAGCAAGCACAGAGATAGTATGTATGGCATGGATCTTTATAGCATATAATCGATCAAAAGCATTCACTAACTAGGTTCCATTATCAATACAACCTCTTTGAGGAAGAAGAGTTCAGAAGTAGAATATCAGCAGGGAATAAAGCCAATTCTGCCATTTCCTAATTACTTGAAAGCAAATTTGTAATCCATGCCTGCTGTAAAAACCGTTATTAGATCAATAGTTGCATATGGTAGAGAAACTTAGGATCCTAAATAAAAAGGATATCAATCTGCTAGACAGATTTGAATGAGTTATGTTGAGGGGAATTCTCGGACAGATATTGGAGAATGGTCAATCGCGACAGAAAAAATAGTGAACCAGGCCCTATAAAGAACTCAGCATCTCTGACACAATTCAAATACAAAAGTTAAAATGGTTTTGCTATGCTACAATGATAAGTAATGAAAGAGTGGCCTCGTGCAATAGAAAAGGAGATGGAGGGAGGTAGGTACAGGACATACGGCAAATGAAGATCTCTGCTGCATATGCAAAAGATATAGGGAAATGGTTGGCAAGTGTTGAGCAGGTCAAGGATTGCGCTAGTTTTGCTGAAAAAATGAGACTATGTGAAAATTTATATCTACTCGTGATTGAATGATTAATTTTTCCATTGCAGTCATGGCTGAGTCCAAGATTCTTATTGTTTCATTTAACTTTAAAATGAGAGATATTATTGAAGAAATTTAATTGAAGGAATTGGAGGAAGAATTAGGTAAGGTCATAGGCACGAATATAATTCTCAGAAGTAAAGGGAGTGGTGTGAGCTAGCGGACTTTACTTATGCATTTGTATTATTTACCTGATAACATGAAAAACATGAGCAAGTCATTAGTACCCAGTATTAGGTAACCTGTGACATTTGCTCTGGTTTCCCAAAAAGAAAATAAGATTCTAATTTGTAATTGATATCCGATATTTCCCCCTTTGAATGAATTAAAACCAGAACTCTTTATGTTTTTGTCTCATAGGTAATTTTTTTTTTTTTTTTTTTATCAGTTTAAATAACATGAAATATTTTTCTTTTATAGAAAATGTATGAATACTTAGAGGAAGGTTTGGAAGCAATCAAGAAGAATGATATATGGGGATTAGCTCATTTTCCACAGAACTTCACAAGAAACTTGGGTATAAGAATTGATTTAGGAAAGAATGCTGGTAATGAAGCTGTTGATAATAGTCTTGTTGATATTTATTTAGATCGCTCGAGTAAGTAATAAGGTTTTTACAATTTTCCGAAAAATAAGCCTTTATTTTCATTAAGATATGTAGAATTCCTTGTAATAAACATTTCTACTGCCATAGATAGGGTTATGGATGAATTAATCAACCTCAATATAAGATCAAGTTTCAGAGCTTTTATCGAATCTTTATTTTCTAAATGTGGTTGGCAAGAAAGGGCTTCAGATATCCCAATAAATGTAAGTATTTTTGTTTATTACCCTTGCCATTGTTGAAGTGATTTCATGAAAATACAATCGTTAGAATACACAATTCAATAGTTATAATGTATATAGTTATAGTTATACATATAGTTACGGCCCAGTGGGACAAAATAGGTGTACCCTTGTTTTCCAAAGGACATTAATCTATTAAAACATTTAACCTAAAATTGGTGCATTTCAGTTAGCATGCTTTCTATTGTAAGTACTATTAATTATAGTTTTGTCCCATTACTGCAAAATTCTTTCTTCCATCCAATATTCATGATTGAATCATGCAAAGCTCCATTCAGCTACCCATTTTCACTCTTTAACAGTTCACTCTTAACTTTAGTTTTAATACTGCTTCAGTTATCAGTAATCTTCTGTTTCTGTTTAAATTAGGTTTTATTAAATTATCCCTCTCCTTATATGAACGACTTTCTGAATGCTGTTACTGAAATTATTACTACTTTGATGAAATTGTTACAATTTAAGTTTAATTTTTACTTTTTTACCAATCCAGGCCATCTCTTCCTCCGGATTCAATCAATTCTTCTTCGTCCTTGTTTAACAGATCTTTAAAATTTCTTACCTAGTGGTCAAAGCTGTATTTGTATGATACGAAGGTACTACCTTCCTATTTGCAAATTTTTATGCTAGGTCTGAAAGGTGTTCTTCCACTATTAACCTTTTAAAAAAACTTTCCGCTCACATTGGCTTATCGGAGAAACACCATATCTTCAGAATCCTTTTTTTTGTAATAATTTTTTCTCTTTCCTTCTTTATCTGTACATGTATTGCTTTTCTTGTATAAATATTGCTGATCAATCATACTGTTCTTAGCATCATGGCCCATTTACATTCTTCATCATTTCCCATGGATCTCTTCCACTCAATATTTTTTTTACTTAATCTGTATAGTAAGCAATCAACATTTTCTGAGTCTGCATATTTAACCTCATCCCTAATCACCAGATCCATGATTTGCCGAAATCCTTCTCGGCTTGAATTGTTTTTTTCGATACGTGAAAAATTTATATTGTATAATGAATATTTTTTTTATACATAAAAATTCATTAAGTTTGATGTACAGAGATTTTCAGTGTATATGAAAGTTCAGTTTATAGAGTTTATATGGTATCCACATGAATTGGACTAATGCTTATAATTAGATAAGATCATTAATAAACTAATTCATTATTATTTTTCCAGTTTAAAAAGCCAATATATGGTATACTAACTCCTACATTCAGGGATTACGCAGCTCCAGCAATAGTTGTTGTGTATGTTTCAAAATCTTTTGCTTTTTAATTTTAATTGATTATCGAGTACTAGATTTAACAGTATTACATAATCAATTCAATTTTTCAGTATACTCTTCAGCATGCCTTTGGTATATGGAGTGGTAATAATTATTGAAGAGAAAAATTCTGGTACAACTGGGAGAAGTATTGCTGCAGGTAAAACAAAAAAAAAAAAAAAAAAAAAAAAGCATAAAGATAATAAGATTTATTGCTTTAAATTAATTTTCTTATTTTTTTTTTATAGGAGTCAATCTCTTGGAAGTACTTTTAGCTCACTCAGTCATACAAGTCTCTTTGCAGGCGATACAGACATGCAGTACCATGTTTATGATGTTTTATATTTATGAGTTTCAGTTTATGCGTCCTTTCCTTTCAACTATTCTTCTTTTCCTTCAAGGAGTGACAGGAGTAAGTTTAGGTAAGGAAATTATAAGTTTTGAAAATGGAAAATATATATATGTTACGTTTTATGTTTAATTTTTAATTTTTTTTTTTTTTTTTTTAGCATTTGTGATAGCAATTGCTTGTGATAATCTTCCCATAGCAAGTGCCTGCTGCACATTTTCAGTTATAAGTTCTATAGTACTTGGAGGTAATTACATTTTTATTTATTTATATTCATACATAGCTCGAATGAAATGATTACAAGTTTTGATTAGATGGGTATTCCTATCTCGAATGGTAGAAGCTCACTATTTTTGATAAAAATTGGATAAAAACAAAAATACTGGGGTCGGTGTGGTATTACATGTAATATGTTAGTACACTGTACTAACATCTGTGAGTCATTGATAATCATAAGTTTATATTATAAGGAGTGTAAATAAAGCCTAAAAGGTAGATTTAGATCTGAGGAAACATAACATTTTAATAAACCCGTATAGATTTATTAACACATTCTGATTCTTGTTTTAGGAATGATTTGGCCTAGCCAGGGTATACACCCGATCCTGAAACCGATATCAATAGTAATGCCTATCACCCTTCCGGTAGAATCATTACGAGGATTGACACAGAGGGGATGGGGCCTCTCTTACCAGCCAGTTTGGCTTGGATTTCTTACATGCATTTGCTGGACAATTGTTTTCATTTTCATTGTATTTCTCATACTTAGGAAAGCAAAAGCTAAGGCTTTTCTTTCAAAGAAAATAAGGTGACTGTGATATGTAGGTTTTTTTTATTTTGTTCCCAAAGATGTATATAGTTCAGATATAAAGCAAAACAATTATTATATAATTGTTTCTTCTGATTTTTATGTGATGATTGTTAAGCTTGAGCTTGATAGTACATTGAATGTACTGTGATGTTATTTCTAAATATAGTGGAATAACTAAAATTGGAGACAGTAAAATTAACAGAACATACTGTATTTTATATGTAAAAAAAAAAAAAAAAAAAAAACTCAAAGTAAAAACTTTGATTATAAAAAGGTATAATTCTTTATCTCCAAGTAGACATGAATAGTCTGTGGGCAAGCAGTTCCTACATTCAGTGGCTTCGATAGCTGGTATGAACTTCAGTAATCATATCGCAAGGGATGGATGGCAATGTATAATTTTGATGTACTACCTATTTGAAATATTATTGAAAGTTAGATGTATAGAAATTAAGTTTCTGCAATCACGCTATGGTGAATAGCTGAATAATTAACAACTTAATCAATCAATTTGGTTAGACTAGAATATTTTATTATATAATTAGTTGATTTGGTCTCCTTCACACACTCTGCACTTCTATGTTTTAATACCTAAATTGGGGATGTAGAAAAGTTGGTAATTTCATCATATACAAATCTTAACAATAGGAGACCAAAGTAGAATTAATTTTTTTTTTCAGAGTTTCTTAGTAATCCTACAAGTGTTAGTATTATGACAAATAATAATTATGATGTGTTTATTATCATAAGGTTTTCTGTGTTGTCATCCCTCCTTGTAACATCCAATGTGATGAAATTTATTTATTTTATATTAGTACAGTAGTGATGCAATTGTCAATAAGTATGTGAAATGAGATCATTGAAAGGTGAAATCTTTGTCACTTTATAAATTATACCTATATCTTTTGTTTTACTCATCTATTACAATATTGTAGCCAATATTGCACATATTACTTTTTTGTAATATGTACGTCCAGTGTGATTTGAGATAAAGTTACATTGTTTACCTATTTATTTAATGTAACAATAATTTTTTATAAATAAAATAAAATTTATTAAAAGTTTCCTTTCGCTTATTCATCCCCCTGTCTCAAAATGATATAAAAATGATTCGTAGAATGAAATGATCATTTTAGGTCAATAGTTGTAGCCTGGTAGAGGTGTCATTCATTTATGTCCACGTGAGCATTTCTCTCTCACTGGTATTTCCATCACTTGTTCATCACTGGGCGTCTGTGAGGAAGACCGGGGAGGGAGCCTGAGCTCCCCCTTGAAAATATAAGAAACAATAACTACATATTAAATAAATTCATAATCATTTATTATATTTATTAAGTGTTCTATAAAAACATACTTTAATTTTCAAATATCAATAAGTTGCATTTGAACAATCAATTTTTTTTTTTTTTTTTTTTGGTGGCGAATGCACTGTTGCCCCTTTGGGCCTATTGTGCGCCAAATATCCTGACTGGGTTCTTCACTGCCCTAAAAGCTGATTTTCAGAACCTCAGTGAACTTAAGAAGGCTGCTTGGATTGATTAGCTCATGCACCTTGGGATCAGTAATGCGGTCCAGGCCAAACATCCTGAACCTTAGTGCTGCGTGTCTGTCTCAGAGGCTGACTATGTGGAAGGCTGTTTTGCTCTCTTTCTCGCAGTATCTACATATTGGTGATACCGCTAATTTCAGCTTGTACATGTGGCTTCTGAGCTTACAGTGTCCGGTGTATACAGTACATCTCTGCTCCTCTTGACAGAAGGACTATCTAGGAACAGTTTGGAATGTCGTAGGTTTTGCAACATCCAAAGTTGTTTCCTTTTTGCTCCATAAATCTCCTCTATCCTCATTTTGGAAGAGCTTTTACTGATGCTACACATCGGTTCAGGAGTAATGGGTTTGATATTGGATCCTTTTCTAGCTTGAGTATCTGCATTCTCATTCCCTGGTATGCCAGTACGGCCTGGCACCCATTCTACGTTCACTCTGTTATTATTTGCTAGGTTGTTGAGTCTTGTTTTGCACTCCCATACAACCTTAGAATTTATATCTATGCTATTGAGCGCACCGAGTGCAGCTTGGCTGTCTGTGTAGATTGTGATTGTCTTCCCAGACTGTTGTTCCTTCAGCAACTCGTAGGCGCAGTGGCTGATTGCCAGCACCTCTGATTGAAAGACTGTAGTGAATTTACCCAATGAGGCATATGTGCCTTAATTGGGTTTGTCTTTCCTCCAGAGGCCCGCACCCAACCCACTTTTGGTGAGTGAGCCATCCGTGTAGCAGCAGATGCCGTTGTTTGGTATATGTGGTATGTTGTCATTTATAATGATGTTAAAGTTTGTTTCCAATGAGCTCCTGATCTGAATGTCAGAGTGCATGGATAGGAGTCTATCCTTTTCAAGCTCTTGGAATATCTTCCTGAATCCCCAGTTTGTTTTAACTTTTGAGGATAAATTTAACTTCATGATTCTGTAGCAGGCCTTTAGGGCTTGCGCTTCCACCTCCATGTGCAGTGGTGCTAAATTCATAGCGCCAGTTTTCATAAGACAGGCTAGTCTTTGCAGTTTGTCTAACTGGGTTTTATTTCTGCTTATCCCTGCCTTGTGCCACCAGACCAGGGAGGAGTATAACACCATTGGTTTTATAACCAAGGTGTAGAGTCAAAATACCATTTTGGGCTTTAGTCCCTAATTTTTGCCTATTGCCCTCTTACAGGCCCATAGACACTTCAGGGCTTTGTTAGTCGTGAATTCCACGTGTTTGGCCCAATTGAGTTTGTTGTCCAGCGTTACGCCTAGGTGCTTTACTGTCTTACTTTGGCTCAACTGGACTCCCTCAATTGTTGGTAGTATTATGGCTATTTTCCTCTTCATACTGAAGATACAAATGTTTATTTTCTGTGGATTGATATTTAGTCCATTGCTATTGCACCAGTTCAGTATAATTCTAGTTGCATTGTTTAGTAGGTCTGAAAGGACATTTTGATGTCTACCTCCAACAAGGACTGCTATATCGTGAGCATATCCTTGTGCATAAAAGCCTGAGGTGTTTAGCTTCGTTAGTAGTGTGTCCACCACTAAGCACCACAATAGCGGGGATACCAGTCCACCCTGAGGACATCCACCTTTAAGTTTGATTAGTATCTTGCTGAATCCTAGTTCAGAAAGTATATGCCTTTCCCTCAGCATGGTCATGATCCATCTGACGGAAATTTCATCAATTCTCCTCTCCAACAGGGTTTTCTCTACTACCCTGTGAGGTGTTCTGTCGAAGCCACTTTCAATGTCAATGAATGTGCCTATCATAATTTCTTTGTGGTCCATAGATTTTTCGATTCTAGAGACTAATTTGTGTAGTGCTACCTCGCAGGATTTTCCTGCTTGGTAGGCGAATTGGTTATCGTGTATTGGGTGATCGGGGTGAGTGAACCCGCAAGTTGTTCCCTCACATGCCTGTCAACCATTCTCTCCAGTGTTTTCATTAGGAAGGATGTCAGGCATATGGGACTGAACGCTTTGGGGATGTCATAAGTCCCTTTGCCGGGTTTTGGTATGTAGCAGACCTTGGATACTTTCCACTCGTGAGGTAGGTATCCCAGCGCGAGGCTCCCTTGTAGCAATTCTAGGAGGTATGGTCTGAGTATATGCAGTCCCTTCTGAATGAGGGCTGGGAATATGCCATCAACGTCAGCTGTCTTGTATGGGGCTAGTGTGTTGACTGCCCATGTAAGTTTGTTGCTGGTGATGATGACTTTTGCTTTTCTCCACATTGCACATCCAGTATTCTGTTCTTGGTGCATGGGGACAGGTTCTGCAGTACTTATTATTTCAGTCAGGGAAGTGGGTCCTTGCCATGGCTAGAAGTGTCTCCACCTCATTAGTGGTGAATCCCTCAGGCTGCCTTAGCATGGCCAACCCTCCCTGCTCTGAGTGTTTATTTATGATTTTTTTGACACGGCTGGTTTCCGGGATGCTGCTTATATCACAGCAGAAGTCCCTCCAAGCTCTGCATTTTGCTCTTCTGATCGATTTATGGTATTCTGTTAATGCTTTCCTATTCTCAGTCCATCTGCCAGAGTTTTTAGAGGCATTAAACAACCTTCTAGTGAGGGTTCTTTGTTTCTGCAATTCATTGTTCCGCCAGGAGACTTTCCTGTTGGATTTCTTTTTCCTTAGCGTGCAGCTGCTATGATAGGATCTGATCCTAGCATCTGTTAGTGTGGCATTCAGGCAGTCTAGTTGCCATGAATTAGTGATTTTGTTTGGGCAATTGCTTAGGTGTAAGTCGAGATTAGTGCAGTAGGTTTCCCAGTTTGTCAGTCTGGGGTTCCTGTATTTGACTGCGTACTCGGTGCTATTCAGTAGATCAAATCTGATATACCTGTGGTCTGAGCATGTCTCTTTGTTTGAGACGTACCAGTCCACAATATTCCTACTGCTTGGTTTAGTAGCTAGTGTTATGTCAATTGCTTCTGATATTGAACTATTGAAAAATGTCGGTTTATCCCCACTATTCAAAATGTCAAGATCATTGTTTATGATAAATTCTAATATTTGCTCACCTCAATGGTTGATATTGGTGCTGCCCCAAATTTGATGGTGGGCATTATTGTCAACGGCAGCAATGAGTTGCTGTTCGCCTGTGGCTTCCCAGATCCGCTCCAACATAGCTGTGGGCTCCTTATCCTCACACGGTAGGAACCCAGCCAGCATGATGATGGATTTGGTCTCCCTTGGAGAGTGTATATGGCTGCTGCAGAGTCTCTGGAACAGAGTTGCCATAGAGGCAGCAGTTTTAATTCCTTTCTATAAAGGAGGCATGCCCTAGGGTTGTCAGTCACAGAGGTACAATTGTATCCCGACATCTTCAGCCCTTTGAGCTTGCCTTTGAGAAGGTAAGGTTCTTGAATAAAAGTTATGTCAATATTCTTACCTTTGATGTATTTTTGTAGTACTCCACTTTTGGCTCTGCAATGGTGGAGGTTAATCTGTAATGTATTTAATTAGGTGTGCCAGGGGGCCCATCCCGTGGCAGCAGTGGTGGCCCGAGTCCAATCCCAACATTTGTTGGGCCTTTTGGCTTTCTCCGGCCTCCCACCACCTTCCACGAGTCTGGGCCTTCCTCAACTGACTCTCAGCTAGTGCTTCTATTGGAGCCTGTGGGTGGGCTGACTCCCCCTTTTTGACCTTGGCGCTAGCCTTAGGCTTTGCCCTGCCACAGTTAGTCATTCCGGTGGATCTAGATGGGGCCGGTAGCACCATCTCCTCTTGCTTCCTCTCCAGCTCTTCCATCACTTCCTTGGGGGTGCTCTTCTGGATAGACAGTTGAGCCTGTTCAGCAGCACTGGTCATTAGTCTGAAGGTGACTGTTTTCATACCACAGCCTACCTTCATCCCTCTGGCCTTGTGGCTTTCCAAGCTGTACTCGGGTATCTTCAAAATTATGAAGGCACCCTTCTCCATTTCCTTGGAATAGTGCAGCCTCCACTCCTTGATTCCATCGACTGCCCTACTCTGGATCTGGATCCTTTTTATCAGGACGTCCTCAGCAGGCATCTTTCCTGGGAAGAAGCCACCAACTTTGACCGTCCTGGTCAGCTGCCTGACATCGCCCGTCCTTAGGGCTAGACCCTCTTCCAGGATGATGTCAGGAATAATTTTCTCTAGCCATTCCTTAGTAGCTAGATCCAGGCAGGAAACAATGCAACCACCCTTGTTGTAGCTTGTGCCATCAAACAGTGGGTGGTAGTCTCCATCGACATCTAGCTCATCCACTCTGCCCGTAATCTCTTCCTGCAATAATTCGGATAGTGTGCGGATAACCCCTCAGTATCACTGCCACCAGCTGTCCTTTAACCGTGAGGGTGTAGTTAGTTGTAGACCCAGTAGTTTCCCTGGGTTTGTTTGCCACTGGTGCAGAGGTTCCAGGTGACATCCTAGGTCTTTTATTAAGTGTGTGAAGGCTAGGGTTCAGCCTCTGAGGCCCCACAGTTTTACCTGCTGGCCTGTTCGGCTGTGCCCTTATGCGATGTGATTGTGTGTGTCAGGAGGGTCTACCCTTCTGCCCAGCAGCTTTTTGTTTGCCGGGCCAGCTCTGGCCCTTGTATCCCTAGCTGCAGGCTTCTGGGGGTTATCCCTACCGGAGGTAGAATGGCTCTGCTTGGGCGCCCTTCCCTCAGTTGGAACAGCTTCGTTTGCCGGGTCTGGTTGGGCCTTGCATCCTTAGCTGACCTTCCTTAGGCGGGTACCTCTGTGACTGGTAGGTTAGATAGGATAAAGGTTTTCGCCTTTCTCCTATGGCGCCTCTTCACATTCTTTGGGTTCCTCAATGTGGCAGCGTAGCCGCCGTCCATCTGGTCCCCGCTAGAATGTTAGTGGCTAGGTATATGTATGGGTGTAGGGGCCTGTGAGGCTGCCGCTACAAGAGCTGCATGCTCCTCCAGTGCTCCCCTGAAGGTGTGTTTTTCTTGGTCCTTTGGCTTCAGCAGAGAGCGACTTTAATAGAGGTTCTAGTGAAGCCTCATCTAAGGTGTTGGCTTCCGACTGTCTATGTGGCTCTGGAGAGGACAAGTCCAGATACTGCAGATAAAGGTTTGTCATTAAAATAATAAGTTCCGTCCATAAGCCCCGCTTTTAGCATTCAAGGGCCCTACTACATATGCCTCGGACCTCCTATGTTCCAACACATAGGCACCAATACACATGCTTGCCAGGTCGGGTGCTTAGCGGACACATGTAGGATAGAAGCCACAGCCTTCCCATCCCCATCCATGCCGCTTTGCAGGCTCAGTTTGTCAATACATTTTGTCTGTGTGTTTGCTGTGGTACACAGTAAATTGCTAGTCCATTCAGGCCGGGTCATTGAGTGGAACTGGTGTTCCACTGTCTGGTTTGATCGTTCAGAAGGGAATTGCCTAGAGCGGCTAGAATCCAGACCACTTTTGGCGAATTCCCCCGCCTCTGTCGTTTGCGAGTTATGAACTCCTCAGGGGGCACCACAAGAAGGTGACAGTAGGCGTTAATGGGGATGGGGAGGGCGAAGAGTGCGAAACAGTGAGTAGGGCACTATAGTTTCTTGCTCTCGCGTGAAGTGAGGAAGACTCCCACACTCGTCTAACTCTTCAGCTTTCCCGTTGCCCCACCCATTTACCATCAATGAGCCTTAATAGTCAGAATAACTCAATCCACCTACTCCGATCATAAGAATTTTATCATCCTGCCCCCTCCAGACGAAAATTTTACCAGCCTGCCTCCTCCTATACAAATTCCTATGAATGCCCCTGCAGAGGAATAAGAAATAAATATGATATATGATATATGTTTAAGTATGATATATGTATATATCTTATGTATATGATATATACATAAGAATGTAAGAAGAATAAAAAATGACTTAAATAAACGAAATAGGACCTTAAATTTAAATAAAATTAAAATTTTAATTTTAAACTACAACTTAATTTCTCAGCTGCTTAAAGCAGGTATGGATTTAGTTAGTGCTTTCAATAATCTGTTACTGATGACATGTTTTAGCTTATTTTAAAAGAGATAGTGAAACATTCTACTCAAAAAGGAGTACTTACTATTAGTTCTTGGAATAGATTAAATTAATTAACACATTTCAATCACAATTTGGAACTGATTCCGAAAGGAAATTTATAAAATGTGGTATGTATATGTGGTAAAATACCAATGTATATACCATAAAATACCACAGGTAAAATGTGGTAAAATAAACAAAAAGTAGATACAATGAGAACATACGACCTTGATTAATGATAATAAGATTTCAGTTCATCTACATATCTCACACTCAGTGCATGAGTGGGATATCTGGAAAAACCGTTGTTTTGGGAAAATGTACAAAACAGGTTTAACTAATAATTATAATCAAAAAATACCATTTCTTGTGCTTTTTCAGCTATAAAAATCAATTTTAAGACAGGAATGTTGTTTATGGATATATGTTGAATAAATACTAATAATATTCCCCCCCCCCCCCAGTAATTAATGCACTATTTCTTTTCTGTTTCAACGATTTTTGGTTAAGGAGTATACGAGGTTAAAGTTATTAATTATGATCCACTAATTTTAAAATTAAAATGTTTAAAACAAAAATATATTTCTTAGTAAAATTAAAAAAAAAAAATGTTGGGAAGATAAGAATTTGGTGTACTTAAAACAATACATTTAGATAAAATACCATATGAATTACGAAGAGCTTGGAATATAACAGAATACATTTATACAGAGTTTAATGAAGTCAGTATTTCCTCATTCAAATTCTGCATTTTTAATAATGAAAACCTTATATAAAAATTAAAATTCTTTTAAGAACAGGACGTTTTTGATAAAATGAATAGAAAAATAAGAAATGAAGATAAGAAATTAATACAATAAATTGCTAAATAGCAAGGACAAGAGGCAATACAGGTTAGTTTGCTTACTTCTAAAGGTTTTTTTTGGGCGGGAAAAACCGACTTATTTAAGATAAAATTAAAATAGTAGGAATTATAAGAAATAGCATATTTTGAGTTTTTATAGACAGATTAAATAAGGTCTTACCAAGGTATATATGAGTTTTACTCTATTATGTTAAGCAGTCACTTATTAATTTACTTATATTTTCTTATTCCACTTGGTTTAAAAGTACTTATTTAATCATACCCAGCTTATCATAATTTTTTTAGATTATATTATTATTTTTACGGTAATCCAATCATATTTATTAGAGTTCATTATATTCATGTGATGCAAACATATACTTAGGTATGCAATGGGGATGCAGAGACCCGAGTTCGATTCCCAGCTATGTCCAATCTTTTCTCTTCTAATAAAATTATTTATAAGAATTTTAATTCCTCAGCATTGTAATTATGCGTTGGTATGTAGGGGGAAGGAATATTTCATAACTTTTCACTGGTTTATTCAATTTTAAAGAATTTTGAAACATATGCTGTTCATAAGCCTAATGTAAGTGTAAGGACTTTGATTTCTCATCAACTTATTATCACTGGGTAATAAAGGGGAAGAGGTCAATCAATCGATTTCGTTCTTCTGAGATCGCAAGATGTGTAATCTACTATAATATAAAATTAGAAATCAGACTGCTGTTTTATTTTTCTAGAAAGGCTTATCTCGGATATAAAAAATAAATTTCATTATTTTCTTAGATAAAGTTCACGAAACAAAGAAATTCTGCAGCATTAAAATCTGTGAAATAGGATTTCAACAAAGATGATACAAAAAAAACATCACAGTAGGACACTAAGAAAGCAAAGTCGTATAATACCATATCAATATTTACCTCGACTAATAATTGTATCATTTATACACCTTTTAAGGTTGTTGGCAATGAAATTGAGCTTACTTGAAGTTGAAGTTGCCTGATACAATTTGGCATTTGGCACACTATTACTGTCAAGCCTTCAACTACGGTTCTTCAACTATTTTTATTCCATTATTTTGTTGCAGATAAAACAAAGGTTTTAAAATAGCATGGGTCGATAGGCCATAATTATATTTGAATTAAATAAATAAATAAATGAAGCCAAAACTTTGAAGATAAGTTGAAATCTCTCAATATCAAACTCTAATTTTTCGTTATTTTACTTCCACTACAGGAGGAAGATTTTATTGCAATAATTAAAGGAATAATAAAATTACCATTACAATTACAAGAAATGTAAAGGTTATTTTACTGTTGGACTTTTTCTTACAAAACTGATATTTTTTATATATTTTTTAAAACATCATGATAGAAAATTAGATTATTGAAATCAATAATCTAATTTTCTATCATGATGTTTATTTTAAGAAGGATTAACTTTTTATATTTAGAAGGATTAAGTACAAATAATTTACTGGGAAAATAATTTACAATTACAACAGATCTAATAAAAATTATGTCCTATTATCATTAAAGAATATTACAATATTTTAAAGAAATTATTACATTCATTAAACTATAATAGTTACATGACACAATATGACCTTAAAATTATTGTTATTACAGATTTTATCAGTCATTATCTTCATTGATTGGGTCCATTGTTCCGATTTAATACCCTTGGTCCATGGCTTCTGCAGGGTAAGAAGAATCACTTAGCGTACAGTGACAATTATGAATCAATACATTGTTATGAATCTATGACAAGGGCAGATATTTTAATATCAATTCTTTGGGTACCTGTTGGAAGTATGTTTCTGTAAATAATTTGACTTAAGAAAGATCCTCATAATTTACAGTTATAAGTTATTGGGGAAATTGAATTGAAAAAAAATTAATAAATAAAGGAAGATTGTATGAATTAAATATTGCTACCTGATGAGAGAGGTAGAAGTATTATAGTATTAATATAAACACAGTAAAAAAGCATATTCATAATAAATAAATAAATACATTAATTAACCTTAAACTATAGGAACTGTTCATCCATACATTTCAATTAAGAAAGTATGTATATCCATTAAGAAATATGTTTCTGGATATTTCTTTGTTACCTCCAATTCTTTTCTTTTTTCTTACATAATTTTCACAGTGTTATTCCAAAAATAGCTGGCCAAAATATTCGAGAAACATTTTCTCGTATATCTTTTCTCAATTAATGCTACATCTTGATGAAATCGTTGAGCATATTTTCTATTTTCTTCTTTTTGGTGCTACAACCAAGTGAAGCATCATTGACATGTATAAACATTTAGCTCCATGCGTTCCTGTCTGAGGATTATGGTATGCCCATCTCTACTTGTCTTCTATCTACAAGAAGATTATCTTTCCAGCTTATGGGTCTTGTCCCACCCCGAATGTTTATGTATGCTCTTAAAGAGCTCCTGCAGTTGTTGTATACCTTTATCTCATAATTTTCGCTTCCTACTTTACTAGGCAAAAGGCCTCCTCCACACCAGCTTGGGATCTACCAAGAATAGAACTGGGTCAGCCTTGTGTTCACTGCAAATAATCCACTGTTTAAATTTTCAGTCATCCAGATTGGCAAATATTATTTTCCATAGAGCAACTAGTAAATCATAAAAAAATATTTTTGATGGGCTTTTGTAGAAATCACGCTACGATTATGTTAAGTTATTTGTTTTAGCCACACTTGTTCTTCCCTTTTATCACATTAAAAAAAAAAAATCTGGTGCGTGCTCGTAACACACAACTTTCACTTACCAACTTACTTAGATTAGAAATTAATGCGTTTTGTTAATTGCCACTTCTCAAATGAACAGAACGGCTTTAATTATGAACAATGGTCTGTCATTAAAGGCGTACTCCACATGCGTTGGCTCAAGGAGTTTTATGAGTTGACTGAATATTTTTCTTTTTTTCTCCTTTTTATGTTTTCTTTATTTTTATCAAATCTCATATTTAGCCATTTCTTATTTTTAGGCGTAACAAGAAACAGTTAATTTCTCCATGTAAACAAAAACAAAGGTACTTTATAAGAAAGAAAGAAACAAACAAAGAAGGCCCCCCCCAAAAAAAAAGCCCCCTCAGAACATTTTAATAATGACAAAGCTTACCTGATATTAAAGAAAACCTAATTTTCATTAAACATGACGAATTTGATAAAAATCGTTAAAGCCGTTTTTGAGATCTTCGAAAAAAAGGTAAAAATTGGAAAAAAATTATGAAATAAAGTGCCCGCTACGTTTGACCAATTTTGATTAAATGGTGGCTATCACATCTTTGGCATATACATACATCAAATACCCAGTTTGATCAAGATCGTTAAAGCCTTTTTTGAGTAAATAAAAAAAATATCCAGTTTGATCAAAATCGTTAAAACCGTTTTTGAGTAAATAAAAAAAACACGTGAAAATGGGACAACATTTATTAAGTAAAATCCCCCCTCCGGTTGATCAATTTTGATGAAATTTTTACAGTCATATTTAGGTAGTTTATTATTAGTATTATTATTAGGTCATATATAAATAGATCAAATACTCAGTTTAATCAAAATCGTTAGAGCCGTTTTTGAGAAAATCGAAAAAAACTTAAAAAGTTACTAAATAAAGTACCCCCTCCCTTTGAGCAATTTTGATGAAATTTTTGCTGTCACATCGCGGGCATATACCTACACTAAATACCCAATTTCATATTCGCACGGTTTATAGTTTTTGAGCTAATCTGTTTACACACACACAGACACAGACACACAGACACACAGACACACACACACACACACAGACCATTTCGCGGGACTTGGTTAATTGGACTCAGGGGACCCCAAAACGTGTATTTCCGTTGAAAACCGGAAGTCGAATGTTTTACTCCATTTGAATAATTCTAGGGCCACCGCGGGAAGCGAACCTGCGACCTTTAATATTTTAGGTTGCCATGCTAACCACTAGGTATACCTAATACCATATACCCTAATAATGGTTAAAGTTAATGTTTGGTAGTGAATTCAGGTATCTAATCAGCTGGCAATGAATGTTTCCGTTATCTTCGTAAAAATTATCTTTATCATATATGAAGGAAGTTCAAAATTTGATGGTGCGCCCAAATTGATCGAAGGACTTTTTTTTTTTCCTTAATATGTTTATCAGGTAGTTTTGAAAAATATTTCGCACTTTTAAACTGAAAGAGGTAATAAGGTAATTATACAAGGCCGAGGGGCGTAATGACCGCGCAGTTGATCGCCCAAAACAAACAACCTATAACCTACAAGGCCGCAACTTTCAAGTCTACCTACAGGTCTATCATTTTATATTCAAAGGACTAATTATAAATAAATATGTGAGTTGGCCTTGAGCTTTTTACTGTGAATTACAATGCTATAATAAAATCAGTAATAATCAGAACTCGAATGAAAAATATAATTACATATCATTTTAGGTCAAAACGAACAGAAACGTGATAGGTATGCATGTTTCAATCGTGAGCTATTGACAAGGAATAGGAAATATTTTTCCCTTATTATGAATAGGCATCCTAAATTGAAGTGAAGATTAATATCTATATGCCCCACTTGATTCCAATATACATCTTCGATATGGAATTAAGCACGTTTAGATTAATAATAATTGTTTCAAGATCTTTAATCACCTGCTATTTTCATTTTTTCCGAATTTTTAAGGTCATTATAGCTTTTTCACATTTTTATCAACTCAAAATTTGCTCGATTTTATGCTTTTACTTTCACTTACCTATATATGAAATATATATTAAGGGAAAGTATTGTGATCGTGAAAAATTTCGACTTCCGGTTTTCAACGGAAATACACGTTTTGGGGTCCCCTGAGTCCAAATAACCAACTCCCGCGAAATGGTCTGTGTATGGTATTCATACGAACAGACTAGCTCAAAAACTATAAACTTTACTAACCTGAAATTGGGTATTTGGTTTAATTAATATGCCCGCGATGTGACACCAAAAATGTCATCAAAATTGATCAAACGAAGGAGGCACTTTATTTCATAACTTTTTTTTCCCCCATTTTTACTATTTTTTTCGATTTTCTTAAAAATTGCCTTAACGATTTTGATTAAACTCGACATGTTTAATGAAAATCAAATATTCTTTAATATCAGATGAGCTTTATCATTATTAAAATGTTCTGAGGGGGCTTAAATGGGGAAGGGGCCTTTTTTGTTTTTCCATAAAGAACTTTTGTTTTTGTTTAAATGGAGAAATTATCTGCCTTTCGTTTCGCATAAAAATAAGAAATGGCTAAATATGAAAACAATCAAGTAAACATATGCAGGAGAAAAAAAGAAAAATATTCCGTTAACTCATAAAACACGTTGAGCCCACCATGCACAGCACGCCTTTCATGACATATGTTTATAATTAAAGATGCTCTGTTCATTTAATGGAAATTATTTGTTTCATGGTACTGTATGAAGTTTTCAACAATTACATAGAGAATTATAAAATCAGACGTAGATTGTAGTATTTTGCTTCCATTGCCGAATTATATTTTTTAACTTTGGAATTTTCAACTCTGTTGACTTTTTTGTGAACGTCTGCTTAAGTCCCTTATTGGCTGCTTCCTATTTATTTTATTATCCTTTCTTTGTTCGCTTGAATAAGCAAAGGAGTCATAAATCGACGCATGGCAGAAAAAAAATACGAATTTTATTATCATTGGAGTTTTCCCGATAAGGCAGTGGGACATTGAAAGGTAAGGCGGGTATAATAATGATAAGAGGAAAAAATTCAAGGCTACCTTCGGTCTCGATTTTATATTTACAAGTTTAACATATTCTACCGATGAGCAAGGCATTGTTCACTTGGTAAATGGAAAAATGTTATGAAATAATGCTCAGCGATGTTTAAAAAACAAATCTAAATAATGAATAATTCCTGTGCCTTTAAAAGTTCTACACAAAAATGATGATACCTTGTTATTTAGACGATTTTTAGAATGTGATATAAAGTTTGGAAAAAAAAATTATACATAGGGTTGGAAAAATTTGTGAATTTTTTAGTTCTTGCTCTGTTTTTACGTCTATTCGGTATTAGAGTTTTTTTGCAAACCCTCTCCAAGTTAGGGGGGATGATTTAACTATGAATAAAAAAAGTCGACAAAAATCAACAATCTGCTAGCTGTTTAACTTTACGAACGTTTGTATTAAAAAAGTATTAATAATCGTAACAATTATTATAAAAACAATGATAAATACCATATCATCATCATAATACCATTAATAATTATAGAAATTCGGTTTGCGGCGGTCGTTGGTGAGGAACGAATAGTGTTGGCATCGAACCTTCGGCTTCGCTAAGCCTTTTATTATTATTAACACCATTAATATTAATAGTTTCGGAAACCTTCGAAAAGACATCCCTTTTTCTAATCGAATCAAGATTAGATTGATTTTTTTTTTCATAGAATACAAAATAATAAAAAGTAAAAAATAAAATAAAAAAATAAATAAAAAAGACACTGAAACCTTTAATAAAAATGACACTGAAACCTTTAAAATTTTTATCGAGGAGAAAGGTACCTATCCATTCGAAGGAGATTTGAAAACATTGCTTCGAACTATTCATTGCAAATTATATGCCAACAAATTCTTTTGCAAGTAAGCGATTCATTTGATTCATATGGATTTATTCAATAATGTATACCATACATCAGTTTAAATAAACTACCTTCTAAAGTTTATTATTGGAAAAAGTGCAATAATCAATTGTACTATCATCAATTGCAATCAATGACATAAACGGCGTGACATAAAGTCGCGGACCTAACGGCTCTATTATTGTATATCCTACATACACACATCAAAAAAAGTTTTGCATCACATGTATTTACCAAGTTTCAAAGATAAATTTGAAGGGAAACTTTATGGTAGAAAAACTACAATTAATACTGAATAAAAAAATATATTTCCCTAAAAAAAATATTTACATGATCATAAAAAATTAAAGTTTGAAAAAAATGTAACAATTTTCAGATAATGGTTTCCTCACCTAATACTCGATATTACCTCCCCTTCCCCTAATTAGAGCTTGGACTCGCACTGGCATGCTCAGGATTAGGTGGTGAATGTCTTTTGTGGAAGGTTCCGCCATTCTTCAATCGCTGTCTCCCTCAACTCCTAAAGATTGGTTGGAACGTTCGGCCGGCGCTCAACAGCTCGGAGAAGCATGTCCCATACGTGCTCGATGTGATTCATGTCTGAAGAGAACGGAGGCCACTCCATGATCTCCATTCCAGCAGCCGCAAGGTAATCCGCCACTATCCTGGTGCGATGAGGGCGAACGTTATCAGCCACTAGGTTGAAGTTATCACCGTGCCTTTGAGCTAAGGTTGTCACTATAGCTTCTAACACATCGTCCTGTACATATTCGCGGTCATGGTCCCCTGAATGTGTAGCAGCTCAGTTCTGGAACCGTGGATAATTCCTCCCAGAAAACATCACAGGCTCAACATGTTGCTGTACTCTCTGAGATGGGTACCTAAGCCGACTAGGCCTGCCTGGAACCCTCCATACCCTCGCTCTGTTATTGTCAGGGACGCGGGAGAGTCTAGTTTTATCAGAGAACAGACAGTTTCTCCACTGAGATAACGGCCAATATTCGTGAGCGCTTGCGCTCTGCATTCGAAGTCGGCGACGGTTCCTATTCAGCGGAGGACAACGAAAGGGCCTTCTTGCTCGAAGATTCATCTCATGAAGACGATTCCGGACAGTCTGGTCGCTTATAGTGGGGTTATCAGCCCGTTGCAGCTGTCGCCGAAGGTCCCCAGCGGTGGAAAGCGTCTCTTCTGGCTGCTAACGTTAAAAAACAGTTTTCTGGCAAAAAAAACAGTACAGCATGGCCTACCATTGCGAGGTCTGTCTTCAACACTTCCAGTGGTTAGGAACCTGGTCCAACACCTCACAACATCACTTTGTCCGATGTTGAGCCGACGAGCAATTAGTCGGGTTGATTGCCCTTACTCTCGTAGGACAACAATGAGGAACCGCGTTTGTGTCTAGAGTACTCTTCTATTCATTTTTAGAGTGCAGCAGAAGCGAAAGGAAGCTCTAAACTGAATCATTTCTACACAAATGTTGCACTATGAACCACAAGTTACAGTAGGATTACAACTTTGAAGGATTTAGAGCCTCTTAACTTGAGTGTTCAGAATGTTACGCATGACCTTTGTCGGCCTTAATCCATGTAGTATTAATGTATGAAATCAGTTTTCCAATAATTTAATCTGATCTATAGTTTTTAGGGTGATGCAAAACTTTTTTTGATGTGTGTAGTTGGTCACGTTTTGTGCTTTATATTAAATTAAATTTATGATTAAATTTTTGTTGATGAACAAAACATATAATGTTCAGAAAGTGTCCTACAACAAAAAAAAAAAAAAAAAAAAGGGGGAAAAGAAAAAACCGACAGAATTCTAAGAAACAAATTTAAACATTTGTACATTTTTGTTTTTCCCAATATTTCAAAAATACTATCCGGAATTTGATGAAATTCGAATGGCAATCAGTTATCGTAATATAAAAAATGACAACAGTATTAGCTTGAAAGATTATAATTAGTTAGCGAATTACGTGGTACAATCAAAATTTTAAACATTAATATATTTTGAATACAGAATTTAATCTTGATACATCTGTCAAATTAAATGATGACAAGATCAACGGGACCAAAAACAAAAAAAAACCCAGTAAAATTCGAAAATACGGTAAGATAAATCAATGAAGAATTATGAATTAACTGCAGAAATCAGCCAATTGCAAAATGCCGGTTCGCGTGAACTTTTCCTGGTTAAATAATAATCCGGTTACAAATATAAGTTACCGGCTCCATGGATGGAGGTATTTTGGGAAAGGTTAGTGGTGTCGGCATTGAACCTTCGGACTAGTTAAACCTTTATTATAATTATTATTACTGTCACCGGAATGGGGGGGGGGGGGGCAGACGGACGTGGAAAAGGGACGCTTAAGCGTTAGACGAGTGTGGGAATCTTACTAACTTCATGAGGGAACACTAAACCATAGTGCCCCACTCACTGTTTCGTGTTTACCCGATCCCCATTAACGCCTACTGTCACCTCCTCGTTGTGCCCCCTAGGGAGTTTATAACACGTAAATGACAGAGGTGCTGCCACGGGTTCAGTCCTCTTCAGTTCATGGTTGTAAGCCCACGCCATCATGCCCTAAGTAGGAGCAACCATAGGACAGGCATTTATCCGGCCCGCTACCCATTTGGGCATGAGGTGTAAACCAAATGGAACCAGGGGGAAGGCGCTCACCCGGGCGTCATCGATGGGTAGAGCCAGGATCTCTTCGGGGTTGCCTGATGTAGACGTATGGGTCTTGGTTGCTAGGACCACCAGCGGCGACCTGTTCAGGTCTTAAGCGCCTGTTGGGGTCAGGCTGGTGGTAGGTTTGTCCCTCCCGAATAAAGGTCTGGTCACACATCACCGCACCGCGGCACGGTTCTGTATCGGATCTGATTCATTTATGAAGGATAGATAGTAACCGGTCACACATGCCCGACACCGGGTCAACCGACCCGTTACTATCTATCCTTCGTATTTAAATCAGATCCGACACACCCGTGCTGCAGTGTGATTATGTGTGAACAGACCGGAGCAGTGCCGGAACCACCGGGGTGGCAAAAGTTAGGTACGGCCGGACTCACACTCCGGTGCAATGCCCAATGTGCTTGCATACATTCAGTGTCACCGAAATGGATCAGGAACACGTGTAGAGCATTGCAAAATTTTCCAGTAAGTAAATCAAAAACATTTGGAAAGTATTGCATAATAATAATAATATTCTTATTCGCATTCTCTGTCTCTTAAAGGATGATAACTCCGGAGTAGTTTCAATGGTCACCGATATTTTCGTTATAAAAATATTATCAGAAACGAAGAGAACATATCGGTAAAATTAACATAAATTTTAGTTTACATATCTTCCTGTTTACATGTCAAACTGAAAATCTTGAATTTAACACTATAAGAAATCATCCACATGTGGTGATAGGGAGAGGAATTTCTGTACTACAACTAATGATTACAATTTTTAAGCAATCTTTGAGGAACGGAAGAATTCTGCTATCATATTTTTGTACTTGGTGTTAAAGCATGAGTTAAATTTAAAAAAACGAATCTTCAAATTGGGTTGACCCATCCTGACTTTTTCGGAAGACTTTGTTGAAGAGTGACAAAGTTCGCTTTCTTACACTATGAAACATGCCTAACAGGTTTTAGGCTTGAGCAAGCAATTGAGCATGATCCCGATTGTTAGAAGTCAAAGCTTGCCCAGCAAATTCGACGGTTCATTGCAGTGATATGAAAGAATGAAAAATATTAAATCCATTTTATTTAAATAATTGACTAGAAGAAGTCATTAAGTAGTAGTGAAATTGATGAATCAATTTTCAAACTTCTCAAGCACGTGCACAAGAGCCTCGTTTCATCATAGCTAAATTCTAAATTAGCTATTGTTCACAAATGATTTCAGTTGAGGTGGTAATAGCCTTTAGCGAAATACCTTTTCGATGACTAACGAGTGGTAATGTATGTTAAAGTGTATTTCCCAGATAAAAGGTTTTCACTGTGTTTATCTGTTTTGGTGAAAATACCTAATGGACGTGAGGTTGATATTTGTTGCGGGATTTTGCGATAACGTTAACCAATTCCGTCTAGACCCTGGAAATAAAACGAATGTCAAAAACAAAGTAACGAATGGCAAGATTGAAGCAGAGGATAATTGGTGAAATAACTTTTTGTTTAATTTTACCGTTGGAATATTAAAAACCGACTGATAAGGATTTCTAAAAATAAAATAAAATCCCTTTACTAATAATAAATATATTTATTTTTAGTGATTTGGAGCATTTTAAAAACATACTGGATACTCTTTTATTCAACCGAAAATTTTAATTTAGTTCATAATATTTTTTTTTTTTTAATTACATGTACAAGTTTAAATTTTAGCTATTATAAGCTATTCCCATCCGCCTCTTTCCTTAAGTTAAGCATTTTTGCTTACGCTCCATTAACTAATTTAAGTGCTTTATTAGAATGAAATGGAAGATTTAATTGGTGTTGCTTTTATAAATTGAAATTATGGTCCCCTAAAAAATAAATTAGTCTAATATCGTTTTTGAGATAGCTACGTTATCATACACACGTTCGAAAACCGTTTTGAAAGTATTATTTTAAGTTAGGGAACTTTAAAATAAAAAACACTCCGACTCAAAATCACTAAACTGCGATTTCGATTGCTCAGATCTAATATTTTTTGTTTAGATAATAACACGATGTACATTACTAGAATGAACTGTGAATCATATTTTTTTTTTAATAGAAGAAATATTCACCTCATTAAAGCATTATACATGAACTGTTTTATAGAGGACAATAGTGAGAACTTGGTGCAATTAATTAGAATTTCTCATAAAATTACTTACATATCCTTTAAGTATAATGCATTTTTATTTTTTTTAAATTGCGGGGAGGGATTTGATTTGTATTAGCAGAGCATTCTTTTATCCTTTAAACAAATTTTATGCATTAACGTAATTATCTCAGGCAACGCAAAAAAAAAAGTGAAAAATTTATGTTCCTTATTTTTAAAATTGTTATTTTATTTAAAGATCATTTTAAAAACAATGGGTTTCAGAGCCATTATTCCAATCTTCAGATGTTGCCCGATATATATACATATATTTGTCCTTATTTTATCATTTATGTAATATAATTTTTAAGTTATATTAAAAAATGTGTCCTATATAGTATGAATGAATTAGAAAATCCTAACATTTTTCGGTAAAAATTAATGTAGGTACTAATACAACATAATCGTGTTTTTCACCTATTAAGCTTCGAGAACTTGAAATTTGTTGTTTAATGGAGCAGATGCCTAATTATGAATGAATGAATAATGGATTAAATATATACAAAATTTAAAGTAATAAAAAGTAAAATAAAATAATCTTTATAGCATAGACAATGGCAGTAAACCGTCTGTCGATGCCTTTTTTAGCCAGTTTTAATTTTATCCATGTTTAGCATTTCGGCCTTAATTTCAGACTCAATTTCGTTTATGAAATGCTCCGGAACTAGTGTTTTAAGGACTTCTCTATTGATTTCGATTTGAACCTAATTACCGGGCCTTTTTTACTTTAGGTACAACAGTTACTTTTTCATGTTATTAGTGATTTCAGTTACCAAGTCATATGATCTTTATTGATGGTTATAGAACCTCATACAATTTGCTATTTGAAGTAGGTAATTTGATATTCTGTAAATCATTGAAAATGAGAAGAAATTTCGTTTTATTTCTCCTGAAGAGGAGAAACAAAACGAATGTGGTACAAACCGGACCCATCTTGGAGGAGGGGGTACGCAAAAAAAGGACCTTTTTGATGCAATTTTAAAATCAATTAAGTCTTTTTGGCTCCCAAAATGGAATCTGGTTCTATTTCACAATACAATTTCTGGTAGGTAATACTTACATTTTAAATAAATGTTGTTGTTTTTGTATATAACCTTTTTATTTCACTTTTTTCTTTTAAAATACCCATGTTATTATTAGTATGATAAATCACAAACAACATGAAAAAGTAACTGGTGTACCTAAAGTAAAAAAGACCCTAATTACCTATTTTTACTAGTTCTTTATACCAAGATATTTCCTTATCTACAATTATATTTGCTAGAATGTTTGGTTCTTATCGGTAATGGGCACGCCATTTACTTCTAACGTTTAAAAGTGATAACAGTTACTTTTAACAGGTTATAAAAATCATATGACATATATAATGATTTATTCAATTGAATTTTGTTGTTTATTGAAATGATGTTTACTTTGAAAAGTCTTTTTTCGGACGACTGTAGATGAAGAAAGTGCTCTTCAGCTCCTACAGTCAAAGGAGGTCTCATTATTCCCATGCAGAAATTTTGTGCCAAAGGACGTTGCATGAGATTATCCCTGTCCCTATTTGCCTGGAGATGTCATAAGCGGGAGTGTCGGTTAACATTTGGAATTCGATTGGGACATGGTTAGAAAATTCAAGAATACCGCTAGAAACGGTTGTACAGTTTATATTTGCCTGGTGTGAAGAATTGACAAGCTTGAAATTTTGCGAAACAACAAAATGACGCGGGACGAAGGGGGACTTCCTAGGATCATATTTAGGCCAGTTTTTGTGGAGGACGCAGCAGAAACCGGGTGAAGATCATTTTAATTTAATTTCATATGATATTAAAGAATTTTGGAATTTTTATAAAATTAAAATTACAGTTATCATTACAGTTATTTTACTTTTAACCGATAAGAACCAAATATATGTTAATCTAACCTAATTTTTTTTATGTTCAATTAATAAAATTGGTGACCTGGACACCTCAAATACTGCTTCCACCACCTCTATAGAGAATCCCGATTCCAGCTGGTTAAGAAGTACGAAAACTCCAAAACGACCGATTTATTAATTTAACTTGTTTTTTGTTAGCAAGACGCAATAGTAAGTGTTTCATCCAATTATTTTATATTCATGGTAGCCATTTCTAGTTGATGGGTGTTAGGAGGTATTTCGCCTGAAAGAAATGAATGTTTTGTTGTTCAAGATGGCAAAGTTATGTTTATTAAAAGGAAGTTTTTAACATATAACAAGGAAGGGTACAGGAGAAAAACCAGTCAAAAAAGCTAATTTTGAGAAATACGCATTTGAATATTACCCATTTCAGGGAGGCTAAAAAAAATGAACAATATATATCCAATTGTGTCATTAACTTATATTTTTGTAACTACAATATTTAAAAAAATTACAAGTAACAACAAGGGAAACGCAAAATTATGTCCTGGAAAAATTTCTTGAATCAGTTAGCTAGTAATTCCTCGGGGGATCTACAGCGTATTCCTTGCCACTTACTACACTGTGAACATTGTCTGATGTTAAATTTTGGTAAAAAAATTTGCCTCTTGTCTTTCCAAGAATTAAGATAAATGGAGGAGGTTGCGATATTTTGCTTTTATTGGAAGTTTTCTACTATACAAATTTTGGATTTTTTACTCTTTTTTTTTTTTCTTCTCCCATTGGGCTGAATTTGTATATATCCCGAAAATATCTAGTCTTTCTCTATCATCTGTAAAATAATTCGCGCAATGACTAATGGGACTTTTCTTACAGGGTTTTGTATTAATATGATAGACTATTCGAAAATTATACTTCATCAACCACTAGATGTCACCGGTATTCCATTTCCTTAAAAAAAAAGAATGTTGGGTTTTTCCCTTGTACCAGTCATAGAAAACCAAGAAATGCATCGCTTAGAAGTTTAGTTGTTGGTTAAATTAAACATTCCATCTACATAGATATTTTCGATTTTAGGGAAACGTTATTAGCGAAAGCGTTTAATAACTGAATTATCTAGTTCCTGAATTCCAGACAAGAAAAAAAACTATGAAAGTGGCTCATAGCAAAGAAATGGCGAATGCTCCACCACTCCCGGTCTACAAGTGAAATTGTATTGAAATAATATAACGTGTATTTATTCCTTCTAAGTATATATGAATATATGTACATATATGCTTAGAAGGAATATGTGTATATATAAGTATAGTATAGTATATAAGTATATATATAAGTATATGATGGAAACTAAACAATTTTCTTATTTTATTTTCTGACAAATAAGACATGTTAGATGTATTTGCATTCCAGGTTTTACTTGAAGCTCTGCAGCATCATTGTTGATTATTATCTATCACTATAGATTTTTGTCTTAACATACGCCAGGGTTTGTGTGATAATAGTGGTCTTGGTTTGGTATTAAGACTTAGAAAAAAACAAAACTAATCCATTCATTGATTAGAATTTCGTGGCATATATAATATAAATATACAGCTTGAGGTAGACCATTGCGTGCGTAGATAAGAATAGGAGATTGCCTCGACAAACTGTATTAATTTTGTATTTTTAACATCTCCTGCGGTATAGTGGTCAGGGTTTGATATCAATAATTAAAAAAAAAATCAAAATTTTTATCTTGTAATTGTAAAAATTATTTGATAATTTTTATGTGGAGTGATTTTCATTTTTGAGTATAAGAGAAAAAAAACATACCATGATCCTTTATTTTGGAGGAAAAATAAACTAATAACACGTTGTGACTAATTCTGTAATGCATCAGATTTTTTTTATAGATATTCTCCATATGTTTTGAGTTGCAGTAGTTGATAAAGAACAGTTTAGTTTAAAATTCAGAATTATTTTTATGTGCTCAGGTGTCTAGTAGCTACTGCAAGTTTTCATTCTTTGGTGAAAAGTTTGAATAAAATCCATAATATAACGTGCCAAAATATGTTATCAATACAAAATATGAAAAAGTTGTGAAGTGGAATCAAAATGATAAATATAACATTAAAATGCATCTTCCGAAAGGTTTTGTTTATTTTATGATCAATATTTATATTGATATTTTTGTTCGCAATTTGATCAATATTATTTATATTCTTCATACCTTTTCAAGGCTTTTCAGTGATAAATCATTATTTTTAATCACATCAATAAAAATCAAAGATCAATTTCAATTTATACGTTTGAATCAAACATAATTTTTAAAATATATGATTTTTTGGAAATCATAATTATCGATTTCAAACTATGGTTAGCTGGACAACTTACTAACCCCAACGTCGCTGGTTCCTAATCCACCAGATGGGCCCCAAGGTTATTCTAGAGGAGTAAAAAATCATTGGTTATGCAAAATGTAGGTCCGAGCCTGTGCGATGTCAGGTACTAGTTAAAGAACCCTAAACTAATTATACCTTGTTATATCTTGGAATTTAAGGTAGTAATAGTCAAAACTTAGGAATCCCATTTTCACATTGTCAGATGAGCCATAGTAGTATAAGGTGGCGTTAAGAAAAAAACAAAAATACTTTATTTGTAATAAGTCTTTTTGTTCATTAATTTTACAAATTAGAAGTAGCTGATTATCATTCAAGGGTATCCTTTACGTTTTTTACCAAACTATCAAAATATAAGTTTTATATTACTTCAGGAGACCTACATCCAAAATTAAAAAAAAAAAAAAAAAAAAATATTGGCTTGAATCAGAATCATCAGTGACCGTAAATAATGCTTATAATTTAATGCCAAGCTTGTAATGAATAAAATTATCAAGGTTGTAAGAGTGCAAACTCAGCTGTTTTCGAGCACTGCAATGAACTCCATAACATCAAATACGATATTCAACCCGGACTGCTTTGTAGTTCAAGGGTACAAATAATGAATGGGCTGCCTCGTGTAATATCATTAAATCACAATTCCTAGATCACTGACTTGATAATATACCTAATTACTGTTATGATGATATTCCTAATTACCTGCACTTATAGCTCCTCAGTAGATTTAAGGTGATGATACCAAGCATCGGATTTTTTAAATTTTTAATTAATTACTTATGTTTCTACATTTTTAAGGCGTTTCCGTACCTTATTTTTTATTTATTGGTTTTTACAACATTAAAAATATTAAATTTTTTAAAACTTTTGCTGGAATTAATATTTCAATTTTCAATAAAACTGCTTAAAAAGAGTTATGTTTTAAAAAGTCAATTTTTTATCTTTGAAATGTAACTTTTTATCATCACTTCAAAATTAAATATGTGCAACTCTGAATACAAAGGATCTAAGCCAGTCTTGCCTAAAACGTGCCCGGCTGTTCTCTTGGTGGCCGTGAAAATTTTCCTATATTACATATTATATTAACATTTTATAATTACTTTGTATTTGTAAATTTGAATGAAATACGTAATTAGTTCATTTCTAAACTAACCAATCGCGTCAAATGTGCAGTCAACTGCCTGTCGTGGCTGTATTTAATCCATTCGAACAAACGGATAGTCAAGAACCCATATCCCAGTTCGAGGATATGTGAAACACGTCTTTCTTTGATGAACGATGCTACGATTTAAGATTACATTTGAATTGGAAACTAATATAAGTTAACAACACTAAGCACTAATGTTATCATGGATAAGTTTTGGGTGGGGGAGGTAGAATTATTAATTTTGCTAGTTTATCCGACAACAACAAATTTCGACGGACTGATTTTCAATAAAAAAGAGATTAATGAAATATTACTACTAATTGCCTTCTCTTTCCATTATAACATTGTAACATTAAACAAAAAAACATATTGTTTAGAAGTCCCAGATCTTTTCTTGGAACAAACTAACAGCTGGAAAAAACTGCCATAGCACGTGTTTGTGACTAAGATGTTCGAGGGTTCCACGAGGGTCTAGACGATTCTCCTTTCGACTCTATACAAGGATCGTTTGACTGGACAGTTAGTCTTGTTCTGAAGTTCAAGCCATATGATTATTAGTGTGTCACAAAGTGATAATTTTTGTAACCTGTTCTAATATTTGTGTATTTATAATTCGTGTGGCATTGAATATTTTTATTCCTATTTGAATAAACATTGTTAAACCTCAGAAGTGTCACAATATTTTGTCAACTCGAATATTACTATTTGAACAGTGGAAAGCCATAGATTGTCATTTACTTTATCGCAATTATTTAGCAATCACTAAAACATTAATTAGGGCCAGGATGGCCGAGTGGACAAGGGCGCTTGCAATAGATAATCAAAGTTAAGCAACGTCCATCGTGGTCAGTACGTGGATGGGTGACCGCTCCATTCGGGTGACCGCCCACCAATAAAAGCCACGCAGTCCAAGTCTACCCCCACCCCCGGGTATGTGAGGCCCGTCGGCCTACTGGAGGCGACTCACACCGACCGTGCGTAGGAGTGATGAACCTTCCCCGTGTATCTCATCGAGAATCGTGGAGTGGTTTTCCAGGATGTCAGTAACCGCCCGGAGGTTTGGTTCAGGGACGGTATGCTTCAGGGGAAGAAATATAGGTCTTAGGGGCCTGCTGACTCTGAGCTACCATTATTCTTGGACCTAGACCAGTTTGTCACTGTCCTTGAACCCGAGAGAGCTGACGCCATCGGTGGGAAGGACACTACCAAATTGGCCCCAATGGGATTGGTTATGGAGCTATGGGCAGTTTGCCGCTGTACCATGGTGACCATGGCTTGCAGCAACGTGATGTTCGGGCTACCCCCTCCAGGCTGTCTGTACTCCCGCAAGCAAAACAAATGTCTGTAAGAAGACCACACTGCGCGGCCAAAGGTCTCATTAGGCCTAATGCGCCAACCGAAAAAAAAAAAAAAAAAAAAAAAAAAAAAAAAAAAAAAAAAAACATTAATTAAGCGGACATGAATTTTTTTTCTTAATTAAGGTACAAAAAAGTGTTTTGGTGGCACAAGAAGTTTTTTATTTGGATTATCGGAGTTGTTATTAGAACCTAATATAGCACGTGCACCACCCACATCCCTATAAATTGCAAATCTTTATGTTCCTTGTGATAAAAGATTAAGAAAAGCCAATGTTTCCAGAAAAAAAGTAAGCGCACTATACCAAAATTGATTTCAAAGATGGCGGAATGACGAATTTGATTTGAGTTCGTTTTTTGCTCACTGACATTCACCATTATGCTTAATTTCGCCATAACTGGTCTTTTATTAAAGCTGGATAGTTCTGCATTCATAATAAATAAAGAAGCATACAAAAATAATTATTCTAGACAGCATAAAATACATTTAAAGTCAACTTTTTCAATTCGCTGGCATAAAAGTTAAAATTCCAAGTTTAATTGTGATTAAACGGCCATCATTAACGAAAAACGCCTTAAAATAAAACACATGGAGCAACTATTCTACTTTGAAAATCACTGGTCAAATTTGAATATATGTCAACTAGGTTCATAGAAAACGGATCTTAACAGCGAAAAGTCCCCAGGGATTCGGGCGCATTTTTCCCCCATCTGCCACTTCGTTCAATCCTCGTACATGATATTATTACAGCGGCTTTATGATATTACTTTGAATGGATAATCGAGCCTATGTAACTGCAAATAATTAATAGACATAAAGAAAGATGTAACCTTTTTTTTTTTTTATTTTTTTTTTTTTTTTACGATCGGGAAAGTAGTTGCCATGGGCTTAGCATAAACAAGGTTTGATCTCTGAAAAGCTACCATTCAAGAAGAAGCAGTTCGAAGAATAAGAAGAATGGCACCAGTGCGGTACAGCTAAGCGCAATGGCTACCGAAACCCTTATAGCCTTCATGCAAGGTAGGAATGAAAATAAATAAATAATAAACTCTATAGTTATACATACTTGGGGAAAGGTTTGCTAAACAAATTACCTTCAGTTTAAGTTAAAAATTACGCTAAAAATACATCGCAAACTGTAATGATGTTGTCTTACCTAACTAAGGATGGAAGTCAACCTTTTCCTGCCTTCGATGGTTTAGGAAAGTTTTCTTTCAATTCTTAAAAAAAAGGCAGGGCCAATTTTCTATCTACGCACCTGGGACAAAAACCGCAAGATTGTGAGTTCATCTCTGATCGCATCTCTAATGAACTTTAGTTTAAGAGAAAATAGATGTTGTGAAGGCAATGAAATTAATCGAAAATTGTAAAAATGTATTTATAGATAAACAACATAATATCTTCCTTATAAATCATCTTTATTAATTTCTTGTCTAAGTTGCAGTACCTTACCTCACTCTCAGGACCGTTCTATTTTAAACTATTTTCGTTTAAATATAAATAGTCATTCTCTCTTAAACATGCCAACTACTTTTCACGTTAAAATGCTGAGAAATGAAAGTATATAAATAAATTACAATAGCGAAATTAAGAAAAGAAAACTTTAATGTACTAGGTATCGAGAGATAGGCCCTATTTTAAAGGAATATTTCTCTTTAAATAAATATTGATTACTTTAATAAATTAAAATAGAGCAAAAGAAGAAGAAGACGTAAATGATGTTGGAATGTTTATTTGATGGCCTATCTCCTTGCTGAAAAAGAAAATATATTAATTTAAATACTAACAAAATAAGTACCTAAGCAACTCGTCAGAAAATTAATGTTTAATCAGCTTCCTTAGTAAAATTATTATATTTTTTTAAGAATAATCTAATTAAAATATCCGTTTCGGGATGGCTTAGCATACCTTCAAAATAAATTAAAAGAGAGCAAAAGAAGAAGACGTAAATGATTTTGGAATGGTTATGTGATGGTCAATCTCCTTGCTGAGAAAGAAAATCTATTAATTGAAATACTAAAAAAATAAGTAAGCAACTAACCTTAAACTTAAAGTTTAAAAAATACAATATAAATCTCCTTAATTAATTTAATTCATAATTAAATAAGCTCCCTTAATAAGATTTTAATTAGAATAAAACAATCGTATTAAACGTTTATGTTTCGAATTGACATTTTAAAACAAAAAAAAAAAATAATAATAATTTTAATCTTAACAGAATAAGAAGGCAACTAACCTAAAAACCAAACAACAATATAAATAGTTATAATTAAAATTACTTTAATTTAAGAAGTTAAAAAGAAATGAAGCTACAAAAATTAGAAATTAAATTTTATTAATGGATATAGACTTTATAGAAAATTCAGAATTTATGAAATAATAATAAAATAAAAGGTTCGTAGCCTTGCAGGTCACCACTGAAAGTCCTGGGTAATTCAAAATGGAGGTCCACGAGCCTGTGCGATGTCAGGTTCTCGTTAAAGATGTATCTAGTAATTATAATAAGTTACCTGTATTATATAAAATGTAGTAATCGTAATGTAGCATTGTCCGATAAGGCATAGTAGCATTAAGGGACGTTAAATAAACATTATTTATTTATTAACAACAAATAAACTTATCACAGAATTAGAATTTGCGATCTGCAAAACGCTATGCAATGAGGAAAGTTTGAGGGCTGCTTCGCCAACATTCCGTTATAGGAATAAAGGTTTAATTAAATGCTAAATAAATAAAGTAAAAATAATGTAAATGTGAAAAAAGTAAGACATTTAACAGTCATACCTTAACGAATACATTTTTTTTACCCTAATTTAAAAACAAAAAGTCATCATTAAAAGTGGTCAGTTTTCCTCCATTGTGGGAATGCCATTGCAAATTAGCATCCACTGAAGAAATTTTAAAAATTATGGTACCGGAATTTATTTATTTATCTTGTATTATTTATAATTTTTAGCATGAAGTGTGTCCTAACTAAGATGAGACATTGTTTTAAATTGCACTTTATTGCAAACATGACCATGGTTACTGTCCATTACCCTGTTAACATTTTGCAGAAGGTGGGGATGTCCTTAGGGGGGAGAGCTAACCCAAGCAACATTCCGCGACTCCCTTCAGTCGCAAACCCGCAGTGTCCGTCAGTTGGTTCGCCGATCCTCCACGTCCAATTTGTTTTTGTTTTTTTTTTCTATCTTGAAATTTGGTGAGTACGAGATATTTATATTTATATATTATTTTTGTTAAATAATAGAATATATATAAAACTTAAGGAATGAATCACCCTCCCCAAAAGAATATAGAAAATAATGACAGTGGAGTTACACATCGAAATCTCACAAAATCTCTAGTATTAGTGTAAATTGTTTTAATAAAATTCTTGTTTTATATATATATATATATATATATATATATATATATATATATATATATATATATATATATATATATATATATATATAAGTGTGTTCGATTTTTGTGTTGTTTTCTTTTCTTTTTTTGCCGAATTATACCCCACTGAATATTATTCAGGGACCGCACCTAAAACATAGTAGTTTTTATTTTTTTGGGGGGGCTAACTAATTCGTGACTGTCAACAAACCTTTAACAATCAGTTATGAATCGTTAGGTAATTTAATACTGACAGGTCAGGATGAATGATGACACTCAGCAGTGCTTCTTCCTTAACTTTTGTCAGCTAATCAGTTGTTTCCGGAGATCTCGCGTCCAACGCTTTTTCAACTCCATTTTACGTCAGCTGTTGCCATGTATCTTATTAGCCGATTAAATTTCCGTATACAGTGGATATCGTTTATAACGACATTAAAGGGACCGTAAAAACTTCGTCGTTATAGGCGATCGTCGTTACATCCGACATATCGCTTGTAGCGACGCCGCAATCTCGCTACATCAGGTCTAGTCCATTTTTAACAGCTGGTTGTAATGATAGCCTTTTTACAAATAATTATCTTGTGTAAGGGATAGTGGGTCAAAAAATAACTGGAACGTTTTTTGAAGAAAAAGCTATAATTTATATTATAAAACAAATAAGAACAGAGTAATTCTTTAAAAAATTGATCTTGACCATTTTAAAAAAACATTTGAAAGTAAAAATGAAATAATGGGAAAAAATTATGAGAGATCGTAATAAATAAAATCGTCTGGATTATAAAAAAAAAACTAAAGGTTTTGGGCATAGCTTAAAGCATTTGGTAAAGAGGGTATGTCTTCAAGAATTTCGTCGTCTTCATCTATCTCCTTTACTTCTTTCAAAAGTTCCTCATCGGTAAGTTACATTCAGTTATTAATTCATCGTCGATTTTAATGAAGTCTTTTAGGGTTTCCTCAAACTGATTCGATTATTTGAAGGAATAAAAACAATAACAATCAAGGGAAGGAGTTTCCTAGAAAAGGTAAGCCGGATGGAAGACTTCTTTTTGGAAGCCGGACGTTATAACCGATCTTTTTGTTCCCCGGGGGACCCAAAATGGGTCGCTCAAGCCGATCAGTCGCAATAGCCGTGGTCGTAATAGCCGGGTAAAAATTCATTAAAATATGACCGTAGGGACCTGGGACTTAAGATTTCCGTCGCTATAAGCGGTACGTCGTTATAGCCGATGTCGTTATAAACGATATCCACTGTACATTAGTATGAAAACGTATGTAAAGAGTTTTTATATGATGGTCAATTGTTTACGTATGTAAGTATGTTGGGTTTTGTTGGTAACGTATCATTTTGATTTTGTTATGCATCGTAATATTTTCGATTGAATGGTTTGAAGTGGGTATTTTTGGGTGTAATTTACTAAATAGCGATGAATAGTATGTCAACACTTGTTTTCGTTAATACGAATGTGTATTTAGTTTTTGTCTAAGTCCTAATTTTGAAGTCTTAGAAAAACGTGAGTGAATTAGGTTGAATCGTATTTAATTCTGCATAAAAAAAATAAATAAATAAATAAAAACGATATTGAACATTAAGATCAAAAATAGACACTGCTGAATAACTTTCTGACAAACTCGGAATTGATTAGATAGGTTAAAAATAAATTTTTGGTAACATAAAGTTTCTTAGATTCATAGATCAGAGCGAAAAGTTGTAAATTAAAAGAAAAAAAGTTGATTAATTAATATTTTTTTAAATAAATTTAATCAATTAGGAGTTGTTAACATTTTTTAGTTACAATATTAACAATCTTAAAAATTTGATTAATATTGGGAAAAAAATTAAGTTTTGTAATTTTCTCTACATTTTCATAATCACTGGGTTTTTCAGATCCCGGATTTTTATGCATTAAAAAGCGTCAAAGTATGCAGTAAAAATCTAAAAATGTGCTAATAAACAATTGTAATATTCAAAGACAATAATGTGTATAAAATATTTCACCGGAAAGACAGTGGAGGAGACTATTTAGAAATGAAACCGAAATGATTTTAAATTTTGTTGAATCTTAAACAAACATATATTTCCGGCAATAACATTAAACGCATTTAAAACTAATATATAAAAATAATTCAAACTTACTAGTTAACAAGATAAATAAATACAAGAATAACATTAATAAAGATAACTAAATTAACAATCAATTAAAAGTATATAAAACAAGTGAATTAATCAATAAAACTAATTATTAAATTCATTTCTAAATTTATTTCTGTGGATCCTAAACATCTATCGTTTAAAATATTTTTATGATTCCAAAATGATCTTTCGACATCAACTGATATGATTGGAACAAATTTATAAGCGTCTAAAATTATTTGGTCGTTGTCTATGCCGCTTAGAACAATTGAATTATCCCCGTTTAAAATTGTATTAATATTTCCCATGATATTAAGCCCTGAATTTTTCATAAAAGCATCTTCCGTTTTTTTTTTTTTTTTTTTTTTTTTCAAAGCTTCTCCAACATGGCCTGGGATGCGATTTATATGTTTATTAATAAGAAAGGGAAGTGGAAAGACGGGAACCTCAGTAACCATTAATTCGAAGAAAAACTTATTTGCGGCAAATAACCCCGATCGAATTGGAAATATTAGCTCCCACGTTGGATATTATTTTTATATTTTTAAATATATTGTTTACTTTATTGACTCATCAAAATATGCAGTAATCATCAAATATGCAAAATAAAACTCTAATTCGTAACCATATCTGATCCGCTATTTTAAAGCACACAAACAAGAAATGCAATTGCCGGGCCCTTGTAATCACCAACTCCTTTAGAGTGTGAAGAAGACCTAAATTTTCCTAATATAAAGAACTTTAGTGTATAATATTTTTCAACATCAGGTAGTAGAATATTAATGTAGAATATTTTTCAACATCCGGTAGTTATTCCTTGGAGTATTTAAGTTTTGGAGTATCTAAGTAAATCTTTGAACATAAATTATGTTTCTGAAAAGAACAGTGTTAAATTTTAAATAGTTTCACACTTACGATGCTATTTTCTTATGTAAGAGCAAAAGAGCTTTAAGTGTTGTGCATCCAATATTCCGTGCTGTATCAATCTAATGATAAGTTTTAAAATAATCTATACTTCGTTTCTAAGAGGATCTGAGAGAAATTCAATAAGAAAAAAATTCTTGCATCATTTTTTTTTCTTTTCGAGTAATATATACATAGTAATGTAATTATTCAAAGAAGTAAATAAGTGAACTTGCAAAAATCAACAAATTTCATTCATTAAATTTTTTTTTATAATCTATATAAAAAAGATAAAATTCTGTTTGTTTACTTGTTTGTTATTTATAGAAATCCATACCGTTTGTCCTAAATTCTCCAAATTTCGCTCAGTTGTTCTTTTATACCAGGTGCGAACACCTCTACATATTAAAATTGCATAACTTCAGCCAATCTCTGGGTATATTCTTTATTGTTATAAAAATCGTTTTGATCTCGCTTTACATTGGTTTTTACGAAATCGACCTTTTGAGTCTAAAAAATTCTCATTTTATAGATTTTGAAGAAGTAATTAATTAATATATACTAAACAGAATGGTACTAAATCTACGAAACTGAGTACCTTTAGTTACTTCTTTTAATCAAATATTTGTAAAATACTGCTTAAAAATGAATCAAAAATCAAAAATGTTGTTTTAATTTTTTTTAATTACGTTCAACAGGGAAAGTAATACAATTTTTTACCAATCATGCTAATTTTTTAAAAATGTTTTTCGATCAGCAGTTTTTTAATGAATATTTTATTATAAAAATTGAAAAAAAAATATACAGGAAAATCCCTCCATTCCGTTGAGTGAACAATATACTTACTTACCTTTGGTTATACATATAAAAAATAAAATTAGAGATGTTGGGAAGTAATCGGTACAAATAAAAATAAAATATTTATTATTTATCAATTCTTAATGCATTAGCTAGAATTAATTATATAAACTGACATATTCAGAGATATTCTTGCCATCCTGTTCTATTAACGATATACCTTTTGTTAAATTTAAAATAATCTTTAAATATTTATGTTGACAAAAATTTTGGAAGTAAACTGTACAAATAAAAATAAAATATTGTACATTCATCGATTCATTTATCCTTCATGAATTAGCTAGTAGCAATCAATTGACCTAAAAATATTCAACAAAATAAAAAAAATGAATAACATATCATGCTGTTATGCATTCTATACACTTATTATATTTAATAATACATACATTTATTATAATTAATAACTCGGATAGATATAAAATGCCTAACACGAAAAAAGTTAGAAATGAGATTGAAAAAGATCTCATTTTATTCATATGAAAATATTTTTACGAACTTCAACGCTGATTTACTCCAAACGGGAAAAATGTGACTTAGACCCCTCATTTCTAAGGCCAACATCATATTTATGATGCCCATGGTTAATAATGGGCTTTTTACATATATTTTTTTAAAATCATCATTTGCCAAATATAAACAGCTTCGTATTAACAAAAGGATTTTTCTAGCACTTCGCAAATTAAGCGAAATGGCCTATAGACAATTCTATTATGCTAACATACAGAACAAACTGATGCAAAACAGTTAGAAGCTTTTAGAAACTGCTGAGTCCCACTGTATTTACGAATAATTAGTACATTCATAGTTTATTAGCAACCAAAGACTACATGCCAAACTATGGTATACTTTAAATTCAGAATTTAAACAGGAAATGCAGGGAATTGGCAATGAAAGAATTATGACTTTGTAAAACAAACTAAGGGATTCAATGTGAACAATAGTTACTGATAAATATTGTTCCAGAATGGATTTGCCAAACAAATTATTGCATGATAAAAAATGTTTGAGTAACCGATGAAGTTAGTGATAAAGAAAAAATTTAATTGAGGGAAATTAAAAAATATGAACACAAGACAACTATTTCTGTGAACTGGAAATGAAAGTGCTTGTTCCTATAAGCACGACACAGAAACTCTGGATAAAATACATAAAAAGATTCAAAAATAGAACCTGCAATAGTCTTAGAAGGCGCTAAAGTGTAAGACATAAGTATTATGTATTATCGAAATTCATCATAGTGGATCAGCTGGAGCATCACAGAGAAAGGATACTTTAAAATACCAATCGAATTAAATTTATTCGAAATTGAATGCCTGAACTATATTCAACAATAGTTAGTAATGTGGCATATTTATTATTTTTTTAAATAAATTTAATCATAGAATTGTCTAACAACTTTTAAAAAAGGAGGTGTTCGGCAGTAAAACCAAACAGCCCATTGGATGAAAAAATAATTAATATAATGATAATAGATGTTATTTATTTTTATACCTTAAAAATTCTTATCAAACCCCACCAATTTTAAAAATGCACAAAACAACGAGAAATTGGTTCCCTAAAAGTTTGTGATTATAGTATAAAGATCATCCCAAGGACTTCCAAGCTTCAACACCCGTCCCTATTTTCAACCACCATTCGGCCATCCCGCTACCCTTTCCCATTTTTATCAAGCCTCCATTTCCCTTACGTTTCATTTCTCTTTGTTATCATAGCCGCTAAATATAAAAATTCTTCTGCGTGTTCAAATATATTCCCCACTAAAACTTATAGCAGCATCGTAATCGGTCCCCTTTCTGCAACTTCTAGTGTTAAAAAAAATATTGCATTTTAACATGAAACTTTGCCCTTGGAAAAAAATCTTTGAATCTACGGGACAAGATTAAATGAAATGACTTGGCCACCAATGTGTTAAAAAGAAAATCAAACAATCTTCACTAAAGAATATGATATTGAAACTACAACTCAATGATATTGCATCTTGCTATGTTTCTAGTTTTCCGCATTTCTGAGGCGGTTGGGAGTCTAAGTAGTTTCAGAGTTGTGATTTTTCAGGTAATTTTAGAACCACTGAGCTAGGGAAACATGGAACATACCGCATTTCGTAGAGTTAATTTTAAAGTGGTCGAGTGGGCAAACACATTGGAGAACATATGAGAGATAACTCGAAGATAGCCAGTTCAATACCCGGAGCCAGAAAACATTTAATAATTCTCAGCATTACTCTCCCACCCTCTCCACTGGTCCGGGAAACCCCGGGTTGCCTAAAAAGATGAGGAACAAGAGTAAAAAAAAAAAATACAATTGGACTTTCACAAGCACCGCTGTTATAACTAAAAGTTTCATGGAGGGGCCTTCTGCACTCGTACTTTACCTTAGTTGCTAGTTTCAATTTATGATAAAAAAAACTTTAAATGTAATTAAAATAATTATCCGTGAAAAATAAAACTCTATCGACTTGGAGGCTGTAGATGGTGACTGGTAGATTTTAATGCTTGACTTTATTTATGTCTGCACCGATATATTACTTTTTTTTTTCGGTAGGTACATTAGACCTAATGAGACCTTTGGCCGCGCAGTGTGGTCTTCTTACAGACATTTGTGTTGCTTGCGGGAGCACAGACAGCCTGGAGAGGGTAGCCCAAACCTCATGTTCCTGCAAGCCATGGTCACCATGGTGCAGCGGCAGACTGCCAATAGCCAATCCCATCGGGCCAATTTGGCACTATCCTTCCCACCTATGGCGTCAGCCCTCTCGGGTTCAAGGACAGTGACAAACTGGTCTAGGTCCAAGAATGGTGGAAGCCGAGAGTCAGCAGGCTCCGAGGACCTATATTTATTTCCCTGAAGCATAGCGTCCTTGTACCAAACCTCCGGGTGGTTACTGATATCCTGGAAAACGACACCACGATTCTCAATGGGATGAATGGAGAAGGTACATCACTACTACGCCCGGGCGGTGTAAGTCGCATCCAGTAGCCTGACGGGGCTCACATACCTGGGGGTAGGCTAGGCTTGGACTGCGTGGCGTTCATTGTCGGGAGGTTAACTGAATGGAGCGGTCACCCATCTAAGTTCTAAACACAGTCGACGTTGCTTAACTTTGATTACCTATTACAAGCGCCTTTGTCCACTCGGCCATCCCGGCTTAAACTTAATTTTTTTTCAATATGAGTGATGAAGGCCTGATGTTCAATGATGGTATAAAGAACAATCGGGAAAACTATAATAAGATACAATGTTTCTTTAATTAATTTGACCGCAGCCCTCAACCATTTCACTTCAGTATATATATTGTCAAGTACTTTTCAACATCGCAATTTTTCTTTAATGGCCAGTGACGAAATCGACATCACACTTCCATTTTAACATAATTTTTCAGAAAAGATTATTTATGCGACGGGATTTTATTTAATCATATGTATGTCGTTTGTTCATTAAAATATATAATATATTTTAAGACTTTTAGGTAAAAAGTCAATGGCTCACTTTTTCGCAGAAATTCTAAGTGAAATTTTGGGAGAAAATAAATTAGGTAGACCTCGGCTTTCAGATTGTTTTATTCCATACAAATGCGCAATGGATTTATGTGAAACCTAAATCCCATCTGGGTAATGGTTATTCACAGAATGCGTTTAATTTTTATTTTGTATATCCCGCAAAGAAGTGTTATGTTTATGTAATTCTTTTGCAAGCCATATAGTACCTTAATAGTAAAGCCACAAAAGTAAAATACATTTATCTCTTGTGAGTAGTTGGTAAAAATTTTAGGTAAATGTATGAATGTAAAGAGAGAACCTGATATTACATTTTTCCTATTTTAATTGTATTTTTCCTGTGCAGCCTTGTGCTGTGCAGATAAGTCTGTGCAGACTTAAGGGGCCTCGAAACGCCCACCTGCGAACAGTGCGACGATGTACCACAGTCATTTATGCCCATTGGCGGTTCCAGGGGGAGGGGGCTGCAGCCCCTCCCTTTGGAAATTTATTCGTCATTTTAAGATAGAATTTGACTTTCCTTAATGTAAGGAAGCATGTTAAAGAACAAATAATGAGTTACTTGCAGTACAAGTAGAATTTTAGTTGTGGAAAGGAATATAAAGGTAAAAAAGCTGATAGCAGATCCAAATGAAGGACTTTGGGGCTACAGCCTCCCCCCCTCCCCTTTAGGACTGCAACCCCCCTCCTTTACGATCGGCTGGATCCGCCCATGCTTACACCCCAAATACCGAAAACAGGCTTAAAACCAATACTACAATAAATGCTTGAGAACAATGAGGAACAGGTCTCCATTTTGTATAAATTCAAAAAAGTAACAGAACATTATGACATTATATACACAATTATTAGACGAAGTAATGAATAATTATTAATCTTTGGGCGACACAATAATAAATGAATAAGACATGGATATTTTAAATAATTTTATTAGAGGAGAAAAGATTAAATTAAGTAATATACCTACTTGATAACGACTACGTTGAAGTAATTCTTTACTTAATATACATTTTTTGTTAAAATGTTAGAAATGACCGATAGCAAGCAAAGAAAACAACAAAGTTCAGTAAAATTAATCTTTCTACGCCTTCTAGAGAGTTACGTTTAAACAAAAATAAATAATATTTACAATAAATTACTGATTAAAATCACTAATAGCAAATCTAGACTTTTATGAAGACTAATTAACAAAAAATCAGTCTATAAAAACAACCTTTCTGGATATAGTTATTAAACTACTATTAATTTTTTTACGATTAATTTTTATGGCAAGAGGGGAACTTCTTAATTTAAAATACCAACTGTGGCAAGATAAAAGGGGAAATTGCTCTCTATGTAATATGAACATATCGGAGGATATCTTTCACTTTCTATCTGTATGCCCAATATTAAAAGAATTCAGATCAGCATTTTTGGGAAAACAAAGATTAGATTTTGATAAAACCATAAAAACTTTAAATGGATCAAATTACAAAAATGTATCCTTGTATCTAAAGACAGCCATCAATTATAGATACGAAATGGTTAAAAATTTCAATTTTGACTAAATTAGTATGTATGTAAATAAATATATGTAAGAGTGTCTACATTAACTGAAAGCTTTATTTTGATTGTATATACAATGTAGATAATCTACATTCATAAGAAAAGGCTTTACTTGGACTGTTTACATAGATACTAGAAGACCATGTTTTGTTTTTTGTTTTTTTGTATTTTTTTCTTTTATATTAATTTAGGTAATTGTTTATGTTAAAATTAGTTAGAATTATTAAGCGAACACCTCGACAGACGAATAGGTTCATTGTCGGAAAAAAAAATCGTTTAATTTAAAATTATAATATTTAACTTATATATTTCTAATTCAAATAAAAGTTTCTATCTATCTATTAAAAAAAAAATAGAAAAAAATATAGATCTAAGCATAGGGACGTGGAACGTAAGAAGTTTAAATACAGCGGGTGGGTTAAAATCGGTCGCGAACGAGGTAATAGGGTATAGATTAGATATCGTGGCGCTGCAAGAGGTCCGCTGGCCAGGGGAGGGCTCGTTAAGGGAAGGGAAGTACACTTTGTGGTACGGTGGGAGCGGAAACTATTGTTTAGGCACCGGATTTCTGATTAGAAATAGGTTACTTTCCGCGTTGAAGGACATTCGATTTTACGGGGATAGGTTATCGGTAGCTATATTTCAGGGTCGGTGGTTTAAAATCGCGTTGATCAATATACACGCACCTACTGAAGATAGTGACGATGAAGTTAAATGTGAATATTATGAAAAACTTGAATCGATTTACGACAAACTACCGCGAGGCTACATAAAAATTATTCTGGGAGACGCAAATGCAAAGGTAGGGAGGGAACAAGTATATTATCCTACGATCGGTAGAGAAAGTTTACATGAATATAGTAATGATAACGGAATACGACTAATAAATTTTGCCACCTCGAAAAACCTAATAATCAAAAGTACTACGTTTAAACATAAAGATATACATAAATATACTTGGACGTCTCCGGATTCGCAAACCCGTAATCAAATTGATCACGTCTTGGTTCAACGTAGGTGGCAAAATAGCGTAATTAATATTCGATCATATCGTGGGGCCGAATGCGGGTCGGATCATGAACTAGTAATCGCGAAAATTCGCCAGAGACTTATAACACATAGGAAAAATGAGGCTGGTGTTAATTATGATAATTATAATTTGGAGAAGTTAAAAATTCCAACGGTTAGAAAACAATTCGAACTGGAAGTCAAAAATAGGTTTGAGGCGTTGGAATCGTCCGACGAGGATATCGAAGACATTGATAAGTTGTGGGAAGGTATCAGGGATAGTATTAAAGAGGTCGGTAACTCGTGTCTTGGAAAAAGAGAAAATAAAAATAAACCTTGGTTCGATGATGAATGTATTAACATGTGCGACAAAAGAAAAGCTGCTAAATTAGAAGCGTTAAATATTCCTAACGAAATCAATCTTGCTAACTTTCGAGAATCAAGAAAAGAAACAACTAAACTGCTAAAATTTAAAAAGCGAGAATATCTCAAAAATAAAATAATAGCGATCGAAAGTAACAAAATCGAGAATAACGTTAAAGCCATGTACGAAGGCATAAACGGAATTCGTAAACGGTCGGGTCCGGTTACAACTGGAATTAGGGATGAAAATAACAATATCTTGGCCGATCCGGTAGACATCTTAAGACGATTCAAGGATTATTTCGATAGTATTTTAAATACGGAAAATAATAATCTATCTTCCTCTTCGGAATACCAGAGTGCTGAACCGTTAGTAGTAGAACCGAGTAAAGAGGAGGTTGAAATAGCCATTGGAAAATTAAAATCTCATAAAGCAGCGGGAACAGATAATGTCCCTAGCGAACTAATCAAGACATGCGGGGAAGCTGGGATATCAAAAATATTTCTTTTGGTTAAGAAGATCTGGGAACAAGAAAAGATACCCGAAGAGTGGAAAGAGTCTATTCTCATTCCGATTCACAAAAAGGGATCAAAAACGGATTGCAATAACTATCGCGGAATCTCACTCCTTCCGGTTTGCTATAAAATATTTACGTAAATATTTTAAACCGATCAACCGTAGACCAAATATTCTCTCTTCGCCAAATATTAGAGAAAAAATTAGAATATAACGGAATCGTACATCAGCTTTTTATCGATTTCAAAAAGGCATATGACTCTATTAACCGCCAAAAGTTGTATAACATTCTGGTCGAGCAGGGAATACCAAAAAAATTAGTAAACTTAGTAAAAATTTGTATGACCGAAACGTTCAATAAAGTTAGAATCGGTAATTATTTTTCTGAGAAGTTCGAGGTCCGCTCTGGTTTGAAACAAGGAGATTCTCTCTCACCTGTTTTATTTAATTTAGCGCTGGAATATGCCATTAGGGAGGTGACACGTACCGGAAAGGGTTTGAATTTGGGAGGGAATATACCCGTGCTCGGATATGCCGATGATTTGGTATTGCTTGGGGATGACGTGGAAACCATAGAAATGAACACAAAAACGTTGATGAAAGCCGGACAAGAACTTGGGCTAGAAATGAATACGGATAAGACAAAATATATGGTTAGTCGTAGAAGTGGTGAGGATTTCGCGGATATCAATGTAGGGGGGAATACGTTTGAACAGGTAGAGAAATTTAGATATTTAGGGGCGATGGTAACTAGAAAAAACGAAATCGAAGAGGAAATTAAGGCTAGATTAAAAGCCGGTAATGCTTGCTACTTTTCAGTCGCGAAATTGCTTAGCTCCCGCCTTCTGTCCCAAAACTTAAAAATTAGGATTTACAAAACTATTATTCTTCCAACGGTCGTTTACGGATGCGAAACTTGGCCGCTGACATTGAGGGATGAGCAACGGCTTGGAGTTTTTGAAAATAAAGTACTGCGTAGAATATTTGGACCGAAGAGGGATGAAATAACCGGAGAATTTAGACGCTTACACAACGCCGAACTGAGTGAACTTTACCCAGTAAATATAATTGACGTGATTGCTGCAAGACGAATAAAATGGGCGTGTAAAATTGCAAAACTTGGCTGTGAACGTATTCCGAAAAGATTAATAAGCGCGGTGCCGGATGGGAAACGTCCGAGGGGCAGGCCGAGACGGAGGTGGGAGGATTGCGTTCGGGCGGATCTATCGAAGTTGGGTCTGGAAGACGGTCGATGGATCGAGATGTGCAGGGAGCGAGTGGTGGTGTCGGCATCGAACCTTCGGGTTCGTTAAGCCTTTATTATTATTTATTATTATTATCTATCTATTAAACTACTATTAATTCATTCAACCACTAAATAATTGTACCTAGAAAGAGTTAATTAATACATGCTTATTATCATCTGATCTAAATTAATAATTGAATTCTTTCACTTATCTATTATCTATAAAAAATGACTTACGTTTAATAGAAATTTAGTTTATTTTATCTATAACGTGAAAAATTTTACATGTTACATTTTTTGAATAAAACCATTTTATGAGGACGGTAACAAGTTCATGTGTTATTTTCGTCATAAGAAATAGCAGCATCTTCTTTTATTTTATTTTATTTTTATCTGCACTAATAAAATTGTTATTAAACTACGTAAATAGTAGCTCAATAAAAGTTAACGTTCTTCTAAACAGCAATGAAACTCTTCCTACTCTGCTAATTATCTTATAAACTTTTTATTGCTATAATAATATCGATTTGGTTCTGAAATAATAATCGAAACAGATCATCTGGCAAAGAACGAGTCTTTTTTTTCAAGAGAAAAAAAATTACTTAGGAAAATTATTTATTAAAATTATTCTAAGTAATATAATAACATATATATATATATATATATATATATATATATATATATATGAATACATATATATATATATATATATATATATACAATTATATATATATATATATATATATGAATTTTTCAATGCTGATTAATAATATCCTAAGGGAAAAATATAGATCACGAAATTTCCCAGTTAGTCATGTCCTTTACTGGAATCAAACTTTCACTCACAAAGAATCTGCCGCTCTTGTTGGTGCCACCTTAGGAGCCGAAACATTTCATGTGTAAATAGAAATTTGTTATAAGCGAGGTGAAAGCTTAGTAGCTGTATTTTTTTTTTTTTTTTTTTTTTTTTTTTTTTTTTTATATCATCTTAGGCTTCGGTGATCATCTAATAATCTCAAAAAGTAAATGGCTAATCTGAAGACTTTTGTATCTTGGGATGCCAACAGAAATCACAAACTGTGTAAGTGCCAAGCTGTAAGTTAAGTAACCAGCAACGGACGTTACGGTACCACACAAGTACCAATACTTCTTACGTCACGAGACTTTTCCTTAAGTATCCATACTCGTTATTATCAATATTATATACATAAATAAAAATTTAGATAATTTGTCAACAGACATGGATTAACTAATATTAAAATTATGTAGCAGAAACGATTTTAACTCATAATTGGGCCGGTCTCAAAAATTATTTATTTTTTAGAACGATATTTAAGTTCAGCCACACATTGTTATTTTTTTGTTTTTTATCTCAAAATAAATAATTTAGCACTTAATCTTTTCCATTGACACGCATGTTACATAACATATTTGGCTCTGGCGATTTAATTGATAACATAAACGGATTTAAAAACAATAATTCCGTGTACCTATTTCCATCTATTCTTCTTTTGCATCCGCTCAAATGATCTGTAACAAAAAATATATTTTGATATTATATTTATAAGACTTTTAAATTAATTCCAACAGAAAAAAGAATAAATATATTGGCGAAACTATTTTTTTGTTAAATAATATTTTTATACTCCTGATCTAGGATCCTGTTATATCGAGGTGTAATTTTAAAAAAAATCTTTTTTCAATTTCAACCATTTTCCACTTATTTGAATACGCAAGACATATATTAAAAACATCTGAGCTATCTTCATCAGTTTTACGATTATTTGCATTCATTATGCCTTACTATATTAAGCTGCGGTTTTCTAGATTAGAAGATTACTTTACTAATTGCGTTATATCACATTTGAACTTAAAATGAATTCAAATAATTCTCAACTAAACTCATTGAAATTAATTACTCTGTAAAAACATTTTAAAATTATTATTTCATTAGATGGATATTTATAACAGGTAAATACAAAAAAAAAATAATGATGATTTGGAATAAGAATATCAAGGCAAAATATTACCTAATAGTAATCTTAAGATACGACAAAACGGCCCTCGCTCGAAGCGAAGTCATTGCGCCTTGAACAATTCGGACTACGGTAGCAAAACAAACAAGTTTTTGCTGAGCACGAAGCCTTGTATAGGTACAGTAATTAGCAGTAAAATGTTAAAAATAATCAAAAGTTATAGAAATTATTGATATGAGCCTCTACGAGTTGAATCCTGTAAATTTTGACCCGTTGATGGCCCGGCACCGAAAATGTAAACACGGAACGCTTTGTCAACAAACAACAGAAAACATTGCATTTCTGCTTCAATGGATTCGTAGCAATGACCTTTCTGAACATAATAGCAAACAGACCTTCGAAAAGTGTCTTCTTTTACTTCCTACACGAACTGCGGTAACGGAAATATGTTATCTGTTGCAAGGGCATGCATTTTTTATTACTTTTTTTTCTTCAAAATGAATAACTATCCCCGTGTTTTTATGGATTTAAAATTGGCAAACATCTACTTTGGATGTTTATAACCTATTCCGGCCAATTTTCTAGTCCAATGGCAAATGTTTTTTTTTTTTTTTTTTTTTTTTTTTTACTTTGCCTTTTGAATTTGGTATATTTATATGCCCGCGATTTTACAGCAAAAATTTCATCAAAATCGGTCAAACGGATGTTGTACTTTATTTAATAACTTTTACGTTTTTTTCAATTTTCTCAAAAACGGATCTAACGATTTTGATAAAACTGGGTATTTGATGTACGAGGCCACTGGTGGGTATTTGTTTTACGAGTATTTATATGCCCGCGATATGACAGCAAAAAAGTGTCAAAATTGATCAAACGGAGGGGTACTTTATTTTATAACTTGTTTCCCATTTTTTACGTTTTTTTCGATTTTCTCAAAAGTGGCTTTAAAGAACTTTATTAAGCTCGTCATGTTTAATGAGAATCAAGTATTCTTTAATATCTGGTAAGCCTTATCGTTATTAAAATGTTCTGAGGGGGCTTAAATGGAGAAGGGGCCTATTTTGTTTACCTAATTTCTTTTTGTTTATATGGAGAAATTATCTGTCTTTTGTTTCGTCTATAAATAAGAAACGGCTAAATATGACATATGAAAAAAAAAAAAAAAAGTAAACATATAGAGGAGAAAAAAATAAAAATATTCCGTTAACTCATAAAACCCGTTGAGCCCACGATTGCGCAGTAGGCCATAGTAGGCCAAGACAGAAGATTGTTTATAATTAAAGGTGTTTTGTACATTTAATGGAAATTATTTGCATCGTGTTAACTATATGAAGTTTTCAACAACTAAATAGAGAATTATAAAATCAGACGACTTGGATTATTATTCTTGCATTACCGAATAATCACCAGAAAAAACTTTTATTTAATAATATAAAAAAATATTGTACTTTCAATTTCTACAACGATTTCTAATCAAAGTTAGTTGGTAAGTGAAACTTGTGTGTTGTGCACATCGAAACAGATTTTTAAATTAATGTATGGTAAATTTATAATGGCAAACCCAAGTTGGTTATTGTAAATTTCTATGATATTTTGTTAATACTTGGAAACTATAACTGTAAACATTTATTTTTACAGCAAAAAGGATTAATTAGAAAAATATTAATCATGCTGAATTTTTTGAAATAGTATTAAATGATGTGAAATTATGTATTGTATGTAAAAAGGTAAAGCATGCGTTGAAAATTGTAGCGCTTGTATTTGTCCATAAACAATTAGGATAACCACTCTAATTTTCACGGGCAAGTTCGTGGGTTGAATGATTGGCGTGAGGTAATCAAGGTGTTTGGACCAATCGCGTGAGATACGCAACAATCAATTATTGTTTAAAACGAGTCCATCATAATATGTATATTAGTGCTCCCACCATTTACGCGAACAATTACATATGAACGCTTGCTCCAATTAAACAATGCAGGTATATTATTACATGACTAACGAGTACCTATGTCAACACCGTGAGCAAAAATAATTAATTATAATAGCATATTTAATCATACATTTTGTTTCAACGTATGCAAATTAAAGAATTTTATTTCAGATGAGGGAGTTTCATGATCACCCGTGACATTTTAATGTAAATACTTGGCTTCATCATAATCGTTTATACGCTATAATTCGCCACATTTTATAGCCTCCGCTAATAGATCCGGATTGTTCCATTTATGGGAACTTCTTGACATTTACAATATATCGATTATATTATATGCTATCACATATAAAAAACATAAATAAATAAGCAAAGAAAAATTGTTAAGGTACTGAGTTCATGGTCGGAATTAATAGGAACTGAAATCAACTACTTCAACATTGATGCTTTTTATGAATATTTATTTATATTCCCATATTAAATTACCTTGTGAACCAGTTAGATGGATGATGTTAGTGACCTCAACATGTGAATAACTCGCACATTTCTAATTCAAATTGTAATGTTTTTTTTGTTTTTTTTCCGTTATCTTCGCCTCTACCCTATAGGGTCATTGGCGGTATGTTCACTTATATTTTGTTGTAATACGTGATTTCTTTTAAGTATTTTAACAAAGTTTCTATATTTTCCTCGTTGTCCTTTAACAATTCGTTTAGTGTTTTTTCTATTTTTAGTTTTGTCCGGACATCTTTGTATTTTGCACAGTTTATTAGAAGGTGTTTCACCGTTTGGGGCACGTTAAATTGTAATTTAAAACTATTGTTTAAAAAAAATAAAAACTCCATTTTGTGATAAATTGAGTTAGAAATGGAATAAAGATCTAAAAAATAACAATGGATCTACCAATTGAATGGACATATAATATTTATGGTTTTTTATACGTCTCACGCCTACTCTTCGTTAGTGATACTATTTAAGTGGTAATTATTAACTTTTAATTGGTTTATCCGAATTTAGTGAAGTTTGAAAAACTGACTGTTCATATGATAGAACATGGTACATTGGGGCTAATTCCTCTTAAAATTATGAATGGTTCAAATTTTAATTTTTATTATAATTAGAATAAAAATACATTAAATTTATTATTGAAACTCTAATTTTAATAGCGATTTATTTTACTCCATCAATCATAGATTATAAATTTGATTTATAATATTTATGATGTTATATTTATAACATAAATATAACATCAGACTCATTTTTTCTAAATTATTAGAATCTTAGCTATCTTAGCAAAGGGATAATTGGTTTATTTTGCATTCTAAAGATATATAGATAATTTATAACAATCTAGATGAGAAAATATGAAGTCTTAGTAAAACTAATTAAGGAGTGATGGAGTGGAGAGTTAGTCTTGCTCTAAAGTTAGAATCTTATGGTTATTTTTGTGATACTGTGTCGTTACAAGTTGATACTTTTTGTGATACTGTGTCGTTACAAGTTGATACTTTTTGTGATACTGTGTCGTTACAAGTTGATACTTTTTGTGATATTGTGTCGTTACAAGTTGACACTTTTTGTAAACTTGTTAGTTACTTGAGTTGTTATTGTTTGGCAGACATTGTGAATTATAATTTCCGTTTTATTTAACCCTTTGAACTCGAGGTCTCGGGAGCGGAGCCATTTAAAAATTGTCTTCAGACTCTAGGGCTCCGCTACGGAGACAATGCAAATAATTTTCAGTTTTTAACTCATAAGGACATAAACAAATCGTAAAAACTATTTATGGGATATTTCGCTTATGGTGATAAAAATGACGGTTGCGGCTCGCGGTGTTTGTCATTATTTTTATAGTACGTTAATCTGTTAACATCGGCTATATTTTGTGGTTTTAATTCAACTTTTATTTCCTCGATTGTATAATAATTTAGTTCGGGGCACCAAATAATTCCTTTACTTTGATTTAGTTTCCCATGTGCTTCTACTTTAACGGGAAAGCGATTAAGTAGATTTTCACATTTTAGGAGCTTTTCTGATTGGATATCTGAGAAAACTTCAACTAAAAGGGTTCCATCTCGTAATTTTTTAACTGTTTTTACTTCTCCTATAAGATGTTTTATGCTTTTATATATAATAATGATGATAATAATAATAATAATAAAATTATAAAAATAAAAAATTTGAAATTAATATACAATAATAAAAAAAATATACATACATACATATAACCTAAATTTCATTACAATTCATTACTTGGTTCTAAAATTTTACTGTACGTTTTCAGTGTGTACGTTTTCGCAAATAAGTTGGGTCGAGTTGCCGGTAGGTAACGTCCGAAACGGTGTCGGGTGCAAAGGGTTAAAATTATAAAATTATTTAAACCCACAAAAGTGTTACAATACATTAGTGTGTGTTAAATTTTCCAGTTTCACCAAAGCTGTAAAATTTTAAATAAAAACATGTGCGTTGTGGGTTTTTTCTCTTTATTCTAATACCATCTATTTTACTCAAAGTTTCATACGGGAAGTTTCTTCAAGTATAACCAACATATTTCAAGAAAATTGGGTATATCGAGATTTGTGAAGTATATTTTAACGCCCTCAAGGGCGGTGTTTTTAGAGAACTTTTAGAAGATGGCTTATAAAGTTGTCAACGACAGACGATTAGGCCAATGACCTAGAGGTGCTCACGCACAATCAACGGTAAGCATTGACTAGCTGTATGCTTCAATAGGCACTTTGCCAACCATTGTACCCCGTAATGGACAGCGTTGTGAAGTGTATCAATAGTGAGCAGGCTATGTATCAATGAAAAGGTTCTTCAAGTCTTTAATTTCCTAACATTATACCAACGCAACAAATTAAAAAAAAAAATATAACAAAAAAAACTAAACGATGCCGACACCAGAACTCGATCTCTACAAACCTCCATCAACCGACGGATTCGAACCAACCATTCAAGAATCGGAACCATCCAGAGCAAACTTCAACATAACTGCCTTTGCGCAATCCTCCCACCTCCGTTTTAGACTACCTCTTGGAGGTTTCCCGGTCGGCCCCATGCTTATTAATCATGTAGGGATTCGTTCACCACCGAGTTTCGATATTTTGTTCGTAGCACTGCTATCGCCTCTATTATATTTACCATTATATTTATCTATTATATTATATCAGGTACAATTCACTCAGGTCGGCGTTGTTTAAAAGTTAAAATTCTCCGATTGATTTGTCCCTCTCCGGCCCAAATTATCTATAATAATAATAATAATAAAGGCTTAACGAACCCGAAGGTTCGATGCCGACACCACCACTCGCTCCCTGCACACCTCCATCCATCGACCGTCTTCCAGACCTAACTTCGATAGATCCGCCCTAACGCAATCCTCCCACCTCCGTCTCGGCCAGCCCCTCGGACGTTTCCCATTCGGCACCGCGCTTATTAATCTTTTCGGAATACGTTCACAGCCAAGTTTTGAAATTTTACACGCCCATTTTATTCGTCTTGCTGCAATCACGTCAATTATATTTACTGGGTAAAGTTCACTCAGTTCGGCGTTGTGTAAGCGTCTAAATTATCCGGTTATTTCATCCCTCTTCGGTCCAAATATTCTACGCAGTACTTTATTTTCAAAAACTCTAAGCCGTTGCTCATCCCTCAATGTCAGCGGCCAAGTTTCGCATCCGTAAACGACCGTTGGAAGAATAATAGTTTTGTAAATCCTAATTTTTAAGTTTTGGGACAGAAGGCGGGATCTAAGCAATTTCGCGACTGAAAAGTAGCAAGCATTACCGGCTTTTAATCTAGCCTTAATTTCCTCATCGATTTCGTTTTTTCTAGTTACCATCCCCCCTAAATATCTAAATTTCTCTACCTGTTCAAACGTATTCCCCCCTACATTGATATCCGCGAAATCCTCACCACTTCTACGACTAACCATATATTTTGTCTTATCCGTATTCATTATCTATCTATCTTCATTATCTATCACAAATTATCTATAATGCAGTATTTTATTATCAATGTGAATTCCGAAGGAATTGCACATTCATTCTTAGAAGACGGAAGATTTAATTTTGAGATAAATTACCAATTAAGTCAACATTATAGTCCAACTCAACTGTGTAGGAACTGCTACACAGGTTGAAATTTTGGTAGCGTCTATCCCGCAATTTACCGAGGAATAGATAAGAGACACAATGGAAATAAACTAAGTGATTTTGTGGTGTAGTATAGTGATTTTTTGCCAGTTGTTTTTATCATAGGTCTTATTTTATAGATGATTCGAAAAGTTAATCCGTTAATATTACGCATCCTAGTTCGAGTTCACTCACGTCTCATTTCAAAATTAATTCTAAAACATTATTTAAATTAAGAATAAATACGGTTACAACACGTAAAAATATAAGAGATACCCGAATTTGCTATACTATGAGTCATTGATCAACTTTGAGGTTCTCAGAATTTCCTAAAGGAATAACTAAAGACCCTATGAAAATTCTAATAGTGAATTAAAATCTGAGATGGAAATGGTTGGAGGTGCGGTCAAATGAAAACACTATATGTGTAATAATATTGTGCCGACGTTTCGACCCGATATTCAGGTCTTCTTCAGGGCTAAATATAAAACAAGATAGCAAGCAATAAATTATATGGAGAAAAGATGCTATCTTGTTTTATATTTAGCCCTGAAGAAGACCTGAATATCGGGTCGAAACGTCGGCACAATATTATTACACATATAGTGTTTTCATTTGACCGCACCCCCAACCATTTCCATCTCATATTCTTCTACGGTAAACAAATTACCTTCAATGTGAATTGAAATCCTTTTACCGTGGAACCTCTCGGGCTGTTTATGCCTTTACAATTAATTTTAAGCATACTAATTCATGCCATAATTCATTTTTCCCCCCATCAAGGTAAAAATTGCCGAATTTCGGTAGTCAGTTTTGGCGAAATGGTCCTACCAATCTGTAACTCTTTTTTCGATTTCCGTATGTTATATCATTAATTTCTTCTATTATAATTTTGTAGTTATTATTCCTTTCAATTTTTTGATCCGTTTCCTTTTCCGAAGAATATATTTTATCGTTCTAGTTCGGAGGTGATTAGGAGTGTATATTCGGTACAGTTTATATCTGTTTTGAAATACTTAGGACACAATGGTGGGGATATGTCTGAGAAAGGTATTAACGGGTCGCGAAATTTTGTTTCATGGATATTAGTCATATTAGCCTACATAAGTAACGTTAAACAAAAACCATAAAAACATGTGGTTTAGAATTGTTGGAAGGAATTAACAACTACTTGTGACTACGATGTTCGAGTACCACCGACGACGGCCCAGAAGGTTCTGGATTGTTCTCCTTACGGCTATATGTACATAAGGAGCGTTGGCCTGGAGACTTAGTTTTATTGGTGAAGCTCAAGTCACGTGGTTATTTCTGTGTTACAAAGTGATCATTTTTTTAACCTGTTTAAATATTTGTGTAGGTTCTCATCATTTGTATGGCATTAAAAATTGTTATTTCTATTTCAATAAAAATTGTTTAATCCACATAATTGTTACAATATTAATAAATTCCACCTTATTAACTCTTTACTTGTCAAGTAAAAATAAATGATTATTTTTCAACTAACGATTTATTAATTTTATATTATTTGCTAGTTTCACTTAATGGTGGAACTTCCTACATACAATAAAAGAATAATTGGCCATACAAAACGACAGGAAGGTATGATACATATCAAATTAATCGATTCATTGCAATTAAGTTAATTGAGTATGCCCCTGCACTTAGGAACAAAAGCCACGTAGGTTCTACATTGAATATATAGATAAACCTTGACACTATACCCGCTTTTCGACAAAACCTTGGCTGGAATCCCATTCCTTGGAATTTAAATAAGCAAAGAGATCAGATTCTTTTAATATGTATATTTTAACATATAATGATATCAAATCAAGTCCGTATTAAAGTATGTCAATTAAAAACAAATCATGGGGTCACCTGTGTTGTAGTGGTTAGCCCCTACCAACCTACTATACTATAAAGGTCGAGGGTACGCGCCTCGCGGTGGTACTAGGATTTTTTAAAGGGAGTAAAAAATCCTTGGCTACGCCGTCCCTCGAATAGGACTTAAAATGGAGGTCCCGAGCCTGTACGATGTCAGGTACTCGTTAAAGATCCCTATCCTAATTATACGTAGATAGGAAAAATTTAGGACTCCCACTGTAGCATCCTCCGATTAGCCTTATTAGCATAAAGTGACGCTAAAAAAACAACAAATGTAGATATTATCCCACGTTTCATTGAACATTTTATTTTTATCAATGAAAATGTATTACTTATATTAAACTACAATGAATAGAAAACCATACAATTGAAAAGGCTACAAGTTCCAATAATCTAAAAACAGAAAATGTAATTGGGAAATTAAATAAATTCCATTACCAATGAAATGGAAAAAGTAGTGAGTGCCCATCTTGATGATTTTTGTTCGTAGAGACGCCAAGAGATGTCACACATGTTGCAAGTCTTAGCATTTTATAATGGAAATAATCAAGTCACTAGCCGTAGATCCACTAGATAGTGACGTTATGTTACCACTTAATTACTGATACTTAATTACGATACTTTTCTAAAGTCCGTTTTATCGGACATTGAGTATAGATGTTTGCTGATACTAACAATGAAAAAAAAAAGAAGGTAATTGGAAGAGATGGAATTGGAGATGGAACAAACGAATATTAAAATTATTTAGCAGAAACTTAGCAGTTTTTTTTTTTTTTATTTGATGTTGTTTAACGTCGCTTCGACTGCCGAGGCCAATAGTGACAACAGCTCTTCTTAAATTTTGTGCTCCTGAGGTACTTCAGTGTTTTTTCAATTCCGTTGTTTGCTTTGTATGGATATGAAGTTGTAATATTGAAGTCGCGGCGTTCCTTCCAGTATTTTTGACATTGAAAAAGATGTTCCACTGTAAGAGGGGTATTATCTCAAAGTTGACAAGTAGGCCGGTGAAGTCCAATAGGTAGATATGAGTAAGCTTCGTGTGACCAATTCTCAGCCTGGTTATTATGGCTGCTTCCTTTGGAGTTGAGTTCTTTGGTGGCAGCCAAGCATGGTTATCTTCTTTGATCAGACGAAGGTGATTACGTGTATTTTGCCACTCTTCGTTCCATTTTTCCTTTACTTTGGTTTTCACCTGTTTTGCCCACTCAGAAGTATTAATTATGGATCAGGAGGATCTGAGCTCTTGGCTGCTTCTTTTGCCACTTGGTCTGCTTGCTCATTTCCTTTAATCCCGACATGAGAAGGAACCCACAGCATCGATACTTCCCTTCCGCTCTTTACTTGTTCGAAATTTAGTTCCAGAATTTTTTTATGTAAAACATTGTTGCTCCATAAATTTTGTAGTACCTTAATTACCGAAAGAGAGTCAGTCACAATAACTGATTTTGGAATACGCTTGTCATTAACATATTCATATGCTTTTAGTATTGCTACTGATTCGCTGGTTAAATTCGAATTTATATTGCTTAGCTTCCTTTTGTCTTTACTTGTTCTAGCCAACTTAGCAGTTTACTTATTGTTACTATGACATTGATTATACAGTTTAATTTAAGATTTTTAGTTTTGTTTGTTTATTTATTTTACGTCAAATTCTGCTACTAAAGCTGATCGGACAGTAGTACTAATAAACTTCCCTATCCACGGATATAGGAGAGGGATCCTTAACGATCACCTGATTTTATTGCACAGGCTCGGGAAGGCCCTTTTACATCGCCTCTGAAAAACTGGGTAACTAAAGATTTTTAATCCCTTTAAAAAATGCTAATGGTAACCACTAAACGATAAGCGGGTCTCTCCTACTTTAAATTTAATAGTTGATATTAATGAAATACGTAGGAGAAGCGAAAAAACCTATAGAAAAAACAGTTTGAAATGTTTTTTTTTTTTCAATAGATAGTTACCATACAAACCCAACTCTACATTAACAGCTTCAACTTGTAGAATAGCATAAACTCCTGTTTACTCGGACTTCGGATCAAATATCATAGCTAACGCTTTTTTTTTTTTTTTTTTTCAGAAAACCTTCAGGGTTTCCTCATTCTTTATACTTAGGGGTTACGAATGGCATTATAATAAAAACGTTAGAAATAATGTAATATATAATTACATTCCAATATATTAAATAGATCAGCAGATTTGTTGGCAATATTTTCCCTCACATTGAATTGTGGGGCTTGTCAGTTAAGCCGTTTTTTTTTTTTTTTTTTTTTGTTGAAATTACAGGTCTTCGTCTTCAAAATACTGGACGGCTTTTCAAGGATCATTTTGGCACGCCTCGTGAAACCTTCATAGGATCCAGCCCGTTGGGGCTGAAGCCCTTGTTTCTGCTTCTACTTGTCTAATTCTACTTGTTCTGCATATTATTTGTTCTTTAGTTTTCTTCCTTGCTACCTTTTAGTCAAGATAAATTCTATCTTTAAATGACCAACTGGTACTTTAGCTCAGACGTCTACAGTGCTTCCCACTATAGCGTAAGGTGTCTAAATCTTTGGAATTATTAGAGGTTAAGCTTTACATAAAGCAATAAGTAGAAATTAAAAAAAAAATTAGGATAATGGGAGCAGTTTCTAAAAGCTTCCAAAATAATAACCAAAAGAAAATTACTTAAATGTTTTGGATATTATAGACAACAATATTCGCGTGTAGGCATGCTCACGAGAACGTTGCAAAAATGAAGGTCATCAACATCTGATCTACACCTGCTCAGGGTTATATTTCGTCTACAGTGGTCAAGCTTGATCATGGGCGTCCCACCAATAATTCGGTAGGGTGCAACTACAACTCTACCTGGACTAAATCATAAAATATATTTTTCGTTGAATTATATGACAATATTTTATTCCCTTAAAATTCCTAAAAAATAGGGTATTTTTAATTTAATTGTTTGGATTTTTTCTTATTTAGACAATAATTATTTAAAAATCTCTCAAAAGGAGCAAATGCCTGAAAAAGATATCTATAGAAGCAGAAAGCTCAATAGACACACTGACTCATTTCATTCCCTATGGCTAACCCTGTACCGAATAAACAATTTTATTTAAATTTATGTGAAGAAAGAATTTATTTAAAAATTAATTTGAAATACTTTGAGCGATGGTATTTTTATTCCCACTTACAAAGGAACTCCCATGCTTTTTAATGAAAAAAGAATTATTCGATTATCGTCATTTAATCAGGAGTTATAGATTTTTGGCCGCTAAATGACAAAATTTTCCCACTGTGCAACGGTTTGTTCCGACCGCTACTTCGTACCAACAAAAGGTTTGGGATTTTAAATCATATATATTTTTTTTATTTATTTAACGATTTCACGGTACGTTATCAATTCTACTTGATAACTTAATATCATATAAAATTAATGTAGTGGCAATGAGTGTAATTTAAATTAAACCATAAGAGGTATTTTTAAAAAAAGAAACAGACTAAATTTATACTGAGATGGCAATATGTCGTATGCATTTTTTTATTTTTATTTTACAAGACGGCAATTTGCTAGCTTGGAATTGGGTGTTTTAAAGTTATTAAAATTTTTTTTTTTTTTTTTTAAAATAAGATTAAAAAAGGTCTTATGGCTTGTCCTTCTTAACAATTACGATTAAAAAATGAGACTCTAGGATGTGGAAAAACTTAATTTTTTTATTAGTAAAGGAGAAAATTTTGTCATCTAAGTACAGAAATATAAGAATAATAATATCAATATTTTCCTTAAATCTAAGAATAGTTTTATTTTAGTTCAGATGATTTTTCCCCCGATAAAATATAAAAGACATGAAAAATTATATGCAATTAATAGCTACACTTCTGTATGTTGCTCAATGAATAAAGAAAAGCTATCAAAAATTCTCCCTTTTTATTATTTAAATTTAGCTATGGATACAACACCAAAAGGATTATTTAAATGTTCATTTTTTTTTTCTTCAAAAAAACTAAAATAGTACGTATCGAGAACTATGAGACTTAATCAGACTTTTACTTTCTACCTGAAAACCAGTTTACTATTCACTTGGCCATAACCGTCTCAGAATCAAGATATTAATCCTATGAACTTGTTCTTTTATTCATGGAACTCTTCTCGGTACTAACCTTGATTTACTGGCAAAAAATCTGGTTTACCTTGACCCCATTTTCGATTTTATATTGATTAATCGCGGATGTTTCTTCTAATTTGCATTAATTTGATGTTTAAATTTTATAATACAAAATAACAATTAAATGTTCAATCAGTTACCGAATTTTCCCTTCATCAAATGTTATGCAAAAATATTAAGTACATATAATGGTGCTGTACGTCAGCATTAATTTAGGATCTATTAACTGCCAAATTATATATTCTTTTTTTAGGAGGGACAACCAAAAATGTTGCCTAGATTCAATGTGTATGACTGAACATTCAATAAGGCTAGAATTAGTAATTTGTTTTTTTTTCCGAGAGTTCTGAGGTTTATTCATGAATAAAACATGGAGATTCTCTTTCTTATGTTCTATTTAATTGAATGCTAGAATACGTTCCGGGTGTTCCGTTCCAAAAAAGATGTGGATTTAGGTGGAAATATACTGCACCAGGTTATTGTCGATAATTCAGTCCTGTTAAGGGAATATGCGCAAAATATAAAGGATCGTATTTAGGTAGTATTCGTATTGATGACTTTGATAACAGGCGGCTAAAACTTGGTCGGAGATGTATGAAGATAAAGAGAAGATGAAGAGAAATTTAGGTATGTATGAAATTAAGGATAGATTATAGACAAGAAAAGTTTGCTCCTTAGTATTTAGTAACCACTTAGCTCTGGGCTTTTCCAAACTAAAATTATAGAAATTACTCAACTATCATTATATCAACTATTGTTCCTGTAGTTCTTTACTAACGTTAAACGTGGCCATTTGCATTGTTTTATGATCAACATCTAAATGTTTTTGATTATTAAGTACTTCTTAGTAGGCTTAGACCGAAAAGTTACAAAACATCTGAAGAATTCCAACTTTTACACAACTGTACGCCGTAGCTGATGTTGTAGTGCGAGAATACAATGTTATGTCTTTTAAAATCGGGAGTAAGGTGCCGACTAGTAAACTTTCAGAAGTAAAACTAGTAAAAAGCTAGAAGGATTGGTCGCTAAAGTACTAAAACGAATCTGTTTAAGTTGGGTTTGGACGGGAGTCAGTGGATGAAGGTGTTAAGAGAGCAATCGTTAGTGTTCAACGAAGAATCGACTCTATGCGTTCGTTAATCCTTAATTATTATCGTATAAAATACTTATATCGAATATTATTTAACTAATTATAATATTGAAAGGGAGTAGCCATATCAATGTGAGTGTGCAATAGATTTCTTTAAAGTTAAAGTGAAATACCTACATTGTCAATTTTCATCATGCTCAGATAAAAAAAAACAACCCTTGTTTCTTTGCAAATATTCTTTAGTAAGTATATGCGGTAGAATATAAAATTACTATAATTTTATTTCAAGTAGTCTGCTAAAGCCTGATTATTCGAGACTGAAAATTCATGTAGATGAGAAGAAAGGGCCAAAAAACAGTCACATAAGCAACATTATATAATCATATGTAATTTGAGGTTTTTCCTGGTGCTCCTTGTGGTTTTCTTTTGGTAACAGTGTTAAGTAATTTGTTGGTATATCTATAATTATTCTTTTCAGATGTGCTGCCATACTTATTTATTAATTATGTTATCCTGAAGATGCCAGAAAAGGACTCCTGAAAATTCAATGGACAAATATATATATATATATGTAAGATTGTTTTAACGTGATTTATTCTTTGTCTGCACAAAAGTATAAAATACATTTATTATAATACAACATTGAGAACATAAAATATGAAAATATAACATAGATAGTATAAGGTTACCTGCACAAAAGAATTAAATTGCACGTCCATAAACTAGTATGAAACTATAAAGTTATAATAAGTCTTAACACTCAGGTAACCCAACATTAAGCACTTTACAAAACGAAGGTTGCAACAGTGTTATTTGTTATCACACTGTAGCCAACTTAAACCTAAACAAAACGAAGGTTGCAAGGGTGTTATCACACTGTAGCAAACTTACATCTCCACCCCCGAAGACGATTCATCCGGTGAAAAAGGAAGGAGCTTACTGGAATGGAAGAAGTTGGAGATTGTCTTTTTCTTTCCGCTTGCCACTTCATAAAACGTTGGTGATATCTGTCGGATTATCGAAAAAGGCCCAATCCGTACGGGGTCAAGCTTGTTGCGGTTTAATTTATTTCCATTTTCGATGTAAACCAAATCACCGACTTTAAAATTGTGCTGGCTTCGATTCTTGTCAATACGCTTCTTGTTCATTTGAAAACTTCTTAAGGAATTTTGAAAAGCTATTTTCCGGTCCTCTTCAAGGGAAGATAAGTCGTCTTCGACAAGAGGAGATATAGGTTGTTTCTTCCCTAGCAGTAGGTACGATGGTGCAAATCCTGTGGAGCTATGAATAGTATCGTTGTATTCACTGACACACTCCTTTGCGAGGGTCGGCCAGGCTTTATTAGTACCGCTGTTTATTTTGCATCTTAAACGATTGATTAGCGTTTGGTTCAATCTTTCGTTAAGCCCATTTGATTCTGGGTGATCAATGCAGGTAAAAACAATCTGTATTCCAATTTTCTCTCCGTTAGTAGTAGAACCGAGTAAAGAGGAGGTTGAAATAGCCATTGGAAAATTAAAATCTCATAAAGCAGCGGGAACAGATAATGTCCCTAGCGAACTAATCAAGGCATGCGGGGAAGCTGGGATATCAAAAATATTTCTTTTGGTTAAAAAGATCTGGGAACAAGAAAAGATACCCGAAGAGTGGAAAGAGTCTATTCTCATTCCGATTCACAAAAAGGGATCAAAAACGGATTGCAATAACTATCGCGGAATCTCACTCCTTCCGGTTTGCTATAAAATATTTACGTTGATCCTAACTAGTCGAATCACTGAATACGCCGAGGAAATTATCGGAGAATATCAATGTGGTTTCAGGCAAAACCGATCAACCGTAGACCAAATATTCTCTCTTCGCCAAATATTAGAGAAAAAATTAGAATATAACGGAATCGTACATCAGCTTTTTATCGATTTCAAAAAGGCATATGACTCTATTAACCGCCAAAAGTTGTATAACATTCTGGTTGAGCAGGGAATACCAAAAAAATTAGTAAACTTAGTAAAAATGTGTATGACTGAAACGTTCAATAAAGTTAGAATCGGTAATTATTTTTCTGAGAAGTTCGAGGTCCGCTCTGGTTTGAAACAAGGAGATTCTCTTTCACCTGTTTTATTTAATTTAGCACTGGAATATGCCATTAGGGAGGTGACACGTACCGGAAAGGGTTTGAATTTGGGAGGGAATATACCCGTGCTCGGATATGCCGATGATTTGGTATTGCTTGGGGAGGACGTGGAAACCATAGAAATAAACACAAAAACGTTGATGAAAGCCGGACAAGAACTTGGACTGGAAATGAATACGGATAAGACAAAATATATGGTTAGTCGTAGAAGTGGTGAGGATTTCGCTGATATCAATGTAGGGGGGTATACGTTTGAACAGGTAGAGAAATTTAGATGTTTAGGGGCGATGGTAACTAGAAAAAACGAAATCGATGAGGAAATTAAGGCTAGATTAAAAGCCGGTAATGCTTGCTACTTTTCAGTCGCGAAATTGCTTAGCTCCCGCCTTCTGTCCCAAAACTTAAAAATTAGGATTTACAAAACTATTATTCTTCCAACGGTCGTTTACGGATGCGAAACTTGGCCGCTGACATTGAGGGATGAGCAACGGCTTAGAGTTTTTGAAAATAAAGTACTGCGTAAAATATTTGGACCGAAGAGGGATGAAATAACCGGAGAATTTAGACGCTTACACAACGCCGAACTGAGTGAACTTTACCCAGTAAATATAATTGACGTGATTTCAGCAAGACGAATAAAATGGGCGTGTAAAATTGCAAAACTTGGCTGTGAACGTATTCCGAAAAGATTAATAAGCGCGGTGCCGAATGGGAAACGTCCAAGGGGCAGGCCGAGACGGAGGTGGGAGGATTGCGTTAGGGCGGATCTATCGAAGTTAGGTCTAGAAGACGGTCGATGGATGGAGGTGTGCAGGGAGCGATTGGTGGTGTCGGCATCGAACCTCCGGGTTCGTTAAGCCTTTATTATTATTATTATTATTCCAATTTTCTCTAAATATTTTTGAAAATGGGAGGAATTAATGGAGGCATATTGGTCGGCTAATAAGATCGAAATATTATTTATTTTAGCGATTGGCTGAATTAGATTTATAAAGTCCTGGGCGCTCTGACCCTTACTAGTCGATATCCAAGCATATCTCGTGAAATGATCCACCAAAATGTGCATATATTTTTTTGGTGATCGATTTCCTGAAAATCCTCCAACAGTATCGAGTGACATTATTTGGAACGGCTCGGTGGCAGGACCCAATTGTGAGAGAAGACCGACAACACGACTTCGACGGACTTTGTTCTTAACACAAATCTGGCAACTTTTGCAGAAGTTATGTATTGCTTTGTCGAGATCCTTAAAGTAGTAATGTGGCCGGATCGTGGCGATCATCTGTGCTGGACCGATATGACCGTAATGCTCATGAACAAGCTGAATGATATCTTTTCCCAATTTCGGGGAGACAAATATTCTCAGTTTTCCCTTTGATTTTCTTAGTATCATTCCTTGCTTGTAGTCAGTTCGTTTTGCTATTTTTAATTCCGGAAGGTGTTCAGCTTGGTCTTTTAAAATCTGATGTAAATCAATTAAATTCACCATCTTAATAGCATCTTCATTGTCAAAATATTCTAAAACTGGATACCTAGATAGTAAGTCGGCTAGGATATTTTCTTTCCCTTTTTTATATATTATTGTGAAATCGAATTGAGATAAATACAAAATTAAGTCCCCTAGGATTTCATCTGATCTGGCTTTAGTCCTTAAGTTTTCCAAGGGCTTATGATCACTACACACTGTAAAATGGCGTCCTATTAAATAGTATTGCCAAAATTTGATTGCATCTTTGATCGCTTTGCATTCCAAATGGATGATATCTAAGCGTTTCTCCCTTTCCGAAAGTTTTCTCGAGTAATACGCTACAGGATGCAATATTCCATCTTCTTGTGGTTGCTTAAGTGTCGCACCAATACCTTTAAAACTGGCATCTGTCTCGATGAAGACGGGCTTATTATAGTCATAAATCGACAATATTGGTGCAGTACATAAATAATCTTTTACCATATTGAAAGCTTTTTCCCATTCGTCGGACCATTCAAACTTCACATCCTTTCGTAATAATCGATGTAACGGTTCCAATTTTTGAGAGCTATTTTCGATATATTTCAAATAAAAGTTTATTGAGCCCAAAATACTCCGAACACCAGTCTTATCTGATGGTCTTCGTAGGTTCCGGATAGATACTAAATTTCCTTCTGCTGGTGAAACTCTGTTTTTTGAAATTGTGTGTCCTAGATACTTGACAGACTTAGCTGCAAATAAACACTTGACTAGTTTTAGTTTGAATCCTTCAGTTTTGGTGACCTGCAAAAATTTGTCGATGTGTTGAAGATGATCTTCCCAGGTTTGAGAAAATATCAAAATATCATCGATGTAATTGATGCAGAATTCATCTAAACCATTTCTGCGAATAATGTTTGATAAAATTCTCTGGAATGTGGCCGGAGCATTTTTGAGACCAAATGGAAGTACCCTGAACATGAACTTTCCGTATTTCGTTATAAAAGAAGTTTTTTCTCTGTCTTCTTCTTTTAGTGAAATGCACTAAAATGCCGAATTAATGTCTAAAACTGTGAAATACTCACAATTAACCACTTTGTCGATAACGTCTTGTATTGTGGGAAATGGAAAAACTTCTGGAACGACCAATTTATTTAATTTCCGGAAGTCGATACACAAGCGTGATTTCTTATTTTCATCTTTCTTGAAGGCGAGGGTTACGGGGGAAGCGAACGGAGAATCAGATTCTTCGATTATTTTTGCTTCTAATAATGCCTTAATCTGGCTTCGTATTTCTTCTTCGTCAGGAAGTGAACATTTATACGGTCGACAGGTGACATATTCGTTAGATATAAGTTTTATCTCTGCTTCTTTTGATTTAACTTGTCCAATATCAAACTTATCCTTAGCAAACATGTATTTATGCTTTTCAATTAGCTGCAAAATCTGCTGTTTTCGCTCTTCATTATCCATATGCTTCAAATTCGCTTCAAATTCTTCTATTTTTAAATTTTCATTGAAATTTAGCTCTATATATTCGTCGGAATTATCCTCATAAACTAAACAGCGATTATCTTTCAATTTAAATTTGGTAATCTGATCTAAATGAGATCGGTTAAAATTATCTTCTCGATCACTATTGGAATGGTTTTCTTGTAAATCTATCACATTACTGGTATCTGCTCGTTGTAATATTCTTAAATTTTCATTTTGAATCAATTTAAATTTTTTTATGGCATCAATCCCCAATAAAATATTGTAAGAAAAATTATCGTTATTGACAACGTAAGTAGTTATGTATTCTGCAATATTTCCAATGCGAAGCAATATTGTAGCCCGGGCTGAGGTGAAATTTGATCCGCTGATAGTTTTCAATAAAAACTTTTGCTCGATTAATTCCAACTGTAGCAAATCAGCAATTCGTTGATTAATTAATGTAACGTTAGAGCCACTGTCGTAAATAGCCTTTGTTTTAATCTTTTCACAAATTATTACATTTAGCTTTATCAACGGATCTAATTTCGCCCGGTTCTTCAGTTTAAATTTTGGTTATTTAAATCTGTTGCTAATAGCTCTATGTCTTCAATCTCAGAAGATCTTTTAGTTATGTTTGTTTTTAGTTTTCCTGATTCTTTATTTCGATGTTGTTGTTGTTATACTTTATACTTTTGTGCAGACAAAGAATAAATCACGTTAAAACAATCTTACAAATTAAATTGCAAGATATCAACTAGTAAGAAATGGATTTGCTTTATGTTCAAGTAGTTAAGAAATCTGAGAAAGAATTTGGAATCCAATGTATATCCATTGATAAGAATACATGGTATTTGGTACCAGAAGAGTTTAAAGATGTAAGTATTCACATTTCTTTATCAAACAAAAACCCTATAAAAAATGCAATTTAATTTGTAAGATTGTTTTAACGTGATTTATTCTTTGTCTGCACAAAAGTATAAAATACATTTATTATAATACAACATTGAGAACATAAAATATGAAAATATAACATAGATAGTATAAGGTTACCTGCACAAAAGAATTAAATTGCACGTCCATAAACTAGTATGAAACTATAAAGTTATAATAAGTCTTAACACTCAGGTAACCCAACATTAAGCACTTTACAAAACGAAGGTTGCAACAGTGTTATTTGTTATCACACTGTAGCCAACTTAAACCTAAACAAAACGAAGGTTGCAAGGGTGTTATCACACTGTAGCAAACTTACATATATATATATATATATATATATATATATATATATATATATATATATATGTATATATATGATTATATAATGTTGCTTATGTGAGACTGTTTTTTGACCCTTTCTTCTCTTCTATATAATTTTATTAATTTCCCTTCTTCCTTTCAGAGATTGCCTCAGTAATGCCTCTCTTTTCCTCTTTATTAGCAGCACAATTTCTTTAATTCTTATCCTCCGTGACATCTATCTGCCATAGCAGTGCTTTTTCTCCTACCTTGTCTTCTGGTTTGCTATAAAACAGAACTCGTTTTTTTTTTGGTGAATCTTTCTTATACCATCCATTCTACCTATCTTCCCTGGACTTGATAATAAAAGTGACTTTTTAGTATATTTGCATTTTAGATGTGAATCCCACGTCGAGCTTAGTCGATTTTTGTTCTCATTTGAATGTAACAAAGAAATATAAGGAAACTTGCGAAAATTATTATTCCCAAAACTGGCCTTGTGAGTCCTGCAGAGCCTTGAAATTAATTCTTGATTTCCTATTCCCGAATTTTTTTTATAATAGGTGGGTTTCAATCAGTAACTTGTACTCTGGTCCAGTGTTTATTATTGCCCATTCTACCGCTAAGTCAAAACTCTACTACCAGTTTGTTAGAATCTCTATGGCTAAGATGGTTGCGATTGTAAGCAAAGCTACCAAGCTTCATTGATCGTATTTATGGTTGTCTAAGCACGTTGAAATTAAAGTGCTCAACGTGTTCTCTCAAAGCTCTCACTCTACCTGCTCTTTTCATGTTTAGGACAGATGTTGGAAACAAACATTTCATGATATTTTATCTTCATTAAGTAGACAAAGGCAAGCAGATAGTATCTCATGACGATCCATTATTTTTGAAATCCCAGACTTTGATTAACATTTTTTTTTGTTCTTTGTTTATTTTGCTTACGTAAAGTTGTGACGGGGATATTCTAAATACGTAACCTTGATTCCCTCATAGTAGATAAATACCGGTATACATCTGACCTTTCAACGCTATGTATAATCAGGACCAAAAAGGCTAAATGAGGAAGGCTAAAAGGAGGAATGTATTAGCAGCATTTTTTTATTTTTATTTATTGAACCATTTCAAATACAATACTTGCTAGGAAAATGTTTTACATTCCATTATAATACAGTTTTTACTTCGATTTGTATTTTTAATTTTACGTATTTAGGTTCTACGATAACTAGAAAAAACCAACTTGAGAAAGATATCTAGTCTAGATTAAAGGGGGAATCCCAACAGTTCCGAAACTATGCTCACTGTGTGCATCTGTCCCGTTTTTAATTTTTTTTAATTGTAAACGTTTACTAACTCCTTTCAACAATTATGTTAACAACCAGTAAACTAATTGAGCTTTAACAAAGAAAGAAAATAACAGTCGTAATAGGTATGAGAGGGAGCAGTACCCAGAGGTACTTTCTCAAGGCGTGGTATTGTAACTTTACAATTTAAAAAACTGGTATCCTTCCTATGGTCCTACATGGGTGAGAAACGTGGCCTTTCATGGAGCTTGAACAACAGCTAAAAGTTTTTGAAAATAAAGAACTATGTACCTAGAATATTCGGGCCGAAGAGGGATGAGTTAAACGGTCTAAGAATTCAGGCATTTACTCAGGAACTGAGTAAACTATAACCGGTAAATCTAATTGAGATGATAGCTGCTTTGCTAATAAAATGTGGAGGTAAAATTAAGAAACATAGCAGTGAGTCCTTAAAAGAGTAATAAGCTCGGCCCGACAGGGAAACTTAAGAGTGATAGAAGGCCGAGAAGGAGGTGGGAGGATCGTGGGTGTAAGCAGTGATTGGTTGTGTTCACATCGAACCTCCGGGTTCGTTAAGATTTTATTATTATTCTGTTAAGCTGACATTTTTTCTCGAGTCTTAATTGTGGTAACTATTTTTGAAGAAAACATCCTACATAGCCCAAAAAACACATTGCCTGTTAGTTATATGATTACCAGGGGAGTATATAAGCGGTGTGCCAGAGGGACTTTCTCGCCAATAAATATATAAAGAAAAAAAATAATTTCTATAAATCATTGAAAAAAAAATGGGTAAAAGTATAATAACGTTATTCAGTTCTCCTTATGGCAGCAACTAAATAACGACAAGCTCTGATAATAATTAAATATGATAAATCGGATATTAGGGGTCTTCAAAACTTGCCCCCTCCCAAAAAAATATACGTTACCACATTTCTGCATGTCTTACACAAAATAAATTTTGCCATTACAAATGTAAAAAAAAATAGCAACTATTTGTAAAAAAGCGGAGGTTTTTTGATTTGGTACTCTTCTACTAAATAATATCACGCTCACGTTATTCGAGGTGTTATGTCCCATAAAGTGAACCAACCAACCTTGTACAGCATTTTATTATTTTTTGCTGAACACTATAATGCCGAGGTTTAAAGGTGATTTTATTTAAAATGTGATTTAAGTCATGGAAAAACAGGATATACTTACTTCTACTTAATATTTTTTCTAAAAGTATCCGATTTTTTCTTTTTAAGAATATCATTTCATTTTTTTTTTTAATTGCGCTGCATTCTTCTGTTTGATAATGCGTTCTCAAACGGTTGTAAATATGGTAAGTATAATTGATTAAATGGTATAGCATGAATGAGAAGCTATCTCTTTGTTTTTTAAAGCTTGACGTTAATTAGCATCCTAATGTGTCATTTTATTTACTGCTCAAGTATTATGCTTTTTTTTTTCACTGCATTTAAAGCATAAAAAAAGAGATTTATAATGCAGTTTATATTGTTTTTTTTTTGGCGTTTTTTTTTTCAGAATTCTTATAATTTTATATTCCATAAATAAATTATCTCAGCAGTTTCCAAGACTACTTCCCTACGCTTTTTGCCATGCACAGATCTTACTCTACAGATCTAAGATCACTTACGAACTTAGATTAGAAATTGACGTCACACATTTATATGCTTATATTTATATATTTCCATAAGTTATAGAGTATTTGTATTGCAAAACTTGAAAGTTCTCAGTGCTCTTCGATTCATTATTGCTTATTCCTTTTTTTAAGGGACCAAACCAAATTTCATCAACAGTCGAGTTTTTTTTTACTGCGAGTTGCTTTTTGTGAATATATCGTGAAGGTGAATCGATAGGTGTATTTACGTCTCGTAGTAAAGTTTGTCTCTTATGCCTTTCTGGAAACCGAGAATGATTACTAAAATTACTTTATATTGCATTAAGAAATCTATTATGGCACTAATATTTTCAAACAAAAATATAAATAACTAAAGATTATCTTACACCATATTTTTTCAAACCTTAAATGCTTTAAATAATTTGAGCATCACATGTTTACTCTCTATAAAGTAAAATATATTTTTTTATTGTTAAATAAAAGCTTTTAGTTTCATCAATATGGGGCATGAAATTTTGGCTGTCCTATCGTGAGCATATACATACATCAAATAACCAGTTTAATCAAAATCATTTAAGCCGTTTTTGAGAAAATCGAAAAAGCTTAAAAATCAGACAAAATTTATTATAGTAAGTAACCCCTCCGTTTGATCAATTTCGATGAAATTTTTGCTGTCACATCGCGGGCATATTCATACACGAAACCCCCAATTTTAGGTTCGTACGGTCTATGGTTTTTGAGCTACACCCACAGACCATTTCGCGGGACTTGGTTATTTGGACTCAGGGGACATCGAAACGTGTATTTCCGTTGAAGACCGGAAGTCAAAATTTTTCACGATCGCAATACTTCCCTTACTAAATATTTCATAAATAGGTAAGTGAAAGTAATACTTCCACTTACTATATATTTCATATATAGGTAAGTGAAAGTAAAAAGGTCTTACGGCGTTTGTCACCTTCTAAACAATTACGGTTAAAATAAGCAGATGACTGTCAACAAGGTCAGGATGTAATCTAGGAATAAGAGAATAAGTCACAAAAGGGTATAGCTGTGGTGTTATGGTTAGCATTATAACTTACTATTGCCTATAAGGTCGTTGCCGGCAAGTGGCCTTGGGATTTTTTAATTGGAGTGAAAAAACCTTGATTATTCCGTCTTTCGCAGAGGACGTAAAATGGTGTGCGATGTCAGATCTTCGTGAAAGATCAAGGACCTCTATCCTAGTTACATATGGCAAAATTTAGGACCCTGCAGTCAACTATAACAAAGTCCGATTAGCCATAGTAGCATAAAAGTTACGTTGAATAAATTAAAAAAAACAAAAGTCAGCAAAGCTTATAAGCGCCCATAAATCATTGCTTTGGAGCAATGAACTTTCGACTAAAAATGGCTTAATCTTATTAAGAATTATATGGTTTTAAATCCTGTGCCATTATTACCAAATAAACTCATAAGATGGACTTTTTACGGCATAGTTGCCGAATTTCCGAAATACTTAACATCCCTAATGAAGCAATCAGGGAAAAAGTAAAGGAAAACATCAAAATCCTGCAGTCCATAGAAACAGTGTTGATTTGGTATTGGAGAAGTATTGAAAATGGGTGAAAATCGACGACCAAAAAGACTAATCAAAGACACTCGGGAAAGAAAAAGAAGAGGACGCCAAGAGAATGAAGGATTTATCACCAGTGTTGTAATGATGATATTAAATCTTTGGTAATCAGTCAACAACTTATAAAACTTTAAAACAACTTAGCTTCGAAGTTCATCCTGAAAAGTTTTTTTTAATGCGAAAACTCCTAAGAGAAAACAAATTAAAAAATAGGAATAGGGGATGCTAAGTTTGTGAATGCTGTAAGATTCCAAGGAAATGACCTATTACAATTCTAATCGTTAGTATATAATTTAGGTCTTGGGGTAATAGTGATGGTAAATAACGTTCTGGATGGTTAATTTTTACGTCAGTTTATTATCCTTTAATAGTCAGTTAGGTCATTGTCTGTTTGATCAGTATTGATTCAATGATGCAGAAACTTCCGAAGGACGGCTGGTATCTGTATGCTGTCAATTCCGAAACAGTAAATTACAATTATATAGCTATTATTAAATTAATTATCAATATATAATTTCTTCTAACAATACTAGGTGAAATCAAGGAGATTAACCATAAATATTTTAAGTAATTTACAGCAGCTGTAAGCTCTATGACGTTCTGCACTTCTTACATCTTACCATAAAACACCATTCAATACGGAAAAAAGAAAGCTTGAAAAATTATAGAAATTATTAATATTAAATTATGATTTATAGTAAAAAAAAATCCTTGAATCCGTTCTTTGGAGCTGAAGTAAAATAGCATGCGATGTCCGGTGATCGTTAATACCTGGAAAGGCAAATATTAGGACTCCCACTGTGGCATGGTCCGATTACCTATGGTAAACAGTTATCGACACCCTTAAGACTATTTCTGTGGTAAAATTAAAAAAAAAAAAATTATGAAGGGATCATATTGAAACTTCCTGTAGCTCCTCTTTATCTATCCTTATAAAGACTTAAGAGGTTGTTTTTTGGGTCAAAAGTTTAATAGGTTTACCATATGACAATATTTATTGTAAAAAGTGCAAAGTCTAGTTATTGACACCCTGTAGATTTAATTGTGAAATCTTCCCTATGGTTAGTTTGCTAAACACTTACTTCATAGATAAACACTTACTTCATAGATGAATTAAAGGACTCTTCAAAAAGTAGATTCATGTATATCTTGAAATAAAATTAGGACTTGTCTGGTTTACCCTATAACACCATAAAAGTGATGTTAAATAAATAAAAAACAAGTATTAAAAATTATTATAGTGCTTTGCGAAAACTCTTAACATCAGATAGGTGTTTAGAGTTTTTCTTTCGAAAAAATTTTCTTCAGAATTCATTCTTCTAAATTGGTTGATTAAGCATTGTGCTGTTCATATGATAACGGCTCTATTGAAGTGACGGTTTACTTAATACACATCTTTTGTTTTACTTTTTATAGTGACAAATGGCGCTTTTAGAAAACATCGAAATCTTATAAAATTACACATTATACGTATATCAGTTACATTACATACTGTAGTTACTTTGTTTATGAACATACATATATCAAATATGTTGAAATTTAGTGATTTATTATTTTTAAATATTTATGCCATAATTTTTATATAATTGTATTAGATGAGAAAAGACTGACCAGAAAAGACTGAGGTCCTCTGCATCTCCGTCGCAGCGCGCTTATCTTTCATTTGAGGCTTCGTTTTTAATATACATCGGCATTGGGGTTCGGAAAAGATTTATACTACCGTATAGTGTAATGATGAGTAGTAATAATAATAATAATAATAAACTGTTTATTGATTGTCCCGGGAACTAGTCCCTCAGGAACAAATTATACAGATACATATAATAGGCTTCAATGCCTTAGAGTACTAATAAAAAACAAAACAAATAGAGCAAATTAAAATGAAAAAAAAAAATAAAAATAAAAAAAGCTGAGAAAAAATTATAAACATTGGGGAAATCTTCTTGTGATAAAAAAAACTTAAAACTAAGTAAATCCTTATTGACTTGAAATGAAAAATAACTTATTTACACATACACTAAATGGATCATATATTTTAAAGATAAATAAATAATAAAGGCCTATACCAATTTACAGTTAAACTGTTTACAATTGTTCGGGAAACTGGGTGGAGAGGAAGTGATTGAACAGGCGGGATTTAAAGGTAGGTAGTAGTACTAATACTAGTTTAAAAGTCTTCCTGCATGCAGTAGACAAAGGAAGAATACTCATCTCTGATGAACTATTCAAGTAAATCAGAAGTTTTTCAATAGTAAAGTGCTGAAGATATTGAATCATTATCGGGATTAGGCGCTTTGAAAGATGTATAAAGATATTCCTCAGTATTTTTCCCTGTGATTATGGCAAGAATATATAATTCTGTCTTTTTTTTTCTTTTAATCATATTTGTGATTATATAGTAGGCAAAATTGCTGCTAACAATAAATAAAAAATAATACAATCAACCACAGGGCTTCTCATGACAACATTAGATGAAATTTTGTGGTTGATTATAATATGGTTGATTTTTGTTTATCGATCTCATAAATTACCCTTTGGCAATTCTAGAAAAAAAAAAAAAAATGAAAGAAAATTGCTTAAATGATTGTTAGTAGTGGAATCATAGAGCTCTATAATTGTCTGACTGAGAAGTGTCCTCGAATAGAAAGCTGGAAGGAAATTTACCAGTCCAAAAGCTATTTAAGATGCAAACGTAGTTGCGGTCCAGTCCATTTCGGGAGCAAGACTTCATTCAGTGATTAGATAACCTAGTGTCTATGATAATAGCGGACGAGGAAGTCAGGCTTACAACAGGACTCAGATATTTATATTCCGAACGTGTTTTTTTATTTGCTTTTAAACGATAATGGATATTTTATGACATGTTCAATGGCTAAACGCTTGGTTTATTCGGCTCTTCATGCAGGTGATCCAAATACAGATTTGGAATCATAAATATGTGATTCAGAACAATAAGCTTGCGTTCCTTGATATATCTTACATTACCACATATCCGGTTCAATACCTCAACATTTTAAAAATAAAGTAAGGATTAGAAGATCAGGATCAAAAATAGATCAATCGGATAATACAGTCAGGTAAATCTCATGCCCGTAAATATCATATGAGATGTATTCATCCAACCACTATTGTAATGTTTGCAAATGTCTGAAGTATGAGAAACTTACTTCAATTTTGCGTAGGGTAACGTAAGCTTGTATCCAATTTATTAATGCGCAGAGAATGTTATAAAATGGTTAACTCAGTTCTTAGTTTGTGAGTTAATACTTTTGTGTTAGGGAAACTGTTTATTTGAGTGAACTGAAAAAAAAAAAAATATATATCGAAAAGTATCTGGGAGCAACTGGATAATGAATAATTGGAATTTTATTGTGGATAAAATCCCCTACAAAGCCAAGCGGTACTTACGGATGAGACTGACGGATAATACTGTTATCCCTCCATCATCTTTCTAAACTGACACTGATGAGAACTTGCTTGTTGTTTTTAAGGAATCTTAAATGATTTATAATATTACCTTTAAAACATGTTTCGCATGTTCGCTATAAAACGAAACGAGATGGTTTGGTCGACCTACCACCCTACCTACGTGAGCGAATCTGTGAAGACACCGGCAGATGGAAGAATATTAATAATTTCTATAATTTTTCATGCTTTCTTTTTTCCGTATTGAATGGTGTTTTGTGGTAAGATATGAGAAGTGCAGAACGTCATAGAGCTTACAGCTGCTGTAAATTACTTAAAATATTTATGGTTGATCTCCTTGATTTCACATAGTATTGTTAAAAGAAATTATATATTGATAATTAATTTAATAATAGCTACATATAATTGTAATTTACTGTTTCGGAATTGACAGCATACAGATACCAGCCGTCCTTCGGAAGTTTCTGCATCATTGAATTAATACTGATCAAACAGACAATGACCTAACTGACTATTAATGGATAATAAACTGACGTAAAAATTAACCATACAGAACGTTATTTACCATCACTATTACCCCAAGACCTAAATTATATACTAACGATTAGAATTGTAATAGGCCATTTCCTTGGAATCTTACAGCATTCACAAACTTAGCATCCCCTATTCCTATTTTTTTATTTTTTTTTCTCTTAGGAGTTTTCGCATTCAAAAAAAAACTTTTCAGAATGAACTTCGAAGCTAAGTTGTTTTAAAGTTTTATAAGTTGTTGACTGATTACCAAAGATTTAATACCATCATTACAACACTGGTAATAAATCCTTCATTCTCTTGGCGTCCTCTTCTTTTTCTTTCCCGAGTGTCTTTGATTAGTCTTTTTGGTCGTCGATTTTCACCCATTTTCAATACTTCTCCAATACCAAATCAACACTGTTTCTATGGACTGCAGGATTTTAATGTTTTCCTTTACTTTTTCCCTGATTGCTTCATTAGGGATGTTAAGTATTTCGGAAATTCGGCAACTATGCCGTAAAAAGTCTATCTTATGAGTTTATTTGGTAATAATGGCACAGGATTCAAAACCATATAATTCTTCTTCCACACATTAGAAGAATGGAACCGGCGGTGGGTGACACACCCCTGAGAGAAAAGTACTTGCCCACCGTCGGATCGCGTTTAATTGAGATTTGGGTCCTCCCCGACTATTGGGTCTTACAAATTCTTACGGGGTATGGGAGATCTAGAACGAAACTCTTCAAGCATGGAAAAAACATCGACCCCCTATGCCCCAGTTGAGGGGTACCAGAAACTGCCAGTACATTGTCGTTGTTTGCACCGCCTATGAGACACTAAGCCAAACAGCCAAACTGCTAAGGGAGACAGGGCTCTAATAAATAAATAATACTATTACCTTTAAAAATATAGACAATCATTAATTTAAAATTACCTTCCTGATTATATTTATGGTAACTTTACCTTGCCGTTTAGTCGGGCCGTGATCTCCACTGAAAAGGACCCATTGGGAAATTGTTTATCTCTTTTGAGCGAGGAAACGCGTCGAAGTCGCGTAGTGTAAAGTGACGTAGGCTGATTTGGATTCCGCGTCGTCCCAGAATACCACTTGATAAACCGAAGTTAATAACTTCGGGTTTTTTTCGCAATTCCACAATAATCCCCAACCTAACTCCTGGCCCGAGAAAAAAAAAATAAAATCGTATAGCCGTAAATGCTCGGTAGGGAAAAGAACCAAGTGAAAATTCCACGATTCATAAGTCGTAAATAGCAATCCAAATGAACGCTTGGTCAATACTCGGCCATTTTTGTAATTACTTAATAGACAGAATCTTTTACAGTACATAATACAGTTGTACCGTTAAGGAAGAGAGATGATTGTTATTTAAAGTCATGTGAGAATATATAGCAATCCACCATTTCTATATGTAACAAATACTAGCCAAAAATTGAAATGTTGAGGGGGAAATGTTAATAGAAGTAACATTAGCAAAGGGAAATTAATTTTTTTTTTTTCTACTTGGCACCCAAAGCTGTTAGAGTACTTTTAACACCTAACCAAATTTTCATCAACCTAACATGCAATGATGATGCTGTAATGAATGTTTTACGTTACATATTTATTTTGTTGCAGACTAATGGAGGACTGAATGGCGTCCGATAACATGGTCGAGATCCGCGCCGCGCACAAGCGGTACGGATCCAGCCTTCCGCTCCTCAGGGGCCTCAACATGACCGTCAAGAAAGGTCACATGTGAGTATTTTCTTTTATTATTATACTCCTGGTGATATAAATGGTTTAAGAACTAGCAAATCTATTATCATCTCAGCACTGTCATCGTTTATTTACTTAGTTCAGAAGAGAAATTCTCTCACTGCCCCGTAATTGGCATTTTGCCCTTTGTCGTTTATCACTCTGTTCTTTATCAACAAAGCACAAGTTATTGATTCCGTAGTCCGGTATGTTGAGTTTTTAAACTTAGGATTCAAGGAATGTCTATCAATAGTCTCGCAGATTTATTGTAAAATGAAGTTAGTTCTTAACCGACATCAAAACAGTAGGTTACTCAATTCGATACGCATGTGCCCTTTTTCGTCAGCTTATGTCCCTATGGGTTTTATTGGATATTAGCATTTATTTTCTCTTTATGTCTTATTGCAAAAAGAGTTATACATTAATTTTATATCAGAGGACTCTTTAAAATTCCAATAAGTACGTAAATAGTGGTTTGTAATTGTTATTTATAATATTTATTACAAATATTAAAATATCAAATAACTTAATTTATATTGAGTATGATTTATATAATAATTTAATAACGAAGGCTTAACTAACCCGAAAGCTCGATTTCGAAATCAACAAAATAACCCCTTACATCCATATTTTAGGTGTTCGTTCGCAACTTAGACTAGCGAACCTCTATTTTCTTCATTATTTCATATTCTTTGAATATTCGTCTTTATTCTTTGATTTGTCGATCTTCGGTCCAAACATTCTATGCAATATTTTCGATAATTTTCAAAAACCTTTAGTCGATGCGCATCCCTTAATGTAAGCATCCACTTCCCGCATCTGCGCAGGCCCTTAGGAAGAAAAATAATTCAAACCTTTTCCAGGAAGTATCGCCTCCCTAATGGCATATTGCAAAACTATATTAAATACAACATTTGATTACTCATATTTTATCGGAGCCATGGTAAGTTATTCTAGTCTCAAGGGACCGTTTAATTGATGAGTATTAGCTTGAATGTGTGTTATAACCTGAAACTAAAATTTTTCTATTTAAAAAAATCCACATGAAAAAATGTAGATTGGTATGGTGTTGTTAAAGCAGAAAGAACCTCAAACACCTCAGAAAAATATTTATCGATTGTCTTTAGTGAGTTTTTTGTCATGCACATTTTTACTGTGTATAATACTAGATTTACTAACTTCTTTGGTAATTCATTTTTATACAAACCAATTAAATGAGAACCAGAAATTATCATTAGATAAATAAATAATAATATTACCTCCCCAACCAGGAAGATTTTTTTTTTCTGGACAAAATTAAACGGGTTCTGTTTATTGCTCGAAATAAATACAAATAAAGGCACCAACAGAATATTGACAAAAAATCGCCAAGTCTCAAAACCGGTTCTGGGCCCGATTTTCGTACACAGCGTGCGAAATATCTTTGATCGTCCTTCAGGGGATAAATGGGCCTCACCATCGTCACTCTTAAGCAGCTCCGATTCAAGTGTTTCATTCAAACACTTCTTTTATAAATTATACTTAATTGTTCATTTTGATTGTCATTCAGGTTTTTTCTTCATATTTTAATTTGCACCTGTGAAAAACCCTCAACAATTGAAGCATGGATGGAAATGCAAAAGTGTATAAGCACCTTAGAGAAAACTTTCCATAGGTCATATGACTTATATCTCAAATCATATAACTAGGGTGAACTAAGTTCGGCGCTTACACCGCCATTTGGCATATATAACAATTTGGAAATTTTTTTTTTTTTTTTTTGGCTCTTATGCCCTTTTTTCGTTTCCAGGCTAGTTATTAGAAAATGTTCAGAATTGTATATTAATCAAAGAATGAAGTCAGGCTTAAGAGGGTGGCGTTCAACAGGGCAAATTCCATAAAAGCTTGTAACAGTTCCTTGGGTTTCCATTCAGGGGGAAGGGGGCATTAATATGTGCGTAGAAGTTGTATGTATCTGGAATATGGAAACGTTTGTAAAGATTATTTAAATGTCATTGAATCGCTGGTATTTTTAAGATAGTGTGCAGTGTTCTTTTGTTGGCCAGGCACTATTTTGATTTAGTTATGAGACGTAATATTTTTGTCTGAAAGGTTTAAGCTGTTTCAAATTGGCAGAAGGTCGAGCTTTTTCTGTTAGTTACGTAATACTGTGTTTAGCCTTTAAGTGTTCAAGTAAATTTGCGGAATTTCCAAAACTTTTGAAAGGCTTTAGGAAAATATTTCACACGGCTAATTTGATAGAGATTTTATAAAAATATTCCAAACGGTACTTTTTGAAGGCATCTTATTACCTAAATATAAAATGATAAATTAATTAAACATATAAATATTTCAAAGTAGGTATAATTAATTTTAATGCGCTGTTTTTTCATACTACAGGTAACCTCTCTGACGTAATGTACTGTTGTTTGTTTTTTTAACGTTCCTTTATGCGACGGGCGTCACCGCCGGGGGGGGGGGGGGCAATATTGTAGCAGGAAGGGCAGGAGGGGACTGCCCCCCCCCCAATATTTTGGCTGGATAGGACCCAATGTAAAAAGTTAAATAAAATGGTGCTGGTGACGCCCATGCTTTATGCTATTAAGGCTATGCTACAGAGGGAGTCCTAAATTTTGCCTATCCATTTATAATTAGGATACGGATCTTTAACGAGTACCTGACATCGTACAGGCTCGGGACCTTCATTTTACGTCCTATCCAAGGGACGGCATAGCCAAGGATTTTTTACTCCCATTAAAACATTCTAGGGCTACCAAGGGACGCGAACGAGCGACCTTTAGTGTTTTAGGTTGCCATGCTAACCACTACACCACAGGTTACTCCGTAATTATGTATTTGAAAAGATTAAATTAAATATGCAATCATATTTTGACAGTTTTATAGTTGTTGCAAGGTTGACTAACGTTAATGACTAACAACTGTATAACTACTGTCATAGTTTCCACTTCTTACCCATTATGAGTGAATTGTAATGATGTAGATGCCATATAGTTGCTTACCTCTTGCTCATAAATCTTATGGCTTTAATTATTATTAATCCATAAACTGGATATAAAACACTGTACGAATATTTTATAAAGGTTACTGTTCATTTGCAATTTAAAAAAATAGGTGCATTTAACTATCTATAAACTGAAACAAAACAAAAACTACCAGTCTTGTTTATTTCACGTTAAAACGGTCACTTTAAAGGGAGTCAAAAATCCTTGGCTATGGTGTTCCTCATGTAGGACGTAAAAGGGTGGTCACGAGCCTGTACGATGCCAGGTACTCGTTAAAGATCACTATCCTGAAACAACTAGAAACTACTCAACCGATCTTTATACAATTTGGCTCATTGTGTGTAGTTTAATCCAACTTGAAAGATAGCATAGTTTTTATCTCGATTATTGGCCTCAGATTCCTTTTTTTGCACATTAAAGGCTTATAAACGGGGTCACCTGTAGTGGTTCGCATAGCAAACTACAATACTAAAGGTCGTTCCTAGGTGGCCTAGCGAGGTAGCTATAGGATTTTTTAATGGGAGTAAAAATCCTTAGCTATACCGTCCCTCGGATAGGACGTAAAATGGTGGTCCCGAGCCTGTACAATGTCAGGTACTCGTTAAAGATCACTATCCTGATCATACCGGGATAGACAAAATTTAGGACTCTCACTGTAAAATATAAATATCGTCGGATTAGCCTTAGTAGCAAAAAGGGATGCTAAAATAACAAACAACAAACCGGTCACTTTTTACTATGTAAATTAAAGCCCAACAAAGGTTTAGGTACCCTTAGATCACAAGCGCCCTGATTGGTTGTTGGTTCAAATTATCGCCCCTTTGTCTGGTTCACTCTTATGTATTTATACCTTTCAAGATTAAATTTACTGAGTGTAAGCACTACAAGGCAAATTTTTATGTGTTTTAATTTTTAAGTTAAATATAGTATTTTTTTTTCAATAAAAAAAACAAAACTAAAAACATCGATACTGTTTTGGTAAAAATCTATGTTTTTGGTGGACGATGATGCATCCCTACTCCTCAGCTGGCATTAATGTCCATGTCTGTGATGCTTATGTGACAACTTGTATGATGCGTCCTTCTATCTGTAAACTTGTAGAGCAGTCTTGTCTTGAGGAGTTTCTTTAATACGAAATATGCGATATGCTATCTTCCTTATTTTCGTACCCTAACTCTATTTATATCCATTCCAAGGTAGCTATAACTATTGACACCCTCGAAACAATATTCACCAGCTTGGAATTCAAGCTATTGATCTACTTTGAATTCTCTCTTCTTGCAGGAGACGTTGTAACTACGAGTATATGTTGTTGAGACGTTGTATATTTTGTTTGGCTCAACTTATTTTTTCCTATAAATTGAATAAATGCTGGAAAGTGTCTTTCATCTTTGGGAATTGCGAATTCGTGTTTTCCAACTAGATGATTCAATAACTTTTTTTTCTTTGCAACTCTTAATTTACAAAACATCTTCTACCACAGATTTTATTAGTTTTTAATGAAGAAACATTGACCTTAACACAGATCAAGAAGATAAAATGTAAAATTATTTAAACATATAAATATTTCAAAGTAAGTAGGAGTAATTAATTTAAATGCGCTAGATAATATAAATTAATAATAAACCACTGGATGTTTTATAGAGGTTATTGTTAATTTGCAATTTAAATAAATACGTGCATTTATGTAAGTTAGACCTTGTATTGACCCGTCCGATCAATAAATCGGGTCATTCCCCTTTAAATAACCTCATTTGAAGTATTAATTTTAGTATCTCACGAATCTCTATTTGCTAAGCCACACAGAAATAAATTAATAGAAGAATAATTAAGACGTATTTATTTATATCAGCCTGCGGTTGACTTCCGAAACACGGATGTCGGTAACGGCCAAACAAGCCAACTTTTTAATAATTTATACATCCACTAAGATAGACTTCATTTTAATGAAACTCCTTTATCTATTAACGATATGGAAGTCCTGATAAATTGAGTCATTAAAAGATTTTGCCGGCTTGATCAGCATAACATTAATGTGACTCAATTAACTCAAGGATTACCAAGGGACCCTAGGAGGGAGCCCTTTAATATTTGTCCACCCTGGTTTAAACCTTAATTATTAAATAAAAATTCAAAAAAGTTAGTTGTCAGAAAAACATCCAATATTCATGTAACCATTTTATATACAGAAGAAATGTTTAAATGAAAAAAAAAAAAAAAAATCGCTTTCGGGCTATCGGATTCAAAATTATTAAACTATAATTTTATAAAGGCATGGATAATAAATATCAAACAATTATTTTTTTTTTCTTTGATGTACCTTAAAACACTTAACAATTTTTGAAAGAGTAAATTAGTTTTAAAATCTTATGCACGATGAATGATCAATTTTAGAAAACTTGGAAAAGACATTTCAAATTATGTAGAAAAATTACTTTCATTTCCCTCTGTAACTTTTTTTTTTTTTTTTGTGTACTTACACAGTTTTATATATTTACGTACCTTACGTAAATTCTCATAAAATAAATTTTTAAAAAATATTTAGAGTTCATTAACAATAAAAGAAAGCTATGGGTTCGTAGAGCTCCACCTTGGGTAAAACTAAGAAGTGTGATAACACTTGGTAATCCTCGGGTTAAATAGGACCGCGTACATTGAATATAAATCAGTGAAAAATAAAATAAAATCAATACACTCTGTGAATTGCCTTTCGGTAAGAATTGTGACAGAAGTCAAAATTTTAGTTTAACCATTTATGCATTGATATAAATGTAATATTGTAAATTTTAAGCAAGAAATGTCTCATAATTGTTCACTATCTATAAGTAACTATTAGACAGGTAGATAGATAAGGTACTTTATAGGACGGTCTTGATAATCCGAACCACTAGTAATCCTAACAAGAAATACAAAATTGAAAAACACCTCATACATAATATCATGATCAGATATAAGAAAAAAAAATTAAATACTGGGTTGGAAAATAAGTTCTTTCGGTTTTTATTTTTATTTTTATGTCAAAATTACACTTCTTATCTGATGAATTAACCCTAAGGTGGATTGTTTATCCTGTTTGTTACATGTCAACAGCTATACCTGTTAACTCTTGTTTAAACTAGCTTAGTATTATTTTGCTATTGCATTGTGATTATGGAAGAAAATATCATTCATTATCGCCATATTTTGTTGTATAAAAAAAGGTAAGCGTGCTGCAGAAGCTCATGAAAATTTTTTCAGTAAAGTTGTTTACTCGTATATCATCATGTCCCCATAACCACAAGATAACCTTCTAACAAAGAGGTACACTTAACCAAAAGAAAATCTTGTTTTTGATTAATGTTATATCGTAATAATATTTATTGTAGTATGGTGAAAAATAGCGTTCGTGCCTCGGGCCAAAGTGCTTTTGCAGGCCCTCGAACTTTTCATGACCTCGACTACGTCTCGGTCAAAAAATATCTCGGGCCGGCAAACGCCCACTTTCGGCCCTTGGTACGAAATATACTATTACGCAAGCTCGGCTATGTTTCAAGGCTTGATTTTGGATCCCTCACTCTGTAACATATTTTATCCTGGCAACACGCATTTCTGTTTGCGATTCATTACACAAACGGCAACAGACCAACCCATTCTTGAAAGGTTGGTAACAGGAGATTAAAAATGGATCTCTTACGATAATTTAGTCCATAGAAAATCTTGGAAATCAAGTAGTGAGGCTCAGAAGAATGTCAAAACCCGGATAGCATCTAGAGAAGATTATGCTTTCCACGTGGTAGGATTCCAAGTATTATTTTCTATTTGCTTTTGCCCAAAGGACAAACAATTAATTCAACTCTATACTGCTTATAATTAACAAAATTGGACCAACCACTTACAAATAAACGCCCAGAACTGGATTCCTATTTGCTTACTTCCTAGTGTTCCTCCGAGACAACGCAAGGCCCCACACTTCCATTGGTCACTCGCGATAAATGATTGATCCTTGGATTGGACCTTTTACCCCACCCTCCCTATTCACCAGACTTAGCTCCAAACGACTACCAATTTTTCCGGTCCCTTCAGACCTTGGAACCATGAATGGAAAGAAATTTCTAAACGAACAGGACATAAAAAACCCCTGGATCAGTTTTTTAACAATAAACCTCAGACATTCTATGAACTTGGCATTATGCAGTTAGTGGAAAAATGGGAAAAAGTAGTATTAACTAATGGTCATTATATCGTAGGTTAAAATATATTTTATCTCAATAATACAATAAGTTTTATTTCACCCTGCAAAAACCCAAAGGACTAATTTGCCAACCCAATAATATAGTAGCTTTGGGGTTTGTTATTGCAGCTGGCATCAAGAAAATAAATAATAATTATAATAAGTTGCAGTCATGTTTTCTGTTACTTGAAAACCCAACTTAAGGAAATCTCATAATGTCCCCGTGAAAGAAAATTATGGCTTTATAAAAATTTGGTAGATGATAAAGAAATATATTTAAAGATATCGAAAACATTTTCGAGATCCATTTAAAAATACTGCAAGTCAATAAAACCTTTTTATACTTGTGGTCGAATGGATGCACCAACTATCGGAGTCTCGTACTTTTAAGGAATTTTCGATATCGGGCTTTTGTTAAGCAAATAAACGGAGACACAACCTTAACTTAATGATTTTTTTCAGGAGGAAATAATTTGTTAGCAATGCGTTTACATTTCACCAATGATAGGTACATTTTAGTTACTTTGTGCAGTTTTCCAATCACGTTAATTTTTTTTTTTTTTTTTGGTCCTGTAAAGAACGTGTTCTGATTATCAAGACCGTCCTGCATTTTTATCCTAACAATTACATGGGTCTGGTAGAATACAGATATATATATATATATATTTTTTTTAACATTTTTCCTTCTATGGTAGCCCCAAAGAAGGAGAGTTTATTGAACGATTTACATGCTCCATGCCTATTTTATTAGGCACATTACATGTATTAAATATTACATTATATCGTGAACAGATTATAATTGTTATTACCTAGATTATGTTATATACGAAAAACAAAATAAAAAATAAATAAGAAAAGTTACAAAAGTAGTAATATGAATATAAACAAAAGTAGCAATATAATTATAAATACTATAAATACTAAGTAGCAATATAAACTCAAACACAAACAAGAAAACAATATAAGTATAAACTAAGTAGCAACATAAGTATAACTATACTGAGCTTGGGACATTTTTTCATTGGTACTTCTTAGTAACCAGGCGCATCCTACGTTCTCTCCGTCTTTGCTTCCGTCTGTATAAATTTCTGTACCAGTTTCTGTATCGATTAGGTCATGTGATCAGATATATATATATATATATTATATATATTATATTATATATTATTATATATATTGATATATTGTGATTGTGATTGAGATATATATATATATATATATAATTATATAATCTATAATATATATAATATATAATGATATTCAATATATATAATAATATATAATATAATATATATATTGTATATATAATATATATAATATATATATTGTATATATATTTTTTAAATTTATATATTGAAATTTACAACTGAATAATATCAATATAATAAGAAAATATGATATATGCTAATTAATGACATGTAAAGGCCTGTGGAGAAACTACCAATTGGTAGCACTCAAATCTTTTTTCTAATTTACTAGATCTCTTGGCCATCTTCTTTTTAGACGCCAAAGAGGATTTTCTGGCATAGAGGATGAAGGAAAGTTGGATACAAATGGGCTAGGATGAGTAGAGAGTTTACTGTGATATTACAGATATAAATATAAAATACTTACATGAACAATTGTTTATTTAATAGTAATTCAAGGTAACTACTCATATATTAAAAAAAAAAGACATTATATAAACTCATATAAAATAACAATTATGTTTCCAATTCATTCCGCTTTGTTTCAATTATTCCTTTCCATCCCTTATTCATTTTATTCATTCGAATTTAATTCCGCTCTTCTTTTTTTCAATATATAAATATTTAAGTATATTTGATTACTCAGCCTTTCCTCATGATCACACTTCATTATTCCAACGACACAAAAGACCTAACTCCTAAAATTTGAATGATTTAACAATAAATGTTTCTTATCTCGGCATAATTTTTTGGTGTAGGATTCTGATTAATTGTTCTTCTAAGGTCAATGAACTTAGGGAAATAACGCAGAAATGGCGTGAAAAGTAAACTCTTGACTTGCCAGTCGCTAATTTACACTTCAGGTATTCTAAAGTTTCTAAAATAATTATTAATTAGGAATAAAAATAAATCATTAACAGATGTGAAAATAGCCTTAAACCAAATAATTTCGGATTTTCTAATTTAGTCATGGATTACACATTAAAAAAAAGAATAGGTCCGTTTTTGTATCAAAACAAATATAAAAATCATAATTCTTCTTATTTTCTAATTTTAATGAACAGTAAATAATTGAAGAAAAATATTACAATACTCATTCACACACTCACTAATTGGCGTTAAAATCATCATTTCTTTTTTCTCTTTCATGTTAACCCTATGCTAAAGGAGTTTATTTATAAGATGTACGTTGTCCATGCGATTAGGCATTTTATACGTAATATTGTACACAAGAAATGTCTTATGTTATTGAAATGTCTGATATTGAAATTATACAGTTAAGAAGATATAATAATAATAATAATAATAATAATGCTTAAACGAACCCGAAGGTTCTATGCCGACACCACAACTCGCACCCTGCACACCTCCATCCACCGACCGCCATCCAAACACAACTTCGAAAGATCTGCTTCACGCAATCCTCCCACCTCCGTCTCGGACGTTTCCTAGTCGACACCGTGCTTACTAATCTTTTAGTGATTCGCTCACAACCAAGTTTTGAAATATTAAATGCTAATTTTATTCGCCGCTATGCAATCACATCTTTTAAATTTACCGGATACAGTTCATTCAATTCGGCGTTGTGTAAATTCTCCGGTCGATTGATCCCTCCTCGGTCCAAATACTCCACGCAACACCCTATTCAAAATGGTACTAGCAAAAAATTAAAATGCAAATTTTTTTCAATATTTAAAAATTATTTATTTACATATGTTAACTTGAGACATTTTTATTATATTTGCTATGTACTTTCGTAATAAGCAAATATGCTGACATGACTTATATTATGTAAGAATGAAAAACACTAAACACAAAAAAAAAAAAACACAAAACACAAAACAAACACACACAAACAAAAGGAATTAACAAACAGAAATACAAGAACAAAGAAAAATCGAATAAGTTGACAAATGTAAGAGAAAACTGTAAGATAACTGTTTAATTCAGAAAATCTCTTGGCCAACGCCTCAACAATCTTCTTGGCGGATTATAAGGGTTAGTGGGAGTGTGTAGAGCTTGTGTTAGTGGGTTGGAATTTAGAGTAAGTCTGTCATGAAAGTTACGGTAGCGCTCTATGGCTGTTTCTTCGACGTAAGGAATGTCAAGGTCAGTGTGTAAGGTCTCATTGGTGACATAAAAGGGGGCATCTACGATCTTTCTTAGTATTTTAGATTGGAATGACTGTATGAGTCGTATATTAGATTTTTTGGCTGTTCCCCATAGCTCAATACCGTAAGTCGAAAGTGGTTTAAGAAGTAATTTGTAAACCGTTAATTTGTTTGCCACAGATAATTTTGATCGTCTGTCAAGTAGCCTTGAAAGAAGTCCGTACCGCTGGTTCAGTTCCTATCTTTTGCGTTTAACATGGTCTTTCCAAGTCAGTCGTTTATCCATGTAAAGGCCGAGATAGCGTACTGAATCAGATGTGGGTATCGGAATGTTGTTAAAAAATACCTGAGGGCAAGAGCCGTGCTTAAGTGAAAACGAGACATATTGGCTCTTGGCTTCATTCATTTTTAGTCTCTTCGAGGCCAACATGCTACCTCGTCTAGGTGTTCTTGGAGCACTTGTGAGGCTTTAGTGGCATCTTTGTTTGATGTCAAGATAGCTGAGTCATCAGCGAATGTAGCCAATAGGGTTTCTGGATGTTGGGGAATGTCTGAACTTAAAAATTAAAATTAAAAGTGCTTTTAATTTAAATTTAAATTATAAGTCCTTTTAATTTTTTTTAACTTAAAAATTAAAATTAAAAAAAATTAAAAGCATTTATAGAACTGAAAGGTGTTTTTTTTTAACAGATAGTAATTATTAATAACCATTATTTGTACATTAGTTTCATACATACAATATTTTATGAAACTGCAAAAAGTAGACATCAAACAAAAAATAAGATTAATGTAATAATGTTTAAATATCCTGTTAATGATTGTAGACTAGAACAAATAGGGAACTTTAATAATATTAATAGTAATAGAATACTATTGAATACAATACAAAAGTGTATTGGGGTCACATGTGGTATATTGGTTAGCTTGGCAACCTACAATACTACCTAGGTGGCCCTTTTTTTACTCCCATTAAAAAATCCTTAGTCATGCCGTCCCTCGGATAGGACCTAAAATGGAGGTCCCGAGCCTGTACGATGTCAAGTACTCGTTATGGATCCCTATCCTAATTATACCTGGATAGGCAAAATTTAGGACTCCCACTGTAGCATGGTCCGATTAGCCTTAGTGGCATAAAGTGACGATAACAAACAAACAAACAAAATTGTATTGAATATAGACCAAAATAACATTGAATAATAATAAAATAAAGTAGCAAAATAAATATAAATAGTTAAGTAATATGAATGTAAAATGGATGACGAGCTATGCCTACACTCTTCTGGAATAGCAATGTAGGTCGTTTACATATAGCTTGACCATTTGGAGTCTATTTTAAATCTGGTTTCATTACGCTATAATAAATAAATTAAAAAAATTATACTTTCCAGAAGAGTGTAGGCATAGCTCGTCATCCATTTTACATTCATATTACTTAACTGGATTCCATTCGCGGTGATTTTAATGCACGCAGTCAGGCATATTGGAATTGACCTCCTCTTTTATGAAAACGAAAATTAAAAATATTATTATTAGTATGAATTTCGATTCGTGTGTATAAAACTAATCCTTAGAATAAAGGCTTAACGGACCCGAAGGCCCGAGCCGGCACCACCGATCGCTTCTTGCACACCTCCATCCACCTCCCCTCGTCCAATCCAAACTCCTCAAGGTCATCCCACCTTCGCATAGGGCTCTCCTTCAGACATTTTCCATTTGGCAAATTCCGCACGCCCACTTTGACCGGCGCGCAGCTATAATTTTATTAACTATATAAAGTTATTACATTTACCGGCTAAAGTTCACGCAGTTCCGCATTTTGTAGCCTTCTCAATTCTCCTGTCGAATCATCCTTCTTCGGCCCAAATATTCTACGCAGTACTTTATTAGCAAAGATTTTAAGACCAAGCTCATCCCTTACTCTAAGCGGCCATGTTTCACGTCCGTAAAGAGCAGTCGGAAGAATTATAGTTTTCTATATTCTAATTTAAAAAAAAAAAAAAATATCATAGCGCATCCGGTAGACATAGTAATTTGTTCACAGAAAACTTAATCAGTATTTTGAATGCAGAAAATATTCGTCTATCACCAATTTTGGAGTATCAATGTGAAAAAAATTTGAAACAAAACCAATTTTCTTTAATATATAAAATAAATTAAAAAAATTAAACATATTTGAATTGTAGTGAGCATAAAAGGGAGGATTAAAATCAGAACATGTCAATGATCTTTAGTTTGAAGAATATCGACAATCGAATTCGGGAATCTTAGCTGCCATGTTTGATTTTAATTTTCATATTTCTAACTAACCGCACCTACCCCCTATTTTTGGCCTCATCCAATTTCCAACACCGATAGTTAGCTTCTACCCTTAGAGCCTTGACTCCGCTAGATTTTTTTTTTTTTTAATTTTATTAATAAACCTGTACCACTACAACCCATAAAGGGTCTTAAGTTCAGTACTATGTAAGGAAGTGTACTGTTTCTTGGTCAGCGGTCGTGCAAGGAGGTGATTTGACCGTGATAACGCTCAACCGCCAGGTTCTTTCCCCTTAATTTCTCAATTAAGGGAACCCACTTTATAGAGGCTGGGTTTGCCCCAGGAGGGTCTCTCGGCCCACGAGACGAACTGTTGCGAATAATAAAGATATCATAAGCCCTGTCAGATTCGAACTCGGGACCTTAAGCACAGCAGTCCACTGCCTTACCAGTGGGCTACCCCGCTCCCAATTTTATTAATACTTCGGTTTAATTAGCCATTTTTACTATTTCGATTTAATTAGCAATTTTTAGACTGCCTCCAAGTCCACTCTCGTACAATGATACTTGAAGCCCGAAATCAGGGTTAGGGGGGAGGGTGAAGGCCGGTTACACCGATTTTTAATAATAGGCCCCGCACCTACCCCCCTATTTTTGGTCTCATCCAATTTCCATCACCGATTGTTAGCTTGTACCCTTAGAGCCGTGATTCCGCTCGATTTTATTTTTATTATTTTTAATTTTTAATTAAAATTAAAGGGGGTCCAGCGAATTAAAAATAATAGCCGAGTTGTTAATCTAGATAGAAGGAATCGTACTCTTGGAAGACCACCGGATTGAGGAACTGCGAGAGAAGAATAGAATACAAGAATAATTATTTTATTAGATTATCAAAGTATGCAAATGTTAGCATTTATCAAGAAATATACAAACCAAAGCTTGTCCAACTACATCGGAGTACTCTTATCCGTAAATATATTTAGTCCGATAACTAATAAAGTAAGCAAACAAAATATGAGGTTGTCTTAAAATCTGGGCCGTTTTCACAAAATGAGATTCAATAAAATATTTCTTGGTCGCTAAAAAAATATATTATAGAAGTTACTTACAGCGGGATTAATGAAAATTGAATTTTGATGTTAACAGATAGCGCGGCTACGCCAACTCGGCCCAAGTTTAGAGATGATGTAATAGTAATTTAAATATTCTCCCTGGAGGCGATAAGATGAGGGCTGAGTGTGTGCCCGTGAAGTCGGTAAGGTAAGGGAACGAGAAGGCGAATAAACTGTCTTGATCAGAATAAGTAATTTTGGCTCTAGATATTGAGTCTTACCTATGTAACATTACGAATCAAGATGCTTGTAACCAATTACTGTACGATCAATTTACGTTTGGATTTTACAAAACCGGAGATGACCAACAACTAGGAAACTCGACTTCTACACTGTATAAGGCAAATCGAATCTAGTCTCTGGTCTTAAACAGCCTTCCCTTAGCAGTTTTCGAAGAATGGATTCTGAAAAAATAAAAACGAAAAGTAGACGGACTATATTTTTTATCAAATAGCTCTAAAGTAAAACTCCGGATATTATAACTGAACGAAAGTGAAACTTTATCCGGAAACCTGATCGCATCCAATGGAATCGCTTTCCGTTATTTCCCAGTCCTTTGACTGCTCCGTTTGACTGGCTTTCTTACCAAACTACCATGGTTACAGATATCCCCTGGCGAAAGAAAAGAAGCAGGCTAAGTCAGCCAAGAAAACAAATAAGAGAAAGAAAATGGACCTCCCGCATATTTTTTAGATGAAAGAGAAATCTTTCACACTTGAAATATTAGTTGCTGAACAGTTACCATTAAACTTTTTTTAAAAATTATATTGAACATCTACTGGAAAGTTAACCTAACAAAAAATGTGTTTTTATAACATACCTACATATGTTTTTAATATATTCCAAATTAAGAGTGTTTTAATACTATTTTGAGGAATCTGCCTTATCTTAATTGCACCCCGTTCGAGTCTTAATCTTCTATCGTTTTTTTTTGTTATTATTTTGATTTAAAAAAAAAAAAAAAAACCTACTTACGAGTCGAAGAGGCGGATTGCAACCTATACTCATATATTCAATATCGTCACCATCTTACCTTCTGCGTATTCTCTTTAATTTATTACTGTTATTTTTGTATTTTTCCTGTATTTTTCTAATGAAGAAAATTATATTGAGTACCACTATGGTACCTTAATCCATAGTGTGTTAAATTTATGTCAGTAAAAAAAATGTTTCCCCCCGGGGCAAAGATATACTATAGTATAATTGTTACTCGGTTTAGCAAAACACTACATCTCCACATTTATAAATTATGAGAAATTAAAAAGTCTTCGAGGTTCTCTTTAACCCATCTGATAAACAAAAAAACTAAAAAAAATCACTTTTCTTCTAAATTTTAATTCTACTGAAGAAATTTGATATATGTTTTCACACGATGATAATTCTTTTAAAAATTATATATGAAAGTTGTCTGGAAAATTTCACACAAACCTTATTCAATCTTACACTGACAAATAATATGAGCTATTATTAGTAAAATAGTAATAATATCATGAAAAATATGCAACCAGAAAATAATAGTTTCAAATGAAACAAAAGGTAAAGTGAAATAAAAACATATATACCTTAAAAAAAAAAAATATATATTATACAAAAAATTTTGTTTGCATATATATGTATATATACATATATATATATATATATATATATATATATATATATATAATATACATTAAATTAGTTATTGATTTTTTGTTATGTAGGAATGTATTTGTAAATAAAAGAAAGCTGTCTTGGGAAATCTGTCTTGGTTTGCGAAATGTCCGAAACTTTTCCGTAATTCCTTACATTTCAATGGGATTTGTCGCGTTTTAATAGACGATGATGCCACTATTGGACTCAGCTTCAAATTTTACATAATTTGATCAACAGCATCTTCTTCGATTTCGATGTTTGTATGTTGCACCGGGGGCGATTACGATCATAAGTAGAAGGGAATACTCGTTTGAACTCGTAGAGAAATTTAGATATTTAGGGGCGGTGATAACTAGGAAAAACGAACCCAATGAGGAAATGACTCGATTTTGGCTATATTAAAAGCCGGAAATGCTTAGTACTTTTCAATCGCAAAATTGCTTAGCTCGCCTCTTCTTTTTCCCGAAGGCATATCTGTTGAAGTTAGGTTTGGACGGCGGTCAGCGGATGGAGGAGTTTTGGAACGATCGATGGTGTTGACATCGAACCTTCGGGTTCATCAAGCATTTATTTTTGTTATATCAGTTTTTGTAGCGTTTTGCAAGGACCGGGCCACAATTCTTTTGTTAATTGAGAGAGGAAACACAAGGCCTGTGGTAAAATTAAATTACGAATTTTAAACAGTTAAACTAGTCTCTAAACTATAAATTTATTGAAAATGGGCTCATTATGAATCACTATGATATTACTTTGAAGGTTAACGGGTACTTAATGGAGGTAATGCTGCCTCATCAGTGAAAGTGCTTCGATGACAAGGTAAAGGATACTTACTATCATGGCACATTCTTATAGGCATCGCTGTCAGTATCTGCCCTTGTTTGGCTCTAACATGGTATTTGATTTCTCCATACCAACATTCCATGTTATCCCTTACGATGCATCCAGCTACTGTGTCGGATAATACAGTATACTTTTGCTGTAAGACTCGATTTCGAATAACAAGGGGGTCAACCTCTGATCGTACTATAAATTAATTACAACATTAACCGTTTAAATAAGAACTTCGTTTTAATTCACGTATAAGAATTATGTATATATTTGTTGTTATTTACTTTGATATTTTTATATTAAGATGATTCATCAAAAATAAAAATTTTAAACACTGTCAATTCATAGCTTTAATGTTCATCCCAAATCTAAGTTTCTTCTCAGATTCTAAATTTCTTCTTTTATAATATAACCGAAATCATATACATTCCCATTATACTATTCAAGGACATGATTCACTTTATACCAGAATTATTGCTAGGTGAGGCAAGTATAATTTGTTTGCAGCCTGAGTAATAAATAATAATATTCCCACAAAAGTATACTAAATGTAATTTGAGGTATTTAAACTTTAAGACAGTCCATTTCACTTCAATTTTTTGTTTTTGTTTATTAACCATAATTAGAAATTTTCGTCGTTTCAAGCGTCATATTCATCTTATAAATAATAACTTATTCGATCGATCGATATCTTAGTTATATGTATTAAAGAAAATTATTCCATAACATTAAAACTTTGCAGTAACCGAATTATACAGAATTTCAAGCAAAAAAAAAAAAAATATATATATATATATATATATATATGAAACATTTTTCAATAATGCTAAACAAAAAAGGGTGTAAGTATAAGAGACATGAGATGGTACTTAAGCCCTACAGAAATAATCTTTTTCGAAATAAGTTTCTAACAAAATTATTTTAATTATATTTGTGTTAATAACTTTCAATTATTCAATCTTATTCTTAGAATATCCATCATACATTTACTATTGTATTCAGCCGGGCATTTGACCATTTTTTTATTTATTTTAACAAACAATTGGCAAGCAATATTTTAGCAAGCAATTGGTTCTCTAGAATTGTGTAAATTTTATCGACAGAACATTAAATGACGGCCTTCGATCGCGTTGACCTTTCCTTTTCATGAACATTTATTTCTGGAGGGTCCATTTCCCATTTCAGGATAACCCTATCTACTATTTGTACTTTATACGGAACTCTGACACTGAGGTGATGCTGACCAGCGAGCCATATCGCCATTCAAATGATAATCAGAACTCTTCCTTTCCTGGCAAAAGCTGCTAAATTGGGAACCTTGAAGTTGTTGTTTTTTATATACACATATGTAGATTAACTCTAGTCATTGAGGTACTCGCTTTTGGTTGTCAATTTATTTCATTGCCTTTCTTGTATCATGTTCATAAAACCGTTCGCAAAACAAAAGACTGCAATAAAAAGACACTAAAGCAAAACCTTATGCCTTACTGTTTGGCAGATTGTATTATTTCTTTATCAATAAAAAAAAAAAAAAAAAAAAACATAAAGCCTCGTATTTTTTATTTTATTATTTTTCTAATATAACCACATCTCCTGATGTAAATGACCATATCGCATGTTGAGATAGGTAGGTAGATGCACCAGTGGTGAAAACTTTAAGAAAATGTTTTAATTTTTTCGCTTCTATCTAGTGCTTTTATCTTTTAACATTTTTCTTTTCTAGTGCTTTTAGTCTAGTGCTTTTATTTTTCACATTTTTTTTTTTTATGTTTTCCCTGTATTCCAAAAATTCTTGCCATGCTAATTTGTCTCACATTTTTTATAAATCTATTTTATATTCTATCATGTACTTAAATGTTTTTAAGGCTTCTCTGCTAGCAATACCCATTATTTTTGTTCCATTTGTTATTTTATCTATTCTTTTTTATTTCATTGATTTTGATATTCGTCAGTTTCTTTACTGGTTCATTCATTACTTAAATACTCGATGATTCAACGAAATTATTCTTGAAAAAAAAAAAAAAAAATAAATTATTTTTGAGATAATTATCGAATCAAATCTTGTTTTTCTGCATATTTTGTATTAGTTAAATTATACCTTTCTGATGTTGAGGTAATCACGATTAAAAGAACAAAACAATATCTTGTTCTATACAACTTTTTTTTCTCTTATACAACCGGTCCCCTTATCGTCTCCTCTGCGGGGCAAAAGCGAATCAACAAAGAATAAATAACCTTTAGCACGACCAAAGTTTCGCCAATGGGTTCGGCGTTCACTTTGCGCGGCGATTATACTGAATTGCTGGTGTTCTTGTCTGTTCTAGTCCGAAGCAATTTGTGGTAAAAAATGTTGTAATAATTCATTTAAATATGGCAATAACATTAAATGGCGGCAGTTATTTTCTAAAATCTAAAATTAATGGTTGTTATAGTGAATACAGCTGATTGTTTAAAGTTTTATTGTTAATCTTAAAACTTTCAACAAGTGGTACTATAATATGAGCCCCTTAAAGCACAAGTGGTGTAACTCCAATTTTTATGTTTTGAGATATTAAAGGGTTGGTTATGTTTAGACGTTTTGGTACTACTTGTTTCACAAGACCTCAAATGAATGCACAAACATGGGAAACTAGGAGTTGCACTGTTAGTGCATTAAACATAACACAGTTTTCCCTACACAGTACAATGTCTAACAAAAAAAAAAAACGAAAATTGGAGTTACACCACTTGTGCTTTAAGGGGCTCATATATTAGTTATACTAATTAACAATTTACAAAATTATTAAATATAATGAGCAGAGGGGTACCATTTTATATATGTTTTTTTTACGAAGGTTTCTGGAATCCCACTCCCAAACGGACTAAACTCCCATTATTTTGTTCCAGTTGTTATAGATACATCCCCCTGATATATATATATATATATATATATATATATATATATATATATATATATATATATATATATATATATATATATATGTGTAAGTAGGATATCAAATGACGAGAATTAATGTTCTTGTTCTGAAAAAATTTATTTGAATAAGAAACAGAATAAACAAAATAACAAAATAAACAACAATGTAAAAAGAAACAAAGGTACCTGAAAGAATAATTAATTTACAACGTTATTTGCCTACTTGTGATAATGTACAGAGTATATAAAAGTCTACTTAGATAAAATAGAATATATCATAGCTTATGGTGGGAGTATGATTTACATATAGTACCCACACTCATGCCTGAGGATCTTCTAACGGTTTGTTTTTTACGAGGAAAATGTAACTAAAAATGCTTTATAAATTCTGATTAGATTAATTATATAGCCTTTGGTCTCAAAACCACGCCGAGGTCGTTAACACATCCTAAAACGTCTTCCATGCAATTACATATTGTTCTCTTGTCTGAATCTTTGATTTTATAATAATTTTTTTTCAACGCTAAGGTTAACGTGGAGGCAAGCAAGGGAATTTCTTTGTTGATCGCCGAAAAGAGGAAAATTCTAGTGATTATTCCCCTTGACTTACTCGATATCGAACATCATCAGACTTACCAGTTTGATTATCTTAATAGTGATGTAATAGTATATTTCATTACTAGTACCGAAAGTGGCCTTTTCCCGTGCGCTACGGAATTTCACGTGTGAGGCGTAGCCGAACACGGGAATTCGAGTTTCACGTACGAGGCGAAGCCGAGTACGGGAACAGTTTGAGTAAACTCAACAGCTTGATTTTGACACCAAAGACAAAACTTTTCGTACTCTTCTAGGTATCTTACGCGAGACTTGTTTGGAAGTAAACCATCTGCCACTTCAGCTGCTTTCTTCATTAATTCATCGGACAATGCCATTTCTTCAAAGCACTAAGTAAACTGACAACTTTTGAAAATATTTATGACACAAAAAGTAATTGGTGGATTTTCAGTTTTCTTGATTTCAATTTTTCATTAAACAGCTGTTCTTAATACAATCAGCAAGCGCTACTGGTGGCCGGGTAACGAAATAACAAGTACACCGAAAATTTTCGGTGCACTTATAAATTTTCCGTGCGCGTGCAAATTTTCGGTGCACTTTTAGAAGTAAACGGGAAACAACTGTTTGCATGCATCGAAAGTAGTTACTTTCCATGCAGTGTAATGAAAACATCTTTCATCACCTGATGCAGAGGCTCAGGCTAGTAGATCTGAAAACAATGAAAAGATGGTGCGTTTGGATCTGGCATTATCTTCCTCTAGAATAGTTGGTAAGGCTTTTGGCCCCAGAATTAATCATATCAGAGTAAATATAAGATTTTTTAATTAAGTTCAGTTTAGTTGCATACCTATATATGATATATAGTAAGTGGAAGTATTGCGATCGTGAAAAATTTCAACTTCCGGTTTTCAACGGAAATACACGTTTTGGGACCCCCTGAGTCGAAATAACCAAGTCCCGCGAAATGGTCTGTGTGTGTGTGTGTGTGTGTGTGTGTGTGTGTGTGTGTGTGTGAACAGACTAGCTCAAAAACTATAAACCGTGGGAACCTGAAATTGGGTATTTAGTGTATGTATATGCCCGCAATGTGACAGCAAAAATTTCATCAAAATTGCTCAAAGGGAGGGGGTACTTTATTTAATAACTGTTTACGTTTTTTTCGATTTTCTCAAAAACGGCTCTAACGATTTTGATTAAACTGAGTATTTGATCTATTTATATGCCCGAAATATGACTGTAAAAATTTCATTAAAATTGATTAACCGGAGGGGGGACTTTACTTAATAAATTTTGTATCATTTTCACGTGTTTTTTTTATTTACTCAAAAACGGCTTTAACGATTTCGATCAAACTGGGTATATGATGTATTTATATGCCCGAGATACGACTGTAAAAATTTCATCAAAATTGATCAACCAGAGGGGGAACTTTACTTTACTTACTTTAATTTTGTACCAATTTCACGTGTACATATTTTTGATTTACTCAAAAACGGCTTTAACGATTTTGAAGAAACTGGGTATTTGATGTATGTATATACCAAATATGTAAAAGCCAACATTTCATCAAAATTGGTCCAACTGAGGGGGCACTTTATTTCATGACGTTTTTTCCAATTTTTACCTTTTATTCGATTATCTCAAAAGCGACTGACTATAACGATTTTTATCAAATTCGTCATGTTTAATGAAAATTAGATTTTCTTTAATATCAGGTAAGCTTTATCATTATTAAAATGTTCTGAGGGGGCTTTTTTTTTGGGGTGGGGGGGCTTTTTTGTTTGCTTGTTTCTTTCTTATAAAGTACTATTGTTTTTGTTCACATGGAGAAATTAACTGTCTCTCGTTACGCCTAAAAATAATAAATGGCTAAATATGAGATATGATAAAAATAAAGAAAACATAAAGAGGAGAAAAAAAGAAAAATATTCAGTCAACTCATAAAACTCGTTGAGCCCACGCATGCGGAATACAACTTCAATGACAGACCATTGTTCATAATTAAAGCCGTTCTGTTCATTTGAGAAGTGGCAATAATAATTTCTAATCTAAGTAAGTTGGTAAGTGAAAGTTGTGTGTTGCGAGCACGCACCAGATTTTTTTAAATTGTTATTATTGATATTTATTTATTTATTTATGTAACCTTTTCATTTAAATATGTCATTTTTATACCTATTTAGAATCTATGTTTATATGTATAATGATTGTTTTATATTTGTTGTTTATAATTGTATGAGTAAATTGCTATAATTAATTATGCGCTTTACATATAGGTGATGAATATGGACACACTGGTCCGAAACATCCACCAGATTGTAATAATGAAAACATACATAATATTGTATAAGACTGCAATGGGTTACTGTCAGTTCAGTAATGATTTTTTTTCTTAGGGCCTTAAGTTTGTTACCTCAAAACCCTAAAAATGGCGGATGGATAAATCTGAAACTAATTTTTTTGTTAATAATAAAACAATTGAAGTGTGGAAATGCATAAGGGTATAAGAGCCTTAAGAAATTTTTAGAGAAATGATGCGACTTAAATCCTTTAGGGTGAACTAAGTTCAGTGCTTACACCCATGCCATCTTTCATATGTTCAATGAACTCTTTTCTAACAACTAAACAATACTTGTACCCATTTCTGAATATTGGCTTAGGCACATTTAACAGTTTTGCAAAAAAAAAAAAAAAAAAACCTGGACTGGTATATAAGGAATACCCCATGTTGCTTCCTGTTCAGAGAGGAGTGCAAATATCTTTACATAATTTGTTTCTTAAATATTTCAGTGAAAATTTATAATCCTTTAATATGTTTTTGAGTAAATTTACATAAATACATTTATTGAGTAAATACATTTATTTCTTTACCTGTAAGTTAATATTATAGTAAGTGAAAGGTCAGGTTTATATAACTATTTTAATATAAATATGGATCTTTTTCTATATTGTATTTTTCATGAACATGTTTAACATCATTAAATTCTGAAAGACCCCAAAACGTCGAACAAAGATGTAAGATAAATTATGTAATGAAGATGAACAAGTTAATGAAAATGCAAGAAAAAGGGATTGTAAGAAAAATTATCTTCACAAAAGTAAAAACAGTTATGTATTTATTTTAATACATACATGCCTACTCATCTGTCTTTGGTTTTTCCAATTTTTATCGCTAATAGTGAGCATCTTCCCTTCGAACTGCGATTCTCTCAAAATTCATTACTTTTTCTATACTTTACTTTTCTACATTACTTCCTTAATTATAATTAGTATAAGATTTAATATAATTATATATTTAATAGTTAAAAATTAAAATACAACGAACAAATTAATTTTTATGTATGTATGATCATTTTTATTTTTATTTTTTGCTTTACCTAACTTGGGTATTTTCATGAAATAAAATGATATTGCAAGTAATGTCAAGAATATTAATAAAATAAACCAGGAAAAATATATTAAGCTGAGGTTAGCACAATTTAAAGGCAACTTAATACCCCTTATAAAAAATCCAAAGGTCACCTGCTTTGGGCACGTTTCATTATGTTATTCATATATTAAATTTTAAATATGAGGAAAAAAAGCTTGAAATTAAATAATTCTTATTTATTCGCTATATTTATTAAGTATTATATAAGAACATATTTCAATCTTCAAATATCAATAAGTTTTATTTGAACCATTAATTGAGCCTTACGTAGTCGAAATAACTCCACCCTCCAGCCCGGTCATATGAATTTTAAAAGCCTGTCCCCCAGACCTGGGGGGCCTGCTTTGGGCACATTTCATTATCACCTTATCCCCTAGGAATAAGAGATAAGAGAAAGTATGTAATGAAGATGAACAAGGTCATGAATATGCAAGAAAAACGGATTGTAGGAAAAATTATTTTCAAAAAGTAAACAATTCCTCTATTGTGTTTAGTTTATATCTTAATTCTTAATATTTTTACCTTTTTTTTTCAAATACCCAGACAAATGGCTCTTAATTTGTTCAAGTATGTTATTCTTAGGGGACTAGATGTCCCAGAATAAAAATTATTTTCTTTCTTTCTTTCAGTTATGTATTTATTGTAATATATAGATACGAGTACGTCACCATCTATTTTTGGTTTTTCCAATTTTTATCGCAAATGGTGAGCACCTTCCCTTTGTGATGTGATTATCTAGAAATTTATTATTTTTTTACTATACTTTACTTTTGGTATACGCTGTAGATCAATTTTATTAGATTACTTTCTACTATCTAAAGGGAGGAAAGATGTATAGCTGAAAAGACGTGGAATGTGAAATCATTAACTCTAGGCTTCCTAATATCATTAATTTAGGGAGATTCTCTACGCGCATTTTTATTAATGCTATAACTCAGCGAGTGTCAGTCAGAAGGTTGTTTCTTATTTCTAATGAATTCCACAACTTCCTGCTCAGAGAAAAGTAATGTACTTAACAAAGTTTAAATTAGAGACATTAGAATAAAAAACTAGTGTTAATTAAAACCAATTCGAGATTATATCAAGGATTTTTGAAAAATTGCTTAAGCAATTTATAATTCGCGAAATAAAAAAATAGCACAATAAGAACTCCATCCTGAATTTTCTCATAGCACTTTAGATATTCAAGTAGTAATTGAGGTCGAGCTAATTAAGATAATTGGTGATAGTTTAAACCAGGATGCTGATCACAAATTAAAATTAAATTTTGCAGTCCAGTCATCGATTTTTTATTTATTCTTTTTTTTTTTTTTTTGTAATGTAAACTTTTCATATTAAATTTATTCAATCAATTACTTAATTTCCAATACTGTAACAAATATCGAATTATTTTTAAGCCAAAGAATTTAATAAAGATCCTCTATCCGATTCAAAAACAAACATTTGCTACATTAAACATTATAAGATTTTAAAAAAAACAGTTATATTTATATATAAAAATATATTTAAAAATAAATTTAGAAACTGAGTACAACGCCTTTTTAGTAATTCCAAAATTTTCCAGTTTCTTTTCGAAGTCTATAATTTATATCAAGGAGAAGATTTCACGAATTTTTTTCAACCGAAATCATTACAGCCGTTCTATCATACAGTCCCAGCTAGTTAATGTAAGAAAGTTTTTTTTTTTCTTTGGTATACCCGCCCTCAAACAATATATGTTTGAAAAATCTTAACTTTATTAATTATCTTTTAAATGATCTTTATGAACGGATGAGGTAGGTCGGTGTGAAATTTCTAATTGATCGCCATTATAAAATGAAATCTCGTATGCTGTATCAAAGGCGTCCGCAGGATTTCGTCTAGGGGGTGCCCCCCATTTAAAATTTTCGTCTGGGGAGCATGTTTTTAAAATTCATATGACCGGGCTATGGGGTCGAGTTATTTCAACTGCGTAAGGCTCAATTAATGGTTCAAATAAAAGTTAATGATATTTAAAGATTGAAATATGTTCTTGAATAATACTTAATAAATATAGCGAATAAATAAGAATTATTTAATTTCAAGCTTTTGTTGCTCATATTTAAAATTTATTATAAGAATAACATAACGAAACGTGCCCAAAGCAGATGACCTTTGGATTTTTTATAAGGTATTAAGTTGCCTTTAAATTGTGTGAACCTCACCTTAATACATTTTTCCTGCTTTAGCAAATAATAAAAATGATCATACATATATAAAAATTAATTTTTTTGTTATATTTTAATTTTTTACTATTAAATGTATAATTATGTTAAATCTTATACTAATTCTAATTAAGGAAGTTAGGGGAAGTAATCCTGAAAAGTAAAGTATAGCAAAAAGTAATGATTTTTGAGAGAATCACAGCTCGAAGGGAAGATTCTCACTATTAACGATAAAAATTGGAAAAACCAAAAACAGATGGGTGGGTATGTATGTATTAAAATAAATACATAACTGTTTTTACTTTTAAGAAGATAATTTTTCTTACAACTAAAATCACGATAGCTATAATCGACCTAATAATGGTTCAGACTGTTTTTATAAATGACGTTAAAGAACTTGTAAGTAAGGCAGAATGTTTTACTTAACGGTCAGTAATAAGTTATTGCTGATACAGATGCAGATGGACGCAGGTAGAATAGGTTTTAACATTTCCGTGGAGGTATCTTCTTCCGTTGAGCGCCAAGCGGTACGATCGTACCGCTGTTGTACTATTGGCTGGGGCCGAGCTCCCGCCAGCTAAAAGGTTGTTCTGGGCCAGGGGACCGCCTGCCGAGCGTGATTTCAAGGCATATGGGACCGCTCCGGCCCCGAACAATTCGCCAATGCAATTGGCCCAAATTTTTTTTTTTTTTCGGTACCAAATAATAATTCTAATTCAATTTTCTTGTACCATCTTGTATTTCGTCTTAGGGAGGTATTATAGGAACTCATTTGGTCTGATAAGTCTATTGGAGTCTTGCCTTCATTATAATTGACGATTACGAAGGGGTTGACAAGGGTTGACGTCGCGGTCATAACCGGGCAGCCCCTGTACTACTTCAGGTAGCGGGCTTTACCGTGGGGCCGAGCGGTACATACGTACCGCTCACAAAATTATTGTTTAATTGCCGAAATTAAACTTTTTATTTATTTCTTTTGCAATTTTTGTATCATTCTAATCATATTAAAGTTATAAATTAGGAAAAAATGCTATGGCCCCATGCAAAAATACATCATCTTTTCCCTGGCGCTCAACGTGTTAAAAAATATGGATTACCAAAAGGCCAAAGCCAATCTTTTCTCTTATTATAAAAAATATTTTTAAAAAATTGTCTTATTTTCACTTCATTTATTGCGGATTTTATTTCTAGGTTAAAAAATTTAAAAAATTCCATCATTTTTATTATTGGTGTAATATGTGGGATTGCTGTTCAGTTCATGATTATGTAGAAGAATCGCACCAAGAAACAAAAATTGAGTTGTAATAATAATTATAGTGTTATAATTTTTTCTTTGAAACATTAACTTTTTCAATGATCGATTTTCAAAGGGTCATAACTTGCGTAAAAAATCGGAATATCTCCAAATAAATTGATGGAATGTGTTAGGCAACTTTTCTATTTATCAATACTGAAAAAAAAAAACCAATACCTTCAAAAAATAGGGTTTTTTCCGTCCTTGACCACTATGACTGCACTTTTTTTTCACTAATTAGCTTACTAGTAAATGTATAAATAATACAAGTCCACTGATGGAAGAATTCAATAGTTCGAGGTCTAATGAAGAAGTACACAATGGAATAGGTGTGGCATGGAGTGGCTCTATAAAATAAAAAAAAACACTGTATCATTTAGACACATTCTGGATTTTTAGTGAAATTCATATTTCAATAACTTTTTGTTTCAAAGATGTATCCAGCTGGTTTTTGGGTAAAGGGAGGGTGGCATCCTACGCAAGGAGGCCTGTGACAACAAGGCTAATTGACAAGCTCTTTCACGTTTATGTTCCTTTCCCACAACTGATATTCTACTTGTCGTTTATGTTACATCCTAACTTTTAGTAAAGTTGAATTAGGTCTTTGAATTACGAAACATAACCTCATGCAACCCCTTGAGCACTGGCGCAATCAAATGGGCAGCTTATGCTCCCCCCTCTACCCCCCCCCCCCCAGATGACAGAAATGATTTTTTTTTTTATCTCACTAAAATAACATAATGAATTAAATTTAAATTTTAAGCATCACTTTTCTATTCAAATCATTGTCAACGTACATTTTGAGAGATGTATTATCATATTTTTTTCAAAATTTTTATTAACATGATTTAAGCCCCCCTGATAGTAATCCTTGTTGCGCCACTGCTTTGACAGTCCCAGAAAAAAGTTTTAGGTAATTGGTTGATAATAAAAAAGATATAAATTAAATAAACAAATTAACATATATTAAGCGTAAAAAACAGCACACTAATTAAATTAAAATATGAATAAGAACTTTATTAAACTCATATATCTAAATACTATTGTAATAGAAAAGTTGTAAGTTACATAACATTACATTTATTCCATTAATTTTTTTTTTTTAATTTTGGGGGATGGCCTTGCCCCCTCTGGTACCACCCCTAGTTCCTCAATTGTGTTAAAAATTAGAGGAAGACATTAATTTTTATTAAGACCAATTTTTTTATTAAATTTCTGATAACTTGAATAAATGCTTGCACTCAATAACCAGTTTCAACAAATGCTATATATGCTCAAATTTATTTCCAGTTATAGCCTCCTTGGTCCTAGCGGATGTGGGAAAACGACACTGCTCAGCTGTATTGTAGGAAGAAGGATGCTGGACAGTGGTTCCATCGAATTAGGAGTTTTCAGGAAGTCTGATATAGGTTACATGCCGCAGGTTGGTAAAAAAAAATGTTGATATTACCTGTAGTATTTAAGTATGTGTATGTATTTATGACTGAATTTTAAAAATTAAGCAATAACAAATATTTAGTGTGATGAAAATGAGATATAAATTTACTTTTTTATTAACTGTATATTTTACTATTTCTAATTAATAACATTACAAATCACTATATTTCTTTTTGTTCTTTTCTTTATCATTTTTTATTTTATGGCAATTAAATACCAACCAGCCTGTCACTGTTAAAAAATTCATGCGAAACATTGATGTTAAATAGTATATTAATTTTTTTATACTATATTTCTATATTTATATTTCTATACTATATTTATATTACATTCTATATTCTATATTTCTATACTTTATAGATTTCTGTATTTCTATTAAAACAAATCAGCTTGTGTTGGATTGCATGATGTATAGCTTCATAAAAAGGAATGAACCAAATTGTACTGTCTTATTTTGCAGGATACGGCACTATTTATGGACTTTAAAATTATTGAAATATTCCACTTCTATGGAACACTGTTTGCTTTGCCAAACTCTATTATCAAGAAGAGGGCGGATAAGCTTTCTAAAATGTTGGAGCTACCTCCGGAATATAGGTTTATCAAAACGTTAAGGTGAGTTTGTTTAGAATATAAGCCATCAATTATTGAAAAAAGTAAAAATCATTTTAAATTTAAATATCCTAAATTTTAGTGGAGGGCAGCAGAGGAGGTTATCTTTTGCTGTAGCGTTACTCCACGATCCTCAGCTATTAATATTAGATGAGCCCACTGTAGGTGTCGACCCTGTTCTCTGTCATAGGTAAGATTAAAAATTATTACTAAAGCTTCTTTAGTAAGCACAAAAAATATAAAATAATGTTTGAAACAAACTATATTAATACATAGATTTTGATTTAATTTCAGCATGTGGGAATATCTAATACAATTAACAAAAATTGAAACCAAAACAATCATCATCACAACACATTACATAGAAGAAGCAAAACAATCAGATATGGTAAGTTAGAATGAACAATAAGACTTTCCATTAGTTTTCTCTTTTATTATTGATACTATTTCTTTTTAAATAAATAATAGCATTATAGTAACTGAATATAATTTTCATATCAGTTCTGTGTACAGACATTTAACAAATCTGTATGAGATATAAATAATCTCTATATAAAGTAGTAGATTCTAAGTAAAAATAAATCTTAATAATAATAAAGGCTTAACAAACCCGAAGGTTCGATGCCGACACCAAAAATCGCTCCCTACTAACCTCCATCCAACTTCGACAGATTTTCCTTAATGCAATTCACCTGGGTACATCTCGGCCTGCCCCATGGATGTTTCCCAGTCGGCCCAGTACTTACGATTCTATTAGAAATTCGTTCGTGTTCAAACTTATTCCCCCTCTACATTGATATTAGAAAAATCTTAACCACTTCTATGGCTAACCATATATTTGGTCTTATCCATTTTAGTCAAATCCAAGTTTAATAAATGCAAAAAAAAACCCAATGGTCCTTCCAAATAAATATCAAAACTCTGATGTGGCTGAACATGTTAAGCAGCAATGAATGTCATAGCTTCTTCTCATTAAACAAAGCTAGTCATGAGTTATTTAAAATTTTCATTACTAAGCTATAAAAAAGATATTTTATATAAGCAGTATATGTATATTTTTAGAGGTAATCTAACTTTTTAAAAAAAGTTTTTTACTTCAACAAAACACTGTGTAAGTAACTTTTTGATGGCTCCATAAAAATTGATCGTATTGCTCTTATTTTAAAGAAGAAGCAAATACGCATCTATCAAAGCTTTTATTTTTTAATGTATTAGGTCCTTTACGAACTGGAAGCATTTTATTGTGTAGAAAAATATTAATGTACATTTTTTTTCTTTTTTTATTGGATTATACTTGAAAAGGTATTTGAAATTTAAAGGATTAATTTTCGAAGGAGAGTGAAAACTTGAATTGTGAGTGATTTCTGTAAACAGTGGTCAGCAATTTAAGTGCACGACTATAATGAATTAAAAGAAGCTGCGCAACAGCTGGTGAACCTCTTAGTTAACCCATCCATCTGGAGAGGTAATTGGACTAGGTAGATCTGAAATCCATGGAACACTATAGTTAAAAACTCATTGCTATTTGAGGTCAATTACAATTCAAATTGATGGTTTTACATTCAAGAATCATCTGCTTTAGCATTCTTGAGTCTAGCTTCTGCAACTCAAACTGGCCTAGTGGAGGGGGGGATTGATTTTGTAGCATCCCCAAAGAATGAATCTGTACCTTTCCACCCTGTTTAAAATAAATTGTATAGTATAAACCGCCTACATCACGCAGGTTCAGGTAAGAGTCAAGAATAGAAAAAGAATTAAAGCAAAATAACTATGATTGTTCTCATAATTTTTTTATACTTTGCTGCATTTACAGACTTGACTAGAAAGCTATTCTTCACTCTACTCTTTTTTATATTTTAGATTGGATTGATGAGGGAAGGTGTTTTGTTAATTGAGGCACCCCCATTGGATCTCATTAATAGTCAGAACTGCTCCAGCCTGGAGGAAGCATTCCTCGAACTAAGTAAGAAACAACATGAATCTTCAATTGCAGAAGAGAATAAAAGGGTAAATTAACAAAGTGATTGTTTGCAGTTTTAATAATCAGAAACTAATTTCATTTTTTTGTTTGTTTAATTTTGGCTATAAGCAAATAATAGATAAGAAGAAATTAATCAAATAAATTGAAACAATTTAAAGTCAAAAATAGGTTTTTTAAAAATTATTTTATATTTTTAGTTATGTATTCAATCAGATAAAAGCTTTAACAACCAATAAAACAAATTTATCTGCGTATTGGTCCCTCCGTGTATCAAAGAAGCAAAAACAATCGGAAAATCTTTTGGTTGGTTTCTTCTAACTTAACATTAATGATATATACAATAATCTAAATAATTTCAGGATTTTTTTTATACTGCTTTGATTTAGATGTAACATGTAGTAAATTATTTAAATGTCAATAACAACTAGCCGTCTTCAAGATACTTTCACTCAATGTTTTTGAAATATTGTTTGCTTTTAATTGAGAACTATTGGCCAGGAATTACTTTGTTCTTGGGCCAATGCAGAGTGAAGTCAAATTGTATCCACAATTACAAAAACCGGTGCCCCACCCACTAAAATTTTTGAATTAGTATGTCTAGGCAGGCTTAGATTTAAAATATTATCGATTTTAAAATTCAACAGAGCATATTTTAATTTTAACTTAGAAAATTTAAGTGCGAATGGCTAATAGTAGTGGCAACTCTGGGCTAATGTCACTATCACAATAATACTAATATCATGTTTTATATAGGGAATGATAACTTATAACAAAGAAAAGCCAATCAAAGCAAAACCACCATTTCCTGAAGGGGAAGTTTTTAATTTTAGCAGATTTTTAGCCCAATTGTGGAAAAATATACGATGGACTCAGAGAAACATTCCGTAAGTAAATTTCTATGATATAATAGTTCTTAGAGGGATAAATATATAGTTATTTAATTAGCTCAAAAAAAAAAAATGTTGCAGAAATATTACTGAGATTTTTTCAAGAAAGATTTTGCCTGTAGTTTGGAATATGTAATAGTAAAATTTATTATTATAGTTAGTTTTGTTTTTTATTTGAATTGAAACTCCATCTTAAGATTTTTTATATATTTTTTGTTAAACTTTAAAGTGTTTTAATAAGAGTAAAGTCTCTAAAAGATAACACAGTTAATCATCAAAATTATAGCATAAAATTTGATCAATATTTTATTTATGAATATAAATATTCAATATCAATATTTAGATAATTTATCAATCATAAATAAGAAATTAAACATTAATTAAGTGTTACAAGAGAAGAAAAAACATAAAATCTAAACTTTAATGAAAAAATAAAAAAATAAAAATTCATATTAGATTTCAAAAATTAGAATTTTAACTAATTTTATACTATTTTAACTATTTTATTTTATGACCAGGCAAAAACAATATATTTCATGTGAAAATTCAATTACTAATATTTAAATTAATAATATTATTAATCTGCATTCAAACTGTTTTGAAAGTCACATGAATGACTATTAATCTTTTTTTTTTCAGAATACTCCTATTTACACTGCTATTGCCAGCTCTGCAGGTCTACCTTTTCTGCGAGTCATTTGGAAAAGATCCGAAAAATTTAGTTGTTGGTTTAGTGTCAAATGAACTATATTCAATGAAAGATTCTTGTAATGATCTTATAGATAATGTAACGTATAGTACATTATTGGAATGTGATGTTCCTGCATCTTTCCCCTGTTTGTTTTTAAAAGAGTTGAGAAAGAAAATGGACATAGTAAGTGTCTATGTTTAAATAATACAAATACAGGCTGAAATTTTATACAGTGAAAACAATTTAAATGCACCATAACATTTGCAAATATATATATATATATATATATATATATATATATATATATATATATATATGTGTATCACTGAACCTATAATTTCTTGATAAACTGTAATCTGACATACGAAAATGAACCATTCCTGAGGCATCAAAATAAGTGCAGATTTGTCTTCTTCTCTATATATATGATTTTCTCTGACATATAATTTTTGTTTGTTTACGTCACTTTATGCCACTAAGGCTAATCGGACGATGCTACAATGGGAGTCCTAAATTTTGCCTATCCAGGTTTAATTAGGATAGGGATCTTTAACGAATACCTGACATCGTACAGGCTAGTGACCTCCATTTTATGTCCTATTCGAGGGACAGCATAGCCAAGGATTTTTTACTCCCATTACAAAATCCTAGGTCCACCGCGGGATGTGAACCTGCAACCTTTAGTATTGTAGGTTGCCATGCTAACCACTGTACCACAGGTGACCCCATATAATTTTTGTTTTTCCATACAAACAAATGCTTTACTTTTTTTCTTATTTTCCATCAATCTCATAAATTTTAGCAATGTAATCATTAACCCTAGAATGGTATCATAAATCAGCCGCATGGTATCATAAATCAGGGAAAACCTGTCAAAATGTTGTGTAAAAATTCGTTTGGTACACACTTATTTCATTAAGAAAAAGAAAAAAAAATTGAATACCAAAATAATTCATTGAAATTAAATTAAGTACATTTAAATTCTAGTTTTTGATTAAGCATAAAATATTTTCAGTTGGGCTATCAAAGATATTAATTAGATGCATCTTCTCCCTCTCGACAAAATCACTGAACTTTAGATCATCTGTATAATATTATTGATCTTTTTTTAAAGCATAGATTGTTAAAATAACAAAAGAAAATTGAAACAGACAATATTTACTTAGGATGGTAACAGGAGTGACTAGACCCTTCATGCATAATAATGGTTAAACTACTCATATGAGAGGAGTAATTATACTGGTAGTAGGAAGATCTTATTATGGCAAGAGAACACTCAAAGCATGTAATCATTGCATGTAAAATCCAGTGTGTAGGCTTATTTTTGAAGGGGTAAAAGACCACCACTGTTACTGTTTTATCGTTCATCACAACAAAATATAATTTTTATTTAAATAAGAATATGCTTTTCAATAAGTGAAAATGTATTTAGCTTTTAAATATAGAAACTTTAAATGGTTTTTATATTGTGTTAAGAAAACTAATATTTATGTAATTGTATAAAATTCCAGTCCGTAGTCATAAAACATATAAAGAATAGAAACATTAAAGTGTTGGAGAAATTTAACTAATTTATTGCTATTAATCCAGGAAGTGTATTCTAACATATTTGATGCTAAAGAGGCAGCATTGAAAAATGAAATTTGGGGTGTGATGCATCTTCATAATAACTTTTCAAGTGCAGTAGAAGAGCGAATAAATGAAGGTATTCAGTCTGACGATGATATTATAGAAAAAAGTACTGTTTCAGTCTGGATGGACATGTCTAGTAAGTATTATTGTACTTCTAATTGTAAATTTAGTATTTACTGTAAAAATGTAAAAAGGACAGTATTTATGTAAAAAAGACAATGCAGAATAATGTTTACTATTATTTGATAATCATGCAATAATTTCTCATGCTTTGGTTTGAATGAATGTTTATGGCTTTGAAAAAAAAAAAAAAAAGAGAGCAAAAAAAGCTTTTTGGTAAATTCAAGGTATCTCAGAAAACATTTTTTTTTTTTAGAATAAAAATCTTCTGTAGCACTAAAGCTAAGAGGAGTATTTTGATTTTCTTATTAATTATTATTCTATTTTTTAGATTATATTATAGGTCACATAATAAAAAGGAACCTGTTCAAATGTATGACTGAGTTTGTGAAAGATATTGTTGAGACTTGTGGTTCTCCAAGAAAAGTTGGAGAACTTCCATTAAAGGTAAATCACTTTAAGGAATAATTTAAACTATGTATTTGCCAGTTACTCATTAATTTCGTAAATATTTTTTCATAGTATGATTCTTATTTCAGCTAAATGATGCTATATTTGGAAGTAATGACCCAGTTTTTGCTCATAGCAGTGCTGCAGCATTCATATGCTCGTAATAAATATGAGTCTAAATTATATTTTCTTATAAAATCGTTAAGAAAAATTTATAATACAACATAGTTATGTTTTGCAATTTCAGATATGTTTTTTACTTTACAATGGTTTTTACCAGTGGTGCTATTAAAGTGGAAACATTGGCTGGCCTAATAGAAAGGAGTATGGTTTCAGGTAAATAAAATATATAAAATATGAGGAGTAAAAAATTGTTTTCTTTTAGATTTTAGGAGTTATTAAATATTATTTAAAATTATCAAAATGATTCAATGGATATCAGTGAAAATTTAATAAATTGAAATAATAATAATGGAGAATTTATTCATAAATTGTTAAAATAGTTCAAAATAAGATCTACAGGGCCTTTAAAATAATAAACCATTGAAGATTTTAGAAATAACGATTTTGTTATGAGGATGATTGGTAATTTTCAGTCAAATTTTATTTATTTGGAGAGCCAACGTTTGGATCCAAACAGGTGGATCTCCGTCAGGGCTTGTTAGTCGAGAGTAATTCAGAGACTGACTGAGATTTTATCAGTTGATACAAAATAAATATATATAATTCATTATTAATGAATGAAAGAGAAAGTTAAAATGTTTTAGGCCTGAATGTTTAAAACTGAAAAATTGTTTAGGCCATATTTTCCATCAGAACACTGTTAACCATCAATAAGATCCACATACCCCTTATACCTTTGATATTGATTTATATATCAATCCTTTTATAATTTTCCATTATTATTATTAAGCCAAATGAAAATTATGGATGGGATATAATAGTTTTATTGTAAAATATAGCTTAGATGCAAACATCCTTGGTTTTTTAAAACTTAACCCTCCGGCAGCGCGCTGCGGCATTTGGACCGCACTCTGAACATTTGTCAAAATATTAGGAATACTAATTGAATCAGTGAGCTGGGGGTTCCAGGTATCTGTAGACCGACATGTTCTGACAGGATTAGACCGTCGTGCCCTCCATCTTCCGGTTTTCCTCAATAGTTATATGGCCTTATTTGCAGTAGGTCTGTATGTGCGGTCCAAACACCGCGGTGCGCCCTTTCGTATTACAGATTCAGACAACCTCGGCTGAATTATTTGATCGTTTTCTGCGCTTTTTTTACAAATAAAAATGCAAGTATTTTGGTTTTTATGTTGTCTAATATTGTTTGAAATATTTTGACACATAAAATTATTTTTAGTCTTGTTTTACTGAATTAGTATTGGTGAAACATTAACCCTCACACCTATGCCAATGTTTATTATTACAATTTGAGCATTTATGAAAAAAACGATGAACGAAAAGTTGGCAAAAATAAAATATGTGATGATTACATATTAGTGCTATTTATTTTGACCATACCCCCGACCATTTCCTCTTCATTATAACAACGGTCAACCATCCTTCACCATTATTTCAATATTCATATGAGCAACATTTATTATAATAAGCAATTTATTATCTCTATAGTTATTATCTCTGTACATTATACTACCAATTTTAAGTTGTTTTTTTTATCGCCTAATTTATTTTATTTTTTGCCATCCTTTTCTTTATACATCTTATAATCTTCAATAATTGGAAATGTTATAAACCTAAAGCAACGAGTAAACAACAAAAAAAAGTAAGTTATTGCTGGTTTTCTGATAAAATATATAGAAAACAAAGATGCGGTCCAAACACCGCAGCGCGCCCGCTGATGTAACTCTAATAGGCGTGCCCGCCGGAGGGTTAATAAATAAATATTGTTTAATTTTTTTTTAAATTATTGATTTTAGGAATGACAAGGTTTGAAATTATCGCTGCTCATCTGATTGTCCAATTTTTCATGATGACTATGCAGACAATATTTATGTTGGTCGTGATGTATGTTATATATGACAATCCATTACATGGAGATTTAACTTTGTCTATATCGCTGCTGGGTCTAGTAGCAATTGTCGGGATTTCATTTGGTAGGTTTAGCCTCATTAATAATTGAATATTCAGCCCACATTGTGGATAATCATCAGTGCTAAACGTGAAGCTCTGAATTGTGGAGAAGGGTGCATATACCCCATAAAGATGGCTTAACCCCTTCCCCTCCCAAGAAATTGCGTTACTCTCCTGTTTTTACAATTTTGTTTATAAAAAAATTATTTTATTGAAGGTCTCAAAAATTTAATGATCACAACTCACCAAAAGCCTTTTCTCTCTTTTTTATTGCTTTTAAGCCATGATGATTATCTAACTCGAGGGTATTAGAAATTGTGGAATATACATAACAACATTCTCCTTGAATAAAAGTATTAATAATCAAAATTTCAGGCTTTATGCTAGCTGAAATATTTGAAGAAGAGAAATTAATATCTTATGCTGGCATTGGAATAACTATGTGTTTATTCTTGATTAATGGTAAGAAAACAATATACTCATATATTTTATTGTTTTTCCTGCAATATGCTTCTATCTTGTAAATAATATAAAAATCAGTATAAGGAAACTAATTCTGGTTTTAAAACTTTGGTAAATGTTATAAAATATCGGTATTTTTATCAGATAATGGAGGGAATTCCAAAACTAAAAGAATCTATGAGGGTCATTCAATAAATAAAGAGACAAATGGCTATAGCTGAAAAACGGTTTATTTCAATCTTTCAAAATTAAGGCTATTTTTGAACATAATCACCCCCCACAGTTATGCACTTGTCTCATCTTTCTTGCAGCACCCTAATTCCATTGGCGAAGAATTCTTTCGATTTACCCCAAAGCCACTTTTGCACCGCTTCCTTAACTTCCTCATTGTTAGCAAATCTTTTTCCACCCAGGGTGTCTTTGTTTGGTCCAAACAGGTAAAAATCAGATGGGGCGAGGTCGGGACTGTAGGCAGGATAAAGTAAGACCTCCCAACCTAATTCTTGAATTCTTGATCTTCAAGGAAATCGCTATAGACTGGATCCTGTGAGTCCCAAAAGATGGTCAGCATCACTTTACCAACAGAAGGTTGAACCTTGAATTTTTTGCGAACTGGAGAGCTAGTGTGTTTCCACTCCATACTCTGCCTTTTGGTCTCAGGGTCTAAATCTAATGACTGAGCGCTGCTCTTCTAAGGTGCAATCTTCTAGTCGACTTGCCATGGTGAATTGAAAATTTTGAGGTTATGTTGACCTAAAATGATGAAACAGCTGTCCCAGCATATCCCAAGGTTGCCAATTAACACCACTGAAAAGATTGTACACATTCTTTGAATAGTTTTAAAATTATAGAATTTGTCTCTTTACTTATTGAATGACCCTCGTAATAATGGTTTCTTGATAAATCATGTTTTGCTACAACCACATAAAATTAATAATTTTTAATAAAATGAATTCTGTAATGCTGAATAATGAATTAATAAGCAAATATACTAGGGTTTTTCATTCGGAAGAAATTAAATAATTTTGAATTGATTCTCAAATAGCATCTCATAGCTATTGTCTGTTAAGTTAATCAGTAGCTGATATTACAGTAAGCAACAGATTGTTTAGCGTTGACAAATTGCAGCCAGAATTAAACCATGTCAATGTCTAACATTCTGATCTAAGTCAAAGTTTTATATTTGAACAAAGTAACCTCAAATGACATGGGGATGGACAAAACTAAATAATATATTACAGAATAAGTTGGGAGTAGGAATGGCAAGTGAAAGAAACAATATTTAAGTAAGCGAATTATATTTTCAGGTAGCTTATGGCCTATAGAAGGAGCTCATGACTACATCAAAATGGTCCAACATTTTGCCCCTATAGTCCCAGCTGTTACAGGCTTCAATTTGATCGCTGCGAAAGGTTTCGGCCTTGAAAACATGCAAGTAGTACAAGGCTTTATTTCGTGTATCGCATGGATAGTTATATTCTCTAGTCTCACGCATTATTTTGCTAAGAAAAATAAATAGTTTTTCAGTAGTTTAAAAAATATAAATATGTACAAATGTAATTTAATTAAAATTGTTAAAATAAATTTTTTATGTATAAAAAATTTCTAAAAATCATTCAATCCAGTTCCTTTTTTCCCCCAAAGATACTAATGCAATATTCATACATAAATTGAAAATACATTTTGATCACTGACTATTACAATCATACAAGGAATCACAATTAAAGTAGCTCATTTTTAATTAGCTAAGGATACAAAGATAAAAATCGTTGATCATTGATAATCATTGATCATTTAATAAGGTAACGAAACAAAGATAGAAATAATTGATCCCTACCTTCAGTAACTTAGCCTGTAAATCATGGAATAACGCCTGAACTCATGGCCAACTCCTCTAAGAGCTCCAAATATTCTTCACAACATTTTTCTTTCAAAGAGCAGTAAAATATCAGCCAGGTTTCTGAGACATCTGATATAACAGGACGGATAAGTTTTTTAAAATGCGGCCTTGTTAATAGAAGATGGGTTCTTCATACTTTTCTGAACCTTTATGATCAGCATGTCATAAGTGTATAAAACATAATGCGTACGAGCAAATAATCTTACTCAACAAAACATTAAATGTATTTAATAAGAACTAAGGTTTCCACTATGTAATGTTTTGGAGAGAACATATGACAAAAGTGTCAATTGTCTTGTCTTTTTTTAGGTATTTATAATAATAGCTTCAAAAGTTGGGTTAATAAACAGTAAGGCAATAAATGTTATAGTACATAAAAATCAAACAGCTCTTTATTTTTTTTAATAGGTAAAAAATTTATTTTAATCACATTCTTCAAAAACATTAATTATTAACAATAAGAAGTTATTAGTTAAAAGGAAAAGTATATAATCTTTAGATTGATGTGTATTGTCAACAATGGTAATCTAAAAATTTAGTGAGAACATACTAATTACAATATATACATTAATATTAAAAAGGAAACATAATTAAAGCTTTTTACCGTATCCTAATTATGTACAACGATGACACAATTCTTTTTACAGCTTAGAGCCCTTGTAAATAAAAAGAGCAATTGGTTTACACATATAATTTATTTTCAACATTTAATATTTTTGTATTATTTTTTAATCATTGATAAATGTTCACCTTTGAAAAGCAAATTATTTGAGTTTTTATACATATATCTTTTGTTTTTTACACCCTTCTTTTACATAAAATAATTATTAAAATAAGTTATTTAATAATATTTACAATAATATTTCATTTTTATAAATTCATCCTGATATACAATTTACATTCAAACAACATACAAACAATACATATTTACATAGTTTTCAGACATCATATATACATTTAATTAACAAGGAAAGCGAAACAATAATTCTCAGTCATGAAATTTGGTTCATTTCATTCTTAATTTAAAGAAATAAATTAAAAATATTACAACTGGAAAGACAACTTGTACCTACTTATTAGTGATGGTTGCATATAGGTGAAGTGCTATGAGGCAAATTAACCATTATCTTATTAGTGATAGAATTTAAAAGCACAAAACATTATTTAATCATTTGGCTGTTCCAATGACTGTCAGCAATTCATTTCAGTAGAACTTTTATAAGGAAGCATTTAGTTTCATCGGACATTAAAATAATTGAGCTCAAAGTAAAAAAGAAAAAAGTAGTATAAAAATAGAAAACAAACAGAACTTTAACTTAAGTATAAAATCAGATTAATGACAGAATTTTCTTTAGTAGCCCTCATAAGGTACCAAAGAAAAGGTAAACTATTAAATTTAGTAAAATAGAAAATAGTTTAGACAAAACCAACCGCAAGTGATAAAGAAAACAGTTATGTTTAGATATAAAAGAATCTTACATTAGCTTATTTTTTAAGAGATACATAAAAAGAATTTGTCAATAAATAATTTAAATAGGTGCATAAGTGTGAGGCATAAATAAGGCAAACTAATATTTTAAACTCAAGCTCTAAATAAAAATCATTACAGGAATGACCATTATAGTCAATATTGACTATAGCAACTACAAAATCTTCTGAGTTTAAATAAATAATATAAATAATTAAATTAAATCTGTGCTTGCAGCGTAAAGTCAGTTAAGTCCAAACAAAAAAATAATTTTTTAATCTATCTCCACAAAACTTTGCAAAATGTTAACACTTTGTGTATTGAGAATAAATTAAATCATTCAGGTCATTCCAAACATGCTAAGTGTAAACTTTTAAAACGGATTTTACGAAAGCCTGACATTTTCAAATGCATCTTTCTCCAATCTAAGATTGTGGACTTACCACACTTTATGGTACAGAAATATATTCTTTGATTTTTAATAATTTAAATAAAATAGTATGTAAAAAAAAAATAAATAAAATTAACTGTTCTGAAAATATTGTTTTAAAATTGCTAAACATTTTCATTATTGATATGCATTTTTTTTTTTCAAATAAATATCATATTTTGTAATAAATATATTTCTAGTTAAACATTGAAAATATAAAAATGTTTTGTTATAGATCACAATTTCAAAAATTTATTTTATATAAATGAAATAATTTTTTCACCAAAATTCACTTGGGTCTGTTACACACGAATTTGGCATACAAAATCAAGTATGCAAAACTTTTAATAAAAATTATTCAATCTATTTTCTATTTAATGTTTTACTATCACTGCAGACTTAAACCTGCACCAATAATGTCCGTTGGTAACCAGTCAATGTTGAAGCTAATAAAATTCGAACAATTACCCATTATATTTTTTTTCTGGGTTTTTATATTTTGGTACAGTATTAATTTTATCCAAAAATAAATCTCTAATTATAATTTAATTGTTTATATGTTTCCTTCAATTATTGCCAAATCAGAGATGACCTAAGCTTTCTAACTAATCACAGAAAGTATCACTCCGAAAAAATTAAATTTTACTGGAGAAGAATCTTTCTTGATAATTACTTCTATTCCTCAACACAATGAAAGATTGCTATGACTGTTTTCCAACATTAAACATTGGAGTTAAAAATCTGGAATTTTTCTGAAAATTATATAATGTGATCTGAAGTTTTTAAGTAAAAAAATAGGCAAAAACAAAAAATTGTGTACTGTGGAACACTTCCAAAACTAATAATATATAGAAATTTGTCCAAGTTAACAAATCTTTTATGAATTAAAATTTTCATAATTCATATAAACATAGTAACGGGCATATTCAATAAATCATACTGAATTGTTAAATAAGTAACTAGTGAATTTTTATTCATAGCTATTTAATTAAAATCACTTGTTAAGTATTTTTAATTGTATATTTTAAAAGTACGAAATTATTATTTATAAAATAAATAGCTATTAATAATTCTTTCCAATAATAGAGAGAGCGATATTAATACTAGAATCAATGCTGAATATTAACTTATAGGCTTTAGTAGTAACCTAAAGATATCAAAATAAATTGAGTCAGAAGTTCACAATGCACAATTTTTTAAAATATAAAATTTCATACAACAGTCTTTCACACAGTCATTAGGCTGATAATTGAAATCATGATAATTAGCTGGTAAATTTCTTATGATTTGTATGAAAAAAAAAACTAGTATATATAGAATAAAAAATGAAAGCACTATTTAAATTATGAATGTTATGAACAACAACAAAAATAATTTAAATACTCTGCTAAAGAAAGTATTAAGAATAATTTATAACAGATACATAGATTAAATATGGATAGATGAATTATGAATCAAATCAACCTATCGAAAATTTCAATGCTTCTCTGTTAGTAATGAAAAATTTAAAAACAAAAGCTAAAGCATTTACCATTGATTAATCATTTTAACATTCAACAATAAAAATAATAATAAAATAGGTACTTATTTTTAGACCTTAAATTTATTCATCTTGTTTTTATATGTATTTTTATACAGATAAGAATATGAACATTAACAAACTTTGAGATTTCTAAGTCTATGCCACATAATCACACTACAGAATACGTTTAAATTATCACAAATTTTCAACATGTAATCCCAATATGATTGAGATATGCTCTGGTTCCTCTATCTAACTTTTCCTAATGTTATGCTTATACCCTAAATTTTTTCTCTGCAGGAACATATGAATTTCTTTGAATGATGGCCTGTCCAACTCTTTCCTCTGCCAACATTCGCACATGAGATCGTAGATTTCCTTATGGCAGTTGTATGGTTGAGGCAACAACATCTGTTGATTGGAGAAAATGCAAAAAAAAAAAAAAAAATATATAGATAACTCATTTAAACAGATAAATCATTTAAATGATTTTAAAACATCAAAAGCTCGTTTTAATAAACAAAAACATTGATTATAAAATCAATGACTAGTTTTAACTTGGACAGCTTAGCCCGTTTTTAAAATATAATATTTCGGGCTCTTGAAAAGATACCCAATTCAACTATTAATGGGGCCAGTGTTATATTAGTAAATACAAGCTTCATTGATTTTTTATCACACTTTTTAGTATATAAGCTTGTTTTCTTAAAAATATGAGTGTTTTTTTTTTGTCCATAAAATTACATTGCCCTTCATACCTTTTCATTAAAGCATAAATAAAAACTAAACTTTTTTATTGATACAGTAAATAATTCTTTTTGATATTAGCTTTTAATTGTAGTTTAATTAGTATTTTGTTTTAATATGAAAAGTTGGCAAAGTTACACCAGGAAGATTATGAATGAGATTTTTGCCAACCTTTAATTTTGTCTGTTTCACAGTTTGATTGAATGTTTCATTTAATGTTCAGAATCAACTGAAGAGCTTGAACAGGAATTATTTGCTAATGCAGTTTTTTTTATATTAAGATTGGCAGGTTTCAACAGCAGAGAAACTTGTAGACATTCGGAACATCAGTATGACCCAGGAGACTGATAGTACAATAATCAAATAGCTAATGATGGACACATTTGTCATATTTGCCATAAAAAACCATAAAACTCTTTCTGGGCAAAATTCCTAGTAGATGGAGTGATAGAGAATTGTAGCTTTGCAGAACTTGCAGAGAAGTGAAACCATTTCCCAACTGAGCCCGACCATGCTTTGCTCAACATATAAGGTATTGCTTACAGAAGTACTCCTGGTGTCCCACAGGGGCTTCCTCTATTGAAAGAGTTAGCAAATTTGTAAGAGAAACAGCCCAAAACCATAAACTGCAATGGTTTTATATGTCAATTTGTTTCCTGGTTATTACATGATGAGTTTTTAACTCCCTTTAACACTGTTGTCAAAGCTGCCATGATACCAGTAAAACTTTGCCAATGCAGTATTTAATTTTTTAACATATAAATGTTTGCCTCAACTGTATTTTTTTCCCATACTGTAAAACTAGATATCAAGTCTAATGATTTGTGATAGTTTTAAAGACTTTATAAACATTATTAATAAAAAACTCAAAATTTGAAAGAAAAAAAAAGTAGCAAAATTGTCCCAATTTACACCCATTCAAAATTCAAGACCAGAAGTTTTACTGCAACTATTACCAGCAATTTATTAAGTATGTTAATTGAAACTACATACATCAAGGTTGGTATCAATTACCATATTTATCTTTTAAACAATATTTAATAATTTAACTTACAGGTTTTCCAGTCGGCTTCTCGAAAAGTTTCGCATTTTCCACAACTTTTTCATCAGTAAGATCTTCAAATGGTTGCTCACGGGCAAATGTGAGGATTTCCCAAAGAGTCACCGCAAATGACCAAACCACACTCTTCAATGTGTATTTATCCTGTAAATTAAAAAAAGGCTTATTGAAAAATTCTTTAAATGTACATTTTATGGCAGGATTTTCTATCTTTCTAAATCTTAGAACTATGCAGTAATAAAAATTTTCAAAGGCAGAAATTGAATTAAATACAACTGGTGAAACCAGACAATTTATGTTGATATTACCACTAACCTTTGTTACTAATTTGCCTTATTTAGGCAAAATCTTTTTAATATATCTATATCAAGCATAGTACACTTCAATAATCATAGGATTATTGAATAAGCAAACTAAAAACTTCAATAAGCATAGTACACTCTTTGATCTCTGCACAATTGATTACCTCTGTATTTATTTTTATTAACCGATAAATTGTGTGTTGATAATTGACTGAACACTCAGGCAAGAAGATGGTCAAGATTGAATATACAGTCATAACAGTCCTTCAGAAACCAACGAAATAAATATAAACTATCTATTTAAAACCATTTTTAGAACTATAAAGTCAGAAGCCAACAATTTAAAAAATGGGGGCTTCTGAAAACGTAGGTCAAGATGTTGGTGGTAAATAAAAAGTGTAAATTTATATGTAATTTTTCCTGACCTACTCATGGAGCATCTCCTTCCTACTAAATAAAATAATTGAAAAATAAAATTATGGCTTGTTATAACTTTAAAAAAATGCCTCCTATTCGGTACCTAGTTCAAAGTATTACTAACCACAGGTCTCTCTTCAAAACGAATAATATGCAATCCCCTAAGTAAGGAATCATAAATAATATTGCTTATAGCATTCTCTTTATATTAATATTTTAGGCATGGTTTTATCTATCCTCAGAGGTAATTAATTATTAAAGCTGGCTAGGATATTATAGTTTTTTTTATTAACAAATTAATATAAAATAATTAATGAAAAATTAATTTTACCAGAAGAATGCTTTCCCAGGACATCCATCGAATAGGACAAGCCCCTCTTCCAGGAAGTTCAAAGTAATCGGCTGGATATACACTTCTGCCTATTCCTAAATCTGCTATTTTCACACTGTAATCATTGCCTACAATACAATTCCTGAAACAAAATAAGTATATATGTAAATGATTTACTATTTTGAATCATGGTCAATAAAGAAATTCAAAACTAGGTAGGTATATAACTTGAAATAAAAAGCTCTGAGATGGATAAAAAAAGTACTATAAAAGACTAATTATGAAGCCATACATAAATAATAATTGATTGGCTAACAATAATTTCCTTCATTAACAAGAAAAGTTCAGCTTAAAAATTCACATAATAAAATCAATTTCAAGAAAATTGACTGTCACAGCAATTTTCAAGAATTCAGTCTTGAAATCTAACTTTGTTTAATCATTTTATACTCTTTAAAGCTCTTAATATATACGTACTTTATCATAGTTGTAAAAATATTTTACATTCACAAACTAACAGATTATGACATGTCGGTAGGAACTGTGTTGATAAGCAATAAGAAAACCATCAGAAGAGAATTATATTTTAGAAGAGAACCTGTTGTATTATTAGCAACTACAACTAAAAAACAAAACAACATTTCCTTCTTTTTATCTATTAAATTATCAGAACGGTTTTAAAATATCAGATCTCAGAATTTTTCTTTGCCAAATTGTATATTTTTATTGTGAATAAAATATCCAAGTTTTTAATTCATTAATTTAATTACCTTGTAGCTAAATCCAAAACTAAGAATTTCTGCTGTTCTAAGTATTTCATACCAGCTGCTACTTGGGTAGCCATGTATATTAGGCATCCATAACTAAACATACAAAAAAAAAACAATAATATTATTCTTAAACTTAGTTTAAATTATATATTATTATTCAAAATGTATATAGATAACTACCTCAAAACGTTAGCATTGGTCGAAAGCCCAGCACTTTCTGCTACATAGTTTTGGAGGAATTGGTATAAGTCTCCATGTTCTGCATATTCCAATACTAAAAGTAATGGTTCCACTTCTAAACAAGCACCAAGAACCCTTGATAAGTTTTCATGATGCAGTGGTAACAGGTCGTCCACTTCTTGGTGAAATTCTTCCCTATGTACGAAAATATATTAAATTATTTTACATCTTTAATTCATATGAACAAATTCATTAATTTGAAACAAAAATAAGTCATTTTTGAGCAATTGTTCAAATAAATGTACCTTAATTTCTCCGAAGACCCTTTTCGCAATACTTTTACAACTATGGATTTACAAGAATTCGGCTTTAGCCATTGTGGCATCTTCACCCATTCAAATAAATGGACCTGAAATAAAGGAATATAGTTAAACCGTATTTGTAATAATATTAGCTAAGTAATTTATTATTTATTAATTTATTTTCAGAACTTACAAAATACTGAAATTGAGACTTAGGTAAATCATTTGATAAACACATGTTTCTTTTTTTTTATATTGGAATCTGAACAAATAATTTTTAAGCTCACCTCTCCAAACTGCCCAATGCCTAATTTGCTGACATATTTAAGATCTCTCCTGGATATTTCCCTGAGTGTTCGATCACCCTCACCTTCAGTTGAAGTGACCAGTTGGCCATAAGAGGATGTGGAACTACTGGCGGCAACTGATGGAGGGGATGATAACGGGGGTGGTGGCTTCTGCAATTTTAACAGGGAATCAGTAAGGAAATCAAAAAATTAAAAACCATATATTCAATTCAAAATATTCCAATTCTTTGGACTTTTAAATTGGTTATATAAGGACTAATGTTTCTATAACAACTATAAATTGTTAGATAAGCATTTTGAGATTTATTTTATAAAATAAAGGAAAAGATGTGTTAAAAGGATAGGTGGCAAGTTAACTTATTTTATGCTTTATTAAAATGTAAAAATGTGTAGTATTGGTTTTTCTACTACAGGGAAGTTAAAAGATATTACATATAAATAAAGATGAAGGTTTTAAATAATATGTTTCCTTGCCTAGCAATTATTTTTTAGTTACAAGTAGGTAAAGTTTTTTGTTTGTGTCTGATTGTCTCTCTGACTCACACCCCAAGAGGGTGATAAATTTTTTATTATAAAATATAATTAAAAGTGAAGTACCTAAATATTTGATTGAAAATCCCAAGAGGAAATAAAAACTCGAGCATTTTAAGGAAATGAATATTATTAATTTTTTATGTATATATTAAATATGTAGCTTAGTGTTTAGGAGAGCTTTAGGTTTAGTGCTTAGGTTTATTTTTTATCCATAGAATTAAGAAATAATGAGATAATAAATATAAATCAATAACAAATATAAAACAATTAATAGACAATTATTTTAATAGTTTAAACACAATTGAAATAAAAAATTGAATTAAATAGAATTAGGTACAACCTGACGTACATAATGATATATTAGAATACCTTTAATACAGTTAAAATTTCAATGACTGATTCAGAAACAAACTTAGGGAGGTAAATAAAACAATCATGGATTTTAAAAGACATCAAGATTTTTATATGAATTTGAAACACCACTAATAGTAATTTATGTTGACACAACATGACTGCATGAAAAATGCACTCCAGTGAAAAAATGTGCCATTAACAAAAATTTAAATAATTTCTCCATTGTAATAACAAATTATTTATTTGTTTACTGGTTAAAATGAATTAAAATTTAAAATATTTATAATTTTGACCTCTTATAATACTTAATGTATATATGAAACAAAAAAATTTTGAATACCTGACATATTTCAGTAGCGGCATAATACTTCTCTGGTGGAGGAGGAACTGGAGGAGGACTAGGAAAGAAGTTATGAAGTGGCGGCAATGTCCTCATCGGTGTTGGAGGAATGTTACTCGCATGAAATCCTGGCGGCATTGTGTTGCCAACAAGAGGTACAGCATAATCTTCTGGAAATCAATAAATACAAAATATTTATTTTAAATCATTTTGAGAAATTAGTTTTTTTATTTCATGTAAAGTATATCATTAAAATCTGCATAAACAAATAAATTAAAAAATAATTTTGCTCAAATTAATATATACTACAATCAGCAATGTTACCAGAATAATCAAGGTTGTTCAAGTTCCTCGGAGGAGGCTGGTTAGTGCTCTGGAAGCTGCACAGGTTCATGTGGTTCATGAACGGCTCATGGTAAAGGATGCTCTTCTCTGGATCTTCTATAGAAACCTGACCATAAACGTGTCCATTAGAGTTCACCTTACATCTCACCTGGATCTCCTTATAACAGAATGTGAATACTTAAAATAAAAATTAAGGGCCTTTCAGAACTTACAATACTAGTCTGGTTGGAGCCACTGAAATAAGATGACAATGAGCTATTATTTAATGACGGAAGAGATATGTTTCCTGCTATAGGAAAGTTATAATAGTATTGATTTTCCAGTTGCCAACTGCTTTATGATTTATTAAGGAATATATAATATGTATTTAGGATACTTATTGAAAGGAAAAAATTCTGTACTTTAATTTTGTAACAGTTGCCATCAAAACTGGTATAAGATATGCCAGGCATTAAGGCCACAGCCAGCTTTAAAATATAAGTGCTGATAGCAATATTAGTGGTGAGATATCGTGAGAGATTGTATGCACCATTTAAGTTTGACCCTACGTACAGTGTTTTGACTGGTGATAATAGACATTGAATTAAAAAAAAAATTGCAAATGATTATTAGTAAAAGATGTAGGATTGTCAAATAATTTAAAAGATAATATGTTGAAATTACTTTCAATTTGGGTTATTGTATTATTATTTTTGTATAAAAGTTGGTTGAAAAAATTTAACATGAATAGATAAAGAGAAGATTGGTTTTAGGAAAATAAGACCATTAAGATAAAATTTAAATAGGACAATCACACAACAGCGTGTGGAAAGTGAATAATTTATGGTCTTGAAGATGGGCGAGATACCCCGAAATGTCGATGATATAGAATAAAGATAGAAAATAAAAAAGGGTTAAATTTCTTCAATCAACAAATTACACAAAAATTAAAACATAATTACAATATCATGAGATTTTAAAAATAGATCATCAGTTGAATTCAAAAGAAGTCATAAAGTATATCCATGATGGAAATGAACCTTCAGGTGCATATTTTTAGATTTTTATCAAATTTTCAGCTCAAAAATTCATTAATCTTAATATAGTTGTATTAAGTACACCAAGAAAAACAATATAATAATAAATGTCATAAACAGCACATATGAACTGTCTCAATCTTTCACATAATGTATACATAAAAACAATTTAACTAATTCACTAATACATAAATTTTAATTTGTATCTTTCTAATTTTGCTTTGTTTTATAAAAAAATAACAGACGAATGAGCAGAAGAAACGTAAATCATATTATTATGTTGAGTCAAATTGAATTGATAGTTTTAAATTATAATTATTAAAATTTCCTTATTTTAGGAAAATTTGTCAAATGAGAAACATATTTCAAGTAAAAACGTAAATTGAAATAAACTTAAATCAAGTTAAAATAAATTTCTTACATTTTTTTCAATCTGGAAGTCATCAGTTGGTTGAGGCTGGCCAGCCTTCTGCCTCCTCTGCCTGAAGACAATGAAAGATATAGCCGCCATCAAAAGCAAAATGATACCCGTCAACGCTCCGATCAAGAAGCCTACCATCTGTTTATTGTCTGGTTCCTTGCTTCCATTGTTTGTACTAACCGCGCTACCAATACTGCTGACTGTAAACATAGATTAATGAGGAGATTACTACTAAACATTCAAAAGCAGAAAATTTCTAATACATAGATCTCCCAATTGAGAGGCATAAAATGACAAATATTCAGTCATCATATAAATAGAATAAATTGAAGATAAAAAAAAAGTCTGAAGTTAGTAGTTATAATAATTTAAAAACGATATATATTATAATTTTAATACATAATTATAATTTTTTAATAATTCATATTTGATACTTACTAATATAATGCTGTATATTAGGAAGATGAAAGTTACAGCTAAGAATAAATTCTTACTTTAATAAAAATAGATTCATCGTATTAATATTAGTATATACCTTTCTAACTACCGGGAGTTTACATCCCCCAAAGATATATCCTCGAACAAGATATACTATCAATATTTAAATAAAGTGTTCGGAGATAACTTGAAATAACTATATTACTTTAGTGTTGTAACCCTTTTAACCAATAAAAAACCAAGCTCACCTGGCCTTCTGGTCTCTTCTTTGCTAGGCGTTGTGTGTACAGCATCCCTCTGAAGGGGGACATCTTTGCTTTGCTCAACATTCACTCCGGCAAGAAAATTGTTTTCAATTTCTTCTTCACTTATGTTTTCGGGAACGATAACTGAAAATAAATTGTGATAATTGTCAATCGGTTTTTGGAAAATGCATAATTATAAAGAATGATCCTTGATATGATGATATATGGTGAGAATAAACAAGGGTTCATCTCGAATCTGCAAGGTAAGCCTTAAAGTAGTTCTCATCATATAACACAGCTGGCAACTTGACAACCTATTTGTAAAATTTTTTTTTTTAATTTTTTTTTAAATTTATGTCCTTATACACTGCTTTTCAATAAAATATTTTTATTATTATTCAATAAAATATCTCATGAGCTTAACATTATATTTATATCCAAAGGTCATATCCAAGGGACGGCATAGCCAATGATTTTTTAATCCTTTTAAAAAATCCTATGGCCAACCTGGGAGGCGAACCCACAACATTTGTATTGTTGGTTGCTATGCTAACCACAACACCACAGGTGACCCCTACGTTTAGATTTCATCAACGATTTATAAAGAACTTGTAAGAGACCGGAACAGATATTCAATAGTTAATTGAAAATTCTTTGCAGGAAAGTTCATGAATGAAAAGTATTAAAATCACGTTTCACAGAGCCGTAAACAATCCAAGTCAGCCAGAAGAAACTATCAAAGGAGAAAACTTGTATAATTTAACAATTTAAAATCAAATTTCGGTTGTACTTGTGAACATTTACAAGAGAATCCTAGTTATAAAGTTAGTTCATATTCAAAGGGTTATAAGAACTCGAATTCGATTAGGAAATAATTTAGTTTTGATGGGCGGAAGGTGGAACTGTTTAATGTCAGTAGGTACAGGGCACTGCGAATAGCACGAGGGAAAGCAACCAAGCTGAACTGCGCCCAGTAGGTGGGTGAGGATGTGACACCGACAGTATAGAACGACATGTAATGGCTGGAGTGAATGGCGAATATAAAATTATATTGTAGGCCGCTCTCCACATTAGGTGATCCGGATCGCGTGGGAACACTATCGGCAGCCGTGCCAAATAGTAACAACAAGGCTTAACGATTCCTAGTACTGAACAGCGGTAGTGTCCGAGAATATTTTAGTTCGGGGTACTGAATAAAAATTTGAATCAACAAGATCGGATTTAGCATCTTCCCACAACTGCTTCGGATGAACATTACGTAAATGAACGGAACACTCGATGAGAGCCAGAAGGAGAGTAGAACGGATATATATTTTAGACAGCTGTTCATTTCTTATGCGTCTAATTCTTATTAATATTTCGTGAAAGTGGATTTGATAGAAAATCGTAATTCGAACTTAAATGTGAATGATTTGATGATGGCGGACGATGTGACAGGTAAAATTTTTGGTACAAATATTGAAGTGCGGCTTATGCGCCGTTCACTAAGGCGCCCTTCAAAGTAAGGCCCGATCTCCACTGAAAAGGACCCTTTTGGGGGTTTATTTATCTCTGAAGCGCGAGCACAGCGAGCGGGAGTCTAAAGCTAGAATCTATTAAAGCCAATCAAGGCACTTTTTAACTGAAAAAAAGGCAATGGGAGTTCAATAACATCACGGTCACATAACCTCTCACAACAGGCCACGCCCAGCAACCGCTCTTCAGTACCTTTACCAAATTTTCCTGCTACACCGCATGTTCTGATAACACTAATGATTATGTGAGGCGTCTGCTTTCAAAATGGTTTCTATTTTGTTTAGTTTTTTTGGTTATAAATTTAAAAAGTGTATGAAACGGGAAAATAAATATTTAGTAACAGATTGACTTACTCTGCAAAACAGCTTAAGGTACAAAGGCCAGTTGACATTTGAGAAATGTAGTTGACCAGTCACCAACATTTTATAGAGTTATGGTTTTTTTTTTATTTCGCAAAGTTTTATAACTATCTAAAACTATGATCTTCTAGAATATACAAAGCAGCAGGGACGTGATAAGTAGTCATTTCCGGTGTATGATAGGTTTCTAATAAACGCGGCTGTAATTGAATTGAAGCTTTTAAAATTAAGTATTACGAACTGTTAATGATTGGATAAACTAGAAAGCTAAGCTATATAAAAGAGAGATGCATGTTACTTGGATGGAGGTGAGAAAGGTGTGAATAATATGAATAATAAAGAATTAACAAACCCGAAGGTTCGATGCCGAAACCACAACTTATTCCCTGCAAACCTCCATCCACCGATCACCATCCAGATCTAACTTCGACAAATATGCCTTAACGCGATCCTCCCATCACTGTCTGGGCCTAATCCTCGGACGTTTCCCATTTGGCCCCGTGTTTATTAATCTATTAGGGAATCGTTCTCCACCGATTTTTCAATTTATTGATGCGAGCATGTGGTAACATGCCCATCTTATTCGCAGCCCTGTTATCACCTCTATTATATTTACCGGTTACGGTTCACCCTTTATTAAGTTAAGCCTTTATTATTAATAATTCTTTACCTGCTGTATCCGAAGTTGATCTGTTTACTTTTATACTTTCCTTGAATTCAGTTAGAAGTACCAAACCGTCCTTTTCTTGATCATTCCTAACCGATTACAGGTATCTTTCAACCAGATCTAAGCTTCTTTTAGTTCTTATCCCCTCCCTTATTGTGATACATTACTAATCTATTACATATTAACTGGAGTTCGTTAACATCGTTCTATTGGAAGGAAACCCCTCATTGAAAAATCAGGTAAGGATAGGATCGAGGACAGCGATAACTCAATGCATTGAGGATATCGATGCAGATATAAAGTAACAAAGTTGTTACTGCTACGAATTAGATACTAGGAACGTCCCTCAAAGCCCTGACTACAAGCCGAAGACAAGCCCCTCCCCCGGAGAGATGGATCGGCGAAGCCAGTGGGGCAGAGGACCAATGACGGACCCGCATGGCCACCGGATGCCCCCATATCCTGCCTCCGATCCCGATCTGTTTTATTTATAATTTAGGGCGGCAGCTGCGTTAGCTCCCGTCCAGATAGCTCCTTTGTTCGCACTGATTTCTGGCCCTCCGGCGTCTGATTGAGGGCTTTGCTCTGTTCTGTGTATTCATTATATTGTCTCTATATATAGTACTTTATTTCAGAACTCGGAAATATTTAGAATATGAAATAAAATATTTTTTTGCAATTTGTATTTTTAAAAAAACAAGAACAAAATACTTTTGTATGTATTTGTATTTTCTTGTCTTTAAATACAAAATACTAACATCTATTTTATTTTGTATTTTAAAAATCCGGATTCCTCAGACAGAGTACGTCCTTAGCACAGAGAACTAATATCCAAAAAATAGATTACTTGAGATTCCCGCCCCAATCAAAAAATTGAAGTTAATGTACTCGCTTTTTTCAAAATAGTAGAAATTGAAAATCAAGAAGAGTCTAAATACATACAAACCCCTAATGGTGATATGTGTCAAAGATTTTTGATTCAGCAAAAAAATCTTTCAACTAAAAATTTTAAGGCTAATAAATTTGAGGCTGGTACGTTCGTTCTTAAGTCACATCACGGACTAAGAAATGTTCGTTGTTCGTCAGTCACATCACAGAAATGTACCTACCTCACGTAACTTTTTAAATTCATAGATTTATCATAGTAGGACAAGATGTGATGAGGAATTAATTTAAAAAAATATGATATCAAACAGTTGGAGAAGTTAGACGAGGAAAATTCTTTGAACCTAAAGGAACTTTTTAATATAAAACATTATTCCATTCCGCATCACTTTTAGGCAAATAAATTGAGGCATGGAAATACAAAAAGGTATAAGTGCCTTTGAGAAAATTTTCCAGAAATGATATGGCTTATACCCACTAGGTAAATTACGTTCGGCGCTTTCACCCTATCTTTCAATTTTCAATAAACTACTTATTAACAACTAAAAATTAATTATATCCATTTCTGAAGAATGGTTTTGACACACATAACACTTTGGCAAACAAAATTTTTATATATTAGTTTGGTACTTATACCCTTATGCATTTCCACGCTTCAATGATCTTGAATGCTCATCTAAATAATAATTTTCTTCTACATCAAAGAAAAAAACTCTTCCATAAATAAACTTTAATGTATTTCCTATAATTAAACCGAAAAAATATGATAAAAATGAGGTTTGATGATTTATCTAAAAAAAAAAAAAAAAAAAAAAAAAAAAAAAAAAAAAAAAAAAAAAAAAAAAAAATTAAAATATAAAAGAGTTAAACATACGTTTACGCGTAATTTTCCATTTGATGGGATTACAACAGAGTGAAAGAAAAGCATCGTGTCGTATGTACATCATTGACTGAAGCGTTCTCACTACAAAACTGCCTTGTAAACATTTGTATACATATCGCTGATGCAAGCATTGTTTAATTCCATTACAAGGTAACTAAGAAATAGTAAATATTTTTATTCTCCAAGATTTGTGAAAAATAGAAGATGAAGGTAATTTTTTTAATATTCTTTTCCACAGTAAATAAATTTTAAATTAGTATTATCAAGAAATTCAGGCAATTTTTTTTTTAAACTTATTATTACAGTGGAGTTATTGTTTTGTCAATTAGATTTTTTTTTTATTGTGATTTACTTAGTTATCCTAATAATCGAAAAGTTTTTTAATGTAAGTTTTTTTTGGTGCTGATCCGTCATTCCGTCTGGACATTGATATGGTATTATAAAATTTATTAAAAAACTATCAATCATACGTTTGAGAAATTATTTATGTGTTATATTTAATTTATTATACTGGTAATTGGATCATTGAATGTTAATGGATATAAATTAATGTACAGGTTTTGAGAATGGGGATACAGCCCCGAAACGTTAAAATGGTGTAATGTAGAAAAGAAATAGTTGTTGTGGCAGAAAGGAAAATATATAGCTAATTGATCATTACTTAAAAAAATAAATATTTAGAGGATTAGAAGTTTAAAACAGTATTCATCCCTTTCGGAACGGTGCTCCTTAAATTAACATTAATGAAAGGACTAAGAGAATCTTCGCCTTTCGCTTAGCAGATAAAACTCCATCATTCTAAATTCTTTACCGACTGGGATAGGAAAAAAAAATTGAAGCTGAAGTTGCGACAAAGGAAGGATTATAGGGAGGGGGGAGGGTTAGATAGGCAAGTTCTGTTTAAGAGGAGATAGCATTCTGCAGAAGTATTTCCACCAAGTAATTTAAAGAGGTGGGGGCGGGGGGGGGGCGAGGGAATTTGGGGCTTAGATATAAAGGGGCCCCAGATAAGAAGAGTTTGGAGAAAGGTACATCAGGAAGTTGGCCCGCGAATTCGAAAAGTCCTTAGGAAATTATTCCTACTTTCTCAGGGTCGAGATCTACGGTATCACATTCGAAGGACTGTTTCCACTCAAAAGGTTATATATATTATATAGATATATAACCCATTTATACATAAATGTATAAATAAATATACAATATAAATGGGTAATTTACAAAATATGGATTATTTTGTTTAAAATAACCTTTACTCCTGAGCTATTCGTTATGGAATGTTTATAAATTTCGGAGAGATAAAAGGATCTGTACCCAAACATATATGAGCACCTGTGGACAAATTAATGGACTACTACTAATTGGACAAACCAACTGACTAAAAACTAATCTGAGGACAAAAATTTGACAATGTTCATAATTTTAATCAGTTAACCACTCCGATGCTCACTCCCTGCACACTATCGATTATTAATGTTACTCTAGCTGAATCAAATAATTATTTTTACCTCTATGATACTCCACCTTAAGATTGAGAATGAAAATTAAATCCTTTCACCATACATCCGATGGTTTTAATGTTTGTCACACAGTTTTTTCTCTCTCCCCTTCTTAAATAACCCTTCAAAACCAGGAAAAAGTACTTACAAAATATTATACATAAAATTTCTAAAAAATTTAGGACAATCCAGCTACTCTATAATCTACGACAACAATAAACTACATAAGCCTTGTTTTTTCCCAACGAAAGACACGCTTCCTAGAAGAACCTTGTTTGTGATGGATTACTTAGGGTATATTTATATCCAAAAATACATATTTAAGCCATTTATGACAGTCAATTAATGAGAACATAAATGAGAAAATTATGTAAGATTCATTCAAGTGTGCGCAAGCTTTTAGGAAATGTAGGTGTACATTTGTAATACCACAGATTACTTGTTCAGTATATAAGTATATATATATATATATATATATATACTAATAGACTATATAAGTCTATTAAGGAATCAGCATCCTTAAAAATTCTTTTACTTTGATTTTCTGGTCATAACGTTTACTCTATTTCAGGTAATCCCTAAAGATGGCAGAAGGTAGAACAGTAATAAGCTATAGATAGTTCTAGTCAAGTTGATATCCGTTGCAACCCCCAAGGCACGTAGTTTGAATGGACTAATTCCACCGTTGAAGGCCAAAGGGTAGAATTTTTATCCTTACTATGAGTAACCACTGTGAAATACAGTTAGAGGATTATTTCTTTAAAATGTTATTTTTGTTACAAAGGAATGGAAGACATTTTTTATTTTTATTTTTTGGTGGGGAGGATGGTTCTTAAGCGATTCTAAATGTTGTCTTATTTAAGGAAAAATAAAACTATTTTCTTTTTTTTTTTACTCCATCCATGAATCAGAGCATGAGTACAGAATTTGGAATATCTAAAAATTTTACTTATACTTGCCTTGATAAACTATCTAATAATGACACGTCAGGCATGAGGAAGGATTGTACCCAGAAGTACCTCTTCCCTCTTATTTTACTTTTTATGGCAATATAAAAAATGCGTGCAGGTCATTGGCTAATCGTGACAAGATCTGCTCCTAAGAAATGATTCTCGAAATGCCGTAAAAGAGCTTTCAGCCGCAACGGATAAATATTTCAACAGAACATAAAGGGGACTTCTACACCTATAAACAGGAAAAATTTATCGTGAGACCGGTCAGTGAAGAAAAGAAATTTAAATCTGGGGGGGGGGGGGGGAAGGCACGGAAGACAACTTGGACCAAATAGGAAATTTAATCGACCGCTTTATATGCGAGGGCCAGGTGTATGCGACCAACTCTAGTTTTTCTGTGTGCATGACACTTGCATTTACTCGGTCCAACAGCTTATATGCTAGCATATATACTTTTTTATTTTTTTTTCCAGTGGCTACACAGAGTACTTTTTTTCTCATTAGATAGCTCAAAAGGGATCCGTGAATAAAAACTTTTATTACTTAGAGTTAGCAATACTCAAAGGTTACATATATTTTATATGTTTGCTTTTATTTCTGCTAAAAGACTTCAAACCACATTATATTTCTTTGAGAAAAATTTAGATTTTTATATCCACAATAAAACGTTGGAGAGCAGTCTTGCATTGAGTTAAGAGATAGCTATAAAGACAACAACTTATGCTTCTTCAGTAAACTTTCATTTTATCCATTGTGACGGTCTTCTTCAAAATGAGGGATATGTACTGATGATTTGTCTATCAACTCTATAAAACGCTGCCTTAACTGCTCTCCAGCGTTGAATATTGGATTTCAAACTTTGAATTTTTCTCAATGAAAGATAATGTTCTTTCAAGTAAGTAAAAAAAAAAAAAATAAAATAAAAGAACACAATAATATTGAGGCCCTCTTCTTCCAAACGTTTGAAATATCAATACAAAATGATTTTTATACGATTTATGGATAGCATTGGGGCATTTATCAATCGGTAAGAGATAAATAAAAGATGTCAAAAAATAATAATAATTTTTAAATATGTTTCATAATCATATAGATGATTATTGAATGGGCCAGGCCAAGAATTTAATACAAACAAATTTTGTAGTTAATGCCTTGGACGGGATTCGAATCCTTATTTTCCGTATTACTAGTACGATGGTCTTGACACAATCAAGTGAATCACAATCAAGTGAATTCATCACAATCTAGTGAATCACATCAAGTGAATTCACAATCAAGTGAATTCATTTTCTTCTGAAATAATATATTTAAACATTATAAAAATAATTTTCGAATAAATAATAATCTATATGAATAAAGATGAAATTCTCTTTGTTTGTTTATTTGTTCTTTATAGAAATCCATACCGTTTGTCCTAACTTCTCCAAATTTCGCTCAGTGGTTCTTTCAGACCAGGTGCGAACACCTGTCCATATTAAAATTGCATAACTTCAGCCGAGCTTCAGCTGATATTCTTTATTGTTATAAAAATCATAATGATCTCACTTTACAATGTTTGTTTTTTACGAAATCGACAGTTTCTTTAGAAAAATGAAATTCCCCGTGCGAAATCGGGATATACAGCTATAATCTATGTATATAAAGATGAAATTCTGTTCTTTATAGAAATCCATACCGTTTGTCCTAAATTCTCCAAATTTAGCTCAGTGGTTCTTTCAGACCAGGTGCGAACACCTGTCCATATTAAAATTGCATAATTTCAGCTGATCTCTGGGTATATTCTTTATTGCTATACTAATCATTTTGATCTCGCTTTACATTGGTTTTTACAAAATCGACCGTTTGAGTCGATAAAAGTCTCAGTTTATAGATTTAAAAAATGAAATTCTCCGGGTGAAACCGATATATACAGCTAGTAAAAAAATAAAATTACAAATTTTAGGAGTATATTAACGATATATAGGTACACCCATAACAATTAATTTACATTGATTTATTATTCATTAGTTTGATTTTACTTATTTAACACGGCCATTTCGTTCTTCTAGATGATTATTGAATGGGCCAGGCCAAGAATTAAATACAAACAAATTTTGTAGTTAAATTATTCCATGAGGAAGGAAAAAATTGAAACATAAGTTAAATTTGGATATCAAATAAAATTGGATGATAATTCGACTAAAATAATGAAATCCATACAGAATTATATAATGATTTCCCATTTAATTGCTAAAAATTTAATTAACTTAATGAATTCGTTTTGAGCCGAATTCACTGCTTATTTTACTTTACATTGCAACCAGAGCCCGGATAATATTTTCAAATATTTCGTTCGGATACATTTTTAAAAATCTGGTGCGTGCTCGCAACACACAACTTTCACTTACCAACTTACTTAGATTAGAAATAAATGCATTTTGTTAATTGCCACTTCTCAAATGAACAGAACGGCTTTAATTATGAACAATGGTCTGTCATTAAAGGCGTACTCCGCATGCGTGGGCTCAACGAGTTTTATGAGTTGACTGAATATTTTTCTTTTTTTTCTCCTCTTTATGTTTTCCTTATTTTTGTCATATCTCATATTTAGCCATTTCGTATTTTTAGGCGTAATGAAAGACAGTTAATTTCTCCATATAAACAAAAACAAAGGTACTTTATAAGAAAGAAACAAACAAACTAAAAAGGCCCCCCCCCCAAAAAAAAAGCCCCCTCAGAACATTTTAATAATGATAAAGCTTACTTGATATTACAGAAAACCTAATTTTCATTAAACATGACGAATTTGATAAAAATCGTTAAAGCCGTTTTTGAGATAATCGAAAAAAAGGTAAAAATTGGAAAAAAAGTCATGAAATGAAAGTTGGACCAATTTTGATGAAATGTTGGCTTTTACATATTTGGTATATACATACATCAAATTCCCAGTTTCATCAAAATCGTTAAAGCCGTTTTTGAGTAAATAAAAATATGTACACGAGAAATTGGTACAAAATTTATTAAGTAAAGTCCCCCTTCCGGTCGATCAATTTTGATGAAATTTTTACAGTCTAATTTCGGGCATATAAATAGATTAAATACTCAGTTTAATCAAAATCGTTATAGCCGTTTTTGAGAAAATCGAAAAAAACGTAAAAAGTTATTAAATAAAGTACCCCCTCCCTTTGAGCAATTTTGATGAAATTTTTGCTGTCACATCACGGGCATATACCTACTATAAATATCCAATTTCAGGTTCCCACGGTTTATAGTTTTTGAGCTAGTCTGTTCACACACACACACACACACACAGACCATTTCGCGGGACTTTGGTCATTTGGACTCAGGGGACCACAAAACGTGTATTTCCGTTGAAAACCGGAAGTCGAAATTTTTCACGATCGCAATACTTCCACTTACTATATATTTCTTATATAGGTAAGTGAAAGTAAAAAAGGGGACGAAAAATACTTCAGAATAAGTGTACTTACTTATTACGTACTTTTCGGTGAAATCTTTAGTTTAAGGGAACACTACATTGTAGAAGCATAAAAATTATGCATTATACCCTCATACAAATAGTGTATTATACATTCGATATTAGAGACCGAGTGAGTACAGAAATCCAATCATAGAAGACGGAGTCCCAGCCATCTATATTTATACAGAAAGGACTAGATGGAGAATACAGGACAGTAGAGAAATAAATAAGGTGCTTTATATTCTCATAAAATTATGAAATATATGAAGGGGAGCATAAGTCTCCCGAGCTGGTTCTCTCCCCCCCCCCCCCTTAAGTGGTTCAAAGGAATTGAGGGGGGAGTGGTAAGGGGGGTGAATGTGGGGACCTTCTTCCCCCAGGATTAGCAATATTTTTCCTACAAAGTACATCTTTTATAATACAAGCAACATTACCTTCGTTCTAATACATGCTACCTACCTCCTTACACACTCTCTTGGCAAATAGCGTTGAATCCCAGTTATGGCTCTTACTTTTCATCTTATGATTGTACCGCACTGTACCAAGAAAGTAATAAGAATTTTAATTTTATTCAACAAATATTTCTATTGCTTCTTTGTACCAATTTGATTTAAAAATCGTAATCTTTATATATAAAAAAAAAATCGTTTGACGGTGTTTGACCGGGTTAGGAAACTCCGAAGCCACTAAACCGATCTTGATAAAATTTGGCTCATTGTGCGTAGTTTGGTCCGAAGTCAAAGACATGATAGTTTTTATCTCGATTATTGACCTCAATATTTTTTATTTCAAATTAGACCTTTACTATAATTCAATAGGTTGTAATGATTTGAAAGTTCTATAAGGTTCCAACAGACGGCGGTTTAAGTTGATTTATCGACTTCATTGTCTTTCGATATTTAAAGTGAGTAAACATCCAGTAGCCAAATTCAATTTCGGCTTTGACTAAAAAAATTCTTGTTTTACACACGGGCAATTATATGTCGCCGGCTAAGGAAATAATATCCTAGAGCCCTCAAGCGTTTTTTTTTTTTTTTTTTTTTTTTTTTTTTTCACTGAACTATTTCTTCTGAATATAAAATTATACAAAAAAAAAAAATAAATAAATAAAATCAATTCACGTTTACATTAATCTTGAATGTTTTTCTATGAGAACTCAGACTGATTTTCACCTAATGCTTCAGCAACTGAAGGGAGTGAAGACCGAGGAATTCCCATGCGTAGCATTTACTAATTATAAACTGGGCACTCTTCTATTATGTGACTCACAGATGGGAGTGTTTTGCACTGTTGGCATTGAGGTGCTGGCTTTTTAACCGTGGGTGAGGATGCAGTGCCCTATGCGGGGGCGACTAAAGACAATTAATATTTTTTTTTTTCAGATTTTTTATTTAATGATTTAGGTGCAAAACAGGGTTGACTAATATTAATGGGCTCCAAACGCCCCCCGCCCCCATTGGTAATCGTAGGCTTGATTTAATAATATAATCTCTATATATATAAGAGGCTTTGTCCTGACTGACAGAATCAACGCAGGGCAAAAACTACTAATGATAGTAACTTGAAGTTCGGAATTTAGATTTTAAACGCGATGTAGGTAACCACTAAGAAAGGAATTTCAAAAATGTAACAGCTAAGGGGCTTAAATGGCGAAATTGTCGTTTAACTCTAACGGAAATCTATTTTTGAGATTTTAAACCATATGTTTTTTATTTGAATATCGATTTAACGTTAAAATATTATTAAAATAGACATTCACATAAAATATGGCTACTGATTATTCAAATATTAGTGGTAATCAAATTATGCACACTGTGATTCCTATGATTGGGGATGGTGCGTGTTTATTTCGATCTCTTTTCCATATATATAAGAGGCTTTGTCCTGACTGATAGAATCAATGCAGAGCAAAAACTACTAATGATAGAAACTTGAAGTTCGGAATTTAAGGGGGGAAAGTAAGGGGTTTATATGGCGAAATTGTCGTTTAACTCTAACGGACATCTATTTTTGCACTTCGAGAAAAAATATCTAATTTTGACTCATTTTAAAGATCTTGATACGACGAGTTCAACTCGAAAGACCCTGCGGGGCATCGAAAACCATGTTTTAAAGCCGAAAAATGAAGCGTTCACGACGAGCAAGCAATTTTTTGTTTCGGCGGTTTTAGTGAACTCTCTCCGTTGCACGTCTCCCTCTCATGTACCGAGCCGGCAGCTTCCCCCTCCAACATTCTACCTACCGGAAGCTCTGATTCCACTAAATCTCCTTAACATCAGTTAACATATTATATTAAATCAATACCAAGATAATGATCACAGAATTGATTTTAAAGGCTCGCGGGCGAAGCCGCGATGATGGGGAATGCTAGTATAATATAACGGGATTCTGGATTTAAGTTACGAACTACCAGAATTCGAACTCAGGTACTTCGTGAAAATTTTTTTTCTTGTAAATTAAATTGTAAAATATCCTGTTTATTTGTCATTAGTCAAGGGTACATCTTTCGTTATTTTTCGTAGATATAAGAATAGTCCGGAGTGGCGGTACAAAAATCAATAATTTTAACTATTTTATTGCAGCCAACGTCCTTCCTTTCAACACTTATAGTTATTGTTAAATTCAGAGTATGTAGTATTAGTTTCAAGATGCCGCATGAAAAGTTCCTAATAATAGAACTTAATCTTTTAAAGGCTACATTGTCTTAGTTTGTAAAATCTTTGGAACTCTCCTGACCTCTCAGTTGGCTAAAACTCTTAGTTAGTTGCAATTGTTAAATATGTTTCCCCACATTAATAGATAGCTTCGTTCAATAAGCATGCTGTTCAAACATTGTACTATCATTGGAGGAAGGACAGTTCGGGGAGTGGTTAATCGCGAAATGGAGGTAGGACAAGGAAGTCCATGGAGAAGCAATAGCCCCCCCCCCCTTCCTCACTCCCCGCAGATTATCTTCCAAATAGGATCCTCACCACCGCTATTCCAGCTCTTACTCTAATTGAATCAATACTGTTTGTCTAGTCGCCTCCTTTTTATAGATCTCAGGGTCTCCTGGGTTGATGTTGCAGTGGGACCACAAAGAGAACAGGATACGCAATAGATGAGTACGAAGTAGGTATCAAAAGAAAACACGAAATATGGTTCATCATTTTGAATTTTTTTTAAAGTGAGATGATGATTACAGTGAGTAATATTCCGAAAAATGACGAGTGGGTTAGACGAGTTTTTCCAGCTGTACATCTGGGAATAATACTCTCTAAAACGGGTAAATATGTTAAAATAATTGAAATCTCATAAGATCGGGATAGCATTAAGTTTCCGGCGAATTAAGGAATAAATTACTACAAAGTTATTGAAGCGAAACCGAGGACATGTTAAAGCATTAAAACGTAAATTAGAAAATTCTGAACGAAATGAAGTTACCTATTTATTATATTAATAGAGAGAGAAATACTTTGTGAATAGTGCTATAGGGTTACTGGGGGTTAGGGTATTATAGTTTATAGGGTCGCTAGTAATACAGCATGCTTCTTCAACAAGTTTACTAACAAGTGCTTCTTCAGCAAGTTCTTTTCTTATCTGTCCTTTAATATTATGAATTAAGCCCTGCTGCAATTAGGGTTGGATTAGTCCCTTTGGTTACTAATTATTATTTGGGTTTTGCAAGAAGGGCAGTCATCAAGGAAAAAATAATAATATAAATCCGATGACACAACTTAAATAGCATACAGAGTCGAGTATTATGCTATCGGCCAAAATCCCTATATCACCATATCGACACCTATTTCTTCTAGGAAGCACTTAATTTGTTAATAATATAAATTTTTGAGAAACATCGAAGTTACTTCATACCTCATTCTGTGCATAAGTAATTCCGAATCTTTACCAATATGAAATATCATATTTGATGCCTCTATCAAACAATTTTACTCTCGATTTTATTTCACAACTATTTTGAACATATTCAAACCGGTTTTTATTTAACCTTGTCTCGTAAATTTATCCGTTTGTGTGAACGACATAAACGGATGAAAGTGGTAAGAAACTAATATTGGTAATTATATAATCTTCACCTCTTTTACCTCATGACGGATGACAATCCGTTCAATATAGCTTGATACAGCTTTTTATTTTGAATATTTGTTAAATATGTGTCTCGGATGTATCAGCAATGTGTCCATCGAAATCGGTTTACTCGAACTTGTATTTTTTTTTTTGTAGGTGACTAAAATTTATGAAGGCAATCAAACGTGACCGAGTTCTCCTCTGGCTTTTATCATGGGACTATCGTCGGATTTTTTTGTAAAACCCTCTTAAATATGAAGTAATATAATAATAATAAAGGTGTAACGAACCCGAAGGTTCGGTGCCGACATCACTATTCGTTCGCTACACACGCCCATCCATTGACCGCCGTACATACGCAACTTCTACAGATCTGCTTTAACTGAATCCTTCCACCTTCCTCTCTACCTACTCCTCGGACGTTTCCCAGTTGGCAGTGCGGAATGTTTTAGTTGCTCATTTACTACCATTTTTTGCAATTTCATTAGTTGGCGTAGTGTAAACAGATTTATTTACCAACAGATTTATCCCTGTTCGATCCAATATACACAGTACTTTATTTTCAAAATATTCTCGATGTTAGCGATCACGGTTCATATACATAAAGGACCGAAACACAGCTAATAGTAAAGTAAATTCTAATTTTTAAGGTTCGGAATTTAGGAGCTAAGCATTTCGTGACTGACAAGTAGCAAGCATTTCCCGCCTTTAATCTAGCCTAGATTTCCTCATCAATATCATTCTTCCAAATAACAGTTGCCCTCAAATATCTAAACTTCTCATGTTCTAACGCTAAACATGTTCCAACGTATTCTCCTCTAAATCGATATCAACGTAATCATACCAATTTCTGCAATTAATCAAATATTTGTCTTACCCACAACTATTTTTACCAAAGTTCTTTTGCGGCTTTCATCAAAGTTGCCTTATTTAGTTGTATGAGCATTAAGAAATCTGGACTGAATACCTTATCATAAGGCATACATTCGTAATGAGTGGGCTTAGTGAGCTAGCTATAGAGGAATAGGGAATAGGAGTTGAGATTTAGGAGTTGGCAACAGGTAAAGCCTACACATGAATGCTAGTTACATATTTACACAGCCTACCTGAGCCCCTAATGACCCGCCCAAATTAATCTTGTTCAAGCAGCACTGGCTCTATAGAACCGCAGAGCATTAGGCCCTTGAAACTTCTACCCTATGCTACAATGCCCTTTTATTTACGTTCCACTGCTTTAACAACGTGATTTATATTTTTACAATAGTACTACTTAAAAAGTTAACGATATCTATGATAATAAAATACTGCCCCAGAAAATAACTAACTTTCCAAGGTTTTGTTGACTTAATCTTCCAAATCTGTACTATTACATACTGGTGTAGCAAGGTGACAGCAGAATGGCAGCCGCCGAAGTCGCTGGAACAGGGCGGGGGGGGTGGGGGTATACGTCTACGTATAAGTATGACCTGATTTCGGTACTAGCAACATTTAAAATATTACAAAAAAAAAAAAAATTGACAGAGATAAAATTACAATCAAAATCTTTTCTGTTTTTTTAAACCTTTGTTGTGCCCATTACCCCCTCCAGTAGTGAAAAAACCCATGAAAAACTGACAAATAAACAGAAAAAAAAATAAGATAAAGAATACAAGAAGAGGATCAAAACAGAAAAACTTACAAAGCATGGTACAATAAACCGAACCTATGGGCCAGCTCTTCAATAATCTTTTTCAGTTATTTACAAAGCAAGTGTTCCTAGCAGTGAATAGAGCTAATTTGGTGTGTGGTTGCTTAGCCAAATTGATTTTAAATTATAAAAAAAGGAAAAATTTGGATGAAGAGGGATGAAAAAACAAATAATTAAAATAAAAAATAATTTGATGTTTTAAAGTACATCAGTAATTTTTTTTCGTTTTGAGTAGCCCTGTTCGTGTCGCATGAAATTAATTATTAATCTCACAAAAATGTCTAATCTTTGGTAATATTTTTCGGCGAAATGACCAAACGGACTTTAATTTCAAGTCAATCATTCGACGGGCAATTTACTGCACTTTTATTCATAAGATGCTAAAATTATCTGTGCGAAGCATCGTTTTCGAATTATAAGCAAAAAAAAAAAATTGACAAAAAGTCTAACAATTTCGAAATTTATTAGGCTACAGAAACATTTTTTGGAAAACTAGGGGTTTACTATCCTGCCTAGTTACATGAAAGTTAAAATAAAGTCTTTTACCCAATTGGCGAGGTAAATGTACATTTCCCCAGGACTATCATGGATAACTTCCAAAATATCTGTGACAACTGTTTTGATGAAATTACAGTTAAGGACAGTGTAAAAAATCTACCAAGAGGCTCAAAACTGTAAAGGTCGAAATGTAAAACTTTTTGGAATAGTTCAGAATCTATTGAGGCCTGTTTAAGGTCTGGTCACACATAACCGCACCGCGGCACGGGCGTCTATAGGATCTGATTTAAATACGAAGTATAAATGGTAACCGGTCACACATGCCCAACACCGGGTCAACCGTCAGGTTACTATCTATACTTCCTAAATGAATCAGATCCGATTCACGAAACGTGAGCAATTCTGCTTACGAAAATCACAACTAGCTAGAAAATCATGCCCGGTTTCGATTTATATCCAACTTATTTTGTCGTGAGAACTAAAAGAGAATAAAGCTGCTTCTAAAGCCTTGCATTCTCGCCACAATCTAAGCCCATATATAAGCATTAATAAGCATCGGACCAATTAAAGAAACTACAACAAAATATCCACTCCTCTTTAAATGAACTCATTAACTCTAAACGGATCCTGGATTCTCCTTATCTGAGGAAGATAATGAGCCTCAACAGATGGTGAAGCCCCTTCCGTTTCATAAATTAAACACGCTTATATTTATTGAACCCATTCCAACATTTTCTTGTCAATTTTAAATTAGTGCTGATTAAATTTAGATTTTTTTACCTTTTTACAAGGTGATCTTACCTTTATTCCTTAAATAGTCTTAAGCCGAAATCATTTTAGCTAACAAAAACGCTCAATGATAAGTTGATTCTGTTAAAAGAACTTTCTGCACGAAAAGGTTGAGAAATTCATGCTCGTAATGTTTTAACGTGAAACGAAAACATAATCACATTTTTGAAGATGAATCATATTGTGCTTTATTCTGTTTCATTGAAAGAGATTTCTAACATTTTCTGTAACCGCTACATTGTATACGTACGTATCACATATTTTGGAATCATCCAGACATTTCTGGGATTTTTCATTTTAGACTAAATAAAACAAGCGATGTACTGCGGGCTAGAGTGAGCCTTGAACATCGAAGCAACCGTTCCGTCACTGAATCTTACTGTTAGTAAACTTGTTAGTAATTGGAATTGTTTGTTTTCCATTTATGTATTATAATTTTACGTTATTAAATAATTTAAAAACGAAGTATGATTATTATTTAAAAATGATGCAAAGTTGGAAAAAGAGATTGTTAAACTTATCTGAAAATAAATTCAAAGGAAATTAAAAGAGAAGTCACCCCATGGAAATCGTTTTACAGAAATAAGCGCAGAAAAGAAGTAATCTTGACACGTCTTCGTATAGGTCATACGCGCTTGACACATGGATGCCTAATGGCTCCGAAAGACCCTACCGACTGTCAGACTTGCAAATCATATTTCAAAGGAAAGCAGGGCCTACGAAGAATACAGAACACTCATAGATAAGCTAAATGACTTATACAGTACAAGTATAAGACATCATAACAGGCAAACTATAAGACTTCCTAAAATTAACGGAATTATATGATAAGATATAAACCGAAATTTGGATTATATGGCAATGATGACACTAATAGTTGACGCCTTTTACCGAAATTTTTTTTTTTAAATCCATGTAGGTATTTTGTATTTTGTTGTTTCATTTTCTTGTAAAAATATTCTGAAAAATAGTATTTAAATTATTTTCCTGCACGCAGTATCACCCGATGGAACGTGCAGGACTTACGTAAACAATAAACTTCCCCATGTCCAGGGTTACTGGAATGGGGAAAACATAAAAAAAAAAAAAAAAAAAAAATCCATGTAGGTATTAAAACATATCTTCATTCACCAGAGTGAAATTAAGAGGAATTTTATAAAATTGGTAGCAGAAAATTTATTTTTAGACTTCATTTCTTAACTTAAATTTAAAAGAAAAAAATCCAAAGACAATTGTTTTGTTTCTCAACACATCATGAGCGGGGCAGGTATTTGTACCCGTTCCGCACATTGCCGCTTAAAAGCGGGACAGGTATTAGTACCCGTTTAAAATAAGTAATTTTCAGTGACACAAGGGAAGAATAATGTTTTATCAAATATATGGATTAGTGTATTTTTACCAGGAACACATTAAACATAACATACTAAGTCATCATAAATAACGAAATTTGTTTGCTTCTCTATCAAATTTCACTTATGCTTGGTTTATATTTCCGTACTTCGTTTATTGTGACGAAGTATTTGTCGTCTCGAGTGTCCCTAATTCTTTCCGTTTAATAGATATCTGTCAGAACGTTTATTTTTTTATTTACACAGGTCTTATAGTATTTTTCTGAAATATCATTTTAAATGATTACTAATATTTATCAAATATAAAAATATAAAAAAAAAATTTATATAAAATATAGTTGCAGATAAGACCCATTAACAAATTTAGCAAAACTTTTACGTCTATCAAGTATTTTCACACGCACATATTTTGCTTAGCTGGCAAATTGGCCAAAAAATGTTTTATTTACTAAAGTTTTGACACCATTTAAAAGTTGAACTCCCATAGCATGTAGATTAACATCGCCGACTTCGTTTTCATATAATTGTAATACCTTACCTGAGTCAAAGGAGACTTCGCTGATCATGAGCCACTTGGAGGCGAAGTATAGCTGAAGTTTGATAAACCTGCCGACCATGTGGTGCAGCTTGACCGTGACGTTTCGGGCATGCTCCAAAATAACATCAGGGATGTAGGAAGAGTGAATAGGTGCGCCGGAGTACATACGACCTCCAACGCTCATGTAGACTTTTGCGGCAGAAAATACCTGAAAAAAAAATGACGTGAAACTGTTATAAAGATTGTTTAATAGGAAAAAAAACGAAAACATAATCTTTATTATTTTTTAACCTAGACTGTTATCAACCACTAACAAACAACAAAATAATTAATTTTGATAATAATCCAGATAGGTTCTCTATATATTACATTGTTCGCAATGAAATATACAATTCTGTACGTAAAATAGCTAATTAACAGAGTTAACACATACTTACAACGTAGTTTTCTAAAAAAGTTTTCAAATATATTTTAAGTTTTTTAAACCTAACTGAACAATACTTTTATTTCCAAAATATTTATATCATTTAATTATGTTAATGTTAAATATTATTTTATTTTTTAAGAACAGAAGAATCTTGGTTTTTGGTGTCCTTCACTATAAATGCAATGGAAAAGCCAGTCTAAAAAAGTTGACATGAAATTTTAGGTGATCCCAACATTTCCATTTGCTACCACCATCCTCGTTGGAAATACTCCTACCACAATTACAATTTAATAGTGACTACTGGCATTATATCTAATGTTCTTAAAATAAGATTTAAATGTTTATATGAATATGGGTGCAATATAAATTCAATACCACAGTGGTAAAAAAAAGGTCGGATACAAGCGAAACAGAGCTCAAAACGATACTCCATAAAAACGAAATTAACATAGAGTTATATAAATATATGAAGCATATAAGTCAAAGACATATATAAATTGAAGATAATTAATTCTCATTGCGCTAACATATTAATGGTCTTTTATTCCTTCCTGTTTAAGAACCAGTTTTAAAGGACAAGAGACAAGAGAATAACTTTGAAAATAATTGTTAAAAAACAACAACAAAAAATTGGTTATTTTGGTTTATTCAAGATAAAAATAATGGATAGTTATTAATTATGTTTTCAATGATGAAATTAACGCGTTAGGTGCGGTGGCGGATTTTAGTGGTATACTGAAATGAACGGTATCGGTCCCAGAGGTCCGACTGCTAGGATGAGCCCCCGACGATATCGGGGTACTATGGAAATGCTCTTACGAAAGCGTTATATTTTGACTCAAAAGTGAATTAAATAATCGGCTCAAGGGCATTATCTCTTGGTAAGGATTGGAACTAGACATGATAGGCGCAGGACAGGCCGATACAGGATTTACGCCATACTTTATCGAAAATCGGACCTCGGAGTTCGATCCTAAAAAACAACAGAATTTCAGCTGTTAGCGAAATTTTCTGGACTAAAATGCAATAATCTCATTAAAAATCGACTAAATTGGGAGTTCGGACTTTCGGAAATTTTCATATGAAAAGCGGCTGTAAGAGGCGAATGTAAGACATCGGACCCAGGGGACCGATGCCGCACCTAACTCGTTAATTATCGGAACTTAATTATTATATTTAGTGATTCAATTACCTTATCCTCCACCATTAGAACTATTTTCTGGAAATCGTAAATCACTATCAGAAGATAAATCTGGAAACGAATAGAATTAGAAAATCCGGAACATATATCTTTTTAAAAATTGAACAACATTTGAACATTGTATAAAATTAGTGTGCTTCATAGAATATTAATTTTTGAACGTGGTATCTGAGGATTAATATTTTTAAACGGTCTAAAAATTTACTATTTTTCACTGTAGTATTACTGTAACAATTTTTATTTATTTTTTGACAAGAACAAGAAGCTTATACACCGCAACAAATATTCTTCGGGATGGGTTCCATTCAGGAGGTCATAAGTACCTAATGTATTCTATGAAAAGGACACGACGTCCTCAAGGCAGATATGAGGTGAGAAGTGGACGCAATTTCCTCGGCCTGTCCTTCAACGGCAGCTAATTTCCTAGACCTCGGCAGATACAGCTGCAGGGCTACACAAATCACCGTGTCTTCCACACCTCCTCTTATTGAATATAATGAACGGGGGCTCGTCCCTTTGAGGGAAATCGAGCAACGCTAGGAGCGGTGAGGGTCGAGTGGTCTTGTTGGGCGCCAAAACAAAATGAAAACCATTTTCTAAATCGAATAGCATGTGTTATTCAATTTAGCTAAGTATCATCTCAAAAAAACTATAAAATCAGTGTTTTTAGTTCATGATACCATCATTTTATGCGGGGATTTCTAATCAATATATATTATAAAGCAAAGTGTACAATGTGCGTGCCGAAAAGGCTCAAAAACGACTCAACGCACGTTTAAGAGAGTTATGTCAGCGTGTTGCTATAAAACCCATAACGGAGAAGAAGGTTTCTGTTTTTCTCTTAAGGGTGTAAAATTGAAGAGAAAAGGACTGGAATTTTAAGACTCTCGCACCATTTAATTAGCCTCTCTGAGATTGAGATACGAGGTTATGAATGAAAAATGTAGTTCGAGCTCCAGGCTACCAGGAAGCGCTAGGGTGCGTTTCACTCAATGTTTATTGTTTATTCATTCCATTCAGTTTGTAAAGGTTAAATATTTTTTCAGCTGTTCTTTTTAAATTAATTTTAAAATTGTTTCACCATTTCTTTCTAAATAAAATAATGATTTTATATAACCTGCAATCAATTAGAAAACCGACTGGATACCTTACAAAATTAATTTTCTCATAAGAAGATTCATTGATTTACACATTATATTTAATCAATATATAACATCTACTTAAGTAAATTTAATGCAATATGACTGAACATTTTTTAGTAGTACAGTGAGCGAAATAAACAGACATAAAGCAAAAAAGAAGAGCTGAATTGACTGATTATAAATCGAAAATAAAAAGTTTGAAGTGTTCTTATTGTATGCAATTATGAAAAATGGTTTTATTACTATGTATGATGAGCATTCCAGTTGATAAAATGACTAACTCCAATTACAGCATTTTTTCAATAAGATTTTATCACCCCTCATAGTTCAGGATAAAAAGAAATATAGGAAATATAGAAATATAGGATTCAGAATCACAGAAACCATCAAAAACGATGCATGACTCGACAAAGTTGCAGCAAAATTAATTGTTTATTCGCCATTTTCAACCCCCTTTAAAGTATATAGGGTTCCTTATTTGGGCGGACACTGCAGATCTCGAATTTTAATATTGATAATATGTTAAAAGGTTCAAGAAACTGCTAATTTTGTTCTATATTTCCTTTAATTGTAAAGTCTTTCTGTTATTGAAACTACCACACAACTACCGGAGCGAAGCCGGGCACCCTAGCTAGTATACCATAAATCACAAAATAGCTCTATTCAAGCTGCACAGGACCGTAAATATTTACGAAGCTATTATCCTTCATATGTTTCCGTCAGATCGGACCAAGTGGGGAGAACTATTTAATTAGTCCCCATTTTTTCCAAGTTTAAGCTGAACTGCACCCTTTTAATTTCTTTTGATTGTTGAACTGATGAATAATCAGTGATCCCCATCACCTCTTGTTTGAGTTGACCTTTCTAAAACTTAATCCTTAAATTAAAAACAACGACGATTGCTTGCCTAAAGTTGTAAAAATATAGGTTTGATAATTTTTGAGACAAATCGGAAAATGATTTCTGGCTCTGATGATTACTTGTTGAGATATCCTCTAATTATTGGCAGTTTTATCATTTGTTGTATCTCTGCAGTTCCCATCCTTTGCATAGAAGCTCCTTTTACTATTTTCCGAAGGATTATATTTTGAAATGCTGCAATCTTTCATCAGTTGATTTGCTTATGCTTTAAAATTGAGGTGCACCATTCATAAGTGGCAGCCGAATTATGTTGGTATAAATAAGTAGTTCAGTGTATTGATAGAGTAGTTGTTTTAAAAATGTTACGAATACTATAGGCTTAAGATCTGAATGTAGTTTCAAGCGAGTAGATTATTTAATTCATCTATTTTTGTGCCCGAAGTCAGAAGGAAATTTCTTTAAAAAACAAAACAAAAAGAAAGCACTATGCCAGTCGTTTGGTCGGAGATAACTACTATACATATTTAAGTTTCGGAGATGTCCTGTTATTTTCTGGGAAGCCGTTTTTGCCTGCTGCATTGCTTTTTTAACATTCAAGCTGTTACGTGTAACTGCTATGTCATTAGCACATGCCGTTACAAAAAGCATTTTTGTGTTTAGTACCGAAGTTTAAATTCTAGAATATTTATATTGTATTAAAATAGAATACTCTATATTAGTTGAAACATTCTTATAAATTATATGATTACGTGTCCCCTGTGGTTAATTACGAGTGTAATGGTTAGAAATAATTGCATTCTAGACATTCGTGGGTTCTCAATCTAGTAGATGCCATTAGGATTTTTTCGAATGTAGTAAAATCCTCGGAAGGAGATGAAAAATTATGCCTGTGCGATTTCAGGTATTCGTTAAAGATCCCTAGCCTTTAATTAGCGTTTATAGCAAAATTTAGGATTCCCACAGTAGTGTCGTACGATTAGCCATAGCAGCATAAAGTATTGTTAAACAAACAAATAATTAAATATTTTGCTCAAGCTTTATTACGTTCCCGCTTGTTGCGTTACGTTACTGATCAACAAGTTTCCCTTTAAAAATTATTTTATTATTATTTAATCATATATTGATGATAAGATAATAATTGGGTGGTAAAGTAAATGCTCTTAAGAAAATACAAAAATTTGTGAGGTTGAAAAAAATCTGAAGGTGAAAACATTGGAAACGTAGAAGTAGCCGAAGATAAGAGCTATTGAAGAGCATTAAGACAAAGTGACCGGAAGAAGGTTTACAGCAATGACTGGACTTAAATTCCACAAGAGATTGGCTCTTCGCCGACAAAGGGACCTCCGAGCCACCCTTCCTCTTCTTATAGCCGTAGGATTCACTTCTTCTGGGATGGACAGCTGACAAAGAAGTTATTATTAGCTTTTAAAAGCAATTTTTACAATTATTTCTTCGTATTACCAAGACTTGAAGCTGTAACTCACAGAGATTGGTTATCTCTATCGGAGAAATCAAAATTTTAAATTTAGACTGTATTTTTTAATTTTTTTTTTTTTTTTGGTACAGACTAACTTTTTTGCACTTGATTTATAACGATTTCGTAACCAATTTATCAACTAACTAACTATATAAATTTTACAAAATCACATGTCGGCTCTATAACTTAGTCAATAAAAAAAGAAAATTTAAGAAAAAAACGAGGATTAGACCTAAGAGGCATTTACTCAAGAAAAAAAAATCAACGAAAGTTTCTGTTTCGACTTCATCACTGCTGACACCAAAATACTCGAGAAACACGTTGAATTAGGATATATACAAATCCTGGGAAGTATAAATCCGAAATCGTTCAAAACGGGGTTCAAATATTATCTCTACATTTAAAAATAAAAAAAATTATAATCATAAACATTGTATGTTGTTATGTAGTAATTAGTTATCGTTAGATAATTAATTTATAATTTTTAAACTATTTTATTAGAAGATAAAAGATTCGATCACGATCGGAACGGACCCACGGTTAGCTCAGTGGTAAGAGCGATGCGACGTAGATGCAGAGGACCTGGGTTCGATTCCCGGCCGTGGTCGAATCTTTTATCTTCTAATAAAATTGTTTAAAAATTATAAATTAATTATCTAACGATGCCACGGAAGGGGTACCGCTGGGTATTTGCTCTTCCTCATGCCTGACATGCCAATATTTTACAAGTTATAGTCAGACCATCCACTGATTGTCTTTGTTATTTTAGACAGGTGTGGATAAATAAAATAAAGTAAAAAAAAAAAATATATCTAACGATAACTAATTACTACATAACAACATACAATGAATATATTTGACGTATGCCAACTAGATCCCGTCTGTCTGGACAATTGTTCAGCCCCCCGGTACTTCGCTACAATGTGGCGAGACCTGGAGGGAGGGATCACAGAAGAGAAAGATTCGATCACGATCGGAACGGACTCACGGTTGGCTCAGTTGTAAGAGCGCTGCGACGTGGATGCAGAGGACCTGGGTTCGATTCCCGGCCGTGATCGAATCTTTTATCTCCTAATAAAATAGTTTTAAAATTATAAAATCATGAACATAATTTTCAAATGGTCAAGAAAAATAATTGAATTTAATTTACAATTATAAAAATATTGAAGATGGTCAAGAGACCTTACAAAGAATAGAAGAATAATCCGATCCTCCCTATAATTCACAAAAATTGCGAGACCGGTGGAAAAAGGGATCAATGAAGAGAAAGGAATGACTTGACTAGGTTATGTGCTTGGTGGTGCAACTGCCAGTGTACCGTGCTAGTGAAATGAAAAGTTCAAATCCCGGCCAAGGCAAATCTTACCCCTAAATATACAAAAATAATTTTCAAGTGGTCAACACTAGAACAATAATTAAATTTAATGTGTAAATATAAAAACATTTAATAGTTTTTCTCTTTTTTAGATTGGATGGCATAGTATAAATAAACATACATATATTTTTCATTAATACATTAAATTTAATTATTTGTCATGTTTTGACATTTTAAAAATTATTTGTAAATATTTTTTTATGGAGGGGAAAAATATACCGGGATTCGAACCATTCGTATCTCTAGTACGGGGCGCTGCCACTTGCGCCACCAAGCACATATCACGGTCAAGTCAATGCATTCTCTTCACTTATCCCCTTTCCTACCGATCTCACAAAGATTTACATCCTAACGAATGGGCGTTAGTGAACAGACTGTTTTACGCCCTTCAACCCCATAAAACATTGTTCATGTGTTTTTTAAAAGTTGCTATAGGTCTTAATTATGAGCTGCCGCATAATTTTCTAATATAGGTAGATATCCTACCGTGTTTGCATTAATCCCGCCTATTGTAAACGGCGGAGTGGAAATCCGAAGGAATCTATAAAATAATAATATAAAGAATGGGTAAGACGACCCATGGTTTTTTATCCCTGTTGTTGACCAATTAACAATTAAACCAAAAGAGTAATTTGTTTTAGTTTCATCATAAACGAACTCTTGAGCACTCTTAGCGAAACGTATATCTTGGAAAAGAAAGTTTTTAACGACCCTTTGGAGCCCACTCTCTTTATTTTTTCCACAGTAAATTCGTTGTCCGTACTTTTTTATGAATCACTATCACATCAAATTGCGAACAAATGTAAATTTATTTGTGAGGTGCGGTAGGAAATGAATCATCCGATAATTTATAGGTTAAAAACATGACGTGGATGACCTTAGACAAATGTGGCGCTACAGAATTCATCAAGCAAGATATAACGCCTCGTCGAAAGTCCGTGTGAATGGGTAATAATAACAGAACATTTATTTAAACGCCGAAATGGTGATTGATAAGACGGACTATAAAACTAACGCAAAATAATTTGCATACAATGTCGGACCGGAACGACAATACTCACAAGTTTATTATAAATTTACTATGATATAATGAAGCACGGAATTTCGAATGGCTAGATGTAATTCATATATGAATATTTTAATGGCCAATATAGAGCAAACTCGAGGCAATAATAATAGCCTCATAAATTGCCCTACAATGTATTGTGACCACTAGCAAATATCCAACACAATGCCTTCCTTAACTATGGCAATAACGACCAATTTGACGAATGAGTGCAACTTATTGTCGGAGGAAGTGGCCAATATTGGATAAATACAACAAACAAAACATTCTACCGAGCAGATTAACACAGTTGTTATAGTTAATTAATGTGACTAGAGGAAGAATCTAGAAAAGGTTTTCTGGACTAGTAAAATATTATTACTGGGTGTTATAGCCTGGCTGTTAACAAGTAAAAAATGCCCATACTGATGGGTGATGATTCTAAATGCTTCTTTAAGGCAGGACATAAATTTAAATGTATCCAACTGTTTAGTTAAAGTTTCATGTCACAGTTCACTAAAACATATTTCACACATTGCGAACAGGAAACAATGTGAAAACAAGGGGTGCTTAAGGACATTTCAGCAAGTGGGTCAAATTAAGTAATATAAGCAATAATAGGTTTGCTTGCATTGCTTATTAACGTCATACAGTAAACCCCCATTATTACGAACTCGGATATAAAGAACACCTCGATATAGCGAACCAAAATACTATCCCCCTAAAATTACCATTATATTTCTGCTGAAACCCTCGTTATAGCGAAATCCCTCGGTTAGTGCGAACTTCGAACTATATTTGATGCCTGAGAATTATTATATTCTGTTATAACGAACTGTTAGAATTTTTATTATGATTTTTTTTTTTTTACTGTATTACGTAGAGTAAGCGCGGGAAGACGAAGTAGCTCCAGTTTCTAGAATTGAGGTGTTTTTTTACTCTTAACTAATTCGATTTCCTTTTGCTCTCTCTCTGATTCCATTGACTTTTTCCTCAAAACTTGCTCAGTTCTGTCTCGACCTCTGTATTATTCGAATCAGTGTTATGTAGTCGTTTATACTGTTTTTTTAAATACACAATGAATTCGTTGGTAAACGTGTGTCACAAACGTAAATCCTTATCAATCGAGGAAAAATTGAAAATTCTCCAGGATATTGAATCGGGAATTCTAAGTAAGAAAACCATCGCAGAAAAATATGGAATTCCAAAATCAACATTGTCAACCATTATAAAAAATAAAGATGAAATAGATTCATCCGCAGTCCAAGGATTAACTTCAGCATCAAATAAACGCCTGCGCTCTGCGGCTCATGAATATTTGGAAAAAATTGGTAAATTGCTTTAAACAAATGAAATCTCAAATACCAATATCAGACCCTCTTATTAAAGCTAAGGCTAAAGAACTCTCAAGTGAACTTGGCAGGTAAATTAATGAATCTCATTGTTAAATTAATATGTAGTTTATATAAAAATATATCACATACATGCGTATTAATTTAACTAGTTCTAATGAATGAATTTCCTTCTAAATATGATCAAATTAGTGCGGCCATTGGCTAAAAAAAATCCTCGGTTATAACGAATCTCGTTATAGCGAACTACGAATATCGAACCCCCTACCAGTTCGCTATATCGAGGGTTTACTGTATCACAATAATGTAACGTGAAACAAAACTCAACATATGATTTTAAATAGTTCTAGACTTGATGTTTGAACAGTTGGGAAAAAATTTTCTAGTACCTGTTGGTGACTACGATGTTCGAGTATCATCTAAGCTGGCCTAGAACCTTCCAGGTAGTTCTTCTTCAGATTAAATACCTAATCTAAGGCTTAAGGCCTATTCACACACATCAGTGACGGCACCGGCAAATAATCCGTCCGGCTTATTTTAAGATATTCTTCCATGTATTTCAGATGAGTCTGTTTCCACACATCAGGCACAGTACCGTATCAGTGAGGCAGTGCCCCGTCAGTGATCCATCGGTGATATTTCAGGTTAGTCCTCACCGATATTTTTATTTTTTCACTGACGGATTCAAACAGTGATTTTCATTAAAATAAGATGAATGACGAAAAACTCATTGAATTGGTGCGTTTGTATCCTGTGCTGTACGATCTGGCACACCCAAGGTACATGGACACTGAATTCAAAAACACTATTTGGGATAAAATTGGAGAGGAAATGAAAACAACTGGTAAGTAAACACAAATTTGTATTTGTCTAATTTCTTTAAAGTTGTTTATAGTTATATATGATACTGAATTAATTTATTTCTAAAAAAAAAAAAAATTCAATTTAACGTAATCACATTCTATAACCAAAATCCTATATCATTTTAATGTTGAGATTTACAAACAAGCCCAATGGGTCTTTGATTCATGCAGATCTTTATGAATTTTAAAATGAGGCAATACTAGCTTCTAAAATAACAAACATAAATTATTATTTATATTTCATATTTCTTATAAAATATATTACCATTGTTTAGTTTTGATTAAAATCGAAGAATTGCAATTTTTAAAACATGTAAACGCACATAGATCAAATACTATTTGTCCTAGAAAGATTAAAAATTTTCATTGTACCAATCTGAATAATGTAGGTATATATTTTAAAATCCGATTTTGGATTGTTTATAAAATAATTATTTGTTTCTAAAAAAAGTTAAACTTTTAAGTACTGCAAACTAGTTATATGCTAAATTAAAGCCCTTGCAATTATAAAAATATGGTACAAGATTCCTCATTCTAGGACTAATTGTATTAATAGTGTATAGTAAGATATGTAGCGTTTGATATTCCAAATGTTCCATGCAAATTGCCCTTCTAGGATTTTTTACTTAAATACTAATGTTCAGAAAAAAATAAAAACTTGGCATTTTTAGTCACACTGATGAGAAAAACATAATCACTGAATAATAATTTTTGAAAAAATTGAAACATTCTGTAAATTATTCTCTCAATGGAATGCGCTTAATGTTGCATTCCGGCTTAGCATTTTATTTTTTATATTTATAACCAAGGAAGAGCTCCAGCTTCAGAATTGAAATATTCTGTGAATATTTCTCTCACTCGAAATGCGTATAATGTTGCATTCCCACCTTGAGATTCTAAATTTTGAAGTGCGCTGTTCCCACTATTCGATTCTACATGAGGAGGGTAGCTATAACCATTTTGGTCGTATTTTTTCACAAAGTTGGGCAATAAACACGCGGCCAAAATAATGTACGTGATTTTTAGCTGAAAAAAAGTACTGACTGGTGCCGGTGACGTTACGGTTGTGTGTGAATCGAACGAACTGAGAGATTACAGGAAGTTGAATCACTGACAGGTTCCGCCACTGTGCCGTCACTGATGTGTGTAAATAGGCCTTTAGTCTTGTTCTGAAGCTTAGTCATATGGTTATTTTTGTGTAGTTACAAAGTGATACTTTTTGTAACATATTTAATTTTTTGTGTTTTCATAGTTTGTGTTGCATTTTAAGAATATTATTTTCGTATAATAAAAATTTATTAACCCACATAAGTGTTACAATAATTTCGTAGCCAAACATTTTTGAAGAAATCACTAAAAATCTGATAACAGACATAAATTTAGATAGTTGTTTTAACGCGAAACGACATACGATTAATTCTGTTCCATTGAAAGAGAGTTCTAGAATCTTTTGGAACCGTTACATTCTTGTATCTGTACGTGACCACATGTTTTGAAGTGATCTATACCTTTCTGGGATGATCCATTTCGGACAATATATAAGAAGCGCTCGACTAGGGTCTTAGGCGCGAGTCATAGTTATGTCACTTGTAGTTACTGTTTGTAACACTATTACTAATTTGAGTTCTAATTATTTTTTGACATTTTTGTGTAATAATTTCACTTAAGTAGAATTTTTAAATCCAGTTTGGTGTCATACATAAAATATTTTTGTATGCGTTAGAAACTGAAAATTGGACAGATATGAAATGAACTCTTTTCACTGTCAGCTCAAAAAAACAAGTATTAAATAAATAAAAAATTATATCCCGGCATATTTATATACATACTCCAACTAACCAGAAGGCTTTAAGTCTGAGAGGTATACATCGTATTTTTTAATATTCTCAATTAAGCCCAAAAATTTGGGCCGAAAACTAAACTGAAATAATTATTAATCTAAATAATTCGCCAGTATTTTGGATGTTCACTTAGATTAGAGTATATAATAGAATAAACCTTACTGCTTTAAAGGCTTTAAGTGAGCCTTTAAACCTCGGTGAATGAGTTTGGCCTTGAACAAATATACATAACCATTTGTATATACAATAATGCAATACATACTGGTAAATTATAACGTATTATTGTTGGTCGTTCACTTCAAAAATCTTGCGTCGTTTGATTAGGTCCAAATTTTTTTTTTTTTGTAATCATCCATAACCCAAACCCTTATTAATAATCGATTAGTTTCCTTACAAAGCTGGAACATAAGAATTATCACAATAATCGCAGTAATACCTCTTATTTTTATTAAAATAAAGATTTACCAACTTTATATCTCCTCCGACGAGGAGGAGGTATAAAGGATGACCCAGCTGATTTGTATTTACTATAAACCTTACTTAAATAAAAACCTTTCAGCCTACTGGAAGCAACTTACTCTTTTCCTGTTAGACACCGCGTTTACGAATCCTACAGGAATCCTTACACCATTGAAAGGTACAAATCACCCGCATTTCATTGATGGCCTCTTGAGGGGGAGAAATCCTTAACGACCTTCTGACCCTCTCAAGCCCTGATCAATGGACCTCGGCCAATTTATCACTGTTGACCACGTGCTCCCGACTAACATACATGACACAGCGAATTCCTGCAATAGGGTCAGATTACTTGCAGTTGAAACACGGGTCGCAGCAATGGGAGGCTGATAATATAACATTTCAAAACAAAATAGCATATTAACATTTCAAAACAAAATAGCATATTAACATTTCAAAACAAAATATTAACTTATAATATTAATAGTTCTAAACAAAATAGTATATTAAGAAAAAAACAACAAATCAACAAAGAGGCTACAGTCACATTTAGAGTAAATTATCAATGAGCTAAAATGCAGCATCTCTCAAAATCATCTATCCTTAGGACAAGATCATATTTAAGTATATATTTCCATTTTTTTTTATAATTTTTAAATAGCGTTATTAATTAAAAAAAAATTAAAATCAGGAATCCGAGGCCTTAAGTAATAATGAATAACTAATCAACAATGTTATTATATTCATCAAAAACATCCCCCTGATCCAGCTAAGTTGAATAAAATTCTATGCTATACCGACTACTATGTCTATGTATATCTATAAACTGCATTAAAATAAATTAATATATTTTATTGCATTATGTTCTTATTTATTCATTATCAAATAATATATTTTACACTTCTTGTGTATTCACATATGTGAGGAAGAGTTTATGTATTCAGTTTTTTTAAATGAGTGACAATGGAAATATATCCAAAACCACAGAAGATATTGTTAACAGTTAATTATTATTTAAACAAGGGCATGTGTAGCTTACACAAACATTTTCTCAACATACTGATTTTTGTGGAATCATAAAAATGTACTACAGTATATATTTACCCTGGAAGACCCGTCTTAGACGGGCCAGAAGCCCGAAACGTTGGATGAATAAAGATATTATAACATGGAAGAGATTCCTTCATTTAAAAAAAACCTGAATATATTTTTTATTTTGTAATACTTGTATTCTTCACCCCTTTTCTTCGTCTTTTATTTTACCCCTATTTTCTATCTATTTATATATCAAGTTCAGTTGATCAATGATAACCATCAGCATTTTTTCGCACTTAAACCCAAAACTAACAAACAAATACATTCTATAAAATTATCTTATATGGTAAGTAGAAAGTTATGTTTCCTCTTAAATTAGATTTTATGACCTTCCATATGCCCGTAGTTTCCCATTTCAAAACGTTTTAAAATTAACTTTGTTAGAAGTGCTGTTAGCTTTACACGGAAACCCAGAAAAATCATCTCTGCACTCCCCAGGGATATGGGTAGAGTTGTAATTGTCTAAAAGAAGATATAGTTATTCTGTCAGTTGACCATCCCTACAGGAGTACTCAACTGTAAAGTCGTTAAACAGCTCTTTATTGTTGTAAGCATGGACCCAGATTACCACACCCTTGTTTGATGATAGGTCAAGAAGCACTAATTCCTAACCCAATACTTAGGACTCTTGTCAGCGTGGGAAGTAGAGCTACATTTATTGCATAGAAATATTAAGAACCATTTATTAATGCGTACGCAAGTAATATTTAAACGTAGCAGATTCAGAAATGTGCGTTAAGGAAGAATAATAGATCAATAAAGGATGTTGCGAGTTAGCGAAGCAATTGTGAGGATTAACTAACCCAGAGTGCTACATCAAGGCACCCCCTTAGTTAATATTTTCACAAACGCCTTTGCATATTTTCCGGCAACAAAGGCCTTTAATTAAGATAAAAGTCCGTGGGCTGAGGGTAATTTTATTTTTGTTTTACTTGTATCAAAAAGGTTCTTGTAAATATTTTAGTAGTGAATGGTGGTAGGTCGCGAGATATACAGAGATTTATGATACTGTTAAAGTAATTATCATTGTCGGGATGTTGTAATTATTGTTACAGTGGTGATCTTAGATTAGATTATTGTAATCTTAGAGATCTTCAGACATGTAATTTTTATTATTTGTATGATTTGGACCCTAAAAACGTATCCCTTTTTTTATCTGTTTATATCAAAAATACAATGAAAATTCCAGTTGCTAACAACGTTTCAAAACAGTAACCAGCAGTGACTCATAAGTAACTGAATTTCTTCGCTTTACAAGGTTAGGCTAAGCTGATAGTAGATCGCTACTCATCTATGGTTTGCTATGAAACAAACCAGAAAGGCATAGAACTATCCAAACATGGGCTCACGTACTAATACATACACTAACTGACAAAATCATAGGCCACCCCAATTACAGTAATTATTTATTCTATTGGTCTAAGATCTTTTGAAAAGATTTTATGATATTATAGTAAGGAATAACAAACGAAAAACACATTTTTTATAGCACAAATTTATTTCTGGTTCAAATATAAAACATAACATGAAAATTCCCCGCGACAAAAGCAAAGGCCAGCAGTTTTAATAACTATAGTAATAGTAGTAATACCTGTGTAATTATCATATTTAGTAGTGTGTTGATCCTCCATTGCATTCTAAGACTTCCACCAATCGTTTTGGAAGAGATTTAAACAAATTCTTTATGTACTTTTGACGAATATTGCCCCACTTTTCCATTATGCAAGTTTTGAGTTCCTCTATGGAGTTGAACTGTTTCCCTTGTGCATAAACTGCTCGAGAAAGTTCTCCCCAACAGTTTTCAATAATGTTGAGATCCGGTGATCGGGCTGGCCAGGGTAAAATTGAAACATTTTTGGCCTCAAAAATTTTTTTTACTATGCGCGCTGTCTTGTTAAAAGGTGAACCTCCCTCGTGTCAGTTCTTCTCCTCTTTAACTGATCGTTTGCTGAATAATTTCTAGATAATTTTTCGCATTCATTTTTTGAGAACAAAATATTAATTCAGTCTTGCCATAGTACCCTATCCCAGCCCAAACCATGACGCCCCCTCCTCCCATCTGACGCTTGCTTAAAAATATTTTTTCCTTACGTTAATCATGAAAATAATATCGATAGATAACCATCAGGTCCATCCAGATTAAAACGTTTTTCATCACTAAAAATTACTTTTTTCCAACGCTTTCTCCAGGAGACATGTTCTTCTGCGAATCGCTTCCTGTTGGCTTTGCGGGCTTTTGAAAGAGGTGGTTTTGTCCTTAGTTTTAGCCGCTTTAAATTACTAGCTTTTTGCAAAATGCGCTGGACGTTTCTGAGGTTTGTTTGAACACCAGCTTGTTGACAGATTTCCTTCGCAGTTGCAGAAGAGTTGGATGCTTGGCGTAGAATAGCTCTCCTTTCTCGGACAGTTGTTGCCATGGGCCGACCTGTGCTCTTCTTTCGGCCATAATCATCACCCAGCCTAACAAAATTCCTTATAACGTGCCTACTTCTATTCAAAGTGCGAGCAATTTTTGAAATTGTCCAATTTTTTTCGAGTAACATTTTAATAAAATCCTTCTCACTCTCCGACAACACTTTCCCCCTTGGCATGTTTATTTGAGCTATTACAATTGATTTTTGGGTGAAATTAAAAGTTAAAGTAACAGTTAATATGTATTTCAACACTTTATTTCTACTAGATTAAGATAAAAACTAATGGTGGCCTATAATTTTGCCGCATGTAAATATTGACATTTTACCTAATCCGTAAACATTAACTATCAGAACCCAATGCAATGAATTATTTTTAAGTATATGTGTGTTTACAACGGTCTTTAATTGTTTTGGTTGACGAATTGGATTCCTAAAAAATATTAACTAACATAATGAGGGGTGGCCTATAATTTTGTCAGGGAGTGTAACTGTAACCTTCGAGGGCGGTTCTAGAACTTTAAGCAAAGAAACAGTGATAAACATCTGTTTTGGTTTGACGTCAGAATATAAACAGGATCGTATCCTATTACGATACCCATAAACTCCCAGATTTGCTCTATGTCAATAAACTTCAAAGCCTGTCTAATTAGCAGTTCTTGTTACAAATTAATTTCTAGCAGTTCCTCAAAACATAAATAAAATAAAACAATGATATTACTGAAGACGTGCTGAAGATAAAAAAAAAAAAAAAAAAAAAAAAAAAAAAAACAGCCCATAAATTTAGAACAGTGGAGTTTGGACTGGCCCTACAATCGGTATTGATCATGGAATGACACGAGGATTGAATTATAGTACTTTACATCTCTGGTACCATTTGAGAAATTGATAGCTCTATATAATGCTCAGGTACAGTATGCTCCCAATGCATATTGTCCAAAGTGACGATAGTCGCGTTCCATGTTGTCAGTAGTAGTCCGGTGTATTTAAAATTTTCAGATGACAATACCGGGGCAGAAATTAACTGAATAATGACTTAGCCATTTCGAAAATTTAACGAAAGTTGATAAAGATGAGGGCTCATCTGTTTGTGAAATTCCAAACGACTGCCAAATATTTTCACCAATTATTCGTTCGGAATCTCGGAAATACTGGTCGAAATGTCGGATAAAATTGTATTTAATAATTTCTGCTACATTCCAGCTGCGGTCACCATTATTATTGCGTAATAGTATTCCAACATTCTAAATGACCTCGCTATATATCAAGTAAATAAATTTAATAGCATTCATTTAAATGTTCATATGAACGTGTAAATGTATATCTTCATGAGTGTTTGTATTAGTGGCGTAGAGTGTGGAAGGGATGGCCACCGCCGCGAAAATTTTGCTTAATGTTCAGTGTATAAGAGTCACCTAATTTTGACACTATCGATATTGAAAAAAAGAAATTTCGAAAAAAAGTCTGAGGTATGATAGCAAGGAGATATATACTGCATAGTCTTAAACTATTCTATAAAAAAAAACACTTTAAAGTCTGGTTTGGGGCGCCAGTTATCTTAGCTTCGCTACTGTTGTTTGGGTCTAAAGATATGTATGTACATATAGGTGTAAATATGAGAACAAATATGCGCGATATACCAGAGATTTTGAAATCTAAAGTAACGAGAGATTTTAAAATCTAAAGTAGGGTGTCTATTTTTTCGAATAACATCAGCCGTTTTCTGCCCATCACGAAAGCAGTCTAAAACCAAGTGCCTTTAAAAGCAAGGTGGAAGCAAATGAGAATTGCTACGCCATAACATACAAATTATAACTGAAGTGAATTTCTCGCTAGGGTATACAAGTTAATGGAAATTTGGTATTAATTTATGTATATATAAGTATTTAGGTTTTTACCATTTTTTATTTTATTTTTTCGATATCCAATGAAAATAATTTATTAATATTCACGGATCAGTTTGAAGGTGAGGGGGGTGACCCTTTGTGAGGGGGGCATTGAGGAGGAATATGAATGGGAACGGAAGAGGCCTCCTGGAAAATTCCAATTTCAAAATTTATTAAACGAGCCTTATTGGAATAAAGAGCTTTGTAATGGAAGTTTGTCACCATCGGAAAATTTATAAACCGATCGAACAATCGAACAATTTTTTTTTTTTTTCTTCCTCATCTTTTTTCAGGAATGTAGCAGCAACAATGATCTTTTCAGTTTCAGTTGAGTGCGCTCTTATTTCAAAAGCACCTGTCATACGCAACTGGGAGATCGAATACCATTTTATATAGGATAGGGTGAAAAAATTTCACGGTCTTTGAATAGGATTAAAATAAAGAAATATAGAAGCCATCGTATACACATGTCGATGGACATACATACGTACATATATATATAACTACAAATTATTACAGAGATATTTTATGATTTTCCCTCTCATCTGTGGCTATATAATAGCCAGAGAGAGTCCTCTTGCAAGTTAAGAGATATCCTTGTAGTCGCGGACAGAACAATAGTATTTATCTTATTGTTTTTACATCTTGCTAAAGGTGCTATTGTTCCCACCAACCGCAAGGATTATCTCGTCCACAATCCTGGCTACTAATTGACAACCTTTCCATGACTTTCTTTTTCCTATTATAACCAAGAAAATCCTTACATCTATTTTCATTCCTTTTTTTTTAACCTTTAACAGATGTCATTGCTCCATGTGTAGGCATACCTTTAAATTACACTTCTGGCGCAATATGTCCTTCATGAAAAATTCTTTGGGCCTCTGATTTCTTATCGCTGCCTCAAATTAAAGTAATTTAATTAACTTTACACTAAATCCATGAGCAGGTAAGTAGTAATGTTTCCCAAGAGAGATTTTGAGACATCGATAATCTGCCGAAAGTTTCAGTAAATAGGAGATTTTCATAAATTAATTCTGCCAAAGAAATCATTATAATTTTATCATTCGTTGTTAAATGAAATTAAATCGTGAAAAAGCATTACATTTTTCAATATATAACACAAATGAAAATGCTCTACTCCTTTTTTTCCGAATTAACAAAATTTGAAACTTTAGTGGAAACCGGCTAATCCGACTTACTCTATTCAGACCCTCCGCGTATTCCGACAACATCTTCCCCACCCCGGAAACCTTTTCAAAACATATTTCTAATACCAATCATTTATGTTGTTAATTTTGTTTCAAACGTGGTCTGGTGAAGCTACATTAGATATTTAAAGCTACATTTAAGCAGTTGCCTATTTTTTCAATAATATTCTCAAAATGGAAAAACGTGGTGGTAAGACAAAAAACCAGAAAATTACGAAGGAAAAGATTGCTATTCTTGAACAGCTTGACAAAGGCGAGCCCTCTTAGTCCCATCAAGTTTAGATTAACGAGGTACTGCTGAACAAATGAACTAAGCAGGTACCTACAAATACATACTTAAACGAATATGAACCCTAGAGATTTTCATGGCTGTAAAAATATAGACACTCCAAAAAATTTAGACTTTCCAAAAAATATAGACACTACCGTCAGCAATTATAAAACTTTTTACACCAGGTCCTTGGTAGATTAATGAAAAATCTACATGCAGAGTTCGATCAACAACCTATTTAACAATACAAAGGTACCCATTAATCTAGTTTTCATAGTAAATTAAACGGACATAACAACTTACTGATCAATGAAATGGCCATTTTAGTAGGATACGAAAAGAAGCTGGGTGAGAGATCAGAGACCTTCCCTCCTATATATATATTCAATATAGTATATAGATATCTTCAAGTCCGGAAAAAGGTGCTGTAGGGCACTTTTCTAAAATATTTCATTATTTTTTTTTTGCTATTTTTTTTCCCATACCTAAAACAGTATGTTGTTGCGACATAGATATAAAAGTTGCCGATTGGCTAATTTCTAATAATTATAAAAATATTAAGAAATAAATGTATGAATAAACTATTTCGAAATCGAAGCTGTAAAAATATTTAGAGAATCCTAAAAAAAAATAAATATAAAAGGTATTTCTATTATGAGCCTTAAAAACGCCTGACGAAAATTAATACAAAACCTTTTTATTTAAATATACAGAAAAAAAAGTTGAACTTGAAACATTATCTATGTTCTCAATAGAATACACGTAAAATCGTGTTCCTTCATTTAGTACGGCAGATAGGGGGGAAACGAATATGAAGTGACTGGTTTAGATTTTAGAATTACTTGTGGCACCATGTTGGAGACGATAAAGGACACATAGGTTGCCTAGGAGGCCGCATTCAAAACCTGAGACACCTCGTTAGGAGGGACTTTACGGTTGCTTGAAGAGATAAAGTTGAAATGGGAGTTACTGTAAGGGCAGACCCCCTCGACATAGTGGACGTGTGGCTAGGGAAACCGGCCCGGGACCCTTTTAGGCAAATTGGAAACTTATCGGTCCTACAATGACCAAGATCACTTGTGCAATGAGGTCTATATCTACCTCTATAACCATCGCTTCTTCCTAAAAGTTGAAAAGCCTCCTTGAATTGATGTTAAAGTGAAAAGTCCGGAGAGGGGCAATGGATGTACATATGTTCTAAAGGGGCATTATCATTTGTCAGCGTCAGACTGCTTCTTGTTTCGACAGAAACTATGGTCTTACTTCGCAAAAAAAAAAAAAAAAAAAAAAAATCCTGGTGTTGAGGGGGTGAATATTCCATGTAGCCCACGATTCGACCTGACAATGCAGGTCTTTTACAGGCTTAGAAAAAGGTAAGCAATTAATAATTTAATTTCATGATTCATGTGATTTTTCAAGCCAACCGATTTTTTAAAAATGATTCATGTTTTAATATGTAATTATTTAAAACACCACTAAGTTTAAATTTCCAAAAGATATATCTGAGCCTACAATACCCAGAACTATCATTATTCTATAAATTAGCAAATGTGCGTTGTGCTATTGAACTAAGGGCATGTCAGGCTTGGGGAAGGACGGCACCTAGCGGTACCTCTTCCCTGGCTTGTTGCAGGTAATCTGGAATAATAACGAAGGAGATCTCTCATCCAGCGCCTCTTTAATCTCCTATAATGGGACTATCAGCTGATGCAATGCCTCTAATCAGTTGGTTGAGATTACCGTGTAAATGTACATGGAAATGTATAATGTGTCCTTATATGTTGGTCTACTGTTTGCATTTGTAATTCAGTATGTAGGGTATTGTTGGTCACGTACGTATGTGTTTTTACTATGAGTCTTAAAATTTTTGATTGAAAGGTCTGAATTCTTTGTAAGTGGGTCTTTTTGGCTGTACTGTATATCTGTGAAGAGTATCACGGCAGGTCTCGATTGACTTCAACCATGAAGTCTTTGCACCTTGCGGATTCTTTCGGGGGATCATTCTAGAACATTTTTAGATGAAAAAAATGCAAAAATTAAAATCCTAAAGGTGGCCGTTTTTTTCATTGAACGATTTTCGCATTTTTTAACAAAATGTGTAAAAATTTAATTTTAATATTTATTCTTCGTGTATCTTTTTCCATATAGTTGACGGAAATGCTTCTCTTAGGAATTAAATATGATCTAATTAAATAATAATATTCAAAAGTTATTAGATTTTTTAAAACTTTAATTACTTTATTTATGTTACATATCAAACAAAAGTACATAATATGAAATTCACAGATAATTAAGGTACACATTAAATGTGATTAGAATTATATTCGCATACAGCATTCAATAAGTGTTTAGCATAATTTGGGCTGCAATTATTCACTTTATACTTCTTCCTTCTTCATATATTATATTCGAAATATATTTCACGAATGACAACATGTAGAAGTAAATATTCTAATCATTCAAAATTTTAAAATTATTCAAGACTATTTAATACTCATCAAATATAGGTATATATATTGGACGTATTTAAAAGCCCTGAAAAGGCTAATATGCAATTTGAAAAATATAGGTATATATTGAAAAAAAAACAAAAAACATTAGATAGAATAATAAATGCTAAAGATTACGATACGTATATATAAAAATCAAATTTTTGTACATTTTACTTAAAAAATGCGAAATTTGTTGAAATGAAAAAAACGGCCACCTTTAGAATTTTAATTTTTGAATTTTTTTCATCTAAAAATGTCCTAGAATGAAGTCAATCGAGACCTGCCGTGGTATGTCCATATTGGGTCCATAGCCCAAATTATGCTAAACACTTATTGAATGCTATATGCGAATATAATTCTAATCACATTTAATGTGTACCTTAATTATCTGTGAATTTCATATTATGTACTTTTGTATAATATTAACATAAATAAAGTAGTTAAAACCAAGTTTCAAAAATCTAATAACTTTTGAATATTATTATTTAATAAGATCATATTTAATTCCTAATAGAAGCATTTCCGTCAACTATATGAAAAAATATACACGAAGAATAAATATTAAATTAAATTTTTACACATTTTGTTAAAAAATGCGAAAATCGTTCAATGAAAAAAACGGCCACCTTTAGGATTTTAATTTTTGCATTTTTTTCATCTAAAAATGTCCTAGAATGATCCCTCGAAATAATCCGCAAGGTGCAAAGACTTCACGGTTGAAGTCAATCGAGACCTGCCGTGGTATGTCCATATTGGTTTCAGTAAGTATGAATATGTACTTATTTTTTGTCTTAGTCCGAGTTTTGAAGTTTTAGAAAAAAGTGAGTAAAGTTGGTTGAGTGGTTTGTTAAGGCTTTTTCGTTTCATCTTAGCATGCGGGCCCCATGTCATCCTTCTGTGAAAGGTAACAAACTATTTTATTGGATATAATATGCAATTCAACTCGAGAACATAAGAACTTGAATAACAGGTTTAAGTAGAAAAATGTATAAGATATAACATTCAACGCTCACAACATGACAGTACACCATGATAAAACAAATGTTTTGCCGAATATACTGCCAGAAAAAGATATTGATAAAATACGATTAAAATAAAAAACAAGAACCTATTTATTATTCTTCAGTCCTGAAATGGATAGAAAGACATGTACTAGCAGAGAGAACTTGAAATATAAAAATAAAAATGAATCGGAATGACGGTTTTAGACATTAAGGTCCGAATGAATTTCATTCGAGGTTATAGAACCCGAGGAAATATTATTTAAAATATAAATCGACTGTATTTATAAAGGTATAAATAAGTGGTAGCATTCTCTCAAAGTCAATATATAATGGAGTAACAAGACCCGGAGGAAATGAGACCGTTGAAACCCACACAGCAGCCCCGACACAGCTCCTCCGGTAGAAAGCTGACATAACAATTAGGTTTTATAAGAGCACTATTTCTCTGACAGGGGAAACATTTGTTCGACACCCAAGCCATTATCGACATCGTTCCCTCTAACTGGAACATTCTTTCACATCTTTTCTTATCTATGGCACGGTAGGAGGTGTTTTCTGGGTAAAAAATTCGAATCAACTTGAATATATTGTGTGGATAGGTCAAACTAAAATGGGGTTCGGTCAACGAAACACTCAGCGATGATATCAAACGAAAATAATAGGGTAATAATTCATTTTTAAATAACTAATTTATAATTTTTAAGCAATTTGAATGGACAAGATTGAACCACACACATTAGAACTATTGTACCACAGTAGAAATAACTAAGAACAAATCAAGAAATAACTAAATAAAAAGATAGACTTGGAATAAATAATCTAAATTAACAAATATACCTACGTAGAATCAAGTACTATTCAGATAATATATCACAAATAATAATCGTTACGCATTCCATCTCTTATTACGAAAATATAAAAATATTACACGATCTCTCCCCTTGGTAGCTGCTCTTGCCCTATTTACAATTTATCCACTTTACAACGAGGTCAAAAAGTTTGCTTCAAGTAGCTTATTTATTTGTTAAATATAATTCAGATGACAAGATTTAAACTCTGCAAAATTGCTTTGCAATAAGCAAAGTTTGTGGGCTGCTTCGACAGCGTTCCTGTGCAGGAGTAGTAATTAATTTAGATGGTCTCTTGGCCACCGCCTTCGAAGTCGTCGGGGTGGGCTGTAAGGGTTGTTTAAATTTTTTAAATTGTCTGTCAGTTGGTAATTGTTGTAGACCAGTCTTTGGTGAAAGTTAATGTAGTTGTCTTTGGCTGTTACAAAAACTATTGGAATGTTTAAGTCCGTATGTATGATATCGTTGCTTACATAATATGACGCGTCTACTATTTTTCTTAACACTTTCGACAGAAAGGGCTGAATGTTTTGGACGTTGGATTTTTTAGCAGAACCACACAGTTCTACACCTTAAATCCATATTGGTTTTAAAAGAACTTTATACAAAGTTAGTACAAGTAGCTTATGCAGAAGTCTTTTTTTGAGTTACAGTTAGTACATAAGTAAATATATCGGAAAACGTGTTTACGTAATTAAGTTTCAGTTCATTGGTATGTAATGAGCATACCTTATTATGGATCTAAGGAAATAATGGATTTAGTATCCTCTGTATTTAGCAACCCTATGCAGTAGGACAGCATTACCTGGTTACTCAATAAAGTATTTCTCTCTCTAGTGCATCAAGCTATGAGCCTTAATAAAAATTTCGGGTACATCTTTTCACGAAGATAGAAAAGAGACTTTTTTAAGAAAAAAAAAAACAAGGTTTTAGAGATAGCTGTGGGTCTATTTGAAGGAATGAGAGAATTCTGAGAGATTACTTACCTTGATCTCTTCCAACTTTTTCGCATCGAATAGAGGTTTTTCGGTAAGTAATACATGAAAGTTTTCGGTAAAATTTCTCGAAAGCCTAAATTTTGGTATAGAAGTATTGAGTTTACGTTGTTCTGATTAATTAGGCCCCTGTTATATTTTCCATCTTAGCATCATTGGCATTTATTATAAGTATAAGTTCAAAAGAAGGTTAGGTATATTTTTTAATATTGTGCTTATTATTTGTCGGAAATTTTTTTATTATTTATTTTGCCTTAGGAGACTGACCCTAATCGCGGAATCCGCTGAAGATCATATTCCGTCATTGATATGAAAAAATCTTGTTTCCTTATTATGAAGATAGATATTTAATTAATATCAGTATCTATCTCTGATTAACTTCCTTAGAAGCTACTCTGCAACTTTAATAGCAGTTGTAGAATCGAAACTCGTGATCTGACTCCCAGACTTTTATCATTGACTTTCCCTCGACTTTGGAAGACACAGATGTTTTACCTTTCTTGACACAAAAAAAGAATTTAAATTATTCAAGGTATCTATCCTTTGAGAGTTAAATCAGTTATGACAGTTGGAGTTGAAGGAGAAGGAATGAATTTTATTTCTTTACAATAAGAGTGCCATTTCTAAAACTATTTCCACCTTTCCAACAGCGTTTTCGAATAGTCAAATCATATGGTTCCACAACGGTCTATGGCAGAACTGCCCCAACTGAATATTACTGATGAAATTTATAGTTGCTGATGTTATTTGTTTAACGTCCCTTTTCGCGAACCCGCGACCTTTAATATTGTAGGTTGCTATGCTAACCACAACAGGTGAATTTATTGTGATAAGAAGCGTTGCAAAATAACATGTCATATGTTGAAAATAATAATTTTCAGCAATCATTGATAGGCATTTCAGTCAAGGAACATTTTCTTGGTTTATACATCCTACTTTTCGGCCGAAACATGTGGATCTTCATCAGGGTTAGATGGGATTATCTCTGTGATTCCCCAGGTATCACCTAGCCTAAAAGGCCCACATGTTTGCGTCGAAACGTAAGCTGTCTGAAAAGCTAGAATTATTTCAACTTTTTTATATTTTACTTTATCTTCTTCATGTAAAATTAGGTTTCATTTTTTTAAAATCACAAAACAATATTAAGAACAGAGGGAATATAGAACATCTCAGCAAAGGCCTGTGATAACAATGGAATATTATAGGTCACAAGGTTCGTTTTATTTCCATGCACTAATACGTTATTACCTAATTTTTTTTTATCCCCAAATTCTTTTTCAACCGTAAAAAAAGATCAAACTACTTCTGAAACGATTGTGGTTGTCAGCATCTCCCTTGCAGAAAAAAATTATACTTGCAGGTAGCTACCCAAATGGCTGCAAATCCAATCTCCTCTCATCATTTTTAGATACATTTATAAAAAATAATTCAGAATTCTAAAAAAGGAACAATAAACGACTGAGTTGCCCCATGGACTCAAAGGATTGAGGTTGTCAGCATCTCCCTTGCAGAAAAAAATTAGACTTGCAGGTAGCTACCCAAATGGCTGCAAATCCAATCTCCTCTCATCACTTTTAGATACATTTATAAAAAATAATTCAGAATTCTAAAAAAGAAACAATAAACGACTGAGTTGCCCCATGGACCTAAACGATCCGGGTAACTTGTAGAGATGCCACCCACAGCGAGAACTCTCCATTTGTCGACGGAAAGAGCCTTAATTCCCGAAGGCCTCGTGTCAGCCCGCCTGTCCGTTTAAGTCCAATCGTAAATCCTCCTCTTTCTCGGCTCCTCGCTGGCTCACTGTTTGAACAGCCCACTTTATTGCTCTTCATGTTTATTCCTTTTGTATCCCCTTCTTATTTTCCTTTTTTCCTTAGCACCTGTTGGTTTTCCAAGCGGTTGGTTGTTGTTTTTTTTGGCTTAATAAGTAATAATCAGTGTAACTTTGCGAGAACACCAACCTATCCATTTTCTCAAGGATACATTCAAAATATTAGCGATACTAGGGAAAAAATTTCATTTGCAAAAAGCACAAGAGGGTATATCCAACTTTGCCAAAATTCGGGAAACAAAAACATATTTTAAAACTTTTGAATTATTTTTAATTAAATATTTTTATTTAGTTAAATTAATTATAAAAATATGAAACGAACATATAGAACTCAACATAATAACAATCTTACCAAACAGTAACTAATATGGACAGAACAGTGACTCAAAGGTAATATTCTCCTCTGACCAGGGTCAGACTAAGGAACCAGTCGATCGCTTCTCATGTACCCAGAAAGGCTTAGAACGATCCAAATATTCACTGATTAATGTTTGCATATAATCGTAAGATTATACATGACTAACCGTTCGAGGTAGTTCTAGAACTTTGAACTTAGTATTAAACATCTGTTTTGGTTTGTTTTTTAAGACGATTTTTAATGGTTCAGAGGTTTTTAATTCTTAGCATACCATTTGTCTGACACACGCTCCGGGTTTCCGCTTTTATAATTCTAGGATTGCAGCTTTTCATTTAGTCTATTATTGATAATTATGAAAGAAAGACACAATTTAATTGTAGCACTGATATGAGTTTGATGTGATCACGTACTATTAGTACGTCATATATTATATGGCTGTAACCGTTCCAGGCAATTCTATTACTTTGTAAAACGTAACTTAAATAATCATATGTTTTGCTTTCATGCCACAATGTAAATCCACTACTGGTGCTTCATTATAAAAAGGTTCTTAATGTCAAAATTGACATCAACGGTTTATTATTATTGAGATGAAGTGGAGGGAGATGGGATATCGGATATAGTGTTATGTCTCAGTAAAGATCGATGTAAGAGAAAAGGGGGCTAAATAATTATGAATAACAATAATTTTTGATATATAAAATAATAAAATAGATATTAGAAGATAATACTGTCTGTAACACTTCTGTGGGATAAACAATATTAATTCAAAGAAGAAAAACCATTTTCAATGCCACGAATTATAACAACACAAATATTAGAGCAGGTTAAAAAAAATATCATTTTATAGCTCACAAGTAATCATATGGCTTGAGCTTCACAACCAAGACTGTCCAGTCAATCGCTCCTAATAGAGTCGTAAGGAGATGGTCTAGAACGGCGTGGATTGAGTTCGAACATTATAGTCACAAACACGTGCTATGACGGTTTTTCAGATTGTAAGTTCGTTTCAACAAAAAGTCTGGGACTTTTATACCATATTTTTTTTTCGTCATTGTTTAACGTTACAATACATTTAAAATAACATTTAATTTTAGGTGTTCAGTTGTTATGATATTCTTTATTGATATGTATACTACTGGTAATTTTTTATTGGTGGCGTACTAAGTGTTATATCAACCCCGTTGCTTAAAAAAAAAAAAAAAAAAAAAAAAATACATTTATAAAATAACCATCATTAGTTGTATTTTCTGAGCAACAAACGTCAATAGAGTAATAGAAAATGTTTTTGAAGAACACAAGCCGTAATATAAGCAGTATAAGGGCCATAATAAGGGATATATTGGCCTGACAGGAGACGATATAACGGGGACAGTTTAGCCTGCCATAAAGTTGCCAGATGTCAATTAGATCCTAGGCTAGCTAACAGATAGGATGGCTATTGATTTAGTACGGCAGCCCTCAATCCCTCGCGATCAATCTTACGGGGATCAGTTTCAGCAACAGGCCTTACTCCGTCTGTAGGATCTGTCCTACTGAGGCTAAATTGAGGTGACATATAATGCTTCAATTGGCATTACATATTGCAGTTAGCTATGCAGTAGCGGTAGCAAAGCTATCTTAAGTATACTGAATGTACAATTAAATTAGGTGAATGGTATCAGATTGATAATCACCAACCAAAAAGTTTAAACCACCAACCAACTGATGATGGCCTCCTGTGGTGTAGTGCTTAGCATGACAACCTACAATACTAAAGGTCGCGGATTCGCGTCCCGTGACGGTCGTAGGTTTATTAAAGGGAGTAAAAAATCCTCGGTTAGGACGTAAAATGGAGGTCCCGAGCCTGTGCGATATCAAGTACTGGTTAAAGATCCCTATCCCAATTGAAGGGGTCGGAGCGAAATAGTGCCAAGCAACATTTTTAACAAAAATAATCTGTAGCTGCAGTCTGCTGTATATTTCGTAGGACTAAATCTCTATGATGGAAATGCCACCTATATGACTATAGAGGCTCTTTATAGTCATATTTAGGTGGTATTTCAATCATAGACATATAGTCCTACGTAATATACAGCAGACTGCAGCTACAGTTTATTTTTGTTAAAAATGTTGCTTGGCACTATTTTGCCCCGACCCCTTCAATTATACCTGGATAGGAAAAATTTAGGACTCCCACTATAGCATCGTCCGATTAGCCTTAGTAGCTAAAACCTGTAGAGTACCCTACAGAAATTAACCCTCCTCCCCACCAACTGAATAACGTTATTAGCAATTTCATTATATTACCCAATCGTTTCCAACCGTACCAACACAAGTTGTATTAAATTTTTACCCAAAATCTCACGTATGTATGTAATTTTTGTCTGTTTTGGCAGCATTGCCCACTGTACTTTATATACATCAATGTCGGGGTGGGGGGGGAGGGGAGTAGCCTGCGCCTTATACGCCCCATTTTCGTATCTAAGAACATGTACTAAGTTTTTACCCTACTAGTATAGTTTTGTTTACCCTCGTAAACCCTATTGATTATTTGGTAACTATCGTTTCAATAGCTAGAACTGGGCCGATTGCGGTGGTCAGGGCCAAGAAAGTTTCTGACCGAGCCTCAATATGGGACAAGAAGACAAGGAAGGCCCAGGGAAAGGTGGAGTGACGGAGTCACGACTGATGCGAGAAACATCCTTGGTGTGCTCAACTGGATGGCAGCTGCTCAAAACCGCGACGATTGGAGGAAGCTGCTGGTGGAAGCCAGGACTCATCACTGGGTTGTTGGGCCAAATAGTTAGTAAGTTAGTTTCTATATCCGTGGGTATAGATTCCTTTTTGTATTGATTTTTTATTTCATCTTCTTTTAACATGAAATTCACTAAAGTTATGTAGACACAGATAATAGTAAATGGCAGATCACAAACCTTACTAATTCCATCTCAGGACAGACCTTCGCGATTTCGTTTCAGCATTTCTTTTACGACTTTTTACGTTCTTATTCATCTAATGTTTCTATCATCGATGTTTAGTAAAAGTGTAAAGAAAATTGTCAAGCCTTATTATAATATACTAGCAGTATATCCCGGTTTCACCCGGAGAATTTCATTTTACGGTCGATTTCGTTAAAAACTAATGTAAAGCGAGATCATGACGATATTTAACAACAAAGTCTAGACCCAGAGATCGGCTGAAACTATGCAATTTTAATATAGACAGGTGTCCGCACCTTGTATGAAAGAACCACTGAGCAGAATTTGGAGAATTTAGGACAAACAGTATGGACTTCTATAAAGAACAAACAAATTAACAGAATTTCATCTTTGTTTATATAGATTATATTTCGAAGAAGTGTGCAAATATCGTATATTTAAAGAAATGTATTGAAAATAAGGTGAACTAAACTATGTACACGGCACCTAATAATATATCTGTATAACAATTACAATAAATGATTTTTGGATGAAATTTTGGTGAAGGATTCGCACTAAATTCAGTCCTATTTTATTTTTTCACAGTAAAAAAGTTTAATATTTTATTCGTTTTTTTTTTTTTCAGTTTTCTTAATTAAGGAATGATTGCTTAATCTTATAAACATATCCAAGATAAGTGCTATTTGAATATCTCAGAGATACTAAATGGAGAAATTCCTCCTAAGATGAGGAGGATAGCATTATTTTCCACTATTAGTATGCAAGAGAGAAGCTCTCATGGCAACTAACCTTGTTTTTAATGGGGCCTATAAGACCGGTAATAGTTTTTATACAGTCAAATATTGCTTAAATGAAGAAGGGATATAGTTTGGATGATCAATATAAACGAAGGATTAATTTGTTAGTTTATTAATTAAAAAAGAGGGTCTTTTTAAGTCCTATTTATTAGAGAGATCATGTTTAATGGATATTTCAAAAATTAATAAAAATAAACCTACTATAAAAGTTACGGCAATGTCATAAGACATTGCATGCAGCATAACACATACTGACCAATGGGACAAGTGACATAACTCGTTAAATTAAGATGTTCAGATTTTTTCGTTAATATTAAATTTATTTACAATCTTTCGTTTTGCCGATGAAAGCATTTTCAAAGCGTCTTTTTTATTTTTGTAAAATTAATTAATTAATTTTAATTAATTAATTAATTTTTGATTTTTTGATAAAAAATCAATTAATTATTATATCCACAATATTAATTTTTATTTCTATGCTTGCAGCATAGAGTGTGTTTGTCCAAAATCATAGATTTGAGAAAAATGCGATTGGAAACCTTGAGTTTTCGTAAAATAATTAAAAAAAAAATTATTTAGCTCTTAACACGGTTGGAAAAAATCTGAATGCTTTAATTTATACATCAAAACCTCGTCTAAAAAAAGTTAAAAGTCTATTTGGAAACAATCTATTATCTTGTTCGGACTTCACACAATTAACGCTTTAAGCACGGATTTAAAATTAAATAAATTTTTAACATAGTTTTTCGTAAATGCGCCTATTTGTTTTTTAAATATCAATTATTAACGCAGTTTTAAACAAAAAACAAAAATTTTCCAATCTGGCATCAGATAAAGAAGAGAGTTTTCAGAAGTTGGTAGGCGTTTGACAGGGGAAAAAATGTCCACACTTAGCAGTATCAAAAACTTTTTAGTGACACTTTTACAGAGTTTGTTCCTGTCATTGAATAACGAACAGTGTTTGTTTGTGTGCAGCAAAAATTATAACACGTTGGTTTATGTGGTTTAAGAACTATTTGACGTAAATAAGCAATTGTTTCCTTAGTTCATTAATTATTATTTCCTTAATAATTTAATACTAAGCAACATACACAATAATAAAAATAAATAAATAATATTAAAAATTACCTGCACTTTTTGTGAGTAGATATTGTTGGTATGTAAGTACATAGCAGAGAAGTTGCGGAGCCGGTCAAATTCGAAGACCATCTCAAGCGGCCTACCGTTCATGCCAAAGCTGTCATTCCTCCAACCGACCCACTCGTAGCCTTTAAGAAAAATGAAAGGAATTAAGATATATCAATTAAAAAATAACAAAAGTTTTATTTAAAAAAATATATCCTGCCTAGTAGGATCAGTTTCCTTATACTACTACTGTCAGTATGCAAAAAAAAAAAAAAAAAAAAAAAAAAAAAAAAAAAAAAAAAATACAGTAACCATTTACAGAGATAAAATATTCCATGTCATGGAAACGCACTCGTTTATTTTTTCATCGAATCTCAAGATTGGGGAAAAATGAAACAAGCAATATTTGGAATATTGTCGAGGAAAAATATGTTTACTCGTGTGTAAGCGGTTGTAATTTCATAAAATCAATTGAGCGGAATTGCGGCGCGGAGCGTCCGACGATATCCTACTTCTATTGAATGGACGAGTTTTGAAAAGAATATTTGTTCCAACCCTTAACGCTCTAGCTTTTAATTGAGAATGTCGACTAGGAGCTCAAGGATTTTTTTTTTTTTTTTTCATAAACAAGAATATCGCTATCATTACTGTCGCTGTAACTGTTCTCAAAGTGAATAGCGACATCATTATAGGTGCAAAAAAAAAAGTTATAATCGTCACTACTTACATCATCCTCAAAAATGTATATAATTTTCTTTCTTGAAAAAAAAAAAAGAATTAAATTATTTCATACATAAATCATAACGAAGCTTACATTTATAATTTTACCTACATTTAGTGTTATGAAGAACATCGGTAGTGCAAGAGGAGCAAACTTGAAGGGTAAGAGTAAATATTATCCATTATCTGAACATTTTTATTATTACTAATTTTATTGATTATATATTCTATTACTCTTTAAATAATTCCATAAGAATTTATAAGAAGGGAAAAGATTAGCAATGGTAAGGAACCGAACCCGGGTCTCTGCATCACCGTTTGCTAACGACGCGCCCTATTCCTGCCACCTTACCCATTCTCTTCAACAATGGCGGGGCCAGGTCTCGCCACATTGCTGCACAGTGATCGGGAGCTGGACAAATATTAAAATGTAAGGATCTAATTGACAGACAGTCATTAATAACCATTATTGATTGAATATTATTTTTAAATGATTATATTAAAATCGAACATGGGCATCCGCATTACCGCTACAGCGTTCTTAACCATTGATCTAACTATGAGCCAAATCAACTCTCTCTCTTCAATAGTCCTATTGAATTGAATACATCCATAGCGCCTATGGTTGTCTCAATGGTCAGCAGCGCTGCAAGGTTGATGCAGAGACCCGGGTTCGATTCCCGACCGTGGGCACTTTTATCTTTTCCGATTTTTCCTTTAATTAAGCTTTAATTTTTTAATTTTCAAATATCAAATTTTATTTAATACACCTTATATATTTTAAAATAAGATAAAAGCCACTAGAATTATTTGATAAAAATCGTTTGAATGCCTTCCATGTAAAATGTATCATTTGCAAATAAAAATGTATTAAAACAAAAAACTAAAATGTCATCGTAAAATTTGATCCGTCAGTGACATATATATATTGAAGATTCGAATAACTGCTTTTTGAACTTTGCATATTTTATAAGCCTTTTATTGTGTCTTTTATATTTTCCAGTGCGATCCCAAGAAATACTAGATTTTCAATTTTAACTACTTTTTTTTTTCATATAAGGATCATTTTTGTCATGAATCACTTATCTTTCATGAAAATAAGCTAAATATTTCATTTAAAATAAAGTGAAGTAAGGATTCAGATAAAAATTAATTTTTAATGCCTAGATAGCTTCTATGTGTATTGTTTATTATCTCCTCCCTAATCAAGGAAAACATATCCTCATAAATGAAAAAAGAATTGATTGATTTTGGTAATTTAGCCACGAGTTATAGAATATTGGACATTGAAACTCAATTTTTTCCCATTGTGCGACATTCCCACTACATCTTTTTGTATGATATATGCTCTACACCCATCGGAAAAGTTACTTCTGAAATTTATATTTATAGTTACTATAAAGACACTACTACAACTACTAAAGGGCAGATTACTACCATTACAGATTACTACCAAGTTTACAGTAGTAACAGCCAAAGCCACCACCGGAGACACCAACTCAAGTAAACTCGGAGGACAATCACCGAGATCCAAGAGGAAGCATGCCTTCGGCCGTGTTTTAGGGTAATGGGGCGAATTGAAATGAAATCCTGGACTCAAAGGCATTTCTTTCGGCTATGTTGATTCCTGGATGCTGCTATCTTTGGCCTTGCAGGTGGCTGGTAGATAGCAAGAGTACCTAGTATAACTAGTAGCACTTATAGTATAACTAGTATAACTATAAGCATAACTAGTAGCAGAAGGTCTTATTTTGATTGGCATAGATGAGGAGACAAAAATTATCAATACTCAAAGTTACATCTAAATTGTGAAATGTGTTTCAAATAACTGGAATTATTATATATTAATTTATTTGTTAGGTACTCAAAGTTATTTCGTTAGTTCCTACAAAAGGTTTTAGATGGTAGCGGTTGACAATTGTTTTATCTTCAAAATTTAATAGTCCAATCAGGTCCAAAATGCATATTAACTACTAAATAAAAATTATAAAAATAACTTTAAATCAGCATCAGGAAATGATATTCTTCCATCTAAGTTTTGTCTGGGGGTACCATTAATGCATTGATCGTAATCAATTTCAACAATTTAACAGTTCGATAGAATAGTAACCAATAATATGTATGTATATATTTATTTGTAATGTGTGAATTAATATAATAATATTGTTATTGATAGAGGCATATACATGAACAACATTGAACTCAATTGTCAAAGCTATGAACTTTTAGGTGGTTATATAAATATATACTCGCAATATAGGCCAAAATAGAATGAGCTTTAGAGGATAAAGAGAGAGAGAGAGATGAAGAGAGTGAGAGGGAGTGGTTAAGAAGTGGCCGGAGAAGATAAGAGGGAATCGAAAAGCCGGGAGGATTAAGAGGTCCCCTTGGCGAGAGATGTGCTGACCACTGCCGACAGATTGGGTCCACAATCGATGCCTCGCCCATCCTAATTAGTTCTGATAGATTAGTCCATTCTCTTGATATTAAACTGATTAATTTATAATGAACAAGCATTCTGGTTCATATTGGGTACAGGATTATCAAGATTTACTAATATTATTTTATCTACAAATGAATTTTCCAAATATGTTTCAGACGTAACCTTATGAAAAATTTTAAAAAGCTTTAAAGAAATAAAAATGACCAGAAATTATTGTTACAATATTGTTTTTCAGCATTTATTATATACATTATAATGCTCTGTTATGCTGATCATTTAGTTCTGCTCGGTGATGACGCGGAAATTATAAGACTAATAACGACAACGTTGATGAAAGTCAGTAAAGAATTGAGATAAAAGGAAAAACGTTTGAAGCTGCCCAGAAATTTAGATATTTTCGTTCAAATATTACCAGAAAAAACGAAATTGAAGAGGAAGCAGAATCTAGATTAAGAGATTAATAAGCACTCTGTCGACTGAACGAGTATTCACTTTTGTGAAGTTTGGACGGGTGGAGATAGATGCTATATGTAGAGATTGATGGTGTCGGAATCGAACCTTCGGGTTCACAAAGCCTTTGTTATTATTATTATGTGCAATAGAATAGATCCTTTATTTCGGTTCCCGGTATCGGTGAATAAGATGTGAACTGAAGGGAATTTCAGGAATAGTAATTTCGGTCCCTTGATTCCTACTACGGCTTATATTGAAGTTGTGCAAAGTTAAGTCGACGGTTCGTAGCGATGGAATCATTGCCAAAATTCCTAAAATAATTATCATACAAATAGCAAAACTAAATTTGGTAGAAGAAAAAATCTGAAACAAACGATCACATGCACTTTGCTTAGGCACATTAACCTATTGTAACTATACAAAACAAAAACATTCTAATTTATTATCCTCAAAAGAGAAAGAAACGATTTTCCAATCCTAAAAAAACTGGTTTTCCCTTCACTTAAATAAATAAACTCCCATCATCTAATTTATTTTTAAAAAGGTGACTTTAAAAAAATTCGAATATGGAGTCCAAATAAATGACTTCTCCCACACCTGTTACATCTCAATCGACTCCCAACAAACAAGGTTTTACTTTTTGTATTTGCATAAAAATTGCCATGATTTAATATACGCATGAACAAATTTATAGCTGGTTTAAATTTACAGTTATTTTTAAAATAAAATTGAGAGGACATCATTTGTATATTTTATTTCTCTTATACATTTAGAATCCAATTTATTTCCCAACTAAAAAACAAATAAATAAAAAATCGATCAGGTTAGTAATATAAGAGAATTTCAATATTTTTTTTCTCGAAAAAACGTACCTATATAGATACCTAGATAAAAAAAAAGAAAAGTTCATCTTATTTTTAGAGTTCAGGGATATTAAAAGCGTATTTTATTATTTTCAAATTAATTCAGATATGCTTACCTACATACAATATTTAAGTAAGCAGTAAGAATTATTCAAATAACACACACTCAGTCCCTCTTTCATAAGCCTATCTGTCAACATACAGAGTAAGTACAGAAACCTTTATTTTGAATTCCCGTATTCTGATCATTGGTTATTTAGTTTAGGAAGCCGTGTAAACCAATTTAAAGTTGCTAATAATGCTATTAAAAAATATTTTATTACACATCCAAGACTATATAATTAAAAATATTTCTTCATTAAATATTTAATAATGTTTTTTTTTCAAACAGTTACTTTCGTGGAGGGACAATTTTTTTCAACATTTCACCACAAAAGATTTCAATGAAACGCATTATTTCGATTAGTAATCGAAAAATACTCAGTTAAACGATATAATCAAATGGACTCCATGGAATTGCCTACTTGAAAGAGTATGTACATTTTCAATAAATCAACTCATAATTGCTATTGAAGTGCTTTCAAAAGTAACTATTCTTGATGACTGCTGATGTTCTAGTTTTTTAAGTACATATGTTTTATAAGCCTTTAGGACAATTCCACGTGAAATCAACACAAAAAGATATGAGAAAATTGAAATTAAAATTTTTAAACTTGGTTTTATGAAAAATTCAATAATAGAAAATTTAAATAAAGATGTTTTCCAAATTTGACTAGGATTATGAGATAGGTGTCGTTTAACAGACACATAAAATCTAGATGTATTGAATTTTATCGCTAGTTTTTAATTTTTTTAGTAACGAAGAAAGTTTTATCCCACTTTTATATTTTGTTGTATGACTGGATATATTACTGCCTATTTTTAAATAACAAATACAAATTTAAAAAATGCCCTTTTCGAGATAATTTAAATTAAAATTTTAAACTAGGTTTTAAGAAAAATTCTTTAGTACCAACCTATACATTGTTGTATAGCATATGAAACGGCATGGAATGCGCTGTTAGACGTCACCAATATCATAGTCCTAGTCAAATTTGGAAAACATCTTCAGTTATTTTTAATCATGATTTTTTCTGTTTCTGGACCTATTTTTAAGGGCTTTAGAGACCAATAATTCAAAAACGGGTAGAAATATCTCAGTAATATTTCACAATTGTTCTAGTAGATACACATATACCAAATTTCAAGAAAATCTAAAATAGTGAGGCTCAAGCCAGTATTGAATTGACGTGGAATGACCCTGTCCTGTTTAATACCACTAGGATCAGAAAGGGTACCAGCTGTTCAAATGAGAGTATGTAGAGTGTATTCCTAAGGGAGAAGGGCACTGCGTCCAACACCATCTGTTGTTTGTTTACCAATATCCTTTATTAGTTCGTCACTGCTGTACAAACAGTACAAGATGTCACTTGACCAAAACAAGGCAGGATGTACTTGATCTAAAAAATTCCTTTTTAGGGTCTATTAATATCCATTTTTTTTTCTTATTAGCACCTGTCAACAAAGAGATCAATATCAGCAAATGAGATGGCGGTAATATGAAATAATGACATGTCAGGTATGAGGAGGGAAAGCACCCAACAGCACCCCCTTTACTATCTTCATTCAATCATCTTGGCAGTCTAAGAGAGCAGATCTCTCATCCAGCGCCTTTTTAGTCTTCTCGTATCCATGTGTATGTCAGCAATATTACTTATTAAACTGTTTGAATGTCCGTACAAATTAATAAAAAATCGTTTGCAAAGTGTCGTTATGTGTTGGTCGACTATCGGCAGAAAATATTAAAAGAAAATTAAATTAAAAACAAAACATTATACTTATACAGTAATTCCCATTTCTCGAAGGATGGGCCAAGATACCATTAAGACACTCTAGAGGAATTTAAAAAATGACCGAGTGAGTCTTATGTCAAAGTCAACTACTGGAATTCTTTTTAGTTGAGGTTCTCGGATGGGATTTGTCTATAGTTTTTAGAGCCAACGTAGGGAACAGAAGTCGTAACCCGCAATATCATTCAAACAAATAAAACACCGATTTTAAATGAAAAGGACCCTGTGGGAGTTATCAGGAGTGGTAAACCGCTGTCTATTTGAGAATAGGTATGTTCCTAAAATCATTATTTATATTTCATACTCAAATATAATTCAAATGAAAGAATATAACACAATGAGAGCAAAAAGAGTCAGGTTAAAATCAAATAAATAGCTTAAAAAAAAAAAAAAAAATCAGTCTTTAGCATAGAAATCGATATCATATGAGTAATTTTTTACCATATCTAATGTTATTAGAGATACCTACAAGCTTCTAACTGTAACGTTAGGTTATTAAATTCTTGAAGCATTAAAATTAAATACATAGGCCGGACGCACATTGAAAAGAAGCCGAGAAGATTGTTGCCTTTGCAGGTCGATAAGATGGAAGTAGGTTGCGAACTACATGAAGAAGCCATCATTCATCTCTGTGCCGGCATGAGCTTGTTGTTCGGCTCTCAGCTTTCCTCTACCCCTCGGTTATAGCAGTAATCATTTTGGCTAATTCCAGTGCCTGAGGAGATTACCGTGATGTTGGGCACTGTAGAGGATTCAGGAATGCTGCCTGGGCTCCTCATTTGCCATGTTTAGCCAACAGTCTTACACTAGTATTACTGGACGCTGATCGGTTTTTACCAAAAGTTTACAAATAAAAGTGGTGGTTTCATGCTAATTCCACTAATCAAAAAAATGTTTCTGAATTCCACATACAATATTTAATATAGATGGTTACAAGTGAGGCGATGTTAAATTCGTTTTATAATTAACTCATTATATGGAAATTATTGTGATTACCTATACTTCTCGGGTTTTTCCACAAATTAGCACTTTTCAACAAAATTTCGACAAGTAGTAAATGTCTCTTGTTGCTAAGATAATAATGACATGTCAGACGTGAAGAGGGATCGCACTCTGTTTTCCTGAAAAGAAGATCTCTCATCCACTGCCTTATTTAAAGTTTCTTTACTAAACAGTAACTACAGCATATAATTTGAAAAATTGTAACCCCAGGTACGCTGTTTAGTTAGGACTGGTTATTCGTAATAACCATACACTACTGTTCTATCTAAATCTATTTTTAAAGAATATGTACAGTTGAAATTAGTATAAAAATAGAAAATGAAGATACTATGATAACGAAAAAGTCAATAAATGAATATATCTAAAAACAGCTTGAAACTAACAAACATGAAGCCGCATGTATATGAAGCAAAGGTGATAGCAATAATATCAGTATAAAGGTATGAAGTTAATTTAGTAACATTGAGCAGAGCATGCGATCATGTATCCATCTAATTATATAAAATTAAATTAACAGAGGACCTCTCTGGTACACGTAATACCATTAATGCCAGCAGTGTTGGTCACAAAATGTAAAAACATTTTGTATTTCAAATTAGCTATGTATGATATGAGTTATGTTGTTCATTTTTAATGTAGACAACAATGAATCGTTTACAAATGTTTTAATTTTTTATTCTTCCTCAATAACAAAACATTCATTGCTAGTTTTATAATAAAACTATTTTTCAGAATAAAAATAAATAAATGCTAAATTCGAAATAGTTGTCTACAATATTTTTTATGATAGTAAAAGAATACGACATGTTTATCTGAATGGTACTTTTAAAAAAATTGGAAATAATTAGGTTCAATGAGAAAATTAATTTCTAAAAAATTGTCTAAAATTATTCATTAAGGTTGCCAAAGTTTAATTGGAAAAACGCGAATGAACCTCGGACCAAGGTAAAGCGCACATTGAGACACAGAGCAGCGCAGTTTTTGTGATACGTGCATTAGAAAAGCGTTTAATAATAAGACCAACGTCTCAGTAAGCGTTGTACCTTATCTAAAAAACGTTTCACAAAAACTGTTCTGCTCTGCCCTGCTCTGCGTCGATTATGTCTCAATGCTCCGCATTGAGTGCAAGACATAGTCGCCTTACCTTAGATAATTCATTATTCAAATTCATAGAGGCGTAAATTGAGACACAGGCGACGCACAGTGGTCCAAAAAAGCTGAAAATGGGGAAAAAAATAATATCTATTATAATCACATTGTTAGCGCTATTGAACCACATGTGTATTGATTTTTAGAGGTGCCGAATCTAATGAAATCAACGCAATGGGACCAACAGATCAAGTCCAAATTTGACACACTCCTGAAGTATTGGGGATGTTAATTTTATACAGAGTAAAAAAATTCCTTTACCTTGGTAGAAAAGTATTATTTTCCTGAATCATTAAAAAGTACAATTTTACTGGTACACACACATTTTAATTTTAAACTAGTTTAAAAAATGTTATTGTTACCATTGTTCTACAAGTATCTAAGTATTCAAGAACTAAGAAAATATTAGGTTTGGGCTTTCATTTACGGGTTTTGTTTCCCTGGTTGGACAACTGTGCGACGCAGAACACTTCTTTTAAGAGGACTATTAAGCAGCTTCCTATCCAACTCGGATGAGGGAAGAAGAGGTGGAAATGGAAACACTTTGAGAAAACCAGAGAAATCAAGGGGCATATTATTTTAAATCAAGCACAACCGCTTCAGTCTTTGAAATTATAAGGTGTTTGGACTCCCGCAGACTCTACAGATTATGAACTTGTACACAGTATAAAAATCTTCAGATAACTACAAGTAAGGACCGACAGTACCTGATTTCGTAATATTTAATAAAATGTATAAATATTTATAAATTTAAAACGATTTTATTTTATAAGTTATTGAGTGAGAGGAGATAAGAAGGGACATAAACGGACAAAGCCAGTTAATCTAAATAAAAGAGACGGTGGTGATGTTCGGCGGGGAAGCGATGGGCGAGATAGGGCATGCCCTTCCCACTAAACACCCGTTTATACTAATGGAATAAATTAGGCATTAGCTCGAGGAGACAATCTCTATTCCACCTTTATATTTAGGGTAAGGGGGATGGGGAGGGGGTATTTCCCACTACTACCATTCGCCGATATCGTCCACTTAGCCCCACTCCTTCTATCTATATTTATTAATAACCTTTGGGACATTGCAGACCGATGCCGGACCCAGAAACGGCGAGCTAAATGTGACCGAGATAAGCTTATCTAGCGAACTCTTACGAAAAAGAAGCCGAAATGCCAATAAACTCAGCTGGCTCCTTACTAAACTATAAATGCCAATACTTGATAAAAGTAGAGAGCTCATAAAATAGATTTAATGGGGTGTCTAACAGCGTAGAAAATATAGAAAACAGGTTCTTGTCGTTGCTATATTCCCTGTAAATACATATACAGTAGGGTTTCGATTAACCGAGGTCCGGTCAGCCGAGGTCCCGACTAACCGAGGTGCCAAGTCTGAGGGAGGGGGGGGGGGGGTATGTGTATGTATAAGAGCTCATTAGAAAGTACAATAAAACATTTCTTTTTAAATAAATAGTTTCATAATTTCTGTTATTATTATTGTTATCATGCATTATCATTATTAAATATCTATTAGGTTTTTAAGCATATATGTAGTTTTTATTTAAAAATAACCTACATTTTCAGTAGGTATTGGTATGGTTCCGATTAACCGAGGTAACCTTGGTCCCCATCGACTCGGTTAATTGGAACCCTACTGTACTTAAAATAAATTTGATTTTTTTTAATGTTTATGCATCATGTCATAGGAAGCAAAGAAGGATTGGGAAGTTGTGAATCTTTGTCCGAAAAGAATAAATAAATAATATAATTCCAATATTACAATTACTATAATAAATCATATTTAGGTACATCGAAGACAAGAAAGAATTAACTCGATTAATAGTAAAAAATGTCTTTATATTGTTCTTTCATAAAAAAAGTAGAAAAATAACTATTGCCAGGCACAATAAAACATCTTATCTTATATTAATTTAATCTATTTTGAGGGTAACCACCTTGTTTTAAATTATTTTAAATAATTTATTTTTTGAAGAGATGGGGCTCCCTTGGGAGTCGAACCCGGGTCTTCCGCGTGACATGCGCGGTATGCTAACCACTGCACCACAGAGCTCGCTTACAAGCGGAGCCAAGTATTTAAACAGGCATCAGTGAAGGGGAAGGATTGGCTCCGCTTGTAAGCGAGCTCTGTGGTGCAGTGGTTAGCATACCGCGCATGTCACGCGGAAGACCCGGGTTCGACTCCCGGAGGAGCCCGATCTCTTCAAAAAATAAATTATTTAAAATAATATCTTATGTACATGTATTATATGTGTTTAAGTAATAAATAGTATGTATTATGTTTATGGGTAAGTATTCGGTTCATACGAATTCATTGAATGAGTATTGAGGATATTCAAGACAGAAAAGGTCTGAAGTGTTTTTATGTTCTGATGATGCTAGGCAGCCGGAATAGTCACACCATAATTTTTCAAACTAGTGCTCATGTTGGAGGGGATGCCAGAGTTCGAGAGAATGAAAATATTCTACACGAAAATTATTAGTTCCATTAATTTGAGGACTAAACAGAAAACTTCCGTCAAATCTGCAAGGAGCATTGGGGTCAGGTCATTGCACAGCAGTGGATTTGAACAATTATTTAAAAGAGGTTTGTAAAGAAATTCAACATTATGGAGGCGTACTGTTGCCTCAATCAAATCACATAAAGGAAGATCATACCCTCAACAGGTATTCCGTGGATATTAGGAGGAAAAACATTACGGGATGTCGGAAGAGAATCAAAAGGGTATTTTCAGAAAAAGAGTGAACAATGAAATGTTATATAGGTTCAATGGTATGATAATAGAGATTAATTCTGGAGAAACGGAAAAAAAAGAATGTATGCTGTAGAAGCCAAGTAGTACCTAATAGTATACATAACTTATACGTATGTTACTTTTATGTTTTCCCTTATATATTAAATATTGCTTACTTTCTCACTATTGTTATCTTAGTACTGAGAATTAAATCATGGGAACAAGCACAGTCTTGTGAACTGTTGATGTTCGCAGGTATTTTCTAAGAGCTAGGATGTGAAGGTCATGTGGCTAATGTAAATAGCCATAGGAAAACGAAGTATAAGTAGTTTAAAAGACCGCTTAAACGCCTACCTTCTTTCTTATTATTTTATTTGTACTATTAAATGTTCAAGGCATTGTAATTATCAAATAATTATTGAATACTTTTTCTAAAAAGAGGCGAAAACTTACATATATTAATAGAATTGTCTGTATAAGATGTGTAAATGGACCAGTTACACGATAGCATTCCGACAAAAAAGACGAAAATTTTATTTTGAACTATGTCACAGGAACTTTTTGTGTGCTCCTTACAGTACTTGGGCGTTTTTGGACCTGGGTTAATCCCCCCGTATGTAAATAAAGATATAATACTTTTACTATACATATGTATTTTTTGTTTGTTTTATGTCACTTCATTACCTTTAGCCCCTATGGCTACTCGGACAGTGCTACGGAGGGAGTCTTAAATTTTGACAATCCAGGTATAATTATGATAGGGATCTTTAGGGGGTATCTGACATGGCACATGGCACACAGGTGTATTTTAAAAAGTATTAATCACCATAACCAATTACTATCATCGTGTAAAGACAGAACGCCATTTAAAAACTCCATATTCTGCTTGAGAATACCCATATTTCTAAAAAAAATATCTTTGTTACCACCCGAATAATCAGAAAATCATACTGACATAGAAAATTTTGTGACGGAAAATTATGTAAATGGCAGATATAAAAAAAATATAAATAAAATATGTTACTACAATTCAGATGGTAAATCACCTTTTCAACAATAAAATATAAGTCTGAGATGCATGTACAATATACGTTATTTCCTATAACGTAAGTTCCCACCATTTGGTAAATTGTCCGTACCTTGATGTGTAAAAGATGAACGATCGATACGCGAACGCCGACAGGGATTGAATAGGACCAATACAACGAACGAACAATGGGAAATGTTTGCAGGTCCCATCTACACGGTAATGGGTCTAGATTACCAATCATTGTTAGTTGCTTTCAAATAAACGATGATCAGCTTTGATGATTATTACACAAGTTACGCCAGTATATTTGTGTTATTCTCGTTAAAAATTTCATCCCAATGGTAAAATGTTTGAATAAAATGTTTTTAAAGTTATCTGAAAAATAGTTGAAAGGGGTGGTTCGGTAAAGGATTGTACTAACAGTGGAGGGAGGGAATATTTCCAACAGTCTGGTCAAGTCATGTGGAATTGTGGATAATTCCAACTCCACGATCCCGATTTTATCCAGCTTTTGTTTCGAAAAAGTTGTAACCCCCCCTCCTAACGCTTGAAATGTTCTCAGTGCTTTAATATATAGTTCGCATTAATTTTTAAAAAAAATTACATTTTTTTACTGTAAATTGCTTACTGGAATGGGAGAAATATTGGAAGAGCAAAGGCAGCCGACTAAGAATCGGACGTTGCTAATTCTCCACGGCAACAATACAACAAAACACCTGCTAGGACAATAGAATTTCCTCTGTATGAAAAACATAAGGAGGAAATGAACCTCCCTAAAGTTTTAAAGGAGTCACTGGGGGATGATAAAAAAGAATTTCTACATTTTTTGAAGATCACAGGACACTACAACATAATCTAAAATCCCCCAAAGAACCTCTTGGGTAGAATCGTTAAAATAAATTAAAAAAAAAAATCTTATTTAAATGACACCCCAGGTTGCTTTAATTCAACTTACAGAAGCACGTAAAGTCACCATGGCAACATCAACAATTCTAAATCTAAATGTGAGATCTAATGTCTATATTTTAAAATCTGAATGTCTACTTTTGAATTACGAAATCTAAATGTCTAATTTTAAATTATTGATCAGAGGAGAAATTTGTGTCAAATACTACACAAAATTACTGACAAATGTTTTGAAAAGATTTATTCGAAAATTCAACTATCTATATCATAGCATTTAGCGCTTTAGCATTGGTGTATAGGGAGTGTATTTTTGAGTAAGAATATAAACCAATGTTCATATATTAATGTATTCAAAACAAGTTTATTAGTATTTAAAAAGCGTCCATTAAGTTTTTTTGTTTCTATATATAAATGGGTATAATATCGTTGTGTTTATTTACATTAATTATGAAGAAGTATATGTGCAGTTTACATCTAATTTTAACTTGGTAAATATGTAATATGTGTCTATTATTGTTATGGTACTGATAGAGGCTATTATTAAAAGTTATATAATGGTACACATATCTTTTCAAAACATTTGTCAGTAATTTTGTGTAGTATTTGACACAAAGTTCTCCTCTGATCAATAATTTAAAATTAGACATTTAGATTTCGTAATTCAAAAGTAGACATTCAGATTTTAAAATATAGACATTAGATCTCACATTTAGATTTAGAATTGTTGATGTTGCCATGGTGACTTTACGTGTTTCTGTAAGTTGAATTAAGATCATGCATTGACCATATTTTCACCCTGAGGCAACTGTTGGAGAAACATCAAACCGTTGCTCGTGACATTGAATTAGTATTTATTGACTTAGAGAAAGCCTATGATAGTGTCCCACGAAAATTGTTATGGCAAGCTCTCCAAAATGCAGGCATTAATACACATCTAATAGACATTATAAAAGAAATGTATAAAGAAAACACCTGCCAAGTCAAAATTGGACCTTACCTTTCTGAGCCTTTCTTAACTAGTAAAGGGTTACTCCAGGGATGCTGTGCATCTCCCTCCCTATTCAAGATTTTTCTTGAAATATGTCTGAAAGGGTGGAGGGAAAAATGTAAACCGATGGGGCTCCAGTTGAAAGAAGATGTATCCCTCTACAATTTATCATTTGCGGACGACCAAGTCATCATTGCTCAGGATACAGAAGATGCAGGATACATGTTAAGAAAGCTAAATGAAGAATATAAAAAATGGGGACTAACCATTAATGCTGAGAAGACAGAATTCATGTCATCCAGTAATGAAGACATAGAACTGCACCCAGGACAGGCTCTGAAAAGAGCCAAACATTTTAAATATCTTGGGTCTATGATTGAATTGGACGGCTCGTGTGAAAAAGAAATCAAGAGGAGAATTTCGGATGGGAAAAGGACCATATCGATGCTTAATTCAATACTGTGGAACAAAAATATCATCCCTAAAACAAAAAAAAATATTTATAAAAGTATTGTATTAAGTATAATGACATATGGAGCAGAAACCTGGACCATAAAGGGCAGCCTTCGGAAGAAACTCCTGGCCACCGAAATGGACTACTGGCGCCGAGCTGCAGGAATATCCAGGATGGAAAAGGTGAGAAACGAAACCATTAGAGAAAAAATGGAAGTTGAAAAAAACATTCTGGAAGAAATAGAAAAAAAATGGCTGAAATGGTTTGGTCATCTGAAAAGGATGCCCGAGGAAAGAATGCCAAAAGTTGTCCATTCCTGGAAAATAGATGGAAGGAGAAGACGAGGTAGACCAAGGAAAACATGGGATAACGAAGTAGAAGATTCCTTGATGGGGCATGGTCTACGAGAAGAATGGGCCTTAGACCGAAAAGTCTGGAAGGAGGCAATAGACAATATATAGGTTAAGGAAACCCACCATTGGTGGAAACTCCTGTGAAAAAAAAAAAAAAAAAAAAAAAAAAAAAAAAAAAAAAAAAAAAATATGTAATATGTGTCTATTATTGTTATGGTACTGATAGAGGCTATTATTAAAAGTTATATAATGGTACACATACTCGTATTGTAGCGATATATGATAGCGATAATGAAATAATATCATATTAATCATATATATGTATGGGTATCCATGAATTTTTATGTACGTCTGTTTGCGAGTATGCATGTGTATCTAATGAATGACATATTTTCATTAATAAATCAATTAATGTAAGGCCAACTCTAATTGTATATAGAAAACCCCAAATGATAATAAATTTTAATAACGAACAGACTGCGCATATTCTTTCTCCACTCTTTTGATTCTAAATTACATTAGTTGATTTTCCCGTTCGATTCATCAGGCATTGAAACAATATCGTGTATCTTTTCTAAAACCAACGTAAAAATTTAGAATCACAAGAGTGGGAGAAGTGAACGAGTCAATCTGTTTTAAGTGCTTGTTGGAGCATAGCAAATAATCAACGTGATTCACTTTTAGTAGCAATTAATTTTCCATCTGGTGCATTTTTATAGAAAAAGTTGCTACTTCTAAATATTTTCTATATAGATGTATATTTACATATGCACGTTTCATTACATTATTCCGTTCTTTTGACAGAAGGAAAATACATATCTTCCATCGAACTGAAAGAAACAACAATCAGTTCAAACGTAAACAGCAAAACAAAACTATTATAACGTAGGAGCCCGCCTGTCTCAATTTTGTTAACTGAATTCGTTAGGTAAAAAAATAAATTGTTTAACAATTTATAACCAGGAAGGAGGATGAGACCTCCAGAATTAAAATAAGTAATCGATACCCCCCCCTCTTCTCTCAAAGTGCAAAAGTACAAATAATACCCAAAACCGCAAACATTTTAAGTTAATTAATTTTCCTAAACTACAAGGCTCGGGAACAAAAAGGCACAAGGGCTAGAAAATCAAAGCAACAACAAACCGCTTGTTTAATAAAGTTAACCCTTTTATCAGCGAAGGTGGGGTGGAGTGGAGTGTTTAGTTGGGGCCATTGTTGCCGAAATTAAACTTAAGATTATTTATGCTTTACGAGTGCCTACTTGAAAGGCCAAAGTTTTGGTAGACATGAGCTTAATCTCCACTCCCTGCAAACAACGGAACAATATATTTGCGTCACAAAGTCTAATCTAGTCTCAGAGAATGAAAAAAAAAAAAAAAAAAAAAAAAAAAAAAAAAAAGAATTGGTAGAGTAATAGTATCACAATAGTGATATATAAAATTGAAAATGCGTTCAAATGAATTTATAAATAAAATTGAGCACTATACTGCTCGCGCGGTATCTGAGAGATGCAAGACAATTTGTTTCTATGGGTGTCACCAGCACCAAATTATTGGGGGGGGATGAATCAATATTCTCATAGATAGGTAAAAATTTGAGAGGCTAAAAGTTGAAAAAAAACGCCTAATACTATGATATTTAATACCTTCTTCAACGATGAATTTAAGAGGTAATTATACAAGTTGCCAATTTATGTCAAAGATATGTAAGTAGTAGCCCCCTACCAAAATATTAGAGGACCCGTCCCCCCCTTTCCACCACAGTGGTGACGCCTATGATTTGTTCCATTAAAAGCTGAAGATTAAAGTTTCTTATATTTCCCGAATTAACAATAATTTTAGATTTTGTATAGAAAAGACACACTGTGTGAAAATTATGTGGCCAGAAATATGTACTTCCTGACCAAATTACGATAATGGAATAATTCTTTTTTTATTAATAAACATGAGAATTGTTAGTAGAATAAAAAAAAAAATGAATAACATCACCCTGAGTATTTTAAATTAATTTTATATGAATCCTTTCTTCACTTTAATTTAAATAAAATAACTTATTAGTGACAGGGATATATTTTTCAAGCATTAGCTCTTTTGAAGGATTTATAAATAATTATTCTCTGAACAAGAAAAAAATAACATTCTTTTAAGACTTTTAGAAGAAAAAAAATTCAAATATTTATAATTTATACTTCAACTTTACAATTTATAATTCAACTAAAAGTGTATTTTACGATTTAGCCTTATTCGAGGCCGAAAATACATTTATTATTCAAACATAGGGATTTAAATCTTGATTTGATTGATCAAATTCTATTATGACATTTAATCCCTTTTACCTCTACCAATGTTAAAAAAAAAAATCAAAACCAATTTTACAGTCATTCTTCTTATTTCTAAAATAAACTTAGTGCAGTGATATAAAAATTAAAGCTTATACAAGAAAAAATTATTTTTATTTTTAGCAAACAATGACCATCTTTTAGATTTTTTATTATTTTTTTTTATATTACTGCACTAAATATATTTTATAAATAAGAAAAATGTCTGTAAAAAATAGTATTTAAATTAAAATAAAATCTGTTATTGGCAATGCTTGTTTCTGATTTATTTTACTGTGATAGATGGTAAAAGGGGCAAAAATGTCATAATAGAATTTGATCGATCAAATGTGATCGTTCGGCGAAATATCCATTTCAAGATATTGTAACGTTATAACACACAATCATATGACGAGCTACACAGTCAAGACACAGACTTCGACTAACTCGTTCGGTCACTCGCTCCTTATATACAATCGTAAATGGTCAGGTCTGGCATGTTCCAGAACAAGGTGGACAGTTCTACTTCGTGGACCAGGCTCGAAAGATCTGGACCCAAACAGTTCGTTCCAACAGCTTTTTTTGTCCCAACAAACGGTCTGGGAGTTCACACCATGTTTCTTTTATTTACTTATCGATTTAACGTAACACTGCCCCCTTCTGAGAGGCATTCCTCCTGGATGTCTTCTTTTGCATGCGTGCCTGCTCCTTAGGTCGAACGAAAGGTCTCTTTCGTAATCCGCTGCACCTGTTCTTCTTTGTGGTTACCCGTACATGGCGCCAAGCGATCATTATGGACTATAATGGGCTTTCCTTTGGGGTTGTTGAACACCCTCTAGACCAGATCGTTGATGTGCTTCTTAATCACGTATGGTCCCCGCTTTCCTTGTGGGTTGTAGAGCCAAACAAGTTCTCCTCCTTCGTACCCACCCTGGTTGGCCCTGCTCTTGCTCGGTCTCCTCATCCGATCGCTGGCGACGTGTCTCTTATTGACGGCGATAGGGTGATATCGATTCCCATCTTGAGGCAATTCTAGATGAATTAAGAATTTTTTTTCGTTAAAAGTCCTAAACAATACGATATTTTAAATTTAATTTTTCTATTTTTTCATAGGCATATAAGCGAATTCAGAACGAAAACGAAATTTGACTGACCACCATACATCCAGTAATTTTAATTTTAGTTCTATGTGGCGTTTACACTTGCGGAGATTTCCACCAACTATTGAATATCTAAAAACATCCAATTTAGATAGCAATAAGCCAATTTAGTTGTTTAGCAATAAACGGCTCAAATACTAATTTAACAAACGTTTAAAAACTTTTTTACTAATAATTTAATATTATATTCAAAGCCTATATTTCAACGAATATTACTGTAGGTATATTTAATGAATTTTATTGCATGCATAAATGCATAAAATTACCCAATTTAACTTATCAAGCCTACCAGACACTTTAAAATGGTAATTTGATTTAATAATCACTGTGACGTTTTTAAATCGAAATTCGTTTATCAATTTATGCTCGATTCAGTATGAATTAACTCCGGCATCGGTGACAAATTAACCATTAGGAGATAAATTTAGAATATTCTGAAATTAGCCATATCACATTGCCAATCAATTTAATCTGACAAATCTGAAATTTACTGAGTATTAAGTATTAACTCAATACTTACACAACAAAAATCTAGGAAACACAATTATTAGTATCAATTTAAAAATTGGGGGAAAAAAATCAACGCCACACTCGTTACTACAGTGATGAGATTTATAATTTAGAATATACAACCATTTTAGCGAGTTATAAATAAATGAAAAGCTTTCCTCTAAACGTTTTCATACAATCGTCATTAGGATAAATGTAATTTATTATATTAAAATTGAATGTGAATGATTTTTTTTTAAATAAAATTTTATAATTTACCATCATATAACATTTCATTGATAATAAATTAATGAAAGTTATAGTAAAATTTTAGGTGTTAATTTATAACCTCCATTCATATCGCTCATTTCTTTCAAGAAAGTCATATATCGAAAAACATGATTTTTCGGGAGTTTATTTAAAGTTTTGAGTCAGGATATGTCTCCGTAACAGATATTAATCCTAAGATTTAAATTTTTATCATGCTGTAGATCGTTGCATATAATACAGGATTTTTTTTTTTTTTTTTTTTTTTTTTTTTTTTTTTTTTTTTTTTTTTTTTTTTGTATCTGTTAATAGTTAACAGTCCATTTAAAAGTATGAGGTTTTTGCTAAACATATTTCATAGATTTGAATTGGATTTAGTTAAAAATTTGGCGATCCTTCAAGTAAATATTACTCTTCATCCCAATCAGAAAATAGTTGAAGTTTGAGATTCGACGTTGTTGAAAGGAGTGAGCCATACGATGATTTTCTGCTATTCATTAATTTTATTTTCCTTAGGTAAAAGTTTTGTAAAAAAAAAAAAAAAAATTTTTTAGTTGAAAATTGGTGAAATTTTTATTCTTTTTTTCTCAAGGGCTTGCCTTCTGACAGGTGAACTGGAATTCTAAAAGGACGGGCTTTTGAAAGGATCTGTCAAAGTTAGAGGGTTGACTTCGTTATAGAATTTCCATTTCTTTGTTGCAACACCGAGCAGAGGCCGCCCATGGTGTGGATATTAGCAAATCAAATAAGTACGAATCAAATTTCATAAAAAAGAATAAAATTCAATATACATCGACAGAAACTAGGACGCACGCTGTTGTTTCATGCCGAATATTCGTAGTATCTCAGGGGTTACCAGGTTCTTGTATCTATGTTTTAATTTCAAGTAAGTACAAAAAAGCCTAAACATTTTTCGTTTTTTTTTTTTGTTTTTTTTGTCTTTCATTTGTTCTATGACTTAGCATTAATTTATTATCTCCTTTAAATGTAATTAAAATAATTTTACGTTACGCGATTTTATAAAAAAATATGAAACTATCGTTTAAATAACATTATCAAGAAGAAATTAACTTTATAGTCATCAATTTTTATTTAGTATGTAGAATATTAATGACCACTCCACCAAAAAAAAAAAAAAAAAAAAAAAAATATTGAATGAACTAATATTTTTTACTAAAATATAATAAAACTTTTTAATAAATAAATAATACAGATTATTGAAAAAATCATCAAAAAATAAACAAATCCTAAAATTATTAAAACATTAAAATTTAATGAAAAAACGAATAACTTGAAAACCCAATGTTTCAAGCTATAATTGAAGAATATTCACAAATTACTAATAGTTACTAATGATAGGACAGGATCCGACAGTTGGCAATATGCTAATCATATTGATATAATTATGACAGTAACACCCCTCCGAGCTGGAGTAATTGACTCGTCCATGTAAGCCCCTCACCCACTATCACGAGTTGATTCCGACTGGGCTTCAGGTCATTGCGTATTTCCTTCCTTATTCTAATTCACTTTTAAATATCCATAAAGTTCGTTTAATGGGGGTCACGTGTGGTATAATGGTTAGCATGGCAACCTACAATACTACATTATTAAGGTCCCACTGTGGTCTTTGGGTTTTTTTAAGGGAGTAATAAACCCTTGTCTATCCCGTCCATCGGATAGGACGTAAAATGGAGACCCCGAGCCTGTACGATGTCAGGTACTCGTTAAAGATCCCTATCCTAATTATATTTGGATAGGCCAAATTTAGGACTCCCACTTTAGCATACTCAGATTAGCCTTAGTGGCATAAAGTGACGTTAAACAAATAAACAAACAAAATCGTTTAATGATAATCATTAATATTTTTTATAGCTTTAATTAACAATATCTCGTTCTAAGCCATTAATAGTTATTAAGCTTAGCATTATGGGTGGAATTGAATATAATATTCAATGTTTCAATTCGAAATCGAAATTTTTTTGGCGATTTCTTCAATAGGAATAAAATGAGTAGTGTAATCTTTGTATTTGCGTTCATTTACTTATAATGAAAAAAAAGTGTATTTTTTTTTTTAACACTCCCTTGCAAGTACTATCAATGAAAAAAAGTCCTCGAATTGTATAAATAAGATATGTGGTCTTAAGATTCTTTACTGGTGCCATGAAAAAATGATATGATCTGATACAAAGATACACAAATGTCTTTAAACAATAACTTATTTACTTTGATTTAGTCTTTTTTATTATAAATTAAATATTATCTCTTACTGACAGAATTGCTCTCGTTGTATCTCAGAGCTAAAAAGTCATAACCCTATTATAAAAAAACAAAAACAGAAAAGAAAAATTAACTGAGTATCCGATGAGCTTTTAGGCGTGGAAGTTATACCATATCGCATAAAACAATAAAGTGCAGACACTAAAGTACGTGCTATATCATTTATTCCTAATGAAGCACTAAAATATAGTCGAACGCTTTGGTACATTAAAGGTTAATTGCTTAAAACAAATAATTTTTTTTTCCATACTCCATGAATTTGAACACAATATTTTTTTCCATTTTTTATTTTATGCGGAAATGTTGATTATATGAATAAGAACATGAGAAGCATCTATGAAACACTTCGTGATAATAATAACATTGTTTATTACTTCATTTATTATATCTATATAGATTCTCTTCGAATGGAATTTAATAATAGCTGTCTGATTTGTCTAGCAATCAAGCTTTGACATCGCGGTCCAATTACTAATTCAGGGTGAATTACAATAATTATCAGTGCAATTTCAAGTTCCTTATAAAACTCAAACACTCATAAAAGATTAACAATACACGAATACTTAATAAAATATCACTTGAAATCGTTCAAAAGGTATTAGCACGTTTAAAGGTCCATAATTTGTCGGCTAAGTGTCAGCTTTACCAGTGACCACAATTCACTTTCAACAATCTAAGTCTTCAGACATGAATAAATCATCTAAGTTAAGAGTTCTCCAACGACAAAATATACCAATAAAGGCTAAAGTTGTCAAGACAATAATAAATTCATTGGCTAAATAATTGGCCACTAGATGAGGGATATTCATGAGGAAGGGAGGGGGGTGAACTTGTACGTAGGGGGCGTGTAGTCGGGCAGCCCTTCATTATTCAGCAGTGTAGCCCAGTTCTAAGCCAGTAATCGGCTATAAATATTGACCAGTCAGCGATTTCGTACACCTTCAATAACACTCTCTTAGGAATATTTACAAGCTCAATTTTATTGAAACATTAATGAGAGAATCTAGATGGAAATTATTCCTACCTGTAAAGTTACAAAAATTTAAGTTTATAACATTTTTTTGGAAAATCTGCTATAATTCGGGACGCGAAAGAAGTAACTAGAATAGGCGCGGTAGCCGAGCAGACTGATGCGTTGGAATACGCAGTGCTCCTGAGAACCAACAATAACCCGATGTTAGTGAGTTCAATTTCCCTTGTGCGGTTTGTTCCATTACGTAATAAATATAAGAAGCGATGTACTAGGAGCTTAGACTTTCCTTGAAATAGAATCAAAAGGTTAATTTTGAGCCACAGTTCTGTCACTTTTAGTTACTGTTTGAACATTGGTGCTAATTTGAGTTGTAAATATTTTTTTTGACATTTTTGAGTAATAGTTTTAGTAGGGTAAACCAGAAAGTTATTGACATCGCAAACTTTAACTTACAAGTAAACAAGTTCTAATTTTATTCCAAGATATACATGAATCTAATGTTTGTATGGCCCTCTAAGTTATCTATGAAGTAAGTGCTTAGCAAACTAACCATAGGGAAGATTTCACAATTAAATCCACACGGTGTCAATAACTAGTTTTTGCACTTTTTACAATAAATATTGCCATATGGTAAAATTATTGAACTTTTGACCCAAAAAAACCTCTTGGGTCTTTTTAATTTAAAATTTAAAAGGACTTTTTAATTTAAATTAAAAGGAATTTTTAATTTAATCCCTTCTTAAAAAGTTTTTTTTTAAATTTAACCATAGAAATGTAGTCTTGAGGATGCCAATATCTATCCGGTTTACCCTAAATAAAACGATTTAAATCCACTTTATTACATCTCCGCATTTATTCCCCTTATATTCAAAAAAACTAGGAAAGGGAGATATTTTTTTGACATTTTTGAGTAATAGTTTTAAGTAGGGTTAACCAGACAGTTATTGACATCGCAAACGTTAACTTAAAAAATAAGTAAACAAGTCCCAATTTTATTTAAAGATATACGTGAATCTAATATTTGAAGGGTCCTCTAAGTCATCTATGAAGTAAGTGCTTAGCAAACTAACCATAGTGAAGATTTCACAATAAAATCCACAGGGTGTCAATAACTAGTTTTTGCACTTCTTACAATAAATATTGCCATATGGTAAAACTATTGAACTTTTGGCCCCAAAAAACCTCTTGAATCTTTATAAGGATAGATAAAGAGGAGCTATAGGAAGTTTCAATATGATCCCTTTATAAAAGGTTTTTTTTTTAATTTCACCATAGAAATGTTGTCTTAAGGGTGCCAATATCCGTCTCCTAAATACAATTATTTAAATCCACTTTATTACATATCCGCATTTATTCCCCATATATTCCAAAAGACAAGGAAAGGGAGAAGAAAAGAATGTAAGAATGTACTGATCACGAGTTTATGATGTTTTTTCCCAAAATAACTTACAAATTTTACTTTATTTCACTAATAAAACATACCTATATTATCGCTATAAAATATATCAATGTTTTGTAAAAAAACAAAGATGTTTTTAACATCGATGTTTTGAAGAAATTGAAAATCATTATAAATCCTTTCTGATTGTTTTTCTTTATTCCAGAATAATAAATGAAACTATATTCTCTCAACTGAGACTGTAATAAATTATGAGTAACGAATAAATTATAATCAATTATGAATTTTAAGAAGACGGGACAAAAAAAAAAATTATGACTTAAGCCCTTTTGACCAAACATGAATGAAATATTATATTCAAATTATAAACAAACTTACAAAATGTAACTACACTATTGAAAATAAAGTGACAGAATAGTAATCGTACGCTTTGACGTTACAGACAAGACTAAGCCGATAGTCCATTTCTTCTAATATTTAGATCCCAATCGAACATTCTAGAAGAGCGTAGAATATTCTCGAAACACCAGAACGGGTATTAAAACAGTTATGTTACTGTTCCAATAAAAAGCCTAGAGCTCTTTTCACTAGAACAGGCAAAATCATATGATTTTGTTTCACGATATAGTATCATTAACAAATAAGTGTGATTTTAATTTAGAATATACATATATAAGAATTCTGTGTGTCAAAATCTGTGTGCTTAGCTTACAGTGCCACCCCGATGGCTGCTCCGACGGGACACCTGGACCCGTTATGACTGACATGAGAGAAGCCGGTTATTAAGGAAGCTGTGGGGTATATTTCCCAATGGAGCCAACAACTTGATTACTTTTCCTTTCCTCCGAGGTTCCTTCCATTCAGGCAACTCAGGGGACCTCATCCACACGCGGCATCCCAAGCTCTCTGATTGCACTTTTAATTCTTCCCCCCCCCCTTTAATCAAACTATTTCTCCATTTATTGTAGAATCGCAGTATAGTAATAACTAATCCATTTATTTTTAATGATGTGATAAAAAAATAAATAAGTGAAGTTACTCAAATATATATCGAGATCGAGGGAGAGGTATCAGTGAAGAGGAAGGATTGGCTCCGCTTGGAAGCGAGCTCTGTGGTGCAGTGGTTAGCCTACCGCGCATGTCACGCGGAAGACCCGGGTTCGACTCCAGGCGGAGTCGAATATATTTTCTCTTCAAAAAATAAACTATTAAAAAAAAATTGTTTGCACATGACTACAGATTTTAAACAGATTAATTAATTTCCTCAGTACTGTTAGCAACCTCCTGCATGTTTAAATTTATTCATTAAAGTATCGCCTACAAAGTGTTATAAATCTACAAAGTCATGAGCAAACAAATTAAAAAACTATTTGGTTTAATTTGGACTAGAACTCGTAACGCAGCAGCAACAGATAATACAGATAAAACGATTAAATAATTATATTTCATTATATTCATAGATGATATAGGGAGATATTATGATCATATTAATTTTATATATGTATATTTGAATAACTATATTATTTTTTAAAAAGTATTGAATCATAATGTTATTCCTACTTCATTATGCACATGTAATCCTATGTCATTTTTATTTTACTTTCTGAAGTCAAATTAACATGATTTTTCTGTTCATAGTCGAGAATTATTATTGTTACATCATTAAAAATGAATCGAAGCTTACGCATACATTTTTTTTTTTTTTCGGTAAGCCATAATCTTCTTAATAATTTATCATATTCGATGATTAAGGTGTAATTTTGAAGATTTCCTTCTCATCCAGTATCAAAAAATAGTCAGATGACCCAGAAAACACCGGGAGAAGAGATTTGAAGCAGAGTAAACTTTATTTACGCATAACTCAATGAAATATCTCTCGATGATGAACTCGAAAATGAAAGGTCTCTGTATTCTTTAAAATGAAAATAGGAGTTAGATGTAACTGGAATGACCTTTTAAACTCTGCTCATATTTTAATTTATGTAGTCGAAAAATATTCTGTTGTTTTTAATACACCAAATTTCTGAGTTTATATTAGGTCATTGATTAATACGGCGCACAGTGCTTCAATCAATGGACAAAAATCGAAAAATCAAGTTTTTATTTTTTTCTTGAATTTGCATATAAAATGTTCCTAAAGATGTAGATGATCATTAATTATAATATTTACATATATTTGTTAACTCCATTGCTATTAAAATTAAGAAATGTTTCGAAAAAAATAGTATTAGTGATATAGTAGTAAAAAATAGTTACTTACTGTATTAGTCGAGAAGGGATTTTAGATCGAAGGTAAATACTAGATATAAACATTGGCTTTGTCGTAATCTTTTCATTTAGTCTTCTTTCTGTTCAGAAGAGGTATACTGTGAACTTTATTTTAAGTGAAAGTCGTAATTATTTTGGAAAATATGGCCAAGCGAAAGAAAAATTGTTGACTCTCTCGATGTTGTACCAACTTTAAAGTAAAATATTACAAAATGTCCGCAAAACACCTCTTTTATTTTTTTAATATTTGTAGTCTAAATAATTTAGAATAAAAATCTGTAAAGATAATCTGCGATAACCTGCGACTCTGACTTTGACAATTTGTTTTCAAATGAAATCAGGCACTCAGCGCTTGCTTGAAAACCAATTCGCATCTACAACAATTAGATTAGCCATTCTAATTAGATACATTTTTACACTCAATTTCATAAAAAATATTAGTTTTTACTACATTAAATTGACCAATATCAATAATTTTAAGCAGTGTTTGAAAGTATGCCCTAATTAAAAAAATATATTTATAAAATCAATGCACCTACTATTTTGTCTTTACGTATATTTAATTTGTATTTGGAAAAAGCGTTTACTACATTATCCTATAAAACTCTCATTTAATTTTGGAACTGAATTTGTATTAATTTTGCCTATTAGTCATGAGTATCCTTTTTAGGTCTTAAAAATCGAAAACTCTTTGAAAAGTGGATTTCTGCTCCCAGCTGTAAGAACGATGCTGATTTAGTTACCGATTTGGAGGATAAAGTTAGATTGTTTTGTTTGAAGCTAAGCCATGGAGCAATGGAGTGAGTGCAGTCGTAGAAAAATTCTTTTTGGAAAACGTTAAGAAGAATGGTTGAACATGGACAGCACATTTACAATAAACAACAACAATTTTTCGAACATTGATGATAAAGCAGGAACAAGTCGCGGTAGACCTTTAATAACCTTTTCAGAATATTCAGTCAATACAAAAAAAAAGGCCGGTGGAGGTGCTAATTTCCACGAGGACGTCAGATGAACTGATGTTTATATTTCTCGTATGTACATACTTTCAAAAATTATGTTATTATGTAAAAAATTATTTATATAAGTAGTATTATTTGTACAATCACGAAAGTATCTTTTGTGTTTGGTTAATTATCTTATTAAAGATAAGTTTTGATCAACTAACCGATAATGATTCTCTAATTTCCCTTCAATTTAAGATAATTTGCCAAAACCATGATTTGCCTTTTTTTTTTATCTAGCTTGGTCAAATATTATTTCAGACCCCGCATATGAGGTATATTCGTAATCAGCTCAGCATTCCCTATAATATTCCATGGTCAAAAGATTTTTCTCCAAAAACTCTATGTACTCGAAGCACTGTGTGGCGTGTGAATTATTCGCAGGGATTATCTAGTAAACTATAATATTTAACAATAAAATCAATGTTCGATGTATAGAAGTAATAATGTAGATTTATAATAACATTTTTGCAGATCCGATATAAAAATGGTGACGGCAGAAATTATCTCTGATAATCCGAAGAATACCTTTACATATTCATAACTCGGGAAGTAGAGAAAATTCAAAAACACATTAAAGCCTCTGGGATTTGAATTTATAATTTATAATCAGGTGGGCGGATTCAAGATTTTTTTTTCCGTTTTGAATTATTTCAAGTCTCCCTGTAATTTTGAGATGTGAAGGAAAGATAAGAAAGACGCCAGATACTTCCGCGTTACGTTGGCTTCGATGAGGTCTAACGTGAATGATGTCTGTGCTATCGAATATATTCAGTTTGATCTGGTAATGATAGGCATTTTTTTTTAAAGATGAATTTGCTGTTGATGAATATGTTTCCTATTTAATTTTGACCATCTTCCGACGGCCAGATGATTAAAGGAAATAATGGCAAGAAAGGAACCTAATATTAAAAATATTCTAATACTTATGTGGGTTTATTTTATATATAATAATATTTACAATTATATAGAATATTTTTAACTAAACGAAGATAAGGATTCAAAATGTCAGACAAAAAATAGAAAACAGACAACTCAAATTATTTAGATGGTTACAAAAAGTATCAAGTTATAATGACACTGTAAAACAAACGTGACTATATGATTTGATCCACATCAACTCTCCAGTCCATCGCTCCTTATCCTCAGTCTGAATCAGAACAGTCCAGAATGTTCTCGACAAGCGTCAAAAGTTCTCGAACAGTCACGAACATGTAATAGAACAGTCAAAAACTTGTACTAGAACAGTTTGTTCCAACAACAAGTTTAGAACTCTTTAAAATCATTTTTTTTTTTTTAACTTACGATAGATAACGTATAAAAATCGGCGTAAACATTACGTCTTTAAGATACAGAGAAATATTAAATATTAATATCAAGTATATATTCACATTTGTATTATATTTGGATAATACTTTGAAAATGTTATGATAAAGATCTAAACGGTAAGAAAAAAATTCGTACACATACAAAGTGTAAAAACAGCACCTTTTTTTATTTTTTTTTTTTATAAAATAAAATTCTTTAAGCTAATATAATTAATGTAAATGTTTTTCCTTTGTTTAAATTTACATACATTTATTTTTAATGCATTTTGTAATAAGGCGAATTATTTAATATAAAGAAGATAGTGGAATATATGACAAGGAAGCAAAAAGGATAAGTAAAGTACGAAAACAGAATAATCCCTGAGGATCAAGGAAACTTCGAAATGTCGGAATAAAAAAAGTGGAAGATAGTTCATTAAATAAAAATTAAAAAGGAATTAGTGATTATTCGCCAAATTATGCAGTAAAAAAATTATCAAATATTCATTTATGTTCATAAATACTACTGTAAATGGAATTTTGTAAAAATTAGATGCGTAAATTTATTTTCCCCTAACATTTTATTTTTCTTATTTCTTATATCTTTTTGGAGATATGCCAGTATTCATCTCAGTGTGTTATAGTTTAAAGTTATGATTCGGTATTTAAAGTTTTTTTCATAATATCCTAAAGTTTTATTAAGATTTTGTTTTGGTAAAATTCTAGCTTTTGCCAACGTGTCTGTTTTATTGTAACACAGACCTGCGCTTAATCTTTAAAAAAACTTTCTATGGTTTACGCTAACAGTTAGGATTTTAATTTCATAATAATTTAGTTTTAGGGTTAAAAAAAAATAAATAAATAATAATTTTGCTTTGTATGTATAAGTATAGAGGTGAGGATACGGACGATCTCCTGACCCAATTCGGGCTTCCATTACCAGGGATCCTCGACCGCAGGAGAGATAAGAGGGACGCTCGTACGCAATAGGTTATCAATTACGATGCAATATAGGCCTCGGAGTTGACTGCTCCCGGAACTGACGTCATAAATCAGGAAGGAGCATGATTTAACCCGACTATCCGTTATAACTTTTCGATATAGCGCAACCCCAGGACAACTTTCGGTACGATCCTCCCCCTTTTAACGCAGGGATCAATGTCAGACTCAGCTCCTGTCCTCTTAGCTTATAATAAATGTCATCTCGGGGAGAATCAGGTCGGGCTCCCGAGGACTATATTCAATATTTAAGAATATAATAATAAGAACTCAATCTAAAACTGGCTGAGGGATAATTGGATGACGCACATTGGAGCAACCGAGAAAAAAAAAAAAAAAAAAAAAAGTGCAAAGTTTATTTCTAGAGTTAATTTGTATTGCTTTTTAATTCTTCAATAGACAACAAATAAAAAACCATTAGTTTTTCCATACCCAAAGTTAGTTATAATTATATTAATTTATAATTATATTATATAATTATAAGATAGCTATATTTTTAAGATTGCTTTATGTGCATATATAGACGAACCATTTTATATCAGTAACCGTCCAATAAAAAACCATTAAATAAGCGAAAACCTTTCACAGAAAATAAATAATTTTAAGCATGATTATAGAAACTTTATCCGGCATTTAAGATGGTAGCAACTGATCTAGGACCGCGAAGTATCAGAGGAGTTGCCTTAACTTGCCTTCATAATTATGTAAACGTGAATAATATAATTTTTAAATTTAGTTTCCATCCTTTATCGAATGAAACAATTTCCATCTCGATAGGACAAACCGTTTTCAAGATGTACATTTTCCCCCGTTTTTCTGCCGTTTTGCCCACCTCTGCGACGCGGCAATCGTTTCCTGGCACTGTGCTAAAAAAGTTTAATAATGCTGGTGGACACTTATCGCACATTGTGTATATTTTTTCAAATATATACAACTAACTAATCGTTGTTTTTTCACAGAAATGACAATTTTGTCGCTTAAAAGTCTGACACAAACTACTTAAATTTTTCTTTTAAATGCAAATTTTTTAATTCTCTATTTTTTTCGATATTTGGTGCTTGCAGTATATTACAATTACGTGATTCTAATTGACTTCTAAGGATAAATTAATAGTTTATTGTCCGTTAGATTATGTTCCCTGTCAGAATTATGTGAAAAATAATAAAAGAGGTATTAATTCATTTTTAAAAAAATGTCCCAGAAAGTAAGAGTTTAAGGTTCTGGATTTTGGACATCCTTGATTAACAATGAACCGAAACCGTTAATAGCTAGGGATTCTACGAGTTTAACTGACCAAAAATACCGGTTGTATGTTGTACCTGATTTATACAGATAAACATAAACTATTTCGTATTAATAATAAATGTAATAACCTGTACGAACTACTTATTTTAGTTTTCATATTGTTAATGTAGTCAGTAAATATTTAGATTGAAATATGACATAAAAGTGGAAGCAAGCTAATTCTGATATTATATATTATAGAAAAATAGAAATAAATGTTTGTATTAAATAGTGTTTCAGTTCTAAATCATTAATAATTTTCTTCTATTAGGGAACATAAATAAATTATCTATATATTTATGTTTGAAACGGCAAATTATATAAGAAAAGAGAAAATAAGAAGGCATTGAGAGCGGAGGCCATCCTGTAGCTGGAGCTGGAAGCCGCGGATCTGGGGAGGGATCAGGGAGTACCCCAAGGGAGGATGCGAGGCCCCTTCTTTCGTAGGCTTTACAGCCGCTGACAGCGAGTCACAGCCTCCATGATAACTTCCGCTTCTTACTACCGTCTGTCACCTTTGTTTCAGCCGCCCCATCCTTCCTCTTTTACATAGCCACTCTACACGGCACAACTCTTTGTAAAAAGTCCCTTACCGATCCGATAACTCAGTTTGAGTTCGTAATTTCTTTTATGTTAATGCTGCCTAAATTTCTTTGCAGTAATTAAATAAAATATTCTCTAAAGTTTCCTTACCTTTGCCGTGGCCGAAAACATCTGCGTTGAAGTTGTCCTGGCCTAGATGTCCGTCTATAAGCTGCCCCAGACCTCCGGACAACCAGCCACCCTCTTCGTTGCCGTCGTAACTGTTGTCACGGAGGTCTGGGGAGTCTTCTTCGGAGGAGCGTTCTCCTTGCGGCATGGAGTATGACACCACGCCCTCTGAAAGAAAACAGTAAATATATTGTTTCGCTTCTTAAAAGTTATAAAAAAAAAAAACTTCATTTAGGAGTGAAAGAGAGATATAAATTTTTATTAGTTTTGAATAGTACATCTTATGAATACTCTCTATAAAAGTAAAGTAGTAAACATCTCCCCTTTTTTTATACAAAAAGATGGTGAACGAATAAGTACTGTGCCGACTGGGAAATGTCCAAGGTGCAGGCTGAGAAGGAGGTGGGAGGATTGCGTGAAGACAGATCTGCGGCGAAGTAAGATCTGGACGGCAGTAGGTGGATGGAGGGAGGGGGGGCAAGATGGCCGACTGGCCAAACGCGTTAGAAAATCGCGTTGCCTATGGCAACGTCTGATTGGAAATATGAAGATAGCAAGTTCAAAACCCGGAGCCAGGGGAAAATTCAATTATACTCGGAGAGAATCCCCCACCTTCTCCCCTGGCCCGGGAAACCCCGTAAAGCCTACAAGGCGAGGAAGGGGAGGAACAAAAAAGAAAAAAAATGTGGATGGAGGTGTGTAGGGAGCGAGTTATGGAGGTATCATCGAACCTTCGGGTGCGTTAAGCCGTCATAATTATTATTATTATAAATATACACATTTCGAAATATTGAGTTCCTTTTTTTACTGGATTAAGATCTAAACTATTCCAAAGCAGAAAGATTTTTTTTTTTTTCAATTCGTTTATCAACTCTAAATATCTCTTTCCAATACCCCTTTGCGACTAACGTACTTAATTTTCCTAATCCCAAATGAATAGTTTTTAAGTGTGTCTTAGTATGACAAAAGATAAACGTTTGAAAAAAAAAAAAAAAAAAACATTCCAGATTTCCATTTATCACGTCTTTTAAGCTAAAATGATACTTTGAATATTTAGAAAAGGCAGAAAAAATGTCCTATCAACGGATATTGATAGTTCAATGTTCAACCATCACTGAAAGCAGAAATATTAGATATTTTAAATAATGTCGATAAAGCCCTCATAAAAAGAACTGAATTCAGTTCCCATCCTGCGCTAAGTAATAAGAAAAGCAAAAAGTTTAAATTAAGGATCCTGGCGTAATTCTAAACCACATATCAGAACCCACTGAAGGAATGATTGAGAAGTAGAGATCAGCAACTATGTTCCTCATGAAGAATATAAAAACGGGGCTCAGCTACATTTCGACGAAATCCATCCCTACAGACAAAGAAATGTGAAATATTGAACAAAAATGAATTTGGATACGGGAGGGAATGCAAATGACGACAGGACGAGGAAGGACAATAACTACATTCCCCGCAAGCAAGCGATGACATCAGGGCCACCCACAACATGGCCACGACATGAGGCATTTTTCTCCACAACGTCCCCGCTATCTCGACACAGATCTATATGGTTTCGTCGAGATAACCAATCATATGTGAACATCCAGGATACGGGGACTAATTCAATAAATCTTGAATTAAAATGACTTGTTATGACAATAAGATTGCTCCGCATGTTCGGCGTACTTTACCGGAACAGGCCTAACATGAAACCGGCCCGTGTATAACGCAAGAGATACAGCACTGGAAAGGATAGTAAAAATGTTGCGGATCCCGCAAAGGTATGTAACAGTCCTAAGGAAAAGGGGTATTGAAATAGGTCCATTTTAATTTATTATCCAAACATGACTTGCAGCATCCAAACACCTTGTATGGAAAGATCAAAATGTTTTCTTATAAAATTTCTAATTGACAAACGAAATAGTATATGGTGATTTTTCGATGAGCATAAATAGAAATTCATTGGATTAGAACAGAACCAATATAAAATCTTAAGATTCATTAAAATAATAATACATAGCACCACCATGGGGGTCTGCAGGGGGAGAAGAGATGAGCAGCTGCCGCGCCCTCTAGAAAATATGAGAAACAAAAACCAAAAAATAAATAAATTTGCATTATTCTTCTATATTTATTAAATATTACCTGAACATTTCAGTTGACAGATTGACTATCTCCAATTTCTAATTTTTTCGGAATAGCAAATTTAATAGTATCCTTTTTGGAAAATCCGCACCTTTGCATTTTGTATGTAAATTTAATATAGTGTAAAATGTTTATTTTCTTCTTAATATTGAGCCTTACATATTCAGTATACCACGTGCCCCTCAGACGGTCAACGAATCTTACCAGCCTGCTCCCCCCTCCCCCCGAGAAGAAATTTGACCAGCTTCCCACCCCCTAGACAAAATTCAGCGGACGCCATTGAGCACCACCATATGTAATTATATTATATTTGTCATTCAACAAGCTCGCAAAACGTAATTATATATATTATATTTTAATTAAAAGTACTTATGTTCTTTGCGTATAAACAGATAAAAATAGGGCAGGATCTAGTAATAAAAATAAACATTGTATTCTATTTACTCATATCACAGTGAAAATGATACACCTTGTTGTTTACCTATATTTATTTACATTAGACCATTTTCTTTTAGTTAGACTCTTGTGTTGAAAGTTTTTGGTTCTTTTCAAAGCTAGTTTAACAATATCTATCGTATATTTTAACTTAATAAATAATGGGACTACATACAACTTTTAAAGAACGTGAGTTGGTCATTCAACATTTTAATGATGGGAAATATCCCAATCAAATAGCTGATATCATTATAAAAGCCTTAAAACTGTCCAGCATATTGTGGAAAGATACCAGAAGGAAAATCGAATTGCCAGAAGTGCAAGAAAAATGTCAAGTCACAGGGATGAGACTTGGATAGTCAGAGAAATAAAACAAAAGAATTCTGAACAAGCTAAGCTCAGAATTCACCAAAAAATTGGTTGACTCTATTCCAAACAGACTCAAAGAAGTGGTAGAAAATAAAGGCTATGTGACAGAACCTATCACACAGAACTTTTACGGTCCTAATCACATCACCAAAAAATACATCTTAAAGCATACAAATTTAAAAAAAAGATTAGATAGGGATTTTAGATGAATACAAATTAGTTTTACAATAAGAAAATGATATCTTATTAAATGTAGTATTTTAATGTTATTTTGTTGTCGGTTATGAGGTAATGTTGTTGGGCCGACAACAACACAGCTCGTTACCGGTTGCCGGCAGCTAGGAGCCTCATTAAGACAGACAGTGGGAGGAAATTTGATTTCAGTGCTCCCTACGTGCTACGTGCTCAGCCAGCAATCGTCACGTGTTTATACCCACCTCTGCGCTAACTCTCCACTCTTCCTCCATCCCTCTATTTCCTCTGATAGATGAGCCCTTCAGCACTAAGTATACCAAAATAGTCTGAATAGTAACACTGGTATAATTTAAAATGGCACTTCACTATGATATTTCCCCCACTTTGACTATTGTTGTACAGTGTATGGAGGTATCTCAGGGGATCTGGACGCTAAACTAAAACTTTTAATAAATTGTTCCATCCGATTTGTGTTTGGGATCCCAAGAGAGTTCCGCATATCGCCTTTTTACGAAAAGTTAAAGTGGTTATATCCTTCCTACCGCCGTAAGTATTTCCTGGCAACCTTCCTTTTCCAAGTTATACGAACCCGCCGTCCATCATATATCATCGAACGTCTTCAGCCCAAATCTTCGTTGCCATCCCACAATACCCGCTCTAGGTCTTCAAATCTGCATTTGATAGATCTTTCATTATTCTCTCCTCATTCCTATGGAATTCTATTTACCCTTACATCCGTAATTCCAATACCTCTCCGCCTTTAAATCTTGCCTACATCATCCCTACATAGCCATCCAGTGTCCTTAATAAAAAATAAAAAAATTTAAATTGACATTTCCTATTCTAAATTTTTTTTAAACCGATGAAAGCTCTTATTTTATTTTTTTATTATAATTTTTCTTATAATTCTTCTATAATTTTTGTTTTTTTTAGAAGATATAAATACTCCTTAGCTTATCTGTAAATAAGTATGTAAATATGAATACATAGATGTGAAAACTAGTTTCTTTTCGCATAATTAAATATTTAACTATCACTTATTTTTTTACTGTCAACAATAGAAGTTCCCTAATTATTTGCAGTTATTTGTTTCATTTCAATTTTTTTATTCAAAATTTACTCTAAGGCTCTAAAGCCTTCTATGTATATTACTTAATTGTATAAAGGTATAGACCCAAAGGAGACGAATTTACCGGAGAACTTAAACGTTTATACAACGCCTAACTGAGTGAACTATAGCTGGAAAATATAATAGAGGTGATAAAATAAATAAAATGGCCGAGTAAAATTACCTAACTTAGTTAGTTTTTTGTTTAACGACACTTTATGCCACTAGGGCCAATCGGACGATGCTAGTTAAACTTTAGTTAGTGCTAGTTTAGAGTGGGGGTCCTGAATTTTGCCTATCCAGGTATAATTAGGATAGGTATATTCAACGAGTACCTGACATCGTACAGGCTCGGGACCTCCATTTTACTTCCTATCCAAGGGATGGCATAGCCAAGGATTTTTTACTCCCATTAAAAAATCCTAGGGCCACCGTGGGACGCGAACCAGTGACCTTTAGTCTTGTAGGTTGCTATGCCAACCAATATACCAAAGGTGACCCCTTACCAAACTTAGTAGTGAACAAATCTCAGAAAGATTAAAAAGCGCGGTGCTAAATTGAAAACGCCGAGGAGTAGTTTGGCCTGGTTTGGACGGAGATTGGTTGATAGAAATTTTGTGGAAGTTGTGGGTGACTTTTATTTATATATTTTTTCCTGAATATGAACAATTGTATCAACTGAAATGAAAACCAATCTGAGATCAAAAGCCAATATTTTCCGACAATTTTAACCATATATTTTCACTCCAAACTTAAAAAATGTTTTCATGAAGAATAATACATAAATTACGATATTAAGGCCATTTACAAGGATCATCGATACGATATAGAAACTTAATTTGCTACATCGAATGTAATATTCTTTTTGTGTTTATTTTACAAAGCCTTAATTAAATTGTTCTGGTTTAATCAGAAGGGAAACTGCACAAAAAGAAAAAAGCTTTTGAAATGAATTGGATCTGATTTCGGGTGGGATAAATGCTGAATATTTTCAACAGAAAAGAATCATCTAAGTTAAAAAAAAGCTATACTGATTAGTATCAATTTGGACTAAAAAATTTATGTTAAGAACCATCCAATGATAAAAAAAATAACTATTATGTGAATGACGAGTGCATTGATATTGATATTGTGCATTGAATAAATATTCAATGATATCAATGTAATACATTTATTTATTTTATTTTATTGTCTTGTCTCTACCCTGCAGAGTCGTTAGACAAAATATAAATTTTAGATTCTCGAATATTATCTGATTGATTTCAAATATTCCGGTGTTTTTTCGCATTTTTTTCATCTCTCCTAGAACTTCCTTCGATGTACCATTTAAAGCTATATTTGTTCTATGATTCTTAAAAGCTTTACAGTCTTTGGGATATGACTTATTGCGATTTCTTCACAGTATATGCTGCATGATATAATAAATCATTTCAAAATGATAAAGAAGATCTAGTATTTGTTCACAAAATTCCTTAATTTGAACACTATAAATCACCCCATATCTTCAAACATACGGAAAAAATAACCCAAAAAATATATATATTTGTTGTTACAGATATAAATTTTTATTTAAAATTTGATAACTCTAAATATAGAAAGAATATATTTCATGAGATTACAGATAGATAAGAAACAAAAGCTAAAGAGGTTACACGCTAACCTAAACTACGTTACAGGGGCACATTATGCTGAAGTTAGTCCGGGGACGTGTGGAGGTTGGTACACAGAGCTACATCTCTATCTAATAAATTTCAATATTCATGAAAGGCTGAAACTAAGCCTGCAAAGATCCATTTTACATAAACCTATTATAATCTAACGATATTTACTCTACTCCCTCAAGGAAACCTTCTTCGTCTAGTGGTGAATCTTATATGGATCCTTATCCCGCTCCCATTTAAAGTCTTTCGAAGGCTGGGTGGATTGATATGTAGAATAAGAGTTTTTAAGTGACATTTATCTAAACAGAGTAAGTGATAAAAAAAATTTAGAAATATAGGAAAAAAATATCGTTTGGCATTGTGAAAATCTTATTAGATTTGTCATTCATTAATTGTCAAGATCAAATATTTCTCCAAAACTTTAGAAATTGCAGATTCTTCAAAACATGTCTTTGTCAAAAAAATTACAATTCAAATGCCAAAATATTGGAAAAAATTAAAAAGCAAAACAAATAAAGTATTATTTGGAAGTACCAGCAGGTCCATTGGCCTAACTGTGAGCCAAATTGAACAAACGAAATTGGTCTAAGAAAATACCTAAGTAGCGGATTATCGTATCATTATTTAGGAATGCAACATTCATAAATCTTAGTTAATAACTCGTAAAAAAAAATATAGTATATAATTTAAAAATGTTATAAAAAAACAGATAGATAAAACATTTAATATAACAGTTCTAAAAATTATATGTAAGTATGTCTACTTAGGTACGTTCCTACACGTATTTTTTTAATTTCAAGAATATTAGAGGAGCATGGCGAGCAGACAAAATAGTCATTTTCTTATTCATATTTAGGGCGAGTGCACGATTTTTACATAATTGGCATTCGCGTTTCTCCAACCCTGTTTCCAGCCCGTCCTGAATTTCCCAGTGACGAGGTTTATGGTTTCCTCAAAAATTTCCGAGGGTTGTAAACTAATTGGCATAGGGTTCTTTTAGGGTTTTTCCAAATTAATTTTATCAGCACCTTATTCCTCGGTCAAATACGGCTAATTCTTATGTCTGTTATCTGGTTTTAAAAATTATTCAGGCCACCGGGCCGCAATACACTCGCATTGCTCAGACGCTAAAGGGTTAACAAACTAAACCAATGCATGATTATTAAATCAAAATCGGATTGAAAGGGTAGTAGGTATAGTACAAGTAAGAGACGTTTAACAGATTACACACACAATTAAAACTTTTGTTCGAATTTCGAAACAAATGACGCTATAGAAAATTCAGATTTCGTTCCCAAACTTTTTTTTTTCTTGCTAGTTTGTTTGAGCTTAGAGACGTAAAACACTGCGGTCATCCGCGCCTATGGTTTAGGTTTATAACAATAACTTAAATAAATAAAATAAACAAAGTAACAAAAATAATAATAAAAAGTGATTAAGTAATTATACAGAAATACCGCAAATAATTTCGAAGTGCATGAAATGTTTTAGAGTTATTATAAAAACCTCAATTCCAATGCTACGGAATTCTAGTTTTCACCGTGAGATATCTGATTATATTTGGTAAATGGTAAATAGTGGAACGCTATTATTTCTTCCCATCCTACATGAATAAACTACTTTATCTGCAACTGTGAAACAAAACCATTTGATAAACACTAAATAGAATAAAAAAACAAATTGTTTTTAAATTTTGACCTAACCGAATGTTTTCGAAAAATATAGAAGAAATATCTTTCCTTGATAAATATTTTATGAGTAACGTACAAACCAAAAATCAGAAATATTTTTTTTTTTTTAATTTTTAGCAAATATGTAATTTCCTAACGCTAAATTATGGTATATAATTTCTTGGTGATATAATTACATAAGATTAATCGTATGCTTCTGTTATTTATATTCGAAAATTACATAAAATAGACTTATACAGCAATGCGGTTGCAATATAAGCGTTTAGGGGCAATACAAATGAACTTAAAAAGTTTAATAAATCCGGTTCCGTTCTAAACGTTACTGCAAAAAGCATTTTCGGAACTTCTGAAGCAATGCCTCGACTTTATAAGAAATATGGAACTTGGACTAGCACAGAGGCTATAAACCCCTCGCTCCAGGAAATATTTCAGCCTTCACCCACGATTTTCTCTTTCACTTAAATCTGATTTAAAGTTTAGATATAAATTTTCGAAGAAGTGTATACAAAATTTATAAATAACTATATTGTTAATTATGAAAATATGAACTAGTTTATTTTCTTATAGAATACATCTTAATACCAAAATTATAAGGATCTACCGAAAACTAAATCATAAATGGAATAAACCTCCAAAACACATGACTTATTTTATAAGTTAAGTCTGAAAACAAATTAGTACTATATTAAAATTTTTATTTGTTTAAAATAGATAGAATGAAGCAAATAATGCGTATTTTTCGTCAAAGCTATAACAATTGAGGAAAATCTATTTAATTAAGGATGATTTCGTAACCGCTAATGGCTTACTGATTATTAGTTGTTATTTTTATTGTATAAATTTTTATCCAATAAATAATATTTTTGAGGATTATCGAAACTGAAAATTTAATAAATATCATTTAGTATGGTGGTAATTGTTACCAGACTTGCCAAAGTGCTATCTTTACACTTTGGATTTTTACCTACGGTTTTATTTAGCACTCTGATGAATGTTTTTCTTTTGTTGTGAACTGCTATGAGGCAAGTTAAGTAATTAATATCATAATGAAAATTATAAAAACTCTTGAATGTTACTGTGAGTTTCTGAATTCGCCAGACTTGTTTGACTTATAGAAAAAAAAAAAATTATTTTCTATTATTTCAACTTCTATTATGTATTACATTTCAACTGCTATGGTATACCGGTATATTAGGTACCATGCAACTAGTGAAACAAGGGGTAATGGTTGGGAAAGAGCAACTTGATTCATTAAATCTATATCAGTGAAGTATTCCAGAATATATAGTGCAATACAGATATATATTCAATTTAGGTCAAGAAGACAGATTGGTAAATCCTATTTTTTCATTTTTGGCACAAATAACCCACATACTTCACAGACATGCACAACAAATGCGCACACCATGTGCATTTGCTCAAAGAAACATTAAAAAGGTGCCAGTAAGCCACACAATGTTTCTTTTATTTTGCAACTGTCATTTTAGTTGTTTTTTTTTTCGCTGCCAACTCCGAACCTTGTCGAAATAACGTTAATTGCCTGTGTAAACCTAATGTACATACTCGTAATTTGGGGGCCGGAAGCCGGAGGTTAATAAGCTATTAGCTAAAAGAGACTGCCCCTGGGGAAGGAGAATGCATTACAATATTTAAAGGTAGGTTAGCCCAGCCTCTGTAATCTTGAATAAGTGACTCTCGGGGGAGTCCCTTTAGTCGAATTAATAGCCTTAGTGGAGAGCCCCTACCGCCCCTGCTTCCTTCCGAAATTATGTCATTTAGCCAAATATTTATAGCAAAACGCTTCATTAGTCCTATTTTATCGGAGGCATGGTAAGTTATTCCAGTCTCAAGGGACCTTTTAATCGATGGGGAATAAGTTGAATATACGTTATAACCTAAAAATAATGATTTTTCGAAATAAAAACTCAATCAGTGACTCAATACGTTTCATTTTTTTTATAAAAATTAGTAGAAAAACAACTCTTTAGGGATAAATGTAGATAGATATGACCAAACATCAACAGACTGTAGGAATTCAAAATATCAACCATTGAATAACATTTAGATATGACAATGACCCAAAACCCTAACTGTTATTCTTATCCTGCATTGATTTTCGGAAGTAACGTTATTTTTTATACAACCAAATGGGTTCATGGGAAATTTGCTTCACAAATATTGGGCTCAGAAAAATAAATTGGAAAACAAAAACTAAAATACTTAGCCAATTGTAATTTTTTCAAAGTGAATGACAATGAAATCATTTTTCAATATGTTATAATATTATTATGATTTTTAAAATCTATTAATTTTTATCTATTAACTATCTAGGGAAAAAAAAACACAGTAATTAGCTTTTGAAAATTTCCTTGTGAGAGAACTAGCTAGAGATCGCAGGGACAAAGTCGGGTAGTGGTAGTCAAGGGAGGGGGGATATACCAGAAGAATTAAATCACTAATTAACTAGAAGAATTACGGGCTTTACTAACCTAGAAGTTGTACGCCCTCTCAAATCAAAAAAACAAACAAACTAACTAAAATATTTTCAATCCCAAATTTTATGAAGTATAATTGATGCTACTTGCTGTGCAAATAACAAAAAAATAATTACTAGTGTGGACCGATAGATTAAAAATAATAATAATAATATCAATAAAAAAAATAATATTTCATTTTTAATTTCAATATGAAGTATAAAAATATCCCTTAAAAATATAAGAGAAATTCATTTTTAATTTTGTTGTAAAGAAATTATTATTAGTAGGACAGTAAAGACCTTATTATTTGAGTGTCCATAAACAATAAAACCCATCCTCAAGACACCAATTTACTACAACCAACTTTTTCCATTTCATTTTTCTTTTTCTTGATTTAACATTCAAAATCATGGAAACCGCTAGTCCGAACAAACATGGGACTAGGTGGTGGGTCGGAACCTCAAACACGCTGGATTAACCTAGAACGACTGTTTTCTAACAAAATGTACATCTTTTCTGCGCAAAAAAGACTGTGTAATTTATTAGATATGATTTTTTTTTCCCTTTTAAATCGTCAGAATCCGACACCTCTTTCTTTTGCGATTTTCTTGAAACTTTAAAAAATAAAATGCAATCCATAATTAATACGGAATTTATTATAATGTACGAGGGTCATACCTACATACTTTTAGCAAACTTTTCCTAAAATAACACTATTTATACCAAAGACAAGCCGTAGTTTGAAACGTGTAGTGTAACTTTTACAGATAACGTTCGAAAAAAAATTAAAAGATGGGCTTCGGAAAAATGTATGTGGAGTTTATCAGTGTTTCTGGATTTTATATTATACTCAGGGGGGGAGGGGTGCTTCTACTGTATAAATAATAAACGTATAAACAAAAAATAATAGAAAATGTATCCAAAAGCATATTTAATAGGTCCACAATAAATCACTATCTAAATAAATAAAATAAAGAGGCTACACGTGGCCGTTGACGACAGAAGAGCCTGGGATTACAGCAAACGAACATTTCCTTTATTCAACGCTTCCAATTAATAAGTAACGGAACGGTAACTGGAGAAGACTCTGTCATCATTCCCTGTGCTGTAGTTCGATATCGATTCCGGATCCCTTTAATTCGATTAGGGAGGAATCGATATGGGTTAATTATGGTGGTTCGTTAAGGGTTCATTACCAGTGGTTAGGATACTAAGATTTCTCATTTAAATGTTTATTCTGTGTCAGTTATGAGCAACAGATTCCCATGAAAAAACAACTATAGATCTGCCTGCAATTAAATGATTTTTTTTATTTTTGGACTAATGGATCTAATTAAATTTTATATTTACATTAAATAACAAACGAGGAACTAATTAATAACCTAACAAAAATCAACATTATAGCTGGTGATTTAGTAAATTAATAACTCTGTCATTGATTTCATCTATAATGATAGGTGGGCCATTCCGCGCCAAATAATCCAGCCTAGGTTCAAAGTTTTACCTTCCCCCATTAGATTTTGATAAAAATTTGTAAGTATTAAGTACATATAGAAATAACAAAAAATCCCAAATTTTACCCAATTCCAGCTAGTGGTTTCAGAATTATGTTCATGTGAACTTTTCCGTATCATCATATCCGTATCGTCATACATCCGAAAATCAACTTGTAGGTGTTGAGACTTTCCACTGTAGACTGGTGTATTAATTGAACTGGAGCTTTCAAAATGTATTCATTGATTCTACATTTCATACAGAATCAATCGATACCAAAAATAATAAAGAGATTATTTTCGTCATGAAAAAAAAAATTTAAACATAAAAATCTAAATTTCTTCCAAGTTGTAAAGTCATCGAAAAATTCCATGAGGAAAAATCTCTCTCCTACCAGCCTAATAAACTATATATCAATAGAAAGAGGGTAAAATTTAGTATTTAATGATGCAATAATGAGTGCGTTATTGACTTATAAGAGTTTTATGTCAATTTGAATCTAATGTAGCAAAATTTAATTAATTAATTGGTCATTCAACATTGATCCTTGACTCAAAGCTTAAAATATTCACTCCCATGAAGTGGTAATGTTTATATACAAATGATCTGTCAGCGTACTGGAGGTCTTTGTGAGGTGTAATCCAAGCCGCATGCCAATTATTTCGTTAATTGAGCAATTAACTTGATAATTAATTAACAGGGAACAAGCTGACTTTTAAAAGTTCTCCGTCATATTTAATTATTCCTGAAAACAATAGACCCCCCCCCCAGTTATAGGATGACATCTCAAGACCCCCCCCCCCAACGCCAGCCTGTTCCTGCCTTTTCCATTGTCTTCCTCGATGCTCCCTCCGAATAATTAATTTTTTTCCTTTAAAATAGTCGACTCCAGCTTTCTTTTATCCGTTCCGACAGTCTCTTCCGGATAGATAAATAGAAAAAAAAAGTGTACAAGTTAGCTTAAACAAAGAAACTTAAATTTTTAAAGAATGTTTTTTAAAAAAAAAAAACCATAAATGTTAAGAATAGGGGCGATTGAAGATTTCTGTTTAAGTCTTTATAAAAACTTCTTATAAATATAAAATAATAATCGACTAACACGGTTAATCCTAATTCTTTTCTCATTTCCCTTACTTTATTCAATTTTTTCATGAATGTTCAAGTTATGGAAATATTTAATTTTTCTCTAGATTTAATTCCTAATTTCGAAAAAGAAAAGGTTTAGATAGAATTTTTATTTTAATACTATATTTATTAGAGAAACCAATGGAGTAATAATTAGTATTACCATTAATAAAAATTGTAATATTTTTTGTTGGTAGTTTCTATATTTACTGGAAGATGGCTTGAATTATTAATAATTTTCCCATTCAGGAATTGTGACAAATTTATGCATGTTCCAAAGTATCTTTATTATTTTCATATCATGAAAAGTATATCGAAAACAAAAATGAAAAAAAAAACCTTTCGGTGTCCGCCACCCAATCATCAAGTGCACTCATCATTGCTAAAGTGTACTCATTGCTGCTTTTCATAACAATAAAACGAACATAATAATTTTTTTTTTTTTTTATCGATTCGTAAATATCTTCAGTTGTGTTTCCATATACAGTACAAGCTTGATAATCCGGCGGTTGATTACTCCGGCACGTTCGCTAATCCGGCGCTATGGGGGACACCCAAAAGGAGGATCGCTTGACCATCAAATTCAAGTCCTCTACATGCCCCCAAACACGAAACCTCTTGCATCCCATTGATCAAAAAATAATCCAACAAATAAAAATTAATTTCAAAAAATCTCCACATTCGAACACAATGAAACCCCGTTTTTAATTTACTGCACAGTGAAAAGTGACACCATCCAGTTTGAACTTTAAAGATGTTATTGACGATCCTGACGAAGGTAACTTCTCAAGCTCAACTCTGAAATTATCTTCAGAATTTTTACAAGAGTTTTCTAACAAATGTGAACTGAGCGTTAACCTACAAAATGAGGACATCAAAGAATGGCTTCAAAGCACAAACGAAGGCAATTTTTAATCCCTACTGACGACGAACTCCTCGCCAAATTCGGTCCACGGATGAATAGGAAGATTGCGATGAACAGGAGGTTTCACCTCACCTTATGTGACCAACAACATTCAATATCTGCACAAAATGGTTAGTGCTCAAAAGGTTGCAAATGTCCGTTTTCGATAAAACGTTTAAGGCAAAAAAACAAAAAAAAAAAGAATTAATTATTACTTTTCAAAGTACATATGTATGTATGTATTTTCCCCAGTTATTTTTATTTAATATGAACGTATTCTTCATCTGTACATAGTATTTTTTTTTATATGTACAAATTTACTAATATAAATATTATACTATAGTTATTGATAATCCGGCGGTAGTCTGGTCCCATATCTGTCGGATTATCAGGATCGTACTGTATATTCAATACAGCCTTAAACGACCATTGACATCTTCTAAACACTAACCAATTATAGATATCTGCACCTGATGATAGGGTGACGGACCCCGAAACCTGAAGTTTTATTTCTAGAGTAATTGTCAGAATACGAAAATAAGCAAGATATAATAATAATAATAATAAAGGTTCGAATATTCGTCGACACCGAGCGACGTTAAAACCTAACTTCAACAGATCCGCTGACCCACTTTTTTCGTCAGTAAAGATATGATTCGTTAATAAAGATACAAAGGAAGGTATATACATTTTAACTAGATTCCGGAATAAAACACTCTAACATATATTTTCCTTAATTTTAGAAATTTGAAAATGACTTAGTTATCTACACGTAAATGCATCAGACCTAATTTTTTTAGGGTGATATAAAATAAAAAAATAAAAAAGTATTTCTTTCATCCCTTGACTTGAAAGAGAATATTTAAAAATTAATTAAGCCTTTTATAATAACTCAAATTATTTTTAATAAGAGTGACTTTTACCTTTATGGATTTTCTATCTCTTTTTTTTACACATTCTGAATTCTCAGGACTGAAATTTTTCGGGTTTATTTTTTTTTAAAAGTAAATTAAAAGTAATGCTAGAAACGTCAAATATATACTTAAAGCGTGTTTCAGTTTCAAGTAAAATAATTCCTGAGAATTGGCCATAATTGTCAGAATTTACTTTGTAAGAATTTATTTAGACTTTATAAATAACTTTCTACGAGAAAAATATCTTTTACTTTTTTCTTTTTTATCCTCCTGGATTTCACGGATTCAGATCCATCTAAGTTCAACGATAATGCATTGAACTCATACAGAATTAATTTTAGAATTCCGATTTTTATGCTTATCTTCATAATTAAAAAAAATGTATAGTAATGAATTTATTATCTTTAGAAAAATTAATAGCATGGAATATCATAATATACAATTTTATTTTTCAATCGCGAAGCATAATAGTTTATTTGATTAACATTACTTTGGTAAATGCGTTCAATGATTTTTTTTTTTACAAAGAAAAACACTAATCGTTTGATTACATAATATGTTATCTATCTTGAACGAACGGTTTCGTTTCTAAGAAATTACTTTCAACATTTGATAATGAATCGATTCCAAAAAACAGCGAAATATCAGCTTGAAATTGAAATTTACAACTGTATTTAAAGATATACATTTAGTAAATTTGATATTACTAAGAAAAAATATTTCTTGAACAAGCATGAATGGAAGTTAACCATTGGTAGCTCTCAACTGATACACTTAACTTAAAAGGTCCCGAGACCATCTTCTAATAAAAAGTAAACAAAAAATTGCATGCAAGTAAATGTAAAAAAATAAATAAAATGTAAAATAAATCTGGTCTTAAAGTTGTAGAAACGCATTTGACTTTTTTTTCCAAATTTAATGGAAAATTAATTCTTAATACCTAATATTAATTAATTCCAAAAAAGAAAATAAATTACTGTGGATAAAACATTCAGTTTTTTATTTATTTAATTACATTTTAGGTGCCATATACAACATCATGGGCTAGAGGCACCCAATTCTATTTGGACTACCAACTTCTATTAGTTTATAAATACATAAACTATAAAAACATTCAGTTTTTTATCTTTATTCATTATCATTTGTAAATTTTATGATTTTTATTTTTCAGGTTACTTCAGTCGACTTCATTCAAAACCCCTGAATCAACAACTTTTTTTTTCATATTTATTAATGTTATATGATTACTTTAAAGATGCTGATATGTGATTGAAGCTACAAAGTATTATTTGCCTGGATATTATCGACTTACACTTTCAAATCCCTCCTCTTCGAGTTCCTGTTCAACTCCTAACTCAGATGAGCACTGAAGGAATACAACGGCTCTTTAGAAATAATTCTGGTTAATACTATGTTATCCTCCCAGATACTATGTTATCTATTTATTCAAATTGTTTTGATTTTACTCTGCTGTCTCCGAATATTTTTGTCTTCTTTCCTCCTCTTATTTATTAATTTTTTTTATTTTTTTCTCGCTTATTGTACCTACAGATTACTATGGCATGAAGGAATGCACTGTCTCTGTTTCTGTGTTTAATCTACTTTAGTTTTATATTATTATGTAAAATTAATTTATTCTGAAGGGACAACAGTCCCAGGATAATAAAATTATTTTTCATTTCATTAATTAATGAAAAAAGACCTTGAGAACCGGTAATTTTCTGAGAATTCTTATGAAGTAATCATTTCATTAGCTCAAATAAAAAAAAAAATTGCGAACGCTTAATTTGGTATGATTCCAGGGTAAGTAAGGTAAAAGTGAGATTATATTATAGCTCATTACCCTAATTGATATATCAATCTCATTAGGCAATTAGCAATAAAAAACGTTAATATGAGCAAAATTAATGCTCAAGATTCTAACTGACAGGGTAAATTATAGGTTAGGTTACGGCAAGGAGGCGCCTGCCGGTGACTACCACTTCTCAATTAACATATTTTATTTATGAACAGCTTAATTACGCTTTTAACTCATCAGGTTAATAAGGAAATATCTGGGAAAACTTGTTTTCGCAGTCAGCAATTTCCGACCCGACTCCCTTGTTATAATTTCGCTTAATAATATAACGAAGTTGCAGTTCATTTGCACTTCGATTGATAACATATTCACTTCATGGAAAACAAGATAAATGAATCTAGCCTTTGTTATATAAGCCAGGTAAACATTATACTTGTACCAAAATTGGTTATAGCTCGATTTACTGTAACTCAGTTAAATTATAAGAACGTTTTGTAAATTTTTATGAATTAGTGTCGTATAGTAGTAATATGATTACTAATACAACTATAAGCAGACCTAGGAAAACAAGTGGTCTTAATGAAATTTTACCCATTTTGTTTAAATCAAAGTTAGTATTAAAATTATATATATATCCAGGTCTTTGACTTTTAAATCGGCAATCACGTATTTTTTAATATTTTTAGGAATTTTATAATCTATTTTATATGTATATATAAAAAAGAAAGTCAATAAGGAACGCCTCAGCCGATTTTTCAGATTTTTATTTGAATTTTTAATAAATTTACCCCCGTCACGGATAACAGAATAAACACTAAATATTTTTTAACTTCTTACCATTTTATCCGATTTCGAATTGTTCTAGGATGTTATAACAGTAGTATGAAATGGTTAATTCTACATAAAATAGGCTCAGGCTGTTGGGAAGTGAGAATTATTAATTTTTAATTACTTTATCCAATATCTAGGAATTTTGACACTTTAGATTTTAATGTCCGTTATTTATTTAAAATAATCACGTTGATAAAACAATGGAGGAGGCTTTTTTTTTTTTTTTTTCAAATAGCCAAAAATAAAGTTTCAGCTTGCTTAAGAAATATTTCGAAATCCTTAAAGTATGAATTTTTTTGACCCGTTTTGGTAAAAAAAGAAAATCATTCCGAGCTAACATAGTGATATATTAGGCTCCTGGTACCTATCACTCTGGCTGAATTGATCTCTTTTGATTTACGTATTTATTAACAGGCCATTACTCCTTGTAAGATATTAATATTATGAAAAAAATATTATTTAAGAGACTAAAATGGTTCATCTAAAATGGTATCATATGAAAAATATTAGAAATAAAACGAGCGCAATCATGGAAGAGCTGCAGTTAATAAAAAAAAAAAAAATACCAATTTATACGTGAAAAAAGGTAGTAAAAAGTTAACTCTTTTGATTGGGAAGTAGATTTAATGAAACTGAATTCGTTAAAATCTGGGGTATCAAAATTATTTGAAATATGAATAACCGGTAAAAAACAAAACAATAATTCCCCCTCCCCCACAACCAAAATTATTCATCTTCTCTATATCTAAAATAAAATATATGATGCTTGTAAATAAAGAAAACTAAAGCTGATGTTGAAAGTGTAAGACCTGGTTGAGATTTCATAATAAAAAAAATTATCTTCTAAAGTCACATAAAAATATATTTTTCAAACTTAAACTTTGAAATGTACCTGAAATGGGAAAAATATCTGTCTTCCACTTTCAGCATATTATATTTCAAGTTTGTCCCCCTTTTTTTCAGTAAAATTAATGACTGAAAATATCTTATTTGGAAGGCCATCATGAGCAAAAGCGGTAGCAATATGAGCCAGACGGGGCAATAATACAGTCCTCACTTAAATTGAAGAGGAAAACAGTGAAGGACTTTAATGTAATCTTATTGGCTACCGTGGGGAGATCAAAGGGAATCTCTGCCCCATATGAAAGACTTTAAATAACTTTTTAGCTTGGATTAGTAGGCTAGGATTTCTCGCAACCCCGTCTTATTATAAAGAAAGCAAGGCAGTATTTCGATAAGCAAGAAAGTTGCTCAAGAACCTAACGAGCTCACGAAATATCGCTCTACCAGTAGAAGGAACAATAATGCTGTAAAACAGAAATTATCCCCTTTAAATAAACTAGAAATTGTTAGAAATTCTAATTCTGCGAAGGATTTCAGATATTAACTAACCGCAGTTAGATTCAAGATAGATTAGGTGGAAATAATTTACCCTCAACTATTACCTAAATGGTCTGTGCAGATAATTAAAATTTAAATATAGAGACCGACATGTATTGTATTTCTGAAGTTTCTTATGATAAAATATGAAAAACATTGTAGATTTTTTGAGCAAAAGCAATTATTAAAACTTAAATATTTTGAGAAGAAGAAGAAGTTTATTTATAGGAGCTTAACGAACCCAAAGGCTCGATGCCGGCACCACGAATCACTCCCTACATACCACTATCCAACTTCGATTACGTTTACCGGATAGAGTTCAGGCAATTCTGCATTGTATAGCCGTCTAAATTCTCCTGTTAATCCTCCTTCTTCTTCCCCGATATTCTACGCAGTACCTTTTTTTCAAAGACCTTAAGGCGTTCATCATCTCTTACTGTAAGCGGCTATGTTTCAGATCCGTAAAGCATCATCAGAAGAATTATAATTTTGTAAATTCTAATTTTTAAACGTAAAGAAAGAAGGCGTGAGATGAGTAATTTAGTAACCGAAAAGTAACAAGAATTTCCGAACTTTATCTTTAATTTATTAGCCAAGCCTTAATTTCCTCTTCAATTTCGTTTTTTCTAGTTATTGTAGATCTTAAATACTTAAATTTCTCAACGGCTCCAAACATTTCCTCTTCTACTTCATATCGCCAAAATCGTCATCGTTTTTATATAGACCTAACCATATATTTTATTTATTCCGTATTTATTTCTAGCCATACTTCTTTACCGGTTTTAACAGATATTTTTTTATTGTATTGTATAAAGATTAACGTATAAAATAAACGTATTTATTAGTTATTAATTTTTCTCCCTTCTTCTTAAGACTATCCAATTGATAAAAATGTGGATTAGGGCGACCAATTAAGTCTCAACATTATATTTTACACACTACATTTCATTGGAAATGAAAATCTTAAACAGGTAGTTGGACCAGGGTAGCAGATACCTATATATTTTAATTATTTAAGACAAACTACAGATGGTGGATTTTTAGAAAGCAATTTTTACCATCAATCACATTTAGCACTGATGATGGCCGAACTGGCCGAAACGTGTGCATAAATAAACTTTTAACAAGAAAATATAGTGTTGAGACTTAATCCACATTTTTATTTATAAACGTATTTTTTTATTCGAATTTGAATGCCTAAAAATTTACTTGTGACGAAATAAATACTTTTTTGAATATAATCGGCAACACCGAGAGAAATAGAGATGTATTAGAGGTACCCACACACACTCACATAGGAGAGACGAGGGAGTGAGGAGAGAGGTTTAAGCTATTCCCTAGCCTAATGTACTATCTAAACTGGGTGAGGGCACTAAAGTGTTTACGCCCTACGCTCCTAGCCCCCTCCTCAATAGTTTATTTAGAGGGGGGGGGAGGGCTCTAGACTACTCAGTTTAGTACAGTTTGCTATTCTTGCAAAGTTTGCTTTCCTCATGTCATTGTATAAACATCCACAGTTATGTAGCTGCTAACCTACAATAAGCTGCCATTGAATCGAACCCCTGAATTCATTTCCTAATCTACTTTTCAATATTAATCTCCTCCCCCCCAAGAATCTATTAAAGTAGAGCCTCGATTACCCTGAATAATTATTATCAGGTTTTCCGGATACTGAAATACTCTGGATAATTCATGCAATCGGAGTAAAAAAATTAGAACTAAGAAAAAATAAACAGGATATGGGTTAACAACATGGAATCAAGAGCTGACTACCACGAATTCAATTTTTACTTTGATTAGTTCTGGGGCTGGAAACGAAGTAACTGGGTCTGCTGAACTTCCAAAGTAGGACTGAGACAATATTTACTATACCGGTAATTTATTCGGTTTCTTCATATTTGTTCCGAAGAAAAATAGTTTTAACCTTTTTTCTTGACATAAATATCTTATTAAATCATGTATCTTGGTACTTCTTCCAAGTCTCAGGCTATTAATATTAAAAAATTGAATTTTAATGAGCATGTTGCATTGCCTCATGATCTTGTTTATAGTTGTGTAATGGTCTTGTATTTCAGGTACATAATACATTTTTTAATTTTCATCAAATCTCATAACCAAAACCACAACTTTGAAGATTATTTTTTTGCAACTTCTGTGAATTCAGAAACGAAAGATAAATTCTTCGAACAAAACTTAAAAGATATCCAACTTATTTTATTTATTAAGAAAAGGATTTAAGAGATACATAATATCATCCTCTGAGCCCTATAAAAAATTTTATTTATGTTTAACAAAATTTTTAATTTATAATCTTATTTACAGCCATTTTATTCTTAATAATACATTTTTCATTTATTAATATCCCCGATGGAAAAAAAATGGACTGATAATATAGAATATACAACGAAACTTCCTGTTCATAAATATCTTTTTAAATAAAATTTAAAAAAAAATGTATGTGAAAATTTAAAATGCTTCGCTATTTAATAGTAATTTTAAGTAAGCTATTACTTGTTTTTAGGTAAAGTTCACCGGAATATATTAATTTATTCTAGCCAGAAGTTAATATTACAGCAAGCCATCGCAAAGCATCCCCTGTTCAGCTTGTTCTTATTAATAAACAATTGTTGTAAACCTTAAGAAAAAAAAAAAAGTTCAATCCCTTTAAAGCTATATTTGATGTGTCATAGGAATAAAAATCTTCCCATAATCTTCCTTGCTTATACTTTGAATGTATTAGAAATGGAAAACAAAAAATATCTGAGGTGAGAATTCTCACAGGTGTAAACTAGTTCCACGCGTAGTAATCTATTGTTAATTGTTACAAAATGGATAATTAAGATATTTTATTAAAATTATGAATGATTAATCACTCACCATTCCATGGACAGCCGATGATCTCGACCCTCATGCAGACCGTCCTGAAGTGAACGCTGTAAGGGATGAACCGGACCTTGGTGGCGATGATGACAGGGTCTATCTTCTGCTCTACCACTGTGTAGGTGTTGGTGTTCCCCTCCAGCGTCTACAACATAGCGTATATTTTATTACAACTGAAACTTTATCAATTTATTTAATAATTTAAATTCAGTTAATTAATTAATAACGATTATATAATTTTATCAAGGAGAGGGCTAGCCCATTGGTAATGCATTGAGCTGCTGGGTTCTGAGCTGATCAAAAAACCATGGGTTTATTTTGGGAGGATTTTTGGAAAAGTTAAAGATTTGCTGATTTAGCTATTAGTTTGAACTGAAGGCCTGTGCTGAAAGAATGGAGAATAAGGAAAGTACAGTAATAATAATAGATCCCTGAAATAAATAATATCAACATGGAAGCTGATTTGAATCATCACGACACGAAAACAATAGCTAAAGATAAAACAAGAGGACAAGAACACGTGGAACTAATCCCCCCCCCCCCTCACTTCTGCTCTGACATTTCGGAAGCGACCTTTGAGCCATCCTCAGACCATCCACCCTACTAATTATCTCCATTCCGCTCCCCGTCTTACGTAAAATCTTACCCCACAACCGCAATCGATTTCACTAATCAGCCTTTAATGTTTTAGTGACATTTGGCTGTAATTCGTTAAATGAAAATATTCAACTAAAAGATAAAATTTCCTTAAACATTAGCCAAAGAACATCAGGAGCATGGTTCAAGGTAACGGGTACGAAGGTATAGAGTTGCGCCTATTTTCATATCATTTATAAAAAAACAGATCTGTCGACTTGATAATTATGACGAAAGACCAAATTGTGTGAACAGTATTAAATATTACTAGCCGATAATAGTACTCCAATAAATCGATAGTAAACTCACACTAAACTAGAAATAGTAAGCAAAAGTTGAAAAGTAAGACTTAAGACAGAAATGTCACCCTCATTGAGAGAGTAGTCACCCTCACTTCCGTCGGAAAAGCTAACATTTCATTTTTGCCATAATTGGGACATAGATGGTTTTGCCAATTCACTATTGAAATGCAACACCAGGGATTGGTGTGTCGTCTCAGATTCTTGAGAAGACTTTAGCTTTTTTATTACAAATTATAAAAAAGGGGGAAAACGATACATTTTTTAGAAAAGGACAAAAAGTTAATTTTTAGTAAATAAAGTAACCGTTAAAGAGTGATGTAATAATAATCTATGATGCATAGATAAGGAATGATTCTTATGTCATCATATCAGTCAGTACCTGGGAGCCTGATTGTCTTAAGTTCGAATTATCATTTCGCATAAATTAAAGAACATATAAACATCGATCGACTTCAGAGAGCCGTTGATTTGTATACGCTGTTTATACGTTCAATCAACATGGACTAGTTTTAGGTACCATAAAACTTTGTACTGGGCTCACGACAGTTAGGCTTTCAAAATCTCGTTTTATATTATATATGAATATACATGGTATACATAAAAATATATGGTAACAACACAAAGGTCAGGAAACGTCATTTAAAAATAAAGAACATGTTCCATGAAAATAAAATACATGATTTCATATAAGGTAATACATTGGCAAGAGGAGGTTAGAAACGAATACGCAATTCATGTCCATGCAAGGAGGTGATGATTTACAAAGACAGTTTTAACTATACATGAAAGATGTATAAAATATTATCCACTCACGATGAAGCTTAGGTGAAAGGTTTAGATTTATTTCAAAGTTATCTTTCTATGACAGTCATCCAGGCTCGTACGCCATACGCTTTCTTCCAGTAACATAAATTTCGGTGTCACGTTTCGTACCACCTTTTATAATTTTTATTTTATTTGTGTCTTATGTTTGCATAGTAGGAACTTCTAGCGTAAGGGATGACACAGATGAAAATTTAAAATAAAAATTATTTAACTAGTCTTTTCCTTGTTATTCGTACTGATCGGCTAAACAATCAGAACATATGTCTACCCTGCGTCAACATGGCATTTTAGGCAGAAAAAATGGAAACTCCCAGATGCACCGATTTCCTAATTCGAATGTATCATTCTTTTTCAGAAGACATGAGTAGCATCCAGATTAGTTTAGTTTTCTTTTACTGGGCATATCAGCTGTAGCCATGTCATTTAATAATATGTTGTTATGTCCGTTTAATTTATTATAAAACCGACCGTATCGATGCGTGTTTCAGTAGATGGTTGGCGTGAGTCGGTAGGTAGAATTTTGTTATTTATGTATCAGAGGGCTGCTGTAATAAGTCTCATACTTTAACACTCAAAAGTTTGTAGTTTTGTAAGTTTTGCGCTGAACTGAAAATCTGTGAGGCGTATGACCATATTGGTTTAAGTACAAATGTGTAGGTATTTAGTTTTTGTCTCGTTTTCAATCTTGACGATTTGGAAACAAGAGTATGTAGTATTTAGTCTTTCTTTTCATTGTCCACAGTCATCCTCTTGTCGGATATTAGTCCCAGATAGCGTACAGACTCCGTCTGAGCGGTTTCAGAGCCCTTTTGATTTTAAAAAAGAAGCAAAAATTATAATTTTAATAATAATTATAAATTATAATATAAGCGAATGGTATTCATTGCTGCAGCTTTTTAATGAATTAAGGAATTCCAATGGATATATAGAGGTAAGGAATGCCAAAAGATATATATAGAAGAGCTGATTCGTAACTGAATACTAAGTATGCCTCTGTTCCCTAGAAACTCACAAGAAAGACTAGAGAAAAAATAAACTAAGAACCTTTTTCAAAAAATTCAATCCTTCCAATATTTTGCAAAAGCTCAACACTTATTTATCACCATTGTTAGAAATATTATTCATAATTAAAATATTAGAAATGTCATTCATGATTCTAAAATTTGAAGAAAAAAATGCATATATTAATTAATAATACTTATTTATAATATATAAATTAATCAATATATCAATATTATAATACAGATGAATCTGATAATCAACATAAAAATATCAATTGGTTTCACTGTTATGCTAAGCCCACAGAACAAACCTGGAATGCTGGTTTGGTATGAACGGTTAATCACAGGCGTACCATAGACTTGTACTCACCATGAAAAGCTTTAAAAATATCTCGAATGACATTCGCACACTCATTTCAACAATGTAATATATTGAATATAGGCTATGTTTAGTTATGATTGTCTTCTGAATATGCTGACGAAAAAGCATGACCCTCTTGCAAGATCGTGAAATTTTCAATTCAAACCCAATTTATGATTATTTTTTACAAGAAATTCATAAATCAGAAGGGATTGGTTAGCATTATAAAATTTTATGTTTATTTCTTCTTCAAGCGGAGATAAACCAATCTATTCTTCAGTAAAAAGTTCAATCGGAGGGTTAATATATTCTGAACACATTTTATTTTGCTTTTAAAATGTTTAAATATGAAGCTCTTGAAAGAAGTGAGCGATATGTAATAATGCACTTCGTAAAATATCAATATCTTAACACTAACAATGAGAAATCGATGATATTTTTCTTGTAGGTTTTTTCTTTTTTTAGTCATCAGAAAATAAGAAAATGTAAGTACAAACACATTTTTTATAAATAAACATAATGTTATAGTATAATATATTCAACCATATAATAAACAGTAAGGGAAAACTTTTAATGTATTGAAAAAAATAGTTATTAAGTATTAATAGTAGTTAGTTTTAAGTTAGTTTTAATAAGTATTTTAAACTTTTTTTTTCTCAGGAGACCAATAAATAATTGCTTTTATTTCCCATTAAAATAGAACTAAGTTAATACCGTATATGATAAATAAAAGTAAATGTCACAAACTAAGATTTCACAAATTTTTAAGTGTTCTATCTAGGGTTGTATCTACATTTGCTAAGTATTGAAATATTGCAATGCTAAGTAATAAAGCACGACTTTTTAATTCATTCATTTTTAATCCGGCTTCAAAATAAAATAACTCCTTTCTGAATAATCAAAATAAGCTACCAGTACATATGAAAGCTCTATTGGCACCTTAGTCCATTACACCATGTAAACATTAAACTTTTTGTCCCAAAAAAAAATTTACTTCCCTTACTTCTAAACTAAACTTATATTTTTGTTCAAGCTTTGTTCTTCCAGAAAAGTTATAGGAGAAGGAATAAGAACTTGAACAATGAACAACGGTCCAAAACCAAATAAGAAATTTATGACAAAGAAGAACACGTAAAAATTAGGAAAACCTATAATATCACTAAAAACTTCTACAGTCATAAATCTAAATAGCAACTAATATTAAATCTCTGATCTGAATTTCAATATACCTAGGTAATAAAATCAGTTGGTAAAATAAAGGTAATAAAAAGAAATAATTCCATATGAATTAGATGGATTTGAGAGCAGTAGGCTATAAAAACCGCAAGTAGAAAAATGGTAGGTAGTTAAAAATTGATTGAAAACGTGAGCCTTGTTGCGCACAATAAACCAGATAATCTATGAAAGGAATATATATGGGAAATGAATTTAATAAATTGAGGTAAAAGATAGATAGAGAGAGAGTGTGTGTGAGAGGGGGGGGGGAGAGTGTGTGAGAAATATATTTTTTAAATACTGCATGATACATAAATAATCTAATTGGTTATAGTCCCATAATTTACCGTTGAGCCAATACAATGAAAATTCACAATTTAAAGTTAGAGACATTCAAAGCATATTTTTTTTCATTTACGGTAATTATAATGACGACATAAACAAAGCCATAACACACAACAGAAAAAAAGGTGATAAGACAATCGCAAAGGTACAAAAGAGACCAGCAAAGAGCAAAGAAGGCGACGACGGAGAAAGGAAGAATTAGCGGAGAGGGGAGCTTTGAAGAGGATCTAAGCCCCGACAGGTCAGCCGCTTCAGGGAAACTTTTCCACTGTCAACTATGTCATCCCCAGGCGGTTACTTCCCAGCAACTTTCTAATAAACAACTCCCGCCCACTTTTCTTTTTCTCTTCATTCCCGTGTCCTTTATTCAATTTAGGAATAATAAACAATAACTCTTGCCTCCCTTTGTTTTCTTCGCCTTTTGCCACTTTTTCTTCGCCATGCGGAAAATAACGAATCGTAAAATAACTTTGAAAATTATCCTGCTGCAAACAATATGGATCATCTGTTATATTGTTCAAATAAAAAACATTATTGTTAAAAAAGACTTTTTTTTTTTATGAATATTCCAGGTGTGTCAATGATACCATAAATTTGTATATGTTGAAATTTCATTACATATTAGCTTTGTTTTGTTTGTTTAACGTGAGTCCCAGATAGTGTACTATGTCCGTCTGAGGAATTTGGTTATATTCAATACAAACGGGTGGACAGGTACCTATGTTTTCTAAGTGTAAATGTGATGTGTTTTGATTTGTCATTATTGAGTCTAATTTTCCATAGTTGTAACAAGTCGGTAGTATGATATATAGTATGATATAGTATGATATATAGTATGAGATGTTGTAAAGTTAATGATGCCTGTGTTGCGTCCAGGTGTTAAGTGATAATTGCTGTATCATCAGCATAAGTTGCAGTCAATGTCTCAGTAATAATAATAATGGGTATGTCGTTAGTGTATATGATATAGAGAAAGGGTGCTAGTATTGAACCTTGGGGGACTCCCGCCAATATTGGATGAATTGAAGAAATTTCCGAACCCTGCCGGACGGAGAAAAATCTGTCGGATAGTAATGATTGAAGGATAAGGTAATAAGGGTACGGTAATAGGGTCTTGAGTTTAAAGAGAAGACTGGCGCAAGACTTTGTAAAACGCTTGAGCAACGCCCAAAAATACTCCAGTCGCATATAGTTTTTGTTCTAAAGCTCCTGCAATGTATTCAGTGACTCTGTGTAATTGATGTGTAGTTGAGAGGTAAGTGCGAAAGCCGAATTGGTGGTCAGGTATCTTTTAATTAAATTGTTAAGTTATAAATTAGATGCCAGAAATTATTGTAGCACTGGTTTGAAATAATTGTATTAAATATAACTTAAAAGAGACTAGCAGTGACAAAAAGTAACTAAATTCTTCGGTGTTCAAGGTTACGCTCGCGTTACTCGTCACCCGTCACTCGTCATGTTCACACTCACGAATATTCCCGATTCAGTTCTCGAACGATTTCTTACGAACTTATAACATAAACAAACATTTGTTTCTGTTTTCTTCTGTCTAATTAAATTAAATCTATTATTAACTGATTTCTATTAATAAAATAAAACTTAGGAATTTGTTTGAAGACTGAAATTCGAATGGAAATGATTTACGAACTACCGGAATGACCTAGCCCCTCCCACGTAGGTTTTGATTGGTATCGTTTAAGTTTCCTAGAATATAATAGAAAATTATGAAATATTTATAAGTTAGCTACTAATTTACAATTTCATTAGTTTTTTTTTTTCATTTTTGACTAATTTAACAATTTGAAAGAGTACTGGGTAGGTGGGTACTAAAAAATAACTGGCGAGATAAAATAAATTGTAGAAGGGATAATAACGGAGGTAAGGAAAATATTATCATAGAAAAACAGTAAAAGAAAATCATCAGCATTTTAAAAACTCCGAGAAACTTAAATAAAAAAAAAAAAGGCCGAAGTATGAATTTTCACGAAGTTAATCAAATCCGTGAAATTATTAAAAGGCCTAATTGCAAACGGAAAAATGGGTTTTGAGAAAGCCGTTTTCATTAGAGCCCCCCCCCCCCCCCCCTGCTCCCGTTGGCTCCAAGTAAAGATGGAGGAATATTTTAATTAAGTAACTGACCCAGTTTTAACACATTTCCATTTCTCCCAGAAACAAGTGAGGACACAACTTCGATAGTAAGAAGTTTCAAGTGAGCAAATATCGAACCGAAGGGGAACAGAACTGATATCTTTCTCTCGTTTCGTATTAAATGTCCTTATTGTGGAGTCACGCTATACAAAGAGATAAATTTTAAATTCCCCCATTAACATTCCATGACATTCGCGGGATTTCCCGAGATAAGGGTTAATCTTTCATGGTCTGAAAAAATAATGCCTCATACCTCCCTATTTTACGATTACATTAAAATATTTATGCAATATAGCTACGGAATGAAGACAATGGCTATACGTTGTAGTGATAATAATAATAATAAAAATGAAGTCTAAACGAACCCGAAGGTTCGGTGCCGACTCCACAACTCGCTCCCTGAACACCTCTATCCACCGACCGCCATCCAGAACCAACTTCGACAAATCTGCCTTCACAAAATCCTCCCACACCCGTCTCGGCCTAATCTTCGGACGTTTCCCATTCGTTCCATATTTATTAATCTTTCAGGAATTCATTCACAACTGAGTTTCGCAATTTCACTCGCCCATTTTATTCGTCTCAATGCTATCACGTCAATTATATTTACCGGTTATAGTTAACTCAGCACCTCGTTGTGTAAGCGTCTGATTCTCCGATTAGCTCATCTCTCATTTTCAAAAACCATCAGCCTTTGCTCATCCCTAAACGTTTCACATCCGTGAGGCACCGTAGGAAGAATAATCGTTTTTAAATCCTGATTTTTAATTCCGGGACGGTAGGAAGGCTCTAGCTAATCAATTTCGCTAATGAAAAGTAGCAAGCATTTCCGGCTATTAAGCCTTGATTTCCACATTTTCGATTTATTTTTTTCTAGTTATCATCGCCTCTAAACATAACATCGCCTACTTTGAACGTGGTCAAACTTTTTCCCCTTAATACCGATATCAGCACAATTTTCACCATTTTTACGCCTGCCCCTATATTTTGTCTTATCCGTGTTTTTTCATTGGGCCTTCGGGTTCGTTAAGCTTTGAACCTATTCTATTGTACTTTAAACACTGTACATTATGGCAGCCTCTGAATAAATGTAAAAAGTGCGATAATTTTTTTTAACTAGCTTTACTAGATTGATCCTACAATAGTGATTTCAGAGATAGGAGGATCATGACATCTTCGAAAATGTTTCTTTTGTTGAACCTTTTCAGTATAATTTATTTTGTCAAAACTCTGAATTTAAAAAAAACACAGCTTCCGTTGGTTTTAAAAATGTATTATTTCCCCTGAGAATGTGCACTATCACCGGCACAATCAGAGAAAATGAACTTTGTGGAGATGCCAGTGAAATTAAAACTTGTTATGAATAAAAGTAAAAAATGATTGGCAGAATAAAAAATAATCCATTAGTCACACCGAGGTACGAATATAACAAAAATTTAAATAAAAAATAATATCCGATATTGCCAGACCGTTGGCAAATTTCAAAATGTCAAAATGTCAAATTTCAGTCGACTGCTGGTCCTAATAAAGAAACGAGGTTTCAGATCTTAATAATTGTTCAGGTCTCTAATCCTTTCAAGATTGAAAGCTAAATCAAGTATGATACGAGGGAATTGATATTTTTCAGGCATTGATCAAAAGACAATGGAGAAACTCCATCAAGCCTGGTTAAATATCGATTTAAAGAAACCATCTCCATGTCTTTTGGAACAGATCATTTGCATATACTGACGGGAAAGAATGCTCGCTGTCAGAAACGTCACATTCAACCTAATTAATTTCGGTATTGTTCCATTTCCCCGGCCCATTGAAATGTATTCTTGATGTCATTTAAAACCTGTCGAAGCTGTTGAAGCTAGCGTTGCTAATTTCGCCGTGTGCCATGTTAATGGAAGGGCTGAATACTTATCAGCAAATCCGAATTCTCATTAGGCAGGCTATAAACTGATATGAAATTCATAAGCCGAGAAGGATAACATACAGCGTATTCACCTATAAATTATACATGTCTTTGAATATCGAATACGGGGATTCAATCAGCTGAAGAATAATTAAAATGGCAGTTTTGAACATTCCGGTAATATTTTACACAAACTCGATAAATCGACCAACATATAATTTTAAATTATACACATATTATTTTCTCAAGTATTTTGAAAATTAAATTCATTCATTTATAGTCATTCCTCTATGAACCGCTCTGCGCAGTGTGACGAGGAAGTCTGTATAGCCTTCTCCAGATCTGTCGGTCATCTACAAGCTGCCTTGTGTCGTTCCATTGAATTCCTCTTTTCTGGAAAACCTTCTTAACTTCGTATTCCCATTTTATTCTAGGATGGCCTCTTCCTCGCTTCCCGTCTACATAGGCTCGATATACCTCGCTACCAACTCTAATCTGCTCCATCCGCAGAAGGTGTCCCAGCCATCTCAACCGATTTTCCTCGGTTTGTTACATAATTGAAAAATTAAAAAAAAAGGGGTAATCCACAAGATACTAATCAAATTTAATATATCCATCAGGACTAATTTATTCTCTTCACAAAAATATTTTCAAATTATACAAAAACACATATTATGAGGAGAAAAAAATATTTAAAAATTATTTCCAACCGGCCAACAAAAAATCTTATATTGTACAAGGTCGCAATGGGATCAAACATTTATATTTGCATTTAATATTCTACGTTAAAATTTATTGGAACGATAAACAAAGGAGAATTATCCCAAAGCCTCTAGGGAACCCCCAATTACTCTGTATTCTTCACTAAAATCCTCCATTTACCAGAATATGGTATAAAATGTGGCCTGATTCGAACTCAAAACACATGAAAATACAAGTGGAATGATTTTTTTTTTCAGAAAGGTCTAATTAATTATTGTAATGCCCATACAATCAGATTTTGTAATTTTTAATAAAGTACGTGTTTAATTTATTTTTAAACTTAACAAAGCACACTTTAACTGCATTTCGTGGCAGTATTTAATTCAAGTATAAAAACGGTATAACCGAGGCGGGATAGTTGGTAGTCTAGTCTCAAAAAAGATATCACTTACAGTTTATGAAAAAAAATAATTAAAAATAAAAATTAAATAATTAAAATTAAAAATTTTATTTATAAATAAAATTGCAAAAATAACGCGCCTGTCGTAGAATACTGTAACATCTCCGAAAAATTCGATTTTGAGTTTTTTACACCAAATCATTCAAAATGACGTTATCTTTATGTGGTATAAACTGTAATAAGTTTAGTTGTTTAGTTGGCCGAGGAGAGGCGGAACTTACGGAAGTGGAGGTATTATCGGAAATTTTTTCTGCAAATTAGTAGTCGCACATTAGGTAAAGTGAAAAATAAATCAAAAGAAAAATAGTTAAGTAACAAATTCTGCCAATAAAATCAACGATCAGAAAAAAAGGAATAATTAACAAAGGCAAACTGAAAAATGTAAAAACTTTAAACGCCATTTCCCAAAAGGTTAGATTTTCGAGATGTCACAGCATTCCACAGAAGGTGCGATAAGAGTTATAGATATATCAATGCTAATGAACAGTTCAAAATAGAGAAAAACTATTTGTAACATAAGATTTTTCCTGAGATTGGCAGGGGTACCGGGGAAAAATTCTGATACGAAACAGGCGCCGAAGCCCGAAAAAATTTGGGAACCCTTGTTCTATACTGAATACTCATTACATATGAAATAATTATGAACCAAGATATGAACTGGGTTCACACAAAAGATATATTTATAGTATACTTTTATTCATAAATTGATTCCTACAAACTTTCAAACTTACTCCCTTCACTCCCCTCTTCCCCTGACTTCTTCGGCTATTTCATAGAGGCTGCTTGAAATATTAAGGAACACAATCTGGAGCTGGCATAGCGGACATTTTAAAATTTAACGGAAGGAAGGAGATGCTGAGCCTGGTTTATCCCTTTATTTATACCTCTTCCCTCTTCTTTACGTTTCTTCCACCCCCCCCCCCCTCACTCACACTCTCACTCTTTCTCTCTCTCCCTCTCTCTCTCTCTCTCTCTCTCTCTCTCTCTCTCTCTCCCCCCCCCCCTCTCTCTCTCCCCCTCTCTCTTTATTTAAATAGTTCTCATCAGTCAGTGGTTTCCTTTTGGTTGCGATTTTTACTAAATTGTAAAGCAGCCGTTGGGCACTTTACAACACCAATTAGACAAATGAAAAAGTTAAGAGGAGGTAATTAGGGTAATAGCTGAGAACTCCGTATTTTACCTTGACCCGAGACAGAAAACTGCAGGGACGTCTCTTTCTCTGTCTCAAGGTATAATTAATTTTCTTCATTAATTTATTTAATCCCGGGAAACTTCTCTCTCAAAGATCACCGAGTTAATTAGTTCCACGATTCGATAAAATTAATATGTATTAATGAAATTACTTTTTGACTAGACATTTTGTTTTATAATAATTGTATATGTGTGTATTAATAAATAGGAAAACTAACAAAGGTAGCCGTATTTTTTTTGTTATAATTTGATTTGATAAAAACTAAGAACAGTTCATCAATTTTTTCGTTGCTAGGATTTTTGGCCTGCCTTTCACGTATTTAATAAATCATGAATAATCCTCCTAAATGAAGATGGTTTTTGAAAACATTTAAAAAAAATTGTATTCAAATCTTTTATAGATGGATGGCAGGGTTGTTATTCATTATATTACAAAAATAATTATAAAAAAAGACCAATAAATGAAATAGAATGACAAATGAATCGGCGTCTGTATTACTGAAGATTTGGTAGTGTATAAATATGAAGAAATATGTATCCATCCGTAAAAAAAAATTATTGAAAAAAAATCTATTCTTTATTTTTTTATTTTTCTTGGTGGAGGTAAAAGCAAATTTTGTATGCACTTGCAATTATTATTTTCATCTGGCATGAACCTCGTTCCTTGTATCCTAGTAGCTGTTGATGGCCTTAGGCAAATAATGACCAAGTGACTGCCAATCAGATTGATAGCCAGTCGAAGAACAAACCATGAAGACAAGATTTCACAATCATGAGACGAGGAAATAAATCCACGATTTAGTAACTTACTGACCTTGGAACGGTTCCAGTAAATCAGAGCTTGACTTCTGTAACACAGATCCAACGTACATGCAAACGACAAGGGTGACAATGGTTCAAGGACGTACGAGATGCCTCGTTTCTTCAAATTAATTGGACATATGAATGTTCCAACATTCCCTTCCCGAGATCTTCGGATACTTATAATAAGGATAAATTAAACCGAAAATATAAGTTCCACTTAACTCATATATACCATCGTTTTCTCTGACGGAAATTTTAAGAAGTGAAAACACAAGGTTTTCAGAAACACAGCCTTTAAAGTATTTTGTGAGTGACGTATGTTTCGCGGTAAAAATGTAAATTCGATGCTGATAGCCTATAGTTTAGTAGCACTTTGAAAGCTACCATGATCATCCGGCAGCAAAGGATGTCAACAAACAAGTCCTGAAAAGGAGATGAAGAAAGATTCTCCACGTCGAACGGTTCTCGTAACTTCCACAGTTAGGGTGCCAGAAAAAAGAAAGAAAAAGGTTAATGGTATTTCGTTTCAATAAAACGAATATTGCTTAGGTATGTCATTGTCATCGAAAAATTGGTATAATGAAAAAAAAATGGAAATTGAAAAATCAAACATTTTGGTGTTCTTTTATTTATTTCTATTTTATTTATCCATCATTATTTTTATTTTTATTTTATTTAGGAATATCATTTCTTCAAAATTTTTATTATCTTTTTTTTTTTTCGGCTATGAAACCTATGAACTGCCGCTTTATGATTCTCAGAGTGTACAAAAAAGTGCTTGTGAAAGTGGGCAATAAAACCAAAACTCACTATCTTTTCATCGATTTTAAGACAGCGTAATACGTTTAGAGCTTTACAGTGGTACGTTTAGAGAATTAGAAGTTCCAGAAAAACTTTGATCACTATGAAGGATTTCAGATGTTTGATTAAAATAACTGGAGAATGATCCGAAGAATTCCATACTAAATAGGAATTCGGCAGACGATGCTGTGGCCTGCATTGTTCAACCTTTCACTTGAGAAGACCGTCACAGACGTTTTTTATTAAACTAAATTTTTGCATTTTTTTTCGTATGTATGAAAAGAAAAGGTAATATTATTAACGCTTTGCCTACCGGAGAACGTCGGAGAACCTAGTCGAAGGTGGGAATCGGTGAGGGCTTATCTTGTGGTGTAGGATAGGACGGAGAGAGGTGGATGGAGGTGTGTAGGGGGCGATTGGTGGTATCGGCATCGGGCCTTAGGGTTCGTTAAGCCTTTATTCTTCTTATTCTATTCTTGTGGTTTTGGTTTTTTCTTTAATAATCAACTAAGAATACAGTCTTTTCAGTCAAAAGTGTTAAAAGTGTTTGTTAGCAATGATATAATACACAAAGACTTAGACATGCGAACTATTTCGGAAACAGCCAAAGAAAATTATAATAGCTTTCACCTAAGACTGACCTACAATACAAACCCTCTTACGGAAGCCTTAAGATGCTCGCAAAACCCCTTCAGCCCACCACGTCGACTACGAAGGTGGTGGCCAAGAGACTTGCTGAGCTAATTTGTCATTTCCAGAAGGAACGCTCATGTAGCAGCCAGCAAAATTTGCTCATTGCATGTAATTTGCAGATCGCAAATTTATAATTGTTAAACGTTTGTTATTAAATAAAATAAAATAAAATAAAATAATGATACATCAATCTATACCACACAATTGATAAAAATGGAAATATATGTAATTATAAAATTTAATATATGGAATCTAATAATAAGCTTACAGGGTTACGTTAACAGCTTACAGTGTTACATTAACGGAAGAGTAACAAAATAAAATAATTATATTATCTTGAAACATCCTTGAAAAATATTTTAAAAACAATCTCTATTGGCTTGGAATTATCAAATAATAAAAATACAAAAGAGGAATGATACGATAACGGATGGAGAAGGAGAAACCAGCCAAGGGGTAACAGCTCACTTAGTGGCGAAGGTAGGGGAGGGGAGTGGATGGACTGGCTGGACAATAAATGTTACCTAATGTTCCTCTTATCTCCCAACCCCCTTCCCCCCACTACCTAATATCCTCTTCCCACTCTTAATATGAAAATATAAATTGTAAAGCTGTTATCGTGGTCGGCAATCCACCGTTCGGAATGCTCTCTTAAATCGAACGAGCTACGAGAACCAGATATTAACGGCACTGTTCAAGGGACAAGGGAATATATATATATTTTTTCTTTCTATGAAATTTATTTCGATATTTACGAAGAAATATCATTTTTTAAATTTACCTACTCAATGACGGTTAATAAAAGGTCACACGAGGTCAAAATGTCCTTAGGCTAACCAGTAGTTATCTATTCCATCAAATACGTACAGTAATCTACTCACAGGATTTATTTCCTCTAAATCTAAAGACAGTTTGGATACATCAGGACAAAAAGAGGACGAGGTGTGCACTCCCACGCGGGGCCGTTCTGGACAAGTGGCTCTGATCAGCCCTGATGGCCCTCTATCGATACATCAAGTCTTTACTACATCGATTCTTTACCTCGCCTGCTTCTGCTATCTATCTTTATTCAATTCCATTTGTCTTTGAGTAGCATTCCGAGGAATGGTCTCAAGGCTTGTAAGCATCCTGCAGGAGAAGCTTTGGGAATTGTACCGTTCTACTCACCGCAATCGCCAGGATATTCCACTTGATCGATCCTTTGATCAGAGCTAACTATTTTGTAGCTACTCCATGATCCGTGACTAGAGGAAGACAATTAAAAATTACCTTCACTTTACCATAAAGTGACCCTGCTTCCACAATACAAGAGGACTTGGGAAATTTTAAATCAGAAATGTTTCTCGAGTTTAAGCCCAACTGTAAAAAATCACGATTGACAAAATAAATTAAATAATGAAGGCTTAACGAACCCGAAGGTTCGATGCCGACACCAGGACTCGCTCCCTGCATACCTCTATCCACTGACTGTCATAAGGGAATTCTCCTCCCTCCGTTGGACGTTTCCCATTTGCCACTTTATTAATCTTCTCTGAATTCATTAACTATTGAGTTTCGCGATTTCACACGCCCATTTTATTCGTCCCGTTACTACGAAGTCAATTGTATTTAACGTTAAAATACCTTGTATGTCACATCTTAAATGTGTCACTCAGTTCGGCGTGTAATTCTTCGGATAGTTCATCCTTCTCGGGTCCTATTATTCTATGAAGTACTTTAGTTTCAAAAACACTAACCCATTGCTCATCCCTAAATGTCAGCGGCCAAGATTCGCATCCGTAAACGACCTTTGAAAGAATAATAGTTTTGTAAATCCTAATTTTTTAGTTTCGGGACAGAAGGCGCGAGCTAGCAGGCTAGCTAAAAGTAGCAGGCTACTGAAGGCTTTACCCCATAGGCGAGGTACTCACCAACCTAAAAAAGCTAGTCTCTCAAACCACATCCAGTAACTCAGTTTTTTCTTATTATGTGCTTATTTTACATAAACTGCTTTCTATGGTATGGAAAGCTAATTTCATACTTTGTAACTTTAATTTATTTCAGCAGTCTATTGCAGTTTGTAACATCATTGGGAAGCTTCGTAATCACAAAGGTTCGGAATAAAGTTAGAGTTAAATATTATCCAAGTTCATTGAATCAATAAAAACATTTTCTGTCATTCAAGGAGAAAAACAATTACTTTAGCCCTTAAACCAATTAATAATCAATTCAATAAGATAGTCTTTAGAACAGGTTTCAGCATTTCCCCCATTCTGGTGGGGCAGGTATGTAAATCGGACTTGATACCATTTTTATAGTTTAAGAGTAGAAGAATAGTTATAGAATAGTTTAAGAGCTCGTTTTGTATGCTAGGTTAAAATTGTGACTTTGAACTCCATATGATGAACTGAACCCACTCGTCTTATATAAGTCATAATTATTTTATTTAAGCTTAGTATTTATGTAGAAAGGAATATAATATAGATTAGATAATAGATATAATCCCGACTCCTCTTCTTTAGCCGAAAAATTTACCAGTTCTAATAAAATAGTCTCAATTTTCTGCTCTCATTACATGACACAACAACCTTTTTCAAAACTATATTTCACACAGTTTAAATGTTTTTAGCATGGATAATATTTTGGGGCAGGTTTTCCCTCCACTCAATCTTGGACTGTAGCTTTGTCACATGGCATAATATAAATTATATTAGGTAGCATAGTATAATGATTAGCATATAATAATATAATAATATATGTATATATATAATATAATATAGATTAGATAATAGATATAATCCCGACTCCTCTTCATTAGCCGAAAAATTTACCAGTTCTAATAAAATATTCTCAATTTTCTGCTCTTATTACATGACACAACAACCTTTTTCAAAACTATATTTCACACAGTTTAAATGTTTTTAGGATGGATAATATTTTGGGGCAGGTTTTCCCTCCACTCAATCTTGGACTGTAGCTTTGTCACATGGCATAATATAAAATAGATTAGGTAGCATAGTATAATGATTAGCATACAATAATATAATAATTAGCATCATATATAGATATATAATATAATATAGATTAGATAATAGATATAATCCCGACTCCTCTTCTTTAGCCGAAAAATTTACCAGTTATAATAAAATATTCTCAATTTTCTGCTCTCATTACATGACACAACAACCTTTTTCAAAACTATATATCACACAGTTTAAATGTTTTTAGGATGGATAATATTTTGGGGCAGGTTTTCCCTCCACTCAATCTTGGACTGTAGCTTTGTCACATGGCATAATAATATTATTTTGATGCGCGGTCATAAGGTCTTAAGTCACTATTTGAGCATTTGGAGAGTATGTCGTGTGATATTACAGCACGAAATCGGAGCTATTAAGGACTTAAGTCAACATTTTCTTTTTATGAAAATAACAATTACAAATAACATAAATATTTAGATTTTACATAATATTTTGAACTTTGCTGTTGCTCTTATAAAAAAATTCAAAATTTTGACTTAAGCCCTTATGACTGCGCATCAGAGGTATAAAGTTGATTAGGTAGCATAGTGTAATAATTAGCGTATAATAATATAATAATTAGCATTATATATATAATATAAAAATTAGCATAATTTAATATAGATTTAGCCGAAAAATTTAGCAGTTATAATAACATATTCTCAATTTTCTGTTCTAAATACATGACACTACAACTGATTCAACCTTTTTCAAAACAATATTTCACACAGTTTAAATGTTTTTAGAATGGATAATATTATGGTACAGGCTTTCCTGCCATTCAATCTTGAACTCTAGCTTTGTCGCATGGCACTTTCATTCGAGATGAACCACGTGTTACCTCTTCTATTGACCTTTGAATAATAATAATTCAAGCAATGATTTCATAATGCCGACAGGAGAACAAAGGACAATAAGTACCGCAATAAACTTCATCTACTTCAATATGCTCGACATAATTCAAAAAAATAAAACAAGACGAAGTTGGATGATAGCCTATGCAAATAGGGAGCCGGCACGCTCTGAGGCTAATGGGTCTCCCATCCTACCATTGTAACAGGAGATAAAACAATTAATTGCCCTTCGGATAAAAGGTGTGTTTTTACCAATAGCTATTGTTGTATCAATGGGCCCGACGCTCGGGACCTAACTTTATCTAGTAAGTAGATTAAACCGTCATAACTCAACGCCTACCGCTCGCCAGTGGAATGCATAAGGAGCAGGTGGGAGATACCGGTAGAACTCCTTTGTTCTTTCGCTACGATACTTGCCGGGTGTGAGAGGGGAATAATCCGAATAGTAGAACTTTTAAGTCGCTACGATAGCCGATATAGGATTACACCCATTTCCCCCGATTACACTCCGTGTCTTACTATTTTCCTACTGAATAATGTATTTCTTTGTTGAAAGTATCCGGTAAGAGGTCAGGTAACGAGATGACATCTAGGATTGGAGTATCGCATGGATACAGTGCTTCACTTGCTCCAGGAGGCCGCTATGTTTTATTCAAGAAGGTCTACCGACTTCAGATCCTTTTCAACTTCCTAGAAGGGTAGTTCTGTAGGAAAGAACTCGAGAAGAGATCGATCTGGTAGGAAATTGGAACGGAGTATATCAAAAGAGTAAAAACTACACAAGTTAAATATAAAAGGAATACAGAGAGTTAATTTTTGCATTAATGTTTAACTATCTTCTGCAAGTAAAAATTATATTATTTCTAAAGGATATTTTTTTTTTTTGCCGGTCTGCCTTATCTTCATTCTTAAAACTTTATTAAATTTGATTATCACCTGTGATAAAGTGGTTAGCATAGCATACCGCGGTGGCCCTTAAATGGAGTAAACAATCCTTTGCTGTGCTGTCCTTCGGATGGGACGTAAAATAGAGGTCCCGATCCTGTACGATTTCAGGTACTCCTTAAAGATTCCTGCCATAATTATACCTGGATAGGCAAAATTTAGGACTCCCACTTTAACATCGTCCGATTAGCCTCACGGGCTTAATTTTGATTACTTCCCTCCCCTCTAGTCCAGAAAAATAGTCGAATCACCATAAGAAACTTTAGGTATTTTATTCCAAAAAAATTAAAAATATAAATCATGAAAATCAGATATTTCTAAAATCACATATTTCTAAAAAATCTATTAAAATTGTTCCCGTTTATCATGTAATAATAGAAGAACAGAAATGTAGCTTTGAGCTCAAAACAAAAGAACATTTAAATTGGTTACTTCACAACAAAACTAATGGGTACCAGAGCACAATGAAATTCAGAGCACAACATTCAATACATAGTGTAATCTAATAAAGCTTCCAAATAACATTATCTTTCCTAATTCTAACTCGAAATAATGTTCTAATGTGAATTGTCCATGATATGAGTTTATTTTGAATTTTTTTTTCTGGGCTCAAAAGGGAAAAAGGAATAGGATAAATCAGAAAATAGAACATTATTACAGTGTGCAGATTATTATAGATACACCAATATATCTCAAAAACTCATAAAAATTTACTAGTTCAATATAAAACAACAAAATAACCTCGTTAAGAACTTTATGAATTAAAGATCAGAGGACAGAGCAGGGCTAGGCGATATTGATGGGTGGCCGCACATGGTAATGCTTTATTCAATGCACCTCATCACACTGCACTATCTCGAGAGCTAATGAGGCCGAGCCACTCTTCTAGTTAGCTCTAATAGATATCGGCTAATGTCGGCTATTTCCACTGTCACTTTGACGAAAGCCCAGGGGACTTTGATTAAATACCAAATTTAAGTCAGTTAAATTTACAAAATTACTTAATACGTTTGAAAAAATATTACTTACTTTGGAAAATGACATTAAAGCATGACAGATCACAACGCATAATATTCACACTCCGATGAGATACATGCCCACCAGCTTATATTGGTGACTACCAAATTCCTCAAACGGACAAAGTAAAGTATCTTGGACTAATATTTGACAGAAGGATGACTTGGGACCCTAATGTCGAAATGAAAAGACAGACATTATACAAGCAACTGAAAAATTATACTCGCTATTTTCGAAATCATCAAAATTGTAAATCAGACAGAAACTCAATACATACACATAATTACTGAAGCCTGTATGGGCATACCCCTCACTAATTTATGGCTGAGCAAAAAAGACCCACTTACAAAAACCACAAACCTTTCAATCCAATATTTTACGACTAATTACGAACAGACCTTAGTACGTTGGTAGAAACACTACATACGGACTTAAAATTACCAACTATCGACGAACAAATAAGAACCCTCTATTCTGGCTTTCATATCAAATTGCACGGACATAACCACAGACTTATGGCTTATGGACAGACTTATAATGGCCACGGCTAACGTGCCTTTTATGAGGCGACTGAAAAGGGGCTGAATGAGAGACCTCCTCAACTGAATCAAGACCGGGATGAGATGATGTGCTGCTGGGCACTACTTTCCCTCATGCCTATAGCTGCCAACAGAACAGGAGTTTATATCTCAGTTGCACCACGTGCGAATAAAGGTACAAAGTTAAAAAAAACAAAAGATAATTTAGGGACGACTTTACTAAAATCACGTTCTGCTAACTAATACCGGAAATGATCTCATCCAAATTAATACCATGATATTAATTTTTATTCAATGATTTTTTGCTCGTTTCTGAAACGAGGTATATGTTTCATAGATTAGAGAATTGGAATCATAAAATTTACAAATTCAACACTAGAGTAAAGCGCGTAAGGTAAAAGGAACATATCCATACAACATTCAAATGAAAAAATACATATTGATAAGCGTTACTATGTCCCTATATACCTATCAATTAGAAGATATGTCGTAAAAAGTCTGAAAATAACTATAATTTCAAGCATCAAGTTGGATACGGATAAACTCTCCATTCCCATAGAGCTCGAAGCGATAAAACCACAATAATATAAAGAACTATATTGATGATTGGTCATAATCGGCCTTCATAAATTTTAAGCCTCTTTAAACAGTAGTTAAGAAAACGCCAATAATTCTGGTTATAAATGCAAACCTACGATATGCAATGCTCAATCAAAAGACTCTATATAAAAATGTAACCACCACATAGTGTTTGAACATCATAGAAGATAGTAGGGGTGGATGGAGTTGGACAGGGCATGGTGGCTAAGGTTCTGATGGAACTTTGAGGATTTGGTTAGGATAACGTCGAGGACAAATGGGATTTTAAGGTAGAGTTTTGTTTGAAACGTAGTAGGTAGCATTAACTATATTACGTTGATGCAATATTAGTGGAAGAAAATGGATCCATCCCCGTCATATCACCAAAGAACGTATAACTATACTTATTTTATTAAGATACACATTCACACCTCTGTGCTGATATAATTTATTGATCCCCGCACCTTATCAAGTAATATCATTGAGTGCAAAGGCTTAACCTAATCCGGCACTTCACACTTTTATGGTAGGTACCTCGACAAGGCCTACGACTTGATCATCTGTCCAGGATGGGTGTGGCCTCAGGTACACCTACTCCCTCTCTAGGGAAAATGACACTTTCTCCATCCCACTTGTAATGGCAGTTCTTTCGGCGATCTTATCTCTTCGGCAAACGGAGGGACAACTTATTCATCTCACATCTGTATTCAGCATCTAGCGCGGGAGTGTTTTTCGAAAATAAAACAGGACTAATTTGCTGTGATATTTCCATAGCTCCCGTTATGTAGCAAATAACGGATTACCAGTTTACTGGCACTCCTGCCCGTATTTTATCTCAATTAAAATGTTTGAATTTTTGAAAAATTGGAATTCTATGTATGTTTGGAATTATTTAAACCTATATTGATTTACAGATTTTTTAAAACATGTTTATTCAAACCTGTTAAAGATAATATTAAAAATCAGTGAATGTGCAAATATAAAATTTTATAAAGTTGCATGAGAGGCGTTAGGGAAGATCATTAAACAGCGGAATCTCCTCCTGGCTTGATGTTAGTATCTATTGTTGATCAAGGAGGTCCCTCATCCAACTCTTACAGCTTTCTGTGGCTGGCGTTATTTTTTTTTTATTATTGGCGTCTTTGAGTGGTGAAACCCACAGGTCATCAACGCCTGCCATTGCTCATGCTACACTGAAGAAGGAGCGCAGTAGTCATTTATTTTATGAGATTTTATATCATTAAAGAGGGCGTTAATGAATTATACTTGCAATTAGTAAAGGATTATTTTGGTTTGTTGACAGGCAGCATGTGAAGGTGAAAGATTAAACTTAAGAAAAATTTACAATATTAATAATAAACGCATTCGAAGGTTCGATGTAGTAGCGGATCCAGAAATTTTCTGAGGTGGGGGCGCATTTTTTTTTTTTTTAAATTTTTGTGTAATAAAGGACCTAATTTAAACTATTAGTGCACATTTAAATAGTAAATTTATATTAAATGTTTAAATAAAATCCATTTTTCATTTAAGGATATTTAAAAAATCATTAAAGATATCCCTTTTTATACAGAAATATTAATAATTGATCTGTGTCCTCAACTCCCGGGGGAGGGGGGGGGGGGGGTAGCGCCCTGGATCCGCCACTGGTTCGATGCCTCTCTACACATCTCTATCCACTGACTGCCGTCCTAACTTCGACAGTTACCTTAGGGAGATCCATGACTCTCTGCGGTGTTTGAGAACAAAAATTTATAAGCAGGACTTAATCCTAAGTCAAGTCTGACGTTAGGTACGCTCTCATGATTGTGGTCAGTGAGTCTAACGGACTTTGCAGGGAGGAACTTCCTAGGAATTTCCACAGTACATCCCCATTCCACCAGCCATGGGACGCTCCCCATACGCGGTAATGAGATCCATTATAATCAAGAATTAGAATAAAGAATTAATTAAAGAATCAGTTTAAAAAATTAAATTAGAATAAAGCTATAGGAAAAGAAACTGGAGTGGATACTAGAAACAAGATGTTGTAACGTACAAAATAATGGATTAGTTGATATAAACAGACTAAAATAATAATGATAAAGGTCTTGTGAATGATTAATTGAATCTATGCAGATCAATTTCAATACATACTCAACTATCTGAAATCAATGTTCAGTAAAGTAAGAGTCAATAATAAAAATTCCTCGTTATTTCCTTGTGGAAAACAATTAAATCGATTAACTTTTCTTTTTTTCTAACAATATTATTGGGTACTTATAATTTTTTATTCATCTTGAAGAAAAGAATATAGCTAATAAGAAATAAATAAAACAGAAAATGGTTATTAATCGTGACAACTTATTATAATCATTTATTCGGGATCAGAACAATAGGTATATCTTAAAGCACAGTTGTTTATTGGTTCTGAGAACTATCTTATTAATTGATTCAGGTCACCTCCTGGTTCCAAACATATCCGAACATATCGTCGAATCGGTCCTTACAAGTTTAATATTGATTATGGACTTAACGAGGGCACTCACACCGCTATGAATACATTATCTAAATTTTCTACCTAGGCAGTGTTTGTTTGCGTTATATTTTATATCGGCGCGAACAGGTAGGAACTGGAATGGAATTAACAAGGCGCTATAAATTTCGCTTCATATCTCTCGACGTGAATGTAATATTAATTAGTCATAAAAGTCTTTCCTTTAGTTCGTTAGAATCCAAAAGGTCGTCCATCATATCCAAGCAGTTATATTTCACTAATGATTATAATCAACTATTAAAATCGGATCAAGATTATAAATTACATTTATTTATATATTGAAAATAAACGTCACACACTGTCAACATTTTTAATTCAATATTATATTCTAATAATAGCTGATTTCCTCCTTCGAACTGATAATCTATAAAAGGCTTCAATCGCACAGTCCACTGTCTAAGAATATTGATGCAGCATGGAGATATTAATATGCGTTAATATTAATTATTTAGTTTTCATTGCCATTACTCATTTTTTTTTTATCGTATTATTTATTTAGTTTGTATTTATTACTTCTGCAGTACATACGTTTTGGTTGTTACTTTAACATGCGTATTTCTTTTGCTTGACTTCTAAGAGCCCAAATACCACATGCCTTGAATATGACAGCACCTATTGTTTACAAATAAATACTAACAAATTAATTTTAAAAAACAAAAAACAGGAAAGGAAACTACATACATCTACCTACATACGTACTTCCCATTGTTTTTACTTATTTGTGCGGGAAAAAAATAAAATAATAAAAATTAATATGTTCTATGTTTCATATCATAAATTTCAAGTCTCTGGAACACAAAATTATCAAGAAGGTTAACCACGTCTGATCTTTGATTACATCAGCTTTTATTTTATTTAAAAGGAAAATTGAGGTCTGTTATAACTGACCCAGATAAACACATTTAGTTAAATAAAAAATAAATAAAATGCGTTAAAATTCTGTCTAATATTCCATCTAACTAAGGTTAAAACAATTTGTTTCAAAACCCGTTGAAAAAGAAACGCATTAAGAAGGTTTAAAATATATTCCTTTTTCGTTTATTTTTTTTTATTTTATTTAGACATTTGAATTTCATCAGGGGTTTAAAACAATCAACATGCTACACTAGGACCTTTAATACTTGCTCATACAACCCAATTATCAATAATATAGTTGCCCATTTCAAAATCCGATAGTACATTTCGTTGAATGTATTAGGATTAGAATCCATGTCTTTCCGTTTTTCTGTTTTCCCGAAAACTTGAACTAGACGAAATTTGGAAAAACGGGCACCAATTAAAAAAAATCATAATATCTACTTATTAAAAGATGGATAAATGTTGAAATTGTAAAAAAAAATCTTTAAATAAGTTGTGTAATATAATGATTTATTCAAATTTTCCAATCAGAGCAGAATAAGCTTATTGGCTTTAATGTAACAATCTTTAGCCTTTCAGTCTGGCCCACTTTGTTTAAGTATGGTTAGTTACTATTAAAAAAAAAATAATAATAATAATTATGTTTTTTATTTTATAACTGTAAACGTATTTACCATTAAATATTTTGGTATAGTTTTTGTAAATAGTAAGCATTAATATAATGATGCAGTAAATTGGAGATTAAAAAACTTGAAATTTCAAAAAAAGTCATTAATAATCTTGATATATTTATTTACAGTTAATAATACATTATAAACTACCAGAAAGCTATTAAATTAATCCTGGATAACTAATATTTTATTCGACTATTTAATTCAATAATTAAACATAACTTCAATCAGAACCTTTAGTTATCATAATAAAACTTTCTAGGCATTATTGTATGTAAGTTATTATAACGATATGGTTTCCCTATTTATCATTTCCCTTAATTTATTGCATTCTCAATATAAAATACCAAATTTTTTATGTGTAATTTATCTAAGCAAATATGTGATACAGTACAAAGGACTTTATTGATCGGCGATTCCTCCAGAAAGGTGTCCTGTCAATTATAGTGTTTTATTGACTTAATAAACCAGATGTCAGAGCATTGACAATACGCTATAATAGCATAAAATATTTCGACGCGGTGATGGTTTAAGTGCTGGATGGTGACTCCTACATACAGCAGTTAAGGGGGGAATCGGTGGTACTGTTTCATGATCCAAGTTTATTGTGCCTGTACCCTGTACCTCGTCGGCGATAACTCAAGGTAATGTTCAAGATGGGACAAAGCGAAAGATATATGTACATAGGGTGACGGGATGTTCAGGTGGTGTGTTTTCATTATATTCAAAGGTATCATCATTTTTTTCCCACTCTATCCTACTTTAACTTGACTCAACTTTCCCCAAAAAAATCCGAAAAAATCGTGCTCGTTATTTGTTCGAATTTGTTATAAAACGAGTGCAAACAAACTCCTTAATAGATCTAACATAATAGGAAAAGGACTCCATCATGTTACAATCATGATCCGTCACCAACTAAACCTTTTTCTTATCCTGTAGGTTCTGAAGTAGGTAACCTTAATCAATATGTAACGTTCACTAATAACGTATCTTAACATTATTTGTCAGACGATATTTAGTCGATATCTATTTAATAGACTATCGTGTGGATGCTTGTAATCTCCCAATAAACTATCATGATTATAATGATTGTTTATCCTGGGGGAGGGATTTTGGTTATAGTTTATCTAATTCGACAAATAACATCATTAAATTGAAACACATGGTTTACAAGGGACATATACATATACTATATAAGGACTTAATTTGAAGTATGAGAAACATAAAATTATAATCTTGACAACATGTTTAAATACCATCCATTTTTCAATAAAAGACATCAACCATTAATAAATAGGATGGATTTTTATGTAGTAAGGAATTACTACAATTTTGTTTCTCACCGTTGCACTTACCCAAGTACTAAGGAACATCTAATAATGATTATTATTATCTAGTTTATATATTTAATACTTTTTCAATAAATGAATATTTGATATTTTTTTTGTGGCCTTAACCTTATTTTAATATATAAGAAAGTTTTGAGTGTAATATGGTATTTAATATTCTTGCATTATGTGGATAAAATGAAATTCTGGGATATAGATTTAGAATTCAATTACAATTAAAAAATCAGGATCAAGTACCACCAGTCTCTGTCTTTTGTAAGTAGTTTGTCAGTCCAGGGTTTCAGTCCAAGCTCATAACAACGTAAACATTCTACTTATCATATTGAAAAAGTAAAAAAAAAGTAAAATAAAAAAAAATACGTCAACCGTAATTTATTCACACCAAAAACATATTTCTGTTTTTCCTATCTTTCTTGTAAGCATATCTGCTAGTTACTATAATAGATCACAAATTTAATTAAAAATTCCAGAAGCCATCTATATCTAAACAATTAAAAAATAACTGTTTAAAAAAATAAAAACAGATTTTAGGAAATATTACAATTTTAGGAAATTTTTAAATGCTATAAGTGTAGTTCTTATCATATCCGAAATAAATTGTTACTTTTAAACACAATTACTTAATAGGATTAAAATCTGACCAAAAAAAAAATGTTAAAATTTTAAATAATTGTTGAAAATACAAACACTTTTATATTTTTATAAATACCTTTATATTTATATTTTATAAATACCTTCATATTTATATTTTTTATAAACATATGAGTTTTATATTAAATATAGATTTAAAAAGTACTAGATGATCATATTATGAAAATATTCAGCCATGAATAAATCTTCTTGAAATAAAACAATATAAATAGAAATAGTATTCATACCTAATGATGTCAGATACAAATAAAAATAAAAGACTGTCAGCATCTCAGAACATACCTGAAACAAATAAAAACTTATGAAGTATATATATATATAATATATACAATTAAATATATGTAAATATAATTTTAAAAACACAAATTATAGCTACTGCTTTTATTGCTATGCTTCTATTGCTAAAATAATAGCTACTGCTTTTATTTTTGTTAACGTCGCTTAGTGCTACTAAGTCTAATCAGACGATGCTACTGTGGCAGTCCTCACTTTTCCCATCCAATCACAATTATGATAAGAATATTTAACTAGTACCGGCCGTCCCTTCCGGAGGACGGCATATCGAAGGAATTTTTATTCTGTTTAAAAGGGATTCAAGCTGGCCACAGCAGAGTACAAATGCTAGACTTAACCTGTTAGTCTTTCATCATTTTTTCAGGATTGATTTCTGCTATGTGTGACTGGACATTACTGTGCATTAGTTGACACTATACCACTGGTGGCCCCACAATAGCTACTGGTACGTAATCAAAACTAACAGTATAATCCAACATTTTTTGCAAAATGTTGGGTATATTATTTTCAACTGATATTTGAGAGTTGGCCGCTTTTTCAGGTGATAAACTTTTAAAATTTGATAACTGTGAAATGTGTGAGTGGTCATATAAAAAAGCTGGCCTTTCAACTTTTTACAATATGGCTCAAAAACTGTTTTTATAAATTTCTATGGCTACTGAGAACTGATTTTTCTCCTATAGAGGAAGCTACTCTATTGATTCATTGTAAACAATGAAAAATATAATGAAAATAACGTTAGAAATGGGGAAAAAAAGTGTTGAGTTTTGAAGCAGAAAGAACTGGAAACGAAGACATTTTTGATTTGTTAACATTTTGGATTCACTTCTAAGGGATATGTAACGAGTTTTGAATTAAAAATTTATTCGGGAAGAGCGTGAAAAAATACTGTAGGAATCATGGGCGGATTTGTATTTTTTAAAATAATAATACAATTAGGTATTTACTATGCCCTCAAAATAACAATGTAGGTTGTATAGATTGCAGTCCAAATAATGATCTCATAAAAACGTGACCATGAGACAAGGGAATCATGACCCTCAACCAAATTTCGTGCTAAATCCGCCCCTGGTAGGAATCCATTGCTGAAATAATTTCAACCTCGTTTAGATAAGATGAGTTTTTTTTTTTTTTATTTATATAAAGTATAATACATTTTTTAAATTTTAAATTAATTATATTTAAAATAATTTATTTTTGAAGAGAAAAGATTTGGCTCCGCCGAGAATCGAACCCGGGTCTGCCCCCCGGGTCTGCCCCCCGGGTATGCTATCCATTACACCACGGAGTCGCTTCTAAACGGTGCCAAATCCTCCACTCCACTCTGTGGTGTAATGGATAGCATACCGCGCATGTCACGCGGAAGTCCCGGGTTCGATTCCCGACGGAGCCAAATCTTTTCTCTTCAAAAATAAATTATTTAAAATAATTTAAGACCGCCTATTTTTAAATTATTTAAAACCACCTATTTTTTAAATTATTTTAAATAATTTATTTTTGAGGAGAAAAGATTTGGCTTTAATAATTTAAAAAATAGGTGGTTGCCCACAATGATGGTTAAATTAATATAAATTATTTATAAATTATCATCAGATTATATTTTTTAAATTATTAACTAATCGCCAGGGAGTTAGCTAGAGTCAACTATGCGAAACATATTTCATCTATTTTATATGGTTATGTGCTTCTCGTTGAGCCTGTAAGACATAGATAAACAGACTATTACAAAATTTATATTTCAGTCCGAAACTTTTTTCTTTTACTTACTTATTAAATTCTTTAAAAGAATTCCCATCGCGAATGCAAGACACGCGGCCCAATAAACACTTTATGGGAAACATTTTATGTTTAAGATGAAATAAAAAGGAATAGCCCCAGGGCCGGAGATCTTGCGAGGGAAGAAAAATTATTTTAGACATTTTCTGAGCTGCCGGTAATAAAATGATTGTGGTCGGCGGTAGGTTTATGGTCGCACGACTTGAACTTCGCCGTGCTTTTAATAGCTCGCGGTCCGAACTTTTCCCTGAGCTCCCCGGACGGCCCGCGGTAATGAAGAGGTGCTCGCCTATGATTTATAACTTGAGTCCGTAACATTCTGGACAGTTCCTGTCTTCTCAGATTTAGTGTCTCTCATATTTCAGGTCATGCGTAAGTACACCTGACCTTTATTTGGCAATAAAACTCTACTTGATTTATATCGTGTCCAGGGACTCTGTTATGCGGATGATCGATATGCGGATAAAGTGAAATCTTGGTACGAAATGATAGTTCTATTAGTACGATGAATGATATTCCTCCACAAAAAAAGAAAGAAAATAAAGTAAGATTAATAATAAGTTTAAATCATGACCAACACAACATGAACAGCTAAATACGACTTTCTAAAGAAAATATAACGCATTCCAAAATTTGAGAGGAATGAAATAGGTACTTGCTTGCCTTTGGAAGGGTGTGTCCACAATTATATGCTCAACAAATTAAAAAGCGGTTCGTGCTAGTTTTAAAAGTTCAAAATGGTTATCCGAAACGTAGCTGGGGGATACCATTATATATTTCTGTAAGTTGACTGAAGAGCGTTGACAGTGATTTCTGTACGTTATGCCTTTAAGGGTCTGGCCACACATGTCCGCACCGGATCCGCACCGTAGCAATAATACAGGTTAGGTTCAGAATATTTTTAATTTAACTTACATATTACCTTTAGTTATGCCTAAAGTGGCCTGTGTCTGACATGTGTGGCTTGAACTTTAGGCATAACTAAAGGTAATATGTAAGTTAAATTAAAAATATTCTGAACATAACCTGTATTATTGCTACGGTGCGGATCCGGTGCGGACATGTGTGGCCAGACCTTTATTCTTACTAGCTTTCTTTTTTTCTTTTTAAGAATAATTTGTTTTGGTTTTTATTTTAATAACATTAAGATTATAAAATATTTAACACAATTTAATTATGATTTAAAACAAGTTGAGCCCTATAATAATAAAGGCTCGACGCCGACACAACCAGTTAGTCATTCCGTCAAAAAGGTTCATATTATAATTATACAACTTATCAGTATAATCTACATATATATATATAAAAATCTCGTGTCCCGATGTCTTCTACGATCCAATAGATACTTCAAATGTCATACATCTATATTTAAGTATATAGCTATAGATGTATTTAGAAATTTCATTTTTTTTTTATATATTAAATTAATTTTATTATCATTTATTTTTAGATGGTATATAATATCATTCTGTTTGGGCAACGGGCTTAAATCATAAAAAGTTTCTTTATCTCGTCTTCTTAAAATACATAATTTTTATATATATAAAAATCTCGTGTCCCGATGTTTGTCGGCGGTAAAATCGGAAACTACTCCTATCTTTATAAAATTTCGCTCATTGTGTGTAGTTTTGTCTAACTTAAAAGATAGGATAGTTTTTATCTCTATTATTGGTCTCAATATTTTTTTTTATTACAAATTGAACACTTATTATACTACAATTCAGTGTGATTATTTGTAAGATCTATAATTTTCCAACAGTTGATATGTTGACGCAACAATTCATTTTCTTTCGATATCTAGGGTGGGTAAGCATCCAGAAGCCAAAACTATTTTTCAATTAGTAGATCCAACTGACACGATATCTCATATCATCATATGTTATATTTTGAATTTAATTAATATGTATTATGACAAAAGATTAATTTGGCACATTTTTGCTGTATGTCATGATTGTATGTACTAAACAATATTCCAATCATATTCTTTATTAGTTCCTTTTACATTTGTTTTATATATATATTTCGCATCTTCTGAATTAATTCAGTAAGTGCTTAATGAATGGATCATTAATACGTAATATAGTCAAATATGAGATGTAAAAAATAAAAATTTTAAGCTTTCTAAATTCTTAACGAAACATTAATCTTAATCTTAAATTTGGTTTAAAGTTCTATTTCAAATCCCGTTGGTTTTTAGATTAGCTGAAAAGTTTTTATCTTTATCAGTGAATTTTGATTTGACTGTATTAAAAAGGATAGGGTATATATAATTAGTTCAACGCATTATACCTATTGATTCAACGGACTGAGCCACAGCAGCGCCTGGCCGGGTCGGCTCGTTGTATTATATTATTATCTGTATATATTGTAATGTAAAAAAAAACAACAATAACATATGATTAAAAAGAGTTCAAGACTTGTTGGAAAAGTTGGAACAAACTGTACGCTTGTCTGGAACCTTCGTGACTAATCTATTTCGGACTATATAAGGAGCAATAGACTGGTGAGTTAGTCTTCTTCTAAAGCTCATATGGTTATTTCTGTATCGTTATAAGTTGCTACATTTTATAACCTTGTTGATTATCTCAGCCTTTATTGTTTGCCTGACATTGTGAACTGTTATTTCCTTTTAATAAAAACTATTTCATCCCACATAAGTGTTGCAATATTACGTATATTTTTAATTATTTATACGTCATTTAATATCGGGGCTATATTTGCTCTTACATATATAATAATGAGACCATTGTATTTCTTTTATAACGAAAAATACTCTCAGGGATACTATGCGTTTTTTTTTTGGTAATGTTCGACTATATATTTGGCATATACATATTTTCGATTAAAATAAAAAATCATAAAGACATCAATATCTAATTTCTGCATGGTGGGTGCTAAATGCGTCATTTTACGAATAAACATATCTAAAAATACTTGCTATCTGAATTGAAAGCTACACTAAATCCCATTGAAATTTATGCCGATTTATTGCAAATACGATCCCAAGCTGATTCTTTATTTCATCCAATATCCAACCCGTTTTATTAACAAATACCTTTTGTTGAATGGAAACCCAATATTCCACGGGGAGGGGTATGCAAATGATGCATTATTACAATTGTGCAATTTATTCGGGCCCTCTCACTGATTCAATTTAGATTTAGCTCTATATTAAATCTGAGTTACTCGATACTAATATAAAATGGTACGTTATTTCTGGCTCTTTAGAGGCGATGCACTTTGATTGTTGAGGTTTGATGGATTTTGATTCCGTAGAAAGAGAATTTTTCCAGAGGACATAATGTATCGTAATTCGATTCGATAAATAAATATAAAAAATAAATTGTTTCAAAATTTTTAGGATTATATCGGAATTTCCGAACGAGACCAGTATTGCGTTTTTTTAAATTAACATAAGCTAATTACGCACCAAGGAAATTTTTACACTGTTGAGTAGGGAATGTATTATATTTCTTTATATATAATAATTCGCATACCATTATGTTATGTTATGTGCAAATAACATATAATTTTATTCATAGATCTTCTCATGGCGTTTTCTTTGGGATGTCTGACTATTTTTCCTACATGGAAAGGAAGACAATCTTTAAAATAATATTTCAATCATGGAATATGATCTACTTTCAAAAAAATTATGGAGTATTGACAAAAAATTACATTTTAGAAGATTAAGGGATTTTAAGAATAACTTGAGGTAGTCTAAAGTATAATCGCGCGTGAATAAAATATTAGTCATTAATAATACGTATTGCTAATTAAATATAACAAAATGAAAAACATTAAACAGCTCTAATTTGTTATTCCGGAGTTCGATGAGCACTTTATAGTAGATTATATTTATGAAGGTTTAGGTTTATCTAAAAGACTCAAAATAATAATTTCGTATTACTTCTAAAATTTGTAATAAGTGTGAGCCAACATGGAAAATTTTAACAAAAAGTATATTACCTACTTACTGTGTTTCCCATCTTAACATAATAAAATTGATAAAGGCTTACCGAACTAAAAGTTCTGGCGACACCAAAAATCTCCCTCAACATACCTCTATCCATCCTTCAGACGAATCCGAACTCCACAAGATCTTCCCTCACATAATCCTCCCATCTTCGCTTCGGCCTACCCTCGTACGTTTTCTAGTCGCATTATCGCACGCCTATTTCAATCGGCGCGCGGCTTCTTACGTCAACATTATTTTAACTTTTTATTAAATATATAAACCGCTTTATAAACTAATTCAATTTGATAAATGACTTTATAGTTTTTTTTTTATATCGTTTTATGTATAAAACATAAAAAATATAGAGTTATACGCTTGAAACATTTAGATTTGTTTCTTGAGAAAGCGCGCATAAAAAGAGGGAAGAGACAGGCGTGGAATTGAGAATGGCCATATATCATATAATACGAAACGGTGCCCTTTCTAAAAAGCTGATCTGATTTTTGAACCACCTTAAACAAACGGGATAAGGTAGATATCCATCTCTGTCAAGTGTCAAGCAGCCGGACGTGAAGTGGGCGTACGGAAGATTTGTGCCACTTCAGCCACGTTAAAAGCAATTAGGAAGTATGAAGTATGATGACATTTTTTTATTCTATTGGAGATACTAAACTAATATAAACGTAAGAAAAAAAAATTTATATATAGCTAAATTCTTCTCCATTTAGATCTCACAACTACGGTTCTGTTTCACCATAAATGGTCCAAAGTTCTGTAATCCTTTTTAGGCTGAAAACATTTCCTTCTTCAGTTAGGCTACATATTTATTCCTTCTTGCAGCATGTGCTTAATAACACACGTTTATTTGACGTCCATGCCTCACTAATATACACTACTACTGGACGATGTACTTTCCCATGTATCCTTGATTCTAGGTTTCGGGGTAAATCCCGATTTTCCAAAACTTTTTAAATCGACCAACACTACCCTCAAGTATATTTCCAAGGTAACTAAATTTTTCAAGCCTTTAAAAACTACACCCTCAACTGGCCGAGCAGTTCATAGATTATACGATGAACATTTTCTTAGTTTCATTTATTATGGGCCCAATCTTTTCAGCTTTTTTTTTTTTTTTTAAATCTTATAATGCCGTAAATTATGAAGCTATTAGCATAGTAGAAGCAAACAAAAGTCGCGGGTTCGTACCCTGTAAGGCGGTCGCAGGAATTTTTAAAGGGATAAAAATCCTTGGCCTTATACCTTATACCTTCCTTCGGAGTGGATCTAAATTGAAGGTACTGAATCCGTAGGATGACAGGAACTCGTTTTATATCTTGCGCTATATAATTTTACCTGTATACGCAAAATTTAGGATTCCCACTTCCACACATTGCAGGATCATTTAACTGAGGTTAAATAATATAATAAAATAATCTTTAATTTATGGCAATAGCGAAGCCAAACAACAGTTTTTAACTTAATTGTATTCATTCTAAAATTTGGATTCTTTCAAAAAATGGAGTCTTATGTTAAAATCCTTGAGCAACTAGGTGCTGAAAAAGTGTACCCATTTCAGAAAGTTTGAATTTGGTTACGAAAGGGTTTTTAAAATATTATGGATGTTACTTCTAGAATAGGGTCGAAAACAGAGTACCCTATTCTAAATGTAAAAACATTTTTTACTTGTATAATTATGTGCGAATATTAAAAAACAAAAAGGCTATCACGCGTTGATTTAGGTAAACCAAAAAAAAATCTGATTTATTTTTATATGTATTTTAAAAATTATAACTTCATATCTGTGTGTCCTATGGTAACTTTTTCATATAACGAACAAAGGAACAATCAATATCGCCTCTAATGAGCAAAATGAGTTAAGCGGTAATATTGAAAATTGTCAAAAAATGTAATATAACACTGGATATTAGCCTCTCTTTTGAAAATGAAAAATCCCGAAAGATAAAATTTGCACATCAAATTCTCTCGTCACTAAAAGACCCAATTTTATACGAGTAAGACCGGGGACACTGGCAACAGCCCCATTTTTGCAATTAGCATACGAAAGTATTATACGTAGGTACATATAATCTAAAAATTGATATTAGCATCTAGATACTATTACAGAAAAATAAGAAGAAAAAATCATTTAAAAATTTAGTTTTTTTTTTTTTTCGCATTTTTTTGACTCGCATCTGTCAATGATGCGATATGATGGCTGTAACGCACATGTAGGCATTTAGGGCATTAAGAAAGGCAAGTGCCCATCAGTACATCTTTCCGGGCTTGACACTAATTCAGGAGAGGCGGTCTCTCATCCAGCTTCTTTTTAGTCGCCTCGGTCATGTCGTTAATTAATCTGTTATTATGCCTTCCTGTGAGTAAAGTGTTCGTAGGTGTCGTTGTATATGGTAGTCGGTTGTTGTAAGTCGGTTTGCAGAGTTTGGTGACTTACGTAGATGGGAGCGTCCGTAATTAGTCTTAAAATTTTGGATTGATAAGTTTGTAATTTTTGTAAGTGCTTCTTTTGAGCTGAGCAGAAAATCTGTGAGACGTATGTACAAATGGTTTTAAGTAAGTATGTGCATCTATTCGGTTTTTGTATAATTTTCAATTTAGGATCAATTTGGAAAAAAAGAGGGTAAAGTATTTATAAACGTATTTTCAGGGTCTTTTTTTTTTTTTCATTTTGACATGTGGACCCAAGTCATCCTTTTCTTGAACAGAAAACCAAGGTAACTTACAGTTTCTGTCTGAGGACTTCGGTTGTCACCGATATAAACTTAAGGACACGTCTGAGATTAATTAATTATTTTTAAATAAATTTCTTATTTTGAAATTTTTTTTTTTTAATTTTGATCATACTAGTACTTATTATCCTTCCTATAGAACCTACAAACAATGCCAACAAACAACGGAAAACACATAAGCAGAGAAGTGGGTGCTAGGAGGTGAAGCAAACAAACGCCGGCAAGTCAATTTACAGGTGTGTTGGAAATTAAACGAGGAGAGTGGCGGCTAAAGTGACCACTCGTAACCAGTTGCTCGGGGCCGAGTTTGTTTTTGTTAACTGCTAAACTTTACTAGTTACATCCGAGAGATTTTAACCTCGGGTCTGTGGGCCCCCATAAATTGCACGGGTCCAACCCTTCAGCCTTTTAAACCCTTCCTTCAATTAACGTTACAACAGTAAGAGTGTCCGTGTACGCTCCTGTTTTAACACATTTGTGACCATTAGATTAACTTATTACCAAGTTTTATTTATTTAAAACTAACAATGTTGTTACCACTGCAAATTGTTACTTAACTTCTATTCAAACGATGTTTATCAATGACATTTCGACATCGATTTGAATTTTCACGACCCGATTTACCTAGAAAATAAATACAGATAAAGGTCTTTGACGGAGTCTTAGTTTCTTAAAGTCTTGATTTCAATATAATTTAAATTACATATGATAATAATTCAAAAAGGAGGAGCTAAGCCAGATCTTAACTTACCCAACGAATCATTCTGTACACAATATATTATATTATAGGTGTTTGGGCAAAAGGATTAAAGTCATCGAATGTGAAGCTTAAACACCGATTTACCAAGCTTAAAAAAATCATTATAATTTCCATCTGATTGTATTTCTTTATTCCTGAATAATAAATGAAAATATATTATTTCATCACGGACTGGTCTTTACAGAAAACGAGCAGAACCGGCGACGCGTTACTTTGGCTCAGAAGATGTGCGTTGAACTAATCACATCCTACTCTTTTCCATACTTCAATCAAATCAAATTTTACAGATAAAGATAAAAAAGGTTTCAGATAATCTAAAAACTAAAGGAAATTAAAATAGAACTTTAGACCAAATTTAAAATTGTTTGGAAAAGCATTTAGAAGGGTTAAAGTTTTTATTTTTTACATCTCATATATGACTATAGTAAATATTAATGATCGATTCATTTAGCACTTACTGGATTATTTCAGCAGAGGCGAGAGAAAATATAAAACACACATGTAAAAGGAACTAATACAGAATATAATTGGAAGAGGATTTAGTACAATCACAATAGACAGCCAAGTTGTACCAAATTAATCTTTTGCCATAATAAATATTAATTAAATTCAGAATATAACACGTGATGATATGAGATTAGATATCATATCGGTAGGTTCTACCTGAAATAGGTTATCAAAATGTCTTGGGGTTTTCCCCACACATGAAGTGTGGCACATAAGTGCCCATGGGAAAAACAAGGATTTTCCTAGTCCTAGCCAGAAAAAATAGATTTGGCTAGTGGATGGTTACTCACCACAAATCAAGTAACACCGCCATGCTGGAAATTTATAGAACTTACAAATAAGCACACTCGATTTTAATATAATCAGCATTTAATTTTCAATAAAAGAAATATTGAGGCCAATAATCGAGATAAAAACTATCCTATCTTTTAAGTTGGACAAAACTACACACAATGAGTCAAATTTTATAAAGATCGGTTGAGCAGTTTCTGATTTTATCCCCGACAAACATCGGGACACGAGATCTTTATATGTATAAAGATTATGTATTTTAAGAAAACGAAATAAAAAAACTGTTTATGATTTAAGCCCTTTTGCCCAAACACTAATGATATTATATACCATCTAAAAATAAATGAGAATAAAAGTAATTTAATGAAATTACTAAATACATCTATAGCTATATAAATATAGATATATGAAATTTGAAATATATATTGAATCGTAGACGATGAGGGGTTTAAGCTAGGGATGCTATTTTTCCAATTCTAAATAAATCAAGGTGAAGTTTGAAAAAATATTTTTATTTGAAAGATATTTTTTTAATCGATTTTTTTTTTTTCTAAACTCACAATCAGCTCATAAGGCTACGGGGTTTAGTTTTTGGAACAAAACGTTATTTCTCTTTTTGTATGCTATGGACGATGGACTACCTAATAAGTGAAAGTATATATAGTCAGATAAACCTTGCTTTAGCAATAAAGTAACTAGTTAATTTTTTTTTAACTTTGAATGTCCACATAGTTTTGTACTAAAATATTCTAAAATTCATTAGAAAATTCATTTTTTTCTAACTTCTAACTGATTACAGGGGTACATTCGTCCCCGAAAATATAGAAGAATATAGAATAAATAGAAACTAAAAAAGAAATAAATTTGCATTCGAAAAATTCCAAAACTGATCTATCGATCGTGGCTATTGTATTCGGCGCCAGTAACTATTTAACATTGAGGAATGTTCATCGAGTCACACAGCCCGGAGGTCTGATGGGCTCCAAAATGGAAATGACGAGGATTGTAAAATCATGATCCGAAGAAACAGCGCCAGTCACCGGTGATCAATCAATCACTATAACAATTGTTTTTACTCCAGTGTTGATAACATCTCTTAATCAACCCAGTCCTGCCACATGTGGTCCCTACACCCTGCGTCAGCGTCATCTCTTTTTGTTCCAACATTCCAAAGGGTGAAGTTGTAGTCATTAATGATTGAATAAAAAAAAAAAAAAAAAAAACACCACCTAATATCGCAAAAAATTATTTAAAGATATATTAGTAAGAAGATCATCAAAAAATGTTGCGTTAGATCTTTCAAATTTAAGAACAAAAAAATCACACCCCAAAATAAAAAAATATATTTGTTTAAATTTTATATTAAAAGCGGTTCTTTCATGATGAATCAATGATTTTGTAATGGGGATTTCGTTACTGATTTAGACCTTATAAAGGCATGTAAATACTCACATTTATCTAAAATATTTTTAATACCTCTAATACCCATGTCCAAAGAATGTTGTAGAAGGAAACTTAGAGTAGTTTAACGGTAATATCATGGCACAGGAGGCCGAAAAGGAAACCGGAGGACAGAGTGTGAACGACTAGCCTCGCGAGCGTGGGCCTATCTCCTATCTGGAGCCTGCCCACTTAGCTATCGGCAAATGAGGAGCACTGATTGATTGGTCAGATTTACTGGAGCCGTACCGCCTGTTCGGCAATTATAAGCTCCAGCATTTTGTCACTCTGATTTAGCAGAGCTGTGTACCCTGTCCGTGTACGCAACTATAAATCAGGGTACCTGGAACAAGCGCCAATATTGGAATTGCCCGAAACTGACCAGGCCCTGTGTGCTCAATGGGGTCGTGTTTGGGCTGATCTGATTGCTTCCCGAACACACACTACTTAATACCTCACCAAAAATTAGTAAGCGAGTACACCATGGACCATTATTTACCTCCTACATTCGATCAGAACGATTCCGAATTCCATCATTCCTGCAAATAAGCTTTTACAATGAGAAATTAAGCTATTCTATGGTCCAGATTTATTTAACAGGACAGACTAAGTAATATCAATTCTAGCAAGTAGAGTCTATTTCTCCGACTTCTATTTTGCTATTTTAATTTATCACCATTAATAATAAATTTATTGGTTATTTTTCACTGTAGCAATGGACGTATTTAAGTTAATCATAAAAAATTGAATCACTGAATAAGCAAAAGAAATTCTCGGAGACTTGCGATCTGGTTTCAGACCGAACACTTCAACTTCTGTATTCAGTTCTATCGTTTCCATGCCATCGCCAAGCAAAACCAAATCATCAGCATAGCCGAGTACGGATATATTTCCACCCAGATTCACACCGTATTTCCGGTATTTATCACCTCCCTAATGACATATTCTAGAGCTAAATTTAATAAAACCGGAGATAGCGAATTCCCTTGTTTTAAACCTTTCAGAAAAATAATTACCGACTCTAACTCGATCATGAATCCTAACTAGATTAACTAACTTCTTTGGTATTCCTAGTCCAGTAAGAATGTTATACAGCTTATTGCGGTCTATTGAATCATACTTTTTAAATCCGATATAAGAATAGCTGAGTTAAAATACCGTTATATTCTATTTTTTCTCTAATGTTTGACGGAGAGAGGATATTTGGTGTACGGTTGAATGGTTAAATCTGAAACCAAATTGATTATTAATATTTGGTATCTATATTGACTTATATTCTCCGATAATTTCCTAGGCGTATTCCGTGATTCGACTTGTCAGGATTAACGTGAATATTTTATAACAGAATAGAAGGAGTAAGATCCCATGATAGTTGCTAGTATCTGTCCGCGATCCCTTCCGGTGATTCGGAATAAGTATAGTCTCTTTCCATTCTTCAGGCATTTTTTCATACTCCTAGATTCATCAAATGAGGGAGAAAAAATAGAGTATAACGGTATCGTACATCAGCTTTTTATCGATTTCAAAGGGGTAGTTGTTCCGATTAATCGCCGGAAGTTGTATAATATTCTCCTCGAGCAGGGAAGACCAAAAAAGTTTGTAAAGTTATTAAAAATATTTATGACCAAAACATTCAATTAAGTTAGAATCGCTAACCATATTTCTGATAAGTTCGAGGTTCGCTCTGGTTTAAAACAAGGGGATTCCCTTTCACCTGTTTTATTTAATTTATCGCTTGAATGTGTCATTTGTGAGGTAATACGTTACGAAAAAGGTGGTATTTTGGTTTGAATTTACTGGTAATAGGTTATGCCGATAATAAGTGCTTCTGGTTGAAGACGCAGATACTATAACAGGAAATGCCATAACGTTGATGACAGTCGGTAAAGAACTCGGTCTAGAAATAAATACCGATAATAAAAAATAAATGGTCAGTTGCAGTTGCAGAAATAGGGAGAATATTGTATTAATAATGTATAGAGGAACAATTTTATAAAATTAGTGAAATTTAGACGCTATGATAACTAGGAAAAATGAAATTGAAGACGAAATCAAAGCTAATTTAAATGTGGGAAATGCTAGCTACATTTTAGCAGGGAAATAAGCTCACGTCTTCTGCCCCGAAAATTAAAATTTAGAATTTATAAAACAATTATTCTGGCTATGTTTCATTACGATTTCATAACTTGCACACTAACCGTGTGGGATGAGCAATGCCAAAGGTTTTTTAAAATAATGAACTACTAAGTATATTTGGAAAAAAGAGAGAAGAATCAACCGTAGAGTTTGGACGTATACAAAACGCCGAAATGAATGAACTGTATCCTACTAATGTAATTCGATCTAGAAATAAATACGGTTAAAAATAAAAACGAAAATGCAAGCTACATTTCGGTAGCAAAATTACTAACTTGACGCATTCTTTTCCGAATCTTAAAAATTCGAATCTACAAAACTATTCTTCTTCTTACGTATGCAAAACGTGTCCGCTCACATTGAGGAATGAGCAAAAGCTTAGGTTTTTTAAAAAAAAGAACTGCGTAGTATATTTGGACCAAAGAGGAATGAATCAACCGACGATTTTGGACGTTTACACAACGCCGAAGTGCATGAACAAATTTAACTGAGACGGCTAATAAAATATGCGTGTAAAATTGCAAAACTATGTAGCGAGTGAACCACTAAAAGATTTATAAGCGCGGTGACGATTGGGATAAGTCCGAGGGGTTGGCCGAGATGGGGGTGAGAGGATTACATTGAGGCACTCTATCGAAGTTAGGTTTCGCTGAAGGTCGGAGTATGAAGATGGGAAGGGAATGGTGATTGTAATTTCGAATCGGATTCGCTAAATTAATTCGAATTCGCTTTATTATTAATATGGTTTTCACGGATGAAGGTCTTCCTAAACCTTCCTGAACCTCTTAGTTTCATGCTAACACCGAAGAACGCTTACTTCATTTATTAAATAGTTTTGTATTATTTTTGTCCACTACCTTACGCAATGCTGTATTTTTTTAAGATGAAACTGAAAGGTGTTATTGGCAAACACTTTTTTTATAAACAGCTCTTCTAATAAGCAGAAAGACCTCCAGAAATAATGTCGATTAGTTTTTTTTTTTTTTTTTTTCGGAAAGTAAAGTTAAACTGAGATTTTCCATTGGAAAGTGGGGAGGAAGTTGGAAGTAGGACGAGTTACACGTAAGTTATTAAATCCGCACTGCGTTACGCCCACAAGACAAAAGAAAGACAAAGGAGTGGGAAGGAAATCGGGAGAGAAGATCTGCCCTTATCGTGTAGCTCAGGCCCTTGCAACAGTTTAGAAGAACACTACACGAATAAGCCGCAATGTTCCCTCCGGGTCTTATTTGACTTGCAAACAATCTGCTTCAAAATTTTATCTTTCCCTCCAATCCGCCTGGATTTATTAAAAGCGGCCGAAAATCCTTTAATTTGGAACTACGAATCTACAACCCCCAAAGGGAGGGGGTTCGTTATTTATGTTTAATTTCCCTTTGAGGCTATACGCAAATTTATATTTCAACGAGTGTCAGCTTCACAATCAATGCATATAAAAAGACTATGCCTCTATATTAGGCTATTATATTAGAAGATTTTTCGAAAATATAAAAGTTAAAAATTTGTCGTTCGATTTCCGCATTTATAAAACGAGCAGACCCGACCACGCGTTGCTATGCCTCAGTAGCTTAAATGCGTTGAATTAATAATATCCTATTCTTTTTAAAGCAGTCAAATCAAAATTCACTGATAAAGATAAAAATGTTTCAACAAATCTAAAAACCAACGGGATTTAAAATAGTTGAATCATTGGCCTTAAATAGAGGCCAAATTTAAAATTGTTTGATAAAGAATTTAGAAGGGTTAAAGCTTTTATTGTAAAATGGAAAAGGAACTAATAAAGAATATAATTGGAATAAGGCTTAATGCAATCACAATAGATAGCGAAAATTTATCGAATTAATCCTTTGCCATAATACCTAAATATTAATTAAATTCAGAATATAACACATGGTTCTACCTGAAACAGGTTAAGATAATTTTTCAAACCGTGTGAAAAAAACATATTTTCTGACAGTACTACTTATCAAATCAAAAAATTTATTTTTATGAATGAGATAATTTATAACTTTTATAATAATAATTTGTTTATTTTTTATTGTTGTTGTAATTGCCTCTACCCGACGGGGTCATTGGCAATGTTCTTTTTGTTCGTTTTTATATTCTATTATAGTATCCTATATCTTTAAGGAAACGCATAAGCTTTTCCACACTTTCCTCCGAATCTTGCAGAATTTCAGGTATTGACTCGTTCAACTTTAATTTTCTTCTTATTTCTTGAAAATAATTACAGTCCACTAATATGTGTGAAACGGTCATAGGGGCGCCACATTTAACGCAGGTAGGTTGTACTAAGTTGTGCAGAATTCGCAGTGACCAATTCTTAGGCGACAAAGGATTACTTCTTCTCTCCTCGATCTTCTACAGCTAGTTGCCCATTTTTTACATTCCTTTTTTACTTGCAGTAGTTTAGACGGGCTCCTTCTCCAGGCTTCATTCCACTGATCCATTAGTTTTGACTTTACATGCCTCACCCAATCCTCTCGGGGAATGAGGTCTATGGACTTGACCTGACTTTGATCCCCTGTACGGGCCAGTTTCGATGCAGCATCTGCTTTTTCATTTCCACCAATGCCACAATGGGATGGGGCCCAGATGAAAACAATTGTTCTGCCTACCCTCTGGACGTCATAAATCAGATTAAGTATTTCGAGGATAGTGGTCTGTTCTGGTCTTTGGCTTCTTATTGCCAGTAGGACACTCATCGAGTCAGTGATGATAGCTGATTTTTGATGATTAGCTGCTTTACAATGGAGCAGGGCTTCCCTTATAGCAGTTGCCTCTCCTGTGAAGACCGAACATGCTCCAGGGAGTTTATAGAGGTGTGAGTCCTTTCCTTTTATAAAAGCACATCCCACTGCCGAATCTTCATATTTCGAAGCGTCGGTATAGATTATTTCGTGGCCCCGGAATTGTTCTAAAATTTCTAAAAACATATTTTGAATTTCTAAGGGGTTTACCTGTTTTTTTGTCTCTTTGGAGAGTTTTGTATTCATGTTTATATTGTAATGGCTCCAGGGAGGTTTAGTTTTTTCTGGATATTTTTGTATGTGGACAAAGCTCATGTTCTCACCGAGATCTGGGGCTAAGCTTGTAATCCTTCGCGCTATCATCTCCCTCGGTATCCTAAATTCCGTTTCTCCAGCAGCTGGGTGCAGTGGGTGCCTCGGTAGTGAAGCCAATTTTGCGAAGTGTTTCAGTGATAAGTATGATCTTCTTAACATCAACGAGGGCTCTGCACTCTCGACATAGAGGCTCTGGACTGGCGATGTTCTGTACGCTCCGGTACATATCCTGAGAGCCGTGTTATGTACCACGTCCAGCATCCTCAGAGCAGATGTCCTGGCAGAACAATATATAGTCGAGCCATAATCTAATGTGCTTACTATTGTAGCCCTGTAGATTTTCAAAAGGCTTGACCTGTCAGCCCCCCAACCTGAGTGGGAAAGACACTTGAGTAGCCTTAATCTTTTTGAACAAATATCATTGAGATATTTGGTGTGCTCGTTCCAAGTAAGTCGTTTGTCTAGTCGCATTCCCAAATATTTTCGTTCATTAAGAAAGATAATATTATTTGTTCCCATTGAGAGCTGGGGATTATGTGTACAACTTCTTAAACGGCAAAAATGCATGGCATTTGTTTTTGATGCTGAAATAGTAAAGCCGCTAGTGTTCGCCCATTCTGCAGCTCTATTCAGCGCTACTTGCATTTTCCATTCGATAAATCCTATGGACTTGCTGCGAGCAAAGAGTAGGATATCGTCTGCAAATAATATGACTTTTACTGTCTTTTCAAATATTGTTGCCAATTCATTAATTGCTATTAAGAATAATGTCACGCTAAGTGGCGATCCTTGTGGAGTGCCGTTCTTCAGTGTGTGTGTTCGTGAATATAAATTGCCAATTCTTACGCAGAATTTTCTGTTTTGCAGGAAGTTCTTTATATAAATATATATATTTCCTGTTATTTTCCAGGTTCTTAGGATTTTCAATACTCGTTCCCTCCACATTGTGTCATATGCTTTTTCAAAATCGAGGAATACAGCTATCAGATGTTCCTTACTAGAGAAAGCTTTTTCTGATTATACCTGTAGTATTAGGATGGGATCTATCGTGGAGAGATCCTTTCTAAAACCAAATTGACAGTCGGAAAACAATCCTTTTCTTTCTATAATATCAACTAGCCTCGTATTAAGCATTTTCTCTTGAAGTTTCGATAAGCACGAACAAAGGGATATGGGTCGAAAATCTTTCAGTTGATTGCTACTAGCTTTTTTGGGGATTGGGACGACTAAAGTGGTTCTCCAGGAATCAGGGAAACTGCCGCTGTTCCACAAATGATTATAAAGTCTTAACAAGTACGCCTTTCCCTCGTGTGGTAGATTTCTAATCATTTCATAAGAAATTCCATCAATGCCAGGGGCCGATACCTTTTTACATTTACTTAAGGCCTGTTCTAATTCATTCCAACCAAACGGTTTGTTGTAGGCTTCGCGAGGTTGGGCTATGCTTGATTGTTCAAATCCACCACCATTATCCCTTATCTGCGAGTCATCGAATTGCACAGATGATATTTTGGAGAAAAAAATTGCAAATAGATTTGCTATTTTTTTTGGATTTGTAACAATTGCATCTTCCAGTTTCAAACCTGATACTTGTTTCTGTTGCCTTATCCCTCTTATAGAGCGAATTTTGTTCCATATTTCTTTTTGAGGCGTGAGGATATTGATAGAAGAGACATAATCAGGCCAAGATGATGTTTTACTGTCTTTAATGATTCTATTTCCAATCGCTCTTAACTTTTTAAATTCTATGGCATTCTCAAGAGTCTTATGTTTTCTATACCTATTTAGAGCCTTTTTTTTTGCTCTGATGGCCTCCTCACATTGTTTGTTCCACCATGGAACTCTTCTTTTTAGTCGTTTTTGGGTTTTAATCGGAATATGTTGATGGGCTGCTTGCATAATTATGTTAGTAAAAGCACCTACTTGTTCATCTATGCTGCCTCCCCTACTAAATAGTCCATTTATATCTGCAGAAATCGACTCCCTGAAGCCATCCCAATAATAATTTACATTTTTCTTTTTTATTAGAATTCACAATTTTTATTTATTGCAGTGGTAATAGGTGCACTATGATTTTGGTATACCTGTATTTTTCTAAAACAAATATATTCGATGTTTTCCCCACACGTGAAAAGGCTACACATAATTGCTCATGGAAAAACCACGGATTTTCCAAGTCCAAGGTGGAAAAAAATAGATTTGGGTACTGGATGCTTCCCACCCTAAATATCGAAAAAAAAATGAAGTTACAATACCATCTGTTGGAAATTTATAGAACTTACAATCATTTACACTCAATCGTAGTATAATAAGCATTTAATTTGCAATAAAAGATAAATTTAGGTAAAACCTATCCTATCTTTTATGTTGGACAAAACGACACACTATGAGCTAGAGTTTAGGAAGATGGGTTGAATAGTTTCTGAGTTAACCTCCGACAAACATCGGGATACGAGATTTTTATATATAGAGAGACTAGGTTTTCATACGAATGGATTGGATGGTATGACAGCTGTGAATTTCCTAACGTCATTCATTTATTTTCTTAAATCTCATTTTTACGAAATTTCTATTAAAACATATTTAACTTGTATTCATAGACATAAAGTTTTTTCTCATATCATTAATTGTTAACTTTATGTAATCCTGCTTTCATGGTTAAGTCCAAAATATTGCGAAATACCAAACAATTTAGAAATTTAATGGGAAGGTTAAATCTCTGGACCAGCTCAGAAACCATTCTTATAAAAACAATAGAGAACTCTAATAATATTAGCAAAATATCCTGATGGGATGCCCTAGATTCCCTTAAAAGCAGCAACTGAATAAATAAATAAAGTTATTGAAAACAGTTTTTTTTTATTCCGGAACAGAGGAGGAAACATGGTTTGATATTGAATTTTAGTCATATTATTAAAGGTAAACATTCTCAGAAAAACAATTTGCGAGATAAATAAGAAACAGGAATTGAATATGGAAAGGATTTTTCCATTATTTATGGAAGGTATTGCTTGGCAACGACATGCTAAAGCTTATTCATGTATTCCCAATACACACTATTTTTTGGTATGGATATTATAATGTATAGTAAAAAATACTATATAATATATTCTAGTAATATGGGTAATCGAAATTGCTGTTTTAAAAACTAAATTCTGAAATTAATGGGTGGTTCAAACGTAAAGCTTTAAATAATTCAAAGACCAGTAATTAAGTAGTCAACATTTCGCCATTCTATGATCACTTAAACTGAAAAACATTACGGCACATCGTAAAGAAATACGTATTCGTTTACATGACTTTTTTTTTTTTTAAGGGATTATATTGTTTTTTGATAAAAATAAGAAGTTTTATCTATTGTTAATTAATTACTCGTTTGGACTGTGATGTTTCTATGCCTCTCTTAACGTTATTTCGATTCTATTATGTTTTCCTTGCCTTGCAAATTCAGCCGTTTCGTTCTTTAAGCCTAGGAAGTAGCTACGATTGTTTTTCCTCGGATTATTTAAAGCCCTATATTTAGCGGCTTTTCTTTGTTCCCACATGTTTAAACAATCTTCATGGAACCACGGGTAATTCCTTTAATTTTCCTTTTTTCCCAGACAAAATTAGCTAGCTCCCTAATATTATCCATGACCCCTTTAATAACTTATTAATATCTTCACAACCCCCCCCCCTCCCCCGATGGTTCTAATTTTCCCAACCTAATCTTGATTTAAAGCTCGAATTGTTACCTCATTTATGGGATTATAAGTTTTCTCATTTTATGATAAAAAAAAAATAAAAAAAAATCTAGGGAAAGTAAATCACCCATAATTGACGACAACCCTATTAATTTTTAAGCAGTTTATTGCTAAACAGCTGAATTCATGGATGGTGTCAACTAAATATATATATATATATATATATATATATATATAATACATAAATTTACTTATATTCTTGTTTAAAAGCTTACATGTCTCAGCCGTCAGCACTCATAGAAGTTTGTTATGCAGTTTTTTTTTTCCTTTTTTTTTTTTAACCTTCAAATAAAAAAATACCATCACAGAATAATCAAAGCTTCTAGGTTCAGCAAGATCAAAACACCACACGGATTCATAATATATGAAACTGCAATAATACCTCATTTGTATGCTAGTGTGATTCTAATAAAGAGTAATTAGTAATAAAAAGTAAGAACCTTTGATGATTTTGAAAACGCAGTGTTATATTAATTAATTAAAAGTGTTATATTAATTATATAAGACTAACTGCTCGCTCCTTATATATAGTCGTAAAAGACTGGCCTGCGTGGATAGTGGCTCGAACAATCTAGTACCAAACACGTGCTCTAACGACTTGTTCCGACCGCTAGTTCGTTCCAACAGGTCTGGGATTTTAAACCATATGTTTTTATTTAACGAATTAAGGTTACAATATTTAGGTAATTTCGATAAACAAATACTTATCAAAATTCAAGTTCTTGTATGTGAAAACAATCCTAAAGTTAAATATCTGAATGAAAGTTACGATCTATGTCAGTAAATTGAATTGCAAGAAAAAAACCTTTTTATTTTAAAGAAATTTAATCATGCAAATAGAACAAGTAAAACAATAAAAATAAAAAGAAGATGGGAAACAAAGGTCATTATATGGGAGTCGGAAACTAGAACTAGCAAGAAATAGCCCATTAAAGACTTAAATAGGGAATACAATGTCATTCTCCGTTAACTACTTCGCTCTAATACCCGAGATCCTATTATCTTAAGCAACATCCCTCAGGGCTTCAAGCAGAAGTTCACTATGAATCGCAGATGAAGAATAATTTCAGACAAGTGATACAAGTAGGTAAGCTAATAAAAGTGAAAAGCAATTGATGTTTTAAATTTTTAACTGAATATTTTATGACACGTTAGGTATTGAAAACTGCACATGTAATTAAACACCAAATGCAGCGATAAGAAAAAGTTTACACAAATTTAAGTGCACACCCTAAGCATCTTGTAACGTGGCTAACAAAATCAGTCGTACCGACTAACCTCTATCAAATCAGACCAATAAGAAATCTTTAAAAAGGATTTCATAAAGAAGAACGTACGCAGGTGCCGATAAAATATATATAGGGCTTCAGCTCTTAATTTTGTTGGCGTGTAATGATTAGAATATGAACGAAAAAAATAAATATAAAACTTAATCTTTTTAAAAAAATATACAGTAACACTGATACGGCTTTAAAAAAATTCATCATTAAAAAAGTAACTTTTCGCTGTCCAGGCTAAGAATAACCCACTAGTAATATGAACCACATATCGCTTACTTATATATGGTTGGGTATGGAAACACCCAAAAAACCTAGAACGATCCAAACATGTGATCACGTAATATTAACTGTGACCGTTTCCGGATATTGTACAACGTAACAGAAATAAACATCAGATTTGGTTTCTTCCTCACAATACCAATATAAGTTGAATAGTTGATGAAATTGGTTCAATAAATCTTATAAAGATTCATATTTACGCTAAAAAAAAAACATACGAAAAGCTAAATGAGCTATGTCTTATCGTAAAAAAATAATATTAGAAATCTCAACACCTAAGTATTTGATTTAAAGATCACTGTGACATTCATGGAAAAAATTGAAATACATAATTATAGTGTTATTGAAGTTTTAAAACATTTTGCAATTGAACCGTCAATTTTAAGGGCACAGAACCAAGAAAGTTACAAATGATTAATTTGTTTGTCTCTTGTCTAAACTTTATTCAAATGACACTAAATTCAAACTAAATAGTGTTATAAGTTTTGTAATAAATTGTTTATTTGACAGCTATGTATTTTCAATCTGAATGATATTGGTATGTACACTTATTTTGGAAATGACGCACACGCAAACCTATTGATAGTATACCAACACCAATTCATCTTTAGATAATATGTAAATATATTTAAAATATTGATTTATTTATTATTTAGTTATTTGTTTTCGGGGAAAGGCCCATACAAATAGAGTGACCCCAGGATATCAAAGAAATAAATAAAACAAGAAAATACGATAAACAGATAGGATGAACACGTACAAGCAACTCAATAGACAAGATATCTTTTGATTTGAGCAGTGCCGTTAGAGGACATGAAATAGCCAGCAATAACTCACTGCACAAGGCGAGAAAATCTGTTACATATATTCACGATGACACACAACAGGTGTGTAAGCAACAGTCGGAAACAACAGACCTATCACCAAGTAATATATATAAAAGCTGTCCACCAGTGCGATGCGACAAACCCTGTATATGGGATTACCACTGATGTACAAAGGTTTTCATTAACTGTAAATAATTTACATATGGCTATATAACAAGTAACGTATGCGATTGCCAATGGCAACATCAATGAAACACAAACACATCTACAAATTTTCTCCAACTACAGTATTTATGTGATATAATCGTGACAGTTGAGGTCATATTTTCAAATCCTGTTAATCTTTAAAACTGAAAAGTTTGCGCCTACTTCCCAGATAAAAAATACGAGTATTTAGAAAGTTGCAAATTTAATTTAAATAAAAGTACATGTTAAAATATATTTATAATATTAAGATAATCAGAGGGAGCTTATCTTATTCTAACTTGTTTGTTCTACAAATTATTGTAGAATTTTTTTTTTATTCTTTATACAAATTAAGTATACTTATACAATTAAAAATGTACCTATATATTTTCAATTTGTAGTTGAATAGAAAAAAGACAATAAATAATGAATTTAGTTAAATAACCAATCATATAGCTTTGTATTGACTTGTATTAGTTCTGGGTAATGAGTTCTGTTCAGAGGCTTTGGAGAATCTTCCGGAAATGTTTGGAAAGCAATACCTTAAGCTATTATTATAGGTGATATGTGTGGGAGTTAAATATAGAACAATGGGTGCCTATTTCCAATTAAATTTACACGTCATGGAAGTAAATACTAAGTAATTCATAAAAGTAACCGAACTACTCTGAATTAGGCGTATTTTTCAAGTTTAATATACATGTAGGTAAATCAAAGATAAATCACGTCTCGGATGTATGAAGGGAATTGTTTTTTTTCTTGATTTCAGTATTTCTGGCATACAAATGGAGTGAATAATCGATACATAGCCACAAGATAGGATGGGAAGTTGACGAGATGTTAACCTCCCGGGCAAATCCCTCGAAATCAACCCTGATATCGGAAGTGATGAGTTAGAATCTTGAAACGAAATATTTTTCCCTAAGCGAATAATCAGAAGAATCCTTTACATTATGTGAAAAGATTAAGGTTATACGGTATCTAGTTCTAGAAATAAAAGTAATGTAATGACAGTATGTTGAATAACAATGGAGTGTAAGCGGGGGGATTAACCATCGTAATACTAAATTTAAAATATTATTAAATCATCATTAAATTTTAAAGTATTGTAACGTTAAACAAAACAAAACACAAAACATGTGATTTAAAATAGTTCTAAGCTTGTTGGAACCAACTTTTCTAGTACATGTTTGTGACAACGATGTTCGAGTACCATCTACGCTGGTCTAGGACCTTCCAGATAGTTCTTCTTCAGACAAAATACAAAGGAGCGATACAAGGAAAGGAGTTAGTCTTGTTCTGAAGCTCAAGTCATATGATTGTTTTTGTTAGTGTGTAATTACAAAGTGATACTTTTTGTAACCTGTTTAATTATTTGTGTTTTCATAGTTTGTGTGGCATTGTAAAATCTTATTTATCTTATTACAATAACTTTGATGGAGAATTTGGTTCAGTAGGAACACATGCCCACCAGGATAAACAGGGACCAAAAAATATTTTGGATGATTTTTTGGGCGCTTGTCTGCAGTTTGTCAGAGTTTGTTTGATACCCTTTTTGTAGGGAGGATAGTGTAAGGCTCCACAAGACGCTAGCTGGAACAAATACGGGAACTTGCTTCGATACTAAAAAATAAGTATATATTTATGTAAAGAGAAAAAATAAATAGTGTTTATATAAAAGGAGGGGAGGTTAACCGCCTTATTACTGTTTACTAAACGGAGCTATTTATGGGGACAGAGTGGATAACATCCTCCCCCCGCTAGTGAGAAGTAAACAGCGTTGATTACCGACCCGGCAAAAAATAGAACGGCCTCCAGTAGTTGAGCCATTGCTCGGTAAAGTGATCTATCATTTTCACTTCCAAAGGCCATTTATAAATTAATATCCTTCCTGTCCTGCTACAAAAAAAAAAAAAAAAAAAAAAAAAAAAAAATCTACCTATGCTGGATGTAAAAATACTTAAAAAATAATTTATTGTATTTACTAATCTTCTACTTCTAATATTTATCTGTTATAACTGGATCTCTTTTAAGGTGCCTTTACACTCTACGAACCTCACCTTACAGAACAGGTTCTCCCTCGAACCTTGCCGTACCGGCGTTAAGCGAACAGCCATTTATACTTCATGTGACGTTAAGCGAACCAATATGGCTGACGCACCCAACGCTAGCTTATGATGAAGAAAAAGATCTCCATTATCAATATATTTTATATTATCTGAAAACTAAAAAAACATGAGACGAATTACACCGTTTCACAAATTACACTATTATCACCAACAACTCCTGTCACTTAAGAAAAACCCAAATCAAAAGTGACACTAGCGCTACCCCCGAACCCAAACGAACAGATGAAGTACCTAGAACACCCGAACAGTCGACGTGAAGGCTTCACGAAGGTTGTACGATGGTGGTGTTGGAATGTAAAGTTCGTAGAGTGTAAAGGCACCTTTAGTGGAGCACACAGCTGATGGGTCACCGATTTCGACCAAATCTGTTTTATTGATATTTTTTTTTTTTTTAATTTATAGAAAGAATTAATACATTCTGCCGCAAACAATAGAGCTGTAAGGAGTCAATCACACAATAACTAAATAGAAATGTACATAAAAAAAAATTAATGGAAAAAAATAAAGTAAGTAATAATAACTAAAATATAAACCCCGAAGAAGGAAAAAATAAATAAAATAACAATCACAAAAATGAAATGAAATTACAGTCTCACATTCATTCCTGTTTACAATATATACTATATATAGCCAACTTTTGGAAGGCTACGTAAGACTCAGGGAGATTCCAGCCGCATCACTGTAATTAAAAACCAGTGGAGACTAGGTAAGAGTACTCAACTACAGATTGTTGACTCTAGGTCGAAAAGTAATTGGCCAATATTCGAGGTTTCCAAGGGCTCAATGCGCCCAAAGAGATTAGGAAAAAAAAAAAACTTCTGTATATTATATCTAGAAGGTCTTTTTTGTCAGTACATAAAATATTTGATTCTAGATCATATTTGATGATTTCAGTGTCATTTTAAAACACTTCCTTCCCCTCAAGAAGGGTGGGGTAAATTGTTGGATCCCCCAGAATATGCCAGGAGAAAAGCCACTAATAAAAGAATACTTTATTTGCGCATAACTCAAAAACTATTGATTTTTTTTTCGATTTAAAAGTGTCTTCGCATTCGCTACAACAAGAGGAAATCAGACAATACGTTACGATGTTAAATCCTTGTGTCTTCAGTTCTTGACATAATTTACATAGCAAGAAAAATAAATTCTCTTCTTTATACTATGATAGGTACACTTACCCTCATTAAGGCCAGAAGGTTAAATAGAAGGATTAATATGGCATGTGAATTATACGTTCGGCCCAACTAGTATATTTTATGCCTATTGTCTGAATGGATATCTGGGTTAGGAGTTTCTATATCAAACCCTTTAGTATAGTATGTTCACCCTTTAGGTCTTGGATTTAAGAAAAGAAAAATACGAAATTTCAAATTTTTCGGACTTACAGTTTTTGAAATATAAATTTTTGAAATAATAACAAAATCCAAAACTGTGCGTTTTTAAAGAGTATTGGAATTTTATCTCATAATCTATTTGAGCGAAACGGAACAGGTGTTGTAGTTTTTAGTATTCTGTGTTGTTTCTTCTGATGTATCACATGGCCATATCCTTAAAAGTAATATCTTAAAAAATAAATAATTTTTTCTTATTACAAAATAGAAAAAAAATATGTTATTCTAGAACCTGTTGGAATATGTTAGGTCTTGGATTTTAATAATGTTTCGAAAATTTGTTCTTGTGCCAATGTAGAAAGTAATACGAAAAATTTTCGGGCCTACAGAACAGTTTTCAGGCTAGATCTTAAAAAGTAGTTCTGTATGCTAGAAAGCTGGAACAGGCTTTGCTTTCTTCATTTTTTTCTTTCTCTTCCTTCTGTTATTCAACATTATAATGCTTTAGTCAAATAATTTTATTTTCAAATCTAAAATTTTCTAGTTTTAATTTTGAAAAAAATACCCTTTTTGACAAAACAGTGACCCGAAAGTAACTATCCGCTCTTCAAAGTAATATTAAGACACTTGAAAAGCAGCACAGAAAGGCCTGGATAAATTCAAATAAATGATATATAAATATGACCGTAACCGTTCCAGATAAGTATTCTAGAACTTGTATAATGTAACAGAAAGAAAACTTCGGTTTTACGTCACAATGTGTTATTAATTTGAACTTGCCTGACGCATATGACTACATTTGAAGTGATTTTCCGTTCATTTAATAGTACCGATGATCGTAGTAAGTTTTCTAGTTCTTGAAAATAATATACGTACCTAAAATTTATTCTGTTTGAAAGGGGAAACACAAATCATGTATGAAAAAATTAGTCAGTTTTATAACCGGATCCCTTTTCGCTCATTTCGATTCAGCTAATCGGAACCGCGATAAGAGTTGGAGAATTAAGAGCTAAAGAAGAAATAAATTGAAAGATAGTAGAGATAGAAGGGGAACAGCATTATTTTTTATATATTGAGTACAAGAGAGAGCTAACTGAGCCATGTAGGACTCCTACACGCCGCCATCTAATCTACCATCGCTCGCCTCAAGGATCTTATCGCGTTTCCCCGCTCACAACTTCTGGAGTCTGCCCTTTATTATAGAGCTCTTTGTTCCAGGCCATTGAGCACCTGTTAGTTTTTTTCAATTCAATTAATAATAATGTCGATATCCGTAAATATTATTAATTATTAAAATGGAGGTGTGTAATAGTCAACTGTTTTTCTTTAGGATAGGTTGGTTGAAAGTCAGGATTTTTCAGTTTGCCAGCCCTGATGAAGATCCACATGAAGGGATCGAAACGTTGGCTTACCAAAATAAAAAAAGATCAAACTGAAAATCCTGACTATCAATCAACGCAATTATTATTTTTTTAATTACTTAATAGGTGTTTAATTGTCAACCGTTTTCTTTATGATAGGATGATAAATTATCACTAACTAACCACCACTACAAACAAACCCCTACCTTATAATTTTCCCCTCTGGTTCAGTATTACTCTGTACTTAACAAGGTAAATATCAGATTTTATTTTATCGTGTTAAAAACCTACTTATTCAAATTTTCAAATTTATTTTTGTTATCTTTATATATATAAAAATCTCGTGTCCCGATGTTTGTCCGAGGTAAAATCAGAAACTACTCAACTGATTATGATGAAATTCGGCTCATTGTATGTTGTCTTGTCCAACTTAAAAGATAGGTTAGTTTTTATCTCGATTATCGGCCTCAATATTTCTTTTTTTTTGCAAAATGAATGCTTATTATACTACAATTGAGTGTGATGATTTGTAAGTTCTATAAATTTCCAACAGATGTCGGTGTAAGTTGATTTGTTGACACAACACTTCATTTTCTTTCGATATTTAGGGAACGTAAGCATAAATCTATTTTTTTCGGCTTCGACTAGGAAAATCCGTGTTTTTCCCATAACAATTTATGTGTCGCTTTTTCATGTGTAAGGAAAACATCGAATCTATTTTTTTTTAGCAAAAGACAGGTTAACCAAAATCATAGTGCACCCATTAGTATAACCACCGGATAAGATATCTCATATCATCAGGTGTTATATTCTGAATTTAATTAATATGTATTATGGCAAAAGATTACTTCGGTACATTTTTGCTAAATTTCTATTTTGATTGTACTAAATCCTGTCCCAATTATGTTCTTTATTAGTTCCTTTTACATGTGTCATTCATTAACACATTATTGTCAAATATAAGCTGAAAACAATAAAAAAGCTAACCCATCCAAATTCTTTACCAAACAATTCTAAATTTGGCGTAGAGTTCTATTTTATATCCCGTTGGTTTTTAGATTAGCTGAAACCGTTTTATCTTTATTAATGAATTTTGATTTGATTATAAAAAAGAATAGAGTATAGCTAATTCAACGCATTATAGCTACTGAGCCACAGCAATGCGTGGTACGGTGGGCTCGTCTTTTATATAATTGTTAGATTACATAAGTGCCAATGACATGTAAACATACCGTCAGCTGGATTTTTTACATCTTATTGTTACCGTCTGTAATTAACCTCATATTCTAGTTCTTCAAATATTTGTCTTAATTTTAGATCTGATGAAGATCCACGTGTTTTCGATCGAAACGCAGGCTTTCCAAATAAAAATCTTTTGACTGAAAATCCTGATAATTTATCATCATATGTGTATGATTATGGTAAAAAAGATTCACATGGAAGAACATTCTGGAAGAAACATAGTTCCATCAATTTAATTTTAGCATCAGAAAAGGATTTTCCAAACATAAAGCATGAAAATCGTAAAATGATTTTCATGCTTTATGTTTGGAAAATCCTTTTCTGATGCTTAAATTAAATTGATGGAACTATGTTCCTTCCAGAATGTTCTTCCATGTGAATCTTTTTTACCATAATCATACATATATATGATGATAAATTATCAGGATTTTCAGTCAAAAGATTTTTATTTGGAAAGCCTGCGTTTCGATCGAAAACACGTGGATCTTCATCAGAGCTAAAAGCTTATCCCGAAATTTAAAAATTAGGATTCACAAAACTATAATTCTTCCGACTGTTCTTTACGGTTGTGAAACATGGCCGCTTACAGTAAGGGATGAGAAACGCCTTATGGTGTTTGAAAATAAAGTGCTGCGTAGAATATTCGGGCCTAAGAAAGATGATTCAACAGGAGAATTTAGACGGCTACACAATGCGGAATTGCGTGAGCTTTACCCGGCAAATGTAATCGAGTCTATATCTGCGCGTCGGCTAAAGTGGGCATGCAAAATGACGAGTCTTAGTAGTGAACGAATTCCTAAAAGATTGATAAACGCTTTGCCGACTGGAAAACGGCCGAGGGGTAGACCTAGGCGAAGGTGGGAAGATTCGGTGAAAGCAGATCTTGTGAATTTGGGATTTGACGGTGGTAGGTGGATGGAGGTATGTAGGGACCGATTGGTGGTGTCGGCGTCGGGCCTTCGGGTCCGTTAAGCCTTATTGTATTGTATTGTATTGTAAAGCATGAAAATCGACGTTATTGAAGTATTGAGGTATTTATTTTACTATTACAGTCTTTTTTTCCTCAACAGTATAGGCATTGTTAAAACATATGCAGAACACATTTTAACTCGATTACAATATTTGCTAAAGCCTCCACTTTTCACTATAATTTGGTTTCGTTTTTTATAGATGGTTATAGGCAGACAGTACTGTAAAAGGTCAATCTTCATAGCATCGAACGTGCTATTTCCATTGACACTCTTAAAATAATTGATTGTGTAAAGATTCACGGGTACTTTTCTGTTATAGTCACGCCCAAAGAAAATGTTTATAATTTAGTTGGTACATTGCTTTTAGGAGAAGCAGGGTTATCGCCAGTGTTGCTAGGGAGGTAACTAAGAGTTAATTTCACAACTGTTCGCTTACTGGCAACACTGTCAGGAGAAAATAATTTGTGCCGAAATAATTTGTTTTGACTAGATAATTAATCACGTTAAATATGGTTGATTATCAGTATAATTTAAAAAATATTTTTGGCAATATTTTGGAAAAGGAAACTGCGGTCAGATTTTTTCAACAGCACACAATATTATTCCTGAAATGAGAATATATAAAAATAACCATGAGATCAAGTTAACATTTAAAGGTAAAATTAAATGGAGGTGTCTTATAAAAACGTGCAGACAAGAGATTGATTTTATTTAGAAAACATGTGTTTTATTTATTTAAAGCAATGTACTAACTAAATTAAAAACATTTTCTCTGGGCGTGACTATAACAGAAAAGTACCGATTCACGAGCTTCTAAGTCCAGTGCTGAATGAATGAATTCAATTGAAACAGTCAATGAGAGTGAACTTAAGTCTGGCTATCAGGTGCCGGATGTATTAATGTGTTTTTAAATTGGAAAAAAAAAATTGAAAAATCTGGATTTAAGACAGTCAAGTTCTCAGATACTTAGATATTGCATAAACTTGATATTTCTTAAAAAAGAAACCGACTAGACTGTTTCGTTGAGTTCTTTTCTTTTTTCCCCCGCTCTATTCACACCTGTCAGTAATTACCGGCAATCAGCGGGTGTGATGAGATATAGAAATTAATTTGATAGGCATTTTCGACAGGAGGAAGGTCAGCACCTTTTTCTGAACTTGATAATAATTCAGAAGAGAAGGTCTCTCATCCAACTTCGTTTTTAGCCGCCTCCTAACGGGTATGTCATCCATCACCATGTCATGAATTTTCCTTTTTCATAATTTATGTCCGCAATGTCATTGAATTTTGAAATATAAAAATAATATTAAAATAAAATAAACAAAATTTTTAATTTTTAATTTAATAACTAATGGTGATTGAGCTATGAAGGAATATTTATGTCTTTGAAACAATTCAAGCTATAATACACCTACAGCCAATGAAATGGATAAAGATCTTGTAGACATTAATTAATTCTTGATTACCACGATTTAATTCGAAATTAAATGTAAAATATAAAACTGGTATACCGAAAATAAATAATAAGGAGTCCATTCAAAAACATAACTTGAGTCATTCTTTCTAACAAATAAAACATGATTCCTTCTAAATAAGAAAACAAAATATTAAGGGATGTACAATTGTTGGGATTATTTGACACGTAACCCATTACAATGCTAATTGATTATTAAAACAATTGCCAATTTAAAGGAATAGGCTAAAATAATTTAAAAATTGCTTGAAGAAAAAAAATCAAAGCCCCCTTTTTAACCAAAGTCTGGACCGCCATAAATAAGCCATGCGCAGATATTTAAGGATTAAAGCAGATATCGATTTCATTCATTTCTTTGCCAATAAATTTCGGTAATTTATAGACATCGGCACCCTCACATACGAAATGAGAAAATAAAAAGGGCTTGAACTGAATAGTACTAATTGTGTGGAGGTAGTTGAACTTACAGACAAGAGAGAGTTGAAAATAAAAGTCATTCAAAATCAGAGCCGCCATTCAAGGGATTTGGGATTAGGTATGTGAGGCATATCAAAACCGGAACAGATTCAATCTCAACTTGATATTCATGGCGTCATGACCTATTCATGTATCAATAGCCAGCAAAATAAATGGAATATATTCAATGCACTTTGCCTGTGGAGGACCTTTTAAACGAAATTTTTTTGTATGCGACTTCTTAACAAATCATATATTTATGTAAATGTTCAAATTCGACTTAGTTGACGAGTATCGAGTAGACTTGACTCTTCTCCAATCTTCAGAATTTTGTTAATGGTTTTTGTTTTTCTGGCATTGTTTTGTGATTTATATATTGGCCATTCCACGTAACACCATCCAGCCAAAGTTCAAAATTTGGCCTTCCCCCTCAGATTTGTATAAAAATTTGTAGGTATTAAGTACATACAGAAATAAGAAAAAAATGCCAAATTGTGCCCAATTTCAACGAGTAGTTTCAGAATTATGGTCATTTGAACTTTTGAGATATTTGAAGTTCCGATGACGTCTTGAGCTCAAAACCAACTTATACATGTCATGACTTTCATCTGTAAAATGGGTATTAATAGAACTGGAGCTTTCACAATTTAATCATTAATTCTTAATTTTATAGAGAATGGGATGATACCATAAATATTAGAAAGATTATTTTTCATCATGGAAAAAAATATAATCACACGTTTAATTATTATACAAGAAGATCATGAATATATTATATAATAAATAGATAGGTGAATTTCAATCCTCCCAATATCATATATTTAAACATTACATTAACATTGTAAAACACCAACGTTTCAGAATATTTCGTCCATCTTCAGGGCAATATTCTTCAGTTACATATTTTCTTTTCATATTTTGGTGGCTTGGTCCCATCTTATTATGTATATATATTTCTTACATTTTTCAATTACAATGTAAAAGGTCACATTTTTTTAGAATATTTTTAACTTTTTACACATTACAATTGCTGCCACATGCATAGACCTAATTTGTCCTAAGAGTCAGTAGTAGATAGATGGGGCAAGGACAAATTAGTTCTATGTATGTGGCAGCAATTTTAATGTGTAAAAATTGAAAAGTATTCTATTTAAAAAAATGTGACCTACTACATTATAATGGAAAAATATAAGAATTATAGAAAATATGATGTGACCAAGCCACCAAAATATGAAAAGAAAATATATAATTGAAGAATATTGCCCTGAACATGGACTAATAGTCTGAAACGTTGGCGTTTTACTATGTTAATGTAATGTATAAATAAATGATATTAGGAAGATCTATCTATCAATTATATGAAAATTTAGATTTATCCCAGTTGTAAAAATAAACTATACATCAATAGAAAGAGGAGTAAATTCTCTATATAATGATGAAATAATATGAGTGGGTTATTGACTTATAAGAGTTTTATGTCGATTTGAATCTACTATTGTAAAATTTAATTTAAAAGTGGCGCATACAAATTAATATAGCTGAAATCTCTCTAAAATACCCTCATACAAAAGTATATTACAGAAAAGAAAAATCTGAATGCCTTTTAAATGATATATTAATATTGTTGGGCTTTTGAGCTAAAAGTGTTTTATTACAATGTAGATATAATAAAATTGATTTAGCTCAGTGTTATATGTACCATTTCTGTATGTAAATAAAATCTTTATTTAAATAAAGATAAACTCTTTCTCCAAGCCTATTGAAATATTAAACATCACTGAAAATTTCTATCTAATGGTGAAATTATATTAGTGGGCTATTGATTCATAAGAGTTATATTTCGATTTGAATGTAAGATAGTAAACTTAACTTTAAAAGCGGCGCATACAAATTAATAGATACACCAAAAACATTTTTTACAATAATAAACTAACAGCATCCCATTGCAGTCTCATGTGGGATGCTGTTAGCTCATTATTGTAAATAAATAAAGCATAAACCAAGATAGCTAATATAAAACATTTTTTTTTTTTTTAAGGATATATTATTAAATGGAATGGAAAAAGTTAAGTAAAACACAGTTTATACATTTGCTAATAATCCTATATATTTACCAATTGTATATCATTTTTCATCATTCACAGTTGAAAACAAAATAGAGAGTGAAATACAAGCAAGAAAAGCAGCATGAAATAGGCGTTACTCCTCACTAAAAAGAGTGTTCCAGGTAAAATCATTCTCTAAAAGAATAAAAATTCAACTCTACAAAACCATAGTAAGACCGGTAGTTTTGTATGGGTGCGAGACATGGCATCTGACCAAAAAATATGAAATTGTGGTCAATGCATGGGAAAGAAAAATATTAAGAAGAATTTGGGGTGGAGTGTCCGAAAATGGTACATGGAGAAAAAAAAAGTACGAGGAGCTGATGGAGCTATATAGAGAACAGGACATGGTGGCGTTAATAAAGAAAGCCAGACTGAGATGGCTGGGACATTTGGAAAGAATGCCGGAGCACAGGATAGCAAGAAGATTACTCTATGAGAAACCGGACGGTAAACGAAGCAGAGGACGCCTACGAATCAGATAGCTGGATGATGTCGAGAGGACCTGAAACTGCTGGGTGTACCAAACTGGAGAAGAGTAGCACAGGATCGCAGAGATTGGTCTGCTGTGGTGTTTGAGCCCCGAGTTATTGCAGGACCGTAGTGCCAGAATAATATTAAATAATAATATAATTTTTAATACATTAGTGAATGAAATAATCCTTATCGCTGCAACACTGATGTATTAGGATAAATATCCTGAAACTAGTTTGCACGAGACCATCCACAGCTAACCCTCCTGGTACAACCCACACTGGAAGGAAGATGGTATGTTTATACAGCTCCTGGGACAGGACAAGTTACTGCCCTGAAGAAGATGAAGGAGGCTCATTGAAGATAAGAACTGCCGTCCTCGGGCACCAGATCTTTATCAGATCTCTTCGACACGGCTCAGTCGCTCCTTGTCCCGGCTCCCGTTCCCTTGCATTCTTCTCATTTCTTCTCTCCTCATTGTCCCCCCACACCATTCTCAGGAAAACCATTCCACTTCCCTGCAATGAAGGTGAGCCTGTGCTACAGATTTGATGAATAACTTATTTCTGAACAAAACAAACAGTAATCATCTATAAATTATTAAAGTATTAGATACTAGATAGTTCACCTTACGTTCACTTATTTTGATTTAATATTCCGGGGTGGCTGTAAAAAATCAACTAATAGTAAAGAGGACTGTTAAACTGATAGATAAGCGTGAATAATAAGTTTGTAAGTTATAGTTATCAATCTTATTTCTATAATTATCAGTCAGTAGATGTAATTGTTTGTTTTTTCACCGTCTATTTAAGCTAGTAAGGCTAATCGGACGATGCTACAGAGGGAGTCCTAAATTTTGCCTATCCAGGTATAATTAGGATAGCGTCATTAACGAGTACCTGAAATCGCACAGGCTCGGGACCTACATTTTATGTCCTATTCGAGGGACCGCATAGCCAATGATTTTTTCCTTCCTTTAAAAAATCCTAGGGCCACGAAGCGGGACTCGAACCCGCGACCTTCAGTATTGTAGGTTGCCATGCTAACCACTACATCACGGGTGACTGGTGACCCCTAGATATAATTGCAAATATTAAGTTTTAAAAATTGTATTTTTTAAGAATTTATATATGTTTGTCATTGAAATCCGTTGCCCGCAACAATGGCTGGATAAAGTAACCATTAAACTTTAACTAAACTCAGTTAGGTATATTGTATATATCTAAATGAATTGATTATATTCATTTAGATATATACATTATACATTGAGTTGTTACAAAATACATACATATAATAAATGCATTCAGTTGTTTTGGATAATAATGATCATTTTGCTTTCTTAAGAAAATAATAAAGGTTTCTTTTTAACAAAAGAAAAAGACAAATATTTTATAGCATGGTAAAACATATTGTATATTCCACAGTACGCTAAGCTTTTTCACTAAAAAGAAAAAAAAAAACATTAAAAACAAAATGAAGGAAGTGAGGGAAAGACAGATCTTAATAGGAGGAAACTAATATTATAGAGAAAAACAAAAAAAGAAAAAACTGTTGATATTCGTGTTTAAGATAGTAAAACTGTAGAGCAAAATAGGAAAAAAGATTTTTTTCAAAACCGGCTTGAATTGTTTGCTAATCAAGAGAGAGAAAAAAAAACACGCAAATGTAATTTGATACATACACTAAAGCATAGTTGTCGATAGTAACTGTATGGGCGTCGAGAATGATTCCTACTTACCAATAAAAATGAGTCTTGAGAGAAAGTTGTTTTCGGGGGTGGGGCCAAAAATGAAATGAACGCGTTTGGAAACGATAAATTATTAATCTTGATTTTACGGACGGGTCCCATGAAATCCAACACGGTTGCATTATACATGAGATAGGGTCGGTCATGAGCTCCAGTTGCTAATTTTCTGAAATGGTTTTAGCCTTCTACATCACATGCTCATATGTCCGAGTATTTAGAAGCAAAACAGATTTATTTAAACCAAGTTCAATATGTATCTAGAGAGGAATATCCGACAAAAATTTTTTGAAATATCCAAACTAAATCGTTAAGGGTAAAGCATAATAAAACTTGAAAAATTTCGTAATGGTGTTTCATTTTCGTGGTAAAATCATTATACCATATCGGCAACAGCAAAAATTCAGGTTTACACTAACATGGACGATCACTAACATGGAGCTTGTTATATGAAAATAGCAATAGTTGAAAGTTTCATTTTTTTGGCGTTTAGTATATTTATTTTGGAAATCGCACATACGAAAACCAAAGCCTCTATAATAAATATCTCTAAATAAAGTTGATGTATTCTTCAATAAAGAAAAAGTCATAAAAGCCTGAAAGTGGCCGAGCCGAACCAACGCTGGGATCCCATCCATATGTATGCTCTCTCTCCACTACCCTCGAGTACAGCCAATTTCCGAACTATATTCTAATACTATCCGAGTGCTAACATCATCGCAACTTACAAAGTGCATATTCTAGAAACTTTTATTATGTACACCCATGGCTAAGTAGGAGTTCGAAATATAACTTTTCGTTTCCATTAAACAAATAATAAAAAGTTGTACAGTATTTTTCCATTTTTTCGATGCCCGGTAAGGAGTGAATTTATTTTTACGCGTGCCATTTTGTAACATAACGCATATTTAATAATATAGTTGAAATTAAGTAAAAAAAAAATTATCATGTTAAAATGCTTATGTAGATATAAGCTGAAAGAAGAATACAAATATAAGAATTAAGTCTATGTACAAGAAAATGTTAGGTATGGGCTTGAAAAAACGAAAGATTAGAAAGATTAATTCTTATGTGAGAAGGAAAATAATGATAGATAAAAAAATAATGGCAATAAAAAAATGATGGCATACTTACCGTTCGATTTTATAATTGAGTTTTAACAATAAGAATGATGTGGAAATATTAACAATAAATTATTCATGAAAAAAATGGCTGAATAAGTGATATAAAAGGTACATAGTAAAGGTAAATAAATATCAAAAAAATATTAATTTTGCACGAGAATTAATAATTAAATTTCATTGTTACTCTGCAAATTTAAAAGCTTAAAATATGTTTGTCATATCGAGAAGAGTTCTTATATTGATGGTTTAGTTTTTAAATATATTTATGTTCATTTTTTAGTATACAGTACATATCACATAATCTCCCTCGTCCAATGCAGGAATGGTCAAACTCAAAAAAGTGATTTCTGAAGAGAGATAAAGAAATAAAGCAGCGCATACGAATTTATTATTTTGTTAAATATTTATTAACATGAAATAACAATTTTTTGTATTTTATACATTTCTAAAGGAGGGATTTACGGTTAATTCGGTGTAATTACCCGCATGGGCTAGTTTGTCGACATAATTATGATGATATATGCTATATATAATACATTGTACACATAATTGGAACAGGGAATAATGAGCTATTTGGTCAGGGCATGTATGCAATAATATTGCAAGCAATCAGATATATCTGACATCAGCAAAATTAATGCGTATAACTCTATTGTAACAAGTATACAGTAGATTACATATTAGTTGTATTAAAGCCTAAAAGAAAGCAGTATAGATTGTTGCAATTACCAATTTCCATCATAATTTTCTTCAATACATTTTTTCATATCAAAAATTATTTACAAACTACTTAATTTTAAAAACCATTTAAAAAATGCAAATTTATACCGAAAAGTTTACATTGAGAAAACAAAAGGCAGGAAGGAAAGTAATGTAATTTTTTTAGATCTATGAATTTATAAAATAATAAACATCAAGCTGAATTCAAAGAAAGCAATCTCCTTATTTTGTGTTATTTAATAGCTGTTTTATTTCTAACTCAGAAAACTTAAATTCAAAGATATTGTATGTGCTTACTAATTTGATTAGAAGAGTTGATTTTGCTTTTAAATTTGTATATATAAAACGTAAATGGATCCATCTATTTCATTCTCTATGCGTAAATATGTGGGTAAACTTTATTCAATTCTTACATCGTTTGTTTCCATAGACCGTATGTTGGGTGGTATGGTGTAGGCGACGGACGCTCTTTCTTAACTCCACAAAGTTTTACCAAATAGAGATTCATTTCTACAAATCGAGCATGTACTTTTAATTTATAGATTCAGAAAATTCGGCCATGTTAACCTCGATGCCATGGTTTTTATGAGATACAATCACATTAACTATTTTTAAAAAAATTGGTGCGATGCGCGCAACACACAACTTTCATTTACCAACTTACTTAGATAAGAAGTTGGCGTTTTTTGTTTAATGCCATTTCTCAAAGCCACATATTTTTCCGCATTCGTTTACTTATTTTTGTTTGTATTTGCTCTTTAACGTACACTAAATTTCTTTCTTATTAAAAAATTTTTTTCACTAGTGATGATTCGACAATGCAAGCATAATGCTCCAAGTCGTCTGATTTTATTATTCTGTATGTAGTAGTTGTTGAAAACTTCATGTCGTTACCATGAATCAAATAATTTCCATTAAGTGAACAGAACATTTTTAATTATGAAGCATTGGTCTGTCATTAAAGGCCTACTGTGCATGCGTGAGCTCAACCTTTTCCTCTTTTATCTTTTTACTTGATTTTTTCATATTTCATTTATAGCCATTCAATCAATAAATACTATATGGAGGATCCAATAGGAAAGTATGTTGGGAAATTTTTACAACCACCTTTAGTTTTTAATAAACATTTAGTAACTGTTTTAAACTAAAACTATAATTTACTATCGGTAAGGTATATTGGTTAATAAGTAAGTTCAGTAAGAATCCAAATTCGAATAACATATTTTTTCTTCACAATTCATTCACGCCTGTCAACGATTAGAGAATGTGAAAAAAGATTGGGCATTTTAGGATTGATGGAAATCAAACAACTGTTTTTGTTTTTTTTGTTTTTTTATAATCACATGTGAAGTTTCAATTGCATTCTCAATTTTATTATATACCAACAAACAGTAACTAGGGAAAATATTCTTTGATCACAAATAGTCTATAATTGGGACAATTAGTTCCACTGGTACTAACTGTAATTAAAAGTAGCCCTCTACCTGCGTTAACACGACAATCCCCACCTCTGAAGAATATAGTAAATTGCGCCTTATTAGTTACTATTGTGACTATATTTTAGCATTATCGGTTTTGTCATTCTGTTTCCAACGGTATGCATAACACAAAATTTATATATTTTGAGTTGTAACCATCTTCTTCCGACGTGCGATATGTTTATAAATTTTAGTTTATAAATGTTATTATAACACTTATGTGGGTCAACAAATATTTATTCAACAAAAATATACAATTATCAATGTCAAACGAATTATAACAACTTTATAGCAAACTAATCATATGGCTTGAGCTTCACAGTAAAGACACAGACTAAGACTAACTGACCCAGTCACTCGCTCCTTATATGTAGTCGTAAAAGGAACCTTCTAGAAGGTTCGAGGTCCTCCTGGGAGGTTCAAGGTCTCCGTCGAAAAGATCTAGGCCCATCAACGTGCTCCAACGGTTCGTTCCGACCGATATTTCGTTCCAACAAAATGTTTGAGATTTTAAACCATATGATCTTATTTACGTCACATTATATTGTTAGTTTTAATTCTTTGTTTTTTTACAACCATTGTTTACCCAATGACATAACTTTATTTATAATACCGTGTACATCTCTTGTACGTTTAGCCTTGAAGAAGACCTGACTAGGGTCGAAACGTAAAAACATGCTAAAATAAAATATTTATCATTATTTGTAGAATTTTTGAACGCCACCCTGGAATATTATTTTTTATATTTATTAATAAATACTTTTTTTTTTTTTTTTAATCTAAATAACAGGATACTCATCTCTTTTCCACCTGACACTTCATATTGTTAATAAGGTATTAAGAACGGGTGCTTATTAAGAAGAAAATTTTTATAATTAATGAGAGAGTTCTTGGTAGGGTATTTCTCAGTGTAGGCCAAACCTTTTATAATGGGTAGTACCTCTGTTCCTTAGACATGTGGTGGCGAAGGGAAGTAAGGGATGACACACCCGACGACAAAGGGCCTGTGGAGGGCTATTAAGCATTCAAGAGGGGACTCACCCCGGCCACGAAAGGAATCAAATAGAGCCGAATCAAAAGGCCGCCGCCGAAGATGGAAGCGGACCGATTAGTGTGGACCTGGGACAGAGAGGTACATAATGTCCTCTTCAACAATGGGAAGAATATTCATAACTGAGTCCTTCACACCTTAACGCTGATTTAACACTCGCATTGTCCTACGTGGCTCCTTTATTTATAGAAATTTATTTCAACCTCGATCGCTTTCTGATACTCAATCCCTTTCCGAACACATATCTCTGATTTATCTGCCATTGTACCCTGTCCATTAACTGTAAATAAAATCCAACCTAATTGACAAGCAGAACAGATAAAGTAATTTAATGGAGAATTGAGCGAATATATATAACTCATTGGCAATAAGCAGATTACGGACGACTGCGAATTTCTGTGAAAGTAATATGAATAAGTTGAATTAAAATTATATATAAATAAAACTGGTTCCAGGTCTGCTCCAATTAAGTAAAACGAGTAGTAGATAGGTTTGAAATATTACGAGAAATCCACGTACAATTTAAACACATAACGTTTGCCTAATGTAACTTCTACGTGCAAGTTCTCGCCATATGGTGGTGATTAGCATACAAAAAACTAGTAGATGAAGTACTACTTCCTGGCAACTAGGTTCATTAATCCGCTGTCAATTGTAGCAATTTTTTTTTCTTTTTTTTTGCCACGCATTGAAGACAAATATTTTTCTCTTTTAATTTAAATTAAACAGTATAAATAAATGGATACAAGGCTGAATCATACATTTAGGAAAATAATTAAAACAAAAAAAATAGTTTTTGATGTTGATTTCGTTAATAAAATAGTAAGTTAACTCGTTTTTTATTTTAATGAACCAATAGATAAATATCGTTGTCTACAATAAAAATAAAATATTAAACCATTTCTACATTTTTTTTTATTATTTCCTTGTATTCAAAATAGAAATATCTCAACATTATATAATTAAGTACTAAAAATTACTAAACGATCATTGAAAACTAATTAGATGATTTACAAAGAATAAAGACCCATATGATATCCCCACGAACTTAAAAAATCTGCAAAAGAAGAAAAAAAATACATAATAAAACTTGAAGAATGGTGAGCTTAAATCATAAAAAAAAACTTTGCTGTTGACAAGTTATAAGTAATTCGAATGAATAAAAATGAAAACAATTTTTTTTTTCAAGTTTTTCATGTTAAATTTTTTTTTTTAGACGCCATGTTTCAAATAGGTCTAGATCCTTCGAAAATCAATACTAAAAGATTCCATTTCTTATCAAAAGCGGTTCCAATTGATCCTTTTTTGATCATTCCTGAAAAATTGTTGAAAATGGATGTAGCCGGTTTTGAAACCAAAGCCTCATATATGAATTAATATCTGAAGAAATATATAAATATTTATATTTAACATTAAAGGGATAATCAACGTTTTTCAGAGTATGAACAGGTTTAAAACTGGTACGAGGTTTAAAACTGTAGGAACAACACGAAACGTATAATGATCTCATTAAATAAACATCTTTTAAATATTACTACATACTAAAACCAATATGGACATACTCTTTACAGATATACGGTACAGCCAAAAAGATTCACAGCGACTTCATGCCTTTCGACTGAAAATGTTTCGACTCATTACTATAGCATAACCCTACATATATGCCAACGATTGACCAACCCATAAGGGCCTATTCACACTATCGGTTTCGCGCCCGCTCCAATCTCGCTCCGCTCCTGGTCCGCTCTCGCTCTACCCCATCCACACTAGCGCTCCGCTCCCGCTCCACTCCCGGTCCGCTCTCCTAATGTCTTACCATATTCACACTATATAATTTTACACCGTTCACTTTTGGAAGGTTTAAGCTATTAAAGCCATTAATAATCGAAGTTGTCTGTATTCGGATTTTAATTAATGATTAACTTTCACTTATTCAAGTATTCATTTATTCTTCAATTTTACGGCCAAAAAAAAAAATCAATTTTTCGTTTGTAGAAATAGCTGGTAAGTGTACTTTTCTTGATGAAGAAGATAATATTATCAAAAAATATAATAAGAAGAATATATTGCAACACAATGATAATTATTAATAATAATTATAAATTAATTTAATTAATGGTGAAGAAATAATTTAAATTTTTTTCGGAATGTATTCGAATACGCTTGAAAATTTCAAGTTGAAATCGGTAAATGCTACAAATTTACCGATTGTGTTCTCTTCTTTTCCTGATTAATATTTTAATTATTTTTTGCTTTAATATATTTTTTTGTTAATGATCTGACATTTTTCATAATATACTGCATTTTTATTCGTTTCAAATTAAACGTTATTTTATAATAGAAATGAGTATGTAGTCAATAAATAAATCGGTGACCGTTTTTTACGAGTACATTAATTCATAGCAAAATATATCTCAAACATAACATGAATTTTTCACGTCGAAAAACCGCGCGTATTGTTGGTGATTTTTTTTTTTTATATCATTTCAAGTGTATTCGAATACATTCGGAAAAAAAATTTAAATTATTTCTTCACCATTAATTAAATTAAATTATAATTATATATATATATATATATATATATATATACATTATTTTTTTTAAAGTTGAACTTTTTTGGCCGTAAAATTGATGAATAAATAAATACTTTAATAACTGAAAGATAATTATTAATTAAAATAAAAATAAAGACGGCTTCGATTATTAATGGCTTCAATCGTGAACGGTGTAAAATTATATGATGTGAATATGAAAAGACTTTAGGAGAGTGGAGCGGGAGTGGAGCGAGAGTGGAGCGGGAGCGGAGCGAGGCCGGACCTGTGCCAATATTGTGATTAACCTCTTTCTATTCCTCTTTAGAATATTTTTCCAGTGAGACCGGACCGGGAGCTGAGCGGGAGCGGAGCGCTAGTGTGAATGGGGTAGAGTGAGAGCGGACCGGGAGTGGAGCGAGACCGGAGCGGTACCGATAGTTGAATTCTCTGTCTATTTCTCTTTAGAATTTTTGAGCGGACCGGGAGTGGAGCGGGAGCGGAGCGATAGTGTGAATCCGCCCTAAAGGCCCTTTTTATAGTAGCTTACGAGGGTCTATTAACCTTACAATAAAATGGATACAGCTTAAATGCTCATAAATTGCAGATAAAAAAAGGGTTGGATGAGAGATCTCGTTAACAAATCAGAGTAACTGACAAGCTAGGAGGTACTGTTGAGTGCCTTTCTTCCTCATGCCCATGCAAAATAATAATATCTATAATCTATTATTAGCATATAATCTAATAATGTCACGCGTTAACTTTAGTTAATTTTGAAAAATTCACAGCATGTTTTATCGAGATAAAACTAAAAAGGTATGAAAATGGGTGTAAAATGAACTTTGCAGATAATTTTACATATTGTATACTTTTCCGTTTAATTTTGTAATCCAGGTGCTTCTACAATAACTTCTAATACAGAGATGTTTTCCCATATCTACGAACATAAAAAGTCTCCTCCCTGAGACTAAAGCAACACTTAGTGTACAATAACTTCAGGATTTTTATGGAAGCAGCAACCGCCCTTTCATGAGATCGTGCCCCTAACAAACGCAAAGACAAAGCTGAATCCTAATTTATAATTAATATTAACTGCTTCAAACGCTTTTAAGTGTAAAGTTAATGACAATAAACATAACCACCGAGGGATGAAAAGCTGGCCTCTTAAGCTGGCAATTAAAGGGCTATTATCTGTACGTGACACAGACTTAATATTTTTGCCCAGATGGGATCACTCAGCTCTTGGTTTTACGCGATGATCTACTCTCACCCTGGTTGGAAAAAAAAATGAGGGTAGAAAATTATTAAATATAATATCGTAAACATTAAGGGCTCTGAAATTTCATGTGAATATAATTGGTATTGAAACACTGCAAAACTCTGAATTAACACGTACACCGAAAATTAATACAATCGTACAGGTAAATTTATTAGTTGTACAAAACAATACATACATGTTACATTTCGGCATTAGCCTGTGAAGTACTACATCAAATAATATTTATAACAATAATATAATAACACATTATAACGATTATTTTTTAACCTCCCTTTATATAACTAAGCCTAATTGGACAATGCTACGGTGGGCCATACATTTTGCCTAATTAGGTTTGATTAGGATAGGGGTCTACGATTACCTGACATCCCACTGGTTTGGGACCTCCATTTTAAGTCATATCCGAAGTATAGGCTTAACAAATGGAATATATATTACATCAACCAATATAAGTAAATACACATGTACACATAACTACACAAACATATCATTTTAGTTTTGTAAAAATGTTGTTGATTGATTGTTGTCTGTTATAAACCTTATTGAATATGGGCTGATGTGGTTTAAAGTGGACTGTAAAAAGGTAAAAATAAGTTAAAATTGAAATAAAATAAATATATTTCTCTAAAGAAAACAATCTCTTGGGGTGGGCCTGAAGGTTTTACATTATTGTTAATGGTTAGTTTTACAACAATTTGGAAAATATGGTGACATAATGATATGTTGACGGGTCGAAATTTGGCTGAATCTCATTCTGAGTTGGTTTGAAGGGATGAATTTTATGATATTATTTCTCCTTTCGCTTGATGATATTATTCTATGAATAAATTATGTTCCTCGCAGTATGTCTGCCGGCCAGCTCATACTCCTAACTCTCCCTCTTCCTGGGTTCACTGTCTGCGTCTGCTCCATGATTTGGAAAGTATGGTGAATCATAAGAAGAAAAAAAAATGTTTTGCCCGCATGCGGTTCTTGGCTAGTTTCAATCCTCGCCTGCACATTCAAGTCGGCGTAGTTCCATTGAGTGCCGTAGGTGGCAGCAGCGACGTACTTATCGAGAGTAGTAATGAGCTGAGAGTACGCAGCGTGAAATATGTTACAATGTTTCAACAATTGCATTTAGGTAAAGAAGACACAAATATGTGAGAGTACATAGAATACGCTTTAGTTTACCTGAACAGTTGTTATTTCTTTAAAAAAAAAAAGGCAGGGGGATGATGAACCTTATGACTGTGAATACAAATCCATAATTATTTCTAAGGTCTTATATTTAATTTTATGTTATCAAACATTATAAAATAGTCAGAACATTTCCATTAAATGGAAACCAGTTTTAAAGAAAGCAGCTCAACTTAGAAAATAAATTGTGAAATTTATCTTCAAGTTTTTACTTCAGTGATCGGGTTCTTATTTCCATTAAACTTTAAAAGTGGCCAATGAAAAGATGCATTGTAAAAAAAATAAAATAGAAAAAGAAATAAAGTGACGAAAATTAACTAAATATGTAAATGGTTAAATAATAAATTACTTTACTTCTAAAATAAACTTTAAAAGGTTTCGATTTATTATCAAGAGACTCAATTAAGAAAACTGATTACTGGAGAATTTTTACCAAACGAGCTATGCTCTCTGTTCACTAATCACAAAGGGAAGCAATTAGTTTAATGTCATTCACAAAACAAGTCTTGCCCATGATCGGCTTTGCTGGATTATTTCATCAATTTTAAACAGGAGCTTTTAAAGCGGAATTAATTCAAATTTTTTCATGTCATAAAAATAATATTTTGAAAATCTAAATATTAAATTTCTGAAGTAAAAACTCAAAAGTTTAAATGTGAACTGAACTTCAAACCAATTTAATTAATTCTTAAAAAATACCTTTTTTTAATCATTTATTTATAAACATTTTCGTTGCATTGTACATCAACTTGAGACACCACATTCTATTAAATTTAACAATTCATGGAGATAATAATAAATACTGGTAAGTTTATACATATTTTTAAAAATTAGTTTCTTTAATAAATTTATTAAAAATTAGTTTCTTTAATAAATTTAAATAAGTTGTTGTTGTTTTTGTGTGTAATGTAACTTTATGCCACTAAGGCAAATCGGACGATGCTACAGTGGGAGTCCTAAATTTTGCCTATCCAGGTATAATTAGGATAGGGATCTTTAACGAGTACCTGACAGCGTACAGGCTCGGTAACTCCATTTTACGTCCTATCCGAGAAACGGCATAGCCCAGGATTCTTTACTCCCTTCAGTATGGTAGGTTACCACCGATTATCACTGAATAGCTTCTTCATTTTGTTATTAACCGGAACCATAGTCCGGAAATGGCTTCCTTATATAGATTCTAATTGACTATATCACGATTCTTTATATTTTAATACAATAAGATTGAAATATGTTGGGTCACCTGTGGTGTAGTGGTTAGCTTAGAAACCTACAATACTGAAGGTCGCTAGTTCGCGTCCCGTGGTGGGCCCTTGGATTTTTAAATGGGAGTAAAAAATCCTTGTCCATGCCGTCCCTCAGCATTGGACGTAAAATGGAGGTCCCGAGCCTGTACCATGTCAGGTACTCATTCTAGATCCCTATCCTAATTATACCTGGATAGGCAAAATTTAGGACTCCCACTGTAGCATCGTTTGATTAGCCTTAGTGGCGGCATAAAACAACAAACAAATATTTTGTAATTCAAAAGCGATAGAAATAACCATAACACGGTAATAAAATTCAACTTTAACATCCGTTTTCTCAAAATATGGGGAATGGTACTTCTTTCACTTTGGCTTTACACCGACCATACATAGATAAAAAAATAAACACACGCGTACTTCTCCATATGAGTACCTTGAAGACCTTATAGCTCCGCGTAACCTTTTCCACATTAACCTTCCATACTGCTCAGCTTATTTGTCAGGAGATTTGTTACAAGTCAGCAAGTGCTATTCGTTATATCGTTCTACTTATAATCACAAAAACTCTCCCAGCGTGTATATCACCTCCAAACTAAGCAAGACGGACCGACTGCATATATAAATACTCGGTATGAATGAAGATCTTTATGGCTTCGACTCTTTTCACGGGACAAAAAGATACTAATTCCAGAACAAGGATTTGAAGAAGTATTGATAGAACAGCTGCCCTTTGGATGATGTGCTATGGCGTTCTTCCAAAAATATGCCGGTCAGGTTAGCCTCAGAACTCCGGATGGAAGGGCCACTAAATTCGAGCCTAATCCCTTGTGTTGATGACAAAAAGTGGAAATAAAGTTTGTTTTTTTATCTCTTCCCATCCCCCGCCATGCCGAAGCAGTAAAGAACAGGCTGTTGTGTGAGCTCTGGGAAGCAGCCGTCACTGCTTATATCAGCTGGATCCGAAATAACTGAAACACTTACGGAGGCCTGGCATGAAAAATATATTTTCATTCATCTTCCGGGATTACAAAGTCAAAGATACGTTTAATAATAATTTAAATCAATAAAATTTTAAAAAATATAAAATTTTATTACCTACCTACATGCGTTATTCTAGTTATTCATAATTGTCAAATAATCATTATACAATCTTTTAATTATTTAATTAGATCAGAAAAGATTGGCCTCTCCTGGGATTCGAACCCGGGTCTTCAAATGATAGGATCTGATAAACTACTATAATCATAGTTTTAAAAAAAAATAATAAAGTAAGTTCTACCTATTGGTAGTTTCTCTTGATGATTGTTCCTCACATTTTATTTTCTGATTTTGATCTCATTTACTGAATGTATTTGTTGTAAATACAATAAATTACAGGTGCAATTATTTTATCTTTTTTGTATTATTTTTAGTTTCGTGCAGAAATTCCTGAGATAGGCGAAAATATCTTTGTCATTAAATTATATAAGTATTTATTTTTAAAAAACGATTTTTTTCCGTTGAACCTATATTTTTTCACATACTAAAATAAATAAATATGATTTTGTCGAATCAAAAACAATATCAAATTTAATTTAATTTATTTAAGTTATTTTATAATTGTTTGTTTGTTTTAACGTCACTTTAGGTATAATTAGGATAGGGATTTTTAACGAGTACATACATCGTACAGGCTCGGGACCTACATTTTACGTCCTATCCGAGGGACGGCATAGACAAGGATTTTTTACTCTCATTAAAAAATCCTAAGGCCATCTCGGGACGCGAACCTGCGACCTTCAGTGTTGAAAATTTCTATGCTAACCACTACACCACAGGTGACCCCTATTTTATAATTAAATTTTCAATTTATAATAAAATAAATCAGCTGTAATTAGTTCTATAAGTTTATACCTATGTCATAAAAAATTCATGATTAATCTAATAAATATTTTGTATTTTATTAATTAATTTATTGTTCCAGCATCTATCCTTGAAGGGCATTGGCATTATCGCGTGTATATAAAAAAATAACTTACAAGCCAATCAGCGTCTTGCATGCCCTAAAAATATACCACACCATTGTCATTTATTTTTTTTTTGACATACTTAAAAAAAATAAAGTGGCAGACTTATATTCCTTCAGGGATCATCGAACTTAGAAAAAAAAAAAACAAAGAAAAAACATACAATAAAAAAACAAACATTTAATAAAATTTTTTGTAAGCGATCAGTTATTATCACTGGCCGGGACTGCGTGATAGATGGTCTCTACCGATGTAGCATATGACATCGGTCTTCTTTTTTTTTCCTCTACTAAACAGTTTTTTCTTCGGAAGCTGACGAAGATGGATTTGTGAGGGCTAAACATTTAGTAAATAATCTGTTGTGAGTCAAAGCAATATTATTCTTAGGGTTCATTAGGTGAGAATTCAAACATGTAAATGATCGGGAGTTATTTAAAGTGTTATCATCATTCACTCCCTGCCTTTTATTAAAAAAAGAATTATTATAATTTTTTTAAAAAAATATTACTGCTTTAAGATCATTCATAATCTTGCATATGATGCGTTTTGATTGTGTAACTAATTTCTTTAAATGAAGAAAGCACTCATCAATTTGATACGACCAAGTATTGAATAAAAATATTTATTCATCTTTTTCTATAAACAAAAGTCTTCGTTTCACGATTTAAGACATATGTTCTATATAATTCTAGTAGATCAGGCTTAAAATAAATTTTATTTTCTTATATATAAATAAGTATAGAAACTTTGAATGGTTCCTTTTTTCTTAAATAGAACATATGTCCACCAATCAATTCATAATATACAAGTAGGGATCATTTTTCGTCAATGTCAGTAACTCCCTACGACTTCATATAGTAGGGGAGAGTGGGGTTGGTTGGCATAGGGGGTAGGTTGGCCATTGGCTTTTAGTTTCCGTCACACCTGTTGTGAAGGCCCCACCATTGTACCATGTGACCCGTGCGACCTTGGGAGTCTTGTCCTGAGCTTTCAATCCGATGGTAACAGTGTAGATAAGAGTGTGCTTCATTGATTGATTTTACAACATGTAAGTAAATTTTTATATTTTCAGTAAAGTTGGTTTAAAGGCATGGAAAAACATTTGACACCGATTCTGTTCACATAGCCCTAAACTCCTTTGAAAAACCTAACCTTTCGACTAATCAGTTTCTTGTTGATTGTTCTCCCCTGTCCTGGCAGTCATCTTTCATATGATTTCTCCTGTGGAGTTAGTTGGCACTTTTCAACTTTTTTTTTTGGCGCAGTAGCAATTGGTTGGTTGGTTGTTTTAGTATGAAGGCGTAAAACCCCTTGGTCATAAACGCCCTTGTTTAAAATTATTGATTTTAAGTTTTTAGTGATTTAGATTGGAAGCATGCTTTCAAAGAATAGAATTGGTAATAAATAAATAAGCAATAAAAATAAAGATTGAGAACAAGATTAATCAGAATAGGAGAGGGAAAGAGAAATAAATCTGAGTTAGAAAAAATTTAACGATAAATTAATTAAAAAAGAGGAAAAGGATAGATAAGTAGCAATTCACAAAAGCAAGGTAAACATAATCAAAGGTGAAACTATCAATTGTCTTTAGTTCCAGCAAGGAAGATGAGAGCAATTTTTCTTATGCAAAAAGTGATGACAGTCTAAACTTCTATCTTCTTCTATCGCCATTCTAATTTCCCTTAAAAGCTGTTAAAAACCGATTTAAAATTATTATACCATTATAGTGCAGCTTTTAATAACAATAAAATGTGTAAGGCGGTACTTGAATGAGATGGCTAAACAACCCCACCTTCTAGGCCAACGTGCCCCACGTAGGGGGTTAATTGGCATACTCTGGATTGACGAATTCTTCAATTTTCTATGATCTTAGTATTAAATATTATATTGTGAAAAAAATACTTGAAGTGCTCTAATACTTGGAGTTTATAGTGGTATCAGCCCCATTGGGATTATATTAACAGGAACGACTCAACAATCAAAAAAGTGAAAACTGTTGCCAACCAACCCCGCTCTCTCCTATTGATATTAATTTTCTAAACAACAAAAATTTCTTGCGGAATATGATTTATGTATACGAATTTCAATTGCCGAAAAATTTATCTTGGCGGTTTTGGTTTAAGTTGGGGTAATGAAATCAAGGAAAAAATAATTAATAACAATTAAAAATAAATAACCTATTAATTTTTTTCAAAAATATTTGTATCTTATTATAAGTGACAAATAATTCCTAAATGACAAAGCAACATAATAAAATAGAAAAATATATCAAAACTAAAGAAATTTTATCATTATGAGTACTCAAAGATGAGGAGGGGGGCCTACGATTTTTGTTTTCAACACCTTTTCAGCTGATCAGGTGCGTTTTTTTGGAAGACAAATATTTTCAAATCTGGTCGGTAAGAATCTTTTATTTCTGGTAACTAATTTCACTAGTAATTTTAGATTTCCTTAGGAAGAGAGCTACTCCAAAAAAAAAAACTCTTTTTCTTGCATAGGCCTATTGTTTCTTTACGTTTCTTTATATGTTCTAGTTCTTAGACGGCTATCTACGATAAAAGGCAAATTATGAAATAAGGCCAAATTATGAATGCCAGTAACAGAAAAACCAACTATATCAATTCAAATTTTCGACTCGAAGTAATTTTTTCATGAATTAATAAACCCTAAGTCTAAAATTTTCATAGCTCTTCATCATCCGGATTAACAAAAAAGTTGCTGGCTGGTTCTTAATTTAAAATGTCAGCTGTGACCATGCATTTTATAAGTATAAATTTGTTGTATACATTAGTATAACGCGAATTACAGTACAAAGAATTTATTTATATTTATAAGTATAATGGTTGTTTTAATTTGGGATTTACTACTGTGATGTTACTCAGAAAATTAGGCACATATAACAAACCAAGAACTGTTATTATTCCGAACCATACAAAAAAAAAAAAAAAGTATTTAAATTTCATTTTATAATCTAAATTCCATGAGTTTACAGGTTGCAACTGATACTTTTGCATATTTTTTCAACAGCTATATTTACATATATGTATGAATAAAATATAGAATTATATATATATATTGTATATTTTTAAGTATTATTAATGTAAATTTATTTTTTTTTCAATTGAACTATGAATAGTAGCTGTTATCGTATGAGGGAGCCGGATGTTCTAGGGATAACTTGACTTCTTTTTATATTGGAGCAATATGCCTCGCTGGCAATGAATGCTACAATGACATCCTTGTTGGCCTCAATCACGCTTAGTAGACGTCAACCAGGCATTCGAGTTTTTTTTTTTTTTTTATTGAGCGACCCTTAAGATTGTATTAATATTTATTATAGCTTATTTCATTGGTCATATTATAAAATAATAATAATATGAGTTAACCTATTATGTTAAACAGCCAGGAGATAAGTATACCTTTTCAAATCAATGTTATGCATCTTCCGATTAAATATTAATATTAATTTATATACTGGTGTTTTATAGAATGATGTTCCACATTAATTAATTATTAAAATTAAATTGTTAATCTTCTAAAAAAGGAAGGTTTCTGCCTGAATTCAGTCTTTCCATATGGATCTCAAGTGTCCCATAGCACGTGCAATGGTTAGAATTTCAAAAAATCAGGTGCGATGCGCGCAACACACAACTTTCGCTTACCAACTTAAGTAGATTAGAAATTGACGTGTTTTGTTAAATGCCATTCCTCAAAGACACACATTTTTCCACATTCATTTACTTATTTTTATTTCTATTTGCTCTATAAATTACACTAATTTTTTTATAATTAAATAAAAAGTTTAACTTGCGATAATTCGGCAATGCAAGCATAATACTCCAAGTCCCATAATACTTTATAATTATTTATGTAGTTGTTGAAAACTTCTTATAGTTTTATATCATATTAGTTTTATACCATGGTTCAAAAAATTTCCATTAAATGAACAGAACATCTTTAATTATAAGCAATGGGCTATCACTAAAGGCGAATAGCGCATCCGTGCCCTCTGTTTTATAAGTTGACGGAATATTTTTCTTTTTTTCTCCAGTAGGTAGGTATATGTTTACTTGATTTTTTTCATATTTCATATCTAGCCATTTCTTATTTTCAGGCGAAACAAAAGACTAATTTATTCAAACCCAAGATAGTTCACTTCGGATCAGTAAAAACACTACCCTCTTATCCACATTTTGGTCCTTCCTAGTACTTAATCCTTAGTAGATGAGCCATCTAAATTATTGACTAATCACTACAATTATCACTTTTCCATTACTGAACATTTGTTTAGTCATAAAAATATGATATAAAATATAATTTATAGGGCAATCTTGAGTTTCGTTAGTTAGACAGGTAAACCCTAAGATAGGAAGTTTAATCGGTGGAGGTAACCAAGATGAATCCCAGCTTCTTTAAAATTAAAAAAAAAATATTATTTACGGTAGCTATTCTAGTGTTGAATAAATAAGCATTTTTTCCTTTACGCAAATGAAAAATTAGATAGTGAACAAAACGATCAGTTCGTTTTTCTTTTTCAGTACGTAAAAACTAAAATAAATATCCGATCATCGCAATATTTAGATGAAATTTTAAAGGAAGTATGAAAGGCCGAACAACTATAAAGTAATTAAATTTTCATTGCTATTATAATCACCCACACGTGAAATCTGCAATTACTTATTTACCAATTTCGTTATGAATAATTATAAAAGTTCTTAAGTACTTTTTTCAGGTTAATTATAGGTAAGAAGTCTAATACCTAATATTTAGGTATAATAATACTAAAACCCTTGTATTGCTTATGGAGCAATATTTAAAAAAAAATATATAAGTTGTCGTTTGATTTACTTAACTAATATGATTTATTTCAATAACACTTTCTTCGAAAAAATAGAATTTTATAACTATTTTTTTCTAAATATTTGCGCTATTTCTCTTTAATTAATTTAAAAATATAAGATATTTTTTTAAAGCTTAAAAAAAAAAACAAGTTACTACAGCTGTGTTTTTGTCAAAGCGGTTTATAATTATAGGAACGAGGATCAAATGGAGCGCACAACTGGGCCGAAACACATGCTCTACATCAAACATTTTTAGAAACAGAATTTTAAAACCCAAGCAAAAGCTCTTTCTTGTACTTAATTATTTTTTTAAATAGAAAAAATAGCCCTAACGTATAGGGTAAGCAAGGCACCCATATCGTTAATAAAGCAATCTGCGTGCATGTGACATGGGTTAAATTGAATTCCTATAGTGTCGAACTTTCTCCTTTTTTTGTTTTTTTTCCTCATAGACTTAGCGAATCAAGTAACTAAGAAAGAAGCTTGGGAAAAAAAATAGTTTTTCAGTTAATCTTTAAAAACTCTCTTCTCTATTTTTTAAGGTAGATATTAGTTGGGTTAATTGATTGTCAGAATTTTCAGTTAAAACTTGTTTATTATTTTGAAAAACCAACGTTTCGAACCCACTTGTGCATCTTCAACAGGGCAAGACTGAGGGTTAAAAGGTGAGAGGTAATGGTTCTGGACTCTGGACTCAGAAGCCCTGATGAAGAACCACAAGTGGGATAGAAACGTTGGCTTTTCAAAATAATAAAAAAGTTTTAACTGAAAATCCTGATAATCAATTAACCTATCGTAAAGGATGGTTGGTTCTCTATTCTAATTTCTATCTAGTTCACTTTATTTGACAGTCTATGAGGGAAATATTGCGGTATATTTTCCCAAATGTGATTCATGTCGTCTCGAATTGGTTTAACATTGCAAAGCTTACGGGAGACCCGGGCAATGTGAATATGTTAAGAAAGAAATATTTCTTAAAAATACTGGGAACCATATGAATACAACTTAATACATAAATTAGAGTAAGAGACATATTATCAACTTATTGTAAAAATGTCAGTTATGTTAAGCCAATCCTACATATTAAAAAACATTTTGTTTTTATTTTTTGTCAATTATCCACTTTGCCCGGACTACCCGGGCAAAGTGAATATAGTAGGAATTATTATCCATTATGCAGCTTAGGAATAAAACCTGGAAAATGAAAACAAATTTCAAGAAGACATTGTTTAATTACAGATACATATTTCTATGCTATACATGTGTCGTTTTCATGAATATGATTCATGGCAAATGTCACAGAAAAAGGATCCGACACCAGAGTACAATGAACATCCTTCATGCACCCAATCCTTGCACTGTCCACACTGTATCCAATCGTCAAATGGAGGCTCCCCGTAGGATCTTAGACAGATAAAACAAATGCATGTACCAGGGCAATTGCTGCTATCCACTTTCCCCTTATTCACTTTGCCCGGCGCGCGCCATTTTAACTAAACACTAAATTAGTCTACGACGATATAATCTAAAAATCGGCAGTTCCCGCCAAAACTATCTGCTTATACTACAGTTTAAACTAAACCATGCAATAGATGTTACACTTGTATTGGTTATACAATAAAGATATAAAAACTTACCTTACAAATTTTAAGAACCGTACCACTTTTCGTTTTAAACAAATTATCTCACAACTAAAATGAAACACAACCAATATCTCTCCGTCCTGTGAAGCGGCTTCTACCCCTAGTTCTCGCATTAGTCCCCAAAGCGCTAGCGTTGTTACCGTGTCTATGAAAGTGCTTATTCGCTTTGCCCGGCCTATTCACTTTGCCCGGGCCTCCCCTATTATTTTTACTTTTTAATATAGTAAGCTTACAATTTAAGGTTTTTACTTATTTATTAATTATGAGTTAATAGGCAGAATAGAGGCACTAACAATAGATCCCAAATTTATATTGGAAACAGATGATTCAAAGATTTTTTATTTGATGGAAACCTCAAAATTCAAAAAGATAAAGAAATGATTTATCATAAGTACGTACTGTAACTTGGAAGACAAATACAGAGAAATTTACGGATACCAAAATTTTAGAGTAAAGGAACTTTGGTTCGATAGTTGAACCGTCCTTCATCCACTAGTAAATTTTTAGAGACGATTGTTCCTGGAAGGTAAAAGGTACAAACTATTTCGGACAGTAAAACCTAGTCTCTTTTGGGATTATACACCGCCATATTTATTAAACCGCTGCAGCGCGGAACACCGATTTTTTAATAATATTCCCAGACCTACCCCCCTATTTTTGGCCTCATCCAATTTCCATCACCGATTGTTAGCTTCTACCCTTGGAGCCGAGGACTACGCTCGATTTTAATTTATTTTTTTAAAATTTTATCAATGTTTCGATTAAATTATTCCTTTTTACTCTTTCGATTTAATTAGAAATTTTTATACTGCCTAAGACTCCGTTCCCGTGCAACTTGTATGCTTTCGAGGTACGAAATTGCTGTCTAGCCGAGGGGCGGAGGACGGGGGAGGTAGGAGGGTCGGAGGTTCCCGCACCTACCCCCCTATTTTTGGCCTCATCCAATTTCCATCACCGATAATTAGCTTCTACCCTTACAGCCATGGCTACGCTCGATTTTTTTTATTTTTTTATTATTAAGATTCAAGTAGTCCTTTTTACTCTTTCGATCTAATTGGCAATTTTTATACTGCCTAACACTCCGCTCTCGTTCAATTCGTAGGCTTTCTAGGTATGATAACTCAAGCCCGAAAATAGAGTTAAGGGGGTGGGTAAGAGCGGTTACACTGATTTTTAATATTATTCCCGCACCTAGCCCCTATTTTTGGCCTCATCCAATTTCCATCACCGATAATTAGCTTCTACCCTTACAGCCGTTACAGCGCGGACTATCCCATCCAGGTTACAGCGCGCTGTCAAGGTAGCAGCACACTTCAAATAAAAACCAAGGACAAAAAAAAAACAAAAAGAAAAGTGTGGATATTACAAATGGATCAGTATATTGCGCGTCTGGCAGCCCTAAGAAGTAGGGCAGGACTACGTTAAATTTTATTAAATTTAATTTTTGAATATACAATTTCTCTCTTTCTGGCTTAATTAAGCCACTTTGAGAATTCGCTCTTTCACATTAAATAATGTAAATAATCTTATACAACCATCAATATGTTTATTATTAAATAAAGTATTGATAGCATAAAATATCTAGCCAAGAAAAAAAATATTAAAAGTGAAGACACAAATAAACAAATATTACGTGATAAAGAATAATGGGAGAACTGACCTGCTTTCCTTGGCGGTTCCTCCACCTCCTCCACCTGGTGAACCCCGGACGCCAGTAATCCAAGAAGAACTCTTCGGCGAACTCCTGGCCCTGCCCGTTGCCGAACCTCCCCTGAGTTCTGGTCCCCGTGATGACCGTCAGCCGTCCGAGGTCTATCTCAAGGTGCTCGTACGTTTCCTTCGTCACCGTGTTCTTAGGGCACCACGCCCCTCCGTTTTTGTCGTGTCTCAATCTGAAAAATTACCATAAATAAATTAGATTTTTTTTTATTCGCAAATTTAAACATATAATAAAAATTACAAATCCTTCCTTCTTCTTTATATAGAACTTCTGAACAGTGGCCCGGGTGCCGTTCTGTAAGGCGCCTTTCACAGTAAGGCCCGATCGCAACTGAAAGGGACTCTTTTGGGAGTTTATTTTAATCTGAAAGCGAGCATGAGAGCAGGAGTCAAAAGTTAGGATCAAATAAAGCGGATCAAGAGCCTTTTAATGTAAAAAATATGCGATGGGAGTTCGAAAATATAACGGTCACATAATATAACACATAACTCAAAACAGGCTAACTTATATGTATGCAGTTCGTTGAATTTGTAATGGAAAAAATATTTGATAAACGCTTGTGGAGCAAAATCTATCGTTATTTTATCTTCGGAGGTCTGTGGTCAAATTCATTTCAAACACCTCAAAGGGTCATTTTTGTGAAACACTTTGGGCTGAGAGATGCTAAAGGAGTAGGAGCAGCTGCAATAATGCTCAAAAATATTTATTCATAACTTTTTAATTTTAGAATGTTCGCCATTGCTGAAGTGCCGTATATCTGTGAGCTCTTTAGTCGATTAGTATTTAAGCAGTACGTTAAGTATAGTTTGTACATAAATAGTCCGCCGGTTGCAATGTTACACCCACTGGTTAAAAAAATAAATAATTTGTGTATGACACGTTTTAAACAAGACTCATAGATACCACTTTAATATGTAACCTATCATCACCGAAATACTGTAAAAATCAAATTACTGACAGAAAAATAGCTTGAAGACACACATACAACGAATCATTTTTTTTATTTTTTTACTTCGTTGTACACAAACGAGTGCCTACGGTAATATAAAATCAGTGATATATTTTATGTATCACAACCAGGAGCTTCGGAGGGCTGTATGGAATATTTTGGTATGAGAGAAAATAAAACATAAGGATATCCTCTGATAAATCTTACAGTATTTGAAGTGTAGTACCAAAAGTACCTCATTTTGGCAGTTCCACAAATCTGTGAAGCGTATGTAAAATTATAAAAGCATGTATAGATGTTGACAGATATCGATAACTGATTTTGATTTATTGACAATATAACCATTTTGGTGATATTACGGTCCGCTTGTTGCAACATCAGCAAGTAAAGAGCATAAATAATTTTTGGACAAGACATGATGTAAAACAGTCTCTAGCTTCTACGCCATGGCCGTCTACAATATGCAACCTATCACTTCCGAAATGTGATAAAAATCAAAATACTGTCAGACTTTGAAACTAAAATTGCTGGGCTAAACACAAACGGAGATCCTTTTTTTAGAAGCCAGGTGAATTTCGTAGTGCACATATGAGTCCCAACTGTAAATATAAAATCAGTGATATATTTTACGTATGCGATCCATTTATTGGGTTTATATCCATAAATAAAAACAGGTGTACATCGTCTGCGAAGGTCTGAAAATACCCAATTATATTTTAAATATTTTTAGGAACGAAAAAGAAATATTATACCCATAATTCCATTCAATATTTAGAGATTCAACAAATGGGATGTATTGATATATATATTATGTAGATAAAATAAAGGCTTAATGAACCAGAAGGCCAGATACCGGAACGACCAATCGCTCCCTACACACCGCTCCATCCACCGACCGCCATCCAAACCTAACTTCTACAGATCTGTAAAGGTGCCTTTATACTGTGCGAACCTCACCCTCGCAAAGGTGATCCCCCGAAACTTGCCGCACCGGCGTACCACGAACCGCTATCTACATTTCTACACACTGAGGTCGAGCGAAGAATGATGCCTGACCGTACCAATGAACCTTAAAGGTGCCTTTACACATTTCGAACTTTACCCACGAACAGCCTTCACGAAGGTTTCGCTATTCTATTGTTGGGGGTACCGCTATTGTCACTTTTGATTTGGGTTTTTCCCAAATAACAGGAGTTGTTTGTGACAATTGACGGCTGACTTTGAACTAGCCGCTATTCTGACTTTTGCTCTAATTTAAGATGGATAAAAGCAACGTCAGAAAAATGCTAAAAGAAGGGCTAGAAGCTTATCTTAACTAACTCATAATCGACTGTTCGAGGTTCGAGGAGGTTCGCACAGTGTAAAGGCACCTTAATCCTCCCACAACAGTCTTGGCCTACCCCTCGTACGTTTCTCAGGTGACACAGCTGTTATTAATCTCATAGTGATTAACTAAACTATCAAGCTTCGCCATTTCGCATGCCCATTTTATTCGTCGCGCTGCTATCAATTCTGTTATATTTACTGGGTACAGGCAGTTTCTCTTCGGTCCGAATTTTTTACACAATGCATTTTTTCAAAAACCTTTAGCTGTAGCTATTTTTTTGTTTGTTTGTTTAACGTCCATTTTTATGCTACTAAGGCTAATCGGACTATGCTACAGTGGGAGTCCTAAATTTTGCCTATCCAGGTATAATTAGGATAGGGATCTTTAACGAGTACCTGACATCGTACAGGCTCGGGACCTCCATTTTACGTCCTATCCGAGGGACGGCATAGCTAAGGATTTTTTACTCCCATTAAAAAATCCTAGGGCCACCGCTGGAATCGAACCTGCGTAGGTTGCCATGCTAACCACAACACCACAACCGCTGTAGCTGTCATATGTTATTAACATTATTTATTATAAAAAAACAAATTTTAATAAAGAACAAAAAAATGGGGATAATATTAATAAACGATTCATAATTGTATTTTATACCTTTCGTTCAATGAAAAATAAAAGATAACAAACATTGGTTTTTACAATGACTAAAATATAACGATCAGCTTTTCCAATTAACTTGATGATGAGCTCAGAACTGGATAGTAATACATCTAGACCACACAAGTGATTTAAACATGTCCAATTTACTGCTGAGCAAAAAAACAGTAGAAGATTTACTGTCTGGAGCTAGGCCAACCCACGGTTGTCTGAATCGTCAATTACACCAACTATCAACAAACCCAATACATTTATACTGGCAGTCCGTCAACATCTACACATCCTGTTGTTGGGCAAGCGAATATTTTTACAGGAGTTTGGAGAACCTGAAAAAACACTGGGGAATGGTGGTTTTGGGAAGCCAAGACACGACATGGACCAAAAAACCCTTGTTTTTGATGCACAATAGGCGGGCGCAAGCGACTATAGGGTGCGCTAGTAGTTTTACAAAATGTCGGAACGAACGGGGATAGACATAGTTGAAGTGATAGAGATAATTGGTAATTTTAAAAGACCATTAATTGAAGGACAGGCTATCCTTGATGCAAACCACATAATTACATGTGAAATAATATCTAGAAGTAAAAATACAGTTATTTTACAAGCCTTGTGCCTTCAAACAAGCGATCTTAAAGGACTGCGCCATCAAATAAAAGTGGAAATCAAATTTATTAATACTGATAAGCTATTTTCTTGTAATTCTACATGTTAAGCTGGTAGTTCTGGTAAATGCAAAGATATCATTGTAACTTTACTCTACGTTTTTCGGTTAGTAATAACATTAATTACCTATTCATTGTTATGACAGCTGTCATTTTCATGACAGCTTAGTTTCTTTGTCATATTATTTATTTATTTGTCAAAACCTTTAAACATCACATTGAAAACTTGGAACAATTAAGCACAACGGATGTAAGACAAAAAAAGGGAAAATTAAAAAATAAAAACAAATCTATGACACTATGGTTCCAATGTTTTTGCATAACACTAGCATTTTGGAATAATAAAATGTCAAAAACTAATATTTACCTGGATAAGTATAGTCACTTTCTTTAAAATGAAGGCTACATATCGTCATATCTTTCGAAACAGGCTTATCTATTCTTAATGTTACAATCCACTCTTTAAGAAGCTTTTTATTTTTTGGAAATAAATGGAATGACTCGTCTTTTGATTTTCTAATTGAACACTGAGGGCCCGAGCAATACCTATTAGACATTTTTCAAACAATTTTTTGCTCAATCGGGTTTTAATTATAGAAACATAAATTAAAAACGCCAAAAAACCCTATGAATCCCAGGTAATGGCCCGGCTTCTATCCCCGTTTCTCTAGTTCCTGTAAAGAAGCAGTACCGTCGCTTGCGCCCGCCTATGATTAAAAAAATGTTTTTAAAGTACGACGTAATGTCCGATTTACGCATTTTCGCAATTGGGAAAATTCTTATGAAAACCATTACAGAGAATCGAGAATTGTATGGGTAAGTGCAAAGATAAAGAACTCCAAGCAATTATTTTGCTGTTTGAATTGCAGATGACATTTTTATAGAGGCGATGGATTTGCTCACTTTGGAATTCTAAGCTCTATATACCTGTATATAAATGAAAACAATTTCTTACATCAAAAGACTACACGTTCTAGAAAATATAACATTATGATTTACCTGGAATATTGGAAGCTAACGGAATATTGTTTCATAAACTATGTATAGAGCAATAAGAGAGAAATGATTGGTAGGAGGATTGGATGGATGGAAGGGTAGGGCTGGGAGACGGTCGTATTTCTTATAAATCCGTGGCCAGCGAGAGTGGGTTATTACAAATTCCTCATGTTCGGGCCCACAAATATCGTCTTTGGTATTCGCCTCCTCGCTTACCCGCCTCTACCGGAATATTCGACAGACCGCAACCTGGCGGATATATATCCATACCCCCGCTGACCGATTGACGAAATATCTCTCGTCACCTCCTGCGTTCCTTGAATCCCCGTACCTTGAATGATGCATCAGGGAAAGGGCATTAGGCATTCGATTAGCGAGCGTAAGAGGGTCGGATGGAGCATGCCTGATTCACAGATATAAATCTCTCTCCTTTGGCTTCATTTATTCACCAATGCATTCCTCATTGGAACTTTTCAGTGGAATAAAAAATTTACATAGCCATTAATAGGCTTCGAGGTGAGTGGTATATAAGGTAGATGGCGTCCTGTCATTTGAATTCATAGTTATGTCTGATTCCAGTTTATATTTGGAGGCATTTCTATATTCATTTCTCATAGCGCCTACCATTCGTATATAAAAATTTAGTATAATCACTTAATATTTATAGTTACACGTGGAGTCCCGGCCACGCTTGCTTTTGGCTCACATGCTATAATGCGTTGAACTAATTATATCCTATTATTTTAATACAGTCAAATCAAAATTCACTAATAAAGATAAAAAAGTTTCAGCTAGTCTAAAAACCAACGGTATTTAAAATAGAACTTCACTCCCTATTTAAAATTGTTTGGTAAAGAATATAGAAGGGTTAGTGTTTTTATTTTTTACATCTCATATTTGACAATAGTAAGTATCAACGATCCATTCATAGAGTACTCACTGGATTATTTCAGCAGAGGCGATATTTAATTAATACACATGTAATATGATCTAATAAAAAATGTAATTGGAATAGAGTTTAGTACGATCAAAATAGACAGTTAGCAGAATGTACCAAATAAATCTTTTGCCATAATAAATATTAATTGAATTCAAAATATAACACATGATGATATGAGATATTTTATCAGTAGGTTCTCTCTGAAACAGGTTATGGAAAGCGAACTCGGAGCGGGAGGTACCTCAAACCATGGTGGATATTCTTACAATACTATGTATCAAAACATAAAATTTAATTTTATGAATGAGATAGATAACATTAATTAATAACTTTTATAATAATAATTTAATTTTTTTTATTATTAGAATCCACTGTTTCTAATTATTGTAGTGCTAATAGGCGCACAATGATTTTGGTTAACCTTTCTTTTAATAGAACAAATAGAGTAGATGTTTTCCCCAGAAGTAAAAAGGCGACACATAATTGCCCATAGTAAAAACAAGGATTTTCCTAGTCCAAGCCGGAAGAAATAGGTTTGGCTACTGGATGCTCACCAATCCTAAATATCGAAAGAAGTTAAAGTTTTGTGTCTATAAATCAACTGACACAGCCATTTGTTGCGAATTTATAGAACTTACAACACACTTAATTGTAGTGCAATAAGCATTTAATTTGCTATAAAAAATATTGGAGTTGGACAAAACTAAACACAATAAGCCAAATTTTATAGAAATCGGTCAAGTAGTTTTTGATTTTACTCCCGACAAACATCGAGATTTATATATATATAAAGATTGTTGTGCCCGCGTAGTTTATTATGAAACTGTGAATAGAAAGTACATCAATAGTTGCTTAATCTAATTAGCTATATGAAATTCTCTAAGTAGTTTTATCTGAAGAGGATAGGTTGGCCATGGATTCGAACCCGTTGCTCCGCATTAACATCGCGATGCATTAGCCAAATAGGCTACCATAACCTGATCCCGAAGCCAAACCTCTCTTCAATGATCCCAAGTTCCGCAAGTCGGGCTTCAACCTAAAAATACCGCTATAAATCCAATTAATATCAAATATTTACATTATAACATCACATTATAGTTACTAGGTACAAAAGTGAAAACGGATCATGGAAATAATTAATAGGCTTTATTACTTTATTATTATTTATTTATTTTTATTACTTCAAAGTTATTACGTAATAATCTTCTATCTAACAATGAATCCTCTAAATAATTTTGTGCTATTCAGTCTTGCGGGTTTTATATATTTATAAATATTAAAGCGCTGTAGATTCAAAACTACAAATTAATTATAGGCTCTAAACCTTCCTACACCGACGAAAAAAAATAAAAATAAAAACACTTCTAATACTTATTTTCTTTGAAGCCCTCAAAATCGTATTTGAGAAGCGAAAGCTTATTTTATTTATAGCACGCTTATCTGCAAATAAAATTAAACATCAGATTCTATATCAGCTCTCTCAATGACCTTATCAACGACCCCAATTTCAGAGAAATGTTAAAAATAAAAAATAAAAACCGTAATAAAGATTCGCGATACAACAATTTGTCAAGAGAACATTTCATCACGCTCGTAAATCCATTTATATCTTTCAACATTTTATTTTATTTCATTTGTTTTTTAAGGTATCAAAAAGATTTCAATGAAGAGTGCTCTGAGTGTCAGTAAACGTTTAGTTCAAATCGAGCGACAAAAAAAAAAAAAAAAAAAAAAAAATCGTCGCACATAGGGACAGATAATCAATTTACAATGACAAAAATATAAATTGGGATTTTATTTGATATTCTGATTAGTAATGTTATAAAACGACTATTTTAACGACTATTAATAAAACTTTAAATATATTAAATAAATAATAATAATAATACTCTTTATTGCTTTAAAGTTTTTACACTTTGTAGCAAGGAGGTGGCCTCCATGCCCTTTCTTACAAAATATTTAAGTAAATTATAGGACAAGAGACTTAAAATGAAACAAATATGTACCTACTAAGAACAAAAACAGAAAGAAAAAAATTTTCTTTTTAAGATCCATGTTAGCAATATCTTTTGATTACATTTTTTTTTTTTTAGTGATACAATATGAAAGTATAGTATAATGTAATATTCCTGAAATATTCTAGTATAATATAAATACTAGTATAAAGAGCAACAAAAGATTTCTTTCAGCTAAAGTAAAAGAAAATGTTTAACTTTAGAAAATACAAATATATCAAATAAATAAGTACTTATAGAAATGGATAGTGAGATGTGTACTCAGCCACTTTTTTGAAAACAATTATCTATATCCTCAGTATCCTCATCCCCATCATCCATATGATCATAAGCATTGTCATCATCTTCAACGTCTTCATCCACAACCCCATCATCATCACTATCAGACCAATGATCACCAATACACATAATTTTGAGAAAAATTTTGACTAAAAGTTTTATTTGTCCTATACCTGCTCGGAAACATTATCGCCATAATAAAGAGAAGAAGGTGTACTCTGCGGGACTATTTTTATAGGACTAGCTGAAGTTAGCATTTCAATATTTTTTAATCGAAAAATAGCATTTCATAAAACGTTTATTACACCTACCCTATGTAAAATAATTATGTTAAGGATGATTGTATATTAAAGTACGTACCTGACGCATGAATATCCATATTGAAATAAGTGAGATTTTAAATTTAGGAAAATAATACTGGGGTAATAAACCGTCAACAATCCAAGAGCAACTGGCCTGTATCAAAGTGTGAAAGATAACACAACTTTAGATCTATGCCCAGGGTTAATCCTTTGGTCAACTTAAAAAATATTTATGTTATCTTGTAGACTATTTAATAGAGATTATATTGAAGGTATTTTTAACTGGTTTCTGGGAAATATTTTTTTCGATTTTTGTCGTCTTAATTTTGACATTCGTCCTTGTGTGCGTCGCTTTGAAATTAGTCAGATTGCAGTAACAAGACAAAACCTACAAATATAAAATATTGTATATCTTGTCCCCATTATTGCTCATTTCTCAACACTATGGAAGACTGCCTTGACTGCTCTTCAGCATACTGGATGTAAAATCTGGAATTTTTCTCAAAGAAAAATAATATGAGTTAGGTAAAGTATTTTAAGTAAAAAAAATAAAAACGGAAAAACTAAAATTTTCGTAACGTCTCCTTTGAAAGATGGCGTGTGTTTTTCTAAAAAACATTGCAATATTTGAGCGTGACTAAGAAATAAGACACGCGGCATAAGGGGTTGGTAGATTTTTTGTTGGATAGACTGTGAATTTATTTAATGTGATCCCTCCTTATGTTTATGTTTATGTTCAATATGTAATAGTATACTTTCTGCTATCTGGTGTGTATAGGAATGGAGTTATAAGCATATGTTATATAATGTTGAGATTTGTTATTCTGTGATCAAAAGTAACAGGAAATGAGACCAATAAATAAGATGATAATATTTTATTTCGAACCATGTATATACTCAGTACATTATCTCTTCTTATATTCTTTTTTTACAAATACCTAATGTAATTAATTGTAATACAATTTTATTCATCTCATTTATTTATTTTTATTTATTTTACTATACATTCTTTTTGCATTGTATTTAATACTATTCTTTTATTTATTTATTTTTTTTTAAATCGTCTAAATGCACCGCGACCACCATGGGTCTATTGTATAAATAATTACTATTAATATTCCCTATAATTTATTTTGTATGGTATTTTATACTATTCCATTATTAAACATTCCACTGGTTATTGTAGGCTTCAATTATTAGCATTGTATTAAACATTAACAATAATAATAATAAACATTGTAAGTATTTTATACTATATATTGTATTTTATACTATTCCATTACTAAGCATTCCCCAGGTAAATTCTAGGCTTCAATTATTAGCATTTTTGCAAACATTGTACAACAAACATTGTAAGTATAAAACTTTTTATTTACATACATATTTACATAACTTGTAACATTTTTATTAAATTTGCTATCTAATAGCGTAATAAGCAAATATGCTGACATGACTTGATATGAAAGAATGAACACACACTAAACAAACACAAAACACAAAACAAGCACACACAAACAAAACGAATTTACAAACAGAAATACAAGAAAACAAAGCGAAAACGAGTAAATTGATAAAATTAATGTAAAAGAAAACGTATAACTGTTTAATGCAGAAAATCTCGTGGCCAACGCCTCAACAGTCTTCTTGGCGGATTATAAGGGTTTGTCGGAGTGTGTAGAGCTTGAGTTAGTGGGTTGGAATTTAGAGTAAGTCTGTCATGAAAGTTACGGTAGCGATCTATGGCTGTTACTTCGACGGAAGGAATGTCAAGGTCAGTATGTAAGGTCTCATTGGTGACATAAAACGAACTTTTTTAGTATTTTGAATTGAAATGACTGTATGAGTCGTATATTAAATTTTTTGGCTGTTCCCATAGCTCAATACCGCAAGTCCAAAGTGGTTTAAGAAGTACTTTGTAAACGGTCAATTTGTTTGTCAGAGATAATTTTGAACGTCTGTCAAGTAGCCTTGAAAGAAGTCCATATCGCTGGTTCAGTTCTTTTCTTTTGAGTATAACATGGTCTTTCCAAGTCAGCCGTTTGTCCATGTAAAGGTCGAGATAGTGTACTGAATCCAGAGGTGGGTATCGCAATGTTGTTAAAAAATACCTGAGGGAAAGAGTCATGCTTAAGTGAAAATGAGACATATTGGCTCTTGGCTTCATTCATTTTTAGCCTTCATCTTTGAGCCCAACATGCTACCTCGTCTAGGTGTTCTTGGAGAACTTGTGAGGCTTTAGTGGCATCTTTGTTTGATGTCAAGATAGCTGAGTCATCAGCGAATGTAGCCAATAGGGTTTCCGGATGTTGGGGAATGTCTGAGCAGTATATATTAAATAATGTCGGGCCCAAAACACTGCTCTGAGGCACTCCAGCTCGTATTCTTTTTATTTCGGAAAATTGATTATTCATTCATTTATTTGTTTGCGATAATCTTAAGGTATTCTAAAATCGTTGTTTTGTGAATTTATCTTCTTGCTAAAGCTTCATATTTCAATATTCTAGCTTATTTTCTTATGTATATTAATGCGTATAATATGTCTTATCGCATGGAATACGCACATGATACAAATAAACTTCTTCTGCATTGGGTTAATATGCAAGAGAAAAACAAAAAAAAAACTAGTTAAGTTGGAATCACATTCATTGTAAGTTAAGAGAAGGATAAGAAGGTGTTCAATGCTGAATATGTTTTTCCCGATCATGGGAAACCTTGCGCAAACTTCAAGGAAATTATCATCGCAAGTTGAAAGCTATCATCCAGGAAATAAATCTAGTTGCGGGCGGAGACTGATTGCGCTGACCGTGCGGAAAATAAGAAAAGTAAACAGTAGATAAAGACTGACATTCCCCTGACACAACATGACAATGCTTCCAACACCGCGGCCGGTATGCAAAGCCACTGTCACCTCTCCGGCGAGCAGACACGAAAGCCGCATTAATGAGCCCGAGCATATGACAACCGCCCAGCTCGGACCTATCCGAGCAAATACAAAAAGGTATAAATATCTTCGGCCGACAGGTGTTAACTGAGTCATAGCATGCACTGCGTACCCCCACTCCCGTAACGGTAAATGTGATGTATTATATTTCCAGGGATATTAAGGACGTATGGAAATTAATTCCAGCCCGTTCGCGACCCGTGTCACAAAACAAAATATAATTAATGCATTCCATGAAGGGAAGATATACCCTATATAAAACCTATATATAGGTATATGGGAAAATGCTATAAGGTCAGAAACGTTGTTAGTAAGTAATAATTTTTGGAAGTGTTCTGTCTTATTTTGTGGGAAGGTGGGTAATGCAAATGGGTCAACTGTGTAGTGGTTAGCATGGAAACCTACAATACTAAAGGTCGCGAGTTCGCGTCCCGAGGTGGCACTAGGATTTTTTAATGGGAGTAAAAATTCTTGTCTATGCCGTCCCTCGGATAGGACGTAAAATGGAGGTCCCGATCCTGTACGATGTCAGGTACTCGTTAAAGATCCCTATCCTAATTATACCTGGAAGGGCAAAATTTAGGACTCCCACTGCAGCATTGTCCGATTAGCCTTAGTAGCATAAAACGGACGTTAAACAAACAGTCAACAAATAAATGTAATGAATCGAAATGTACTGAGAACTTACAAGTTTTGCAATACAGACACTCTATAACTTATCTTTATATATATAAAAATCTCGTGTCCCGATGTTTGTCGGAGGTAAAATTAGAAACTATTCAACCGATATTGATGAAATTTGGATCATTGTGTTTAGTTTTGTCTTAAAACTTAAAAGATAGGATAGCTTTAATCTTGATTATTGACTCAAATATTTCTTTTATTGCGAATTATTGCAAATACAGTAGATTGCTTAGTGTTTCAATTATATGGCATTGCGTAATGTGTCGATTTCATAACCTTCTTGTTGTTTGTCGGGGGTAAAATCAGAAACTACTCGACCGATCTTTATAAAATTTTGCTCATTGTCCTTTAGTTTTGTTCAACTTAGAAGGTAGTATAGTTTTTATCTCGATTATTGGCTTCAATATTTCTTTTATTGTAAACTTAATGCTTATTCAATTAAATTTCTATAAATTTCGTAAAGATGGCGGTGTAAGTTTATTTATTGTCACAAAACTTCATTTTCTTTCGATATTTAGGGTGGGTAAGCACAAATTTATTTTTTCCTTCTTGGACTAGCAAAATCCGCGTTTTTGCCGTGGGCCATTATGTGTCGCCTTTTCACGTTCAAATGATCGAATTTATTTGTTTTAGCAAAAGACAGGTTAAACAAAATCACAGCAACGCGTGTCCGGGACTGCTATATAAGATATATAAGAAGGAGATATATAAGTATAAGCATACAAATGAGGAATAACGAGTGAATTTAAGGAATGACGTTTATTTATTATCGATACACGTTGATATCTAATCTAAGTAAGTGAGTATGTGAAAGTTGTGTGTTGCGCGCATCGCTCCAGGCTTTTTAAGTTGGATTTGTACATCAGCATGTTATGTAACTCCCGTTGACAAATTATGTAAGACAGCCAATGACGTTCCTCTGCGTTTACACTTCCCGGAAAACGATAGACGTTTATTCCTGTCGCTAAGGGAGACCCTCCTCAATGCCAGGATCATAAATATGCGAAATCATAAATACCGCGAACGTTATCGCGTCGTCACATTTCCATCTGAATCGTTGCGACTAGGCAACGATAAGCATACATACTGGCATTTGTATGAAATTTGTTTTTAAATGCGTTTATATCAATATAGTTCAGAAGAAAAATGCTCTTCCTATTCAATGATTTCGTACCGTAAACCGAATCTTTTGTCTTTTTGGTAATGGTATTAACGGTTGGCATTTTAAAAAATACTACAATGATTTACAAACATTGTTGGTATCAAGATAAGGGCGCTATCGAATATTTTTACGGCGTGCATTTAATAGGTGAGGACATTGTCAGAATTGTTGTTAAGATAGCATTATTTTATGCTTCAATTGGAAATTACGAATTTCGATTCCACTCAATACAGCTAGTCTAAGTACAAATGCAAAAAAAAAAAAAAAAAAAAAAATATAGCAGACAAAATCCAAAAATTTAAATAAGTTACAATTGAATCAATCGTTTGAAAAACCAGAAATATCCAAAAAATTAAATTTGTATTTTCATTAAATTTTAGTTCCTTACATTCAAGGTAATAATATACATATCTACTTCTTAATTCTAACAAGCCATATTTCCGAAAAAGAAAATTGAAACTAAGGAAACATCCAAGTCCGAAAATTGAAACTTGAGTTCAAATAAGAATTCAAGAAATATTAATATTTAGTTTATAAAATGTTAGAAGGTAAATTATCTGAAATATTGAGGTTACAATAAAATAATAATTTCTATTTTCAGATTATTTAAAGAAAAATATTGGTTTTTAAGTTGCTAACAGGAAGCGTCTAAAACCCGTCAAAATATCTTAGAAATTTTGTTTTGCAATGTAAGAGAAAGAAAATTCTTCTATACAAAAAAAAACTAGGAAATTGTGAGAGAAGTCGAAGTGCCTCCTACTAAAAATATTTATCAATGGGGAAAAATATGGCAATCTGTAACCTTTTTAATGGGTACAGATTACTTTAATCAACATTTTCTTCACTGTTCATTTAAATAAAGAACTATGGACTGCTCGTGCCAGAGAGGAACACAATATCAATCACCGTCGTTATCTAAAAAATAATCAAGCGATCGAAATTTGACAATGAAGTTACATTTATGATTATATGATATATCGTCCGGGAGCGGGGTAACTCATTGGTAAGGCAGTGAGTTCCTGTGCTTAGGTTCGAATCTAGCTTGGCTCAGGATATCTTTATTCTTCTGTCACAGTTCGTTTCGAGGGCCGAGAGACCCACCTGAGGCAAATCCAGCCTGTATACAGAGGGTTCCCTCAATTGAAAACTCGATCGTTTACTCTGAAATCCTAAATTGTTCAGAAGCGAACGTGGTTCATTTTGGCCCGGGTCTAATTTATTTCTGTAATCTCTTTAAAAAAATTCAAACTAATCCGGTGCAAGCAAGGAGTCTCATGAGTAAGTGGAGCCAAATTTTAGTGATGTGCGCACCGCATCACCTTTTCGTTTACTGGGATGGCGATCCAATTTGTTTGATGTAGTTTTTCGTCTAGTTTTAGAACTGGTTAGTCCTTAGCTTCTTGGTCACATAAAATTCTGTAATCAAATAACAGTACTTTAGGCATGCATAAACATAACGATCGATTAACCTCGCAGGCGTTTCGACCCCAAAAAGTCACTCCGTAATAAAAAGAAAACCGGGCAGGAAGTACGGCATGCGTCGCGGTACCAAATAAGGGCTACATAAAAATACCTACCGGTGAAGCCTTTAAGGGCGAAGAAACCATTAAAGTCTTATAAATGCTAAACATCTTACTTAAACCCGTCAGATTTCTTTCCGGTCCTCGATAAAATCAAAACTGGTCTCATTGGTTCTAACGGAGAAAATTTTTGTTATTTCTTTTATATCCATCAGACTGTGGGGACACGTAGAGTTGAAATTCCGTGATATAAGATAGTAACTCATGAGCCTTAAAACGATAAGCAGGAGAGCAATCGGAGTGAGTTATGAGGTCGGCTATCTGTCCCCTCGCCTCGGTAATAAAAACCAAGGAAAAGAAATAAACTTAAAATAATTCAATGTGATAATAGAAATGTACGGTGGCTGAATACTGAGTCTTCTAGCTTATAGCAAGCGATAGTCATGGTTTTATACAGTCCATGAATGAATAAAAATACATAAAGTAAAAATATACCTTTAAAAATAAATATACAAAATAACTGTAGTCCATTTTCCACTAAGTAGGATTAATAAAAAAAAAATCTTCTGTCTGTTTTCTTGCTTATGGAATGTTTGTAGCCCTGAAGATAGCGAAAATTTGGCTTGTACCTGCATGATTAGGTTAGTTTTTGAAATAATTACGAGACTTTGAGCATCTTTCTTATATTGTTATTTATCGTATTTATTTTTTCAGTACATTATTCAAAAATATAATTGAAAATTTACCGATGCAGCCTTCACCGAACTCCTAACAAGCATCATTGGCTATGGAAGTAGGCATCTAGTTTTGTAACAGAAAGTTGTTCATTACAAAATTTTGAACTTAAAACTGAGCCTCTTAATGAATTTCTTTAAATGAGTCAAAATATATTAGGAAAACAAAAAATCAACCTTGAAAAATGTGTCTCAACAACAGTATGCTTGTGATTTTAAGAGAGAAAAAAAAAGAGAAATTTAATGGTATTGAGTTAAAAATTAAGATGTGATCGACGGAGATAGATTTCAGTATTAATGATCAGTTAATTAACATTCAAAAATTGATTTAAATAAATTAAAAACGGAGTTTGTTAGGAAGTCATTTGTCACTAGTAGCTGGTGAAAGTTCACAGCAGCACCAAATCACATCATGGGCGCCCACTTAAGTTATACGATTTTTTTTTTATCCGGTTCCCAAATGAACAGAATTGCAGATGACTATTTCCTATTCCTTAACTAATTACAAGCTTAAGCTACTTAGCCGTCATCTAGATTAATTATGCGATTAATTCGAAAAAACAAGGAATTAATCCTGTATGCTAATAATTAATAAATTCAAATAGAAACCTGATATACAGTACCAGCCAAAAGTTTAGACTCACCCTTAGATTTAGTAAAATAAATAAATAACATCATTTTATTTACCTAACAACATAGCAACTATAATTTTGTGATACAAAAGTCTATACAAGTGAGTCTAAACTTTTGACTGGTACTGTAATATACATACTCTTAAAAGATTTGAGAGACGCGGATAAATACGCTATAAGATTTCTAACATACACAGGCAATATTGTATAAGCTAATAAATTTATTTATTTGTTTGTTTCAAAGTCACTTTATGCCACTAAGGCTAATCGGACGATGCTACTGTCGGAGGCCTAAATTTTGCCTATTAGGATAATTAGGACAGGTATAATTAGGATAGGGATCTCTAACGAGTACCTGACATCGTACAGGCTCGGGACCTCCATTTTACATCTTATCCAAGATACGGCATAGCCAAGGATTTTTTAATCCCTTTAAAAAATCCTAGGGCTACCGCGGGATGCGAACCTGCGACCTTTAGTATTGTAGGTTGCCATGCTAACCATTAAACCAAAGGTGACCCCTAATGAATTTATTTATATTTACAGTATGTAATGTAAGAAACCACAACAGATGTTTATTTCTGTTACATGCACAAAGTTGTTAAATAGGCTGTTCCATAGCACACTATTTATACATACGCGAGCGATCGACTAGTAGGTTGGTCTAACCTTGTAAGTGGAAGCAAGTGACTTTTGAGTCACTGTTAATTTACACATTACTGTTTTTTCGCGTTCATGCTAATAATATTGTAATTTTACGTAAATAAACCCATTTAAACCCTTATTAGCGTCACAGAATAATGAGTAAAATCAAACTATATAAAATTTATATATTTTTTAAAAAACACCAGCTAAAATTGTAAAGTAAAATTAAAAAGGAATTCTTTAGATCAGGTGCAGTCAACTTGCAACCAAAATCCTGAATATGTTTTCATATTTTCTGATATATAGCGAAATAGAATTTATAAATTATGGGTATAGTGGCTGTTAACCATATTGGAGCAATCACCAGGACAATCTCAACTTTACCATTTATTGTTTATTTTCAACGTTTCGGCTATGTCGCCATTTTCAAGTCTCAATCTGAAAAAAGATGTAATTAGTCCAGCTTTAAACAATGCCTTCATCAATTCAGACCATTTTTTAAGTCTTTCAATTTTTTAAATGACAATACCAGTTAATGTTTTATATATAAATATTTAATTTATAAAAAACAAGTTTTATGTTGAATTGATGAAGGCATTGTTTAAAGCTGGATTAATTACATCTTTGTTCAGATTGAGACTTGAAGATGGCGACATAGCCGAAACGTTGAAAATAAGCAATAAATGGTAAAGTTGAGATTGTCCTGGTGATTTCTCCAATACGGTTAAAAGCCACTATACCCACAATACAAATATCCCAGGAAATTAAGAAACCACGTATATATTGGATATAATTAAGAAGAATTTATAAATATCGCACTCTATATATTCTTGTAGATCCACTAATCAAATATGTACTGATTTAAGTAATTAATTCGAATCTACATGATTAACATTCACAAAGTTAAAGATAGGAATTAATGAAAATGGACTAAAAATTTGGATTTCAGTGACGCTATTTAAGTATTGCTTTGGGTCATGAACGTGTAAGCTCTGCAGTAGGTTGTAAGCTTTATGAATATTATCATTTCTTACAAATTTCGCATCAGAATTCTTTGTCAGTTCAAGAAGCCAGTTAACGGTAGTCTTTTGATCACTTTTAAGTTACCAAATAGTCCCTTAAAAAAGTATTCCTAAAGGCAAGAAGAAGAAATTTCTCAAGAAAACGGGACTAAGTATATAGTTTTCAAAAAACAACTACTAACACATTAAAGTAAAATTAAATTGGAATTCCTTAAGGCTTGTTGCACCTAATTTTCAAACTGAATCCAAAATATGTTTTAATATTTCCTGATCTAGCGAAATAGAAATTATAAAAATCGCAAGCTTTATATTCTGATCGATTCACTAAATTCGGATTAGCATGGTAAACATTCGTTATGTGAGAGATAGGAATTACAGAAAATGAACGAAATATTTAGATTTCAGTGACGCTCTTTTAAGAGATTGGCTGGTGTCATGAGCGTCTGAACTCTGGAGTAGGTTGTTAAGCTTTATGAATATTATTATTGCTTACAAATTTTGCAACAGAATCCTTTGTCTGTCTAATCGCTTCCCCTTTTTTATCTGTAAAACGAGACAGACTAATAGGGTACTACTTATACATTTCAAAAAGCTAGCAATTGGTAGTCTTTTGATCATTTTTGTAGTTACCAAGTAATACTTAAAAAAAAAAAAAAGTATTCCCAGAGGTAAAAAGAAGAATTTCTCCAAGAAAACGAGACTATAAAGGCAGATAGAAAACAGTTATTAGAATATGAAATTTGCATCTGGTAGGGAGGGAACACGCCCCAAGATGGAAGGAAAGAAGCTACCTAACATAAATATTTCCAGGTTATAGCGAGCCACGGTATTCATTAGAGAGGGGCCAGGGGAGAGGCTAAGGTATTTTAAATCCCTCGTTTAAAAAGTTTTAGCCAGATAATATAAAACAGTTTAAAAAGTATATTTAAGCGGGATTAGTGAAGGAATGTTCCCCCACCCCTGAGTGGCATCATCTGGGCTTTGTTATTCTTTTTCATCCCCTAAGCCCCACTCCCTTGTAAACAGGACTCCTTTAGCAACAATTTTCATAATTACTCTTCCGGCTCTAATTGTTTTGTTATAATATTTTTCCTTTTTTTTTTGAAAAAAAAAACTCGAAAAGGCAAATAAATCACATTAAACACAACTGTAACTATATATTACCGGGAAATATTGATGATTTGTTTCGAGCTCGCGTTATTGTAAAAAGTATAAAATTAAATTACCCGAGTAAGGGGTAAAGAGGAGGAGGAAGGGTTAGTTTACTTGATTAAACCAAGAGATTGGGGTTCAGAATGAAAATGACGTCATATACCTCTGATGTGCTCTGATACGGTAACGGTATATTGCTGTATCGGTAAACACACTAGCATAATCAGCTTAACTATACTAATATCAAAAGATTACCAAGCTGCTACTAAACTCTAAAACGGGGGCATTTTGTGGGGGTTATTGAAATATCGATGGGAAATTTAAACAAAACACTTCCATGCTTTAAACTAAAAGTTATAATTTTATAATTAATAATATTGCTACACCAATGGGGGTTTAGATAATTTTGATTGACGTTAAACTGTAATTCCCAACGTCAAACAAACAAAAAAAGCTCATATTAGTAACTAAAGTTAGTAATTATTAGTTACAAAAAAGTAACCTTATGGTTCGATTTTCAATGCAAGACGAAGCCTCTAGTCCCTCGCTTTTTATGTTTAGAAATGAAATAAAATGAAATAATCTAGAAAGGTCTAGATCATTCCCGTCAAATCAATGAACAGAACGGCTTTAATTTTGAACAATGGTCTGTCATTAAAGGCGTACTCCGCATGCGTGTTTTATGAGTTGAACGAATATTTTTCTTTTTTCTCCTCTAAATGTTTACTTGCTTTTTTCATATTTCATATTTAGCCGTTTCTTATTTTTAGGCGAAACGAGAGACAGATAATTTCTCCATATAAACAAAAACAAAGGTACTTTATAGAAAAACACAAAAGGCCCCTTCCCCATTTATGCCCCTCAGAACATTTTAATAATGACAAAGCTTACATGTTATTAAGCAATACTTGGTTCTCATTAAACATGACGGGTTTAATCAAAATCGGTAAAGCTATTTTTGAGAAAAACGTAAAAATGGGAAAACAAGTTATGAAATAAAGTACCCCTCCTGTTGATCAATTTTGATGAAATTTTTGCAGTCATATCTCGGGCATATAAAAAGATCAAATACCCAGTTTTATCGAAATCGTTAGAGCCATTTTTGAGAGAATCGAAAATAATGTAAAAATGGGACAAAAGTTATCAAATAAAGTACCTCTCCGTTTGACCAATCTTAATGAAATGTTTGCTGTCACATCACGGGCATATACATATACTGAATACCCGATTTCAGGTTCGTACGGTTTATAGTTTTTGAGCGAGTCTGTTCACACAAACACACACACGCAGACCATTTCGCGGGACTTGGCTATTTCGACTGAGGTGACCCCAAAAACATGTAATTCAGTTGAAAACCTAAAATGAAAAAGTTGAAAAGGCGATGATTTCATATCCAAAACCGTTTGTTGGAACAAAATAAGCGGTTGAAACGAACTGTTCGGGTCTAGATCTTTCGCGCCTAGTCCACAAAGGCGTAGATCTGCCCACATTATTCTAGAACGATTCAGGCTAATCAGGATAGAACGAGTTAGTTGAATTCTGTTGACAGTGATATGTCTGGCTTAAGTCATATGATTGTGTTTGTTATAAAGTTATCATTTTTGTAACCTGCTCAAATGTTTAAGTTGTAATAATTCGTTGGCAGTGTGATAACTGTATATTTCTGTTAAATAAATATTTGTTACCCACATAAGTGTTACAATATATAGGTAAGTGAAAGTGAAGATAACTAAAATAATTAAAAATAAAAAAAAATTGTAAACGCATACTTCGTGCCTAAAAGCGAGTAAAATCCCTTTGCCTTTTAAATCATTATAGAACTTGAACTTCCGAGAGTAAAATTTACGAATATGAAGAGAAATAACTTCCGATAAACAGGAAGTATATTATTTTTTTCAAAGTTTATTATTAAGTTTTTGTGAGAACCTTATTTCAAATTTGATTAATAATCATTCATAATTGTATAACGAAGTTCTTTTGAGGTAAGTCGTTCCCAGTATTTTAAATAATTCGAATAATATTAGGTTAATATTCAGATCTGAGTTCATTGGAATTCAATGAAAAATTACTCTTTAACTGATACTTAATCTGTAATATAAACGATGATAATACCTTTCGAAGTACTCTTTATTTGATTAAAAGCGTAAAAATCAGATAAAACAGATATAAAAAACATATAAAGTTGGTCTTCGTAGAATGAAATACTCTTTATTTATTTTTATCCCATTGAGCGACTGTAAACTGTTATTTTAATTTAACAATACGAAATCTTATTTTGGTTGCAGAATTTCATATAAAATAAATACCTAAATGTGATAGAATAATTTTTCACCAACCAGGTTATTTCAACAAAAAATATTTAAGAGTAGGAATTCTAAAAACTGATAATTATGAATAAAATATTTAATAATATATATATATATTATAATAACCCGGGGGCAAAGCTTTCAAGGGGACATTGAGAGTGTCGTAAAGTCAATGTTTATAGGAAAAGTAGATCTAATAGGCCTGGGAGTAAATTAAGATAAAACAAAACACACGACATCTAATTTACAACTTAAGAATCAGAAAGCAAACAAAGAAAAATAATGTCTAAGTTGACTCACTATGTGTTATCTTCTCATTACATTATTACACAAGTTATTTAAGAAACACCTTTATTTGTATTTATCCATTTATTATTGAATTTCCTTCTACTCTTCTGCGTCATTAGTAATGTTTGTTTCATTTTAAACCTTTAAAATCTAAAACGTTTCGGAATATTCATCAGTTTCTCCAGACTTTCCTCCTAATCCTGCAATATATCATGTAATGGTGGACCTTAATTTTCTTCTCAACAGTTGATCAAATATTTCGCTATGAAATAGCAAAGGAGGATCAATACTTAGGGAAAAATATCTTTACATACATCAAAATCTCATGTCCCGATGTTTGTCAGAGGTAAAATCAGAAACTTCACAACCGATTGCGATGAAATTTGGCTCATTGTGTGTAGTTTTGTCCAACTTAAAAGATAGGATAGTTTTTATCTTGATAATTGATACAATTATCACAATAGTTTTTTTATATCAAATAAAATGCTCATTATGTTACAATGGGGTGTGATTATTAGTAAGTTCTTTCCGAATTTCCAACAGATGGCGGTGAACGTTGATTTATTGACCCAACACTTCATTTTCTTTCGATATTTAGGGTGGGTTAGAATCAATTAGCCAAATCTATTTTTTCTGGCTTGGACTAAAAAATCCCTGGTTTTCACATGGGCAATTATTTGTCGCCTTTTCATGTGTGGGGGGAAAACATCGAATTGTTTTGTCAAAATACATGTTAACGAAAATCATTGTGCACCTATTAGTACTACAATAAATTGAAATTGTGAATTCTAATAATAAACAAAATGTAAATTATTATTATAAATTATCTCATTCATAAAATTATTTTTTTGTTTTGATAAGTAGTACTGTAAGAACATACGGTTTTTTCACATGAATTGAGAACTTTTCATAACCTGTTTCAGGTAGAACCATGTGTTATATTCTGAATTTAATTAATATGTATTATGACAAAATATTAATTCGGTACATTTTCGCTGTCTATTGTGATTTTACTAAGCCCTATTCCAATTATATTCTTTATTTGTCCCTTTTCCATTTTACCATAAAAACTTTACCCCTTCAAAAATCTTTACGAAACAATTTTAAATTTGGCATAAAGTTCTATTTTAAATCCCGTTAGTTTTTAGATTAGCTGAAACCTTTTTATCTTTATCAGTGAATTTTGATTTAACTACATTAAAAAGAATATGATATAATTCATTCAATTAATTAATTATAGCTACTAAGCTCGTATACTATTAAAAATAACCGGTCACTAGTTTGTTTGTTTGTTTAACTTCCCTTTATGCCAATAAGGCTAATTGGACGATGCTACTACACTGGGAGTCCACGATTTTGCCTGTCCAGGTATAATTAGGATAGGGATCTTTAACGAGTACATGACATCGTACAGGCTCGGGACCTCCGTTTTACGTCCTATCCGAGGGACGGCATTGCCAAGGATTTTTTACTCCCATTAAAAAATCTTAGCCGAACCCGCGACCTTTGGTACAGTAGATTAGTATTGCTACAGTAGCCATGTTAACCACTACACCACAGGTGACCCCACCGGTCAATAATCATAGTAATAGTCAAGCGAAAACCGGTCCCAACTTAGTTCAAAACCAAAACTTTTGAGGGATAACTACTTTTCCCTAAGTTTTTATCAAGCTCTTCCCAGGTGATGATGGTAGGAGTGGAAACAATACACCCCCAGATAGGATTGTAAATGATATGCGAGAGATAAGAGATGAGGAGATAACAGAGGCTAATTGATACCCGCTGTATCAGATGTATATATCGCCATCGGGTGGCCGACACAATGGCGGGGTATGAATGGAATACCGGGGCTATTATCTATAACTCACGACCCAGCCCTGGTTACGACATCCTTAACTGTGTCATCTTCCTTTCTGCTCTTCGTTTGCTCAACAGTCGTGATTCCCATCCGGGCGTCTCCTCTCTGCAACAGATACCGTTCCAGATGTCGTAAAATGGATACTTTCATCACTTCATTCATCTGTCAGATCTTCGCTTATTTTTAAACACTCCAATATCTTAACGTACTCGGATCATGAAATAACTTTATGAATACCAAATCTCTTCTATATATATTATAGTATCATACTCGAGACAAACATTACAAATACAAACTCAGCCATCTAGACCCCTCTGCATCCAAAACGCGTTGAGACAAAATAGCAGTCTTATTTATTTTATTTTTACTGCATTTATTTGCACTTTTACTGTGCTGTAATTTTACTGCACTAATGGCACTTTTTACTTTCACTTACCTATATATGAAATATATAGTACTTAAGGGAAAGTATTGCTATCGTGAAAAAATTTTACTACCGGTTTTCAAGGGAATTACACGTTTTGGGGTCTCCAGAGAGTCCAAATAACCAAATCCCACGAACTGGTCTATGTATGTGTTTACAGACTAGCTCAAAAGCTGTAAACCCTACGAACCTGATATTGGGTATTTGTTTTATGTATATGCCTGTGATTTTTCATCAAAATCCCCAGCGAAAATTTCATCAAATTAATCAACCGGAGGGGCCACTCTATTTCATAACTTTTTTCCAATTTTAAAATTTTTTTTTTCGATTTTCTCAAAAATAGCTTTAACGATTTTGATTAAACTCGGCATGTTTAATGAGAATCAAGTATTCATTGCTATCAGGTAAGCTTGATCATTATTATAATTTTCTGAGGGGGCTTAAATGAGGAACGGACCTTTTTTGTTTTCCTATAAAGTACCTTCGTTTCTGTTTTATATGGAGAAATTATCTGTCTCTCGTTTCGCCTAAAAATAAGAAATGGCTAAATATGAAGTATGAAAAAAAAAATCAAGTAAACATATTCAGGTAAAAAAAAAGAAAAATATTCCGTCAACGCATAACACACGTTGAGCTCACGCATGCGCAGTAGGTACGCCTTTAATGACAGACCAATGCTTTATAATTAATGATGTTCTGTTCATTTAATGGAAATTATTTGTTTCATGGGAACTACATGAAGTTTTAAACAACTACATAGAGAATTATAAAATCAGACAACTTGGAGTATTAAGCTTGCATTGCCGAAATATCACAATTAGAAAATTTTATTTAATAATAAGTAAATGAATGTGGAAATTTGTGTGACTTTGAGAAATGGCATGTAATAAACCACGTCAATTTCTAATTATTGTTGTGTGTTGCGCGCATCGCACCAGTTTTGTTTATTGCTAACGGATAAAACAAAATAAAATTACTTGGAAACGCTTCGGAATGGAATGTAATAAATTCTGAATATAATTGTGAGGAAAACGATTTTCCTGGAATATATATTTACAGTTTCTCGGATCAGGCATCCCTCCCAATAAGGAATATGATTCAAATATTTAATTGCAAATTAAAATATATTTAATGCGATTCAGAACAAAATATAATTAATAACATTATTAATTATATTTTTTATTAGTAAATATATATATATATAATAAGCGTGTATTAAATTAACCCTTTGCACTCGTTTCGGACTTTACCTAACGGCAACTCGACGCAACTTATTCGCGAAAAGTACACCCTGAAAACGTAATATTATGCAGTAAAATTTTAGAACCAAGTAAGGAATGATAATGAAATTTAGGTTATATGTATTTGTGAAGCTTCAAGGACACATAGTTACAAAAAAAAAATTAATTTTTTGAAATTTTATATTCTTTTCTATAATTTTATATTAATTTAAAAAAAAAATTAATTTTTATATACTTTTTTTATAATTTCATAAAAATACCAAAAAGAGACCTAAAAATTGTGTAAAATGTTTGATAATTATGAGAACCGGAGCGGATAACGATGGAAATCCCTTAGATTTCACGATGGTTTCCCCGTTCCTTATATTAAAAGTACAAAAAATCTAATTGGAGAAGTAAAGAAAGTTAAAAAAATACGAGATGGGACCCTTTTAGTTGAAGTTTTCTCAGATATCCAACTTTCCGGTTAAAGTAGAAGCACATGGGAAACTAAATCAGAGTAATGGGATTATTAGGTGCCCCGAACTAAATTATTGTACAATTGAGGAAATAAAAGATGAATTAAAACCACAAACTATAGCCGATGTTAAAAGATTAACGTATTATAAAAATAATGAAAAACACCGCGAGCCGCGACCGTCATTCATCACCAAAAGCGAAATATCCTATAAATAGTTTTTACGATTTGTTTATGTCCTTATATGTTAAAAACTGAAAATTATTTGCATTGTTTCCGTAGCGGAGCCCACGAATTTGAAGACAAATTTTAAATGGCTCCGCTCCGAAGACTTCAAGTGCAAAGGGTTAATAATAATTATTTCGAATGTTTTTATTTACCATCTAGATGAACCATAGCCTATCCTTATAAAACTAACTTTGTTGCTACGAGAATGTTATGGTCGGGAGTATGATACTGAATAATAGTGAGTCTATTTAATAGCGATTTATTTATTAGCAATATGATAATCAGCATCATTTCCGTTACTACAGATTGTGCAGTTCCTTTTTTATTTCTTCCTAAAAGTCATTTTGACCGGGAGCCGAGCCAAAACTGACATTGACAGAGTGACAGCCGATCGGATCCGAACCAATTAACTACAGCCGCCCAATTACCGCCTGATTAGGAAATCAATTAAATCAATAGAAAACTTGATTAGAATAAGTTATACCGAACTGGAGACCGTGTTTATTGTAGCCTTGGTTAAATACGCTATGCCACTGCAGCCATTCCTGCTTGAATAATCCACCATGTTTGTACACCTGATGGATATAATCAATTTATTATCAATTCAGAATCCCTAGTGTTCTATTAGATTATGGCCCTAGTTTGAGCTCATCAATAATTTAAAGTCTATCGAATCAATTCCAGGCTCACGTTTGTCATTAATTTATACTAATGCATTTTAGATTAAGATATGAATAGGAAAATAGATAAAAATCACAAAGTGATAGGTCGTTGAGATGGTTCGGGCGCCAAAATTCAAGTAAGATATTTATATATATGTGTGTGTGTGTGTGTGTGTGTGTGTGTGTGTATGTGTGTGCGTGGGTGTGTGTATACGTAGTGCATAATACCATAAAACAGATATCTTTAAATATCAGAATGTAATTGTTTATTAATTATTAATTAAATCGAAATAATCGGGGTGTGAATCAATAACCAATTAAAATTGATAATTGTACAGTAAGTTACTCCCTCTACAGACGTATCCCAAAGAATTTAAATAATTTGAATGCATTCAAATAAAAATAAAAAATGTTTCACAGACCTTGTCGATCTTTAGCTATATTGCATAATATTGTATCACCATTGTGGGTTTATATAATTTTAATAACGTAGAATTATAATACAATAACGTCAAAACAACAATTAAAGCTGAAATTAGTAACAATTTTTACAAACGATAACTTCAAGTAACCGAATGCTTCGATGCTCAAGGCGAGGATGAGAAGGTAGCAGATCGCTTATACTTTTTAGTCAGAAATTGGCCACCCAGAATTGTCTAGATCATTCCAAAACATGTGATCACGTTTCTTCTTCACATTGATCTGAAATCATGTCTACGTCATAGAATAGCCTAGGGATGAGATGATTGCACTTATTGAAAAGTACTCCTGCAGTTTGAGGGACTGCTTTTTGAAATGATTTTAAGTCTTTTTAAGGTTATGACCTATCTCTTCTTTCCCGCTTTTATGGTTTTCAGTATTAGTCCATAGGAAGAAATTATTATTATCCAAGGCATGTTTTTGGTATTTTTTTTAATTTTCAACCCTGGTTGTCAGTTGGTCAGAATCGCTTGGAACTGCTATATCATTAGCCCAGGCTTCTTAAACAGCTTCCAGGGGTTTCTATAATTCGTTTCAATCTTTAACTGTTAAAGGGGGAATGGCAATAAGCAATAACAAACTGGAAATAAAATGTTTCTTAGAACAATCCGAGGGATAAAAAGGCAGAAGAATAAAAACATACTGGTAGCAGTCGATAGAAAAGGCATATATCAGACCAAAAAGAACTACGGAGGAATCCATATTTCATAGGTGTTTATAGCCCTTAGATGCCGCCCTTAAACCTTTGAAGCTGAAAATAAAAGGACCTTTCAATAGGGCGAAAAAGAAATTACGATACAGTAAAAGAGAAGATATGAGCTGGATGCTCCGCCCCACGGGCTCCGCTCTCATTTTCGGCAAATCCTTCTTTACGACAGTTAGGCCTCCGGGGTGATAAATAAGCTAGTGATAACAGGGGAGTCTCGGAGGCAAATGGGATAAATATATTAGGACAACCACTGATAAAAACTTCTATTACCTCCCTTTTCCGTCTCTGGAAAGATTTAAAACCGGTAGCTCTATGTAAGGGTCTTTCCAAACACACCTGAGGAAAACTTGGTTGAGGGAAAATTAAAAACATGGCATCAACAGTGGCATTTCAATTTGATGTTTCAATTTGAAGTCATTTGATGACAATGTAGAAAATCAAATCTATAACTAAACGCGCAGACGATTCTCAGAACTAAAGCTCTGTATGTAGATATACAACGCTAGCATTAAATATACAGTTCACTGAACACATAGAGGACTGCTGAGAGAGAACTGCTAATTGAAAACAGGAGATACTATAAATGCTGCTGAATAAGCAATTGTATAAACCCAAAGCCCATTAAATAACCATTATATATTCAGGTAATATAGTTATATTCAGATCATCCACGAAATTAGAACTCAAGTAGTAATTATTAATTAGCCAATGAAAGTTTTCCTTACTACGCTATCGTATGGTACAATAGCTGCAAAAAAATAAAAAAAAATAATGGCTTTTGTTATTTTTTAATCATGCTTATTTATAACCCGGTTTCACCCGGGGAATTTCATTTTTCTAAATGTTTTAAAAACCAATGTAAAGCGAGATCATAACGAATTTCATAACAATAAAAATATACCCAGAGATAGGCTGAAGTTGTGCAATTTTAAAATGGACAGGTGTTCGCACCTGGGATGAAAGAACCACTGAGCGAAATTTGGAGAATTAGGACAAACGGTATGGATTTCTAAACAGAATTCATCTTTACTTATATAGATTGAAAAATATAAAAGGCAAAGTAAAATATTTTGTTGTGGTTCAAAAGTGTTAGAAGTAAACATATTTTGAGTAAACCTATTTTACAAAACCCAAAGTCAAAATCCGGTTTTCTCAAGATGTGGAGTTTGGATTTTGATACATACTAGTAATATATTTAGATTACCTTTTTCTGAATTTATTGCATTTTTTAAATTCTCAAGAGTAAATGACTCTCTCGCAAGTGAAAATGACTCTTTTGGTGGTTTATTTATCTCTTAAGAGCGGGCGAAGAGAGTGGAAGTTTAAATATACGATTACGATGAATAGGATTTTTATGTAAAAAAAATTTCAAAATATTTGCAAATATATGTACCTAATGAAAGTATGAAAATATGGGGAAAAAAAGGAATGAAAACATGGACTAAAAATAGTTAAAAAGTTTAATTTACATAAAAAATAAGTATACATTTAAATATCAAAATAAAAAAAATATTACTAACAACATTTTTGGAAATGTAAAAAAACATATTAAACTTCCTCATTCAACGTTGCAATTAAGATGCATTTTATGATATTCTTCATAAAATCGACTAAGATTCTCCGAAATCGTTTAAAAACTGGATTATTTATATAAAGTAATATCCGCCTTTAACAATGCCCAGCACAAATCACAGCGTTAAAAGTAGTCTTACTTGAACTTGCTCCTATAGAAGTCCAAATATGTTGTTTTTTGAGTTTTTTTCTTATTTTCTACGTGTTGCTACGCTACGTGTCGCTGTTTTCAAATGCTGTAAAATCAAAAATCGTTGATCGGTTGAAATGGTTTTTTGGCAGCACAAACAATACAGGACACCTTCACTGTGGCATTTGTTTCTTCTGGAAACTTCGCGACGTACTTAGCGGCTAACCTTCTTCTGTTTTCTTTCCTTCATAGCATTTCACACACTAGGTATGAACCTATCACTAAATTAACCAAACAACTGAGTCAATATAAGCATCTTCAAGGATGAGATATCTATATAAGAAAAGAGGGGGATTGAAATATCTGAGAACTGTTGATATCGCTTTGTGCTTCTTGATTTTTCAAGAATTTTTTAAATTCCTACGTTCAGTATCTGCTTTAAACTTTATTTATTCTAGGTATTTATTGAATATACTAAATTAAAGTCCCTAAAAGTTGTAAAATATGGAAAAAATATGTATTTATCGCAAAATATTAAAACAGCACAAAATATAGAAAATAAAAATGGTTTATATCATGGTAAAACATGACCACTTATATAATGATTAGAATGCATATACGTGCACTTGTAGGCCTCAGATGAAAATATGTAAATTTATGAGAACCCCATCCCTAACGATTACATATAGCTAATCAAGGTTTTATTTTAACTGAATATGATGCGATCCTTCAACTTTCTACTTAAATAATTTAAGAGGCAAGGTAAAATATAGGTGCTCTCGTTTTAAAGTGTTTAGTCCTGAGTCAAACTTAGGTTTGCTAAATAACCGCCAGGGGAGTTTTTTAATGAACGAAATAGAGCTAATATTATACGGTTAATTTTTTTGGTCAATTAAGGGATGAAAATGTAATGTGATTATAAAACGGTTATATTAATAACAATCATTACCGGTTACTGTATTACTACTACTACTACTGTACTACTACGGTTACTAGATTAATTTTTAAAAAATTCGATCGTGTAAACAGGACTATTTGGTCTATTGTAATCGTCCATCGCGGTCAAAAAACGAAACAAACCTGTTTTACTGTTTTACAAAACCTAGACTTCATCTCCATTTTTTCTCAAATTATTGAGTTAGGCGCTTAATTCACTTTGGTTTTATAGTGACCATATTCCAATTATTTTTGGTACATACTCTACACTAATGAATAATAAAATTGCATAATCCGTAGAATGGGGGTCGAGAGCCTGTACGATGCCAGGTACTCGTTAAAGATCCTATTCTAATTATACCTAAATAAGCAAAATTTTGCACTCCTCAGAATTTAGCCTTAGTCGCATAAAGTGGCGTAAAACAAATTTCATAATCAATAATATTGTTCTTTCTTGGTTTTATTACTAAGTTGTAAAGTGTTACCTGAATATCGCTTATAGTTTGTATGTGTTGAAGAAAAAGTCTAGGAATACAATGCCAGAGTTCTCGCAAGAGTATACCAGTTAAATAATTAATTACGCCTGGGTTTTGCTGGAACAAATGTTAATTTCATTAGGATTTGATGTGGAGTTATGGTTTGAGCGAGAAAGCGAGGGAGACCTAAGAAACTCGGAAACGTGGTCATGTGTAATTGACGCTGTTCGTTATTTGGCTTAATGTTGGCTTAACTTCTCCTACGTCAGATTAAATCCATCATTTATTGCTAAAGAGCATACAGAAGTTTCTCCCAGTGTAGCGAAATATCATTAAGGTCGAAAACAACTTTCTGTCTTCATTCATATCTTAACGAATCACTTAGTTAAAAAAAAAAAAAACTTGTATAAAAATAAGGATATTTACAGATATAAAATTATATCTTTATATATTGATTTTCGAGAATCAACTTCTTAAAATACATGAAAAATGGGTAAATAATTATTTCAGACTGAAACTGAAGTTTTAGCAGAAACCGAAACCGAATTTCGGCCGCAGACCTCGTTTCGGGCCGAAACCGAAACTTATTTAGGTATGTAGGTAAAATACCACCAAATATCTGGTCACTGAGGAAAACCCCAGACCTGGCGAAACCATCACCATCGGAGAATCCAGGATTGAGAAAGTGTCTGAATTCATTTACCTCGGATCCCTCATAACTCAAGATAATGTAGTGGATTCGGAAATTAAGCGAAGAGTCCTATGTGCCAATCGTTGTTATTATGGCCTCGGCCAACATTTCAGGAGCCGTGCTTTGTCAATAGAAACAAAGATATTATTATATAAAACAATCATCCGGCCGATACTCCTTTATGGCTCAGAAACAAGGACTATATCCAAGACTGAGGAGCAGAATCTGATGGTCTTTGAGAGGAAGATTCTTCGTAAAATCTTTGGAGCCGTTAAAGTTGAACAGGTATGGAGACGCCGGACAAACCAGGAGCTCAGAGATTTATTTAAGGAACCAGATGTGGTTCAATTCATGAAACTCAATAGATTGAGATGGGCTGGGCACGTTGCTCGAATGGCTGAGAGTGACATTCCGAAGAAAATGATTTCTGAGGTAATACAGGGAACAAGGCGTAGAGGAAGACCTCGGCTGCGGTGGAGTGACTGTGTGGTGGCTGGTGATGACAGGTCCATGCTGGGAGTGAGGAGCTGGATGGCGGCAGCACAGGATAGGAACAACTGGTGGAGGCTGGTGCAGGAGGCCAAGACTCGGCATCGAGTTGTCGCGCCAAATGAATAGAATAGAATAGAATAGGTAAAATACATCTAACTGTGTAGTTTAGCAATTATATCAATACAAGCTTATAGAATGACAATAATTGAACTCTATTATTCATCTATCAAATCTATTATTCATACAACAATAGATTTGGTCTAGAAGAATAGTAAGAGAGGTGTACTAGAAATTGTTACATGATCTAATCCCAGCCTCTACCTCTCAGTACGATCGTAAACTAGATCGTACCCTCTTAGTAGAAGTCCCTACAAGTTGAAATATACCAGACATAATAGGCTGATATTATTAACAATTTCATAGAATATTTCTAAATAATAAATAATATTAATGAATAACCTGGAAATAAATCCAGGCCCAAATAAAATAGGCACGCCACTAAAGAGTCGAGTTTCAAAACGTTTTCGAGATTATTTTATGAATAGGGATCATATAGTTTGTTTATACCATCTAAAAGTTTATTGGTGCTTTCAGTTTTTCCAATAAGTACGAATAATTCAGATTCAACTTAAGTGAAATCATAGAACACACCTCGTTTTGAATAAAAGGGTTACGTTGTACATTGGCATTACTGCATTCTTTGAAATAGATAAGACGAATTCCTCATAAATGTTGAGACTTTGAACTTATTCACTTTATTCAATGTTAATGATATTTTCATTACTATTGATTTGTATTTGCATTTGTATAAAATCGTATTTATATTGTATTTATATTTGATGTTAAGTAGAATTGTTTTTTCTAACTGGCAACACTGTGTATAACTTTTGGTAGGTTATAGTGAATAAAAAGGCGTACCTTTTGAAATGTGCTTATGTAGTTTATTTATTTTAAAACTTTAATAGGTTATGCAGTTTATCTATATTAAAACTTTAATAGGTTATGGGCACAGCACTATTACACAGCGCTTTGTAATCATTATTGTGTAATATCATGGATTTGAAAGTAAATGTCGGCCTTCTTGAGGGGAAAAGCAATTGGTCTACTTGGAAGTTTAAAATCCTCATCTTGCTTAGGAGCTTTCCTGATGGAGAGGAAATAGTGACCGGAAAACTTACTGCCCCCGAGAAGCTGGAGGAAAAAGCAACTGCAGAGCAGGTAAAACAATTTAAAGTTGATCTAGATAAGTTCAGGGCTGCAGACACAAGAGCCCTTCTATATCTAACTACTAATATGTCTGAGGATACACTCACAAAAGTCATGAGGTTTAACTCAGCAAGGGATGTGTGGCTTGAGCTGCACAGGTTATATGAAGGCGTAGAGGAGGATAAATCCTTCGACCTATGCATGCAGTTCTTCAACTATTCTTATGACCATAGTGATGATATGGCTAATCATCTTTCAAAACTGAAAAATATTTGGAACATTTTAAATAGGGAACTGAGTGAAGGGGATGAGGTTTCATCACTTCCTGACATTCTTCTAATTTGTAAAATTTTAGATACCCTGCCCCAGGAATATTTTTCCTTTAAGTCCAGTTGGCGATTGATGGCCAGGCGGGACAGGACCATCGAGAATTTGACTACTCAATTATGTGCTCATGAGAGGGCGCTGAAAAGTAGCAATGTCAGTCATTCTTCAAATGAAAGGGAGGCCTTAGCTATAGATAAGCCAATAGCAAAATTTAAAAAGAAAAGTAAACAAATTGTTTGTTACTATTGTAGAAAAGAGGGACACATTGTCAAAAATTGTATAAAATGGAAAAGGGATGGCAGACCACCCAGAAGTAAACAAGCTACCCTCTACAATAACATGATCCTATATGCTGCTGATAGTGAGGTATTTTCTGCAGAATGTGACTATGAAAACTGGTTTGTAGATAATGGTGCCACAAATCACATTTGTAATAACAAGTCTCTTTTTAAATCTATTAAAGAATTCAATACACCTCATAAAGTGACAACAGCGAACGGTGCAAGTGTACCAGCTGTTGGCATAGGTGACATTGTTGTCAGTGCCCACACCAAAGACATCCATAAGGAATTAACATTTTCGGATGTATGGTACGTACCAGGTATAAGCAAAAATTTGTTTTCTGTTTTATCTGCTCAGGATAAGAATTTTGGTAGTAAATTTATTTCCACAGCAGAAAGGTGTTCTTTTCAAATAGGTAATAAAGATATACTTACCGGGTCTCGAATGCGCAACGGTGGACTATATAAATTACATTTATTTAGGACTAATAGTCTAAATTCTGTTTCAACCGGTGAAAACCTGTTACAACTCTACCACGAACGCTTGGCTCACCAAAATAAGAAGCATGTCAAAGCAGTTATTGAACGAGAACTTGGAATAAACACCAGCGTAGACTCTGAAATCTGTGAAGGCTGTGTCTACGGCAAAACTCACCGGCTTAAGTTTGGTAAAAGAGATAGAGCAACAGTACCAGGTGAAGTTATACATGCTGATGTATGCGGACCATTTAAGGAATCATTCTCAGGTTTCCGTTATTACGTATTATTCAAGGATGATTTTACGAGATATCGATTCATATACTTTATTAAGGAAAAATCCGAAGTCCACCAAAAATTTCTTCTAGTACTAAAGGAATGCGAGCGTTTAGGCCACAAAGTTCAGTCATTTCTCAGCGATAACGGAGGCGAGTTTGACAACTCCAAAATGAAGAAGATTTTAGAAGACAATGGAATCCAACAGATTCTCACCATGCCTTATTGCAGCGAGATGAACGGCTACATAGAGAGGGACAACCGCGTAGTTGTAGAGGCAGCTCGAGCTATGATGCATTCTCATGGTGATTTGCCTCAATCATTATGGGCTGAATTGGTCAATACCGCTGTCTACATTCTAAACAGGACTGGCCCTACTACAGTCGAAAACAAGACTCCATTCGAACTTTGGCACAAGAAGAAAGCAAGCATTAAACATCTTAGAATAATTGGAAGTAAATGTTACGTCCATGTACCAAAACAAAAAAGAGGAAAAATGGACAAAAAGGCCACAAAGGGTATTCTAGTTGGATACGACTTCGGCGGCTATAGAATATGGAATAAAGGAAGAAAGATTATAAGATCCAGAGATGTAATCTTCAATGAAAGACCTCTAGTACCAAGAGGTATCCTCATTCCCAGTAAGAACGACGAATACAAACCACCAGAGATGCCTAACGAAGAAGATCCTCCCAGTCAAGATCATGACAAAGAATCCAAAGAGGAAACCAGCGGTGTTGAAGATCTCCATGGGCTTAGCGACCAAGAGACTGTTGAGGAACAGAGGATGGCCCTTAGAGACAGGGACAATATTAAACCTCCTAAGAGATATGAAGAATATGTTTCATTGATTTTTTCAGAGATTTCTGACACTCCCGAAACATATGGGGATGCTATAAGATCGAAAGACTTCATAAATTGGCAACAGGCCATGGATGAAGAAATGAAAGCATTGGCAGACAATGAAACATGGACTCTTGAAAAACTTCCTCAAAACAAGAAAGCATTACCTTGTAAGTGGACTTATAAGCTAAAACAAAATCCCGATGGAAGTATCGAAAGATATAAAGCGAGGTTGGTCGTTAAAGGATTTTCACAAGAGAAAGGTGTGAACTATGAAGAGACATTTAGTCCTGTCGTAAGAATGAGCACATTAAGAACAGTTCTAAGCGTTGCCGCTCACAAGAAAATGTCACTTGTCCAATTTGACGTCTCCACAGCTTTCCTGTATGGTGAGCTATATGACGGCGAAGAAATCTACATGCAACAACCCGAAGGTTATAATAATGGCACAAGCCAAGTTTGTAGACTCAAGAAGAGCTTATATGGCCTGAAACAGGCAGCAAGATGTTGGTTTAAAAGATTTGCCGACTTTTTGAAGAAACAAGGTTTCACTTCCAGCAACGCCGATCCCTGTTTGTTTACAAGAAAAATAGGTACGAATCAAATAATCATAGCGCTTTACGTAGACGATGGTCTTATTGCATCAACCAGTAAAGCTGAATTAAACAGCTTTTTAGAAGCGTTAAAATCTGAATTCAAAATCACCTATAAGAAATTGTCTTATTTCCTTGGATTAGAGATCACCCAAAAGGAGGATGGTTCAATTAAAATACACCAGAGGAATTATATTAAGAGAATTCTAGGAAGATTCGGTATGGAAAATTGCAGGCCTGTGTCAACACCCATCATAGGCAGTCAGCAAGAAAGTTCTGAATCAGGGAGAGAAGTCAAGAATTTTCCATATCGTCAAGCAGTAGGCGCACTGATGTACTTAATGGTATCAACAAGACCAGACATAGCGTTTGCTGTCAGTATTGCTTCACGTGCATTGGAGAAACCAACCCCCGAAGACGTAGTTCGTGTTAAAAGGATATTTCGCTATCTGAAGGGGTGTGAGGAGCTGGGCATTGTTTACAGACCACAAGAAAGCTCTAGTTTCCTCGAAGGCTATAGCGATGCGGACCTCGGCGGAGATTTCTACACTGGTCGATCCACTACAGGAATAATATGCAAGAATGCAGGAGGAGCGATCTCATGGTGTAGTCAAAGACAAACTAGCGTTGCAATTTCCACCACAGAGGCCGAACTCGTGGCTGCAAGTGAGGCTGCCCGCGAAATGGTATGGCTGACAAGACTTCTAGGAGAGCTCGACAGTCTTCAAAAGACTCCGAATCTTTACGTCGATAATGAAGCGACAATCAAACTCGCTAAGAATCCTGAAATGCACAGAAGAACCAAGCATATAAGGATACGTCACTTCTTTATCAGAGAAGTTGTGCAGGAGGGAATTCTAAACATACAACCCATATCAACTAGCAACCAGTTGGCTGATATGCTAACAAAACCCCTCCTAGGACCAAAGCTGTCAAGCTTTATAGGAGAAGCTGGACTGGAGTAACAGTGTTGTGAATGATCAGTGAGTGATTGTGTTGGTGAATAAAGTGTATTAGTCAAAGAGGGAGAGTGTTGAGACTTTGAACTTATTCACTTTATTCAATGTTAATGATATTTTCATTACTATTGATTTGTATTTGCATTTGTATAAAATCGTATTTATATTGTATTTATATTTGATGTTAAGTAGAATTGTTTTTTCTAACTGGCAACACTGTGTATAACTTTTGGTAGGTTATAGTGAATAAAAAGGCGTACCTTTTGAAATGTGCTTATGTAGTTTATTTATTTTAAAACTTTAATAGGTTATGCAGTTTATCTATATTAAAACTTTAATAATAAAAGCCATAGATCACTTTGCCACACCTCATATTCACAAGGATACGATGAAAGAACACATGTTTATCTATAATTCTATACCTATTTATCTACAGTAAGACTTCATCATAGCTGACTATAGCTTGATCATCATGTCAGTTCATGCCAAGCACTGATTATGAATTGAAATTCCAAACATTTGATAGCACACATTAAACATCTTGGAACAAGAAATTGTACAACGATTTGTATTCCAATGGCTTTTTAATTAATTATGAATGCAAAGCCTTAATTAAACACGATAAATTTTTTGGAATGAAGCTTTGGAACCATAACTTCGCTTTTTGACCTATAGAGCTGCTGCGCAATTAGGATCTTGGAATGAAAATTTAGCAAATGGACTACATTTTTATACAAAGATGAAAAAACTTGAACAAGTAAAGGTGTCTATTTGTTCCACTGTAATCGCCACTGGAGCTCAAAACACGAAACAACGTTTGGTTCCAAACTTATATCATACTTAAACGTAAACAGAGGTTTAGAAGTAAATATATTTTAATTTCTGATTGCAAAGAGATAAGCTCACATTTTTAAACTAGATCTGTATTACAATAATGCTTTTTTAGGCCATTGTATAAAAAAAAAAATCAGGTGCGATGCGCACAACACACAACTTTCACTTACCAACTTACTTAGATTAGAAATTGACGTGTTTTGTAAATGTCGTTTCTCAAAGTCACACATTTTTACACATTAATTTACTTATTTTATTTACTCTCTAACGTACACTAATATTTTTTTATTATTAAATAGTTTTTTTTTGTGATAATTCGGCAATGCGAGCATAATGCTCCAAGAAAATTCTCTATGTAGTTGTTGAAAACTTCATTTAGTTACCATGAAACAAATAATTTCAATTAAATGAACAGCACGTCTTTAATTATAAACAATCGTCAGTCATTAAAGGCGTACTGCGCAAGCGTGGGCTCAACGTGTTTTATGGAATAGTTCTCTTTTTTCTCTTTTTTTATGCAGGTTTACTTGATTTTTTTTTTATATTTCATATTTAGCCATTTCTTATTTTTAGGGCGAAACGAGAGACAGTTTATTTATCCATACAAACAAACAGAAAGTTACTTTATAGGAAAAATAAAAAAGCCATTCCCCATTTAAGCCTTATCAGAACATTTTATAATGATAAACCTTACCTGATATTAAAGAATACTTGATTCTCATTAAGCATGAGGAGTTTAATCAAAATATTTAAAGCTATTCTTGAGAAAATATAAACAAAAACATAGCAATGGGAAAACAAGTCATTAAATAAAGTTTTGATCAATTTTGATAATATTTCGGCTGTCACATCGCGGGTATATACATATCGCGGGTACTTCCAATAACGATTTTAGTCAAAATCGTTAAAACCATTTTTGAGAAAATCGAAAAAAAAAAACCGTAAAAATTAGACCAAATAAAGAACATCATCCGTTTGACCAATTTTCATGAAATTTTTACTGTCAGTCGCGGGCATGTACATACACCAAATACCCAATTTTAGGTTCGTACGGTTTATTGTTTTTGAGCTAGTCAGTTCACATATACAGACAGACCATTTCGCCGTCTGATTATTTCCATTGAAAACCGGAAGTCGAAATTTTTCACGATCGCAATACATTCCCTTACCATATATTTCATATACAGGTAAGTGAAAGTAAAAAGCTAGATATCAAATAAATACGAAAATAAAAATTAGAAAGAAGAAATTAGAAAAAAAATAGAAATTTGTATTTTTTATGGAATAATTGGTGTAATTCTCTACAAAAAATAGGTTGGAGGTACTACTTAATAAAGTATATTTATCTTTATTGATACACCCTTTGTTTTTGGTTAACGCCAACGAAACGGCAACTTACTGTATAATGTATAATGTGTGTAATAGGCAAGTATAAATATGGTTTTTAATGAGGCCTATTTCATATTTGAATTTTTGGAACAAAACGTTACTTCGCTTTTTGGAGGAGGGATTAAAATGACAATCCTGTTTACACGGATAGGTTTTTGGATCAATCGTGGGATGATTATTAACCGGTGATGGTTATTATTCTAAATAACCGGTTAGCATGTGAACTAAAACCATGTAATTAGGCGATGTAAATTATTAATTGCGGTTTTGCAATTGTATTACTTATTAGAATGCAGTAGTAACCAAACAAATTTTTTTTTTATACCACATTTCCTCAAGTTGTTTTTGCATTTTTTTTTTTTTTTTTGCCTCGAGCAGTGTGATCCATTGGCATTACCATTTAAAAATTCGCGGGGTGGATTTAAGTGTTTCTCCTAATGGGTTCATATTGAAAGTTAGTCTTTGGTGAAATTTTTGTAGTATTGTGGGGCTGTATCGATGACTCTTGAGGTCCTTGTGTAGTTAGACATATGTCAGAGAGTATGGTGCATCCACCATCTTCCTCAATACGTTTGATTGAATCGATTGGATCCTTCAGATATTTGAGGGTTTCGGAGTGCCATATAACTCTATCCTGTTCGCCCGTATGGGTCTGTAGCATGTTGTAGGTATGTCTTAGGTCTGTTGTTTAAGGATAATTTAGAGCGACTGTCAAGTAATCTTGATAACCGTTTGTTTAGTAGCTTTCTTATTAGGTTGATGAGGGTTTTCCATGTCAGTCTTTTGTCCAGGTGAAGTCCCAAGTAGTGTACCTCCTGGGATGTAGGTATCGGAACCAATATACCTAAGGACACAACGCGTGATTGAGTGTATAGATCATGAGTAATATATTTAAATCAGGTTTTAAAATATGATATGGTCGGTATAATGCCAAAGTGAACGAAGCGTCAAACTGAAAAATGGATAGACAAATAAAGTTTCAGTGTTTCAAATAGGTTGGCTTAAATTATATTTACTTCTAACGCCCTGTTTACAGGTAGAATATAACTTGGTTAATTTATGGCATAAGTTTAGAACAAAACGTTGTTTTGCTTTTTGACCGACAGAAGCTATTACATTGGAAAATTTTTTGAGATCAATCACGGGATGATTATAACCCGGTGGTGATTATTATTCGTTTCAACGTTTTCATCTCAAGATTGATCTAAAGATTTAAACGTTTGAACAGCAATAGCAATGCATGTTATGGATAGTCAAGTATTAGAAAAGCTTAAGTACCTGCTAATACGAAGATGTTTCTGGAATAATCCTCCAAGGGCAAACCGCAGAGAGGAGATGGAATGTAGCGACCAAAGGGAATGAGGTAAGCAGTAGCCCACATATGGTCTTTGCGAGTTATGACTACAGCCCCGGCCGTTCTTAGGAGTCGCACAAACCGGCACAGTGGAGACTACCAGCGGCCTCTATATCACTATCGTAAAATATATTTATATTTCAATTATAATTCCACCATTTCTTAATGTTATGTAAGCATGAAAAAAATCCCGACTGGTGAATTTCGGAATTTTTAAAGCTAGTTAAAAATTCCTTGGTAATGTCGTCGTTTGGATGAAATTAAGGTCTCTTCTAGCCTGCACGATATCAGGTACTCGTTAAAATACCTACCTGGAAAGGTAAAATTTAAGACTCCCAATGTAGCAATAATTAGCCGTAGTAATAAACTCTTTATTTAATTGTCCTGGGAACTAGTCCGTTAGGAACAAATTATAAAAAAATATATGATAGGCTACAGTGCCTTAGATTATTATAAAAAAAAAACAATGAAACAAAAAACCGAGAAGAAAAAGATAAATAATAAAGTAATCTTCTTGTGATGAACAAATTAAAAATAAATTGAATATCCTTATTGACTAAATAACTAAGTGTTTGCAGCTTATAGTATATACATTTCTATTTAAAAGATAAATAAATGTACCAATTGAAAATGGGGTCACCTGTGGTATAGTGGTTAGCATGGCAACCTACAATACTAAAGGTCGCAGGTTCGCGTCCCACGGTGGCCCTAGGATTTTTTAAAGGGAGTATAAAAATCCTTGGCTATGCGTCCCTCGGATAGAACGTAAAATGAAGGTCCCGAGCCTCTACGATGTCAAGTACCTACTCGTTAAAGATCCCTATCCTAAGTATACCAGGATAGGCAACATTTAGGACTACCACTGTATCACCGATTAGCATTAGTCCCAAACATTGACGTTAAAAAAACAAACAAACCAATTTAAAATTAAAATTGACAATTTGTAAAATATGTAGAAGTAGCATAAATTGACTTTTAAAAAAAATAAATTAACAAGGATGAAAAGAAAAATCTCCACAAAATATGCCTAATATTCTTTATATGCATAATGCCATAAATAAAAACATTGAATTTTTATTGAACGATTATAGGATGGCTCAGGTGATTGATGTAAGAGTGCTAAATTTCATTTGGAATTTGTAGTCTTCAGAGTTCTTTAATTTAATCTGAAGACTGTGAACTATATCCTCCGCAAGGGAGATAATTAATCCTTCATTTGATCTGGCCTTACTCTAAAGTTTTGAGTACAAAGAGTACAGAAGCCCTGCCAAGGGGAATCGTGGTAAATCAAGAATTGTGAGATAATGGTATCGTTGGATCGTTCTTATGAAATTTTCTATTCCACGTTCCAAAGAAAAGAACCACAAAGTCTAAACTAAATAAAATAAGGACAGTTTAAGCTAATGTTGGTTTTTAAGGCAATTCTGCTGAGTATCGAATGGAAATTTTCACATCGAGTCCAACGATCACAAAACACGCTTTATCCACACGAGGTCGAAATTTAGTTGGCATTGGATTCCTAAAATATTATTTTGCGCTCTCTCCATATATAATAGCCTTTTTACCCAAAACTGGACCATGGATTAAATGGTAAACAATTGAAACTTTTCGCACTTCTCTAATATGAGGGTTAATAAAATCTATATATTTCTTTTAAATAGGCCAATTACAAAAAAAAAACAGAAATCCAGTATGTTTATAAACATTCAATTTTCGAGTACTAAAAAATCGCACATAATTTTATGATTGTTTGCGATTAATACATTTTTATAATATGAAGATAGGAAAGATTGAGTAAATCGAAATTATTGACAAATAATTCGATTCGAAATTATATCGAACCGAACAAGGTGTTAACATGATTTATTAAATACCTCCCTCTAAATATTATTACATACGAAGGATTCCATTAAATTTCATTAGATGAGATCGTTTTTGTTGATATTTATTCATTAGAATTGGAATATTTAAATTGCATTAGTGAGGCCGTGCCAAGATCCACGGTTCGTTATAAGTCCCGGAGGAGTGACCTTTTCCCCGATTAAGGAGAATTTAAAAGCGGCCGCGATGGAGATTTATTTGATGAGCGGGAAGCCAATTAGGACTTATATGTTCCCTAAGCGCCCTACTATCGGGGCAACTTTCCTATTTAACCGGGGCCGTTTGTTAAGTCCCCCTCGGCAACGCGTACTTAGACGCTTATTTTAGAATCAATTTCTTATTTACTTTTTTTTCTTTCGTTTTTTTTACTTTTAGAAAGAGGGTGTTATTTTATCTCAATGATATTAAATCGATTAATTGTGGCGGTCCGATCATTTGTTATGGGGATTTCCATCAGTGGGATGAATTAAATATTGCTTAGCTACTGTTAGCCCAAACCGGTTAATGTACCTGGTCTAATTATTATGAATTATTCATATGATTAGCATCTACACTTATACCCTTTTAACGCAAATTCAAAACTAAATACAAAACTTTAAGTTAATTTAAAATAGAATGCGCAAACGCAGGGGGAAGGGGTCATGAACTCCGCTTATAAAACTTTAGAAGCAACAACTACAATTTAAATAAATTCGCATGAATTGACTATATGAAGTGGTGTATAAACAACTATTTTAATTTTCAAATATCAATAAGTTTTAATTGACACATTAATTGAACCTCTAATAATCTGAATATCTCGACTCCACCCCTCCCCCCCCTGCCCACCTTAGACAAAATTCTGCGGACCACCTTGTTCATTTAGCCTAAAATAGTTATAAACTATATATTATTATTTAAACAAAATACCTCCCTAGAGTATTATTATTGTGAGCAATATTTTCTTTTAAGTACCCAAGGAAAACGGCTTCATATGCACTTCCTCAATGTACAGCCGTTCCCCTTCGAAAAACGTACACCTAATTAAAAGGACTTGACAACAATTTCGATTCCACAAAATATGCGCCGGTGTTCTACAGGTATCATCTCTTAGTACATTATTTTACATTTTATATTTTGTAAACTACTATTGTACAAACTCAAAGGCATTAACGCCAATAATTGATGGTAATAAAATAATTTAAATGTACAGCGATTTATAGTTTCAAATAGCTAAAACCATGTTCCATCGCATTAGTAGGCGAATGCGTCATAACAAAAATAGATGTCCAAATAGCTACTATCTGATAAACATAAATTAACAAAGTACATATACATGAACATAAAGTAAAATAGTTCTTTTTCAGTAATAGGTTTCTAATTTTCATCTACTATTTGCAATATTATATACCGCGATATTGATGGTTAATGAAAATTATAACAATTGGATAAAGCCGGTGAGGTTCCAAAGAAAGGGAAAATAAGAAAATTTAATTGGATATTCTGAAAAAGTCCCTATTTTCTATTTATAACAGTCCTGCATTGGGCGAGCTATATAAGAAACTAATGAGATTTAGGTAATCGTGATTTTCTTCTGACGATAGTTTGTAGTTGTGGACAAATTCTATTTGTACCAATTAATAAAAGAGATTTAAGATGATTATCTGTAAGAATGATTATTAAGTTACATCTGTAAGCATTTTTATTACTTCATGCTCGGTCAGAGTCGACTAGTCTAAAAATTATAGTTGACGGCAGAAAATTAAAACGGTGTTGGCCCTCGTAACTTATAACCTACTACTAAAGTAATACAATCCATATAAATGTTAATTCCCGTAAACCAGGGTTTGTCAACTTTGCCAACTTTTCAACATTAGAAAAATCCAACTAACTATTTTATCTAAATTTCCTAAAGAAACCTATTATTTTATTTGTGTGACCATCATCAGTGTCATTTTATTTTTCACACAGGGATTATCTTACTCTTAAAAACGATTATTCCATTTTAGAGATAAGAAATTTTAATATACAATAGGTAATTCTATTAACACCAAAGTATTTGAAAAATCAAAATTTTTTAAAATATGTAAAAAGGATGTTTAAGAAAAACCGAAAAGCCCCTTTTCCCCTGTGTTGTAGTTCCTTTAATAAAAATTCCCTCGCTTTAGACATATATCTCACCCGGACTATCAGGAAATTTGAATGTTTTCCCTCTAACTCGCGTTCGCAGGTAAGACACGTGTTATTATCCAGCATACCAATTTTTTAAAAGTTTAGTCAAATAATCATTACCGAACATTCTCCCCAGTAATTAAACAATAATGAAATCTACAACATTGTAATTACTTGGAACATTTGCATAGAACAGTCAGTTTCGTCTTTTACATTATCTTATGAATATTCTTCTTCTAGTTTTTTTTTTTTTTTTTTTTTTTTTTTTTTTGCAAAGATTCAGTTACTTATACATAGAAAATTATTATTTTCACAAAAATTGGGGAATACACTGGTTTATGGTTCATTCAAATAGACGACTTACAAAAATCAGCCAACTAAAATTCTGTCAAATCGAGTGTTTCGTACAAAACAGATTAACATTAAACAATGGCACTGAACTATTATAAGGGGAGAAGTCATTCCGAGCTGATGTGTATTAACCAACAATGCATGCTCTTGGACAATTTTGAAAAATAGAAATTAAGGCATTTTATGTTAATAATGATTCATGTGTAACAATTTATTATCGTTTCTCCCTCATTCTTTAGACTTTTTAGTTTAATCTAAAAAGATGATTAACTTGGATTAATAGATGACCATTATTTTAGTCTCAACATATAGCATTTATTTTATACCAGCATACGTTTCGGCCATTCGGTCATCTTCATTGCCCTATCTTTATTTAGCCATCCCTATTTTTCCTTCTCCTCCTTCAGACTACTAGGGCGTGGATAATTACTCCTCTCTCGAACACTCTCAGCTCCCTCTCATCACTTTTCTTCAGAGTCCAAGACTGAGCCGTACAATACTGGCCGTACGATGGTCTAGTAAACGTTCAGCTTGGTCAGCTTTGTGAGGTACCTACCTACATCTAAAGTGTCCGCCAAGTCCAAAAAAACATCTCTTGGCAGCAGTGATCCTCCTCTCTATCTCTTGAGCCAAATAGTCTTATTATTTACTTCAGATCCAAGGTATATACAGCTTTCGATTCTCTGAAACTAAAAAGATCCAACTTCGAACGGAGTGCTCAGATCCAGATGTACTTGGTTTTTCTTTCTTTGACTTCTAAGCCAAACCTTCTTGCAGCTGCAAGAAATGCCATTGACAATTATTTTCTTTTCTATTCTATTCACCATAAATTAAATTTTTTTATATAAAAAACTAATGGCATTTTTTTTTCGGTACCCAACGTGGCCATACGTGGCAGACGGGGGTTTCTCTGTAGGTGTAACCAACCTATTCTAACCATGGTGGGACTGTCGAGATTTATCCCGTAGGGGCCTAAAAGTCAACCCTCCCAGGGCGGATTCGAACCGCCGCCGTTCGGCTCGAGCGTGCTAAAGCGGGTCGCACTCAAACACGCTCGGCTATCCCGGCCCTTCACTAATGGCAGGTCATTAATATTACATATATTGCATTAGTATTACATAAATTGTAATTTTTCAAAAATAAAATAAATTAATTTACTGCCACCTACCCCAGTACATCCCTGAGTACATGCCGAACGTTTGCTCAAAAGAAATAAGTACTAAATGTTGAGGCTAAATTAATGGTCATCTATTTGCCCATATGTTAAATTTTATCGATTGAGAAATTCATGATATTATAAGTAAATTAGCTGATAGAATAGGTTAGGTGACTATCAGGTATCGGTAATGAGATAGCTGTGGGATGCAAATGGTGTTTCCGACTTGAGAGAGATCTAAACAGGATATGCAGGGAGGAATAGCCAATCAGTCGCAGCGGTTACAGCTCACGGGCATCAAAGTCCGATTCCTCTCTCTCACTCAAATTAACACTTGCTCTGTGTTACAGGTATACCCTATACGGGATTCCGGGTATTTCATAAACCACTAGTTGTGTTAGTGTACATCATATAGGAAAATTAATCTTTCAACAGTACATAACATAACCACATTATTTTTTTTTTAATAAATAAGATTAGTTAGTTTTTATTTTATATCTAATTTTTAATCACCAATCCAGGATAAATAACCAAGGGTATTCCATTTTAGTCAAATATATTTTTAAATAGCAACCTTAAAAATATGTACCTAAGTTTAATAAAAAAATTTACATTTAAATGAGTAGCAAGTGACTTGCTTGACTGTAACGCATCTTTACTATGAATTATTGAATCACAAAAAAAGTTATATCACTCTATAACATTACTTACTTACTTAGAATCGTTTCATTTCATTTCAATGTATCGGTCTTCTAATTTCTTCAATGTTAAATTATAAAAATAAAAGAGACATTTTTCCTGAAATTGTAATTACATTTTTATCACTGTTAATTAACTATCATTGATATGTGAAGAATAAAACTCATTTTTAGGCGTTGATAACGGAAAAAAATAAATAAAATAAAAAATAAACTAAAAACTTTTATAAAACAAACTCCAATGACCCTAAATGGTAGAGAGTAAAAAGAAGGAAAATAAATAGAAATTCGGAATATGAAATTGGATGGGTTAAGGAAAAGAACGTAACTAAAAATAAAAAGGAGAGACTGTAACAACATACTCGAGCAAATGGGTAAGCAGCAATAAGAAATTTATTTCGCGGGAATGGCTGAAGGGTAATACAATTTGAAAGGAAAAAATTCGGAATATGGAATTGGATGAGTTAAAAAAAGAAAGTAAGTAAAAATTAAAACGAGAGACTATAACAACATATTACCTAACGTACTCAAACAAATGGGTAGGCAAGCTATGAGATATTTATTTTGCGGGAACGGCTGAGGGTAATATAATTTGAAAGGACAAAACTGAGTAATACAGGGACTCAATAGTGTTCCCTCCTCAATAAAACATACTCCATCAGGGATGTTACCTAACAGGGACAATTTTTTAAAGGTATCCAATATTCAGAACCTCCCTCCAACCCCCATCCGCCCCAACCAACCCCGAGCATTTAGGAATAAATCACCCCCGTGGGATCCCGGACCTACAGTTATGAATAAAACTCCCCGACAAACAGGACAACACTCGAGATCCCATATCTCATCCATTCATTGCCATTGGGAACATGTTTAAGGCTATTATTTTGCCAGGGATGGTGGGGGGAATACTAATGCCATCACTATCAATATTTGCCACTAAAATAATTTTTCCTTTAATGTTATTTATCCAGAGGAAAATAATTTATGGCTCAGAAAACGTGTGGAATTTCAATTATCTCAACGAAAAACTCTGAAACAACATTTCTATCGAGTAATGTGCTTCGCTTCATAAAAAAATAAAAATAAAAAAAAAATAAAAGAATAAAAAAAGAATATGTAAATATCGATTAATTAAATAATGCCTGTTTATTACCTGCAATAAACCCCAGATACTTATGCATTGCTTTTTTAGAAAAACTTTGCAATTTAGTAGGCGTCAACAATAAGTAAGAGTGTATCAATTTAGATATCAACACTTTATTGAGTAGTCTTGTCATCCTATATAGTGTTTGCAAGTTACACAATATAGTGTAACGTGAAACAAAAAAAAAAAAAAAAAAAAAACATATCGTTTAGGATGTTTCTATACTTATTGTTGGAAAGAAATAACAGTTGGGACAAACTGTCTAATCAATGTTTGTGACTACGATGATCGGGTACCATCTACATTCGAGACCTATATTTTACCACCAAATATAAGGAGCGATGGACTGGAGAGTTAGTCTTGTTTTGAAGTTTAGGTCATATGGTTATTTCTGTTTTACAAAGTGATATTTTTTGTTTTACACTGTTTTACAAAGTGATATTTTTTGTTACCTATTTTAATATTTGTGTTCTCATAATTTGTGTGGCGTAAAAAATTGGTTGTTATTTTTCTTTGAATAAAATTTGTTTAACCCACATAAGTGTTACAATACTAACCAATCCATAAGGAATTAAAATTGATTATGTTTTTTTTTTTCCTTCTCTTCCTCGCCTATTAAGCTATACGGGGTTTCCCGGGCAAAGGGTTAGGTTGAACTTGCTATCTTCCAGTTTCCGATCATACGTTGTCCATGTATTTTCTATTTTCTAACGCGTTTGCCCATAATAGCTTTCCCGCCATCCGAAATTGATAATGGTAATTCTATTTTCTTGTTTCACATTTATTTTTACTTTCACTTACCTATATATGAAATATATAGTAAGTGGAAGTATTGCGATCGTGGAAATTTTCGACTTCCGGTTTTCAACGGAAATACACGTTTTGGGGTCCCCTGAGTCAAAATAACTAAGTCCCGCGAAATGGTCTGTGTGTGTGTGTGTGTGTGTGTGTGTGTGTGTGTGTGTGTGTGTGAACAGACTAGCTCAAAAACTATAAACCGTGCGAACCTGAAATTGGGTATTTAGAGTATGTTTATGCCCGCGATGTGACAGCAAAAATTTCATCAAATTTGCTCAAAGGGAGAGGGTACTTTATTTAATAACTTTTTAAGTTTTTTTTCGATTTTCTCAAAAACGGCTCTGAGTATATAATCTATTTACATGCCCGAGATATGACTGTAAAAATTTCATCAAAATTGATCAACCGGAGGGGGGACTTTACTTAATAAATTTTGTATCATTTACACGTGTTTTTTTTATTTACTCAAAAACGGTTTTAACGATTTTGATCAAACTTGGTATTTAATGTATTTATATGCCCGAGATATGACTGTAAAAAATTGATCTACAGGAGGGGGGACTTTACTTAATAAATTTTGTATCATTTTCACGTTTTTTTTTTATTTACTCAAAAACGGCTTTAACGATTAACAAAAATAAGATATGAATGTAGAAAAATGTGTGACTTTGGGAAATGATATTTAGCAAAACACGTCAATTTCTAATCTAAGTAAGTTAGTAAGTGAAAGTTGTGTGTTGCGTGCACGCACCAGATTTTTATTTTATTTTATGATATTCCTTTTTTTTTCTGACACTATGCATTACGACAAAATTACTGTCACTAAGATTGAGTTTAACGATATATGCTTACCTCACAACTGATATAAATAAATGAATAAATAAATGATACCAATATGAATCCAACGTGTGAGTTACAAAGTTCACTTCGCTTGCACCAATGGGAAAATAAATCATGAATGGGTCCTTTTCAGTTGATATCAGGTAACACTAAACGGCGAATAAAGAGCCGCTCTTCCAAAGTTATACCATCCTCATTAAAAATAATGATATTTATTGTTATTTATTTTAGTGTCATGTAAATTTCTAAAGGATATTGCAAAAATAACCAGACAGCGTATTTTTGTTAGATTTTAAAATTGTTAATATGTCTTTTGCTACTTTATACGATACGCCAATATGATATGATATACTGGGATATTGTATGGGGTGCATGTGTATGATCCTTATGATGGAAATCTCATTAGCCTGCAACGTTTGAGATGCTTGGGTTAAGCCATTGATTATAACGTCAGGTTGAGCGACCTACATACAGGCAACTTCCTTGGAAATTGCAATGTCAAGGGAAATATTGATTGCCGTAGGATGATAGGTTATCTGTAGATACCTAGAAATAACATAAAACAAGCAGATATACAATGCAAAAAATACAACTTTTACACACTCATGTCCCGTATGGTAATACTTTAACTAATATCAACAAGTTTATATGTTATTTTATGTTTATCATAATAATAAATTGAACGGACAAAACAGACTAACTGTTAAACGACATGACCGCGGCTAACGTGCTCACAAGAAAACATCTAAAAAAGGAGATGGATGAGGGACCAAATTTATAGAACTAAACCAAGATCAAAAAAAGACCGATGGCGGAAAACGTCAAAACTAATTTTCATACACATAACGTGATTCTCCCTTTATACGAAACACAGTTGCAAATTAAATAGTAGTGAAAAATAATTAAATATGTAATTCCAAAACAAAAGCCTTACAATTATTCAAATAATACGGAATAACTAACTTAAAAACAAAATTAAAGTATTATAGAAGCAAGAATTCAAGCCAAGCTAATTCTGTAATTTCTTCCAAAATATCACACTGATGAAATAAGATAAGAATTCAAAGGAAAAAAAAAAAAAAAAAAAAGAAGAACCTCCGAGAGCTAACCATATCAACAGTAATGTTGAAAGATCCAGAAAAGTAAAAAAATATTTTGTATTTCTTATTTTTTACTTGCCTCGCGCTGGTCCCTTTACGGGTGGCGGATGTGGGAATTGTCGGTGGAAATTCCAAGGAAGTTCCTCCCGACTAAGTCCGTAGGACTCGCTGACCAACAATGAGAGCGGCCCCCCAGGCTTGCTGGAGGGTGTGACGTAGGTTTGAACGCCCTACTCACATATTTTGTAGTTCACCCAAACACCACAAACAGTCATGGATTCTCCTAAGGTAAAACGCTCATTATCCGGAGGTAAACTAGTCCCCCGTTTGGGTCTCCGGGTGGGGACTGCTTTAGGTGAATCATGGCGAAAGTTGAATTTTTTTATTTGATAAACGTAAAATAAAAATAAAAAAGAAATTTTATTTGATAAATAACAGTGCGATATAAAGGTTTTATTTGTATTTCTAAATAGTCTTCAGGCCGGAATGATATTATTATTTGTGGAAATAAAAATATCCGTTATAAAAAAGATAAAACGGGCAGATATAGAGATGAATAGAAATGGCCAATAAATCTTATTGATTAATTATTAAATTAATTCTATCTTAACGCTAACATCAAACTAAGCCTATTTAAGGAAATTCACATCGTCATTCTCCATTTTATGCCTTATGCCTCTCATTTCTGAACTTTGAAAAAAATAAAAAAGCAAAAAAATATATAATAAAAAACATGGATCGTAATCCTTACAATGAGAAATATTCATTCATGCTCAAAGAAGTCTTAACTTAATAAAGCAATTCCGATTAGAAGTTTATTAAAAAATAAGATATAGTTCTCAGTTTCGTAGGTGACAAGATAAATTATCAGAAAGGCAGGAATAATTAATGAAAACTTTTTTTTTTTTTTTGAAGAAAATACAATTTTATTTTCACTTATTAAATACATACTTGGAAAAACTCGTCACCGTTAAAAAGTTTCCTAATCCCGCAGGAAATCATCTGCTCTGAGTTTCATTATAAAACTTAATTTGTATTTTTCTCTAAGTTCCTTTCCATTAAATTTTAAATTTCCAAAGGAGGTAAAAGAAAATTTTACTATCTAGTTCGTCTACCCCTAATAAATTTGGTAATATTATTAGGATCTGGTTAATGACGATATTATCGATGCTATAATAATTATAGTAAATTATTGAAAAGTCATTACTATGTTTTGACAAAGCTTTACCAGACATTTTCGGCGTAGTGAAATTTTTGATTTCTCTTTAACATGGAATTAATTTTTATATAAAAATAAAATAGTACTTATTTCATCTTTGTCAAGTTTAACTTTTACTTTTTTTGTAGGGGAAACAATTTTTTCAGTGTTTTTGGACATATATATATAAATAAAGATGAAATTCTGTTTGTTTATTTGTTCTTTATAGAAATCCATACCGTCTATCCTAAATTCTCCGAAATTCGCTCAGTGGTTCTTTCATACCAGGTGCGAGCACCTGTCCAAACGATCGTCAGATGTTAAATTAATGTCTAGCATACAATACAATAGCAATACCATCTAGCAATACAAACAGAAAATATTCGATAAATATTATAAATGAAAAATAATATTCGATATATATTATAAATGAAGAACAATCTACTTACAAATCTAAGTTGATTTCTTGAAGTAACAGTTTGTCGATATGTAAACAAAATTCTAATACAGGCTTACATCAATCAACTATCGACCAACACACACGTACTCTACTCTTGTTATAATGAAATACTACACGACCAGGTTAAATGGCGAATAAAAATATGGTGGATTAGAAATATCCTATTTTGATTAAGGGATCTGTTTACGACTAACTTTTCCAAGTCACTTTTGGTGACAAGTGTGAATGGAGCAATGAAGAAAAAAAGAGGGGATTATTAACAAGCTTTAACTAGTTTTAAATTTACTGAATTAATTTAATTATCTTTTTTTGGTAATACCATGGTGCAACGGCCATAGCTCCATAACCAATCCCATTGGGGACAATTTGGCAGTGTCCTTCCCACCGATGGCTTCGGCTCTCTCGGGTTCAAGGACAATGACAAACTGGTCTAGGTCCAAGGATTATGGCAGCCCAGGAGTCAGCAGACCCCGAGGACCTATATTTCTTTCCCTGAAGCACACCGTCCTTGTACCAAACCTACGGGCGGTTACTGATATCCTGGAAAACCACACCACGATTCTCGATGGGATACACGGGGAAGGTACATCACTCCTTCGCCCGGTCAGTGTGAGTCGCCTACGGTAGGCTGACGGGTATCACATACTCGGGAGTGGGGGATACGCTTGGACTGCGTGGCGTTCATTGGCGGGTAGTCACCCATCCAAGTACTAACCACGCTCGAAGCTGCTTAACTTTGATTACCTATTGCAAGCGCCTTTGTCCACTCGGTCATCCCATATACATATGAGCATAAAAGTTTAAATTGTTTGAACTTCGAACATGGCTAAAGCATAATGTTGACTGAATCATTAACCAATAACTTTTTTTTTTTTTGTTTTTTAGGAATTTCACATACATATTTTATTAGGACCGATCTAATCTTCGAACCTTCAATAAAACTAAATAACAACTAGAGAGGGAAACGAAATTCGTACAAAGGAATGAAGAAGCAAGTATTAGGTCCAGTAGGCGCAACAACATTGAGGGTTAAAGTTTCACGAGAGGCAATCTTCTTTCATGAAAAGAGTTTCGAATAAATGATGTATAGATCAATTCCTAGGCGCGATTGCTTCTTTACTTATTCAATTTTTATTATTCAGGGCCGACATCTCTCCGTTCAAGGGTTGGCTTCTTCAGCTGTACAAACATTTTCCTGGAAGTTTCATTTTCCTTCATGCTCCCCGTTGATTATTTAAAGGATTCCATATCCCCTCAATACATACATCTCCTAAGCCCCTCCGAGTCTCAATTTACATGACAAAATCCAAAGATAGGGAGCTTTCTTTACAGGCCGACGGTAGATAGGGATCGTATAATATCTTTATGCTCTAGATAGAAAAATTCAATCATCTTTAAAATAAAATTTACTCTCGAACAAAAAAGGATACTGTTATGAAATAAAGCAAGACATTAAGGTATGTTTTAAAATTCATCTACTATCAAAAGCTATGTTAACATTTAAATCCTAAAATAGATAAATTATTGGACCGGGATAGCCGAGCGTGTAGGAGCGCGACCCGTTGTTGCACGCTCGAGCCGAACGGCGGCGGTTCGAATCCGCCCTGGGAGGGTTGACTTTTATTTCGTGGAGGCCCCACGGAATAAATCTCGACCCTCCCACCATGGTCAGAATAGGTTGGTTACACCTGTAGAGTAACCCCCCGTATGCCACACATGGCCAGGAAGGGGTACCGAACACAAAAAAAAAAAAACAAAAAAAAAAAAAAAAAAATATAGATAAATTATGTTTTAGAAAATATTTGTGAAAGTAAATAAATGGATCAAAAATGTTCATGTTACATGCAATATTATATTTAATAATACTTTCTTATTTACATATATAAAAAGAGAAAAGTTTATATTAATTTCTCCTGCCTTTCTGAAAATTTAATTTGTCACCTAAGATGCCGAGAATATGTTATTTTCAAATAAATTTCTATTCTGAAATACTTCCAAAAGGGCCTTTATTAGTACTATCATTTTCCAGCTTTCGACTTCACCTTTCAGGCTATACGGGGTTTTTCCGGGCCATGGGACAATGGGGAGTATTATTACATGTTCCCTGGCTCCGAGTTTTGACCTGCTATCTTCGGTCACCAGCCATATGATAATATCAAGGGCAACGCGTAGTCGACTAGGCCACCCCAAACTCTTTCTTTTCAAGAAGCAAATGGCTGGAGAAGGATTAATTTAGAAGGCTACTGAAGGTAGAGGGCAATTAAGGTAAAGAAAGTAGAAGGCACCAGAACTGCTAAGAAATTTATACATTAATTGAAATATTGTTATGTAGTAATTAGTTATCGTTAGATAATTAATTTATAATTTTTAAATTATTTTATTAGAAGATAAAAGATCGATTATTAGAAGCCGGGAATCGAACCCAGGTCCTCTGCATCATACGTCGCAGCGCTCTTACCACTGAGCTAACCGTGAGTCCGTTCCGATCGTGATCGAATCTTTCTCTTCTGTGATCCCTCCCTCGTAGATGCAGAGGACCTGGGTTCGATTCCCGGCCGTGGTCGAATCTTTTATCTTCTAATAAAATAATTTAAAAATTAATTGAAATAGAAAATAGGAATAAGACGGGGAACAGAGGGGAAGGGAACTCAGACTCAAGTGTACAGAATGAATCGAAGCTGGGCAGACTAACTCCCAATTGAGTTCCTCCCTACTTTAGAACTGTCTTTGCCACTGCTTAAGGACATGTGATTGTGGACCCGAAGATAGCCAGTTTAAAACACGAAGCCGGAGGGCTTTTTTACTCAGCTTAATCCCCAACCTCTCCCCTGGCGCGGGAAAACCCCGTAGAGCCTAAGCTACTAGGAAGGAGAGGCAAAAAAAAAAAATGGTAGAAATGGAATGAGGTTGAAGTTAAAGAAGAGACTGAAAAAGGTCTAAAAATCGATTAAATAAAAACAATCTTTATTTTTTTGTTCATCCCTCCCCCAACACATCTTAAAATGAAAAGACTACTCCAATGATCCAAAAGCTAGACTCAAACTAACTCAAGTGGCACATAGAAGTTTTTGGTACAGTAAAAGTATTTGTCAAACAAAAAATTACACTGATGAACGAACAAACTGAGTTAGATGTGCTTTAAAACGATCGCATCACATTTAACTTATATTATAAGGCGAAAATACTATTTGCAGCCTCGATTCGATTCCTATAGCAACCTTCAAAGTTCACACACCCAATGCTCGACAGTACTCGACATAAGTGTAAATTTTTATTAAAAATCTATACAAGAGAGAGAGTTAAAATTATGATGTAGGCCTCATCCAAGGCTGATCCCACGCGAAACTACGATAAGTTACACTAGGCACTACTTCATTTTTTTCAAATTAATATATTCTTCTAGGCAAGACAAGTAAAATAAATAAAGGGAAGCTCGGGAGCCAGACAAAGACATGAAACTGGCTGAAGGGAGAGACAGCTGTGACAGCACACGAACATGGAACATGATCGCCGGAACCTTCGAGCACGGTATCAATGTCCCCACTTTCTTTGAATGGGGTAACCTAATCTCACCGTATTGTTATAACAATATCATCTCGCGGTTGGCACACACCGGTACCCCAAACAGGACCGAAACTGGAACATCAAATGGAGCGGTGTGAACCGGTCGTTGCTTGGGAAGTTACCGGTGAGCTTAACGATCGAGCTTTACTCCTACGCTGCCTTACATTCATTAATAGGCTCATAATGGAGGGATTTATGGGGCTACAAGAGAATATCTACAACCATCAGGGGAGCCCTAAAGAATGGTCGTAACCGTGGACGGTTGAGTTTGGGCAGCGTAATCTGGAAGCATCTTCCCACGAAGATAAGGTATTATAGCGGCTTGATAAGATCCTTCTATATTTGGAGTAGTTAGACTGAAGAAATAATGAATAAAAACATAAATAAGTCTAATTTAGATTCTAAAATATTACAGTAACCATCCCCTATGAAGAAACGAATTCGACCATTAAAATTCTGATTATAAAAAAAAAATAGGTACATACACAAATTGATAAAGTTTTATTATTAAGGCCTGCTTACAGGGTTAAACGAAGTTCCCATAGTGATTACAATCAACGAAACAAACCTGATACAAGTGTAAGTTTTTCGATTATTCTTAGCATGATTATTAGCCGGTGATAATTACTATTCTTATTAACCGGTTAGTAAGTGAACCAGAAGATTTTCATCCCAAGTGTGATCTAAAAACTTAACCCTGTAAACGGTTTTGTCTTACTTTTAATCTTACTATTTAAAAAAAAAAAAGACTGGGCTTGGGATCACATGCGGTATAGTAGTTAGCACAGCAGCCTACAATTCTAAAATTCGCGGGTTCGCGTACCGCGGTGGCCCTAGTGTTTTTTAAAGGGAATATAAAAATACTTGGCAATGCCGTACCTCGGATAGGACGTAAAATGAAGGTCCTGAGCCTGTTCGATGCCAGGTAATCTTTAAAGATCTATCTAACTATAGCAAGATATCCAAAATTTAGGACTCACACTGTAGCATCGTCCGATTAGCCTTAGTGGCATAATGTGACGTTAATCAAACAAACAAGAGTAACCCTGAAAAAGCGATTTTCGAGGAGAGCCGATTTAAATTTCTTCACTTCACTTCAATTGGTATTTCTTGCCTGCTACATCTAACTGTTAAAATGTTTCACGAATCATCACAATCGGCGGACATGCACAGTGAGAGTAGAGAGAATTTGAAGACAATAAATCAAATTCTATACTAACTTCTATGTATAACAAAAATCAAAGGTGCTTTATGGAAAACAACAAATTTTCCTTTGCAATTTAAGCCCCACAGACCATTTCTATGATGATAGACCTTACCTGATAATAAAGAATACTTGATTTTTATTAAACGTGACGAGTTTGATCAAAATCGTTAGAGCCGTTTTTGAGAAAATCGGAAAAACTTAGAAATTTAAAGAGAGAAATGAGTGTCCACTCTGTCAGACCAATATTGTTAAAATTTTGGCCGTCACATCCATGCATATACATACTATAAATATCCAATTTCAATTTATAGTTTATGAGGTAATCTGTGCACAAACTTGCCATTTTATTTAGTTATTAGATACAGGGGGTCCCAAAACGTATGTTTCCGTTGAAAAACGGAAGTCAACATTTTTCACGATCGAAATACTTAGGCACCCTTACTATATATTTCATATATAGGAAAGTGAAAGTAAAAATAAAGAAGGGACTAAACTAATGAGGCCTAAGCCATCTCTCTATAACGTTATTTTCTTGAACCAAGGTTTTATTTAAATAATTTTGTTTGGCAAAAATTGTAGCTAATTAAAATGTTATCAAACTCGAATTGGACCTCTTTACTGATTAGTTTTGCCTCAAATCACAGGCAAGAAGCTAGAAGATAAAAATATATTTAATATAATTGCTTAGCAAACTGTTACGTCCAATTCATAACCATTTAAGTTTTGATAAAAATATTCGTGGGATTAGTTACAGAGTTCGATAGTTGTCATATTGTCAATAACAAGAGGAATAGATAAGAAATTACTCATCGAAAATGCTCTAAAAGGAAACAGCTTGATAAGAACTGTTCGGTAACTTCTATTTTTGACATTTTACAGGAAGTGGTTTTTTTTCTAATATAATTAATTACAAAACCATTAACAGGATGTAGACCGCGTAGTTCATTTATTAATGGATAGATACGCTTATTGTCTACAAACAAATATTAAATACAGAAACATTAAACATTAAAAACATTAATTATTAACATTAAAAACAGAAACATTAATTATTATTCAAATTAAAATCCAACAGCGTCCAAGATATGGAATAAATCTTAAGACCTCATATAAACTTCAATTGATTTCTGTAAGAACTTTGACATTCACAAGCCAAAGAGATTTAAATGAAAGAGATATAAAGTACCACTTGATCGGGTTTTCGAAAAGGGTAAAAACAGGTCACACTTAACGTTGTGGACCTGAGTTACGTTATTGGCGAGTATAAAATACAACCCTGTCCATCCGGACTATCCGCGACCATAGTGTAAAACGGATAATCCAAATTAAGCGAATTTAAATTTATTACGATACAAATAAAATTTTATATTAAAATTACATAAAGGTAATTAAATTAAAAAAAACATGCCTAAATAAAACAAATCATCATCACATCATTCCATTTTAAATAATCCATTCAATGCCATATATCACTCTTTAATCCGGTCCGACTTCCTCAACATAAAAATATTATCTATAGGCGATTTGTCGATAATATTAAAATTACATTTTGGCTATCAGTTTTAAAAATAATCAGCTAGGTGAAATAAAAATTTCTACAAATCTGATAAGGATAATCTGGAGAACCTCAGAAACGAGGGCCGGATTAACAGGTTGTACCTACTGAATTCCTGCACGCCTGGTTCAGAAAATTTGAAGACGGATTGTACATTAATTTAATATATTATTAAGCAATATATATTCGTATAAAACTATTAAATAAAAGATAACTGACAGGAAAATTCTGTAAATGAGATTTGACAAAATATTTATTTTATGTTCGTTAATTCCATAAACTGACAGTCGTCTACTTATTTTTCTCCGCTGGCCTGTTTTTTTTTTCTTTACTGAAAAGGAACTTTTTTTTCAACTTCAAAATTATGGATGGACTCCTTAGCCACAAATAACTTTTGGTGGTTGTTTAATGACATTAAGATTTTTGGATTCCGAATACCATTTTTTCAGACGGAAAGACTGAAAGTTGTAGTACAGTAAAACTTCCATGAACCATCACCCTCGGGTCCATGGACGTGACGATGAAGCGAATACACGGATAACACAAGTACCTGAACCCATAGATAGCATTATAATCTTGGTTTAAACATAAATTTTCAATACCAAAACATATTTTGTATATGACTATAAAGTTTGTATTTATTTATGTTTTCAGTACTATTTCGACTTCATCATATTAATCACAGCTAATAATCTATCTCACGATAGTTATTAAATAATTAATTATTCGTATTATATAATAATATACTTAATACTTTTCTGTCCAAAAATTACAACATCCTGAATCTTAAAAAAAATGTTTTAGTCCGGCTATGGTGACGTTTAAGTAACAGAAACTTGCCGATAAACGAGTAATTGTTAATCGAAGTTTTATTGTGTTGGAATGAATATAACTGCAAAAATTAACGTTGCCGGCGTTCTTAAAAAATGTTTCCTGCTTGGACCCTATAGGGACAGATTCCACCCTGCCTATAGGAACCAATGTTGTCTTGAGAAATATACACTATGTAAGCCCTAAGAAGGATAGCTAATCCTTAGTTCAATGTCAAGGATATTCCATGTTGGGAACGAAAACAACACTACGCCTTCAGGCCATAACACATATTTTATATTTAAGAGGGAAAACACTTAAGGGAGAAAATACTGCAAATCGTAAAACTGAGCAAGGATGTAAGGATTGACATAGAGGGTCGGTAAAAATGGGGGATAAGGGGGACCTAGGTTCTGAGGAAATATGATTTGCCTCCAGCCTGGACATTCGGGGCCTACCTCAGCCCGGGCATCCATCACCTTTAGTGGCTTCGATGGCTGTGGCTGCTGGAACTCTGGAGCCCTAGCTGGACAACCGCTATGAAGGACCGACCGATAAATTCCAGGCAATGGTTACTTATTGGTCTTAGCTTGGGTCGTATTTCATCCCCCGCATTTCTTCTTTATTGTATTTCACCGATTTCGTTTTATCTGGGTATTTGGAGACGTATTGAGAAAGAACCTTTATAGCTGAAATTATATGAGATTTTTTTATTTACTTTTTCATAATGCGATCTAGAAGTTGAATAATAGGTAATAATAGGTGCTCTAAAGTGATATATATTACTTGTCAGGTGGTTTCATGGTCAATGCAATGCTGAAGTCCTTTCATTCAACACACGGCGAGAAACCTGTTAAACGTATCAAGGTCAAATGGATAGAGGGAAAGTATAACGTGTGGTTTACAGATAAACATATAATAGCATGGTGCTGAACGATAAAAAACGAAGAAAAAGACGTGCATGGGAGTCTTTAGTAAGGATGTGAAAGCGAAAATTGAGGTATGTTCGGATATGGAAAATACCCCAAATGTCACCTGGCCTTGTTTGGATGTAGTTTTCACGTTATTACTTAAAATGAAACTTATTAGGGTGTTAGAACTTGGATTTCAAAAATAAATAAAAATAAAGTATTTATCTATTCCAATATAGCTTTGGGAACGATTATGGAAGATACCATTAATTTAATGATATATGAGCCTTTCAGTGACGAACTAACTCTAATTTCAAAAAATTGCAGAAAAGCACTTTAAATAATATCTTTCAATGGAAAATTCCTACCTTATGACTTTGTTATTAAACTCATACTATTACGAAATAAAATTATTTAAAAAAAAATAGGATATAAAAATTGGAAAATTCGTACCTTTTGACTTTGTATATTTTAGTAAACTGTGATATTTTGAAATTTCTCCCGTAGTTTTACAAATTAAAAAGATAAATATTCCCAAAGAAAAATATTATTAGAAGTGCTTTCCTGAAAATGATGAAATTGGAGTTAGTCATTCTTTCAAATGAACCTTTTATCAAGTCAATTTCACTGGCTTTCACAAACAATATTAAAATTGAGGTTTATACCGTTGGAGGGTTAAGGAATCTGCAAAAACTCAACTTTTAGGAGAGCCAACAAAAAAAAAAAATAAATAAATTAGGTGTCTGCAATTTTGATATTTAAGTATTAAACTATGTGATCTTTTGTTGAGAAATTCATTCCCGACACATCAAGAGAAATAGTGATATAATGTCAGTCCAGGGGAAGATTACCAAGATCATAATTATAAAGAATGTATTTTTATTCGAAAATAAAATTCTGAACTAACTGACTAGGAGGCAATAAAGATTAATTCGTGAAAATTTAAATGGCTGTAAAACACACATAATTCAACCCGTGCTCTAAATATCTCAAAAACCGGATTTTTTTCTGATTCGATTGGTTTTATACACCCGACTATGTATGCAATATAAGTATGAAAGTTAGAAAGAGCATTTGTGTCATGAAATGAGTTAAATCTCACTTACATTAAAAAAAAAAAAAGGTGAGCGATGCTGCGCAGTACCCAAACCAGTATAAAAAATAAAACTTAAAATTCCATTAAAAAAAAGAAAGAATACTCGATTATGTAAAAATAATAGTATTTCAAAATCAGTTACTGGGACCGTATTCCCTCAGGAAATTTTCCGACTAGAAATTCAATGAACCACCAAATAATTATATAAAAAAATTCTGGACTTAAACTTGAAACAAGTAAAGAGTATAAATGAAGTGACAATGCTATGAGGTACTTCACCATTTGATTTTCCTGGTCTAAGATCCACTTTATTCAACAAAGGGACAAAAATGATTAAAACAAAAAGAAGAAAAAATGGATCAAAGGTTGAGTAGAACACGGTTTACTCGTCAAAGTGCACAAACTACCGTGCTTAGCTGTCTCAAAATAACGCAGAAAGAATGCTTCTTCATAATAAGAAGGCTAAAAATGGGATAAACTTAGCTAACCCATATCCACCTGCTCTCGGATTGCACCGACCAACTTGCTACATTTGAGAATATCTTATTGAGTTTCAAGAATATCAAAAGCAACGCCACGATCTAAAACTACAAATTCGAGTCCAAACAAAGACAACATTGATAAGAAAATGATAATTTACCTCAAAATAAAGAAAATTACTCCCGGTATTTTAAAAGACCGCGCGATAAATAATTCCCAAAGAAAATTCTAATACATTTTAAATACGGCCGTTAACTTTCAATAGAACGCAAACAGAATGACAGCTACTCACTTTTAAGCATCTTTTCGACTGTCAAAAACTTAAAAAGCAACGACGAGAACTAAAAATAAATTCGAGTCCCGACAAGGCAAACAGTGATATCAAAATGATAAGGAGGATCTCAAAAACCTTTAAAAATATATTCCCGATAATTTAGGTAGACCGGGCGATAAATAATTTTTAGTAAGTTTTAAAATATACGTAACGTTACATAGAACACGGAGATAATGCATGCAACTGGTCGATGTTGGGCTTCTTTTCGAGTGTCAAAAATATCAAAAGTCACGCCACCACGATTTCGAATCGCAACAAAGAAAACAGGGAAATCAAAATGATAATAAAATACATCAAAATAATAAAATTTATTCCCCATATTTTAGAAGACCATATAATAATTGAAAAAAAAAAATCTGATAAATTACAAATATAAACGCTATCTTTATATTGAACGCAAAAAAAAAAAAAAAAAAAAAAAAAATGCATACTACCTGCCATTATATATATGAATCTAGAACATATATTTACTTTTTTGATGTTAAGATATTTAAATGTTTTGGAGATTTAAAAAATCCAGATTAGTGATAACATAAATAAACGAAGACAAAGTTACAGATTATAATCAAACACTGAAACTGTAACAGAACCCTCCCTAGAAAACCAGACAAGGCGGAGTCGTCCGTGATTTTAATATGTAAGAGATTTTTCCTAGCCACTTATGTAAATGAATTTTATAAGGCTGCCGTGGTAGCCGAAAAGAGGAGTTTGGTTGAGTTTACGAATCACGTTTTAGATATTTGGGCAGATAGGGGACTAACCTACACCAACTTCGTGATGGTGCCCCCCTTTGAAGAGACAATAAAGGGGGGGATGGGGGGTAGGGTATGCACACTCTTCCCACGTAACTTATTCTCAGTCATGGTCCACTCATTTTATCTCCAGCTCGCTCCCGTTTTTATTTTATTTTTTCCGGATGATGCCATAGCCAAATAATATAACAAGTTATATAATGTAAAAACAGAAACCGAATTTTTTATTTGTTAGTAATAAAAAAAGTAGTTATAATGTCTTAAAATATCGAATAAGCATGAAAGGAAATCAAATTACAGCTATTGAATTTTTATCACCTAATAGATAATTATCAGCAGTTGTTAGTTTAATTGTAATTATATTAGTTGTATTATGAAGCAAAAATAGTTGTTACTTAGCGCAGTATTTGAATTTGATAAATTATTGATGTGAAAAAAAACGTAAGCCTCGGGAAGATTGTTGAGACGCGTTTTTTAACGTTACACGGCAGCCCAATAAACCTGCCCTGAAAGCGCATCAACAGAAAAAAAAAGTTAGGACCCTAAAGAAACATCTCATTGACATGTTTATGCAGGTTACACAAAACAAGGGTAGCCCACCAAAAAAAAAAAAAAAAAAAAAAAAAAAAAAGATTCACCCCCTACCATTTCCTTTGTTTAGACAGTTGAGATACTAAGGAGGATACCAGAACAACTTACAGATACCATTCCTGACATGTTTCCTTTCGACCCTGATCTAGGCTAAAAGGTTAGCGGCATAGATCGAAAATGTTTATTTAACGAGAGGGTAGTTCAAAAAAACAAAAAAAAAACAAAAAAAAACAGCGTTATTTCTATTTAAAATATCATACTAACACGTAGAGGGAGGGACACAGTCAGTCTTTCACGGATCTTAATGAAATTTATTTTGGTGGGTCCCTTGTCAAAATATATTAGAAACGTATTTTTCCGTTAACGTCAATAGGCCTTGGAAGCCAAGGAAATAAATAAAATTTGAGTATTGTTCAATAAAATAACTTGAAATTACTTTATTTTATATTTCGAGTTTCAGATGATTAAAATCTAATGATATCGACATCATTCTTCCTCCAAATTTTTTATATCCTTAACATTATATTGTAATCCAAAAGTTAAGGTAAATATTAGTGCAGAAAAATAATATGCTTTATAAATTTTACTATATTAGGTTCATTCATTGCGTTCATTCAATCTGCCCAACAAACGAGGCCGTTTCTATATCCCTGTTAAGCAGTAACATTTTCTTTTTGTAAGCCTAAAAAATTAATCCACCGCCAGCCCCAAATGATCCAGGTAAGCCACTGGTAATAAGTAATATATAAAAAAAAAGGATCACAGCATCTGCTTCTGATGATACCCAATTCGAAACATATCGGACCCTAAACGAGTTAACAATGGCTTACAATAAAAGTCTACGGATCGTAAACGTATCCCCCTAGTGCTAACTATCTAAAATAAGGCATTGTATACCCCTCCTATTATTAAATGCTAAGGGCGCAATAAAACTATCCTGTAGGGTGAGAAAAAAAATAAATTAATTCAAGTCACTCTGTTATTACTCTGTTTAGTGCCCCAACTCGTTACGGCTCTTTTCTTAGAGGCTCGCCTAAAAAAAAAGTGGTTTACACCTCCTTCATGTTACATTATGTAACACCGGGTAGGTGCTTTGTGTACTTGTAATGCTGGCTTACATTAAGGCCTACAACATGAAAACCTCTTTTTTCTTATGAAGGGATTTGTACCTCGAGGGAGACTAGTACTGGTAAGGAGAACGAAGGAGTAAACTTGACCAGCATTTGTTTTATTTTTCCTACCCAAATGGAAACATAACATGCATCACCTACCTAACTATATTCAGCATTCAAATTTTCGGTTTTACTGCATTTCATCTTATCTAAAGAACACTAAATTATATTTCCTGAAAGGAGACTGTATGGCCATCATGTTATTGGGATCACGATACTGTAATGTTGATATGATCAGGTAACTTTTTACAATTGTATTACATTTTTTCTTGATTGGCCAAAGATTGTGTAAGTTCATGTTTACATAGGAACATCTACACATGAGTACAATATAAATCTCATAATTATATAAAAGATGATAAAATAAAATCTGATATTTACCTAGTTGAGTCCATAGTAATAAACAGAGACTGAAAGTAAAAATATAAGGTGAAGAGAGGTCGTATGGGTTGATTTGCCTACTTCAAAGGTATATTACTGAGAAACGCAACGCTTTTGAAGTTTTATATAAAAAGGAAGTTATATAATAATAAAGATAATATTAATATCGAGGTATATGGTATGTAATCATCCTATCCTAAAGATCAGTTGACTAAGGCACACCTCTTTATTTTAAACTGCATTATTTAAAATGGTCAGTATTTTAGTACATGTACGTAAAATTTATCTATATTGTACTCGTAATTAGTAGTTACTCGTAGTTATGTAATATTTATATTATAAACGTTGAATTAATAAAACAAAAAAATATTGTAGAAATGATTTATTACATAAAAATAAAATACAGACACAACTACTTGTATCAACAAGCGTTTAGTGATAAGCGGGCCAATCCAATTATATTTTATTAATCAATAATATTTTGTCAATTCCAACATAAATATATTGCAAATACAAGTAATTACAAGGGGGTCGGGATGGCCGAGTGAACAAAGGCGCTTGTAATAGGTAATCAAAGTTAAAAAACGTCGGGCGTGTTTAGTACTTGGATGGGTGACCGCTCCATTTGGGTGACCACCCGCCAATGAACCCCACGCAGTCCAAGCCTACCCCCACTTCCGGGTATGTGAGGCCCATCGGCCTACTGGAGGCGACCCACACCGACCGGGCGTAGGAGTGATATACTTTCCCCGCTTATCCCATCGAGAATCGTGGTGTGGTTTTCCAGAATATCAGTAACCGCCCGGAGGTTTGGTACAAGGTGCATTCAAAATTTAAACAAATAAAAAATGGCTATGTTTTTAGCCGTTCCTGCTTTCAATAATCAAAAGCTGAAATCAAAAGATAAGCTTGAATAATGATGGTTAGAGAAAAAATAAAATAAAGGAAGGCTTGATAGGCGTGGAGAAGAACCCTTCTGTGCCCTTAGTTTACTTTAGATCTTTCGTCAAGAGTATTTTTAGTACTCCATCAAACACTTAAGAATTCTTTTGCGTTGACGTGAACACGTTCCTAAGTCATAGCTCAATTGAATTACACTACTTAAAGTAAGAGGTTGGTATTTATTCGTATTAGCTTATTCTGAAGGTGTAGAAAACCAAGAAAGAAAATTAAGAATCAAGGAAATGGTCACTGCGGGATAGACTATAAGTTAGCAAAAAATAATAGTGGAAAAAAAGTCTAGAGATCCCTGTTTGGGCCAAAGCAGATAAGGAAGGATGCCATAAAGCCTTATTCATACAGCTATCTTATACCCGGCAAGGACCACTGGGTGCTAGGGGACCCCAACTGCTGACTGAGATCCCAGCTCAGGAGTTATGCCGTTTAGCGGAGGAGGAAATGGCTGCGTCGGTATTTATTCAGATCACAGAGGCTATAATGCAGTTAGTGGTTTCTATTTACATTTAGGACGGGACATATATCGGATCCCGTGTTCGCCTCAGCTGCTACTCGACCGACAGGCCCTGAATCCTTAATCTTTCGCTGAGGCACTCAGCCACCCCGTATCCACCTCCCCTGCATAATGTTACTTATATTGCCAAGAATTGGACGAAAGAAGCGGAAAAAAAAACGTGTATTTCCGTTAAAAACATTTGTTATTCTGTATTTTATTTGGAGGAAATATTTGAGACGTTGAGAAATTTAGATATTTAGGATCTACTATAACCAGAAAAAAAGAAATTGAAGAGAAAATGCTTGTTATTTTTCGGTTGCAAAATTACATAGCTCACGCCTTCTATCCCGAAATTTAAAAATTAGGACTCATAAAACTGTAATTCTTCCGACGGTTCTTTACGGATGTGATACATGGCCGCTTACAGTAAGGGATGATAAACGCCTTAAGGTCTTTGAAAATAAAGTACTATGTAGAATATTCGGACCTAAGAAGGATGAGTCATCAGGAGAATTTAGACGGCGGAATTGCGTAAACTTTACCCGGTAAATGTAATCGAGGCTATAGCTGCGCGTCGGTCTTGCAAAATTGTTAGTCTTAGTAGAGATCGCATTCCTAACAGATAAACACTTTGCCGTCTGGAAAACGACCGAGGGATAGGCCTAGGCGAAGATGGGATGATTCGGTGAAAGCAGATCTTGTGAATTTGGGATTGAAAGAGGGGAGGTGGATTGAGATATGTCGGGACCGATTGGTGGTGTCGGCATCGGGCCTTCGGGTTCGTTAAGCCTATATTATTATTATTATTATATGTATTTTATTTATAGGTAAATGAAAGTAAAATATTTGTTGCCAGGAAATTCGAGCTTTAATATTTGGATGGATATAGGAAAACAAGGTAATGAACCTATTACACCAAACTTTTATGATGGTTATAGACAATGGTCAACATAAACTAAACCACGTTCATCAACCACACTATTAAACTCTTACGATTCTGACTAAACTTGGTAGAGTTGTTTTATTCCTTTATTAAAACAACCATACCCATTTATTATTTTATTATTTGCATTTTCTTATGCAAGGATTTTACATTCTCTACAATTTTTATTGCAGTTATGCAGTTTAGTGGCCAAATATGAAATTCATTTAAAAAAAAAAAAATTATTTTTAGTAGTGTACGTAGATAATTGAGAGAAAATATTGGCGAACCACTCGCACCACCTACTCGCAGGTAAGGAAGCCTTGTTTGATCAACAGAGATAGTTTTAACAAATTCAATAAGGTATTGCGGATATTCAAACAGAAAATCTTAAGTAGTACTTTTTGGAGTAAACCTTTTGCTTTGCACTGTCAAAGAACCTATATAGGATTTGAATGACGAACCATACATATGAATTTTGCCCATTTCAACCTTATATATTTATACTTAATTTTTTTTTTATTTATTAGACAATATATGTAAAGTAGTCTTTACAATTAGTAAAGTTTTTAGTACAGTAATTTCCAAACTATATGGTTTGTAACAATCGTTTGTCTTCCACGATCAGGAGAATCACTACATGCCCTAAAAAAAAAAAAAAAAAAACGTGTATTTTCCAAATCTATCGACTTAACATAGATTTACCAAATCATGAAAAATGTATTCGAATTAGGAATATGTGTCGAAGAAAAATATTTAAGGAATTCTCTTAATGCAAAAATAGAAACTATTTTTTCAAATAATTTGAATTTGTGGACATTTGGTGTTACTCATATTGCATTAAAATATAAGGTGATCATAAGTTGGTTCACTCCGCCTCTCGCACAAGCGATGGAAGTTACTTCTTACTGGTTCGTGGCGTCCTCATCTGAGTAAGTCGACTGGTGATTGTTTGCTTCTCTAATTTATTTTTATAATTTTATAAGTGTGTTCCTTTAATAGATGTCTGATATCTGTCTTCCAGTATGTCATTTGTCTATTGCTATGTAATATTTTTTACTTTATGGATTGAATATATCTGAAAGGTATATCAGATACTTTAAAATAATTATTATTTAGAGGTGTGTAACATTACATAGGGTCAACTGGTTTTTTTTACGATAGGTTGATTGATATTCAGGATTTCCAGTTTGATTTTTTTTTTATTTTGGTAAGCCAACGTTTCTGTCCCGAAATGCGGATCTTCGTCAGGGCTTCTGAGTCCAGAGTGGAGTCACTGTATTACTCTGGATTCAGAAGCCCAGATGAAGATCCACATGCGGGGATCGAAACGTAGGGTAAATTAAATAAAAAAAAAAAAAGATCAAACTAAATATCCTAACTATCAATCGACCTATAGTAATTATTATTATAATGAAGTATAGTATGAAATGCAAGCTGAGAAAGGAAAGTCATTTAGAAGTTTACTGTTGATGAGGGTCGAGTGAATAGGGTTAGAGGGTGCTCCAGACGGGAAAAGTAAATGGGATGCATTCTTCCGGGAGGAGGCTCTTGAGGGGCGGTTTGGTGGTCGGCTATCTACATCGCCCTCCAGGAATCTCATCTAATTCTGGAGCCGCGGCCGTCCGAGCTATGGAACTCCGATATGTCGATCCCATTACACCGCTCAATGTTCAACCTGGGTTTTTAATTAAGGAAGCACTGCCCTCGAGTAATAAAGTAATGAGGATGTAGGCAGGTATTACATCCAACCCTACGGCTAAGGGGATCACGTTTATAATATAATCATATTTATAATTTAACTAATCCTATTAGGCTTCATAACATCACCATAAACATGCCAGAAGGTAGACCAAGGATAACCATAAATGTTCATCATCAAAGGAATCATGGTTTCTTGTAACCTTTCCTTAGATGTCATTGACAGTAGCATTAAACAAAAGGCAAATTAATTATTAAGGCAAATTATATATAAATATTGACAAATAGATCCTCAATCACAATCTCCCTTATTTTACTTAGGAGCTACCTTTCGTCATTCTTGCCATTTTTAGGGTCAGATTTTCTGTGATGATAAAACTGTAAAAATTAAATAGACTATTTGCCCTTTCAAATGCAATTTTTGTTTATTCAAAGTTCCTCTATGCTACTATGGGATAATTGGTTTGGGATATGCCTTAAGCCAAGGATTTTTTACTCTTATTAAAAAATCCTAGGGATGCCAACTTTAGTATCTTAGACTACTATGCAGAACACCACAGGTGACTCCGATGGTCGAATTTATAATCCTTGATGGGTTCTTTGTTATGAGGTATGGTATACCTGGCGCGCAAATGTGGATATAACTTTTTTTTTTTTTGTTAGTCCTCCCCTTTCTCGCCAGTTAGACTATACGGAGTTTCCTAGGGAGGGGAGTGGATGAGAGATTGATGCCAATTATTATTAAATTTCCCTTGGCTCAGGGTGTTGAACTTCTATCATCGGGTTCACTTATATGTATATATATTCAAATATATATATATATATATATATATATATATATATATATATATGCAAATATATAGGTTTTCAAGAGCAAAGCATATTTCCTAACGCTTTTAACCACTCGGCTATCCACCTTGGTGTGAGTATAACTATTGATTATATATTAATTTCGTTTAAAAAAAAAAAATACACCCTATCCTCATGTTTTTGACTTGTAAGCTTTCAGAGGATAGGTTTTTCGGATAATTAAGTTTTAAATTATTAAGTAAGTTTTAAATTATAATTATCCGAAAATATTGTGACAATATAATCATAAGTAGTTATCATCATCATAAGTTACGTGAAATCTACCCTTGAAAATGTATGTGAATAAATAATAATGTATGTGAATTAATAACGTCGGAAATTAATAAAATAAGTGAGGCTGTAACATAAGACCAATTTGCAAACATTTAAATGCGATCTTGATATCATTAAATTAATCAAATCATTAATTTAAGATATCGAGTATTTTGTCATATTTAATATAGCATGTTTCAGTTAAAAACATATTTATAAAAAGGTATTTTAGTAAATTATTTAATAATTTTATCTGAAGATGAAAGGTTGGTTATGGCCGGAGTCTTGGCTGCTCCATTGCTTGGTCATAGCCAATCTTGTATCTTTTCTGTTTAAAATTATTTTTCAAAATAAACCATTAAAATTCAACGAAAAGAATTTAAGTAATTTAAATTACAAATATATATTTACCAAATATGGTTTTCTGATGTATTGTCTTTAACTATTTACAATAAAATATAAAATACATTTTACGTATTTTAAGAAGGAAATTACAAATAAGTGTTTATGTATTTTGTATTTTAAAAAGAAATTATTATTATAAGGAATGTATTTTATATCTTATTTTTTAAAATAGATACAATATATAACAATGCATTTTAAAATATCTGCCACGTGTATATGTAAATATATATATATATATATATACATATATATATATATATATATATATATGTTAAATCCAGGCCTAGGCTTATCTCAGTGACCCATTTTAAGGGTTAGCTAGGCCTGATATGTGTGTACAGTGATGCCCCTGTCTTATAAGCCAAGGCAAACAAGATGTATAGAATATTGGCGAACCACTCTCGCAGATAAGGAGGCCTTGTTTGATCAAGATTTATCCGTAAGGGGTTGTAGGCGGGGCTCTGAGACCCATCATTTCATTTTTTTTTTTTTTCCACTGCTTTAACAATTGAGAAATCGATGTATTATAAAATAATTCGACCGAAAGAAAACAATCACTTAGATAGTTTACATAAACATTTTCAAAAACTCCCCGGTGGTATTTTTGACGCCTCGGGTTCAATTATTCTTTTCTCATTTTCCTCCGCATCCTCCCATTGTTGTCTTGGGAGCCGCTTGTATTCAAACACGGTCACCATTAGTCAGCCGCCACTTAGGCTCACACCTCTGCTTACCCATTGTCTCGAAGCGTACTTCCAGGTTACTTAAAGAATGCTGAGCTGTCAAAATAGTAGTGAATTATTTCTTCAATGGACTCTTCGCAATTCCTATTAGAAAGTCACTACAATCTCTAACGTATAAAAATAAAAATTAACTTTGATGGAGCAGGATTCGATTCATCCTAAACTGGAAAAATATATCTATACATATGAGGGCAGACTATAAATTAGAAAAGGGACAATACAGACTTAAAGTCTTCTTTTTTAAGGAAAATACTCTCAAAAGTGCTCCTTTAGCTAGAACTGTATTAACCTGTATAACCGGATTTACTACTCCTGAAATTAATACAAAAAGAAAAAATAAAGAAAAACGTGAGTGAATTTTTTGATTAATAAAACATTGTTGATTAAGTAAGCACAGTGGGAGAAACTATGAACCTTAATGAAAATTACTATGAAAATTATTATGAAAAATACCATTTTTTTTCGTGTTTGTACAAAATAACACAAATCAATTCTTTAATAAAAATTATGTAATCTGAATAATACCTAAAATCGGTAGGGAATCGAAATCATCTAGCACTGAGAAAAAAAAAAGCAGAAGCGATTGACAAAAGCGTAATTATTTAAATTTATTATTTTCTAATCAAAGAAAATATAACATAATATTAACTTTTTAATTTAAACGTGATAAAATGAGATCACACTCATGAAAGAAGAAAACAGATTTCCGTATTTCTTTTATTTTATTTTTTTCATAAAGGCTTTTAATTTGATCCTGCTTGTACTTTAAATAAACATTTTTCATTGCATTCGGAATAAGATTGCGTATGTTCTTTTTCACTGGATGAAGTTCATGATGTCCGAATCAAGCAAAAAAAAAAAATTATAAACATTGATTAGTCTATGTAGAAGAAAAAATATTATGTCACATAATAATTCCATTGAAATAATGACATTAAGGTCGGACCTAACACAAGAATTAATTTTTAAATAAATATATTAATTATACATGTTATATCCTTACGATTACAACCATTTTATAAAATATTGATATGAAAAAAACGCATTTCTTAATAATATTCTTAATGTATAAAAAAACGAAATAAAAAGGTATGTCCTGTTTATTTTCAATTCTTTCAGGACATTTCGGACAAATACCTACCAGTTTCTTTGTTGTGTTAGCAACTATTTATTTATATGGAAGAAGTTGGCTGAGAAATTTATATATTTGTTCAGGTACATTTAAGGTTATTCGTTCTACCTTTAGAAGATGTATCTATCACAGTTCTTGTCAGAAATAAGATTATAATGTTAGAAGTTGGGAAAAGAAAGAAAACACGAGAAGAATACACCACGTATCTAAAAAGTTTCCTAGATAGTTGTAGTGATTTCCATGAATACGAAATGTCTCTCTAGCTTTAGAAAACATCAACGTATCCCGGTTGATTCCCTTTTTGTTTATTCTTCGTTGTGTTTTGTTAAAATATCTCTCCTCCTGGTTTATATAATGATTAAATATGAGTACAAAATATAGAAATAATATATTATATATGTATAACAAATAAAAACAGATCATTTATTATAATTGAACCCACAGGATAAAATACTACGTCATCCGATTTATAATTTTCTAAACTAATTTATTTTTATTTATTACAAAATATATGGTTTGTAACAGGAGGATCGCTACAAGAAAGAAAAGATCCTGAAAAAAAAAATATTTTTCAGATCTATAGAATGAACTATTGATTAGATTTATCAAATCACGAAAAATGTATTCTAAGAAGGTAATGTATTCTAAGAAGTAAATGTATTCTAATTATGTGTCGGAGAAAATAATCAAATTTAAGGAAATCTCTTGGTGCTAAAGAAGAAACGTTTTTATTGTTTTTTTATTTTACCTTTCAAATAATTTAAATTTGTGAATGTACAGGGAACAATATCGGTCTGCGTTATTCTATAATTTGGCAAGTTGACCTGACCGTGATGGTTATCTGAGGTATACTTATCGTCTCTTTGCTAATATAAGAGAGAATAATCAATAATCAATTTAGAAAATCAAACAGCAAAACGATCGGTCGGGAAACATCGATGATGGAACAAAGTACTCAACTTGTAATTACCTCAGCGAATCGGGTATGGATTGTTTATTTTCATTTCAGGGAAACTCCGAGGAAATTTTCATTGCTCTATAACATCAACTCTCAGCTGTGACCCCTGTCCTAAGCCCCATCGACTTCATCAATTGATATAACTTCCTGGAAGCGAATAAACAAGCAGAGAAAATTATCGAACCTTCCATTCAATCAATAACAAAAGAAATAAAATAAAATAGCACAATTCCCTTTTTAGCCTTTTAGGTAATCTCAGCGGGTATTACAACAGGGGCTTTTGTTTAGACCGGGCGGTAGGGTAATGCTGAAGAGGTTTATTTTGAGGAGGCAGGCAAATGGGTTCCGAGAACAAGCCGAAAAAGTTCCTTACACAAAATCTCTTTAGCGAGCGAAATCTCGAGCACTTGTTTATATCTCGCTTTCATCTCCCCGAGCTCAACAACCACATTTCTGGGAGAACACAAAACGAACAGTGGATTTTATGTTATATACGTTATATACCTTCGTCTCTCGAATTGAGTTATTGCTGAGAATTAAATAACCTTGGTACTTCCTGTTGCGGAGCCCAACACGATACGAAGATAACTTTGCGTTCAGCATGATCATATTTGGTGAAAAACGGCACGTTAACATTTTTATCTTTACGACTGATTCTCGAATCACAGGAAAGTTTCAGCTGGTAAATGGTCATATAACGAATAACAATGTAGTAATTTTTGTAATATATTGGGTGTTAAGAAATGTTTCATTTCTCAAATCACTCACAATTTTTAGTTCAAAAAATTTTAAATAGTGGTCCCTCCCCATCAGGGTGATCATGGTAATCAAACATAGTCCAACTTGACGATTATATCTTAGACTTTTAACTCAAATCTTAAACAATTATATTTTTCGAAACATCTGGTCAAATTGGGTGAATAAAAAGTAATAATTAAACTAAGGAATGGTGAAAAATATTTAAGCTAAAAAAAGTTACTTGATGAATATTTAACTGATTCCAACCTTTAAGAATCTTCTGAATTTTAAAAATGCAAGGCTATTCATCTCCTTTTATTACCTATACAATATATGTCTTTTTATTTTTTTAATGCACTGAAAATATACGATTTTCACACCCATGATGTGGGTCACCATAATCGATGATCATTTGATTTTTTTTTTTTTTTTTTTTTTTTTATTTCTGAATATTCTATTTTTTACACCTGATTAAGACTTTTAAAATATTATAATGACAAGATCTATGTTGATTGTAGATGGATACTTATAAAATGCTAAAATCGTGATTAAGGATAGCCACTGTGATTACAATATTCAACTCAAGTATCAAACTTATTGACATATTCATGATATTTGAAGTACATTCAAATGATGGGTGTCGTAGGTTGTTCTTCCTCTCTTTTAGCATTAGGATGAAAATTTGGAGGATGTTTTCACTGGTCTCTAAAGAACCCATTCATTTAAGACCCGTCGGTTTTAGAGTTACTGTTAGGCTATAAAAATGAGAAAACCGGAAAAAAATATATATTTTTCTCATAACAATATTTGATTGTTATGATATCAGTACCGTAAATATGCATAAAATAATGCATAAAAAAAATCATTTCATCTTTTGGAGAGTTATTGAGAGGATCAAAACTTTGTTAGGAAGTAGGAAGGTTTCTTAGTCAGCAGTCGTGTAACTAGGTGAGTTCACCGAGATCACGCTGAACAAGTTTTAATAGGCCTTTCTCCCTAATTAATTTTTTTTTCTTTAGTTAATGTGAATTTATAAAGGCTGGATGTGCCCCAAGAGGATCTCAGAACCGAGGTAAGTTTTACAACGTTTTTTTAAAACTTTAAACTTTTAACGCAGCTGAAAAGAAAATTAATTAACCTCCTTTCACCAGATTCTCAACGGCCAACTTCAACATAGTAGTAAATCGCTCAGCTACTTCACTCACAATAAATAAAATAAATAATAAAAAAACTCCCTAAAATTGGAAAACATTTACTCATTTTAAAATAAATATTTATTCTAATCAAACATCGTTTTAAAAATACTAAAAAAATCAAAATTATTTTAGAATCAAAATTAATAAATTAAGAGTATATTCTTTTATTTCATTATGAAAAATATAAACACTTTAAATGACCGAAGATTAAAAATAGCAAAGGCAAGACTATAACATTCTTCATACCGTATCTGAAGAGGTTTTACAAAAATAAACATTAAGGCTGTTTCGTTTAATCTTGGAATCCGATTGGCAACTCTCTCACCAGTCAAAACAACGTTTATCGTCCATCTACATTCATTATTGTACATTCCATCTCGAGGCTATTATTTGTATAACACATCATAGGCAATGTAATAATAAAATAACTAAATAACCTAATAAATGACAATGTAATTTACAATTAAATTATTGTTATTAATAAAATTATTAATAATTTACAATTAAAGAAATATTGCAATTGCCTGGCGATAAAACCATTGGTTGTGTAAATAACAGTCCTTTCTTATACAATTAAAATAATAAAAAAAATATTAAAAATAAAAAAAATTGAAAACATAATCACTGTGTGGCAAAAGGCAACACGTGAGTGTGAACATGAGAATCTAAATTTTTTGATGGTTTTCAAGAGTTATTTGACAGGCGTAAATTTGAAAAAACAAATAAATAAATAAAAATTATTTATAAAAAACAGATAACATTAATAAGTTATAAAAAAATTATTAAATCCATCTAATGCCAAATAATGAGAAAAAGAAGAAAGCCTAACTTAAAGTTGCTGCTATGAAAATTCGACATCAACTTCTGCTCCTAAATGGACAATGAAAAGAAAAAATATTCCAATTAAGCGCTTTTTTATAGGTCAATTCGGATTCCAAAGCTTCCTCTTAATTATTAGAAAAAAAGGAGGTTTTCAAGGAATATATCCAAAAGACTCGAAGACCGGAGGGAGCAAGAACAAGATTATCAGTTAAATAAACGAAGAGAACGAAAAATAAAATAAAAATAAACTTGTATAAATGACTGGGAAGGGGGTGGCGACTAAACAAGACTAAGTGGAAATTCATTCGGAAGAAGCAATCCCGCAAAGGGTATAAAACTCCCGAAATAAAAGACATTTTTTTGTTTCTCCATAAAGACGTGGATTAGTGAAGCGGGGATACTGCAACCCGCAGAGTCGCCTGCCTTTAATTAAATCGCGTAATTGGGGGGGTCTCGTTTTATTTATCTGAGGAAAATTTAGGTGGAAACTTGGCCATCCATAGCCTATCAGATCCTCCTTTGTCCTAATCCTTGAAAACCTCCCCTAATAGAGGCGCCCCCCCCCCCTTCCTTTCAGTTTTCTCTCCCTTTCATCATTTTAAGGCCGTCTTACCGAACCGTCTAATTTATGCTTAAATACCTTTAACTCTTGATTAAAAATTTAATATGTCTTCTGGGGGTAATTAATGATATCGAACAAGTAATTAAAAAGTTAAACTCGGCTAACTCACTTACAAAGCGGTAATTTCTTTTCATTACCCCCTCCCCTCAAAAGAGAGGGGAGAGGAAGAGACATGAAAAATAAGAAAATTTGAGGGAATATAATAGAAAAGAAAAAAAGAGGTAGGGATGGCGAAACATCCGTGTTGTGATATGTGATTTATAACAACTTTGACAGGGCTGAATCGTTAGGATTGCAGTTAATACTACATAACTAACAGCCTTAGTACTTGCTGGATTTTTTTCTTTTTTTCACTTAAATTTATTTTTAAAATATTTATACCTTTTTTTAAAACAATAAATTATCATTTCTTTTTCAATTAAAACATCATAGATGAAAATTGGAGGCAGAGCATTTTGGAAATATTAAGTAACTGTATTATTAGGAGCCGCGGAAATGTAAAGTTTTTAACTAGAATTAAGAAAAAAGATTAGGACATGATTTTGATAATTTTTTAGATATTACAACCAACACAAAAATGTTTATTATAACAAGGATTTCTTTAATAATCTTGTTTATAATAACAAAGAGAAGGAAATCTTAATGAACATCACAGACTTCTCACTCCCTACAGACCTCAGCACAGCAGTCCGAACCCAACTTTGACAGATCTGCCTTAATCCTCAATCAACCACAATCCTTCCACCTCTTTCTCGACCAATCCCTCGGACCTCAGTCGGCACCTCGTTTATTGATCTTTGAGGGTTCATTACTAATTTTTGCAATTTTACATTCCCATTTTTTTCTTCTCGATGTAACCTCATTAACAGTTACCGGTCAGTTCACTACGATCGGCGATTTCTACACGTCTTAAGTTATGAAGCTATTTAATCGAAAATAATCAAAACAATATTTATGTCTATAAGTATGTATATCAAAATCATATGTTTGGCTTTGTATTCTTTATATTGTAACGTTTAAAAAAATAAAGTCCCAGACCTTTCGTATGAACGGTCAAACAGTTAGAACAAACTGTCATAGCACGTGTTTGTGACTACGAGGTTCCAGGTCATTCTCCTTACGGCTATATATATCAGGAGCGATTTACTGGACGGTGGTTAGTCTTGGTTGTAAAGCTCAAGCCATATGATTATTTTTGTTACAAAGTGATAATTGTTGTAATTTATTAAAAAATATTTGTATTTTTATATTTTTATAATTATAGTGGCATTGACTATTGTTATTTTTCTTTGAATAAAAATTGTTAACCCACAGAAGTGTTACAATATATTATTATGACTGTGTTTCTTTTGGAGTAAAAAAAAAAGTTTAGCAGAAAAAATAATTGAAAGGTTTTTTTTTTTTTTTTTCAATTAAGCCATCACTCTTGAGTCTCTGTATTTCTCTGGACTTAACAAGCCATGATGAAGACCCACATATTGGGATCGAAACGTTGGTTTTTCAAAATAAAAAATTTTTAACTGAAAATCCTGATTATTAATCAGCCTATCGTAAAGAAAGACAGTTCACTATTACACTACTCTAATTATGTCTTTCTCTGTTACTTGTCATAATCATAATTGGGATAAAATTTATTTCAATAAATCATAATTTATTTAAATAAAAAGAAAGTCATAAAAAATCAAACATCTTTAATTAAGTTGGATTATAAAATGAGGAAGTGAGATTTCATGTTAATGAACTCATTTTCAAGATTTTTTATCTTTTTTTCAAGTTATCGTAATGTTAAAAAAACTAAGTAGACTAACGGTTCATAATTCCAACATAAAGAAATGAAACAGTTTATTATGAACTAAATAATTAAGCATGATAAACATTATATAAGTGCAGCAATTATTAAATAACTATAGACACCGTTGTTTAACAGTTGCTGATTAAAAAAAAAAGGACCCATGCCTCGCTAGACGCCATCCGTCTTCGCCAGAACTGACACGTGTTTGTACAAATTGTCTAACAGCCGCCTATTTGCAGGATCCCTCTGTCTTGGAGCCGCCATTTCTCTCTTGAAAAAAAAAAAAAAAAATAAGAAAAATGAAAAAAGAAAACAAAATGTTGTATCTTCTTTTTTTTACTTCTGCCAACATCTTCTCTTCTTTGGCGGCGTCCCGCGTTAATGAGTAGAGCTATGAAATATTCGACAGTTCCATTGTCTCAGGAAAGAAAACCGCGAGCAGGTGGTACTACTCCACGTTAATAGGCAAAGGCGTATTTTCACAAAAAAATAAGAGACAAGATTTATTTTATCGTCGGATATCAGGATGTTAAGGTCCATATCAGGTCCATCTAAATATCTTATCAATCTAAATTATAATAAAATCTGAATCGATAGATATATACGGGAAAATATGTCGAACTATAAAATGTATGATCAATGAATTCAAAAGTATCTAAAACATGATTTGTAAACCTTGAAGGATAACGGATCTAACGAACTTTTTCCGAATTTGAGTAAATCCTTAACTCAGATTTAATCTAAAAGGAAAATTATAGAAATATGTGGTTTGTATTTTTTTTATTTTTTTTTCTAAAATCTTAATCCATTTTTTTATTTTATTTTTTTGTCTTAATATCTTGATTTGCGCCTGTCAACAACTTCGACAATCAGCAAATTTGAGAGCTACACTAATTTAAATAAGGGCATGTCCATATTAAGGGCAATTCTGGCTTGTGTCAGTTAATCTGGTTTGTTAACGAAGGGGATTTCTCATCCAATGCCTTTTCAATCTCCTATTTATTGGCATGTCACCTGTTGTCATGTCTCTAATCATTCGGTCGAAGTGTTCTTGTAAGTGAGTATGAAAACGTTAATAAAGTATCTTTATATGTTGGTCTACTGTTTCTATTTGTAAGTCAGTATGTAGTGTTTTGTTAGTGACGTACCATGGTGCTTTTACTATGAGTCTTAACATTTTTGATTGAAACGTTTTTTTTATTTTTAATATTACTTCTAACACATTCATTTTTAAGCTAATCAACTATTAATCCACTGTGGATATATAAACAAAGTCCATTTCCTTGCACCATTTTTAAATCGAGAACGGTGTTTATGATCTTTGAATTGTTGGAACATTATTACTATCATATTTGCCGATTGTTTAATATGCAGAGGGCAGCGAAAAAAAGATTAAGAGGAAAGAAAAAATATTATACGAATATAATATGACTGATTTTTTTTTTTTACTCTTTTGCTATTATCTATATAAATAAAAATGAAATTCTGCTTGTTTTTTCTTTATAGAAATCCATACCGTTCGTCCTAAATTCTCCAAATTACGCTTAGTGGTTCTTTCATAACAAGGACAGCGAATACCTGTCCATTTTAAATTTGCATAACTTCAGCCAATCTCTGGGTATATTCTTTATTCTTATAAAAATCGTTATGATCTTACTTTTCATTGGTTTTTACAAAATCGTCCTTTTGAGTCGAAAAAAGTCTCATTTTATCGATTTTGGAGATAGAAAAATGAAATTCCCCGGGTGAAACAGGAATGCACAGCTAGTTAATAATAATATTACTAATTATCATATATTAATAATATTATTAATATTTTATAATATTAATAAAGATGAGATGCATGGGCTTCTAAAGAAGCTAATCATTGGTAGCACTCATAGTGATTAGAACTAAAAAAAAAAAAAATTCTATGACCTGACCAAAACCTTGATTATGAGGTGCTCAAACTAAACGAATCGATTCCTAAGTTTTCATTTACTTGTTAAAATTAATGTATTGGTAATTTATTATCTTGATGTAAAGAAATTTTTTCCACAGCGATCTAATCAACTGTGATTAAAAATTTTTTAGTTAACACAGCCAAAATGTTTACAAAAAAATTCTGAGTAATTCCGGCTGACACAAGAGGATATACTTTTTTTAATAAGGAGAGGATAGAATCACTAAATTGCTACAGTTATTTAAAAACGAAGATTAAGCCAAAAAAAAAAAAATATATTTTTGAGTCTAATTCACCCTCCCCTATATAAGATACAGACGAATGTTTACTGAAATATCTAAGCAAATATTAGCTCCCAGCATCACATTCAACACTGACCTAAACGAAAATCAAATATCTACACGTAATTGAATAAACTTAGCAAAGAGGAGCTAGGAATCGCTGAGGAGAAAAACCAATATCCCAAACCGGCTTAGATTAAATAAAGCCCCTCCGAGTGTTTATTCTTTTCTTAAACGAGCTCAAAAAGAGCATGTTTACATATAACATTAACATGTTTGAATAAGAAGGCTGTTTACAGGGCCGCAGATGCTAACGCCTTATGCCGGGCCGAGTCACCGTTCAACAACCTCCATGTTTGTTATCCCACGTCTACGATATGGTCAGGAATAATTTAGTGAGGTAGTAACTGAAGAAGCTGTGCTGCGATCAGGTACTAAAATCAACAGAGTATTGTAACTGTAGAGCAGGCGGGTGATTTGATATTAAAACTTATAAACCTCTTTGTACTGTACATTTCAAAACCATAAAATCGGAGGTTGAACTTAATGAATGAAATTCAATTCGATACCTATGAGAAATTACGTATAATATCCACATATTTCATTAAATACAAATCCATTCAGAATCCTCCACTTCATCTATTAAACAACTGGAATGTTCGATTTCCAGCAATCATAGAGGAAAAGACTTAAAAATAGTCCTTTTACTTAAAAATAAGTATTGAGGATAGTGATTGAAATTTCGAAAAAAATAACATATTAATCCACAAGTTTGGAAGTTTTTTTTTTCATTTACCTTACAAATAGTTTGTAAAATAAATACTAAAGATGCTGATTCAAAAAGTTTATGATGTGTCATAATAATAAATGTTTCTCTTTTAACATCCTATTTTAAAATATAAAAAGTAGTTATTATTTTTATATTATATTATAAATTTTATTTTATTTATTTAAAAATAAAAATTTTTATTTTTTTTATTTATTTATTTTATTATTATTTTTATGGTCCACTGTACAAATTTTGTACAGTTTTTTGTACAAATTTTTGTAAAATTTTCACCAACTTTTTTGTTGTTATGGAAGGGAAAAAGAAGGAAAATTAAATACTTAATCAATCTAGCAGAATTGGACTTATATATTTGGGTTGATTTAACGAATAACAACCAATGCCATTAGACATTTATAATAAAACAACATAACATTAATACCGTGTGTACGTTTAACTGTGTTTACAATTAACTGTTGATACTTATAATTAATAATATGTATAACACCTCAATGATTTTTTTTCGTTAAATAAAACGATATTTGAATACAATAAATTAAATCTTGGGAAATTCTCACTCTTGAACTACTATATAAAATAAAATATTACAAGCTATACAAATTTCTGGTTAGCGTATAGAATGTAAAATAGGTACTGAGGTTGATTGCAATTCTGAAATGTCGATAAAAAAATAACATCGGATTTTACGCAAATATTGGAAAGTATTTTTTTTTTTACTTTCACTTACCTATATATGAAATATATAGTAAGTGGAAGTATTGCGATCGTGAAAATTTTCTACTTCCGGTTTTCAACGGAAATACACGTTTTGGGATCCCCTGAGTCAAAATAACCAAGTCCCGCGAAATGGTCTGTGTGTGTGTGTGTCTGTCTGTGTGTCTGTGTGTGTGTTTGTGAACAGACTAGCTCAAAAACTATAAACCGTGCGAACCTGAAATTGGGTATTTAGAGTATGTATAAGCCCGCGATGTGACAGCAAAAACTTCATCAAATTTGCTCAAAGGGAGGGGGTACTTTATTTAATAACTTTTTAAGTTTTTTTCGATTTTCTCAAAAACGGCTCTAACGATTTTGATATAACTGAGTATTTGATCTATTTATATGCCTGAAATATGACTGTAAAAATTTCATCAAAATTGATCAACCGGAGGGGGGACTTTACTTAATAAATTTTGTATCATTTTCACATGTTTTTTTTATTTACTCAAAAACAGTTTTAACGATTTTGATCAAACTTGGTATTTGATGTATTTATATGCCAGAGATGTGATAACCAACATTTCATCACAATTGATCAACCGGAGGGGGGACTTTACTTAATAAATTTTGTATCATTTTCACGTGTTTTATTTATTTACTCAAAAACGGTTTTAACGATTTTGATCAAACTTGGTATTTGATGTATTTATATGCCCGAGATATGACTGTAAAAATTTCATCAAAATTGATCTACTGGAGGGGGAACTTTACTTAATAAATTTTGTATCATTTTCACGTGTTTTTTTTATTTACTAAAAAACGGTTTTAACGATTTTGATCAAACTTGGTATTTGATGTATTTATATGCCCGAGATATTACTGTAAAAATTTCATCAAAATTGATCTACTGGAGGGGGGACTTTACTTAATAAATTTTGTATCATTTTCACGTGTTTTATTTATTTACTCAAAAACGGTTTTAACGATTTTGATCAAACTTGGTATTTGATGTACTTATATGCCCGAGATATGACTGTAAAAATTTCATCAAAATTGATCTACGGGAGGGGGGACATTACTTAATAAATTTTGTATCATTTTCACGGGGTTTTTTTATTTACTCAAAAACGGCTTTAACGATTAATAAAAATAAGATATGAATGTAGAAAAATGTGTGACTTTGGGAAATGATATTTAGCAAAACACGTCAATTACTAATCTAAGTAAGTTGGTAAGTGAAAGTTGTGTGTTGCGCGCACGCACCAGATTTTTTAATCAAACTTCCGAATAATCAAAGTAGATTTCTATCCAAATATTAACATATCTAATTGTCAAAATAAACAAAATGGAATAAACATTTAGTATTATACCAATAACTTCTCATACTACACCATTTCTAAAATTAGTACTGAAGTTAATTATCTTATTTCTAGTAAATTAACTGTTTATTTGAATATCACATTTTGCATAACGAACTCACTTTAGTGTGATATGCACCAAAAGTCTTAATATCATTTATTGAACCTTTTTTTTTTTAAATATATATACACAAATTAAATTAAATACCCCATTTCAGGTTCATATTTTTTTTTAATAATATTGAAACTAATCGTAAATATACTTACGAAAACACAGACATCGATCAAGGGATCTGAGCCATTGAATTATATGGATTTATAAAGGGAGCCAAATCGTAGATAGGAAGATAAACCGGTATCCGACTCAATAGGATTATTACGGTATTAGTATGAAGACAGTGATGCCTCGGGGTGACTCAAGTCCAGATATTATTGTAATCTAGAACATGACAGATGTCACGAGTATCAGCCGCGCCCATATCTGTTCCAAATACTTTGAGCCCTCAAGATTATTCCCTTCTGGGGTATTGACAAGGGACCGTACTGTAATGAAAACTTTATCCCCAATACTAGTATAATAAAATAATGTAATATAATGGGAAACATTCAGTTATAGTATTTATAATGAAAAAAATAAATAAATATTTTTTCAAAGTCTTTAAGTTCTAAATAAATGGCAATTGACAATCACGCATTATGAAGATATGATAAGTAGAGACCGGGGAGACCGAGGGAAGTTGAAACAATTTATATAATAATTATTAACTTTCAGCCGTTTCTTAACTATTAAAATAAGTTTTGATCAATATTTCTTCAAATATGTATGTTACAATAATCCCACAAATGTCAAAAATAAAAATATTATGATAACAAAAAAACGCCAATCTGAAAATCAGTTGTGGCAAACATAAAGTTCCCCACCAGTGCAAGTTTCATGAGCACCGTTGTTGCATTCCAGACATTGCACCCATTTTTATTTGGCCCTGCTTTTTGAAAATGGCTCAAAAAACAAAGGCAAGAGGATTCTTCTTCTTCTGCAGAATATATGCTGTAGTAACTCGGTAAGAAAAAAACCTCACAATTTTTAATTAATCCACAATCAAGAAGCAATTACACAGAAATCAATTGTATCAAACATGTAATAATAAATCATTAGTTAATGAGCTTTCGAAACATATATAACTAAGGCAAAAGGATTCTTCTTCTTCTGCAGAATAGATGCTGTAGTAACCAATGTTCCCCTCTCTGCGGAAGTAATGTCTCTCACTTGTTTTTGTCCTCGTCGGGCAAAACGAGGTGAGTTCGAACAGCCTGTTTCATATCTCCTCGGTAAGAAAAAACCTCACAATTTTTAATTAATCCACAATCAAGAAGCAACTACACAGAAATTAATTGTATCAAACATGTATAATAAATCATTAGTTAATTAGCTTCCGAAACATATATAACTTAAACCAAAACACAAAACCCTTATCGGAATATAGGCATCGTAAAAAAACTTACCTACAATTTTTTTTAACATGCAGAACTCCATAACCGCGCAACTTAAGCCACCGACGCGAACTGACATGTCAGCAGGCGGAGGGAAGTGATTGATAAGCGAAGTTGTTAAATCGGTAGCGATTTTAAGTTCCAAGGAATCTTTACTGTTTCAACTCACCTCTGTTTCAAATCCCCTCGGTCTCCCCTACAGCTTTCATTAATTTTTTTTTTATCGATGCATTAGGCCTATAGATACCTAGTACCACGCGATATGGTTTTCCTACAGACATTTGTGTTGCAGCGGGTGCAGCAAAGCATGATCCCTAAGATGCACGATCAGACTGCCCATAGCTCCATAACCAGTTCACTGGGCCAATCTGGTTGCGTTCTTCCCCCCGATGTGGTGTCAGCTTTTTCGGAAACGACGGTGGTTTGAATCTAATGTGGGAAGGTTGCCTTTTATTTAGTGGCGGACCCATGAAATAAATCTCGATCTTCCCACTACGGTTAGAATAGGTTAACCACCCCGTATGCCACCTAGGAAAGTGTTCCGAACAAAAAAAGTAGTTTCAGGAATGGCCACTATTAGAGGCCGACAGTTCCGCCATCACGTACACGGGCCGAGCTTGGATAATCAGATATACTTTACAGGTATTGTAAATATAAAATTATGAATTGTCTATTTAAGAAGATGTAACTGTGATTTATTTAAAAATCCATTCTGCAACAAACTTTTTTTTTTCACAGCTTCCAGATTGCCTAAGACGGATGCAGGGAAGAAACGCAGTAGTTTCAGGAATGGCCACTATTAGAGGCCGACAGTTCCGCCATCACGTACACGGGCCGAGCTGAGAATACTAAAAATGTTTTTTGAAATTATCCTTTTCATATATATATATATATATATATATATATATATATATATATATATATATATATATATATAACAGGTCCCGATTATTAGATGAAAAATGAATCAAATAAATCTGAGGTTAATAGCGAAATAAGGCGAAGAGTCTTTATCAAAAAAATATAAATTGTTTCAATTAATCCAATCTTAAATTGTGGCTGACCACCAATTTTAAATTATTTTTAAATAATTTATTTATTGAAGAGAAAAGATTTGGGGATCGAACTCCGCCGGGAATCGAACCCGGGTCTCCTGCGTTACATGCGAGGATGCTAACCGCTACACCACAGAGCTCGGCTCAAGGCAGAGCAAATCCTTCCTCTTCACTGATACCTACTCCCCCTATCTCACAAGGTTTGCGAGTAGTACGGGAGGTGGGCAATTTTTGTCCAATTTATAATATTTATTGACATAAGTCAATTTTTTAAATTATTTTAATTAATCCAATCTTAAATTGTGGCTGACCACCAATTTTAAATAATTTATTTATTTTTTTTTTTTTTTTTTTTTTAGGGAAAAGATTTGGCTCCGCCGGGAGTCGAACCCGGGTCTCCTGCGTTACATGCGAGGATGCTAAAGAGCAAATCCTTCCTCTTACCTGATACCTACTCCAAATCTTTTCTCTTCAAAAAAAAAAAATAAATAAATTATTTATAAATTGTTTCAGATCAAATAAAAGTTAATATTTGGGTCGATTGATTTCATCCCTAAAAGCAGTTTCAATGAATTGTGAGTGTAGAGGAATTACAAAAAAAAAAATTCTGATAAAATAGTTTTATAGTGTGATCATGTAACATATCCCTTGCCCTATGTTTCAATTAACAGACACTTTGCTATAATTAACGATTATATTGAACTGGTATTACCGCAATTGCGCATTGTTTAGCTCCCTGAATTTTCCAGTTAAATAATCCTTCTTCGGTCCAAGTATTCTGTGCAGAAATTTATTTTTAAAAAACAACTTAAAGTGTAGCCTTTCCACTATGTAGCGACCATGTTTCGCATCTAGCTTTCACTTCCTCTTCAATTTTATTTTTATCTAGTAATAGTATCTAAAATTCTCAACGGCTTTAAACGTTGTATCTTCTACTTCAACATCCCCAAAATCGTCACCTTTTCTGTTGCTAACCATCCATATATTTCGTTTTATCCATATTTATTTCTAGCCCAATTTCTTTGTGTAGCATTGATAATCGATGAAAAAAAAAATGATAAAACCTTTGAATTCTCAAATCGTAGGAGGATGAAATCACTGATTCTCACAACATTCCAGATCTGATAATGTAACTGACAAACTAATCGTTTCCAAATAAGGTAACACTTCTTGGCCAGGTGTAAGTAGGAACGCTCCTACCGAAGACGGGAGGCTCCCAGGTGGTATGCGGAACGTCCCATCAGGACAGAGGTCTTCATCAGCGGATGATGGTATATTGATGGTTGTTGGGTATTATTGATGGGACTGGGAGATACATTTGTAGTCGGGCAGCGCACGCACCTCCCATGTCTTTCCTCCAGTTAATGACCCTTCTTACCATTTCGGTATTTGAAGGTAAAATATTCCTTCAAAAAGATTGTGGCGAATACCACCCCCACCCAACAGGGCTAATGTTCTCGTCACGTCGGGGATACCGTTTCCGATATTTAATCTCGACAGAGCTCCTCGAGATATCCTAATATTCCTCAACGCTTGAGAAGTTCTACACGCGAATAACGTCCATAAAGTACTCGGAAATTTTTTTATATCCTTTCCCGAAAAGGTTTTAATAAATTTGAGATGGAAAAGTGATTTATTTTCTCTTTTTAACATAAATTAGTGATGGAATTAATTTAATAAAATTTCATTTTATCAATTTCCTGATAAAATATAATTATTTAAATTAACAACGAACATTGACCAACTTTTGAAACATCGTAGTGATTCTGATTCATTATATCACTGCATATAATTTTGGTTGGATACTGCTAAACAGTAACCAATCATTCAAGCGTACAAGGTTTCAAGATTATATTGTAGATAGATTTCCAAAAATAACCGAGTGTATCCGAAACAAACGGAGGTGATAAAATCGCTTTGTGAGGCCACGTTAAAGAAAAAAGATTTTCTAATAGGAGACAATTATGTTTCTCATTAAACAATTAACGGACACTAAAATATTTTAGAGTCCATACAAATATAAAAAAGAAAATATTTATTATTATTAACGTTCATTCAACAACGGTCACCCTAAAAACATGTCAGTTTATTTTTTTTAATAATAAATTTGATTTTATTGATCTAAATAAAATGTTATTAGCTTTACATGAGCAGTTATGCTGGTTTTAATTGCAAAAAAAGATTAGGTTTGGTATTCTGACAACTGCAGTGAAATTAAAAAAGGATCTAATTATTAGATCTCATAAAAAAAAAAAAAAAAGGAACGGGTCTTTTCCGTTTCATGTACCGCAATTACTAACTGCATGATATTAATTACTAACCGGTTATTGTTGTGTTCGTTATAGCATGATACCAGGTTATCGATGAAGGTGTCATTCCAGACAGAAAACTAGGGCATGTGCCTCTCTATATGAAAGGAGTTTCTGAAGTAATTTGGTTAAGTAGAAGATCCATTACTAAGTACTCTATTATAACTATTTAACAATGTAAATTAAATCTTTATTTTTGTTGGTCGTGCAACAATCCAAAAACTGTAATTTTGTAATTTAGATTAGGGAAAATTTTGTTTTAATCATTATTGCGTTTTTTAAATCCTATGGAATACTGCCTTCACTGTTCTCCAGCGTTCAATATATTACATTTGAAAATCTGTTATTTTTCTCGGAGAAAGATAATACGAGTTAAGGTCTGTGCCGAAAAAAAAAAACAAAAAAAAAAACAACAACTTCTTTCCCAATATATCGCTAATTCTGTTGTCATTTTACCGATAGACCAATAATTTAAATTAATACGAAGAAAATATGAAGTGTATGAAGTTATACAATGCTTGTAAAATTCCTGGAGACCTGTTATCCTCCCACTTGCTTCTGTAATAGCTGTCAGACGTGGCCCACACATAATAATCGCTAAGATGTCATAAGATGAAATAGAGACAATGTGCAATAGATGCTATCTCAGACGGATTAGCCAAGATTCCCCGAGGCTGCTTCGGTGCAAAATTTCTTTCGCTGCGGGGGTTGAAGAAATTTCGAAACAATTATTTCTTAATAAAAAGATTGCGTTCGATAACAGGTGAAAATGCCAATCCCATCGGGGAATATTTTTTATTCATGAACTTGTATTTTTCGTTTAGTTATTCCTACCAATGGACCAATAATATAAATTAAAAGGAATAAAATGTAAGATGATGTGGGGGTCTTCTGTTGTGTAGTAGTTACCATAGCAAACTATAATACTAAAGGTCGCGGGTTCGCGTCCTCAAGAAGTGGTGTAAATGAAAATGGAGCTGCGTCGGACTTTTATGAATTCCAAACTTGGGTAGGTGGCCATTGAAAAGAAAAAAAAATGTTACGTCTTTTAGTCCTCACCATTCACTCAGCCTGCGACAATCAGCAGATGTCTTCTTAATGTAAATAGTTGGCATGTGTGGCATGAGGAAGATAGATAGTTCTTCAGCACTTAATCCTAACGTGAACTAAGCTCATTTTTATTTCCTTATTTCCGAGATTTTTTTTTGCGATTGTGACCTAGTTTTTTTGATATGTCCATGGGCGTCACCAGCACCAAATTATTGGGGGGGGGGCGGCCCAAAACTAGATATGGTAGTTCCTAGATTTGGTAGTTAGAAATTTGAGGGGGAAGTCCTAAAAACAACTGTTGGTATTCTTTTTCATTCATCCTTTTCATCCTTCAACGCTGTATTTTAAAGGTATTTATAGTATCTTAAAACTTGTCAATTTATGCCTCCGTTATACCTTAAGATAGGCAGTTGTTAAGGCTTTATGTTGAAGGATGTGGACATACATTTCTTGATTGAATTTTATCTAAGTTTTTCTTCTTATCCTGATCCAACTAATTTCATTGCTTTCTATCAACTTCTAGTTCCATCAAGCTATAATTAATTGATGGAAAGTAGGATCAAGCTGCTTGGTTTAAAAAAGAAATAGAGAGCAATAAAACAAAACAGTTCAAGCTACAATAAAAATATATAATTCATCAAAATATAATGTGCTGTAATAAACTAATATTTTATATTTATATAGTATTGGTTAAACTCAGATAAATTCGTAAAATTGCATTTTTATTTAATTTTTTACATTTCGGCAGGACAGCAACCGTTTATATGTCTGCCCTTAAAAGTTACATTTCATTTTTTTAAATGGAATTCGAACGAGATATCGTGCTGTAGATACATATGTAGCCTGTTTGCAATATTTTCTTACTAAATCACTACGTCGAAATAGCGAAAATCTTAAACGAATTTTGGTTAAAAGTCTAACATAACCCTGAGATTTGAGCCCTGGGTAGTTAGTCAATTCGAACAGCCACCCATCCTGAGGTTATCTTTAAAAATCTTGATATTTGTAAAAATTCTGTAAACCATTTTTTATAGTATTTGGCTCTCAAATTTATAAGTCGTTCAGGTAAATAACCAAGATAAATCATATTTATTAACTCTTAACATAATTCTGTTGAATGTTTGTAAGGTTTGTTTCTTATAGCGTAATTGATGCTACCAGTTTTAAAATTCTTAGAGGAACACTAGGTTATTTTATTAAAAACTTGTGATATAACGTGTCAGTATTCTTATATAAAGTCGAGAAGGAACTTGAAGATTAATGTTATCGTCCATTTCTCATACACTATAGCTTTATCATCTTCAACATCCTTAAATTTAGATACATCAAAACATAACTTGTGAAGTAAATAGTGTTGCAATAATCTCTCTAATAGGCTGACTAATATCCTTGATAAACAGGTTTGGACAGGGCTGCTGAAAATCCCACATCAGCCTCCCAACCCCGCGCTATCTCTGGAGATAAGGTTTCGATAGGAGAGCCGTGTCGGGCTCAAAGGCGACCGCGTATAGACAGGAAGCCACGCTCTGGCGGATAGTGTGCATTAGCGCTAATCCGTGAATTTATTTGATGAAGCTTAGCTGTTTATAGCGTTAATATTTTAGAGGATCATAAGATTACAGGCTTATCAACGTGGGGCAATTTCATACCGCTCGCAACCTTAAAATGTAAACAAACATAATAATAACTCTTTATATACTTGTCTCGGGAACTAGTCCCTTAGGAACAAATTATACAGAAACAAATAAATGCTTTAGAGCCTTAGAGTAGTATAACAAAAATGAAGCAAATTAAAAAAAAAAAAAAAAATGATAAATAATAAAGAAATCTTGTTGTGATGAAAAAATTAGAAATAAATTTAATATCTTCATTGACTTTTAGTGAAAACAACTATAGCTGTGCAGCTTATAATATATACATATATTCACAAATAAAATAAGTGGAACTTCTATTTAAAAAATAAATAAATAATGAAGGCATATACTAATTTAAATGTAGTTCCAATGTGTAACAGTCAATAAAAAAAAGAACATATCTGAGTACTTATAAAGTTATTATTGTCAAAGATACGAGAAAACATAACTGCGTATTTGAAAGGAAATAAAAAAGTACAGAAAAAGTTGATGAGGGGTTTTTAACATGAGATAAAAAAGACCTTATTGCTTGACAATAATATCTGTAATACGACAAGCAATGAAAAAAAGGTAATTACTATATCAATAAGCGGTGTGAGAGAAAAAGCAAGTTTTACCGAGGTTATACCTAATTCCCCTGGCGCCAGTAGAAGTATTGTGCAATACTCCATTAAGATGGATTGACGAGTTGAGCATTGCTTATTTTTTTTTTTTATTTACCATAATTACTTTATTTCATTAAAGGTCAACAGGGATATTGTATCTTTATTTATGGTATTTTATAAACATTTATTGTAAATTTCTGCAGGTAGATCATATCCGTGTCAAAAAAAAAAAAATAATTACTTATTAAAATATCAAAATAAGATGCAAAAAAAAAATAATAAGTATATTATTATAAAAGTCAATTTTGTTCAATTAATATTTTTTCATAGGAGTCAAACTGTAAATTTTAAGTAGATGATTGTACAAAATTTATATTCAAACACTTGGCCAAATGGATCAGACTTAACCTGCTTCTAAAAGTATATCTATAATTCTAATACTAAAGTAAATAATAATAAAAAAAAAATTACACTACAAAGCGAACAAAGTTTTAAATTACAATTATAAGCGTTCACTACTAAACTGATTCTAATGATTATTATATTTTTAATCATTTCAGAATAAAAGATAAACTATATTATATAAAAAGATAAATTATATTAGGAATACAATATAACTCTACTGTGTAGGTAAATATACAATGCTCACCTAGCGTTGTATAATATCCGCTTTTGGCTAAAAACATACATATCATTTTTATTGAAGGTGAACTAACCTGCCATTTTGAGGTCCAACGCTTGCAGCATCGTGGGACGAGCTTGCTGAGATGGCAGAATCCGGAATGTCCATAGATTCCATTCCCAATGGGAAAATGCATCTCACTGAAACAAAAAAATGAAATATTAGAACTGCAATTATTTATTAATCATTAATTACATGATTAATTCGCCCAACTTACAAATCGCAGAGATATTAATTAAAGTGCCAATGGTCCAGCAAATATCAAAAGCGGCGATAGAAAACTAGAAATTGGGAAGAAACCTTTAAAATTCAATTAAAAAGTGTTAATTGATACCTGGTGGGTGGATCGCATAAGAGAAAGGTTCGAACACAGTTGGGAATTGCACACTGGTTAGTTCGGTGGTAAGAGCGCTGCAACGGAGGTGCAGAGGAACTGGGTTCGATCCCGGCCGTGATCGAATGTTCTCTCTTCTAATAAAATTGTTTGGAAAAAGTGTGAGGTGCATATTAAAAAATATACTTGATGAAATATATAATCCCACTTATAACAAAGCAGCATGATATTTCCTCTTCGTTATTGAGAAAAAATAAAGTATTTCAGAAGCATAGCAACAGTATTTTCCTTTGTAACTCTTTCGCTTGAATTAAAATGTTCAATCTTAGCACGTTTTCCGTTGAAATATCAGTCTCGTTATGTTTTTTCCTCGTGTTGCTAAGACCTTCTTAGTTGGAAACGCCGAGAAGGAGGAACAAAAAGAAGAGGGATAATAAACGAATTTTCCAAGGCGTTTTCCTGGTACAAAGAAAGTTAAAAAAAAATAAAGAACAAAACATCCTTAACAGTTCTATCAAAGTCTATTTTTTGTAAGCTGTAATCCTCAAAAACACATCCCACAATGATTTTGTTCTTACATAGCTATACGCTGTTTATAGTAAGTACATTTCATAGTATTCTTGCACCGAAAAAGCTGAAATGATTATAAGAAAGGTTTTTTGTTTGTTTATTTACTTAACTTCACTTTATGCTACTGGCTGATCGGACGATAGGATCGGAGTGTTAGAAAGATAGAAATACATAATAGATAGGAGTCATAAATTTTGCCTGTTCAGGTATTATTAGTATCGGGATTTTTAACGAGGGTATGGCATCGCCCAGGCTCCGGACCGCCATTTTACGTCCCCTAGAGACCGTATAATTAAGTTTATTTTACTCTTTAACCTTTAAAAACAATAAGGCCACGAGCCGGGTTGCGAACCCACGACCTAGGACATTGTGCTATATTGTCAGGTGTCACCGTACAAAAGTTTTAATAAAACAAATATTTTTGGGTAAGCTATGGGTTCAGCTGAAGGTCAGAAGACATCCATACGCTTTAAATATCAATACTACAAACAAGTTTGGCAAGGGTACTCTAAAACTAAAGACGTTAGCCCATCAAGTCATATAAATATTTCCAGAAAAAATGTTTATATAAGGCAAAGATGTAGCCTAAAAAAAAAGCCAAATGCCAATTAATTATTCTAGAGTACAGTGGTTTGGGAAATGAACTAATGCTAAAGATGTACGGCATTTATTTTAAACCTGCGATGTTACTAGTTCGTATGAAAAGGAAATACAACCAATGTATCCTCAAAACCCTTCTTTTCCGCTTCCAACTGCGTCCACAGTTCAATGATACCCAGGGACGACCAGCCTTAATACATCGGATGATAAGGGAACTAACGGCCCAAGAACATGTAATCCAATCCAAAGAAGAGTGTCTGGAGTTTTCTAAATCGCAGAGTGGGAGCCGAAATGATAAGGACTTGGCAATTACCGAATCCCGTTGGGCTGAAAACAGAGGCTTGCCGAAGGCTTCGGTAATCATCCGAAATTCACATGAATTACGGACAACTACCGCTAGGTCCCATTCTAGCCAGCTCGTCTTCAACTCGCCATTTTCGATCAATGCGAATTTCGCATTCATGAGGCCGAACGCTCTGAAAGAAATAATGTATGAAATGTTGTCCCAATTTTTACTTTCACTTACCTATATATGAAATATATAGTAAGTGGAAGTATTGCGATCGTGAAAATTTTCGACTTCCGGTTTTCAACGGAAATACACGTTTTGGGATCCCCTGAGTCAAAATAACGAAGTCCCGCGTAATGGTCTGTGTGTGTCTGTGTGTGTGTGTGTGAACAGACTAGCTCAAAAACTATAAACCGTGCGAACCTGAAATTGGGTATTTAGAGTATGTATAAGCCCGCGATGTGACAGCAAAAATTTCATCAAATTTCCTCAAAGGGAGGGGGTACTTTATTTAATAACTTTTTAAGTTTTTTTCGATTTTCTCAAAAACGGCTTTAACGATTTTGAATAAACTGAGTATTTGATCTATTTATATGCCTGAAATATGACTGTAAAAATTTCATCAAAATTGATCAACCGGAGGGGGGACTTTACTTAATAAATTTTGTATCATTTTCACATGTTTTTTTTATTTATTCAAAAACGGATTTCACGATTTTGATCAAACTAGGTATTTGATGTATGTATATGCCAAAGATGTGATAGCCAATATTTCATCAAAATTGATCAACCGGAGGGGGGACTTTAATTAATAAATTTTGTATCATTTTCACATGTTTTTTTTTTTTACTCAAAAACGCATTTCACGATTTTGATCAAACTGGGTATTTGATGTATGTATATGCCAAAGATGTGATAGCCAATATTTCATCAAAATTGATCAACCGGAGGGGGGACTTTACTTAATAAATTTTGTATCATTTTCACATGTTTTTTTTATTTACTCAAAAACGGATTTCACGATTTTGATCAAACTGGGTATTTGATGTATGTATATGCCAAAGATGTGATAGCAAATATTTCATCAAAATTGATCAACCGGAGGGGGGACTTTAATTAATAAATTTTGTATCATTTTCAGGTGTTTTTTTTATTTACTCAAAAGCGGTTTTAACGATTTTGATCAAACTTGGTATTTGATGTATTTATATGCCCGAGATATGACTGTAAAAATTTCATCAAAATTGATCTATGAGAGGGAGGACTTTACTTAATAAATTTTGTATCATTTTCACGGGGTTTTTTTATTTACTCAAAAACGGCTTTAACGATTAACAAAAATAAGATATGAATGTAGAAAAATGTGTGACTTTGGGAAATGATATTTAGCAAATCACGTCAATTTCTAATCTAAGTAAGTTGGTAAGTGAAAGTTGTGTGTTGCGCGCACGCACCAGATTTTTTTTTTACCTTCACTTACCGATATATGAAATTTGGCGATGGAGAAACACAAAAATAAGTAAATAAATGTATAAAGTTCATGAATGGCGTTTAGATATTTCAACGAATCAACGAATCTTTACCTGAGAGGTAATCTGTGGTAACAAAAAATTCTCGATTCGATGTTACTCCAATTTCGAGGAGTATATTGTCAAATGGAAAGTTGTATCCACACAGCTAACGAATGGTTTGATTTACAGTGTAATTACTTTACACCTGTGAAGTTGTAAAAATGCCAGTTACGTCTATTTACCGCCTAGGTACAGATATAAAACTTGTACATTTGCAGGTTTTTTTTTGTCTGTACATATCCGGAACATCCTTCTTTATACGCTAATTTTACTTAATTTTAGATTAATTTTATGTATAAGAACCATATAGATTTTTATGAAAATTTTTACATAAAACGCATATGTATTAAAATTCCGGGAATCTCCTTTCTTTATTACTTTTTACAGGAGTACATCGCTGTTAACATTTAAGAAAGCCTTACTCATCAATAAAAACAATCAAACGCACTTCTCCAAGTTACTAATTTATAAAAAAAAAAAACAAGGAATTCAAAGGTATTTTAAATGTATTCACTTAAGGAATGGAAGAGAAAAAAGATAATATTTAAGTAATATAAAAAAAAAAAAGAGATAAGATGCATAAGAGGATATAATCTAATTTAGATTTATTAGGTTTGGCATTATCTTTATGCAGGTATGCAATGTCTATCTAATTAAACCTTAATATCTTAAAATATTATATTTTCTGCGTTCTTCGATTTTTTTCTCTCCTATTTCTTCATTGAGCGATTATAAAAAATATACGTATATGTCCGGTTTCCCATGAGATATTTGCTGGATCAAAATCAAAAACATGTAACTGCGTAAGTTGCTGTGATTTCCACAACTGCAACAATACCTTTTTATTAATTAAAAGCTTAGCTAATAGTCAGTTCCAGAGCTTTGGAAACACAAATAGAAAATCTTATCATTCTACAAGCATAACATTCAGCATACAAATGATAATTCGAAACACCAATAGATTATGTCCGGGATATCCTCTATTGGACTTGGTATAACCAAAAGCCGCAGTAACACATATCCGGGAGCGATCACCGCCTAATTGTACATAAGAAGGGAACAGAGGAGAGAGGGCAGTTGGCAAAGCGTCAACGTGACATTCCCATCAAGAACTTCCTGTCACCGTAGCTGGAGCGGGAGGATGAGGAAGGAGGGTCGTGATATCCTTGGGAATCGCCTCATCCCGAAAATGACGCCGTGAATGCACAAGCAGCTTCCAATGTTTAAGGGGTCATGGGCCAACCGGAGTATCACGAGCCAGTTAGTTCTCTCGGATCTACCAAGACCTGTTTGTCGACCGTATTCGTAGGGAGAATCGTTGATTTTTAGTTTAATTTTTTATTAATAGAATTCTCATTTAATTTCGGTGTCATATTTAATTTTTTAAGGTTAATAAAAGCCGTAGGTCACCAAATATATCAGTTTCCTTCGTTCCTAGCTAGTTGACGATGTTAGACGTGGCCGATATGCAGATTGATATTTGACGTATGTATTTTAAAATATAGACTAATTCTTTTAGAAGGATAAATTGGTTGACTACGTGCATAAAAGTTTTTGTCTTTTGAGAATGGCACATTGAGGCCGAAACGTCATGGATTATATACTTTAATAAATAGATGATATATTTGGTGACCTACGGCTTTTATTAACCTTAAAAAAGTTTAATTTTTTTTTTGTGATTTTATTTTTTATCTAAAACCTAATATGGAGAACAAAATAAATAATTATCTGAATAATAACCATATCTTAAGCGAATGATCTAGATACCAACCCGCAAGAACTTATTCATTATAGAGTTGGCGAATTTTTGGAAGGAAATCAAGTGAACTATATCTTGACTGATTTTTCGTCATTTAAAAAAAAAAACAATTTTACTATTAGGACATTCCACGTCAATTCAACACAGGATCTCAGATTTTCTTGAAATTTGGTACATGTGTACTAATTGTGTCTACTAGAAAAATTGTGAAATATTACTGAGATATGTCAAACCGTTTTTGAATTATGGACCTGCAAAGCCCACAAAATTAGGCCCAGAAACATAAAAATCATGATTAAAAATAGCGGTAGTTGTTTTCCAAATTTGACTAGGACTATGAGATTGGTGTCGTTTAACAGCGCATTCCATGCCATTTCATATGATATACAACAATGTATAGGTTGGTACTAAAGAAACTTTCTTAAAACCAAATTTAAAATTTTAATTTCAATTTTCTCAAAAAGGGCATTTTTTAAGAAATTTATATTTTTCTTAAAATATAGGCATTATTATATCTACTCATATAACAAAATATAAAAGTGGGATGAAAATTGCTTCATTACTAAAAAAATTGAAAACTAGTGATAAACTTCCATAAATATATAAATATATTTTCATTAGGGAAAACATGAAACAAATGATAATAAGGGTTCAACTAATAATCATAGAGATAATTAATTACATTTGGTCGTTATAACGCCAAAGTGAAGTAAGCGCCAATAAAAATTTTAAAAAATGCCCTTTTTAAGAAAATTGAAATTAAAATTTTAAATTTGGTTATATGGAAATTTCGTTAGTACCAACCTATTGATTGTTGTATATCATATGAAACGGCATGGAAGGCGCTGTTAAACCAAACAATCTTATAGTCGTAGTCAAATTTGGAAAACATCTACATCTATTTTTAATCATGATTTTTTCTGTTCCTGCAACTGATTTTGAGGGCTTTGCAGGTCCATAATTCAAAAACGGGTTGACATATCTCAGTAATTTTTCACAATTTTTCGAGTAGACACAATTAGTACACCTGTACTAAATTTCAAGAAAATTTGAGATGGTAAGGTTCAAAATGATATGTTTTTGTGTTGATTTGAAGTGGAATGGCCCTATTAATAAATACATAGAGTCTAAAATAACAGTCATTAGAGTTTTTCTTGTTTATTTTTTAATGGGAAATAGTGGGCAAGTTTTTCAAGACGCAAGTAAGATGCTTGTAATTAAGGAAAATTTATAATAGATGAGTGTTTCTAGTAATAGTAACTGAGTAATGTGGATCTAGTCATTTGTCTGATTTTTTTTCTAGCATACCAGTATGTTTGTATTCTAGCATTCGTTGCTTAGTATTGTTTCAGCAATGTTCAGTTATATAATAACATCGGATATAATAACTTAGGTATTATGCTATTTATGTAGTTGTTATTTTATAGATTTTATGCTGATTTAGGGACATATAATTAATTATTAAAATACAAAGCACACACATAAAGTATTTTACATAGAAAATGGTACGAGAAGAAAGTAATATTGTAATATTTAATAACTCTGAATTTTGTGTATGATATGATACATTCTCATTCCATTTTTAAAAGGAAAACCCCCAAAACAAATAAATATAATAATTATTATTAATATTTATGAAGCGTTCCAAGAATCGAATCCACCCCCCTCCAGCCCAAAGCTATATTAGGAATATCGGAAGCTTCAAAAGCTTATTTGCAAGCGTTCCTTAATTCGCTATTCACTCCCGAGACTAATGCCGATATTAGTCTATCGAGGGGCAATTTTGAGGTCAAACCTCTCGAAGCATCGGCCGCGCACGCACGAACATCCTGTTTGGATAACCCGACGGATCCTAGACAAATCATCTATTAATATCGCTCATGCGTCACTGGGCCATTGAAACCCACTCGAAGGATTTTCATAAAAATTTGAATAGAAGTAGGCGTTTCTAGCTAGCTTCGAGACCCGGAAGGTCTACGTCTCGCCGATTAATTATTAACAGGTGTATTAATCGAGTATAGATCATATAACACATCTCCCGGGCTATTGTTGAACAATAAACAACAATGTTTTATTGCGAACAGCTGGTGCTGTCTGTAAACCGCGAAGATATAAATTCAAGGAGGGCACGAATAAGCCGGATTTATTTACAAGCCAAGAGGAATAAAAAAAGAAGAAAAAAAACAGGACGGAATAGCTCCCTTCGCAACAATATTCACAAATATATCTAGAAAAAATACATCGATACAAGATTTGTAATAGAACCAAATGCTGCTAATAACAAATATTTAAGAGAAATTAATTTTTTTTTTTTTCAATCTACAGTTTTTCAGTAAAATAAATAATATTAGCATTAAAAACTTACAAAATATCTAGATTTATAATCACTGATAACTAGCATCTGCAACATGTTAATAGATTAGTGGAATTGTCTTAAAAAGGGTGCAAATAAGTCTTAAATCCAGGAGAAATATATATCATACTTAGGAAGTGCATTCTGAAACGTTGGTATCAAGTGAATAAAATAAAATCTTTACGATTAAGTTTAGGAATTTGTTCTGGGATTTCGACAAATGCTCTCTTTCCACGACCTTCCTTTTATTCAAGAATGAAATCTTCCTACGAAAAGCCTTGTCGAACACGGCGCACTGACAACGCCACCTTCACAGAGCTCGTTTATGTTCCAGGCAGTTCGGACCACTGAGTGGTCTACTATACTCCTTCAGAGCTAGTTTATACACATAAAAAGAAATTAGGCCAAAATCGCGCTTCTTAATGTAAACTTTATGTTTATATCCAAGCAGTAATATGCTAGGCAGGTACGTTTTTTTTTTTTTTTTTTTCACAAATGAAGACGTCTATACAAAGAAAAACTCCAACAAACGTAAACTGTTTATTATCTAGAGAGGTGATTCAATGAAAACATAAAATACTGCAATATACACTGAAATCAATATACCTATAAATATTAAATGTTTACGGCAGAAATATCGCTCACTCCTTTCAACAACGTTATATTTTAAAAATCGGCTATTTTGAGTTAATACTGTCTTCTGAATGTGCTTAAAGAAGTATTATCCTTGAAAGCTCGTCAAATTTTTAATTCAATCCATGCCCAATCTATGATTTTTTTAAAGGTGCATTAACACTCTACGAACTTTACCTTCGAACACCACCCTCGAACAGCCTTCACGTCGACTGTTCGGGTGTTCTAGGTACTTCATTTGTTCGCCTGTGTTCGGGGGTAGCGCTAGTGTCACTTTTGATTTGGGTTTTTCCCAAGTGACAGAAGTTGTTTGTGATATTAGTGCGCCGTTCTAATTCGTATCCTATTTTTTTTTATTTTTCAGATATTAAAAAATATATTGATAATGGAGATTTTTTCTTCATCATAAGCTAGCGTTGGGTGCGTCATCCATATTGGTTCGCTTAACGTCACGTTAAGTATAAATGGCTGTTCGTTTAACGCCGGTACGGGCAGGTTCGAGGGAGAACCTGTTTGAGAGTGAGGTTCGTAGAGTGTAAAGGCACCTTACTAAGAACATCATAAATCAAAAGGAAGCGTTTTAAATTTTATAAAAAAAAAAATAAAAAAATAAAAAGAACGGTTATAATCTTAAATGATCTGCTGGATAGTAAAAAGTTAAATCGGAAATTTAATATCTAAAGAACACATTTTATTATATTTTCAAACTTTAAATTCACCGTCTTGAAAGTCATTTTTTTATTTTTTTTTTAGATAGGGTAAACCGTACAGTTTTTGGCACCCTTAAGACTACATTTCTTTGGTTAAATTTAAAAAAATTCTTTTTATAAAGGGATCAAACAGAAACTTCCTATAGCTCTTCTTTATTTATCCTCATAAAGACTCAAGAAGTTTTTTTGTGTGAAAGTTCAATGTGTTTTACAAAATGGCAATATTTATTGTTAAAAGTGCCTAATCTAGTTATTGGCACCCTGTGGATTTAATTGTGAAATATTCCCTATGGTTAGTTTCTCTTAAAGTCTTACTTCAGACATGACTTAGAGGACCCTTCAAACATTAGAATCAAGTATATCTTGTAATAAAAATAGGAATTCTTTAAATATTTCTTTAAGTTAAAGTTGGTGGGCCATTAACTGTACTGAGTACCAATAACTGTATGGTTTACCCTATGACGTTCTTGGAAGGATTGAGAGATATCATAAATTAACCTTTTAATGATAATAACATACTCATACTAATAAATTTTGCTATAATTAACTGAGATACTATAAATTTTTATAGGGATAAATCAAGGCCCCATGTACCAGATTGGTTTATCGATGGAATAGATAGAAAGAGTTGACTAATGACTGAGACCAACTCACTAGCAGGTGTAGAGCCCACTCAACGCCTCTTAAAACTCAGCTCCTTTCCTTGAATAATGCATCCACGTAGGAAGAGAACATTATTTTTTTTTTTAATTGTTTGTTTAAGAAAAATTGAATGGCATACGTATGGCAGTATTTCATTCTCGACTGATTTACTCCTCAAAAAAGTAATTAATTTTAATGTAAAGAGCGTAATAGGAGAAAGGGCATTGTGAGCAGTTTTTGTGAAAATCCCTTAAATTATGTATTTTAATTTATTGCTTTTGGAGGTTAGATGGTTAATTTTTAGGAGGTTAGAAGCCCCATCTTGTGAAAAATGTGGTAATGTCTCCCTATAATTGGATATGAATTAACATTAGACGCCAATGTCCATTTGGGGTAGAGGCGGTATCACTAATAAATAAATTTATTGCTTTTATTCAATCATTATTTTATTAATTATAATAATAATGGCAAATATTTTCTTTTATGCCATCTTGTTTATAACCTGAACACTGAGAAACACCAACTTTCTAGATCCTAGGAGTTGAATTTTTCTCAGATTCTCTGATAGATATAATCAGAAAGAAACCCTACAGCATATTATAATTATGGAATGCCCTCCTTACAAAGATCAAAGAAAAAAGTTTCTTAACTTCTTAGAACCTTTCAAAAATTATATTAAAAGTTATGAGCATAAAAAAAAAGGCAGAGAAAATCACCAGCGTCACTCATTATTCGTATTCAATAAATAAATATACCTAGCATAAAATTATTAAATGCGAATAAATCGACATCATAATTTAACGATATAAGGACGAAAAAAAAAAAATGAAAATGCCAACTAACCAATTGCCATATGTACAACAACCTGGGTTAGAGGCACCAAATTCCATTTAATTTATAAATACATATGGACTATGGTAATTGGTAATTTCATGCATATTTGTAAATATTGATTTCTTTTGGAAATTCTGATTTTAGAGAACATTCTGGTTTTAGAGCTTCAGCATATCCCTTGATGTGGTGAGTATATCTTGCTGTATCCAGTCCGGGACAATCTTCTAAGATGTGTTCCACTGTTAAATGTACATTGCATCTTGGACATGTTGGTGGAGATTTATCTTATAAGAGATGCCCGTGGGTTAGCCTGATGTGCCCAATTCTCAGGCGAGATACTATTATAATCTGCTCTCGCCGGCTTCCGTATATTTCTGGGAGAGGGTGGCTATCTCTAAAGAGCTTCTTCATTTTATAAGTAGCCGGAACAATGTCCAAAACTGGCCATTGAACATTGATAACGATGTAAACAATAAAAAAAAAAAAAAAAAAATGGATTATCATAAAACATCTTTATTGATTAATTCATTTTTATTTCATTGAACAAACGGAAATTTCTTATTACTCTTCAATATACAAATAAATGAGTCATCTTCTTATTGTTGTAGTAATAAATGGTATAGTTTGTATTATAGTAATGTTATATACGTTGGCTTAGCCTTTATTACGAAAATGGCAAGATCCATTTTCATCAAAAATTAAGACAGAAAAAAATTTTAGACCAAGCAATGACACTCATTTTTCACAAAAATAGTTGATGATAGGTTCTTTGTGTGGTTGTGGAACCCTGGAAAATTGTTTGCATGCTTTTAGGAAATTCCGCAAATTGGGACAAGGATGATTTGTAAACTGAACTATCCATATTTTTAAATTAAGATTTTTAATGTAAAAACATAAGAATTAGGAATTTATATATATATTTTTCAAATCGCATTTCACGGTTTAAAAACACCATGAGGTATAAAACACAAAAAAAATCTTAAATTGATATCGGTGGCAGTTGCATTAGTCAGTTATTTCTTACTGTGTGCTTGATTTACATCAACAAGGCAATACCGAGACATGAAATGCGAATTTCAGACTATTTAACCATAATCTGCTATAGAATTTTATAACGAGATGTACTCTCACCGGAACTCTTCATAGTCACATTTGTTTTACTTTTGTTTGAAATTTGAAGGCGTCAAATAAAATCAAAGCTCATTGTCAATGTAAATACGTTTGCTGTTATTCCTTAGAAAAATACATGCTTAAAGAAAAATCATTTTGCTTGTCTGTAGTCAAAATGTTTACCCTATAGCTAGACGCTGAAATGGTTTATTTTATTTTATGCTTTAGTATAGTTTGGATTTAAGTATATTGTAGACTCAAGTATGGTATAGACCTGAGCGCAGAGAGTGAAGACTATGGTAAATGCAGAGCGCTGCCACTGATAGGTTTAGACTAAATAGGGTTTGGCCAGCCTCCAGCAGGGCAGGTGCCTCTGGAGCCTCCACTCTAACTCCCATATATCACCTCTCTGGTTAACTGGTTTACTACCACAACAAGAAAAGGGGAGTAATAAGATTAATATGCGGTAGATAATTTAGAAAACTTATAAAAGAGAAAAATAAAATTATTAAGTACTTATATCAAATTAATGTTTGTTCGTTTATAATATTAGAGGGTACTTAAAAAGAAACACGGTGAACTACATAGTCCTCCTATCAGGCTTATTAATTTTTATATTTGATTTTTAATTTTCAACTAACTGGCTGTATATACCGGTTTCACCCGGAGAATTTCATTTTTTAAATCTATAAAGTGAGAGTTTTGTCGACTCAAACAGTCGATTTCGTAAAAACCAATCTAAAGCGAGATCAAAACGATTTATATAACAATAAAGTTAGACAAGTTTTATGCAATTTTAATATGGACAGGTGTTCGCACCTGGTATCAAAGCACCATTGAGCGAAATTTGGAGAATTTAGGTACAAACGGTATGGATTTCTATAAAGAACAAACAAACAAACAGAATATCATCTATATTTATAATTGAATTCAATAAACTTAACACAAACCAATTAATATTGACTAATTACATTACAAAGTAACCCTAATTAAAAGTTACAACTGCTTGAATTATACATACAAGTTTAAATCGGTATTTGATTTTTATTTATATATTACAATAATTATAACTGAGTGATAGGATATAACCTAGATAATAAAGATCAAATTGCGATTAGAAAAATATTTATCAGAAAACATAAATCACCTTTTAGAAGATACATTTAACTATTGAATTCAGACGTTTCATTCAAAATCTTTAAGTTTTCTATTCCGTACTATTTTTGTTGATTCATAAATTTGTTCCTGGAGTATTAAGGATATTATTTGAACTTTTCACCGATTCTGCTAATAGCAATTGGAAAAAAGTCGCATTTTGAAATTAAACTCTTCCTACTCCATCAAAGCAGTTTTTATTTTTATATGTTTTTTGTAACCCAGAATTTCTAATGCATTTTTCTTTATAGAAGAAAGTTCAGATGCTAAAATTTGATTACGAATTTCTTCAATTAATACTGCAGACTCAAACTATAACTTGGAGGAAAAAAAAAATGTATTCCTGATTCAAAAAAGTATTACGCGAATATTATTATAATTGTTCTTAGTAAAATTAATCGTATAATAATAAAATCATCATAAACATTCATTTATCACCAGTAAAATTTTACAGAGAGTTTAGACTGACATTAAGCATATTAAAGCTGGAGTGTCTCAGGGCAGCGTCCTGGGTCCAATATTATTTAATATATCTTAGCCTAAACAAACACTCTTCTGGCCACACTGACGATGCTACAATTCTTAATTGAGGAAGAGTCCTTTTTTAGCACCTAACACTCTTTATAACGAACTTAACGATATTGCCGGCTGAGCCTAAATAAAAATAAAAGAAGGGGTGCATGAAGTATTCATGCTTAATCATGGTCTTTGCCCACAAATATACTTAAGTAAAATACCTATTCGTGATCTGATGAAATTAAGTATTTAAGACTTTATCTAGACAAATGGTCTTGGCAAACGGAACTTATATTTAAACAGACAGTTGGGTCATTGGTCTAGGTTACTTTGACAGACGATCAAAATTATCCTTAACTAACAAACTAACCTTGTATAAAGTTCTATTAAATGGATGTAGACTTAAGGTGCAGAACTGTGAGATTTTACTAAAAAAAATCAGCTATTTTTGTCAAAACTATCACGAAAAATACTAGATGCATAGGAAAATATGTCAGCAACAATACTAAACATCCCAACAATATTTGCAATGACTTTCACCAAAGACTTGCTTAATAAAGATAAATCAACTATAAATCGTATTTTTATACGTAAACAATAGCTTGTTGTTACTTGTTATGGAACTTCGTAGGTGACACAGCAAGTTTCCATTCTCAGAGGATTTAAATCTAACTGTTTTCCTCATATATTTATTCAACAAGGACGGGTTTGAACAAGGGAAAGCAATGGTAGGAGATCCAACATGTGTCAGTAATTTCCGAAGCTAAGTTCTGAACCGGAACGAGGGAGCAATCAGTACAAGCAGGGATCCGCTAATAAGGCAAGCGTGGGTGTTCCGACCCACATCCGCTAAATGCAGCATTTTTACTTGATGAGGCGTTCTTCCAAGTCATGAGTAAGTAACGCCTCTCATCAAAAGACCCTAAAAAGTATTCTTAAGTAATAGCTAAGAATAGGGACCGATTAAAAGTTTATAAATTACGATCCTCTCGCTTGGTAACGATTAAAGGGCGACATAAAAATATTGTAATTATGATTGCCCTAAAATAATAGCTTAAAGATTTTCAGATTTCTATCTAAGATAGCATTATCTATTTAAATTTTAACAAAATACCTTAAATCAAAAGGAAGTGTGCAAAATGATTTTAATTTTAAATGGACCTTGTTTGTTTTACCGCTACATGTTACTGAACCGTTACTTTGCAACAGATTTACTCCATGTAACCAGCGAAAAATAGATTCAGGTGTCAAAGATACGACTTCTTATCAAACTTCTTAAGCATCTTTTTACTCATATTTTAAAAAAGTTTTGGAGACACAAATAAACAATTGGGGTCACCTATATTGAAGTACAAATAAACAAAAAAAAAAAAAACGATAGAATAACGATTGTAATAAACAATCCAATCAGTATTGGAGACACAAATAAACAATAGGGGGTCACCTGTGGTGTAAGAGTTCCTGAGGTGCCCCTTGGATTTTTTTATGGGAGTAAAAAAACCGATAGGATAAGGATTGTAATAATACAAAAGAGTATTGTTAGTACAGTGCCTCTGTAAAGTACCTTTTGCAGATTAAACAGATCACATTAAAACTCTTAGTAATTTTTTCTTATTTCGAATTCTAAAAATATCGAGGATAAAATTTAAAATATAGGGGAACAAATATTAATTAACTAGGCTAGGGACAATTTTTTTTCACAGCAAGAAAAAAATCTTTATTTTATTGGATTGAGTTTCGATAATGTCCCATAGTCTGCTTTCCTGTGAATAAATAGATCATTGAACATTTCTGTTATTTATTTGCCCTTTGCGTCGATGGTGAAACGTAAAAACCTTAACAAAAAAAAGAGGTAAAATATTTCCACTAGAACGACTATAAGCGTTTCGAGTTGCACTTATATCGTCCTAGTTTTTAGTCCCAAAAAAAAATAAATGAATTGTTTTATACATGAGTTGAAAATAAAGTCCCTCTACTTCTTGGAATTCAATTCCAGTTTAATTTCAGTTTACAAAATTTTTGTTCGGTCTATGTAAATAGTCCGGAGTTGCATATATCTCTTTTGCGTTTAACGAGTTATTGGCATTGGCGTTTAAAAGTGGTAAAAGACGGGGCAAGAATTTAATGAAAGTCACAAGTATTCAAGTAAAGTTGCTCATTTCTTTAGTGTTTATAGATAGCGGCTTAGTCTTAGCTTTAGTCTTAGCATAAGATTACTATTGTGTCTCTTGATTAACACTAGTGTTTAATAATTACTTTTATAATTTTGTTAATAATTTAAGATTTTATTGTTTTTTTTCGTAAACATAAAAATGTTTAAACCCAGTGCTACAATATAAAATATTTTTAACCAATCCTAGTACGCTAAATTTTGTTGTTTATTCGTGAAATAAAATACCTTCTTGTAAATCTTAAAGATCCACAATTACCTTCACTTAGAGAATCACCTCAATCAAAGATAAAATTTAGGGGTATTAAAAAACAAAAATGAGAGAAAATTTATTGAATTCATATACATACATATTACTGAACTGGAAAATTAGTGTATGTGTAAATTTCTTGTACTAATGTTTTTTCCTAAAATTTTGGAGGACGGGGGATCAGAACACCAGAATCGTAATTTCCCACTAGTACCTCCCTTGAGCTTTTGTGCAGAAGAATAAAAGATACATTAAAACTAAAATCAGTTTTGTAAAGTCAGGAAAACTTCCAAGGTGCAGACCGAAACGTAGAAGAAATATTTAATACATGTACAAATACATATATCTCGCGAAGCGTTTCAAGGGCTAGAAGAAAAATATATATAAATAATATAGCTTACATTTTTAAAATTTAAAAAGACATAAACAAAGTCTATCATTTCTACGCAAATTGTTACGTCAGAGGTCCTATGCATTATTTAAAACAACGAAAATTCTCTTTTCGTAAGCTTACAAAACGAGACTCTACAAATATTAAAATAGTTTTTTAAAAAATGTGCCAGAAGGCTCCAATGTTACTAATAAAATATAATTATTTTGATTTGGAGGCTAACCTGATATATAAAAAACAAAAAAAATAATTCGAAACAAAAGATAATATTTTAAAAAATACATAAATGTCTACTATCTAAGGATAAGTACAGGTCAAATTACTACCACATTGTTAGCAGTTATTACTTCATCAAAATTGATCAACCAGAGGGGGGACTTTACTTAATAAATTTTGTAACATTTTCACATGTTTTTTTTATTTACTCAAAAACGGTTTTAACGATTTTGATCAAACTTGGTATTTGATGTATTTATATGCCAAAGATGTGATAACCAACATTTCATCACAATTGATCAACCGGAGGGGGGACTTTACTTAATAAATTTTGTATCATTTTCACGTGTTTTTTTTTTATTTACTCAAAAACGGTTTCTAACGATTTTGATCAAACTTGGTATTTAATGTATTTATAGGCCCGAGATACGACTGTAAAAATTTCATCAAAATTGATCTACGGGAGGGGGGACTTTACTTAATAAATTTTGTATCATTTTCACGGATTTTTTTTATATACTCAAAAACGGTTTCTAACGATTTTGATCAAACTTGGTATTTAATGTATTTATAGGCCCGAGATACGACTGTAAAAATTTCATCAAAATTGATCTACGGGAGGGGGGACTTTACTTAATAAATTTTGTATCATTTTCACGGATTTTTTTTATTTACTCAAAAACGGCTTTAACGATTAACAAAAATAAGATATGAATGTAGAAAAATGTGTGACTTTGGGAAATGATATTTAGCAAAACACGTCAATTTCTAATATAAGTAAGTTGGTAAGTGAAAGTTGTGTGTTGCGCGCACGCACCAGATTTTTACTTTCACTTACCTATATATGAAATATATAGTAAGTGGAAGTATTGCGATCGTGAAAAAATTCGACTTCCGGTTTTCAACTGAAATACACGTTTTGGGGTCCCCTGAGTCGAAATGACCAAGTCCCGCGAAATGGTCTGTGTGTGTGTGTGTGAACAGACTAGCTCAAAAACTATAAACCGTGCGATCCTGAAATTGGGTATTTAGAGTAGGTACATGCCCGCGATTTGACAGCATAAATTTCATCAAAATTACTTAAAGGGAGGGGGTACTTTACTTAATAACTTTTTAGGTTTCTTTCGATTTTCTCAAAAACGGCTCTAAAGATTTTGATTAAACTGAGTATTTCATCTATTTATATGCCCGAGATATGACTGTAAAAATTTCATCAAAATTGATTAACCGGAGGGGGGACTTTACTTAATAAATTTTGTAACATTTTCACGTGTTTTTTTTATTTGCTCTAAATCGGCTTTAACGATTTTGATCAAACTGGGTATTTGATGTATGTATATGCCCGAGATATGACTGCTAAAATTTCATTAAAATTGATTAACCGGAGGGGGGACTTTACTTAATAAATTTTGCATCATTTTCACGGGGTTTTTTATTTACTCAAAAACGGCTTTAACGATAAACAAAAATAAGATATGGATGTAGAAAAATGTGTGACTTTGGGAAATTATATTTAACAAAACACGTCAATTTCTTATCTAAGTAAGTTGGTAAGTGAAAGTTGTGTGTTGCGCGCACGCACCAGATTTTTTTTATTAGGTAACGGTGGAACTGGTTACTAGTAAGTAAATATGCAACCATTAACTGCTCCTAATAAAAGTTTTTATACACCCCCAGAGACCACTGGCTCTGAGTATTAATTAGCATCTCCTCCAACTTTGCGGCCTACTTAATAACAATAAAATTCTATTTTAAGAGCTATTAATGATGCAGCACAACAGCTGTTCCTCTGTTAACTCATGAAACGGTAAATTTTCATTTACCTCTTAAATTTAGTAAACGTCTGTGGTAATCAAAGGACATTTTAAAGAATCATAATTAAAAAATATAAATATTTTTCACATCCTAGAAAAAATATAATTTTTTTGACCTACAATATATATAACTGAAAAAAGTAAATATATAACTTACTTACCAAGGTCCAGAGCCTCATAATAAGTTTTCAAGGAGGGGATATTAAAACATTTAAAAGGAGAAGGCAAATTAAAACAATTGGAACGAGAGTTAGAGGAAATATTTCAGCACTGAGCTTTACAAAAATAAATACAGATAAATCCATTTTTTCCGATGTTCAAATATTTATTCTCCTATTCGGGGTTGAGACAAATCCAACTAATGAAAGATTACGAAAATCGGCAAAGCTTTCTTTATTTATTAATTGTGTTGCTACTCTAGATTCATTTTATATACGTGCAATAGATTATAAATGCTTAAAACTGAATATACCAAAAATGTTAGACCTGATAGGATTGATATTTTAGATATAAATTAAATTAATCTTTGACTGACTTCAAACAATTGCTACAAACCGATCTTCCTTACCGTTTAACGACTCTACTAAATGACGATAGCACGCATATTTCAGAGATATTCAATTATTTAAAACAAAAAAATCTTTGTGAACAGATCTAAACACATTCCAATTTTAACAACTTTTATTTCATAATTATCTACGCATTGATTTACTTTTTTATTTTATCTTTTATTTATTTTTTTTTTTTTTTTTTTTTATCTTTTATCTATTTAATTTTTTCTCCACCATTTTTCAATAATTTCAAACTGTATTGAACTGTTTTGGCAATATATTAAAAATTAACACTATACGTCGGCAAACATCACGCTAGTAGTGGATTGCCTGTATACATTAAAATAAATAATCTTTGAAATTTATATGAAAATATGAATTCTCTTATGTACTCAAAATTGGAAAAATGTCCACAAATATAGTATAAAAATTCCGGTATATTAAATATTATTCTATTAAAATTCATTTCGTATTTCCTAATCTAAACTTATAAATAAATAGTCCTGCAATATGAAATAGGCGGTTTAAAACATTAGCATACTAATTAGATGTTATATGAATTCGTTATTTTTTTTATAAAGTAATAGTATAAATTCAGCTGTGTCATTTTGAAGCTTCTTCAACCCCGCCCCACAATACGATCGAATAATCGATGATATTAACCCATTGATGAGAAGCATATTGACGATTTCCAAGACATACTGGTAGCTACTTTGAGACCGGTAAAATGATTTCGTTAGGGAGTTTCTGCTTGAAGAAACTTGGAGGTGAAGATACAATAGATATAATAAAAAACGCGTGGCACTCTTATATAAATTTTGAAATACCTATTATTCCATTATAACCAACACGCCATCTAGGAAAATAACCTTTAATATGACACACAAAAAAACTGACAGTATAACAAGCTGAAAATTGGTTAAGGTTATCATCGAGGTTAGCATTAATGTTCAATCCACACGTGTTCTAGTAAATTAAAATTATTCAAAACTACCTAAAAAAAACTCTTTTACAAAAATCAATCTCATCCGAAGAATGATATAAAACAACTGGTTAACTTGTTAAGTATCTCGCCTGAGTCCGTTTCAAGTCCCACTTCTCTCCGTTCTACTTCGTAAACATAACACTGTTAGGATAGCTGAATAGTTGTTAATTAGCTTCTTCGTTTTTCGAAATATTATTTTTTTAAGGGTCATAAAAAATAAGTTTTAAATAACCTAATTTTGAAAGCCTATATCACGTCAAAGTGTCAAAGAAGTATGAATTTAGGAAAATTGTTAGATCAATCAAAGGCTGAGCGATGCGATCCAACAGATTACTTAGGTATTAAATCAAACATACCTCGAATCCCCATTGTCCTTAGTGATATGCCTTTTAATTTCAATCCTTATTGTTTTAAAAATCGTTATGATCTCGCTTAACATTTTTTTTACGAAATCGACCGTTTGAGTCGAAAGAAAAATGAAATTCCCCGTGTGAAACCTGGATATTATATTATAAAACATTAGTAATTTATAATTAATTATTTAAAAATAATCAATGATTAAATTTTACAATAATTCACTGGTGATTGGTCAAAAGGGGTTAATTCATCGAATGTGAAGCTTAAACAACGATTTACCAATCTGTTGGAAAGCATTATTAATTCTTTCTGATTATATTTCTTTATTCCTGAATAATAAATGAAACTATATTCTTTCAACAGAGACTGTTATTAATTATGAATAACTGGTCAATTATGAATTTTAAGAAGACGAGACAAAAAAAAATGTTTATGACTTAAGCCCTTTTGCCCAAACATGATTGAATTAGTATGTACTTACTAATCCCTTGTCATTTGCCAAACAATTGATCAACATAGTGTATATGCGTCAATTAATTTACTATTATAGTCTTTTATTTTTTAACATTGATGTGTAAGCAAATAACGTCAGAAATTTTACAAACTTCTAAAGTTATTCTTATTCCGGTAAATATAAACCGGAGAAGGGAAACTAAACATCCACTCTGCTGACGAAACGGGTGAAGGGTTGAAGACTACAATATTTGCTTCTAATTAAAGAATAGCCTCGCCTTTCGCCGGTACAGGCCAACGGTACGTGGCACCGTTACTTGGCTATAAACAGACTATGCCTACTATAAAAGCCCCCAACATTAGGGAAACCGCATTCATTTCCTTAGTTGAGGAACATTCGAACTGTCTGCAATGAGGACAACACTTGTCGTGAGTATTATTATGGCCTTTTTATTATTATTCGTAATATTCGTCAGAGTATTCATGATGCTTCACAATATTACGGAATATCAGGAGAGATTGTTGTTGCTGTCCGGAATACTTGTAGAAATACCGGGACGCTATTGCTTATTGATTGGGTTAAGTCAATATTCCTGACGTGTCGAACGGCATTGTTGTGATGGTTTGTAGTTGGACGTTTCCGTTTCCGTTGGCAGCAGACCATTTGTTGAATAAACCAAAGTTGATATAAAGAAAACCATCAAACAATTTAAAATAACAAATTAGAAACAAGTTTTCAATGATCAATTAATTTTTGTGATTAAACATTAGAATACATGGAAATGTGCGGTCAAAAGGATAGAGGAGTTTCTTATGTTCTTATTTCTGTTATCAAAAAATTTCTAAATTCCGAAGTATTTTAACGTGAAACAAAACAAAAAAAATACACAAATAATATTATTTAAAACAGTTCTAGACTTGTTGGAACAAACTGTTCTAGCACATGTTCGCAACTGTTTGAGAACCTTCGGTTGTCGGGAACCTTCTGGACAGTTCTGATTCAGACTAAATATAAGGAGCGATGGACAGGAGAGTTAGTCTGGTGCTGAAGCTCGAATCTTATGGTTATTTTTGTGTCACGGTGTCGTTACAAATTGATACTTTTTGTAACCTTGTTGATGATTTGAGTTTATAGCGTTTGTGTGGCATTGTAATTGTATTGTTTTCTTCGAATAAAAATTATTTTAACGCTCATAAGTGTTACAGTATTTTTTAAATGATTAGGGTTTATAGGTTGATGTAATTAATTTTTATTCCCTAATCTTCAATAACTTACTAGAATATTTTGGGGTTAATTTTTACTTTTAAGTTAAGAGTTTAGATGAGGTTCGAAGTATATATTCTTCATGAAAGAAATGAAAGTATTTTTAATAAGTACTTTTTTTTTTCCTTATTTTATCCTTAACAAATTAAATAAAGCTTTCTCTTATATTTTTAAGCACAACAAATATATATAAACGGAATAAGTTTCGTTATTATTCAATTTCAATTCCCTCAATTTTATTGATATTTACAAGTCACTAATTTCGACAAAAAACCAACACAGTTTTGAGACATATAAACATTCTTCAAGTTTTCAACTCTTTTTTTCGGTTCGATTCCAAATTTGAGCCAGGCCGTAGTCTGAAGGAAACCTTGCGGTTGGGTGTGATATTAACATTCTTCTCATATTTTTCTAAGAAAAGTACTTTCTGACGGAGTACTAAAATTTTTACTAATCATTTTAAATTTATCTTTCTCATATTTATGTTTATATGATTATATCAGTACATAGTGTAAGGACACGATCATACAATATTGAACACATTAAAATAAAACTAAAAATAAAAATAATAATTAAAATAAATAAATAGCTTAGAGAAAGAAAAATTAATGAATGCTTAAAAATAAAATAAAACAAGACAAAACAACATAACAAAATTATAATAAAAACGATATCAATTGTGATTGCACGTTAATACTGTAAAATCCTGGATTTAAATTATTTCTCCCTCTATTGCGGGAAGGAGGAGAATATATTTTTAGAAACTCAGTTTAATGTTTCAATTAGTTAATAGGTTTATTTTGTTTTAATTATGACTTAAATTTTCTTAACTCAGTTATTTACTTATTTCGGTACAAAAAAGGTAATTATTTTGATTATTTCCATAAGCATTAATATATTATTATTTATATAATAATAACCAAAGTAGTATTATTAAGGTTAGTAACATAGGTCTAGGTTTATCAAAAATCTGTTTCGAGCCCCTGATTATTGTTAGGAATGAATAAGAATTTTGTCTATTGTAGTGATGGGCCTTATCCATATGCCAGCAGACAATAATGGTTTTTCAATTATTCCATTGAACGCTAAGCCATTACGAGGTGATCAATAAATGTTGGATCCATTCATCACTCGATCAAGTAGCTTCGTGCCGACTCCATAACTACCCAAGGCCGAACGTAGCAAGCGTGCGCTGTAAAGGAAGTGTCCGCGCATTGTTTGCACATTGCGGCCTACGTGTCTTTGCGATAACTGCATGATTTCCTTTGCGCATGGATTTATGGCTGAATAAATTATGAAGACGTAAAGGCTAATTGTACTCCTACGTGAGGTAATAGATTTCAAAGATATCGGAAATTAATATTAACGACTGTTTGTTCATTCCGGTTCTCCGAAAAAAAAAATAAGAAAAAATAAACGACACTGTTTTACACACTCATAATTATACATAGGTAGATATTTCTATCTTGAACCTTATTCATCACACTCTAAAATGAAGAAAATATATTATTTAAGCGATCAATAAGTTTTAATCACAATTGAGTAAGATGGAGGCATGTAGTTTAGTTATATTAGAATTCTTCATCGAAAAAGCAAAATATTTTACTAACAAGGATTTAAAACAGATAATCTGTTTTCCGATTGCATTAAGTAATAAGAAGGGGTGCTATTTACAGGACTATCTAAATGAATTAATCAAAATTATATATTATTATTGATATTTTAAACATTAAAAAATTGATGACTATTTTTATTTCTATATATTTATTTATATCTATTTATTTCTGGATAGCCATACTATTAGTCTGAAATCAATCTAATTATTTTTTTTTTAACCTCCTTACACAGAAAATCTGTAAGAAATATTATAACTTTCTTCAAAGCAGACATCGTCTTTACAACCAACTTTCATAAAAGTAACATTTTCGTTGACACGTACATTTTGGTTTCAATTGATACTTCCTCATAAATAATTTTTTTCACTTTGATTATATGAAATCCAACAAACCATAAATTTCATGTTTGATTTTAAGAAATCGTTGCCGTTTATCTTTTTCTTGAAACTTAAAAAAAAACAAAAAAAACAGTTTGCTTAAACCTAAATTCATCAATCTTCCACGATATATTACTTTTAATAAGTACACCTGTTCCGTCAAATACTAAATATTCAAACTTACGCATTAAATAGCGAAAATGTTCTCTATAGAGATTCTGTAAGATTATCTTGCGAAACATATAAGATTAATCCTTAAAGTAACTTTAATCTCAAAATAATTATTGTAATAATTATGAAATTTAAAATTCAAATAAAAATAAAAGAATTTCTGTCTCGAAATTTAAGATTCTTTTTTGGCCTCGGATATCTTCCAAAATGTTTAAAATGAGACGGAGTAGGAAGCCATTACCGAAACCATTTTAACCGTTAACTTGTTGATTCCGTGGAAGAACATGCGTCGCCCAGATCGGTATGATTTATTTGTAAAGGCGCGCTGGGCGTTTAAACAGAGCTAAACATCGGTTCGGACTCCTGTGAGATCCCTAACAGACTGTTTACGACGGGTCGTTAACTTCACAACAGTTGGCCGAAATGAAAGGGATAGGATTGGAAATAACCCGGGCATAAATGGCGTGATGGCCAATAAAGGCCGAACTAAACTAAAAAAAAAAAAAAAGACGCTATTTGAGGACACTGACAAAGTATAAAGGAGGCAATAGTTGCAAGGAAACATCTGCAGTACACTTCGGTTGAGGAGTGTGGACACGCGCCCAGATTGTCTAGTGAATAAGCTCCGATTCTCGTAAATTTGCATTCAGTTTTCTCAGATAGGAGCTGCACATACTATATGTACATATATACTATAAATACCATATAGTATTTACATTTTTTATTATGTAGTAGTATATACATCTTTTAATATGTGCATATATATACTATATCGATTTCTCCAACTATACTCACTTAAATATCCCAAGGATCCTGGTTGAGTTCAAATAACCATGTAAGAGTATTTTGGGAAAACTTTATTATAAAATATTCTTGGAAAACCTGAATCTCGGTGTGTGATTACTTAAATTTTATTTATGTTGAATTTTCGTTTTTATCTTCAAAGAAAAAAATTCTTTAAGCTGTCTGATAAATTTGTGTATATTTATCAGACAGCTTAACGTGAGTAAATATATATATATATATATATATATATATATATATATATATATATATATATATATATATATATATATATATAAATATAAATATATATAAGACAAATGAACGTTTCGACCCAAATCAGGAAGAGTACGAAACAAATATATGAGTAACAGAGAAAATATAAAGTTTATAAGAAGGAATTTGTACACATGATAATAAGATTAATTACATACCGTAATACATGAATTAGTAAATGATTGGCAGTTAATTAGGAAGTCGTTAGAGGTTTCACAGAAACCGGATTAAAAATAAAAGCAGTTATCTGATATGTTCCCTTTTTTTTTACTTTAATATTTTATACTGAGTCATCTACTTCTAGTTCACTTATAATCTCTGGGTTTTCTCATAATAAACCTTTGTAGGGAGGAAAAAATCTTAGCACCTCATACCCAGCTTATGTTTTTTAAAAAGGGAATAAAAACTGTTTGGCTAGGCCGTCCCTCGGATAGGACGTAAAATCGAGGTCCGAGCATGTAGATGTCATATACTGATCCATATCCTAATAATACTTGGATCAGCAAAATTTAGGACCCACTATAATATAAAATGGTATATCGTAGCATCGTCCGATTAGCCCCAGTAGCATAAATTAGTACGCAAACAAACAAACAACCAAGCTTATATGTTTGCCTCATGCTCTGTTTAACGTCAAGCGACTTACCTAGTAAAATATTAAATTTTAAGAAGCCAATCAATTACTTTCAAACTTTCTTTTATTATATTCAATAATAATCCACGTCATGAAAAGATACCACTAGATGGATCTTGTTTCTACTATTTGTTTCATTCTTACTGTCTACAGTTAATCTTATTATCAATCATACGCATTCCTTCAGTATGTATATATCCGTCATATTTTCTGTATTAAATATCTTTAACTTATTTTTTTCATTGCAGGCGTGAGAACTACCCACAAGTTGGATTAGAACTTATAGTCCAAATAAAGAAAATTTCTGGTTATGAAGCATGCTAGAAAATAAATATTTGTATGAAATTTCTAATAGTAATAACAAATTCTAATGAATCTTTTTATTTCAGGTTCTTTTCTGCGTCTCCTTGCTGGTGTGTCTCGTGGAGAGTTCTCCCGTGGACACAGAAATTGGTGGATTTGACGACTCCATCGGAGGCCACCGAGAACTTTACAGCAGCGGCCGCTTTTCGAAAGCCAAGTTCATGTTGTATAAAATCACCGGAGCATTGGGCAACCCGTTTTGACTAATAGATAATTCGCTTAATTTATTAAACAATGCTGTATTATTAAAATGCTATTTATTCGCCGTCATAATTGTATGATTTAGGTTAATAAAAAAATATTATATAAGTACATAATTTCATTTTTCATTTACAATCCCTAAGTATTAGATACCAATTTCAAGTTTTCGACTATAATTTAACATTGACCACAAGTAGAAATAATACTTAATACAGGTTGGTTTTCAATTTATAAAACATTAGTTCTTTGCGATTGGAAAATATTGTAACGTGAAACAAAACATAGAACATATGGGTTTAGAATAGTTCTAGACTTGTTGTTCGAAGGAACTAACAGTTGGAGCAAACTTTCATAGTACATGTTTGTGACTGCGATGTTCGAGTACCATTACGCTGGTCTAGAAACTTCGAGGTTGGTCTTCTAACGATTAAATACAAGGAGCGATGGACTGGAGAGTTAGTGTTGTTCTGAAGCTCAAGTCAATTATAAGTGTTTTCTTTGTTTTTGTTGCATTGGAAAATGGGGTCTTTTTCGTTTAATGCACAATTCGGTTATTAAAAAAAGTAACTGTTATTAAAAAAAGTAACACGTGATTAATATAAAGTAACTATAATTGTTAACACAAATGATATGGTTTATTCTAATTACCAAAATGAAGCAATATCTTCCAATATAACCTCAAAAAGGTCTTTCCCCATATTCCTTTGTCTCCACATAAATTCACAGAGATATGAATCCAACATTGTTCTTCTAGTTCCAGCTTCTATTTTATTTCTTCTTTTGGCCGCAGCCCATAACGATTCTATCGACTGTGTGTGCGCCCCAGTTGAAGGATCAACGAAATTTTCAGAATGGTTGACTGTATAATGCTTAAAATCATACCCTTCTATTCTTTCTATAGTGGAATAAGCTTTCCATAAATCTGATATTATAATACTTCCTGGAAGAATACATTCTTTAATGCACGCTATTAAAGTATCTTTGTTCCTGTTGGGCACTGAATGGCAATGGTTCGGTCCAAATCTTTAAAATCTTCGTATAACCTGAACATAGTCATTATGAGGTTTTAAACGAAACTAAGAAATGTAGTCATATGTTCTACTGATATGGAGGTTGTAATTATATCACGTGTTACTTTTTTTAATAACAGTTACTTTTTTTAATAACCGAATTGTGCATTAAACGAAAAAGAACCGGAAAGTGTTATTTTCGTTCAATAAGAAATTGTTTAACCGACATACCTAAGCGTTACAACATATATGTACATCGTAGTATACAAGATCAGTATTGTAAATCTTAAAAATTAACTACATATTTGAATAAAACGTTAAAATCTTAAGTGCTAATATTATACCTGATGAACTCATAAATTAATTTAACAGTAAATTTTTTGTAATTTTAATGATGAATAAAGTTTAAGGCAGGGGTCGAAAAATTCATCAACTGTTTTTAATAATTCTGATTTTAATAGTCATTTTCATCATACTGCATCAAAAACATGTGTTTTAAATACTTGGTTTGAGTACATAAAGTAGTAGGGGAGAGCGGGGTTGGTTGGCAACAGTTATCACTTTTTTGATTGTTGAGTCGTTCCTGTTAATATAATCCCAATAGGGCTGATACCACTGTAGAGTACTTCAAGTATTTTTTTCACCACATAATATTTAATACTAAGATTAAAGAAAATTGAAGAATTCGTCAATCCAGAGCGTGCCAATTAACCCCCTATCTGGGGCAGGTTGGCCTAGAAGGTGGGGTTGTTTAGCCATCTGATTTAAGTACTGCCTGACACATATTATTGTTATTAAAAGCTGCACTATAATGGTATAATAATTTTTAATCGGTTTTAACCAGCTTTTAAGGGAAAAAAGAATGACAATAGAAGAAGATAAAAGTTTAGACCTAAAATAGACTTAAAACTTAAAAATAATTCGTTTAATAAAAAGTTATCGGTATTCGAAAAGGCAATGCCAAACAAAGGTTTTAATAAACAGATATTTAAAAAAAAAAAAAAAGGTGTTAATTTAATTTCTTATATTGTATCTGTAAGTTATTAATGAAATACAAAATTGTTGTAATGTACTCAACTATGTGCATTAGGATGAAAATCATTGTTATAATAACTATTTCATCACTAGTACCAAAAGTGGTTGTTTTGTTTTGTTACCAAAACTCACTTTTGGTACGTGTTGAGAACAATAGTTTTCATCATACTGCTCATACTTGAGTACATTAAAACACTTTTATATTTCATTAATAACTTAGCGGTACAATATAAGAAATCAAACTGACACCTTTTTTATAAATAAAACATCTATTTACTAACCATAATAGACGAAAACTACTTATATATTTATATTAATATTTATAGTACAATTCTGATTATTCATTATATTAAAACCTTTGTTTGGCATTGCGTTTTGCCATGTTATTTTTCACTTCAAACATACTACATATGTATATTAGAATGAAGCATAGTACAGCTCCAATAACCTCCTTCAAACACATGTTTATTAATATAGTTAGTAGCAGGTAAGGTTAGTGCACCAAAAAGATTTTTCAAGCCTAGGCCCGAAAAGTACTACTTTAGGGACTCAAACCGAGTATTGAAAACACATTTTTTTGATGATGTTTGGACTTAAACTAAAATTGAAAGAAAAAAAATCAAAATTCAATAAAAACCTCATCTATGGTAAAAAACAGAAATTCTTTTTACTTTTAACTGATGCCTGGATTTTTTTTCTTCGCTTCGAGTTCAGCAGACCTCAACACATTAAGACCAATTCTTTTGAAGGGAATTGTGGTGCAAATTAATTTAATTTATATTTCCGAAAGAGTCATGCGAACCTCAACTCATCATACCTTTGTTGAGCTTAACAATAAATGTAAGGGATGAGGTAACAAGAATGATACTAACAAAAGGGGAAGATGGGTACACCCCTTAAAGCTGGGGGAATGGAAAAGCGACCGCAGCCCAAATTGTAAACTGTTAATTCGAGAAATGGGGAACCGCGGTATGAGGCTTAGTGCTTCAACTGGGAAGACAAGCGGCTTCGGCAACCACAACCCAGCTTAAACTATACACACACAATGAGACCTGAATCAAAAGCTTTACAGTTTCTGTCCCGGCAACTTCTTCATGTCAACTACTAGCCAACTCTACTCCTTGACTTCACTAAGCTTTCGAAACGAGCAGTCGTCTCCAATATGGCAAATACCTCTTTATATCCTAAACAACTCAAAATCAATCATTATAATATAATATAATGGCATCGAATACAACTTATTGTATTGTGCTCCGATGATCCGGATTCAGAGGTGGGTTACGGCTGTGAAAGTTATGGTCTATTCTGTTACATCTACTGTCGTTCAACAATTAAGTAATGCCTTCGTATTCGTCGGGGTTGGTATGCATGGGTTTACTGACTTTGACACTTTCTGACAGGTTTTTTTTTTATAGGTCAGTGTATAGAAAAAGTTCATGTACTTTTTCTTAGCTGCTAATGAAATTGTTGGTACGTTTTAATCAATATATATTATAAAGCAAAGTGTACAATGTGCGTGCCGAAAAGGCTCAAAAACGACTCAACGCACGTTTAAGAGAGTTATGTCAGCGTGTTGCTGTAAAACCCATAACGGAGAAGAAGGTTTCTGGTTTTCTCTTAAGGGTGTAAAATTGAGGAGAAAAGGACTGGAATTTTAAGACTCTCGCACCATTTAATTAGCCTCTCTGTGATTGAGATACGAGGTTATGAATGAAAAATGTATTTCGAGCTCCAGGCTACCAGGAAGCGCTAGGGTGCGTTTCCCTCAATGTTTATTGTTCATTCATTCCGTTCAGTTTGTAAAGGTTAAATATTTTTTCAGCTGTTCTTTATAAATTACTTTTAAAATTGTTTCACCATTTCTTACTAAATAAAATAATGATTTTACATATCTGCAATCAATTAGAAAACCGACTGGATACCTTACAAAATTAATTTTCTCATAAGAAGGTTAATTGATTTACACATTATATTTAATCAATATATAACATCTACTTAAGTAAATTTAATGCAATATGACTGAACATTTTTTAGTCGTACAGTGAGCGAAATAAACAGACATAAAGCAAAAAAGAAGAGCTGAATTGACTGATTATAAATCGAAAATAAAAAGTTTGAAGTGTTCTTATTGTATGCAATTATGAAAAATGGTTTTATTACTATGTATGATGAGCATTCCAGTTGATAAAATGACTAACTCCAATTACAGCATTTTTTCAATAAGATTTTATCACCCCTCATAGTTCAGGATAAAAAGAAATATAGGAAATATAGAAATATAGGATTCAGAATCACAGAAACCATCAAAAACGATGCATGACTCCACAAAGTTGCAGCAAAATTAATTGTTTATTCGCCATTTTCAACCCCCTTTAAAGTATATAGGGTTCCTTATTTGGGCGGACTCTGCAGATCTCGAATTTTAATATTGATATTATGTTAAAAGTTTCAAGAAACTGCTAATTTTGTTCTATATTTCCTTTAATTGTAAAGTCTTTCTGTTATTGAAACTACCACACAACTACCGGAGCGAAGCCGGGCACCCTAGCTAGTAGTTATATAAGTCCGTATGTGTTATTTTATTGCTGACATAAAATGGTGCTTTAACACCATAACACTTAACTGACTGAACTTAACTGACTCCCATAACACTTTCGACTGAAAGTGCTGACTTTATTGTAGGCTGAATTTTTACCATAACCACAGAGTTCTATAACTTTATGTAAAAATAAAAACATGGCAAGTCTGAAGGTTCGATGGCGTGATTATTAATCGCTTCCTACTTTCCCTTAGATCCAATTCAACGTTGACCCAAACCCAACTTGCCTGTACAGCCATCCTCCCGTATACAATATTAGCTATATCCTCGGAAAGTTTACTAATCGTTTTAACGGTTAAAAACTTTGACTGGTTAGTAAATAATTTATAAAGATTTTAGATGATTATTCAAGGCACATCAATTTTATTTACCAACGAGGTTTGTCGATCCTCTGATTCGAATTGAGGCTCAAATGCGAAGTACAGAGGTCTAACTCATGAATAGGAGCGCCACGTTGCAACTGACCCCTTCAGGCTAAATTTACAAATCCCCGCCCGAGGCGAGAATCGAATATCTGGTGGGTGAGACCTACTCCTATTCGACATTTAAAATATCAAAAATATTTTGCAATATGATAAAATGTTGCAAAGAAATCCATAACTGATCTCAATACACACATAAACTAGAGAGACATATGTAACTTCTATTTAGCTTCTTTTTCCAGTACGCACCATAATGATGATGTATGTTTTTGATGTAAAAGTAAAAAGTAAATATTATGAGATTTTATTAGATTTTTTTTATTGAAAAATGAATAGTAGAATCTGCCACATATATGATCCATTCACTCAGAAGCAACTAAATAATAGTCAAATAAAAAAAATGCAAGAGGAGAAAAATCTCTCTACTTCCCCATATACCTTTTTTTCATTATGGGGGGATTGGGGTGGTAAAATTAATGCATTAAAAAAAATTAAAAACAAACTGCGATTTTGTTTCTGTATTTTACAAAATTCCATTTAAATTGAATTAAAATATTATTCTTTTATTACTATTTTCGCTGAGATTCCACTCATTTTATCTACTAGAATATTCGAAACTCAAACATTTACAATAATAATAGAGTGATCAATCAAGTTCTCTACCAATTTTTTTTTCTATATGATGACACACAAGTAATATTATTCATATTATTATTTAATTTTGAGCATCATTAATTTACCATACTTGAAATTGTTTTAATAAAACGAAATGAATTTATCTCAATATCAATAAACATCATATCTCACAAATTCTGGATAGCAAAAGTATTACAGCAAATTTATACGAGACTAAAGAATGCGCAAATATGAGGGAATAACGGATGGATAATTGAATGCCGAAATGAACTCTGCCGAATAATTAAACCTCAACGAACCGATAATACAATTTTTTCGCATCGTCCAACCACGGAATTTTCACCAGATTCGTACCAAAAACACTAATGTAACGAATTTCAAATCCACTTAATGTTTGGCTTTATGATATTTCTTTTTTATTATTTTTTTTTTTTTGAAGGATGGGGCATTTACTATAGATTCACATCTGCATGTTTCTGACTTCAGCGAAGGAGGTGGGCGGATGAGAAAACACTAAAATGTCAGGCATGTAAGAGGAAAGAACCCAGCAGCACCCCCTTCCTGGCTTAATTCAATTATCACAGCTGTTTAAGTAAGGAGATCTCTCATCCAACGCCTTTTTGATATCCTCCTTTTTAGTATTTATAGGGATGTCAACTGTATTATAAAAAAATTATAATTAAAAACATCAATAATTACTCGTCTATTTCTATTTGTCAACAATACCCTCTCTGACATTCATTAGTTATTAAGCGTGAATTTATAAAAATAGATGTATAGAGAGTATAAAAAAATCTTCACATTACAATTTTTAATGTACTTATGAACATGCCATTTTCAAACTTTAAAATGCTTTTGACATATTTTCTAGAAAATGCTCAAGATTTCATATCCGAATTAAAATTTCATATTCCGTTTATTCCGTATGTTCTGATGTGCTGCTCTTTCCAAAAATGTGCCATTTAAAAGAAAATACCGTTTTTAAGTGGTTCAAAAGCAGGGGTATAAAGAGACTAAGAATAGCGCTCCTTCAAAAATTTTCGAGACCAAAAGCGATCTGAACGCAAAGGCACCACCATTTCGAAAAACCTCTTTGTTCCGGTTGATCGAAGCGGGGGTGTTTGGCTTTTATAAAAAGGGGGGTAAGGGGGGGGGGGAGTTTGTGCCGTAGAGTACAAAGCTCAAAGTCAATAGCCCCACCCCATCAGGAAAAAAGTTCAAAGAGTAAAGCCACTTCGCTACTCCATTATTCAATTATTGAACTGTTTGAAAAAAAAAAAAAAAAAACGCTAGGTACAGCTATACATAAACACTTTCACATTATTTTTTAAAATATACACGGTCTTTCAAAGAGACGAATCACCATTTCTAGACTTAGGAAAAAATATCCAGTTCAATAGATGGTAAAATACATAAGACCGGGATAATCATAGATTAAAACTGTTAAGAGAGATTTAAAATTTTAATTTTTAGCGATACTTGTTATCTACCTAACTACGTACTATTTTGTAATCATTAAAATAGTATATCTGGACCTTAGGAGAGATGAGCTCTAAGTGACATTATTGAAAAAATCCAGTTAAATGTTGAATATGATAGAAAAAATGCCACAAATTTGACTGGTAAAGATCGAAGTGGAATTAATGAAAGTGATATCGCACTAGTATTTCTAAAGTGACACAACTCAAAAATTGGTTTGAGTTAAGATTGGTGGTTCTTGAGTTAAGACTATGAAAGACATTAGTAAATATCTCTTTATCAATCATCACAACTGTATCAACCTAGCTTCAGAGCTTGTCCGCCAGAAGGCACTTGTGTCACCCATGTTGCCTTAATGCTATTGCCCCTACATATGCAAGAGTGACAAATTTTCAGTTGTGTTAAATTTTGAGTTGTGTTACTTTAGAAATACTAGTGCGATATGTTTAAATAAATATTTTTTTTTTAAAACCAATATGTCAAAACTCGTTAGGAAGTAGAGGTATAATGCGATCTTTTTATTACAATAAAAAGTTCAATAAATCTCAAAGTTTACAGAAAAAGTTCTTAACGTGTTGAAAATGTTTTTTCTAGTTTTAAAATTCCGAGAAAATTTCCACTTACGTTGGTAATACGGGAATCATGGTAAAACTAAAATAAAAACAATAGTCTATAAGTTTTCATTATGTATGCTCTAAAATAAGGTTTTATTTAGAGAAGAAAAAACTTAGGATTTTATCTAATTCTTTCTTATTTGTGATTAAACTTCAAACTTCATTTAGTCACCAAGAAATTTCCATTGAATGAACAAAACGTCTTTAATCATAAACAATCATCAGTCATTTAAGGCGTACGGCGCATGCTCTCAACGCATGGGCTCATAAGTTGACGGAATATTTTTCTTTTTTTCTCCTGTACATGTTTACTTGATTTTTTTAATATTTCATGTTTAACCATTTCTTATTTTTAGGCGAAACGAGAGACAGCTAGTGTCTCCATACAAACAACAAAAAAGGCCCCTTTGGTATTTAAGCTCCCTCAGAACATTTTAATAATTATAAAACTAACCTGATATTAAAGAAGGCTTGGTTTTCATTAAACATGACTTGATCAAAATCATTAAAGCCGTTTTTGAGATAATCGAAAAAAAGGTAAACATTGGAAAAAAAAGTTATGAAATAAAGTACCCCCTCCGTTTGATCAATTTTGGCTGTCACATCGCGGGCATATACATACAAAAAATACCCAATTTCACGATTGTAAGGTTTATATTTTTGGAACTAGTCTGTTCACACACACACAGACCATTTCGAAGGGCTTTGTTATTTGGACTCAAGGGACTCAAAACGAGCATTTCCGTTGAAAACCGAAATTTTTCACGATCGCAATACTTTCCCTTACTATATATTTCATAAGTAGGTAAGTGAAAGTAAAAAGAGGCCAACGACTGTTGAATTTCACTACAAATAGTCCCATATTACTTAGATTTAGTCTTAATAATATGCAAAAAAATCTGGTGCGTGCGCGCAACACACAACTTTCACTTACCAACATACTTAGATTAGAAATTGACATGTTTTGCTAAATATTTCCCATGACATTTCCCAAAGTCACACATTTTTCTACATTCATATCTTATTTTTGTTAATCGTTAAAGCCGTTTTTGAGTGAAAAAACCCCGTGAAAATGATGCAAAATTTATTAAGTAAAGTCCCCCCTCCCGTAGATCAATTTTGATTAAATTTTTACAGTCACATCTCGGGAATATAAATACATCAAATACCAAGTTTGATCAAAATCGTTAAAACAGTTTTTGAGTAAATAAAAAGAACACGTGAAAATAATACAAAATTTATTAAGTAAAGTCCCCCCTCCGGTTGATCAATTGTGATGAAATGTTGGTTATCACATCTTTGGCATATAAATACATCAAATACCAAGTTTGATCAAAATCGTTAAAACCGTTTTTGAGTAAATAAAAAAAACATGTGAAAATGATACAAAATTTATTAAGTAAAGTCCCCCCTCCGGTTGATCAATTTTGATGAAATTTTTACAGTCATATCTCGGGCATATTAGTACATCAAATACTCAGTTTAATTAAAATCGTTAGAGCCGTTTTTGAGAAAATCGAAAAACACTTAAAAAGTTACTAAATAAAGTACCCCCTCCCTTTGAGCAAATTTGATGAAATTTTTGCTGTCACATCGCAGGCTTATAAATACTCTAAATACCCAATTTCAGGTTCGCACGGTTTATAGTTTTTGAGCTAGTCTGTTCACACACAGACACACAGACACACACACAGACCGTTTCGCGGGACTAGGTTATTTTGACTCAGGGGATCCCAAAACGTGTATTTCCGTTGAAAACCGGAAGTCGAAAATTTCCACGATCGCAATACTTCCACTTACTATGTATTTCATATATAGGTAAGTGAAAGTAAAAATCTGTATGAAAAGGGCCCTGTATGATTGAAAAATCAGGAGATCTAGAACTAAGCTACAGATAGAAAAAGACTAGAAGAGAGAAAAAAACGCACAAACATAAAGTAGATACGACCTGAATACTCCCCAATAGTTGTAAAATCAGGAGAAATACTTTCATTTCAAAGTTTCGTACCAGCATAAATACAGAACACACAACTCACTAACTGCAACTGAGGTTGACACCAGTACTCACACGCCTTCTTGTAAACTTTTACTTCGACTTCAGGTCGTATCTACTTTATGTTGCGTTTTTTTCTCTTAATATTAAAAGTGCCCATATGATACCTCTTTGCCTCTACGTAAAAATCAACATTGGAATTGCCACATAACAACAAGATAAACATTCAAGATATATTAATAATGCAAAGATAGGTGGAATAGATTGAAGGCAGAATGTTAACTAATTATGATGTCTGAGAAGGGCCGCGATAAAAGTTAATTATGCGACAGGCTAGTTAGGAAGGGAGCAGGTGAGGAGATCAAGTTGGCGAAGACGACGGGGGACGAACAAGATCCAAACTGATCAATCACTGTCGGGGGCCGGGAGGGGCCGCCTACCTTTGACAGCTTCCTCCGTGCCCCCATGTCAGTTTTAAATACTCGATAAGGTCACGGGATCAAGGGTAATGACTCCAGCAGTTGAGCGAGTGGGCGCCGAGATCGAGGGGATACAACGGTATGGTTCATATGTCTGGACAGATAAGTTATATCGGAGATATCTCGATCCTTGCTAATTACAAAGTTAACACACCTCTAACAAGTAATGAAGTATTACTAGTAAGGATTAGTCTGTTTTCCATAAAATAGTACTAGATGGCCCGTGCAAAGCATTCGCACTCTAAGCCACCTTAAATCCCATATCATGAAAGTACACACCGTATATTAAGTATCGTTTCTTTTATTTGGGGGGTAATATAGACCTGTAATATAGACTAGGATGAGGTTAGGTGACGGAATACTTAAATACACACACCGTTTTCACGAAAAGCGAGCGCACTGATTCTATTTACTAAAATCGCATGTTTTTGCTTGTGACTGGCAAACGACGGCGACAATCGGAAAAGTGTACAGAACCAAGAATGTTCGTCTCTACAAACCGAAAAAAATGACACCTTCGTAAAAGCCCTGCGACCATTTTCGCTGAGAATTGCATTTTTCGCTTACAACATGCAAATGAAGGGCCCAGCGGTGGCCCTAGGATTTTTTAATGGGAGTAAAAAATACTTAGCCATGCCATCCAGGACGTAAAATGGAGGTCCCGAGCCTGTACGATGTCAGACACTCGTTAAAGATCCCTTTCCTAATTATACCTGGATAGGCAAAATTTAGGACTCCCACTATAGCGTCGTCCGATAAGCCTTAGTGGCATAAAGTTTATTTTTTTTTATCTATTACATTTTAATCTACACCTGTCGCTCAGCCTGCGACAATAAGCAGATGAGCTAACAATCGAGACAGTGGGCATGTCAGGCATGAGGGAGGTTAATACCCATTGGCATCTACTCCTAACTTGGACCTTTACAACAGTTTATTCCAGGAGATCCCTTAGCCAGCTCCTTTTTAGCCTTCTTCGGGTGTTTTCTGGCATGTGTGTTGTGGCCATGTCTTGTATAAGTCTGTTGGGATGTCCATGAAGTTTATGAAATTTCTTATATGATGTCCGAATGCTGTCTTGAACCATAGGTTTTCGTAAGTCTGTATGTAATGTTTTGTTACTAACATACCACGGAGCACGAGTAATAAGTCGTAGCGTTTTTGATTGGAATGTTTGTATTTTTTGGATCTGAGTCTTTTTTGCTATCCCGAAGATTTGTGAAGCGTAAGTCCATATAGGTTTTAGTAAGTAAGTGTAAGTGTTTAGTCTTTGTCTTATTTTTAGAGCCGAACGTTTGTGTAAAAGAGAATACAGAAGCCTTAGTCGATTGTTTAGGGTTAGACGTTTCTGCTTTATGTGTGGACCCCAGGTCATCCTTCTGTCGAATGTGAGTCCTAAGTAGTGAACTGTGTTAGTTTGTTGAATTGGAATATTGTTCAAGTATACTGGAGCACAGGTGTCATGTCGAAGTGTGAAAGTGATATGTTTCGATTTCTCACCGTTTACCTTAATTTTCCATTTTTTAAACCAGTCCTGTAATTGTTGTAAATAATGTTGGAGGATTGATGACGCCTGGGTGAGGTTTACATGTCTGGTGATGATCGCTGTGTCGTCAGCGTAGGTTGCTATTAATGTGTTGGGGTATGTTGGTATGTCGTGAGTGTAAATGATGTATAGCAGAGGTGCAAGAATTGATCCCTGCGGCACTCCGGCCCTTAGCGGTCGTATAGAGGAGGTTTCTGAGCCCTGACGGACAGAGAAAAACCTGTTGGAGAGAAAAGATAATAAAATAAGGAAGTAGGTTGAAGGGAGGAACGATTTAAGTTTGTAAAGCAGTCCATTGTGCCAAACACGATCAAATGCTTGAGCTACATCCAGGAATACGCCAGTAGCGTATAATCTATCCTCTAGAGCAACAGAAATGTAGTCCGTGACTCTGTGTAGTTGGTGTATTGTAGAGTGTAGTGAACGAAATCCGAATTGATGTTCAGGTAGTATTTGGTTGTCGGTCAGTATGTCAAGAATACGTTTGTAGAGTAATTTTTCAAAAATTTTGGAACAAACCGGAAGTAAGCTTATGGGTCTATATGAAGCAGGGCTATTGGAATTTTTGTTTGGTTTTTGTATCATTAGTATATGTGAATATTTCCATTGGAGTGGAAAGTTTGTAGTCCTAAGTATTGCGTTGAATAGGGTTGTGAGGAAGACTGTCGCTTTTCTGGGCATATTTTGGAGTAGCTCAGCTGTTATTAGATCATGTCCCGGGGCTTTTCTTTTGGGCAATTTTCGGATTTCCTGTTTAACCTCTGTTGGAGTAAAGGAAGAAGGAGGCAATGTCATAGGTAGAGGAATATCGAGAGAATCTTGTATATAATTTTCGTGTTCATTGTCTGAGTAGTCTGTATGTGGTGTAAAAACAGTCGATAGGTGGTCAGCGAAGAGTTCGGCTTTTTCAATGTCTGACACGGCCCAGGAACCATCCTCTTTTCGGAGTGGCGCTGACACCTCGCGATGCTTTAGCAGCTTTTTAGTTTGCCTCCATAAGCTTCCATCGTCGGTAGTGAGATTACTTAAAAATGTATCATAGTTAGTCTGTTTAAATTTCTGTATTTGTCTTTTTAGTTCATTATTTGTTCTGTTATAAGTCTGTTTGTCCGATGGTAGTCTGTTTGTCTGCCATACCTTACGAGCTCTTCTCTTGGCTCTGATCAGATCCCTTATGTATTGTGGATAGTTGGGATGGCTAGATGTTCGTTTGCGTTGAGGAAGTGATGAAGACCAAGCTGCTTCCTGAATGCTCTTTGTGAAGATGTCAACAGCCTCCTCAATTTCATTTTCTGTTTTTAGAGATAAGGGAACTGTGAGCATCTGGTTTAGTCGTTGTTGGTAGCTCTCCCAATCTATAATTCTTCGAGATAGCGTTGGAAGCTCTTCTTTATGACTTGGTTCTTCTAAAAGGTCCAAGTGTATAAGGGAGTGATCAGAGCAAAGATCAGAACTTGATCTCACTTCGTGAGATATGGCTTGTAGTCCCTTAGTAACAAAAAAATCCAGTAAGTCTGGTGTCTTATGCCTCGATGTGGGCCAGTATGTCGGTGAATTTGGAAAAATAGTGTTTAACGAAAGCTTATGGATAGCAGAGTGAAGATGCCTCCCTCTAGGAGAACACAGTCGTGAACCCCATGACTGGTGCTTGGCATTGTAGTCGCCTCCGGCGATGAAGCACCTGCCTAATTTTTCAAAAAAACTACAAAACATGGCAGATGTCAGCTTATAGCGAGGGGGGCAGTATACTGCTGCTAAAGTTATCGTGTGCTGTGTTGTGTGTAGTATAATGGCAGTGGATTGTATATCTGGTGTGTGTGGCAAATTGATGAGGTTGTGCTTGAGAGTTGTTTTAATAATAATGGCAGTTCCACCATGTGAAGTATTGTTCGGATGATCTGTTCTGTATATAGTGTAATCCGGTATGTATACTTTGTTAGTGATGTGAGGTGTGTTTCTGTAATTAAGGCAACGTCAGTTCGTTTTTCATGTAAGTAAATATTAAGTTCAGTTTTGTTTTTGATTAGTCCGTTTGTGTTCCACAGAAGGATGGACAGAGAACCCACAGTTAAGCGTTTATGGCCCATAAACAGGACATAAGGCTTGTGTAACTTGTGATAATTGTTGAAGAAGGGTGAAGAGGGGCTGGATAAGATTGTTCAACCCATTTAATAAATTAAAAATTTGTGGAGTGACATGGTCAGCAGGCTGCGCTGGTTGAGCAACGCCCTGCCTCATACCTGACATGCTTACATTATGATGATGTCTTCCTTCAGATGGCGGGGGTCCATGCTGCTGCAGTCCAGTCACCGGTCCTCTTTGAGTGGGCTGAGGTTGTGGCAGTGCAGGGAAGTCTTCCGGTCCCATAGGAGGCGCAGATGGTTGGGGCCTAAGATTCGGTTGATTTCGTAACCTTTTAAGTGTTCTTAGCTGCTATAAGGTCTGACATCCCCTGTAGTTTGCCGGGTGGTCTCCTTGACAATTGGCACACTTAGCAGGTGTATCTCGTGGCTTCTGACATGAGGCACTTTCGTGGTTTTGCCCGCACCTTACACATCTAGGAGCATGATTGCAGTAGGTCTTAGTATGGCCATACTGCTGGCACCTGTTGCATTGAGGAATCATTTTCTTCTTTCTTGGTTCTTCAATAGTCACCCGGGTATAGAATATCGCTCTTATATTAAAGATATGTTTGTTGAGTGATATCTACAAAAAACATTGGTAGAGGTTCTTTATATCTCGATAACACATTTGTGACATTTACTACCTCATAGCCATGCTCTTTGAATGCCTCAATGATGACTGATTTTGGTGTTGAATAGTGCAAGTTTTTAATCACTACTCGTGGGCATCTGTCTTCCGGTAGCTGATATGTATGAAAGTCAGCACCTTGTATTCTTAAAGCACTAACAATTTGGCGATAAGAGCTTGAGTTATCAGGGTATATACAGATATTTCTGTTGGTTGATTTTAATTTAAATGTGGAGGAACCACATATATTTTGTAAGAACTCTACCAATGCTTTGTAATTTTCGACTCCATTAACATATATAGGTGGAGGCTTATCGTTATCATTAGTATTTACCTGTTTGTCTTTTTGTTGTGATGGCGCTTCTTCATCATTAGATAACAGTTGATATCTGTTATGAGTTGAAATGTTAGGAGCTGAGGTAGTGGGCCTCTTTTGCTGCCGCGGATCTCTTTCTACATCGGATTGTCTCTTGCGACCCGTTACTTTTTCCCAGATACCTGTTTCATTGTGGGAATTATTGTCTGCAATGGAATCTGTCACATCCATAACAGTAGGGGTGTCTGAGGTGGAGGTCATTTTTAAATGTTCCTTGACACACTTCGACACTGATCAGTTCTTTCGGTTAAGAAGTTCTTTTTTTAAACAAAATACACAAAATACCGTTGTTTAATCATTATAAATAAACAAACAAGCACATTTAAATAAACATAACCTTTTTTAGCAATGTTAATCACAACACGATCACCATATGTTTTTTTTAGTGGCATAAAGTGACGTTAAAAAAACAAACAAACGCAAATGAAGGAGTTAATCGAAAAAATGTATATGACCGAAGATGTTCTCCTTGAAAACCTGAAAAGACTGACACCACTTAGAAACCTCTATTACCAAACCTCCATTACCGAAACCACGGTTTTGCGCTTATAACTCGCAATCGAAGGCAAAATGAGTAATTTGTATTTTTTTTTTCAGTGTAGCGGTTAAGGAAAGTTTTAAAATGATGCCTCATTCATGAAATTTGATGAACTATGGTAAGTATGAATTTATGGCGTACCGCCAAAAAAAAAAAAGGCTTTGAGAAATAATATATATGATGATAAATTATCAGGATTTTCAGTGAAAACCAAAGTAAACTAAGTTAAAACTACGTTTCGAAGTTTTCGTTAATTACTGGTTCGCTTTTACGCCATTAAGCACCAATTAACAAACAAACAAGCTACGTTTTGACCCAAACATTTAGATCTTCATAAGGGCTTGTTGAGTCCACAGTAGTACCTTAAGAGTAATGGGTACTACTCTTGACTGAAAATCCTGATTATTTATCATGCTACTTTAGTAATAAAGCATAAGTAACTCAGTAATATAAATGGTCAGTTCTAGTGATAAGATTTTTATATGATTATATGTTATTTAACATAAAAAAATATATATGTTTGGTTAAAAATGCAGACTGAAACTCTTCATCGCTTAAAAAAGAACAACACAGAAGTCAGTTTCCTGAGAGAAACTAATTTGTTACAAAAAATTGCAGGCGTTGATGTCCATCAGAGTTTTACGTCTTTTATTGTTCAAAATAACATTTTCTGTAACTTCCTTAGTCAAAATATTTAACATCTAGCACTTCGACCATATAACGATTGTGTAATATAAGATTTTTATTTTTATAAATGCATCTACCATATTGGGTCTTTAGCATGATATGCAATAGATTTTTTTTTATATTTAAGTCAGAAACAAGTTTTGCATCCATTGAATATATCCACATGATAATTATGATTTACATCTAAATTAGCAGAACATGCCATTGCCCACAACCATTCCTTCGACTTTGAGAACCCCTCCATATTAGCAACTGTCAAACGTCTCCTCTCAGAATCCATTTTCATCCATCTAGAAACAAATAACCCGGTAAATCACAAAACAGATAAAGAGATAATTTCATCCACTTATTCTAACATCTTCCGCATCCTCAAACCCTAGTTTTGATTTCATAGGTACCTGCAATTATCTCTGTACCTCTTGTACTATTATTATTTTTTGTATTGTATGCTTCTTTCTGTATATTTTCCAAATTTGTATGAATTGTTACATTATGTATTATCTCATTTTTCTGTTATTATTCAGTCCAGACACAACTATTTGTATACAGTACCATATATTTTGTTAGTTTTTAAATATTTTTGTTCACTCAGTTGTCATGTGCCTTCACTTCAAAAGCGTTGGATTTCCCCGCCATAAACCTTTGAAGTCGGCAAACTAACCCCCTACCACTACCTCTCACCTTATTTTTACCTTTAGTCTTAGTATCCACCTGGACTCAGTAGGTAAATATCAGATTCTATTTTATCTTGTTAACCAGCCCCTTATTTTAATATTCATGTATACACCATCTTTTATATTATTATCAGTTCTGTAGTGTATCCATTTATTGTCACCCTCTAGCATAGATACTCATATATTTGTTTTCTTTTAGCCCTGATGAAGATCCACAAGTTGGATCAAAACGTTGGCTTACCATAATAAATATCACTGTAACTGAAAATCCTGACCATCATTTAACCTATCGTAATTGAAGAACAGTTGACCATCTCTCATCTACCATCTCATAATAAATAAAATGTAAGCATCGAAAGAAGAAAAAAAAATAAATAAGAAAATAATAATAAGTAACAGTCACAAAAATGAAATAAAATTACAGTCTACATTCATACCTATGTACAATATACACATTCAGCTAGGGAAGCTCCGAGTCCCGCTTTGTCTCCCACTAAGGAAGGCAAAGCAAGACCCTGGGAGATCCCAGTGCTTCTCTCCCAGCCTCGTCACTGTGATTAAAACCAGTGGTGACTAGGTGAGAGCACTCAGCTACAAGCAGGCCGGACTTGAGTGGAGAAGCTGGCCATTGGCAGGACTCCAAAAGCAAGTTACAAGAGGCCTCTTGGCCACTGCCGTTTCAGCCTTCTGGGAGGATTGTAGGGATGGTTGGGGCATGATAGGGATTGGGCTGAAGGATTAGGATGATAAGAAAGTTTCTGATGAAATTTAGAGAATTTGGATGGGATAATGTCCAGAACAAATGGAATGTTGAGATCCTGATGTAAGGTTTTGTTTGTGACGTAATATGTGGCATAACTGCAAATTAGTTCCAACAACAATTCTTGAACTACTCCAAACCGTATGTTTTGTGTTTTGGTTCACGATACAATATATTTCCTTAGTTATCTGTTATAATGTTTCCGCAAACGGAAACCTTAGGAAAATGGATGTACAGCCTAAAATAGAAAAATCGTAACCACATTGGCATTTCATCTCGACCTTTGGCACTGACTGCTAGGCATAAACTTAGTTGAAAAAGCCTGACGTACATTAACAAATTGAACTATTTTAAATCTAAAAAAAATCCAAATAAGGCAAACTGTAAATTAATAGGAGAACAACCAAACAGGAAGGGAAGGAACTATTATTACCACGCGAAAATGAATCTTAATTGCTAAACCATTAAAAAGCTGAATTAACCGTTTATTTAATTATTCCTCTCATTTAGAAGGGCAAAAAATGAGAAAGATGTATGGAGGATAAAAAAAAAGAAAAGAGGGGGTTAAAGAAAGAAGTGAAATACGCGGTGAGTTAATAATAGCTGCGAGTGTTTAAGTTGTTATGATTTATTCTGACAAGAGGGGGGGACGACATGGAGGGGTTAAAAATAAACAGAGGCTTTAAAATAATCAAAAGGGAGATATTTATCGGATAACTAATTGACATCCCCGAGGAGCTGATGGGTGCCCTGTAATTAGTCAGCTGTAGCGGGAATATTAATAACTCCCAGCGACTTTATTAACTTACCTTCTTCGGGGAGGAAGAAGCCGCTACTGGAAGACCTTCCTCAACCAGAGGCCCCCTTTACCGGGGTTTGATGTGTCCGAGATGAGTAAGGCACTTGTGGTAATGATATCATGTTCAGTACCGGAATCTGTAATATGAGAGTTCGATAACTGTGGTTACAGCGTAAAGTTTGTCGTGTCCAAAATCTTGAATCTGAGAAAAATGTGATTAAATACGTAAGGTTTTTGTGAAATCAGTCTTTTTCCTTCATTTAGCTCTTATCTCATATAGTTTTCAGAGATCTTAATGTCATAATTTGTTTATCAAAGTCCCTTTTAAAAAGTGTTAAAAGTCTGCAAATTTATGGATAAATAAACAAATACAATTTTTTTTTTTGTTGGACATACCACACTTTAAACAGGGGAGGGCAGCTACTCCCCCTCCCTAGAAAATAAATTGAACTTTTAAATCTTAATATTACAAATAAGAAAAACTATAAATTAATAGGAGAAAAACCAAACAGGATGAGAAGGAACTATTGTTACCACGCGAAAATGAATGAAAATGGTAATGTTTATTCAATTACCCAACTCATGTATGAGTAACCATCAAATCATACTCATCATGTAAGAGTAAACCAACAAAACTAGCACAAATAAAACCAGAGTGCAGCGAATGGGTCACAACCAATAGAAAATCGAGAAGAGAAGAACTAGTACTGTGCAGAATGCGGATGCACTGCGCATTCACGAATACTCGTACATACCTACTCAAAGGTCTCGAAGCACCCACCTGCCTAATGTGCAACAACACATTTCACAGTATAAAACACTTGATGCTAGATTGTGTACAACGTAATTGTTTACAAAAAAAGGTAAAGCTACCGAAAACTGTGGAAGAAATACTGGGGGATGAAGAGTCTTCGGCCCAAAAGTTATTCCAATTCTTAAAGGAAACAAAATACTATAATAAATTATAAAAAGGAAAAATTAAAGCCAATACAAAAAGTAGAGGCTAAATTGTAAATAAATAAATAATTACCCAACTCACTTAGAAGGGCAAAAAATGAAAATGATGTATGGAAAATAAAAACAAGGAAAGAGGATGGTTAAAGAAAGAAGTGAAATACGCGGTAGGTTAATAAAACATCAACTACAAATTAAATAAAAACGGTATTCATTTACTATATTTATTAAGTATTATATTGTTTGTTTTTATTTCCACTCTACCGTACCTTTGTAATCAGTGGTATGATACATGCCACTGATGCCAAGTAGATCACATTATTTCCCTGTCGGTGCACAGCGTCTAGCATGTTGCAAATCTGCCACCGTCCTCTTCTTCGACTCCTCTGTCCGGTGGCCTCACTGGAACTGATTGTCTTCTACCCAAGGAGAAGTGGGTTAGGCCCATACAGACTAGATTTTTTGGTCTCTAGTTGAGGGAAGACGCTCTCCGACGGTGTGTTGAGACCAGTCTCCCTCAGCAGCATACTTAGTTTCATATAGGCAGTGGAGGCAACAATGACGTGTTCAGCGGTTTTCGGGACTCCCCAACTGGGAAATAGTGAATCGATGTTTTATGCTTAACCAATAGTCCGGGAGGACCCATATCTTCTCTAGGCGTGATCCTATGGTGTGGAAGTACTTCATTAGTCTAGCCTCGTTCGGGGTCGCCACCTACCTCCGATATTAATTATTATATTAACAAATATTGTAATTTTTAAATATCAATTCGTTTTAATAGCTCGATCCCTTCCCACGGTCATAAGAAATTTGCCGATATTTTTTACTAGAAGCAACAAAACTTAATATCGAAAATCAAGGATATGATAGAGATCCAGATAAGATACTGGTTTTGTCATACTTAAGTAACAATACCATTCATTCATAACTTATCCGCTTAATGTCGGCGATAAGCGAGGCAGTGTATGAAGCCGATAGCATTGTTTTATAATAATAAAAATAACGATCGCTTTAAATGTGAATATGCAACTGATAATATAATGACTCTTTATGGCAAATCCAATTGAAAATAATTCATGAGATTTATTTTAAAAAATAAAATCTTGAAATAAAGAATGAAATGAAGATTTATATTCCACAACGGATCCGATAAGTTATGAAATAAAAATATATTTAAAGAAAAACCAAAAGAATACTGATCATAATAATCATAAATTAGCAATAGATAAATGCTTAAAGAGATAAGCATACGTATAAAATTGTACACTCGAAAATGAATGAGCGAAAACATAAATAATATTATTTGTTTTATTAAAATATATATACGAAATATAATGTAAAAAAAAGGTAGTATAATCTGTAATTTTGGTGAAAAGATTTTTATATAAATGTGTTAAAAATTTTCAATGAAGGAGTAAAAAAGACTATGTTGGTCCTTAAAAGTTAACATAGTTATCTAGACACAGTACCTATTAATATTAAAAATAACCAATGATCAAACAGAAAGCTATTGAACTTTTTACTAATAATTAATTCTTCAGCAACTGGATGAATATGTGTCAGTAAAAACATTTATTTATCGAAAAAAAAAATCTAAAGTTTATCAGCATTGACATATTACGTAAGAAACTATTAGGCCATCTTGATAACTAGAACTAGCTCAACTAGATAAAATGTCATATACTTAATACGATTTCATAATAAAAATTAATGAAAAAGTAAATTTAAAAAAGTGAATTAAAGACAGGCACATCAATATTATTCAGTAATAAAACACTTCATTACATTTCAAACAATTTTTTTAAAATAATTCACAAATCTACTTATTAATATTTATAATTATTAATATTTATATGACGACATTTTTATTATTATTTTACAACTTATTGAATTATATTTCCCATCCTTCAAGGACTGTACTATACATTTTTTTTTTTTTATTTCAAGATTCCTTTAAAATTAAATATTTCCAGCTAGATAAAGAGAATAAAGGACCATTCATATTACTTACTACCTAAACCCGGCCACTCTTCTCTGTGGTTTGTTCAAATAATAAATTGAACAGGCAATTCCTCAGCAGGCAGGAAAGCTTTGTATTCTTTAAGAAATGTTGTACAATGGTGTTATTAACATATAAAGTACATATTAGGATTACCGCTATTAGGATTAACAACAACATTGTGTAAGAGTTTACAGTAAATCCATCGGCTACTTTTTGAATTTTGAGGAAACAAACATACAAAAACCCTTGTATTGTTATGTATGCCATTTTGCGTTTTTCCCATTTGGGATATTAATCAATAAAAAGTAGATTAGCTATTCGGCTAAACAGCAGTAGGATGTTCGTAAGTTAATTTTTGACTTAGTAAGATAACAAACATATCTCTTACAACCTTATATATATATATATATATATATATATATATATATATACATATATATAAAATAAACAGGTAAAAAAAATGTGATTAAAAATAGAAAGTCCGTAACTCAGTGTATAATTATCATATTTCCGTGAAATCTTATTAATTCTATAGCAAAGGAAGAACTCTATCATTTCGCAATAAAATAGTGGAAAAAACCGAACAACAATATTTTTATGTTCTTTTTAATATTTTTCCCATTAAATTTTGATATTAGAACATTAAACTAAAAAGACGATATGGCCGCTATGTTGCCTTTGTTTAAAAGTTTCAATTAAATCCACCAGTTAATTTATATTTATATTATAGGTGAGTAGTAGTCAACTGTTTTTCTTTACGATAGGATGATTGATAGACAGGATTTTCAGTTATTTATTTTTTATTTTGGAAACCCTACGAGAGCCCTTGCACTCCGGACTCAGAACCCTTCAGAACTTCAGAACTGATGAAGATCCAGATGTAGGCTTTCAAAAATAAAAAATAAATAATGAAAATCCTTTCTATCAATCAACCTATTATATTTATATATATACGCTTTTAAAGGGAGTAATTATTTTATTAGTATTACAATATCGTATAACTTGGTCGAACCTGGTTCTTACATATAAGGAAAAAAAACAGAATAAGAGACACGACTGCATCTGGCAAGTCCATGAATACAAAGAGGGGGCTGAAAAGGCGCGGGTTGAGAGAACTCCTTTTTTAAACTAACCGGGATATCTTAAGACAAGGAGCTGGATTAATACAACTCCATCACAGGCAATATGTCTTTGAAATTCATAAATAAAAAAAAAAAAAAATTACGATAATATTCTTTGATCGGATGAGCACGTGTAGGTATGTAGTTCTTTGAACGACTTTAAGGACTAAAAGAGAGATTTGGTGAAAAAAAGAGATTTAATTTTACAGTGCATTTTGTTTATTTATTATTTTGTTGTTATTATTATTATTATTTGTTATTATTGTTGCATAAAATTTCTTTTTTACATATCAATTTTTATCTATATAACGAAGGAAGTGTCCTAAGAGATGATTACTTAATCAAACCCCTCAATAAAATTTAGCCCGGCTAGCTCAGTCTGGTAAAGCATAAACCACAGGGATCCATAGAAATATTGACACAGGCCATAAAAAAAAATTGAAAACTTTTTTTTTTAACATTAGACGAGGCTAATACAATGCTTCAGATTGTCTGGTGAACTATATTAATTCATTAAGTTTTATTTTTGTTATGTTTTAAAAGAAGTACGCTGTAATTCATTGACAAATCTTTGGACAGAAAATGGATCGATTTAGGCGAAAATAAATCCACGTTATGTGAATCAAAAACCGCTGAAAGCAAAGATTTGTGTAGGGGTCAGGGATTTTGATGGACCTATGCCAGCCGTCGTAAAACCTGTGTTGAAAACCAGCCTGCCACATCAAAGGCAGTGTACCTTTCAAAGTCAGATGTAACGAAAACAAGCTGCCCAGGAGCATCCAATATCCAGAGATATAAAATATACATTCGACATAAATACCCCAATATGATTTAAATGGAGCGGAAATCGAAATATATAAATTAAATAAGAATTTAAGGAATACGTATAAATATAAATTTTTATTTGACTCTTCTTTTAAAATTCTTTATTATTGTGTTGTTAGTCCTTTTATTCTTTATAAAAGGACTGGAGGCGTCAGAAGAATTTATTTATGTTTGCTTCAAATATATATTTAAAACTAAATTCGATACCTATCAAGTTACCCTATTCTAAACACTATTTCCATTCCACATAAATTTGATCAAAAAATCCTATAAAAGTAAATTGGCAATCAGTATCGGTTAAAACTGTCTTGAAGCAATCCAAAAATAATGTACAAAATCAGTAATTAACAATCGACCTACTCCTCCCATCATATTTGAAGTTAATTCATGCAACCCACAGTTGTCTATTTGTTTTTAAATGAAGGCATAAAACCTGTTAGTTATCAATGTCATGGTTATTGCACATTTCATATCAATAATGCCCCAAATGATATACTTTATTTATGTGTTGTATTAACACTAAATAATTATCTGTTTATTTGCACCCAATAATTAAATAAATATCGCGATATAGTATATAGTAGCCATGTGCCCTATCTTCCATTCTTATAGAAATAAATATTTTGGCTCTATTCAGCTAAGTAAGCATCAAATTATAGATTTTTTAAATGGGAAGGATTGGCACAGGCTATATGGGTTTATGAAAGGTGTTTTAAGCTAAAGAAAATTTTTAAATGCAGAATTTAATTTTAATTAAAATGTAGATTCATAATAGACTAACAGATGTCTAAATTGTATTATCTTTTTTTATGTTAATTGAAGGCCTTTATTTTTTATTTAGAGTTTTTTAAGTTTGTTTTATTCTTTTATTATTTAATTCTAACCTAAGATGTTTATAGAGCCAACTCCTGGCAGACGGTATTAACCATTGTCCTAGTGTGTTTTTATTGTAATATAATAATATATATAACATATTATAATAAAACATAATATAATATAACAATATATATATAAAATATAAATAAAAAAATAATAAAAATAATAATAATAAATAATAATAAAAATATAACATAATATAATAAAACATGATTATCTATCTATCTATCTGTCTAATTAAATAAATAATTATTTAACGAACACTACTACTAAAAACCGACACTAGAAAACACAATGATATTAATAAACCACTAATTCGCGGGGTCCTAGTCCGGCAAAGGCTGTTAAACTTCGTAAAAATCCTTGAATAACAACTTTGTAATAACTAATAATAACTTTGTATAAATAACTAATATAACTTATAACTCAATAACTTTGTATTAACACTAAATAATTATCTATCTATTTGCACCTAATAATTGAATAAACAATTATTTAACGAACACTACTTTAAAAACACCAGAACTAGAAAACACAATGATATTAACGAAACACTAATTCCCGGGGTCATAATCCGGCACGGGCTATTATATTAAACTTAGTAAAAATCTTTGACTATACCGTCCTTCGAATGGGACGTTAAATAAGAGGTCTGAGCCTAAGCGATGTCAGGTACTGGTTACAGATTTCTATCTTAATTATACCTGGATAGGCAAAATTCAGCACTCCCACTAGGGCATAGTCCGAATATATGCTATAGCATAAAGTGACGTTAAATAAACAAAGAAAACAAAATAATATTAATAATAACTAAGTATTACATAAATTCATTTGTAATATTAATATTATTGTTATTCATTTTTTCCCACATCTCCCCCCCCCCCATCTTGATGATGAAGTGATTTGACTCATAAACATAAAATCATCCTTTTTCAGCATAAGTTCATTTAAAAAACGTCTACAGATTATCGATTTCCATTTTCTCCATTAATAATTAGCTGATGGTGCTCACCATATTGTATCTTATTTCTTTCATTTCCTCTTTTTTCTTTAATCTCTTGTAAATTATCTTGTTTATACTTCTTTAATTTCCTTCTTCTGTAACTCCATTACTTTAAAAGGACGCATTCTAAATTTTATATCATTGTTATATTTTTGTAAAACACTATTTTTTCTATTGTTGTTAGCTTTAGCTTTTCACCAATTTCTTTCGTCTTCGTCTACTATAGAGAAGTCCTTCTTACTAATTTAAGTATTAAATGGAATGATTCTTATTATTTAAACGTTTATTTTGCTAATGTTTAAACTTAGACGCACCAGATAGCAATGCTGGCCTAGTGATGTATTTTTAAATTAATATTTTTATTGGGAATGATAGCTTCTTAAGTAGAATCAAATAAATGGTTAAGCCTATTTATCACATTCATGGAACTAGAGATTGTTATTCTTCAATTTTATTTTTAAAAAAATCGCAAATTTTGGGATTAAATATTTGCTGAATAACATTTTCAGAAATAGGTGGCATAATTTTACTGTTTAGAAAAACAATTACATTGAGAAATCTACAATTAAATTTCTTGAAAGTTTGAAAAATTGATTTATTTTTAAATATCATTTTGTAATAAATGTAAAACAAATTAGTAAGAAATATTTTTTTTCTTAAATTATTTATACCATTAATGAAGTATTTCAAAGTGAGTTACAAATAAATATATCCAAGGTTAATCCAGTATTGCGTATTTTATTGAATAAATGGATTGCTACGTATTAATTTCATAAATTGTGCACCAGCCAATGAGTTTATCCTCAATTTTTATTAAACCTATAGGTTTTTATTTTTAGCTTTTTATTACCTGGACTTTTTTATTTTTAACTGCACGTAAATCCAGTGCAAGGTCCTAACACTGGTAAACTATACAAAAACAGGAATGAATGAGGCCCGATCGGACAGCAAAATTTACCGATACTGAACGAGAGAAAATACAGAGGCGATAACCGAAGTATCGGCAGAAAGGGAAGGGGGTGGGGGGCAGTGCAGAATTTTTTTCCTCTATTTTACATCTTACAGAGGAGGAATCGATAAGAGGCTAGATGAGAATTTAATGCGTTATCAATAGGGAATGTTTTTGTCCGCACTGTTTAGCGACCGTACCAAACCCTCCGAAGCTAATGGGATATGACTGATGGCTGTGTTATCCTTCACCTCAGGCAAAACTAGCAGCTTAAGGCCAATATATTTCATTAGCCTTTGTTGCGGGTCCCCCGGGTTCGGGAAATTTTGAAATATGATCCACCTTTAACATCCTCTTTTCATTACTACACCCCACCCCTTTTTTTTTCTTTTTCATAAAATTAGAAGTTTTTCTTAGGCGGGAACGTGGGGCGAAATTCTATCGCTATACAAAATGACGTGGTCATATCCATTGTGTTCAAAACGGAAATTTCGCCGCCTAAATGGGAGGACCTTTTAATATGCATGAATAGCCGATATTAATTTAACAAGTAAGTAAATTACCTAAAATTTTTTGTAATAATATTTACAAAAAATTTACGTAGGTTAGGAGTCAATGTTTTGAAAAAGGGATAGGCACCGTTTTTGAGTTTGTTTTGAACAGGTAAAAAGGAAGGGAAAGTAGATGATCCTATGGACTTCTACGTGATCCATATGAAAATAGACATACAATTTATTATTTGTATGAAAAAATAGCATGTATGTGAAGATATTTGAAACCATCAAATACATCCCATGATATAATGAGAAACAGATATTGCTAGCAAATCTTCCATAATTGCTGGCGAATGCTCCATCGGAAAAGGACGTAGTTTGAAAACTGCCGGCGATTCCTCACGAATAGCCACTTAATGGAATTAGATCGCTGCATTAAACAGTGAGCAGTAATGTAATTTAAAAACTTGGCCTAGCTAGATTACATGGAAGCCGAGAAGGATTATCATATTGTCGGCATACCTGCAATGGAGATGATCTAATGACCACTAACTGGCTCTAAGTAATACCGGCGAAAGGTACAATCATTCGCGCGACTATAATCTTTATCCTTCATTAGTCACGGCCAGGGTCGAAGTTATGTTTCTTGCTTTAGAACGGGTAGAGGAATTAATGCATACGGCAATATTGATATACATATGTGTTATTCTCTCTATACATCTATGTGCTTAATATAGTAATATCCATCAGCAACATTGTTATTACACAGTCATACAACCTATGTATTTTATATATTTATATTACTGTTAACTTTAGTGTAATTTTACCTATGAAACTCGTATAATTTTATTCCATCATGTTTGTTCTTTGTTGGGCATGAATATGAGAACAATATAGTCTCGAAACATCGCCTTAATATAGTTGTTTATTATTGACTGAACCTTAAGAAACCTGTTATAACATTTATTATCAGTATACAAGAATTCATATCCGATATATATATATATATATATATATATATATATATATATATATATATTAATATATCATATATCATCGATACATCATGATGATAACAGTTGTTAGCGAAATTCCGTAAATTAGAGAAAAAGGGGACTAGTGATACTGAAATACGGGTCCGGATCCCGGCCAAGACAAATCTTTTTTTCTTGTTTTCTTCATTAGACAAATGTAATTATTTTCTTGTAAACCGCACATTGTTTTTAATTAATTATAAATAGTTTATTTTTATGATATATCTTTGACATATCAAGCACGGTACGCTTCCACTGCGCCATCGAGCCCGCATCCATGCCGAGTCAATCCTCTCTCTCTACTGATGCCCTCCCCCGATCTCACATATATTTGCGAATTTATAAGAGGGCGTAATTGTGCGTGAATGATAAGCACTATTTATTATTCATATCTTCTCTGGCACTGCAATACACTTCTCCGCCGGTCTTTTTCGATCTAAAGATTTTGCTTTCCAGTCTCTTGCAATCATCTTTTTCATGTTGTCATCCACATCCTCGAGCTATACTTCACGTGGACGTCACTCCCGTCTTAATACTATTACATTTAACAAAAATTTTATAATTTTTTGAATTCAGTTATCGATCATCAGTTTGGCATGGGGTAACTTATTGTTTCTTTGTGGTACGATGGGCCTTTTCAAAAAAAAAAAAAAAAAAAAAAAAGTCTATCAACTAGGTATCCACTACATATTTTTCAAACAGTCTGCTCTCCTGTGATCTTTAATCTGAATGCCTCCGATTTATAAGGCCTCATAAAAAAGACCCGATAAGGCTTTTGCGCCACATATCTTCATCTTTGAGAACAGAGCAACTATTTATATAGATATATAATTTTATGTAGATAATTCTGTTCGACATTTTAACTGCCACTCCATCTCACCGACGTACATCCATTACGTATTCTACTATAGGGAAGTGGACTGTAAAAAAACTTATAAAATCGTGAGTGGGGAATGGGATAAGGCTAATAAAACGGAGGAAGACGGGACTGAGGAAGTGCGTGCCCAAAGCGGAGATATGGATTGGACTGTCCACAAATGGCAGGTGGTGTCCTTTACAGGCAATTACACCATCTTCCCTCCCTCCCGGTATTAGACATGGGAACCGGGAGCCTATCCGCGTCTCGGGTTCCGATTCTTATTAACTGGAGCTACTTTTTTTTTCTACTTTCTTCTACTTTCTTTTCCTCTCAGGTCTAAGGCTGGGAAAGTTAAATAAATAAATTGGTTGTCACTGGAATGAAATAAATTTTCTCCTTGTATCTAGGATTTTCTGATTAGAACTAAATTGGATATTTACTGGTGTCACGATATTCCGCCGAGATGAAAATTAACGTCAAAAATCGATATGTTTCTTTTTAGTCATGACGTATCTGAATATTTTTGTTATTTTCTTTTGAAGGATCGTTCAATAGTATTACAATGAGATCTGTGGTTCAAAACAAGTGAGAAAAACCGATATAAACTAAGTACCTTTTATGGAGATTTTTTTATGAATAGGTACTTGAAGGCTATTTAGAGATTTTTTTCTAAATAAAATCACCCCAAACCACTCAAACTTCAATAAAATCAATGTTTCTTATTCGTAGTTCCAATCTCCTTTTTTTCTTAAGTTTTGTTTTAATCTTTCTTTAAAAAAAAATATTTTCTCATGAAGGTAAGAGACTTGGGAAGTCTTTGATCAAAAAACACATTTCACAGGAAAGGGTAAAAAATCATGAAAATAACGAATTCTCTATTCATAAATGAAAAATACATGGGACTCTGGGGTCACCCGTCAGCTTAACCAACTACTACATAGAAGGTCTTAGGCTACGCATTGTCAGGTGCACGTTGAAGGTCCCTATCATAATAATACCTTGATTGGCAAAATTCAGGACTCCCACCATCAGTCCGATAAGCCAAAGCATTATAAAGTGACGCTAAATAAATGAACAAAGAGAAGACTCTACAAGGCGAATTTTAGTTTGAGGGTGTTTAGTACAAAAACATGGTTCCCAAGTACGTTTTTTGCGAATTTCCCATTTTCTGCCGCAGTGTCACTTCTAGGAGTGACAATTGACAGACTGACAACCGCAAAAAAATCTAAAAAACAAAATAGAGTTTTTACTATTAATAGATAAATAGCATCATCAGAAGAATTATTATTGGCTTCCTTGTCTTCTAATCTGCAGTTGGCCCTTTCTAGACACCAGTACACGAATTCCTGAAAAGGATTAAAACAGCAACTTTTATGGTTTTTTGGATCCCCATTTTTTTTGTCAGTAAAAGGAATGCACTTATAACAAATTAATATTAAAATTCATCTGTAGACATCTAATGTAGTAAACTTAGTTCAGAAACATTGTTGATGAATGGGACCAGATGAAAGACAAATTGTCCCTTGAATTCATATTTTTACCAGTAATTCATTATCTAAGGCCAATATCTTATCCACATTCAACACTACTAGCAATTAATTTGTTATTCCCATACTAATGTTAAAAAGATAAAATAAAATTCACTTTTAATAAAATCGCCTGAGAAAAAAAAAAAAAATCGAAACACTAAATGGTTTAGACTGGGACGTGAAGTAAAAACCGATGCTTATTTCTGTTACAACTAAGGGTCCAGACTTTTTTGGAACTGTTCCATGACCGTATTAGTACGTAATCACATGTTCTAGATGTGACGAGAATGTTCCGGGCCCTTCTGGGATTTTTAGATTCCCGACTGAATATAAGACGGGATAGACTAGGGGCTTAGTCTTATTCTGTGCATCTAAGCCGAAGATCAATTCCGAGTCACTGTTCCATTAGTTGTAGTTACTGTTTGTAACGCTGTTATTAGTTTAATTTTTCATTGTTTTAGTTTTTTTGACGTTGAAAGTTATAATTTTATGTCAATGAGGAATCTCCCTCCTGACCACGGTTTAACCGGCAGGAGACGCCCTCGGTAATCCGATGTCGAGCAAAAGTAATAAGAGGTAAAATAAAAGGGATTTGGGCGGAAGGGGGAATAGCCATAGTGGAAAAGAGATTTATATAGATTGTAATTGGGAGGAGAGGGACCAGGGATGCCGGGCACGTCCTATGCTGCATTACTCGGCCGCTGGGACATCACTTCCCGGCCAACTCCGCTCGCTGTCCGCCCGCTCTCCATCGCTCGCTTATCACTAAGCTATATATAATACCAATAATAATAAAACAAAAGTTCATACTAAATAACAAAAGCTGAACGAACCTTCGGGTTCGATGCCGACACCACAACTCCATCCACTGCCCGCAATCAGTAGATGGAGGTGTGTGGGGAAAAAATAGAAAACTCAACTCAGCTGCTTGTCTAGAATAGTTCTCTAATCCATGAGCTGGAGATTCTTTATTTTACTCTTATGAATAATCCTTTTAAAAACAGGTAACAAATATATATGTAGTAAGAAAATTTTCTGAAAAATATTCTTCTTCTTCATCGTTTAATGATTAAAAATATTTCTTTCTAATTATAATATTTTGCAATATCCTCTACTTTTTTCAATATATAACTGAGTTAATTATTATATGAATGCTATTATGTTCAATTTATTAAGGTATGGATGAATACTCAGCATGTATTTTATTTAATTATATAATAAAAGAATTTCAATCAACTTTAAAAGGAAAAAAAAACAGAGACTGGAGAAACAAAAAAAATATGGATTATAAATATAGGTGACACGGCAAGCTAAAATTATGAGGGTATCTTAGAAATGATCCGATTTTATTTTTAAAAAGTGCATTAGGTCCTAAAAATAATTTTTAAAATGATGAATAAGATATCTTCCGTTTCTCATAACTTCTATATCAATTCTAACAAACGCAGGATCTTTTCCACTTTTCCTTAAAAGCCTGTTGAAATTTTTAAGTGGCAACAGAGCTTTATCGACCTGTTATAACACTGTTTATTTTTTTTTATAACTGAATTTGAGTTAATCTCATAATTAATTTACGATTGCTTAACTCTTCTCAAAAATGGAATGTTTCGTGAGGAATAATAAGATAATGCAAAATTAACAGGAAAGAAACTTACATAATTCATTTCAAAGAGCCGACATTGCATTTCCATCAGAGTTTTTCAGCCATTGCTGATTTCTTAGAACTGAAATTTCATTCATTAATAAGAAATAACGCTATTACGTCATTTTAATCTTATGTTTTGATTACACGGAAACATTGAGATTAATATAATGGTTATGCATTATGATAATTATAAATAATCTAAATGCATTCGAGAAATCAAATACATTAAAAAACTGAAAGAGAAATATGGAATCTCTAACAACAAAGTATTCCCTCCATAAAGTTGACTTGATACTTGACAATACTTTGTATGGACAATAATGGATGCCACAGCCGTGTAACTAAAGGCTGCCAAGTTTGCATGGTTTAATTACAAGGGAAACTTGCCCACGGGTCAAGCTAATAGAGTTTCCAATTTCACTTCCAAAAGTAGCCTTGCGGTTAAGGGCTCCTATGCTTCGTCGCACACAAGAATTTTTTTGAATGCCAATTTCCTAAAATATTGGACAAAAAAGGAAGCAAAAAACTATTAAAAAATAAAAAACTATTTTGGGTGATATGAAAAATGTAAAAACCATATACATATTACATACATAATGTAATGTAAAACCATATGAAAAATGGTTAAGACAGTCACTTAATAAAGTTATGCGATGATTCAGAGGTATTCCAAATTAAAATTAGTTTCACAGTTTAACTCTGCAAAGTATGCACTTTACAAAACCAAGTCTGAAACTTGCATGTTTATATTCAAATATTTATAAACTTAAATGGGAAAGAAGATGACTTGTGGACTACATGACAAATTGAAAAGAAACTCTCATACTTGAAAACTAGACAAAAACTGAAATGTACCCTTACCTGCTCAAACCATTATGGACATACGCCTCACAGATTTTACTTACTCCAGAAATAACATACTCAAAAAAATAAAAAACTTTCACTTCAAAATATAGAGACTTATTTTTTTGAAAGCATGGGGCCCACTGAGAAGTATCCGAGAGGTAGCCCGAGACGGAAATGGGAGGATTACATGAAGGTAGATCTTTCGAAGTTGGGTCTGGACGGCGCAAGTTTCTTCTCCTTCTAACTTCTATGAAGTCCCTGTGTAATATTATGTTGTTTTATTATATTTGGCTACTCAAAACTGACTGACGATTCTATGTTTATTTACGTTTGTTCTAAGGTTCACGTATAGTTCTGACCTGCTTAAACTACTAATATTTCGGTATTCTTCATTGTACCTAGAGCTGAGGACTGGATTTATATCGGAACTGATGGTTTAATTTTTGAATCTGTTAATTACATCTTTGAGGTGCAGATGAACAGCTTCAAGATTGGGATTGTTCCGTTCAAGAATCATGGACGAACCTACTTTTGCTAGTTAAGGAAATTTTTAACATGGTAACTAGTTAAAAGAAGTTTTGTTACTTCTATCCAAATCTTTTAATCTGTAATAGCAAATCCTAGATAGTCTATCTTCTTGCATTTTTAGTAAGGGTATCCAACTTCCATACTTTTGATTCCAGGCTCTGAATAGAATATACAATTTGGAGTAGGTATATTTCGGCCAGTAATTAATCTGCTTTACGTTAGTTGTAATTGTTTCTGGGTTATTGCAATATTGTGGAGGCCATATTTCGGAACTATATAGAAGAGTTCATTCATTGAATATGTTTAGCATTATAAAATAGGTAATATTTTAGTCAAGAAAAGGCCATTAATTTAGCAATCATTATAACGTGTGGTTTCTAGAGTTTAAAAAAAAAAAAATCAGTACATAGCGGTGAAGCAGTTAGGACAGGAAAAGGATTGAATAAAGAAAAATATTTCAAAAAGACAGTTAAAGGTCAGTTGGTAACGAAATCTGCAAACAGAACACGTCCCGGCTATCGAGATAAAGTAGGGACATAGAGAACACACATAGCCCGCTTCGCACTTTTTATACACAGGAGGAGTCTTATCTTATCGCCTCTCTAGCGCCGCTTAGGGCTAAGTGATTTTACTCCATGTCATGCTTCTTTATCCAGTTATCGCTTCTAGGATGTGGTTATCGAAGTCAAGATCGCACCGAATGGCTAGGACTAGGTTCTAAACTCATAGAAAAACTGGAACAGTTAAAAAATACAAACTAAAATGTTAAAAAAATAGGTATGTGCCAAGCCATTGGGCTTGCTAAGGCTTTCATTGATATTGAAACGTGAAACAAAAAAAAAGAAGAAGAAAAACATATTTGAAATGAGTTCTAGACTTGTTGGAACAAACAGTTCAAGTACATGTTCGTGACTTTCCGAGTAACTTTTAAGCTTGTCTGGAACGTTCTAATTCGGACTAAATATAAAGAGAGACGGACTTGAGAGGTAGTCTTGTTCTGAAGCTCGAATCATATGGTTATTTTTGTGTTACTGTCTCGTTACAACTAGATACTTTTTGTAACCTTGTTAATTATTTGAGTTTATATTGTTTGTTTGGCATTGTAAATTATTATTTTTTATATAGCTACAAAATTATAGCAACCTAGAATACCTGGGGTCGCAGGTTTGCGTCCCGCGGTGGCCCTAGAATTGTTAATGGAAGTAAAAAATCCTTGGCTATGCCGTCCCTCGGATGGGACGTAAAATGGAGGTCCCGAGCCTGAACGACGTCAAGTACTCGTTAGGACTCTCTACTTTTTAGGACTCCGATTAGCCTAGAGGCATAAAAGGACGTGAAAGAAACAACAAACAAACATATATTTTAAACCCACAAAGTTTTACAATAATTTATTCAGTTCACCTTTTAAGTCAACCGGAATCAGATCTAACTCCCGGAAGAAATCAAAGGAAGATATAATTCTTAACTTAAATGTTTTTCTCAGATTCCTCTCGTTTATAAGTTTATAAGTTATTATGGTCTAGGGGAGGCTCTTGTAGTTTTTAGTAATAGTCGATATGAAAAAAAAAATTATAAACGGTGTGACTATTACCTTTTCCAACCAAAAAATATCCGCTTCCAAGGCGAATTACTAGTATTTGCTGATTTTTTTCAGCCCTGGTGGTCAATAGTTTGAGGGGGTACTTCTACATCACTAATTAAGGTAGTTTTATTTTCTTCGTAAATTCAAAATATCCCAGCGTATAAGAAGTACTTTATGTCCGTTATTTTCTGTCCATCCCGACAGACAACATTATACCAACAGACAAAAATATTACAAGGCCGTTTTGTTCGTGCTTCTCTGGTATACATCGTATATAAGGTATTTCAACTTTGCCCAGTTGCCCAAATGTCCTGCACATGGACTTTATTGTTATTGTTAATTAATGATTACAAACATTTTAACTTTTAAATCAATGGTTTGCAATGGGAAAATGAGAAAAAAATAAATACAAAATGAGAGAACCTGATCATTATTGGTATATCTCAAGACTGCCGAGAATGTTCTCCGGCAATAAATATTGGATTTAAAAACCTGGAGTTTTTCTCGGTGAAGCATAGCAAAATTGTTTTAAAATGCAAAAAGGATAATTTTCGTATTTTAACAGCCTTCTTCCAAACGAACCATAGAAGAGAAGCTTCCAAGTTACATTTATGAAAAATCTATTTTATGTGGCTAGAGAATACTAAAGCGGGTTGTTCTATGGGGGTTAAAATGACCTACGTGGTTGAAGAGCCGATTTTGTTATAAATAAATAAATGAAGGATATTTCAAATTTACTTATTCCAACCACAAAAGTAAATATTTATATATTACTCGGTACAAACGTCCTGAAGCTAGGAAAGTTACCCACAATGAAATAATTTGTAATTGAATTCAAGCTGTCAAAACGATTTAAATAAATGATTTTGTATTATCTGAATGAAGAACGGTACATAATTTAACAATGATATGAAGATGGCAGATGGAACTTAATTAGGGAAGAACATTTCCTGCCTAGAGGCACAAGGAACAATTATTGAACGGACAGAGAGAGTTCTTGAAGGTAGAATTATTAATCGGGTATGAGGAGGAGGGGCGAGAGGGGGGTAATTTATTTTAAAACCGCGACCGGCCTGGTAGTGACAAGCCACTCATCCACGAGCTCCTAACAAATTCCCCTCAACAAGGGCGATTCGTTCGACAGACCCTCGCCTCTTTGTATTCCTTCTTTGTCGGTTTGTTGAAAAACGATCCTGTCAATCGCTAATTTTCTAGATATGTACTCCCCCTACCTCTGTGGCAGGTATTAGGGGCCACTGTGGTAATAGTCCTATGTCCAAATACCTCAGCTCTCTTGATGAGTAAATCATCTGAAATCCTACCAACTTATCAAATATAAGATTTGTAAAAATGAAATGATAATATAACACCATAGTGGGTTGAAATAATTTTATTAAAGCAATATTATAATACAAAAATATCAAACAAACAATTAAAACTCAAATTAGTAACTACGTCGACTAGTCGATTGCTTGTCATATTTGGTCCGCGATGGACCACCCAAGAAAAAAGGATGGTCCTTTTGGAACGCCAAGAACGTTCCAAACATTTGATCTCGTACTATTATTATATGACTGTAATCGTTCCAGAAAATTCTAGAACTTATACAACGTAACAAAAATAAACATCTGTTATGGTTTTACGTCACAATAAAACTTTACTTTCATAAAGTATTTCACCAAGAATTTCACCAATTCCTTTCCACACAACTCAAAAAAAAATCAGTCTATAATTTTTCAGAGAATGACAAACAAGGGTTAAATGATAACACTCTTAAACGGGCTTTAAAACTCTTTTAATGAATGAGATGGGTTTAATAGTTCAAAAATAACACTCATGCACTCGTCATTTTGTTTAAAACCATCACTGTACAAACTCTATGAAGAGACCCAACTGTTTGATGCAGAAGCACTTATGTGGTAGATGTGTGGAAAAATATATCGACAAGCCGTGAAGTGAAATTTAAACATAAATCAATGGCATATAAGAAATAGAACTTGTTAAGATATTATTAAGAAGGGGTCACCTTGTGGTGTAATGATTAGCACAGTTATTTCACAGACGGTCGCGGGTTCTTAGTCTACCAGGTGGCCCTAGGATGTTTTAAAGTGAATAAAAAATCCTTGGGGTGAGGCGTAAAATAAAGGTCTCGAGCCTTAGCAATGTTAGGTATTTGTTAAAAATCCTTATTCACATTAAATGGATAGGCAAAATTTGGTACCACCTATAGCATGGTCCTAATGCTACCAGGTCTGCAAGTTTAAAATGTCGTTTTAATTCCAATAGAATGCGCTCTTAGCCTATTGAAGGATTTGCTTATCTCTAAACGCTATTTTGTTTGTTAGTCATTTGTTTACAAAAGTCAGTTGTTTTTAAGTCGTTAACGTGGACGTATCATACCTTTCTTTGGTGTTAAAAATGTCTAATTTCAAGCCAAATAAAGAGCATTTGCGGCATGTCATGATTTTCTTATTCAATCAAAAGAAAAAGGCATCTGAATGTCATCGAATTCTTGTTGAGACTTATGGCGATCTTGCTCCAACCGTCAAGACATGTGAACGTTGGTTTCAAAGTTTCAAACGTGGTGATTTTGATGTTACTGATAAAAAACGAGAAAATCGACCAAAAAAGTTCGAGGACGTCGAATTGCAATCTTTATTAGACGAAGACAATACCCAAACCCAACAAATGATGGCAGAACAGTTGAATGTCACTAGGCAAGCCATTTCCGATCGCCTGAGAGCTATGGAAAAAATTCAAAAGGTTGGAAAATGGGTTCCACATGAATTGGACGAACGACAGATGGAAAAACGAAAAACTGTGTGCGAAATGCTGCTTTTACGCCACGAAAGAAAGGGTTTTTTGCATCGAGTTGTAACTGGCGATGAAAAATGGATTTATTTTCAGAATCCCAAACGAATAAAATCATGGGTAACGCCAGGACAACCATCCACATCGAGTGCAAGACCGGATCGTTTTGGGAAGAAGACAATGCTGTTGTGTGGTGGGATCAGAAGGGAGTAGTCTACTACGAGCTTCTCAAACCCGGCGAAACAGTCAATACCGACCGCTACCGACAACAAATGATCAATTTGAGTCACGCATTGATCGAAAAACGCCCAGAATGGGCTCACAGGCACGCCAAAGTCATTCTTCAGCATGATAACGCTCCTGCACATTCAGCCATATTGACTAAGGAAACGATTTCTTCGCTTGGTTGGGAACTACTACCCCACCCGCCGTATTCACCTGACCTGGCGCCTTCTGATTATCATCTCTTCTCATCGATGGGACACTCATTGGCTGAGCAACACTTTAACAATTTGGAGGATGTAAGAAAATGGCTCGATGAATGGATTTCAAATAAAGATGAAGCATTCTTTTGGTATGGTATCCATAAATTGCCCGAGAGATGGACAAAATGTGTAGAAAGCGAGGGCCAGTACTTTGAATAAAATATATTATACTTTTTTTTTAAATTACTGTGTATATATTTTAAGAAATAAACGACATTTTAAACTTGCAGACCTGGTAAGTAACGTTAATAAAGAACAATATACCTTAATGATGGGGAAAAAAAAATCAAAAATGTAGGCAAAATTTAAAATTGTCACTTCAGGCACATCAGGACAGAAATGGCCATCGTGCTTCCAAAACAAATAGAACACTCCACAAAATAATACTAAAATTGGTAATTCCCAAATCTATACACGAGAGAAAACTCCGTTGTAAATACACATTCAGGACTTCTCAAATTTCCCCACCACAACAGTAAAAATGCACACTGCATCGCCTCTCTAAATGCATGTCATCATCTAGAATTGGCAAAGGTTCCTGAAGTGCCCGGCACATTTGAAATATGGTTTATCCGTTTCGGTTCCCAGACTTTTTGTCTGCGTATTGATAAAAAAGGAAGGAAAAAAGATTTTTTCCTTTCTGTTTCACCAAAACATGTAGATATGTATTGAAAGTTTAGTTTATCTTAAAATTTAGTTTACTCAAGCGGTATCGCTTCGTGTAAATTGTGGTTTGCTATTACTGAATTGAGTTGAAATAAGTTTTCCAATTTCTATCTTATTTACCATAGTTCCTTTCAGAGTTATTTCAAACGATAGGAGTGACTGAGATTGCAAACATCACTTTCTTGAATGGAGCCCTGACGAAACGTCTAAATTGTAAAATTCAGAACTGAATCAAATCCGAGCGGCTTCTAGTCGGGGCCTCGGAGTAGCGAAAACCCCCTTCCTCCCCTTATACAAAGTTAATTGATTCCGACCGGCGCAGAGATTTAAATAAAACCCAAATTTCAAACCTCATTAAAGGCTCCGAAATGAGGGCCGGAGGAAATAGATTTATCCTAAAAGGGGATTTTGAACTTAATTTAATCCCGAGCAAACTCGGTTAAGGTTAGCCTTGTTAGAATAATAGAGAGCGGTGGTGGTAGTAACCAGGATCTCCCCCGCAACCATTAGATCGGAATAATGGCCATGAGGTGGGGGATTGGACTGGGTTAACGGAACCGAGACTTACCGGCGTCGCATTTCTTACTGATTTACCGCAGATTATAGTTAGCTCTTCCCCAGGTAGCTTACTGAAACTCATAGGTGTATCTGAGACCTGGTCGTTAGCGTGGGATATATTTCACTTAACATGGTCCCAGGAACATAGCATGGATTAATGACAGTGATTATTGGCCTTAACCTGGAATTACAACGGAAGGTTATCAGTAACATGTTTCTAACTATTTGAACTGCTCAATAGCGGAATGCTGCAAAACGAAACTCGTTCCTAACTTAAATGTCAAATCACGTTGAAGTCTCCTTTTTTTTTTTTTTTTTAACGCAAATTATTCCTTACATTTTTTTTTCAATTTTTTTTTTTGTTTGAATGGCTTTTCAACTTTTGAACATTTATAGCATACTTTATTTCATTGATTGAAATGCAACATAAAAAAAAACACCCATTGGTATAAGGTTGCATATAGTCATGTAATAATATATCAATTCAAGGCTAGAAAAACGTAATGTAAGGGTCACTTATGGTGTAGTGATTAGCATAGCCAACCCCTGAATCCAAGGAAAGGGGGTGAAAAATTCTTGGATATGCCGTCCTTCAGAGGGGACATAAATGGTCCGGATGTTCATGTCAGCTTTTCGTTGAAGATCCCCATGCTAATTATTCCCGAATAGACAAAATTTAGGCCTCTAAATATAGCATCAACCTACGCTAAATAAATAAATAATCCTAGATTACATAATAAAATTCGACTGAGTAATTCGTATTTAGTTCAATTACCGGCTTTCATTATTTAATATTCTGTAAAAACATTCCCGAGATATGGGGTCAAATGGGTTTTGGCTGCGCTAAAAGGAATTCATGATGTATAGAAATTAAAAGAAGAATAATTGAAGCATGGAAATGCATAAGTGTATAAGTGCCTTTGAGAAAATTTTCCAGAGATGATATGGCTTATACCCACTAGTTGAACTACTACTAAGTTTGGCGCTTTCCCCTATGCTATCTTTCAAACGTTCAATGAACTACTTATTAACAACTAAAAATTAATTATATCCATTTCTGAAGAATGATTTTGACACACATAACAATTTGGCAAAAAAAAATCTTTATATATTTGTTTGGCACTTATAGCCTTACGCACTTCCACGGTTCAATTCTTAAATATTTTATGAAGATATAAATGTATTTTACTTACAAATCCATGGATATTACAAGACAGTTATCAAATTTTAGGCACATACCTGTAACAGAAAATATTATTGCATCATTAGTTACATCATAAGTTACATAAAAATTAGTTACAAACCAAGTTTAATTTAATTTTTTTTTTATTTATATTTTTGTCAAATAAATAATGAACTCAATTGAATTTTTGCTTTCTGGTCATGTATTATAATGTCTGGAGTGATGCGTCTTCGTGAGTTCGAATCGTCAAAGGTAAAATACTTTTAAGACAATATAATATGATTTCGTTGAATTAAGTATAAAAGGATTGAGATGGTCATCGATCAAGAAATAAGTTAGATTTATAGTAAGTAAATGAGTATTATTTTATTTTTATTTTAAAGTTAGCGGTAAAAAATTCTTTCCCTATCCAAATACCACTCATTAGTCATAATAATTGAATAATGCTACGCAAACATCCGCAATGGAAAAAAAAAAAATTATCCAAGACATTCCAAAAGGAAGAGGTTACCAAAATCGAATCTCGCTTTGATGTCTAGGTACCGAGAAGAAGGCTGATGTGGTCAGTATTATTTATAGAATTCGGTTTTCTCTAGTGAGCCATTGATTGTTTTTTTTTTTTTAAATGGTCATCTATTTCCCTCGAAATATTCGTTGGGCATCGTCCAGGAGACCTTCGAAAAAAGATCTGATGCTGTCTTGTAAAGAAACCTGGTTTTCCACTGACGTAAGAAGCGAATTATTACATCACAAGCAAGAAATACATTTTACTCAAAAGAATCAGCAACTTTTTTTTTTCATACTTCTAAGGCGAAAAACTTAATAATTTACCAGAAATAAATGCCTCAGAATGCCTTAGTGCTTCAAGTTAAAGGTTACTTGGCAATGCGAACCGCATCGTGGTATGACCACTTTTCCCAGTCCGCATATAGGAGTGCTATTCCCCCTTTTTAGGGCTGAGTGGGTCCCTAAAGGGTCGGCTCGGACTAAGGTCAACCATAGCAGAGGCAACGAATAATAAATGGCACCTCGATCCAACGGGTCTCTAAATCGTGAGCAGCCCAGGGTTGTTGCTAGCACTGGTTGATTCCCTTTGAGTAAATAATAATTGACGCTTCGATCAATGGGAAGCTGAGACTAGGCTGCGCATAAGCCATAATATTCTGCTTGTACGCAATACCTACAATTCGAATAATCCATGTAAACGCCAAATCAAGAGAACGAGATATTTTAAATAAGTAGACAAATTCTTTAAAATAATCATTAGTTCAGCTGAGACTTATTGATGTTTTAGTGATAACCAATAATTATCCAATATGAAATAGATAAATGAAACTTTATCCTCATAACTTGTCCCTTTCTATTGAATAGGTTTTCTTCCTTTAATTGCGAATCCTACAAATAAACCAATACCCAAACAGGAATACCTAGAATAAAATATCAACTTTTATTTGCCAGAAGAGCTAAAGCAATCTATATTTATTCTTAACAATTTTTTCTATCTATGGAAGTCCTCACCTGTTTTGATGCCACTATGCAGTTCAGGAAAAATAGACCATCGCTGGAAAAAAAAGTACCTTAAATAAAATTTTAGTCATAAATTTGTCTTAGTATATGATTCCACGTCTCCAGAGTCTCCCAAATAAAAGTCTTGTATTGTAGAGGCAAATTCAACAAGGAATAAATAAATAAATAAAACCGTACCACTTCTTCTTTAATCATGCATACACTGTAACCTAAACAGACGTATTATAAAGAAATACGAATCTAGAAAAAAAAAGTTATGGGGATCAAATGAGAAAATCTGTTCAAAAATGAAAATGAAATCCATGGTCAGACTAATAAGCTAAATATTTCAGTATTTCATTGCATTTCTGTTCATTGATATAAAATAAACCTTTCTCTCATATCTGTATATGAAGTTGTAGGTACTAGATTTAAGAAAGCGGGATAATTCTATATATTATGAACTTACCAAAACTATTTTATTGATCATCAATCTATACTATAATTATAAAAAAACTCAAGTTAAATTATTTTATGCGCTATATACATTTATTTTTTAATGCTTCATGATTCCTTTTGTCGTAAATAATGTATCATGAAATGAATTAATTACAAAGAATACATTAAAAAATAGTTTTAAAAAAGGAGAATAATGAGTGACACCTTTTACATATTATAAACCATTTACATTCAGCTATACATCGCTAGCCTCCGAACTCAGCCTATCAGGCCCACCACAGATGAGTGGCTTAGGACGATAATTCCGCCTTCAATTCGATTATATTCTAGGACAGGCCGGCTTACGATTTATGAGACTTTAGCTTCCTGAGGAGTTGAAAACTTGAATTTAGGCCCAAAAGTCTGAAGGTGGTATTAAAACTAAATTAGAAGGAATTTGATGTTTAAATTAGGTATACTAAATCCGATATAAAGGGTGTTTTAAAAGTTTAATTACTTCATTAGTGTTATTTGGATATTTTAAATTTTAATATAGAAACACCTGGAAATCCTCAATTTTATTTGTTAGTTTGTAAAATGGATACAACTTCATGTATTGCCTTTCCTTTCAATGGTGTGACTATAACAATTATAGTTCAACGATGATATATGAAAACCATTGAGTAAGTATATAATAAAGGATTTATAAAAATGTCATCCCTTTCCTGAAAGAGAAATTCCGCGAGACCTACGGAGAGAGAGGATTCACCGTGATACCTCTGGTGTTCGGGTCTCGCGGAACATTTCCCAAAACAACAAAGAGTTTTTTAAAAGACCCAGATTTCAGTATAGGTGATGTAGGTTATTGCATAGAGCATACTCTTAACACCTTGAGCTATTATTATTTGTTTATTTATGACAGCTATTATTTCACATGATTTTGTCTCAAATCTTAATGACAGTTATGCAATAGCATTTCTCAGTGTTACTAAATATTACTATATCTCTATATCATAGAGAATGAATAATAAAATAACTTGAAATAGAAGAAGGTAAAACAAAAAATAGAACAACATAATAAATTTCATGTCCTTACACCTGATATAGTATGCTGTGTAACTTGCTACCCTATAAAATATGGCAGAACTACTTTTCAATAAAGTACTTTTCCATCAGAATTATAAAGCATGACATCCACTATCTAAGAAGGTTTATAAATATTTAAAATATGTAGATACACCATAATAGATCAAAATTTATTTCAGAATTGACACAATAAGTTTATCGTTAATCAGTAACTTTAAAAAAGCACAGATAGCATAATTTTCTCATTAGTCGCAAAATCAAAAAACGACACATTATTAATATCATAGCCATAAGATTCTCCAATGTATCGGTTGTTTCAATTTTTGAATAAAACTTCATACTTGTATAACTCCTTTAATAGATTCTCCTAAAAATACAAATTAATAAGAGACGTTCATCCAGAAAAATAAGTCTAAACAGTGTACTAAGTCTAGTAAAACAAACTGGACAAGAACAGAGGAATAGCACAGAATAAAAATTTTAGTAGCCGCTGAGTACCAAAGTAGCTCGAAATATTTATAAAATTAAATAATAATAAAGGCTAAGCAAACCCGAAGGCTCAGTGCCGACATCACTATTCGGTCCCTAGACATCTCCATTCACCGACATAAAATCTACCTTCGACAGACATGGCAATCCTCACACCTCTGTCTCGGCCTATCCATCGGACGATATCTTTTTGCCACCGCGCTTATTAATCTTTTTTTAAATCGTTTTCGCAATTTTACTCGCCCATTTTATCCGCCACGTTATATTACCGGGTACAGTTCAGTCAATAAGACTTGTAATGAACATATTTGATCTTTATGATATGATACAGAGATATCTCCCGATTGATCTTCTACTGTTAGAATCTTAAACTATTTTTTTTTTTTTTTTGGGGGGGGGGGGGGGGTGGCTCTCAGGCATAATAATCAGGATATGAACGTGTTATAGAAAAACTTTCCACATTATTATTTTTAACATATCAGTATATCTACAATCAGAAAGTTGTTTCACTCTGGGTTTTTCGGAGTTAGTTCTTTGAAGATAAGACATTCGCGGGGTAGAGTTGCATGGTTTTTATCTTTTATCATGCCAAGGCTACTTACTACTAATATAACACCGCAACAACTTAATACTAGAAATCCCCCAGGGGTCGATCGATGCTTGATAAGCAACATATGTAGATTGTGTAATAATCAACAAAGAAATCATAACAACACTTATAATTCATTTTCCACTTTCTTTGTTCTGAAGCCGCTTTGAGGTGTGCATAGTGTATGATAAGTATATGGTATGAAGCAACACCCGTAAACTTAAAAAGGAAAAATATTAAGGAATATAATATGAAAAATGGACTTAACTGCATAAATTGCAGTTATCGAGTTTATCTGTCGAAGCAGGGGAGCGGTGGGGGGGGGGGTAGATAGATACGCTCGGAAACGGGAAGCCTTCCTTCCTGGTGATTACTGCCCCAAGACAATAAATCAATTATCTGATAGCCGCTATCGGCTTCCCCTCGCTTGTATCGGCTTCCAATATTGTCCGCTACTTCGAGGCCACCGGCGAAATTTCTGCTCTTTTTACAAATATTCGAAGTTTCGGCCTATGTACAAATTGGCAAAGCATAGTGAGGATTTTGAAACGTTTTATTCATTGAGGATCACATTATATTTGTTATATGTTTTCCATCTTTTCCCTTTCTAAGATTACAACCAGGCTATTAATTTTCATTTTTTCGACAAGGAACCATCATACTAGATTTAATAGAAGAGGTTAACCAGTGAACAAAAAAAATAACCCCTTTATTTTACGAGATTTTCACGGGCCAGGGTTGAGGGTATGGGGTTAATTGCGAGTAGTGAAACAATAACCGGCACTCGGGATTTGAACCCACTAACTTCGGATAATCCTTGATCACCCGTCAAGCGTCACACATAGGGGTATTTGACAGGTCTAGCTGGCCAAAAATCAGTTTCACAAAATGCAGCGGAGGTGGGAAAACCTATTGAATGTTTAATTAGAATAGTTGGGGATTCAAGTCAAAGTCATATATCGCTTCTCTAGTTGAAAGGATTAGAGAAAAAAACAGTTTAAACTGGTCTGTTAAACTTCTTTTCTTTTGTTTCGCATCAAAAGTAACTTTGTGAGTGCATAGTTAAGTGCTACTTGTAAGCAATCAGATTTTTTTTTTTAGACCCTCTCATTATGGATTGTGAAAGACCAGGCATGTATCTATGTTATAGCAAAATATTATTAATTAAAATATAGAATAAGGCACTAAAAAAAAAAAAAAAACGAAACATGCCCTTTATTTTTTGCTGCTTGTTACTGTGAATTTCAACATTCGATGATGATTTAGTTATACTTCCCGATGAGTTCCGATAACTTTTTTAACATGATGGTTGTCCATATTATGTAGTAAAGAAATATTAAATCAATAGCCGCTAATCAAGAAAATATTGATTTTTTTTCTCCAAAAATCTAAATAAAGAAGCAAAATGTCAATAACTTTGTGAGTACCTAGTTCAGTGCTCCCTGCAACCGATCCGATTTTTTTAGACCTACTCATTATGGATTGTGGGAGACCAGGTTTGTATCTATGCTATAGCGTAATATTAATAATTAAATATAGAATACGGCTCTAAAAAAAAAAATATGAAAGATGCTCTTTTTTTTTTTTTTGATGCTTGAATTTCAACATTCGATAAGGATTTAGTTATACTTTCAGATGAATCCTGATAATTTTTTTAACATGATTGGTTGTCCACATTATGTAGTAAAGTAATATTAAATCAATAGCGGCTAATAGCCGCTAATCTGGAAAATATTGATTTTTTTCTCCAAAAATCTAAATAAAGAAGCAAAATGTCAATAACTTTGTGAGTGCATAGTCCAGTGCTCCCTGTAACCGATCAGATTTTTTTAGACCTAATCATTATGGATTGTGGGAGACCAGGTATGTATCTATGCTATAGCATAATATTAATAATTAAAATATAGAATACGGCTCTAAAAAAAAATATGAAAGATGCTCTTTATTTTTTTTTTTGACGCTTGAATTTCAACATTCGATAAGGATTTAGTTCTACTTCCCGATGAGTCCCGATAACTTTTTTAACATGATTGGTTGTCTATATTATGTAGTAAAGAAATATTAAATCAATAGCCGCTAATCTGGAAAATATTGATTTTTTTCTCCAAAAATCTAAATAAAGAAGCAAAATGTCAATATACTTTGTGAGTGCATAGTTCAGTGCTTCCTGTAACCGATCAGATTTTTTTAGAGCTACTCATTATGGATTGTGGGAGACCAGGTAAGTATCTATGCTATAGCATAATATTAATAATTAAAATATAGAATATGGCTCTAAAAAAAAATATGAAAGATGCCCTTTATTTTTTGCTGCTTGTTACTGTGAATTTCAACATTCGATGATGATTTAGTTATACTTCCCGATGAGTTCCGATAACTTTTTTAACATGATGGTTGTCCATATTATGTAGTAAAGAAATATTAAATCAATAGCCGCTAATCAAGAAAATATTGATTTTTTTTCTCCAAAAATCTAAATAAAGAAGCAAAATGTCAATAACTTTGTGAGTACCTAGTTCAGTGCTCCCTGCAACCGATCCGATTTTTTTAGACCTACTCATTATGGATTGTGGGAGACCAGGTTTGTATCTATGCTATAGCGTAATATTAATAATTAAATATAGAATACGGCTCTAAAAAAAAAAATATGAAAGATGCTCTTTTTTTTTTTTTTTGATGCTTGAATTTCAACATTCGATAAGGATTTAGTTATACTTTCAGATGAATCCTGATAATTTTTTTAACATGATTGGTTGTCCACATTATGTAGTAAAGTAATATTAAATCAATAGCGGCTAATAGCCGCTAATCTGGAAAATATTGATTTTTTTCTCCAAAAATCTAAATAAAGAAGCAAAATGTCAATAACTTTGTGAGTGCATAGTCCAGTGCTCCCTGTAACCGATCAGATTTTTTTAGACCTAATCATTATGGATTGTGGGAGACCAGGTATGTATCTATGCTATAGCATAATATTAATAATTAAAATATAGAATACGGCTCTAAAAAAAAATATGAAAGATGCTCTTTATTTTTTTTTTTGACGCTTGAATTTCAACATTCGATAAGGATTTAGTTCTACTTCCCGATGAGTCCCGATAACTTTTTTAACATGATTGGTTGTCCACATTATGTAGTAAAGAAATATTAAATCAATAGCCGCTAATAGCCGCTAATCTGGAAACTATTGATTTTTTATTTCAATAGAAATTCTGAAAAAAGGTTATATTAACATTTAGGTATTTTCATTACTTAAGGGCAAATGTTATTTTAGGGCCATCAAGGATGAGAATCCTTATAAGGCGAGATCTTTTTGACCTGATGGATAGCCAGCAATTGCCCAGTTTCGACCAGAAATTAAAATTTTTGGAAAATGACCTGGTAAATAAACACAAGAGCAACAGGAGGATATACAACATGAATTGTTAAGGCTTAAGTCGGAATTTAGGCGAAGTTGGCATACAGCAACAAGTTCAAACGGTTTTTCTTAGCAGCTAAATCATCTTGGCTGGAATTATCAAAGCGATGTCTAGGGGTCGATCACAGAAATAATTCGAAGAATGTAGCAAAAGAAGCAAGAGACGAACAACAGAAGGAGTGCGCGGAAAAACAGACTGAAGGACAGTGGCACCGCTACCGGTCATATGATACTTGACGTGCGTCTGGGCCTAGAGAGCACTTGGTCAGCTCCTACTGGCATTAGCAGGGGGTTTGGAAAAAAGAGCATGGATATTTTAAATTTCTGTTTTTCCTCGTGTGGAATTGACCGATTGAATTATTAGCTCATAATTACACCTAGATTCTTCTTCTCAGGGCGTGGTCCTTGGCCTGCCTCAACATCTGTTACCACAGAGTTCGGTCCTTCACCAAACGAATGTCAGCCTGCTGCATATCTTCCTCCACCTTCCATCGCACTCTAGGACGACCCTTAGCTCTTTTGGCGAAGATCCTTTCAATGTATACTTTCTTCACCTATCTGTCTTGCTTCATTCGGGTGACATGGCCATACCATTTCAGCCTGTTTATTCTTATTAAATTAAATAACACCTAGATTCAGTGTAAATATTTACCTAAGTATGAATATTGATTTTAACTTCAAATTTTATTTTATTTATCTTAACACATTCAGTGAGGTCCCAGTAGATCTACTGGGTCCGCACCGAATGTGTTAAATACATAAATGCTTTGAGCATATGTTTAATACATGAAAATTCGGAAAGAAGTAGAATAATCGACTAGGAAGTTTCGCAAAACGTTACTGTGTAGCCAGATAGTATCAGTAAGAAGTTTTATGTTAATATCCTTAATGGAAAAATATCATAAGTAGAAGAAGAATATTCTTTTTCGCTTTTTGTCTATTATTTTTTTGCAAGATGATAGCTAATTGAAGAATAAATAAAAAAAAAATGTATACTTCCTTGCTTTTTGGTGGTTGATTTTAAAATTACTTAAAGTCGGTTTTTAACATTTTATAATCCGAGCCTATTCCACAGCAATTTAAAGTTTGCTATTCTGCGTAATGATGTTTTCCGCATAAAGCTCTCTAGAATACTTTTCGTTACTTGCATAAAATTTAATATTATACTGGAACAGTAAAGCGTGGTTTAGCTTGTGTTAGTATAATATTATGAATGAAATCAGAGGAACCTTTATCGATTATCTTGCGATAAATTGGTCATTAAAAATTTCCATAACCTTTTAAAATAAGAAGCAATTGTAAAATAAAATCAGATATCAAAAATTCGTAACTTTAATCATAATAGTGGTTTTGAGGACTCTTTGTTGTATTTATAAACTAATTATCACTCTCGTCCAATGCCAAGTATCATTCATTATCTTTTTTTTTCATTGTTCGAAGTCCCGTTGGTTTGCAATATGGATGATAATTTCTGCTATCAGAATGAGTACTCCGAATCATTGCATATGTTTTCAAATATGTTTCAAGATTTAAAAACAATGTTTAGAACATACAATACTAGGCAGTAAAACATTTCGCGTCGCTCAGCTAACGGGCAAGCATATACTCGTACGTACTCGTATAATAACTTCAGTGAAGGAAGGAAATCGTGATCCTTGATATTTATCAATCACGTGGAACCATAAATATATCTTTGTAATCTCCGGGAGACCTTTCACGTTCCATAGCTTAGTTAACCGAGCCACTAAAGACATTGCTAATACAGTTAGTTGTGTACCTATCCGATTCAATAATCGGATATATAATGAATCCCTCTAAAATTTCATTAAAAGTTCATTATAAAAATATAATGAACCCTCTATACGTTAATTATAGGTTAGGGTATTAATTACATATTGGAAACGCTATTAATGCTACTGTTCTCGGTAAGAATAATTTTCCTTGTTCATTTGCCTATATATGAAACATTTAACTTTGTTTGCTATGGCAACCCAACGCTTCCTCCAACCGCTTGCAAAAATCAAAAAAAATATTTAATTTTTTTTTTAATAATAAAACTAGATAACCTTGATAAAACTTCCGCTATATATAAAAAAAAAAAAAAACTTAAATTACTTTTCGTATAACATGAAGAAAGGATGAAAATATAAGAGGAAAACTTTGATCCTCCCCCACCCATCCATCGGATTAGCTACCCTCAGACCTCCATCCTCGGTTTGTTCTATAGCAACTCCAACGTTACGATATTCTTATAGAATTCCACAAAAGTAAGAGCAGGGGCAATGTTAGGATTCTTTATAATATTTATTTCTAAATAGTTGTTAGGTGGTGGTTTCACTTTACATAGATAATTATATATAATCATTGTAATTAAATATACATATTGTAATTATTTATACATATAATTTGGGGCCGGGATGGCCGAGTGGACAAAGACGCTTGCAATAGGTAATCAAAGTTAAGCAACGTCGAGCGTGTATAGTACTTGGATGAGTGACCGCTCCATTCGGGTGACCACCCGCCAATGAACGCACGCAGTCCAAGCCTACCTTCACCCCCGGGTATGTGAGACCCGTCAGCCTACTGGAGGCGACTCACAACGACCGGGCGTAGGAGTGATGAACCTTCCCCATGTATCTTATCAAGAATCGTGGTGTGGTTTTCCAGGATGTCAAATTGGCCCCAATGGGATTGGTTATGGAGTTACGGACAGTCTGCCGCAGTACCATGGTGACCATGGCTTACAGCAACGTGAGGTTTGGGCTACCCCCTCCAGGCTGTCTGTGCTCCCGCAAGCTACGCGAATGTCTGTAAGAAGACCACACTGCGCGGCCAAAGGCGAAATGCGCAAACCGAAAAAAAAAAAATTCTTATAATTTATTAAAAGAAAAAAACTAGTGCGATACGCGCACCACAACTTTCACTTACTCGCCGACTTAGATTTGAAATGTTTTGAAGTTTGTTCAATATAAAGCGACTTCACACATTTATTTTTGCTTGTTTCAATAAGTTATAGAGTATAATTGAAGCGTGGAAATGCATAAGGGTTTAAGTGCCTTAGGAAATTTTTACAGAAATGATGTGACTTATACCCTCTAGGGTGAACTACGTTCAGTGCTTACATCCATGCCATCTTTTATACGTCCAATGAACTCTTTTCTAACAACAAAACATTACTTATACCCATTTCTGAAGAATGGCTTTGGCACATCTAACAATTAAGCAAAATAAAAAACTTTGTTTTTTTTGGCATTTCCACGCTTCAATTAGAATTTATATTTCATAACATGAAAGTTCCTAGTACTTTTCGATTCATTATTGTTTACTTTTTATTTAACGATTTCCTTTTTGTAAATTTATCGTGATGGGGAATCGAAAGGTGTATTTACGGCTCATAGTAAATCAAAGCTTAATTTTCAAAAGCTTGTCTCTTATGCCTTTCCGAAAACCGAAAACGATAACTGTTCCCCTAAAACCATCTTATATTTCATTCAGAAATCTTTTATATTACTAATTGTACCTTATGTTTTTCTTTAAATAATTTGAGAATCTCGTGTTTACTTATTCAGTTATATTTGAGATAAAACAAGAACGAAAGCATAATATTCCATTGCGTCTAATTTTCTTAATAAATTAATTGAAAACTTCATTTAGTTGACAGGAAAACAAATGATTTCCATTGAATATGTATGCTCAAGTTGACTATTCTTTCCATGAACAGAATGTCATTACTTACGTCCTATGAATGGGAGGTAAAATGGATATCACTGGTTATATAGGATTTGGAAATAAATTTAAAAAAGAAAAAAATGGAGATCATGAGCCTGTAAAATGTCAGATATTGGTTAAAGAACCCCATCCCTAATACGCTTGTTATAGCAAAATTTAGGATTCCAAGTATTGCGGAAATTAGCCTTAGTAGCAGAATGGGACATGAAACAAAACAAACTCCTACATCTTACATTACATTACATTATCAAAACTTATTTCATTTACATCACAAAGTTCGGTATGGACTACTCCACCTGCAATAGTTGACTTACACCGGTATATTTATATTTATAATATTTTAATCCATGATAATGCCATACACAAGCAGTATAATTTATGTTAAGATTTTAATAACAAATCGGTGTGAATAGTACAATGGTATAATATTACAGTTCAGTTTTAAGAAAACACTACAGGAAACTTCTTCAGAAATGGTAAGATGCTTTCGAGTTCGCTCACATGCTAATTTTACATATCATGTACATTACTATGTACATCTAAATAAACCTGAAGGCAAAACCCGTCAAAGTCGCGCTGACAAGCCTCTTTGTTTTTGATCTGCGAGGCCACTCCAACTAACAGCCTCAGGGAATACACCTGCCAAAGCGAGTAATTGATTACTTTTTGATGAACATATGCCCCTTAGGATTAGGCCCCTATATAACTTAACAGCCACTCCGCCGTATCAATTAACCATGGGATCTATGGTGAGGCACGCGACAGGCCGTATCCAACATTGTATTCAGTCTTCAGTTTTGATTCTGTACTTATCGACGACTTTCATAAGGAGATTTCATAAGCGTGTGCATATGTCAGACATTTTCCAAAGCATTTGAAGTGAGTACCTGGTAAGTTCATCAAATACCTAAGATAATGAACGATATAAAGATAAGAACAGTATGGCTAAAGCCTTAAGCAAACCAACTCATGGATTACTTAATCCCAAGTTCCTTCTTAGTAATTCAATCTTTGAAATCCAAGCCACCTATCGATTTCAATTTTTTTCTTAGTGTCTGTCTATACAAGGCTCTAGAAGGATATTTACTTTTTAAAGAAGACGTGCTATACAATATAATAAAACATATATAATAATGTTTAAGAGAGAGTGTTAAACAAAGTCAGGCGTCCATCGTGCTTCATATGACCATACGTTATATGGGTTTTCCAAAATAGCCTAGTACAGCAATAGGGCGTAAGAAACCGTTATCGTCGTTATGAAGTATGTCGTATTATTATTAACTAGAAGTCTCAAAGCGTGATCAAAGTGAAAGTAACTTTATGAAGACGAAGTTATTTTTTTGTTATGCTCGGAATTATAATACAGTTTGGAATAAGTATATATATTGATTATGCTGTACCATCCGTCATGTTGGAATTGCACAAGTGAAGTCGTAATAAAAATAATATATGTAATTCAGGGGTGGATTTAGCAAGATTTTTCCTTTTTTTTTTTGGGTGGGAGGGGGGGAGGTCATATTCCCTTTGTCTCATAACCACGTAAATGAAACCACCATTTTTGTATGATAGTAACCACCTAATTGGATTATTCGTTTAAAAATACTAAAAGATTGAAAAGCCAAAATATTTGAGGGGTAGTCATGACTCCTGATCCCCCTGGAACGCCCATGATATAATTATATCAATTCAATGTAATTAGAACGCATAGTTGCCTATTATATATTTTATGTACTAAATACAAACGATAAAAAAAAAAATATATTCTGCCTAGAAGGAAGTAATCACGTGACTAAGTGCCTACTGCTCATTTACACAATACTAATTCTATTTTATTAATGAGGTTGAATTAATCACAATAAATATATCAAACACATGTTAGATACCGCAATTATGTCTTCATTAGTTAGCATTTCAATTGTCAATGACTTCAAATAAGGGAATATATGCAAATAAGACACTAATGGAATGAAATTCAATTCCGGAATTGAAGAAAAACAACTTGGAGGAATACCATTGCGTCTGGAAGGCTTTGAGAATGCGACTGGAATGAGAAAATTAGAAAAGCAGGGATAGGAAAACACTCTGGCGTTGACCTCGCTGTGTCTTTAGATCCATCTCGCTATTCCCAGCTAGGCTCAGCAGTTCTCACGACTGCACAACACCGCTACAAACACGCTCATAGCGTGGAAACTCGCCTCGGAGAACAGGCGTACCCGAACCTATCAAAGGAATTAATCTACGTTTCAGAAAGTATTCAAAATTCCTATGCTTAAAGCACATGTGCTGTTAGTAATTAAAAATTTCAAAGTTCTCCCAAACTTTTTAGAAAACTAAATTTAATTGTGAATTTAACAACGATTTGCATGTGCACGTGATGATAGAAGTTTTTATGACAGGAAACGAGTGAGTGAAACGAGTGAAAAAAAACTCGCCCTGCAGTTCAATTTGAATCAAAATATATGATAGGATTAATCAAATGGATTTTATTCGTTTACTATTAATTCACTCTTATCAAATGTAAATAACGTTCAGAATATTATCATTTTTTTTTAGTTAAATTTCATAGAAAAAATATCTCGATAAAATTTTAACAAAAAGGTTTTCATAATTAAAAAGTTCAAGTTCAATAAAAATCTCATCTAAAGATATTAAACAAAAAAATATAAGTTTAACTTATTATTTATTTTAAGGTTTGCCGACTTATGATGTTAATTTTTAACGTACTACTAATAAACAGTTCAGTATAGTATAGAAACAGTTCAGATGATGATTTAAAAAGGTAGAGAGAAAAAAAGGAATATTTAAAGATCACACAAAAAAATGAAAACATAGAAAATTATATAAAAAGCAAATCAATGAGTCAGTTCATATATTTTTATTTGTTTTAAGCATTCGGATAACTCAGAGATATACGTGCTTTCGTCATTTAGTAGGGTTGCTAAATAGTAGGGAAGATCCGTACTTAGCTACTGTCTGCAGTCAGTCAGTAAGTGTTTAACTGTCAAGGGTACGTTACACTTTTTACAGGTTGGTCTTGGTTTTCCAGTCAGCAAATGATGTGTGAGTATTTTATGTCCGATTCGTAATCTTGTTAATATAATTTCTTCTCGTCTGTTGTTCCGAATTGATGATTTCCATGGTCGTATTGAGTGTATGATTTCTCGTAGTTTATTTTCCCTAGTCTTAGTCCAATTCAATTGCCATGTGTCTGTTATTACTGGGTATAGGTCTTTATAAGGGTAAATAAAATAACTTAAAAATAAAAATGAACAAGTGTTTAGAAATTGTAGGTAATTAGAGGTTGTAGGCTAGAGCACTACAATAAAATTCGTACCTGTATTGGCAGAAACCTATATGGGCCATAATGTCCGACACAACAAAACTGACATCCTCCCTTAAGGTTTATAAGATAAGAAAGGATATATTACCAATCCACGTAAGGATATATTACGGCTCCAGAGATAATAAAGATTATTAGAACAAAATAAAAATAAAAACATTATTTTTTTTTTTTTTGTGTGTAATCTTGTACTGAACGAGCGATTCTTTTTGCCTCTCGGTTAATTTATTATGTAAATACCCAGTACAGCAGAACTATGGCAATGCTACCTACATCCCTCCCTTAAGAGCAGAACATGGGAAGCCCCAGGCCTTCACACGTGTGACAGGCAGATGGTCGGTTGGCTGGTGGCGCACAATAACTACACTAATTAGGAGAGAAAAATTATGAAGGCTCATATATCAGGCACTGGGGTAGCCAGCCTTCGCTTCCGATCCTAGGAATAGCTCTCTATTATTGTAAGTTTGAATTATTGCCCTTGTACCATGTTAAGTTGTTGCTCTGGTTTTGATGCAACAATACGGTTCTTTCGTAATAGTTTGAATCCTTGTCTGTATGAATAAATGCTTAAATATACAAAATCTCAGTTGGTTAAATGATATTTTCATCATACTGCATCAAAAACATGTGTTTTCAATACTCGGTTTGAGTCTGTAAAGTAGTTCTTTTCGGGCCTAGGGCTGAAAAATCTTTTTGGTGCACTAACCTTACCTTCTACTAATATATATTAATAAACATGTATTTGAAGGAGGTTACTTGTAGCTATACTGTGCTTCATTCTAATATAAGTATTGTTGTTGAAGTGCAAAATAACACTAATGCAAAAGGCAAAGCCAAACAAAGGTTTTAATATAATGAATAATCAGAATTGTACTATAAATATTAATGTAAACAAATAAGTATATTTCTTCTTTTATAGGTTAATAAACAGATGTTTTATGTATAAAAAAAAAAAAGGTGTCAATTTAATTTCTTGTACTGTATCTCTAAGTTATTAATGAAATATAAAAGTGTTTTAATGTACTTAAGTAAGAGCAGTATGATGAAAAGTATTGTTCATAACACGTACCAAAAGTGTGTTTTCGGTGCTTGGTCTAATTTCCTTATTTAAACTCGGCCGCGCACAGAAAACAACCACTTTTGGAACTAGTGATGAAAATAACTTTTCTATCGGACTGAGTTTATAAAAAATAATAAGTAAGAACTAAGTAAGTAACTAACTAACAATTAACCAAGTATACCGTCGATATAACTAACCTGAATTCAATCATTGATTAAGTATTACTTTAAAAATTGCTAATCGCTAATCGCGCTAAAAAATTGGTTATCGCTCATAAATAAAAAAAACTGTCGCAAGTCGGTAAAAAGAGGGTTACAACTCAAAAAAACTGTTTTTTTGGATAGTCACATATGAAGTTTGTATTCTCAATTTTACCAAGTACGTAACAACAGCGACTAGGTAAATTAAAAAAAAAATTGATAAAAAATAGTTTACCTTTTTTTTGGGCGAACAGTACCACTGGTAATAAGTGCTACTCAATATTTAGTTTACATTGCAGGTTTTTTTAATTCCGATTCTTACTGTATGCATAACTTAAATTTGATACATTTTTAATAATAAACAGTTTTAAGAAGTTTAATAATAAACTTCTTTAAATACTAATAAAACACAAACTTGTGGTATTTAACTCTCTATTGTATAAGAAAGTTTTTAGTGACTGAAATTTAATTTTAAATCCTCGCATTCTGTGGGGAAAAAATTGAAATGATGGGATAAATATTTGAAATTTAATTTTGAATTAAATGAACAGTAGTTTTATTATAAATTGTGGTTGGAATATACTGGAAGCAGTAGAAAAAAGAAAACTAAAATAGTATGGCCACGTGAAAAGAATGGGTTCGAGTCGAATACCGAGAATGATATTAGATTGGGAGGCAGATGGAAGAAGAAACAGAGGAACATCACGTATACAGCGGATATATAAAGTAGAGAAAAGTACGGCCGCCATTGACTGAAGGAAGAGGAGACGAAAGACAGGAAGGTGTAGAAGAAGAGACTTGAAGAAGTGTTTGGTTGAGGGAAACTTCAAACATGAAGAAATCCTTAATCCTTAAAAAAAATAATAATAATAAAAATGGTGGTTGGTTAGTAAAATAAAAAAAAATTAAGTTTAGTAGGTATCTATTATATTTATTTAGCAAGAGTGCTGCTGCCTAGTCGAGTGCCACGGTACTACCTGAGCTACGGAATCATTTGCATTAAGCAGACTGAGGATTCTTCCTTAGCTTATATTATATTTATTAAGTTCTTAACGTATTAATTGGTAGTAAGTTTGAATGTTTTGTAAATATTTTTAAAAGATTTGTTGATAATTTCGGTCTTTTGAAAACATAGGTCAACAATATGCCTGCTAGGGAGAGAAAATCGGTTTTTAATATTAAAAGTGAACTCTCGATTTGAGCACATATAGGTATCAAAGAAGTCCGTGAGCAGTTGCAATCGTCTTTCACAGTTAAGATGTTCCGTATCGTCGGTTAAACAATGAAACCACCTAACTTCAATTTATGTAAAAAAATGTTCTTGTTCTTTTCCCCCTTTTCTCATATGCTTAAGTTAACATAGTGTAACTTGAAACACAAACCATATGATTCAAAGGAGTTCTAGACTTTTTGTTACCAACTGTTCTGGTACATATTTGTGACTGTTCAGAACCTTCTACCCTTGTCGGGAACTTTCTAGACTGTTCTAGTTCTGACTAAATACAAGGAGCGAAGGACTAAGTAGAAGGATGACTGGAGTCTTGCTTATTTCTAGTAACTGTTGTGTCGTTGAAAGCTGATAATTTTAGTAACATTGTTAATTATTTGAGTTGCTACTGTTTGTCTGAAATTTGGAATTATTATTTTTCTTAAATGAAAATGATTTGAACTCACGATAGTGTTACAATATAAAACTAACGTTGAAATTTTATTTTATTCCTGCAAGGACCGTTCTTGAGTAATATAGCAACGTAGTTTCAAACATGGATGTGTTTATTCCACTACTGTCTTTTTCTAATACACTGAATACTGTTCGCTATATTTTACTAATAGTCGTAAAAGTTCATCCAGCGAATAAATTGTTTTGATTTTAACGAAGAAGTTTGCCATATTTTATTACATATTTTAATACCTCTAAAAAATAAAATGAAGTAGAAATAACAATCAACAGGCCTTATCAATAATTCAATGAAACAAAAGGCAGAATTTTGCAAACTTCTACTCGACAATAAATTACCAACTTTATTAGTTTGAAATTCATTGGCTGCACGCTATACTTTTCGGGGTCAGGACGGCAGGGAACAAAGGTCAACATCGATTCTAAAAAGTTCCACTGAATAAAACAACGCAATACAAATTGAACATGGCTTTTACAGGAAACGGAATGGGGTCATAGGGATTAATAGCCAGAAGACTCAAAAAAAAAAAAAGAAAAAAAAAAAAGAATGCATACCAATATAACTTGAAAAGCTAGCTTTAAAACTGAATAACATGGCTCGGAAGCAGTAAATAGTTATAACAAACGACAATAAGCGTAAAAATCATATTTTACTGCTGTTATCCCAATCTATTTCTAAATACAGCACAGCCTACTTTCAAGCATAGATTCCACGACTAAGCAACCATTAAATCAATCCCACTATTAAAAAAAACAGACCACGATTTTTCACTGATATACCCGAATGATAAAGAAGACGAGGCCGTTTCCAGAAATAGCATCCATGAATCGCTAGATCTTCTCAAGATAAAATGGGCACTAACCATGAGAAAAGAAGATGAGATATGACTGAAGACATGGAACAGATCACGGTCTAACAGAATTGGGGTACACCAGAGAAAGTCGAGTCAGGAGAACCTTCTTTCGGAATGGAACTTTTGAGGTACGTCAAGGATTTGATGATAGTCAATATATATTATATAAAATTCAATGGAGAAAGCTTGATTATTTATGATATATTGAGGGCTGTATAATGCATAAAATATATAACAATTTAAGATATCAATAAATCTCGTTTTATTGCATCTATTTATCCATTAGAAAGGACCATATAATTAATCTGTTATAGATAAATCTCTCTCACTAAGAAGGCATTCACCTGTTAGGTTATATGACATTATTCCGTGAAATTTCACTTACAATAGGAAATTGACAGATTATATGAAGGCTTTCCATTCGATATTAAAGTCAAAAAAGAAATAATTTTATCTTGGCTATAAACCCCAGAAGGGTCTTTGCGGACATCAGGAATATTGAATGAATGAATGAATACCTGTTTTTATTTCTTTTTACGGAACATAACATATTATTCTTAAATTAAAGTAAGTCCAGAGTCGACCTATCTAAATTTAAAATTTTAAACTAAATGTAATAATAATAAATAATGTTTTTTTGTTTAGCGTCACTTGATGCCACTAAGGCTAATCTGACGATGCTACAGTGGGAGTCCTAAATTTTGCCTATCCACGTATAATTAGGATAGGGATCTTTAACGAGTACCTGACATCGTATAGGCTTGGGATCTCCACTTTACATCCTATCCGAGGGATGGCATGGCTAAGGATTTTTTACTCCCATTAAAAAATCCTAGGGCAACCGCTGGGCGCGAACCTGCGATCTTTAGTATTGTAGGTTGCCATGCCACTATACCACAGGTGGCCTCATGATAATAAATAATCTAACCATCTACATTTTACATACATACTATTACATCAACTAAATACATCATTTCACACCTCTTAGATAATAATCAGAAATTTTCAAATCTGAGGGATCCTTGGAGTGCATAATGAAAAGGGAGGTTAAAAAATGAAACAATCCGAACTGTTTTAGATGAAATTAAAGTGCAACAAATAGGACACCGCTAATTTAAAATGAATATTATCTTAGAGATTAGAAGTACCACGTCCTATAATCATGACGGTAGAACAATGCAGTATTCCGAAAATTGGGCTAAAATAAAAAATACCGAACGAATAGTTGAAGAAACAGTTGCAACTTTGTTCCAAACCCTTGAAAAAATAGATAGGGGCAGTGAATAGTACAGAACTGTGCTTCAATGCTTCAGGATTCAGTTTATAAGGGTTTGAGCCTGTGAAAATTTTCTGTTCTCTAACACTACGGTCAGGCAACATTCTTTGGGCACATCTATAGCACTCTGTGACTATTTTATGATAAAATTATTTACCTGGTAAATAAGATGAAGAAATAAATGAACTAGAGCGTGATGTCTTGCCCAACCCTTGACCATGATCCTACACCAGTTGTAGAGGTATAGTTTTTTTTTTTTTTTGTATCTATGATAAAAAAATATAATAAAAGAAATAAAATTGGTTAATTTTTTTTTTTTTTTGTCTCCACATCTTTATTTGCGCCTGTCAACAACTTCGACAATCAGCAAATTTGAGAGCTACACTAATTTAAATAAGGGCATGTAAGGCATGGAGAAGAATGGCATCCAGTGGTGCCTCTCCCAGGCTTGTGTCAGTTAATCTGGTATGATAACGTAGGAGATCTCTCCTCCAACGCCTTTTTAATCTCCCATTTATTGGTTCATCACCTGTTGCCATTGAGTAGGAGAAATGACCTGGTAAGTGAGTATGAAAACGTTTATGAAGTGTCTTTATATGCTGGTCTACTGTTTCTATTGGAAGTCAGTATGTAGTGTTTTTTTAATAGGTTAAATTAGAACCAATTATAAAACTGTGAAAAAAAAAAGCAAACCCTGTAAAACATTTATTATTGATATGCTAAAGTTCCGAAATTTCTGCCAGCCTTCTTTGTAGCTTATTCTTTTGCTGAGTGAATTGATGTATTAGTAAATATTTATTTTAGCCATATTATAAGTTTTTTTTTAAAATAAAGTTGGAAAAATAATCCTAAGCTAATTTAATTCTAAAATTGACGAATCATATAAATATCCAATTATAATATTATTATATTAACGGCGAATACAATTTAAATTATAAAATGTCTTTAGTTTCAAGCGTGAAATCCAAAACGCCGATGACAAGATAAGAGACACCTGTGTAAAAAAATCCAGGGAGACCGTTAGGATGGAACGGTCGGCCATATCCACTTCTGCCGAAGCAAACGCCGGACATGATTCTGATTTTACAACCGAGATAAGACACTCACTACCTGGAAGGGAATAAACACTGAATATTAAACAAGGGAGCTTCTTGTAAAGACGGCCACACTCTCTCCCTGCCGCTGAAACATATTAGTAGTAATGAACTCGCTTAGGAGTAATTTAACCTCACAATTATATTTATAATAATATACTTTTTTCTTTCATTTATTATTGAAAGATTTTTAAAATGGTGATACATATTTATGTGGCAATTTTTTTTTTAAATGTACTTAATAGATTCCCATCCTAATTATACCTGGATGGGCAAAATGAAATCCGACTCTAGCATCATCCGATTAGTGATAGAGCATAAAGCGAAGTTAATTATAAAAAAATAGTTGAATATATTGTAACGTAAAACAAATTCATATGATTTTGTCTGTTATATTGAAAAGATATACTAAAACCAACATGGGCCTATGCAAGCCAAATTTACGGATCTGCCAAAAAGACACATATTAAAAATATACACACGTTTCAATTTTATTATTTAACCCATTTCTTACCAAATTATTTATTTTTCGAAAATAATAATTTTGCCTTTAATTTCTCGTTAAAAACGCTTTAATAAGATGTATTCCAAAAAGAAAAGAATTAATAACATGTATCTGACCTTGAAACAGGTTGTCCTATATGTAGGACAGTGGTAAAACGTGGGTGCAACGGAGTCAGAGAATTAAAATGAAAAATTATATATTTAAAATAATCTATGATATATTTAAAATAATTTACATTAATTATGCTGCAGGAAAATTACAAAAAATAACAAAAAGGAAAATTACAAAAATGTAACTATTTTTTAGTATGAAAATCAGCTAAAACATTTTATGCATAATGTCACATTGCACTTTACGCAAAACGTTAACGGTTTCGAAGGACATCCTTTGTCCTGGCATTTCCTTTGCTGTTGCCTTGTAAACACAATATGGTCTCTTGATTCTTAAATGGTAACCTAATTGAGACTTGAGATCTTTCAATTGCACGCACTGGACATTTTCGGCAACTTTTGATTTTTAAGTAAGATAGGGCTAATTCGTCAAGAAAGTCCAGCAACGCCAATTCCCTATAAGACATTTGGTACAGCAGGTGAGAATTTACTACTGCTATATCAATTAGTCTAGTGAATATGCACCAGTACCATTTCTTCCCCCTTACATTGATGGAATATTTGCCAGCCATCCAATCATGTAAGTCTACTCCTCCCACGTAGGAGCTGTATTCTTTAGCGAGGAAGGGCTATACGATTGGAGTTTTGTTCTTTTTTGACGGCAATACCTGGTGACTTTTCCTACAGGCTTTGTCAGGCTTTATCCAGACATATCCGGCTTTTCATACGTTTGTACTCCGTCCAGCCGACTTTTTACATTTTAGGTAAATGTCCGGCTTTTAAAACGTAAGCCTCAAAAACAAAAACAAAAAGCATCTTTTTCCCTTTAGGAGACGACATGGGGACTTGAGAGCCAGGCGTAAGAGTCTACCCCAATCATCACCAGTTGCACTTACTTCTTACCACTGTCGTATAAATAGTAGACCCGATTTCATGCCCCTAACATTTCCATATTTTGCTTGATATTTATAATAATACTTTATTTTGTAACTTTAGTAAATATTTTAATACACTATATAACTAGAGAAAAAAAATAAAGGTTGTTTATTTCTTACAATTTTTCAAATATCATGTTCAAATTCGACCATACTTTCTCTCATGTTTCTATTTATAAAATTATTGGTAGGAAATATTTCTTCGGGGGAAAAAAAAACATGTAATAACTGAATAGATTCAGATTATTATAAAAATATTTAACTTGCAAAAAAGTTCTATGGGAAACAGGGAAAAATAGAAAACCTGACGTCTAATATATAGGACAGTGATAAGAAATGGGTTAAGAATAATTACGATCTCACCACACTACGTTTCAAATCAGACCCTCCACAATGACTTAAGCGTTTCGACTGTGACAAATAATATACTGACGAATTACAAACGGTTTCACGAAAAACTACATACCAACAAATTTGTACGTTGATATGACGTGACGCAAGACGTGACATTCCTTATGTACCTCAGCAATGGCTGAAGAGGATGAGGGACCTCCTAGTCTGACAATGGAATTAATCTCACTCATGCCTAACCATGCCGTTTAGTTAAAATAGTTAAAAATATTGAAAAGAGTTCTACATTCTAGATTCTAGATTCTTGGAACCAAATATAAGCTTAAAAATCTGGTGCGTGCGCACAACACACAACTTTCACTTACCAACTTATTTAGATTAGAAATTGACGTGTTTTGTTAATTGCCACTTCAAAAAGTCAAAAAATTTTCACATTCATTTCTTATTTTTGCCGTTTATGAGTAAATAAAAAAACACACGTGAAAACGATACAAAATTTATTAAGTAAAGTACCCCCTCCATTTGATCAATGTTGATGAAATTTTTACTGTCACATCGCTGGCACATACATACACCAAATACCAAGTTTGATCAAAATCGTTAAACCTGTTTTTGAGTAAATAAAAAAAAAAACACGTGAAAATGAGACAACATTTATTCAGTAAAGTGCCCCCTCCAATTGATCAATGTTGATGAAATTTTTACAGTCATATCTCGGGCATATACATACATCAAATACCCAGTTTAATCAAAATCGTTAAAGCAGTTTTTGAGTAAATAAAAAAAAAACACGTGAAAATGATACGAAATTTATCAAGTAAAGTCCACCCTCCGGTTAATCAATTTTTAATGAAATTTTTACAGTCATATCTCAGGCATATTAATACATCAAATACTCAGTTTGATCAAAATCGTTAGAGCCGTTTTTGAGAAAATCGAAAAAAACGTAAAAACTTACTGAATAAAGTACCCCCTCCCTTTGAGCAATCTTGATGAAATGTTTGCTGTCACATCGCGGGCATATACCTAAACTAAATACCAAATTTCAGGTTCGCACAGTTTGTTTATAGTTTTTGAGCTAGTCTGTTCACACACACAAACACACACACACACACACACACACACACACACACACACACACACACACACACACACACAATATATTTCATATATAGGTAAGTGAAAGTAAAAAGGGCTGACCTATAAAAACCATTTTACTTTCATTTACCTATATATGAAATATATAGTAAGTGGAAGTATTGCATCGTGAAAAATTTCGACTTCCGGTTTTCAACGGAAATACACGTTTTGGGGTCCTCTGAGTCCAATTAACCAAGTCCCGCGAAATGGTCTGTGTGTGTGTGTATGTGAACAGACTAGCTCAAAAACTATAAACCGCACAGACCTGAAATTGGGTATTTAGTGTGTGTATATGCCCGCGATGTGACAGCAAAAATTTCATCAAAATTGGTCAAACGGAGGGGGTCATCCCAAAAACGGCTTTAACGATTTTCATCAAATTCGTCATGTTTAATGAAAATTAGGTGTTCTTTAATATCAGGTAAGCTTTATCATTATTAAAATGTTCTGAGTGGAATGTGGAAAAATGTGTAACTTTGAGTCGCATTAATTTCTAATCTAAGTGAGTTGGTAAGTGAAAGTTGTGTGTTGCGCGCACGCACCAGATTTTTTGTAATTGAAACAGCATCAATTTCATTATTTTTTTTGTGGAAAGAAATATTATTACAGATATTTGTGAGGAGGAAACACTTTAAAATAATATTTTATTTATTTTTCTGGGGGTGAATTTGCAAAAAACAAATCTGTTTTTATACGAGTAGAATACTCGTATTAGCAATTAACCAGGAGAGATTGATTCGTGGTAAATTCCAGTTTTTATGCGAATATATTTTTGTTTAAAGTAACTCTGCGGTTGAAGTTTTTGTAGTTTTCTGATGGAGTGTTAAAACAACCATGTCTCAAGACTGATAGGGTATCCAATCCTTTGTGTAGACATTGGTCGTATTTAATTGCGCCCACTATTCTTTACATTACATTAAATGGAATGATTGAATTTTTTGGATGTTTGGTTTTATAGAAGTGCCCTCTAACTCTATCCCGTATGCCCAAAAAATTATCAGAGGTACTTGCAATATAAATAGTTTACTCATATAAAATTCGAATATCTTAATTTACAGAACCATAATAAATAACAACATTTATAACAATAATAAATAACAACATTTATAACAACATAACCAAAAATAAATAACAACATTTTATTTATTTAACAACACAAAAACTAAACTTTTATTTTCAATTTATTTATAAATTGTTTTTTTTTTTTTTGTTTAACGTCCCTTTATGCTACAAAGCTAATCGGACGATGCTACAGTGGGAGTCCTAAATTTTGCCTATCCAGGTATAATTAGGGATAGGGATCTTTAACCAGTACCTGACATCGTACAGGTTTGGGACCTCCTTTTTACGTCCTATCCGAGGGACGGCATAGCCAAGGATTTTTTACTCCCATTAAAAAAATCTAGGGCCACCTCGGGACGCGAATCCGCGACCTTTAGTATACTAGGTTGCCATGCTAACCACTACCACAGGTGACCCCTATTAATAATTTTATTCTAAAATTAATCAAATAATGTTTGAAATGTTACCTCTTGAGTTAATGATGGTGGAAGATATCCACCATATTCTATCTCTTCAGCTAGAATTATTTTATTAAACTTGAAGATTGTGAATTAAATACAAGTGAGTCTAAACTTTTGACTGGTACTGTAGGTATGTGCTAAAATAATTAAAATACTGTTTTTTTCTTTTTTTTTAGTTAGAGATTGTTTATGAATCTTTTATAATAGAGTTCTGATCCATCAGTTTTATAACGCATTTATATAAGCCTCTAACACTTAATCTTGAAAACCAGAACCAGAATGAAGAGCACAAAATCTAAATTATTCCGATCATTCATCCAACCTAGAATTACACAAAAGAAGGCTTGAGAAAACGAAAAATAATACAGACACACTTGACAAATTCTGCAACGGGAAGGGAGCTCCACCTGAATAGCAATAACCCGTTATGAATATGGATCGGGGGTTTTTATTCTGCACGTAGAGAATGGAAGGGGGGGGGGGGCGGCTGAAATACTATAGGACCCCCAGCTATCGCCCGATATTTCAAGAGCTTCCTCAGGAGTTGTCCTGCTTCGGCGGCTATATTTCATAGGAGGGTGGTCCGGCAAAAAATGAAACCATCCTGGGAGCCAAGGGTGGTAGGTCGTCGGAATGGGGTTTCAAACATGGGGCGCCGCAAGGGCTTATCAGTGGAGGTGTAGATTTCAACCCACGACCTTCCTTCACGCGGGAAGTGTGTTTGACAGCAAAGATAAAAAAGAAAAATGATATTCCATACATGTCCATCTTACATACATATATCCATCCATTAGAAAAACACAGGAAAAAGTTATGAAGGAAAGACAATTTTACTTGAACCTATAAAACCATTGTCGAATGCAGAAACAAAAAATCTGGTGCGTGCGCGCAACACACAACTTTCACTTACCAACTTACTTAGATTAGAAAAATTTTTCTCCTCTTTATGTTTTCTTTATTTTCATCATATCTCATATTTAGCCATTTCTTATTTTTAGGCGTAACGAGAGACAGTTAATTTCACCATATAAACAAAAACAAAGGTACTTTATAAAAAACAAACAAACAAAAAGGCCCCATCCCCCCCCCTCAGAACATTTTAATAATGATAAAGCTTACCTGATATTAAAGAACGCCTAATTTTCATTAAACATGACAAATTTGATAAAAATCGTTAAAGCCGTTTTTGATATCCTCGAAAAAAAGGTAAAAAATGAAACAAAAAAATGAAATAAAGTGCCCGCTCGGTTTCACCAATTTTGATGAAATGTCGGCTATCACATCGCGGGCATATAGATACACTAAATACCCAATTTCAGGTTCGCACGGTTTATAGTTTTTGAGCTTACACACACACACACAGACCATTTCGCGGGACTTGATTAATTGGACTCAGGGGACCCCAAAACGTGTATTTCCGTTGAAAACCGGAAGTCGAAATTTTTTGACGATCGCAATACTTCCACTTTCTATATATTTCATATATAGGTAAGTGAAAGTAAAAACTGAAAGGTCTTTCAATTAAATATTTATTAAATTTAATGGTCATTAAATAAATATTTAAAAAAATAATAGTATCTGATAGTAGGGTAAAGGGATCATTAAAGAAAGAAGGTTGACGTGACTGGGAGCTCAGTTGGTTTAAGCACGCAACGGAAAGGCGTATACTCGTTCGAATCCCGACCATGGCCAATTTTTTCTCTTCAGATAAAATTGTTTATCAATTACCTCCGATATTTTTTTTTTTATTTTTTTTTTATTAGTCCTCACCTTCTTCGCCTATTAAGCTATACGAGGTTTCCCGGGCCAGGGGAGAAGGTGGGGGATTGATTTCGAGTATCATTAAATTTCCCCTGGCTCCGGGTTTTGAACTTGCTATCTTCCGGTTCTCAACCATGCGTTGCCATGGGCAACGCGTATTTTCTGACGCGTTTGCCCACTCGGCCATCCCGCCACCCTATCACCTACGATATAAAAAACTAGGTGCTACTTCTGAAGAGTGGCTCATGGGCGTGGCCTGTTTTGAGAGGTTATGTGACCGTGATGCTATCGAACTCCCATTGCGTTTTTTTCAGTTAAGAAGGGCTTTGATTACATTGCACATTATCTCTCACTTATATTGACATAAACTTGTTATCTTGAAATGAAATAATAATGTTCTCATAGTAGTAGTTGGGTTACAGACACTGGCTTCTGATCATTCGTGAAATTTGAAATAAATGCATTTTTGCAAAGTAATTATTATTTACAGATTTAAAAACAATAAAAATAAAAAAGTTAAATAAAAAGTTCTGTTTGTTCGTTGATATGTAGAAATTATTCGTAATACAATTTAGGAGGTATATACCTAACACAATTTAATAGCTCACAACAATTAATGAATTAACTGTTACACGATGTATATATATATATATATACGAGTATGTATATACCTCCTAAATTGTATTACGAATAATTTCTACATATCAACGAACAAACAGAACTTTTTATTTAACTTTTTTATTTTTATTGTTTTTAAATCTGTAAATAATAAATACTTTGCAAAAATGCATTTATTTCAAATTTCACGAATGATCAGAAGCCGGTGTCTGTAACCCTGTACTACTATGAGAACATTATTATTTCATTTCAAGATAACCAGTTTATGTCAATATAAGTGAGAGTTAGATAATGTGTAATCTTCGACTAATTCATTATTATTTAGCAGATTTATATCCTTTATTTATCAGATTTATAAAAAAAAAAAAAAAAAAAAAAAAAAAAAAAAAAAAATTGTTATATTAATTATTTCTGTAAATTAAAAACTTGCAGTTACATAGGCTCGATTATACATACAAAATAATATCCTAAACCCGCTGTAATTATATCGTGTATGAGAACTGAACGATGTGGCAGAGGACTGGATGCGCCGGGGTCACTGGTGCCTTTTCGCCTTTAGGCCCGTTTTCTATAAAACTAGTTGATATATTTTGAAATTTGACCACTGATTTTTAAAGAAGAATAATTGCTCCAGATGTTTTATTTCAGGGTGTTTTTCGTTAACGATGTCCGTTTAATCACAAATTAACTTGGAATTTTAACTTTTACGCGAGTGACTTGAAAAAATTGACTTTAAATGTATTTTATGTTGTCAAGACTAATTATTTTAGAACGTTTGTTTATTTATTCTGAATCTAGAACTATCTAGCTTTAATAAAATACCAGTTATGGCGAAATTAAGCATAATGGTGAATGTCAGTAATCAAAAAACCAACTAAAATCAAATTCGTCATTCCGCCATGTTTGAACGCCATTTTCGGTTAGTGCGGCCACTTTTTTTTCTGGGAACATTGGCTTTTTCTTAATCTTTTATCACAAGGAACACAACGATATGCAATTTATAGGGATGTGGAGGGGTGCACGGTAGGGAGGTCTGGCCCACGTACTATTACACTTCTCCCTTCAGTAATCGCAACCCTGACCTTCAACGAGGGAGACCCGGATTCGAATTCCAAACATGGGCAATCTTTTTTTCTTTACCAGGTTTTACTTTTTTGGTTGCTAAATAATATCTTATTCAAGTAAAGTAATATAAGCAGATAACAATTGTAAATCTGTATCTACCAGCAACACATCACCGCTTGGTCCTTCGATTTCAACTTTATAGATTTAAAGTTAAAATGTTTCAGGTAGTACCAAATGGAAAATAATCAGAAGTGCAGTCATACGTATTTTAAAAAAATGGGTGCACTGTCAAATAAACAAAATAAAACAATCCATACCATCCCCATCGGAAGAAATGGAAACAATTTTTCACGTTTCAAAGAGAAAAGTAGTAGAATTCAAAGTGAAGTATGAGTTCCGCAGTATACTAAAAGAAAGAAAGATTGTTCCTGGTAGAAAATTTTTACGGAAATTCTTGAAGAAAAAAGTGATATTCTACGGAGATTTGGGTACTGTGGAGTTTAGTATGGGCTTATCTACTCCGAAGATTAGAATCCCCAAAATGCACCCGGTATCTTACGGTGAGAAAAATTAAGAAGATACTTCTAGTATGCAGAACGTTCTCTGGATTGAGACAACTAAAGATAGATTACAGAACAGATCTTCCAGAACGCTAAAATAAAATCAGAGCATCCTTTGCTCCAGACGCACTCAAACTGTTCAAGTATTAAAACATAATTAAAAGATTGAAGATGAATGCGGCAACCTCAACCTGGTAAAAACCCACAGTAAAAAAAATAAAAATATTCACCATTTAACAAAACAGTCAGCCTACTTTCAATAGTTGAAAAAAAAGAGGGTATAATATTTAAACCATATTCACTTTGCGCGTCAGCAAATCGTTTTCCTCTTGAACGGGCCGCTCTTAGTGGGTGGTAACTACGAAGAAATTTCCACTGGGGCTTAAGGCGGAACAAGGGGCTGAGAAGAGGTGGGAAACTTCTTACTTGACACTTGAGCAGTTTTCCCGAAAATGGCTAACGGCTCCATTAATTTAAACTTGGTTCAAGCCCTTCACTTAGCCCCCCTCATTCAGCCCAGCCTTCGGATCAACAACTAATTACAACTTCATATCGAGGATATCTTTAGGGGTCCGCCCCACATGGTGACTGGATAGTCTTAAGTCAGCTAAACTTCTTAGGCAGAGGGAATTAAATACATATAAGTCTTTGGCAACGCAAACATGTGTCAAAGACTTGGATGCTGAACCGTCATTTTCTTCAAAATAATACCTCCCAAACTCACAATACATCGATTATTATACCTTATATGGGGCCATTAATGCATAATCAATATATATTATAAAGCAAAGTGTACAATGTGCGTGCCGAAAAGGCTCAAAAACGACTCCACGTATGAACAAGAAAATTATATTGTCGAATGGGCTCTATACCCTCTAACGATGAAGAAGGTTTCAGTTTATGTCTTAAGTGTGTAATGTTGAAGGTACAAGGTCTGTAATTTTAAGCCTCTTGCTACATGTAATTAGCCCATTCAATTAATCCAAGCGAGTAAATGAATACAAAAATTTAGTTCGACATTTGGAAGCCAGGAGCGCTAGCTCCATTCATAATATTATCGTTCATTAGTTCGGTTGGTTATGGTTTTAGTTTCAGCTGTTCTCTTTAAATTACACAGATTATGTTTAAATAATTATTTTTTTATTTTTATTATTAAATAAGGTGAATTGGCAATGAATTGAAAATAAAAATAAACATAACCAACTGGATTCCTAAGCAAATTAAGTTTCACATAAGAGGAAAGAATTGATCGTAACATTGCATTTAATCAATAGATAATATAAGAGTAAATTTACAACAAAACAAAAATTGCTTAATAGTGTAGTGAGCGAATAAAAAATAATACTGAATAAAATAGATAACATATAGATTATATGAATAATAGATATGGAATATATATCAAACATAAAATGTTCATATAATATTTCTGTTTAGAAAATTCGTAAATTTTCAACCGAATTCGAAAAGTAGAAGTAATTCAACTTGATAAGGATTTGGCTCTTTTTTTATTTTCTAATATAAAGAAATTTTGTAACTTTTGGACAGGAATATCAAAATATAACAGTTTAATGAAATATATATATACAAAATAAAAAGATCGCATTTTCCAAAGAGAAAATTCATTTAAATGGCTTTCCTGCAAATTATTAAAATTGAAGTCATTCTGTCAACTCAAAGGCTCATGTTATACAATATATTACTCAAAAAAAAAAAAAAATCGAATATTTTTGTTACAAATATGCCCCGAAAAGTAAAATTTGAAAAACCGCATGTTGCAGATAAACAATATCCTTGCGAAAAAAAATTAATAATAATTATTTTTAATATAATTTATTGAAATTTACAACTGTATTTAAAGCAAATACATTTAGTAAAAGTGATAATAATAAGAAAAGAATATGCCATGAGCAAGCTAAAGAGAAGCTACTCATTGGTAACACTCAACAAATACACTTGACAGAGAAGGTCCCGAGGCCATCTTCTTTATTATTTAAGACCATTTTTAATTATTTAATTATTCTTTATTATTTAACCAGAAATAATTGGAGTTCAGATTTTCATGAATGTTATTTAAAAAATCTGTTTCGTACACTTCATCAAAAAACTTTTGATATGCTAATCTATTAATTTTTAAATAAATATATAAGATTATAGAAAAATAATAAATTTGAAAATAATAACTTGTATTATTTGTCCTGTGGTTTACAAAGTAATTATCGCCCGCGAAATATGAATTTTTAACATAAAATTGGAAGATACTGTGAGGTAAAAAAAAAACAGTTGATGAAGAGTTGAAGAGTTGAAGAGTTGAGTTTTCCGCAGTTTTTAAGTCGTTGAATCGAACATGGGAACATGGTAATCATTTTTTTAAATGTAACTTCGCACAGTCACAAAACATTTTTTCAACTAAGTATAACATAATATAACTTTTTCTCTCTGTGGTCTGGTCTATAATAGAAACCATAAAAAAACGATATATACCAGGACATATTTGCTGTCAAAATAATTTTTTTTAATCGAGAAGAAAACGCACTAAGAGAACCGCATTAATGGGGTCTCTTATACCCAAACCATATTTGGGCGGACTCCGAGGTTTTTAAACTTACCACTAATACTGAAACAGAACTTCAGGATGGTACAAATTTTGTTCTAATCATGATTAATTTTGGTTTATTTTTCTTTACTATTATATTTTAAAGTTATTCTTTCATTCCACCTATCCTAGAACTCCCTGAGCGAAGCCGGGCACCATAGCTAGTAGTAAATAAATTTTGTGTATATGTAAATAAATAGAGAGATATAATTCAAATAGAGTTTGTAATTTTAACTTTTACAACCGTAAATTGTAAGTTGGAGTATCGTTAAGCTACAATTAGCTGACGGAATGACATTATCTTCTAGTTCAAAAACGGGGTTTTAAGCTTTAAAAAGATAGATGTTCGTTGTATTTGTCGCTATTCCAAAAAATACTTATTCATTTATTCATATGCACGTTTTTTTTTTCTTTAATTTTTCCATTTTCTAGAAAACAGTTTTAAAAAGTAATATTTTAACTTGAAAACACAAAACATATGCTTTAGAATGAACGAACTAACAGTTGGGACAAACTGTCATAGTATATGTTTGTGACTACTACGTTCCAGTAGCATTTACGCTACCAGACACTTCCAGGCTGTACTTCTTACGACTAAATATAAGGAGCGAAGAGCTGGATAGTTAGTCTGGTTCTGAAGCTCAAATCTTGTGGTCATTTTTGTGATACAAAGTGATCATTTTTGTAACCTGTTTAATTATTTGTGTTTTCATTGTTGGCGTGACATTCTAAAATTATTATTTTGGTTTAATAATAATTGTATAACTCACATATAATGTTACCAATCAATGAGTCAATTGGGTCTGACCGAAATTAAATTAAATCGAAATTAGTGTATGTAAGTTAGAAAATTTTATTTTTATAAGCTATTAAATAAACTTTACAGAATTATTATACATATACCAGTCAATTGATGGCCAAGAAGTGATAAAAGTGTGTGAAGTGTAAAAAATGTAGATTTTATGTTTTTATGACTCATCAACATGTGAGAATCCGGCGAGGATATTGTGTGTGAAAAATCGAATGGAATGAAAACTAGTCGTCTAATGAATGATGACAAATTTGCTTAGAAGAAAAATATAAAGACCGAATAAAATATAGACATTAGACAACGATAAGTAATAAAATTTTAAACCTTTAAATAGTCTCGAATTAAATTCTATGATAATGAATTCCTTTTTAAGTGATTTTTATTTTTTTGGCAAGTAGTCTATTTGAAAGTACGAGGTGCCACTTGTGGAATATAGAATTTAATTACTCTAACAATCATATTCTTCTTCCAAAAACAATACAAAAACAGAAAGATGAGAGAACAGAGCTGATTATTTGTAATTTAAAAGTTGTCGCTAAGAATTACTAATTGAACATGTCCAATACAATTTTTTTTTCTCGAAAAATAGCGTTTTTCCATATAAAATGAAAAATATACTCGTTTTTTTTTAAATTTGTTAACAATTTCTATAATATTTAATTAAAAATAGATAAATATCCAAGGTGATTGTGTAACACCAATTTTATAGCCAATGTCATTTTAATACCTCTTCATAATGTCCTTTTAGCTGGATTAGGACTTTCTGAGATATCCTGTCAATTAATGGTCTTAGGGGTTGAAGAGTCCTTTGATGGCTTCCTTCGTAATAAAAAGAAAAAAAAATGAAGTTAATTAACTTCCCCCGTTTTCAAAAATAATGATGTTCTTTAAAAATATCGATTCAATTACTGAAGGGCTTGCCTCGATGAGTTTCAATAAAGCTAATTATAACATAATGTTGTAACCATTTATAAAATTAGAAACATGATCCTAAGCCGATATAGTCTTACCTGGGTAAGATTTTTAAAGAAAATATATCTTAGGAGTTCCATGTTAATTTTTAATTCAGTTTATGGACATAAAAATATAAACATGTCACGTAGAAAACACTGTTCCTTCAGTCTTTTCAACGTCACATCTCAAAAACCTACTATTTTTATTAGTTATGGTAGTCTTAAAGAGTAATTATATCATATATCCTTGAATGATCCTAATATTTTTAACAAAATCAAAGCAATATCGATGAAATTTTGAAAAATAACGTCATAAATCAAAGGGACCGTTTAAAATTTATATGATCTATATTTCGTGGTTCTTCCAACAGAGAAAAAATGTGAGTCATTAAAAACTATCTAAAATCTAAAACTATCCGCTGTATAGTGTAAAGTTCAGTCCGAGGCTTCGTACCTATCCTGAACGCAATTTATTCCACTTTTAAACATCAATTCACTCTCCTGAACGACTAAAAAAAACATTTATAGAACACTGGCTTGTATTCTTATGTTTTCCTAAAGCTTTATGTCCCGTTTTCCACTTCTATTCTTCAGCTCTTCACAGGCCTCAGTTGATCTTCCGAGGTTGAAGGAAGCTGCTCCCATATCGGGTGGAAAGATAGACACAAATACTTTGTAATAGTTTGGTAGTTTCATACGGCCAGGAAACTCGTTCTCCGAACTCAAGAGTCCAGTTTCACAGAATAAATTCAGCCTCAGTTACTCGAAGGCTGTGCAATTTAATATTCAAATGCTCAGCTAATATTACTTTCACTTACCTATATATGAAAATATTCGTCATGTTTAATGAAAATTAGGTAATCTTTAATATCAGGTAAGCATTATCGTTATTAGAATGTTCTGAGGTGGCTTAAATAGGGAAGGGGCCTTTTTTGTTTTCCTATAATGTACTTTTGTTTTTGTTTATATGGAGAACATAACTGATTTCTCGTTACGCCTAAAACTGAGATATGGCTAAATATGAAAAATGAACAAAAACCAAGTAAACATATAGAGGAGTAAAAAATAAAAATATTCCGTCAACTCATAAAACACGTTGGGCCCACGCATGCGACGTACGCCTTTAATGGCAGACCCTTGTTTATGATTAAAGCCGTTCTTTTCATTGAATGGAAATTATTTGTATCATGGTAACTAAATGAAGTTTTCAACAACTATATAGAGAATTATAAAATCAGACGACATGGAGTTTTAGTCTTGTATTGTCAAAAATCAAAGTAAGTCGGTAAGTGAAAGTGTGTTGCGCACATCTCTCTAGATTTTTTAAAATTAATTTTCATAACAAGTATGTGTCATGAAAAGATATCACTAGGTGGATCTTGTTTCTTTTATTTTTTTAATTCTTACTGTTTGTAATTAATCTTATTATTAAGCATATAAATTAGTTCGGTTACCTATGTGTTTCATATTTTCTTTTACTTTTAATAGCTCAATTTTACTCGTATATTAGTTTCGTGTTAGCCCTAAAGAAGGTCAACATATTTAGATCGAACCTTAGAATCATAAACAAAGAAAAGTTTTTTGACTGAAATTCAAGTTTATTAATCATCCAAGAGAATCTTTAAAAAAACCCTCAACCATTTTCCAATTCCATATCATTACCATAACTTATGGGGCATTATATGATTTAGACGACTTGGAATATTATGCTTGTATTGCCGAATTATCACATGTAAAAACTTTTTTCTAACAATAAAAAATAATTATGTTTTTAAAGAGCAAATAAAAACAAGAATAAGAAATGAATGTGGAAAAATGTGTGACTTGGAGAAGTGGCAATTAACAAAACTCATCAATTTCTAATCTAAGTAAGTTGGTAAGTAAAAGTTGTGTGTTGCGGGCACGCACCAGATTTTTTTTTTTTTTTTTTGGGTGGCGGGCTGACCGAGTGAGCAGACGCATAAAAAAATACGCGTTGCCCATGGCAACTTATGATTGTAAACCCGAAGATAGCAAGTTCAAAACCCGCAGCCAGGGGACATTTAATAACATTCCTCATTAATCCCCCCACCCTGGCCCGGGGAACCCTGTATAGCCTAAATGGAATAAAAAAAGTTTTTCTGTTCTGAGATTTTTCTTTACCAACTCTATTACATGAAATAGTGTAACTTCACTTTTACATACACGGCAAAAACCTACTCGACAATCATGGAAAAGGCAACAATACGGTCCGAAATCCGGGAATCGCTGATGCCCTCAATCATGTAAAGTGAATCCGCCATCTTCGGATATTCCGAGTAGAACGGAAGAAAGATCCAATAAGTCTTGCGGGAACAAAATAATTCGCCTGATGCCAGGCCCACCTGTCGCGCCTATATTGCAGCATCTCTTTCCAATAGTCAACCAACCAACGGCCTCGTATCATCTTCATACCGTAATGCTTATTTACATCTGGAGGGACCAATATCGTAGCGGTAGTCTTCGATGGAACTCCTCAATGGTCTTCATAAAGCGTAGATAAATCCTTTTGTCGCTTTGGCGAAGGTCGAGCAATTGGACGGACGCCTACACCAGCTAGTAACTCGCCTTAATTGAGCCGAATCAACAGCGATCAGGGAATCGTTATGCAATCCACACACAGGCCTCTTGAAAATTCGCTTTTGCTGCATTAGCCTTCACAACATTAACAGCGAGTTAGGAGTGGACAGAAAGCGAAGGGCATTCATTTGATAGCGGATAACGGATGTATCCACATGTTGCACAAAGAAAGAGATTTTCGGGCCCCCTTTGAAGTAACCTAGTTAATAGAAAATAAAATAATCATGAACTATCTATCATGGGAAAGGGTTGTAACCAAGACAATATTAAAGGGTGTGTGGTCTAAGCACTAAGTACTCGACGTATTTTTAAACGTTAAAGTGTTTATAATATTATTTATTGAAATTCATAGCTCTATCAAAAAATACGAAACGATACAAGTTACAAGACAATAGAAGTTCATGCGTATATAAAATAAAATAATGGCGTAAGAAATTTTTAAAGAAACGGAATATTGATATCACTCCAATAACAAAAGTGTACCTTACGATGACATTTTTTAAAAATCGAGTTAGATGGTTGTGTAGTGATGCCAGTATACTCATTGCTAAAGAAATCAAAATGGATTTATGATCGAAGTGTAATTAGTTTAAATAAATGTTTTGTTAAAAAACTTTGTATCAAAATTCGTTGATAACTGGTAAACTGGCAACAAATTGATAATACTCTCCCCCCCTCTACTCACAAAAAAACCTATCCATGATAAACTTTATGTTAAATCAACTTCCTTACAGCACCCGTGGATGACATGTTTCAACTTCATCGATATCGGATAAATTGGTAACAAATTAATAATCAATAATCAACTACCCTCCCTCCTTCACATTTTCAGATGTTTTAATGCATATTTTTTCTCTTATTCGGAAAGGAGACAATACAACAAATCAAATATCATAAAAATCGGTCAAGTCGTTCTTGATTTATGAATGTCTAAAGCTAAAACAGTTAGGATTGATATGGAAAATCTAAGATCTGATAGAGAGTTTACAATAAGAAAATTAATATTTCAAATCTACATATAATATGTTTTAAACATTTACTTTGATTAACCCAAAATGGGAAAAATGTCAGTTATATCCATTGTTGATGCCACTTTTTACCAAATAACTACTGTAATAATTAATCAACTTACGTAACTCCCTAAGGTAGCCAGATTTTTTTTTGTGTGTTTATAAGGAAGGTTGTATCCAAGAGCTAGGATGGAAAAAACTTACTGATGAAATTTTATATCAATAAAAAAATGCTTGCTACAACTATTGCTAAAGCATTTTGAAAAGAGAAAAAGAAATGTTGCTGATTAATTTATTAATATGTCAGCTAAACACACACAAAAAAAAAAAAGAAAAAACATTCTGCCAAGGACTGCCATTTTCGTAGTTATAGTTAGCTGCAACTTTAAACTAGTTTCACCGGTTAGGGTATCTTTTATCTTATCTAACAAGGTCAAAACATGGTACAATTATTCACAAAATTAATCTGGAACCTGGAGAGGAAGCAATTGGGCTCAAGAAGGGTCACAAGACCCTAGGTCAACCCACAGTTGACATAACTCAATAATGCCTATTATTTGTAATATATATATTTTTAGTACCGTTTCCACTCAACTCATAAAACAAATTTTATAGGATCTGATCGTGTTTATAACCAGACTGGTGAGAACTATTGCATCCAAAAAGTATTTTATTAATTATAGTACCATCAAAACAGTGAATATACCTTTCAAAAGTACTAACCTTTCTACAGACACACCACACCTCCTAACACAGCGGTTAAGTTTGAAGCCTGAATTAATCTTACAAGCATCAAACAGCCCACATTTCATAGCCTCGAGGGGGGATCCCAAATGTGTTAAATAACCCCAAAGTTATTACATTACAAAATATTTGATAACCAACTCGAATATACAATAAATAATTAGCACGTTGCAATAAATGGGTATGCGAGGAGAAACGCCCGAAGTAGATGAATAAATATGTCAGAAAAGGTCTGGCAAAAAATAGCAGTGTGTAGGTTAGGGTAAATTAGCCTCCCACTTGTCCCTTCCAAGCACCCTGCCCCACTTAGGCCCCTTTCCCATATTAATTCTCGTTTAATCTTCGGCTTTTAATGCAATTGAATGAAGTGGGGGCTAGCAATTTCCTTAGACTTTAATATCGCCTGCGAATCGGCTGGTCTCCGACCTCGGTTATGCAAATCCAATTTGCGTAGGATATATTCCTTATAAGAGAAACAAAGACTATGTTGAAACAAGGAAGAGGAGAGAATAATAATTTTGTTTGATAAAAATCACTTATTCCATGCATACCCAAACTAGAAGGTATAAATCTATTTAATAATTCTTTTTAAGTAGTGATTTCATAGTTATCCCAAATGACAAATCGTGAGCTTGAAGGCAGCTCCTTAGTTACCAATCTAATTATTCTCTTTACATGTGACATTCTTACGCTTACTGGCAACAATATGTAATTTCCTAAAACAGTTTTTTTTTAAACTATAAAGACACGTCTCCCTCAATGAACACTTTTAACACAACAAGTGCATATAAACAAACGGGAAATTACTTTCGGTAGATGGAGTTTAAATTAAAATTTGTATGAGTTTTATAACAATATGGTAGTTCAATGATTCAACTTTTAATCGATCCGACATTTAATTAAATTATAATCATTCGTAGGTAAAATTGTACAACGCACTGGATATTTTGATCCGTTCAGGAAAAATATTTCTTCAACCTAACTAATGTAAGCTATTTCATATCCTGGATGTCAACCCTCTTTAAAGACTGGTTGTAAAGATTTTCGAAATTAAAATCGTTAGTTGGTGTTGATTTGCCGTATGTTGGAAGCATCTAGGTTCCAATTTCTAAGAGGATTAATCTTTATATATATATATATATATGTTCTTCTTTCTATAACTCAGAAACTACTCAACCGATTTTAATGAAATTTGGCTCAATGTTTATAGTTTTGGCCAACTTATGAGATAGGATAGTTTTTAACTTGATTAGTTACCAAAATAATTCTTATATAGCGAATTACTGCAAATACAGTAGATCGTGTTTCGATTTATTAACATGGCGTCATATATCCATTTTATAACGTTTTTGTTTACAAGCATGCTATTGTATTATAGGTTATCATTATTATAATTTTGTATTGTGTTATGTGAGTGCAGTTATTTGTTCCTTTATTATTATTTTCCACAGACAAAGAGTAATAAAAATCTTATCTTGTATTTATTGTTAATTTTCATTAAAGAATAAATAAATCAAGAAAAAGTTACAATAAATTCTTAAAAGTGAAGGTAATTTTTCTTCCTTTTCCTTTTTTATTTGTATTTCAATTAAATTGCTACTTAAGCACAGCCCACCCTGATATCAACTTTTAGTAAAGTAAATACATTTTAATAATTTAAATTTGGCTATTATTTGAAATAATAATCTATACAAGTTGTAACAGCACCTACTGTCACAGGTGTAACCTAATAGAAACCTGACTTGGGGAGTCAGTGTTGCCAAAAAGTAGTGAAAATTAGTGAGCTGGCAACACTGGTAACCAGACATGAAAACTCCCTGAGTGTGTTTTGATTAGCTGTTGTGGGATACTTAATGATTTGCTAAAGAACTGCATACTTAAGACTTTAATGTTATATTTTCAGTTGATTTATTTATTTATTTGACAGAAGTTTCTTTATTTTCATTATTCGTTTTGTTATTATTATTTGAATAAAGTGTTTTTTTTATTTTACCAAACCTTTTATTATTTTTATCCCATGCTCTAAAATGTAAAATTTAAAAAATGTCAGTAAAGATTTGTAATTCCTCCTTTATCAACAATAATTTAAAGTTGAGAAAATTTTAAAGAAGAGAAAAATTTAATCCCAATCGAATAGAGGCTGTTTCCTGTTCAGCAGAGTTGTAATTATCTTTATATGTAAAATTTAAGAAAACGAACCTTTTAATCCTTTCTTTAATTTAAAGTAGGCTGTTATTGGGAATGATATTTCGGTGTTAATTTCACCAGAATACATTTTTTACTTATCTCTAAATTTTTTTTTGATTAAGAAAGGATTACAAATCTTCGCGGCATTTTTTAAATTTTACACATAATGATTATTACACCTCTACTGAACAGGAATAACTGTTATTTTGATAAACCGCAAGTTACAGATTTATCCACCAGAAATATGAGAGTACTACTGCAAAATGGTCCATCGGCAGATATATTTTCTAAACAATTGCTGTATATTGGAAACGGTAAAATAGAGCTGCATTGAAATTCAAAATTTATCAAATTACCAGAATATTTCTCCACTGTTGTAGAGACGAAAAATGAACTAATATAAAGTGTCTTTCCTGATATTTTGAGCAATTATTTGGACTATAATTGACTGGGTAGTCGTGCTATTTTGGCAGCAATAAATGTTGATTTCGATGAAATAAACTTCCAAAATTAATTGACAATGTTCTAGATGTAAACGAAGCCGTAAATTTCCCATCTGAATTTTTGAATTCCCTGGATATACACCCAAACAATCTCCAGTTGAAGATTGGCTCACCGATCATTCTTCTTCGTAACTTAAATCCACCTCAATTGTGCAACGGTACACGTTTGGTCATTAAAAGGATCACAGGAAATGTTATTGAAGCAAAAATGTTGCCTGGAAGGTTTATAGGAGATATCGTCCTGTTGCCACCTATTCCCCTGGAAACGTCAGAATTTTCAATAAAATTTAAAAGGCTTCAATATCCTATTCGTTTGGCTTTTGCCATGACCATAAACAAATCCCAAGGGCAAACAATGTCCACTTGGACTTTGAAAATCCGTGTTTTTTCCATGGGCAATGGCATACCTAAGGTGGGCAATGGGCATCGCCTGCTCACGTGTGTGGAAACCATCAAATCTTTGGTTTGTGTTAAAAAAAAAAAAAAAAAGGTTAACCCAAAACATTTTGAGCAAATTAGTACTTGAATAAATAAAAATTCTTAATTGTCTTTAAGAAGAGATTTCTTATCACTCAAATATATTGCTAAATTAACAGCTTCAACAAACCACCCTCCTACCGAACACTTATTTGCCGAAGGGTCGGGAAATCGAGGTCTCAAAGAAATTGAGAAAAACGCCCATCAAAAGAACATATATGACGCGTTATTCAAGATTGGCATGACCCTGAGCAATATTAAACCCGTTGCTAAATTAACAATACCAAGTTGAAGTAGTGTTAGGCCAATAATCAATAGATCAATGGCTGGAGTTACCAAAACTTACCCGGTAGAAGTTCAGTCATCCTTTTTAAAATTAGTGGAAAAATATAGCAATTTCGAGTTAGTTTATACCGATGCATCAAAAGGGCGATAGTGTTGGCAGCGCTGTGAGTCGTAAACACAATCAGCTCCATTTTAATCAAACTACATTGAAATATGAGATGTAAAAAATAAAAACTTTAACTTTCCTATATTCCTTACTAAATACTTTTAAATGGTGTAATGCTCTATTCTCAATCAGGTTGGATTTTGATTAGCTGAAAGGTTTTCATCTTTATCAATGAATATTGGTATGACTGTATTTGTTTAAAAATATTAGGATATAACTACTGAGCCACAGCAACGCGTGGCCGGGTCTGCTAGTATATATATATATAAAAATCTCGTGTCCCGAAGTTTGTTCGAGGTAAAATCAGAAACTAATCAACCGATTTCGATGAAATTTGGCTCATACTGTGTAGTTTTGTCCAACTTAAAAGATAGGATAGTTTTTATCTCGATTATTGGCCTCAATATTTCTCTTATTGCGAATTAAATGCTTTTAATACTACAATTGAGTGTGATTATTTGCGAGTTAAATAAATTTCGAACAGATGGTGGTGTAGTTGATTTATTGACACAACACTTCATTTTCTATCGTTAGTTTAGGTTGATTTACCGTATGTTGGAAGCATCTGAGTTCTGGGATAACAAAATAAATATCATGTCATACATATCATGCAAGATACATATAATATGAAATGCAAAATATAAATCATAATCCCTATTAGTGAGTTACCAGAGACCAATAGACCATTACATCGCTAAATGGAGTAAAGAGCAGGGGAAGGGAAGCCATAGGGGCGAGGATAACAGATTGTCGGATCCTTTCTGTTTTTGTGCCCCCTTGGCAGCACTGACAGCAGCTTAACCCAGTCCCTGTCTCAAACCAATGTCTCTTATCTGTCAGTGGTTCCGCCTTCCTATGAACTCAACTTCCGAACAGTTTTTGATTCTTTGTTTTCATTAATCATATTTAAGGTTTCATTAATTTTTTCTATTAAACACGAATTCCGATTCTCTGCTTGTTAATTTAATACAGAATCTAAAAATAAAATAAAAATCATATTAATTAAACAATATAAAATGCGTTGTTGGAAAACATTCCCGTATGGTCTATTAATCCCTGATGAATTTCCCCAGCATGTATTGTTCAACTCTGGCTAAAAAGGTTTATTTTTTTCAATAAATATAAGAATAGTCCGGGCGGCCAAAAATACATAACTAGTAATAAACTATTTTATTGTAGCCAACGTTTTGATGCAACGATGCAGGTCTTCTTCAAGGTTAAATGACCAAGACACAGACAAAAAGAATAATAAATATATAGAGCGAAGAATATGAACTAAATAGATAACATTTCGTGGTCTGTAAATATATAATATAACTCATATAACAACTTGTTAGTGTATATTATTTGTTTAAATACCTCTATATGTAATCTATTTATTTCATGTTCTTTGCTCTATGTTTATTTATAATTCTTTTTGTTTGTGTCTAGTCCATTTAGCCCTGAAGATGACATGCTTCGCTGGGTCGAAACGTTGGCTACATTAAAATAGTTTAATACCTTTATGGATTTTCGACCGCCATTCCGGACTATTCTTATATTTAATGAAAAAAAAAAAATAACCTTTTGTTATATTTACTTATGTTCAACCGTCATTAATCCAATTTATTTTTTCACTGTTGACCCCTAAACGTCCTTGTGTTGAGTTGTCGAAAAATAGGATTCCTGAAGAGCAATAATTTTTACATTTTCCAATATAATTTCTGATATGAATTAAACTAAAACTGGTCATTGATTTACTGATACTTTATATTGATTTAATTAACCTTATTATAAATAATATGATAATGAAGGCTCATAATAGTATAAATAGCTGACCAGCTTGAAGCATTCGCACTATAATCTATTTAAATTTCACTTAATTAAAGTACACACCATATATTTAGTATCGTATAGTGCGTATTTAGTGCGTCATGGGCATGGATGAGTTTTGAAGTAAAGAGTAGTAATAAATTGTAGATTACTTATTTTTTGAAACATAAGTTTTAGGCATTTACGTGTTTACAGGACCTCTTTGAACACTATATTTAAAGTTACGATATGGTGATCCGTGAGTGTTATTTAGTGAGTTTGTTTAACACAGACATAGATGTCACTGAAAGAGCACATATTGGTTTCGCGGAAAGCGAATACGCTGATTCTACTGACTGAAATCGCATGTTTTTGCTTTTAACTCGCAAACGACCGGCGAAAATCGGAAAAGTGTATAAAACCAAAAATGTTCGTCTCGACAAACTGAAAAAAAAAAACCATCTTCGAAAAAGCCCTTCGACCATTTTCGCTGAAAATTGCAGTTTTTCGCTTACAACTCGCAAACGAATGGGTTAATCAAAAAAATTATAAGACCGAAAATGTTCTCCTTGAAAACCTGAAAAGATTAACACCATTTAAAAACCTCTACAACCATTTTTCCCGCAAAAAACCGTGGTTTCGCCCTTGTAACTCGCAACCGAAGGCAAAAATTTTTCCGGTGTAGCGGTTAAGGAAAGCTTTAAAATGATGCCTCATCCATGAAATTTGATGAAGTATTAAGGAAGTTATGGCGTACCGATCTATCGAGAATCGTGGTGTGGTTTTCCAGGATATCAGTAACCACCCGGAGGTTTGGTACAAGGACGGTATGCTTCAGGGAAAGAACTATAGGTCCTCGGGGCCTGCTGACTCTGGGCTACCATAATCCTTGGACCTAGACCAGTTTGTCACTGTCCTTGAACCCGAGAGAGCTGACGCCATCGGTGGGAAGGACACTGCCAAATTGGCCCCAATGGGATTGGTATGGAGCTATGGGCAGTCTGCCGCTGCACCATGGTGACCATGGCTTGCAGCAACGTGAGGTTGGGCTACCCCCTCCAGGCTGTCAGTGATCCCGCAAGCAACACTATTGTCTGTAAGAAGACCACACTGCGCGGCCAAAGGTCTGATTAGGCCTAATGCGCCAACCGAAAAAAAAAAAAAAAAAAAAAAAAAATAAAAAAGATAATGGCGTACCGACAAAAAAAATTTAAGAAATAATATTTATGATTATTAGATTATTTAACATAAAAAATAAAAAGGTTTCCTTAATATCGTGATAATTTTTTTTTTTCTAATGGATTAATGAGAGGCAGACAGTGTATCGGATTTGATAATTCTCACCGGAGTAGAGTAGTTTTTAGTAAGGGAATTTTTTTATGTCCTCAAAGTGGAAAATTTTTGTTTTATTTTTCGATGAGGGAAACTTCTATATTAGCCGCATCCTAACGCATTCAACCCTGCTACTTCAGAGTAGGCCCCCTCTTTAATCTTCTGCCTCCAGGCTTACCAATAAGTATCCCCAAGGCTCATTCAGTTCACATGTTCTTCGCTCACCATTACATCCTCTGAAGCTGGACGAATGAGACTAATTTTAATGTTACTCTATACTACTGCTTCTCCTCGCTTAATGAGTGCTGTTCATTTATCTTCCCATTATGACCAAGGCATTAGTAGTTTCTAATCATGCGTTTCTCTCAGCGAGTCATGTATGGAAGTGAATAAAACCACAGTATTCTGTTTTTTTTTTTTTTTTTTTTTTTTTTTTTTTTTTTTTTTTTTTTTTTTTTTTTTTTTTTTTTTTTTTTTTTTTTTTTTGGAAAATTGGAATGTGAAGTTAGCAAACTATAAACAATTCCAAAATTGGAACATTTTGAAGCTGGATTATTGTTGTATAATAATTCCATTATAGAACTATTTATTTACTGAACGCTGGAATTGTGTGAAACTGATAATTTCCTCAGAATATGATAATGGATAATTTCAGAATTTTTAACTCCAATGCGCTGTAACCATACTTTGCATAAACTTTTTAATCTTATGCGAGAAAATGTTTCAATACTTTGTTAGTTTAATCCAAAGAACCACGACAGATTGAGAAAATCTGCTTTTGAGTGATTCCTGGTACTGATGGGACCCCTAATTGACCACATTATTTTACTTATAATCCAGAAGTAATCCGTGTATGGAACTGGCAGTTTTGAGGTAGATTAATAGACTTTCTAACAAGACGGACTACTTCATCATTTTCAAGAGTTCCCAGGTGCACTTTGGCCCATAGACACCCGAGTGAACAAGTGGTTAAGTCGAATTTCCATTCATTCGTTCGAAGCATCCCGTCGAAAATGGGCTACTGATTACGACCACCGACTGAATAGATGTTATCAGCAATGAGATATTAGAGTTAAATAATTATTCAGTGACCGATAAAAGAAATAACGAAAAATATAATAACATAATTTCCAATGAGCGCCTGACTAATGCGCTTCTTCGTTTCGAAGAATAAATAAATAAAAACAAAAATCATAATAATGTAGCGTGAAACAAAAAAGCAAAACACAAATCTACGATTTAAAAAGAGTTGTTTTTGGAAAAGTTGGAACAAACTATATATATTCGTTCGAAAATAATCTAGGTTTACCTAGAACCTTTCAGACAGTTCTATTCCAAACTAAATATAAACAGCGATAGACTGAAGAGCTAGTCTTGCTCTGAAGATCGATCAAATGGTTACGTAGGTGTTAAAAGTGTCGAAACTAGTTGACACTTTTTGTAATCATATCGATTATTTGAGTTTATATTGTTAGTGTGGCATTGTAAATAATTATTTTCTTTAAATAAAATTATTTAAACCCACAGAAGTGTTAATGTAATATACCGCAAAAAAATACTATTCATACAAATGTTACTGTTTATGTCATAACAACTTAAATAAACAATATCCTATTCTATACCGGAAGAAATAATAATATCAATGATGCACATACGCATCTCTGGTACAAAAGAAGTCAATAACGTAAATCCTGAATTACAAAATTAATTTATAAGCAATTCATTCACACCATTTCAAAATATTTCATTAGTTTTAAATTTTTAGTATCTCGTTTTCACTTAAGCACGACTCTTGCCCTCAGGTATTTTTTAACAACATTCCGATACCCACCTCTGATTCAGTACGCTATCTCGGCCTTAACATGGATAAACGACTGACTTGGAAAGACCATGTTAAACGCAAAAGAAGAGAACTGAACCTTTCAAGGCTACTTGACAGACGATCAAAATTATCTGTAACAAACAAATTAACCGTTTACAAAGTACTTCTTAAACCACTTTGGACTTACGGTATTGAGCTATGGGGAACAGCCAAAAAATATAATATACGACTCATACAGACATTTCAATCTAAAATACTAAGAAACATCGTAGATGCCCCCTTTTATGTCACCAATGAGACCTTACACACTGACCTTGACATTCCTTACGTAGAAGAAACAGCCATAGAGCGCTACCGTAACTTTCATGACAGACTTACTCTAAATTCCAACCCACTAACACAAGCTCTACACACTCCCATAAACCCATATAATCCGCCAAGAAGATTGTTGAGGCGATGGCCAAGAGATTTTCTGCATTAAACAGATATCTTACAGTTTTCTCTTACATTTGTCAACTTATTCGATTTTGCTTTGTTCTTGTATTTCTGTTTGTTAATTCCTTTTGTTTGTATGTGTCTGTTTTGTGTTTTATGTTTGTTTTGTGTTTTGTGTTTAGTGTTTTTCATTCTTTCATATTACAGGTCATGTCAGCATATTTGCTTATTACGCCAGCAGATAGCAAATTTAATAAAAATGTCTCAAGTTAACATATGTAAAAAAAAAAGTTTTAAATTTGAGCATGATGTTGATACTAGTTACATTTTGGGCTTTAAAATGCATAAATAATACGAGGTTTTTATTACCGCAGTTTGTGTACATTATCAAAGTTTCAAAACTTTTTTTTATTTTATTTTTTATTTTTATTTTTTTTTTACAATCAAGATAAATCGAAATTAAAATTAGAATAACCACCTCTACAAACAATACCCGTTATTTTGAGACATTTAATCCAGACTTATTTATCCCATAAGAGTCCCGTTAATGGGATCTGTACTATTGACTAATTTACAAAATTACTTTAAAAAATTATAGATCTATCACTCGCTATAAAGTTATTGGACAAATATTTAAAGTTAATTGTTTAAAAAAGACTTAGTAAAGCGGTTCTTAGTAACACCATGGACAGCAGCAGACTGTATTTAGTGTTAGAGTTCCTCTTTGAAATAAAACAGAACAAATAGGAAACAAGTATTCAGACAATTGATTGCTCTGACCCCAATAGCGTTTTCTCCTTAAAATCAAGCGAGGCCCTGGACTGGTGCCCATTGAGGCTGACAGTGGCCGAGATATATGACAGTCACAATGACATGGATGGTTTAACTAACTCAGTTCACGACCTACGTCTCGGTCCTTCACTCACCACCGTCACTAACTCGACAGTAAAAAGACTAATTTATATGAGAATTAATTTATTTTAATTTTCTCCTAATGTTAATACGTATTGTATATTGCACCTGTTTATATTCGAATAAATTGGGAGGATAAGGATTAAAAATTATTTAATTTCCGACAGTAACCCAATTTTCCAAGGTTCTCTAAAAACAAATTTCCCTTTTATTTATTGGTATTATTTGGTGGTGTCCACGAACATTTTTTATATGGTGTTTAATTGTCAATTTTGATTTAATCATGATTTGTTGCATAGTCATTACTTCCTTTGTTTGAAGTTCATTTATTCAAAACCTTTAGACTCCCCTTCATGCCAAGAGTTCCAATATTGGAACAATAAAGCTCATTACAATATAGATATTCTAAAAATAATATCTTACATTTTAAAATTATTGTAAAAATGTGAAGAGAAATTCATACAAAACAAATAAATAGTTTAAAAAATATATAACAATGTTATAAGTAGGGATGGGATTTTCGTGTATATAAAGGCATGTAATCTGCATGATTAAGTGCATTATTGAAACAATACGAGACTTTGAGGCCTTGCATTCTATATGTTAGTTATAGACTTGTTTTACGTAGATTCAATCAATACCTAGAATAAACAAATTGTAAAGCAGAGAATGAACTTAGGGATAACAAAAATTTCCTGGAAAATTGAAAAGGCACAAAGCAATATCGATTGTTCTCAGAAATTATGATCCACTCCTAAACACGCTTATTTATTCAACTGTGAATTTTAAAAATAAAAAAAATATGAAGCCAAAGGAAACAACGAAACCTTTGTAAAACAAACATTAGGTGATGTTTAAAAAAAGTCCTGGACTTGACTTGAAAAATATTGCACGGCAGTACAAAATAGAAAACTCCAAGCAATATTTGGTCCTAAAATTAAAGAGTGCAATACTTTTAGATTAGCACCCATCACGTCAGTCTACGGGGAAAGATCGTTCAGCAAATACAAAGCTTTGCTTCGACCGAATCGTTGTCAATTATACCAAGAAAATGTTAGGATGCATATTATTTGGAACGTTTTTTTTTTATGAAGACGAGAAAGCTTAAAATTTTTTTATTTTGATATTTTATATGAATTTTAAATGAATTTTAAATGAATTTTAAATGTATATTTATTTTTATGTGAATACTGAACTTTTTAAATATTTTAATTATAAGTCCATATTTTCATTTATTTTTTCTTTTTTTTTCTCCATATTTTCATATTTTTATTTTATATATATTTGCAAATATACGTCCATAATATCTATGTACATATTTTGAAATTTTTATTACATAAAAATCCTATCTATTATAGGAATATTGTAACGTGAAACAAATTCATATGATTTTTTCTGTTACATTGAAAATATTTCTAGAATTTTATTTGGTACAGTTACATAAATGTTTTATTACAAGTTCTAATTGTTTCAAGAAAGTTTGAGGCCCTTCAAGAGTGTTCGATTTCGGAGTAAATATAAAGAGCAATCGACTAGTGGCTTAGTTTTGCTCTGTACATTGAAGCATATGACTACTTTAGTGTCACTAATAGTTACTTTTTATAAAGTTGTAAATTGTTTGTCTCACGTTGTGAATTATTATAATTATAAATAAATTTGAATAAGTTTACATAGAATTTTTTTTTACGTACTTATTATTTTATTATTTCTTTACTCCATTTGTATTTCCATATTTTTCATTTCTAATTTAATTTTTTGTCTACACTAATATTAAATGCCCTTGGCAGTGTATATTATTTCTTTACAATAAAAAAAAAAAAAAATTATAATTATATAGAACTGGACTTTTCACAAAAATTTAGCTGTCCCAACAACTACATTATGACGACATTTCGATCGTCGCTCTACAATAGTTGCTTATGATTAACTGGACCTCAAGAAAACTATTAAAACATATAAAAACAACAGTAAAGAAAATAAATGATTCTATATACATATATATGTTCGCGAGGACAGAAATACCTAAGTTAGTCATAGCCTGGCAATCTTTCTGAATTTGTAGAGCAAGCGAGACCAGTAGGAGACGCTGAGCTCATACTACGTTTGATAAACTGAAAGAAGCCAAAACCTGACTCATCATCTTATAAAAGTTTAGGCGAGACATCATATTTAAATTCCGACGACTTCATTCACTCTACAACAGATTTAACGTGAATTTATAACAATTGTTTATTATGAATTAATTTAGAATGACAACTTCACTAGTGTTAAATCAATCAATTTCATAATCTTAGTTAAACCAGAAAACATACTTCAAAGTTTGTATGTAGAATTACTCTGTTAGAAAATGAATATGTTTAATTGAAATAAAGTACACCCTCGTTTAAATTTAAAAAATATAATTGTGTTTAAAGTACTTTCAGTCAATTATTATATGAAAATGGAGGGGGAGGTAAACCGTTCATTTAGTTTTATTAAAGTTTTTACCAAAGAAAAAGGTCTAATCACTTACCATCAAGTCGTAAATTCAAGCTGATTCCTAAATCAAGACATTCTTCTTGTGAAATTCTTGCAGTTGAATCTGACAAATACCGTTAAACTTGCAAATCTGCAATGTTTTCCCAACTAGTAACAGATAATTATCCCAACACGGTTCGTTTCAGTAGACTACTCCATCAATCTGATCCAATTAAACGTGAATGTATAATCGATGATAGGGTGGAGTGATTGGAACGGCATGGAGGAGTGATATACAATCTCCATCATTCCATCACTATGTACTAGGATTTATAATAAATTAATTGAATTTTATAACACATTATTAAAAATGATTAATGCCAAACTGTCATTACTAGACCTGGTAGTGAGGGGTGAAATAATCAAAGAATGGCAACAGTTTTACGAGTGGGAGTTTGGCTCCAACGGGAAGAATCATCACACGGTGCAGCGGAAAGTAGCCCTGACCCCATGGCTTCACCTTCACCGTCACAACTTAGTTAATCTGACCAGGCTAAGAATTAATCACGGGTGAATGGGTAAGTTCCTGCATATAATAGGTCCGTTGAAGAGTGGAAACTGTTCAAAATGTCTATGTCCTGAGGATCCGAGACATGTTGCGTTCCAGTGTAGGAGATTTCAGGAGCACAGGCGTGCGATTTTAAGATCAGCAATTCTAGAAGACAGTGCCAACTTCCTTCGATCAATAAATAAACGTAGGGCACGTGTTTTGAGCAGATTTGTGGACGAAATTAAGACGAGGTTATAAACAAGTGTGACTAAATATTCTTAATATCACCACGTATCAGTTATTAATATTACTTTTATAATATTTTTTCTTGTTCGCTTCTCTAACCTCTTTTAATTATGCATTGTTTATTGGAAAAATAGGACTTGGGTGGCAAGTCTTAGAGCCAAAAAAAATAAATAAATAAATAAAAAAAAAAATAAATAAATAAAAAAAAAATAAAATAAAAAAATTATATATATATATATATGACATTTATTTCATGATGTTCATCAATCATTGTTCATTTAAAATCATCAATCACACTTCTAACGAGTTATAACGGCGCACAGTGGTTGAAAATCGACTATTTTCGGAAAAAAAAACCTTGTCAAACCTGATCTGTAAGCCGCAAAAAAAAAACAAAGTTGATATTATCATAACCACGATTGAATTTACCATAAAATGTATAGGTTGGAGCCCCGCTTAACCGGCTATTCGGATTAACCGGCGGTGTTAGGAAAAACAATAAAAAAAAATAGAAAAACAAATCATATCTCAATTTTCGACTCGAGATTGGTCAGTTTAAACACTTTTGCTATTTCGTGCTATTAATATAATTGATAGTACTTGCAGTATCATTTTATTTCATGAAAACATTCAACTTAGATAAAACAAAACCTATTATCCTCTTCTTTGGAAATTCTCCTCACTCAAAATGATTCTAAAATCACAATTAATCCTTCATCTTACCGTTCTAAAGCACTCTATCTATAACGCGGAAAGTATTTGAAAAACTTTTCTTGAACCGAAGCCTTGACTTGAAAACAGTGAAGTGATACCGAGTCATCAGTTTGGTTCTGTGCAAGCCACACTTCATTTTTTAAATAATTTTATTTTTATTCTATGAGCTTCCTGCCACTGTCTGTTAAAACAAGGCAAGAAAGTTTTCATGAGAAATCAGTTTATTTTTTACCAAGTTATCCGAGGTCATGTTAATAAACTTATTATTAATAATTTCCAAATTCATTCTAAAAACGCGGTAGGTGAAAAAGTTGATTCATCATCGACCTAATAACGATTCAGATCAGATGTTTTACTTAACGATTAGTAATAACCTAATTCGAAGCACAAGCTCCATAGCGAATAAACTGCACGAAATAGCATAGGTATTACAATGAAAATAAAAAACCCCACATGTACAGACGCAGGTGGACGCAGCTAGAATATGTTTTAATATTTCCTTGAATCTATTACTTCTTCTTTAAAAAATGGATTTTAAAACTGCGCTCGGCTGCGCTTGAAAAATATGGATTACCAAAAAAAAATTTTTTCTAATTTTCATAGCATTTATTCAGGATTTTATTTCTGGGTTAAAACATGGATCAAATAGCATCATTTTTATGCTAGTATAATATGGGAGATCGCTTCTCATGATTATAAAGGAAAATTACCCTAAGAAACAAAACTGCGAGTTGTAAAAATTATTATAGTGTTATAAATTTTCCGTTGAAAAATGAACTTTTTCAATGATCGATTTTCAAAGGGTCATAACAAGTTTAAAAATCAGTATATCTCCGAATAAATTTATGGAATGTATCAGATAACTATTCTATTAATTAATGATGAAAAGAAAACGAATATTCCAATACCTTCAAAAAATAGGTTTTTTCCGCCTTTCAACCACTGTGCGGCGTGGATTAGTTTCCAAATACTTTAAGTAGTTTCCAGTGTGCAGTCAACTCTTGTGAGACTATCATTTAAAGTACTATTGGGATTGCAAAAGAATTATGTGAACATAACACTTCACACACACATAACATAACACCAATTTGAATAAATAATATCTAGATGCATTTACATTTTACTTAAATCCTTTACGTTTTAGTTATTTTGGGGCTTATCTGTGAGCCACTGGTTGCGGACCTTATCTGTGCACAGATAGTCTTAAGCTGGCCATAGTACGTCAGTGTGGTAGTAAATCTGGTGTCGGAAAGCAACCGAAATCGCCAACCTCGTCAATTCTCTGTGCACCTTACTCCGGCTTCAGCAGACTCGAAAACTTCGTATGGTGATTATCAAATGAGTACGTGATCTTTTATCACCACCTCATTAGGGTCCGACATCTTATGCATTATAATTAATTTTTTTTTTATAGTAACCATCGCAGTTGTACAGAATACAAAACTCTGAAAGCCATGGTGTAACTTGGCACTTAGCAGTAAGTAAAGTAAGCCATCTATGTGTCATAATCTACTATTTTGAAGGTAAACGAAGAGCGAAAGTACTTAAACAAGAGAGAAACGTCCTGTAAAGAGGAAGAGATTTAAAAATTGATTGTATTTTAGATTAAATTTGAGTCATGTTGGCTTATATAAATTATTTTGGGTGTGAATAAACAGAGTACGGTTTGAATTTCGGAGGAAAACCGACAGATGATAAACAACAGAGGATGGAACCGTTCCCATACAAAATTAAAGCAAGAAATTTATATATTCCACACGAATCCATTACTGCAAAACCAATCTCGTTCGCAGAATCCATGGATTGCTGATACAAAGCACGAAATCATTGGTATTCAGACTTTGTTAAATGCTCACTCGGACCCGAGTCTAGACAGAACGTGACCACTAATTCCCAACAATGTCTTTCCTTTATTAGCGGATGCAATTTGTTGGACACTTTGAGGAATCCCATTCTTCTATTTCTTTCCGATCATCGGCTGTCGTCCGGGAACCTCCTCTCGCTAATTAGCCGATTTGAATTCTCCGCAAGCCTCGGGCACTTTTCCTACAAAACGAAATGGAAGCCGGGAGAAGAAATATGCTGGCGTAGCGCGAGGGAATGGCTGGAAATGAGCCTCCGGTGTCATGTTGTGAAAAACCCACACGGTAGTCGTCTCCCAGCAGTCTGACTAAATAATGAGCACCATGTCGAGGAAGAATTTTATTTCGGAACCTTTCTCGTAAATATTTGAAAGACAATAAAAATTCTATATTAGAGTGGAGGTTTAACTCATTTAAAAATTAAAAAAAACTAACTTATACTGAAAAAATAAAATAAATGTTTATGTAAGATGTATAAAATTCAGATTTACCTAACGGTTTCAAAGGCGTAAAACAAGTTTAATATTATACTTCAATGCTTGTTCCAAATTCCAAAACTAATAAACATACAACAATGATAAAAAAATATTATTTTCTTATAGCGACTGGACTTCGATAGATGATTTATCTAACCAAATATTGCGAAAACGTCTAGTGAATCGATTCCAATATACTTAAAATTTGTACATTCCTTTGTAGTGACTTAGATCAATATTTAAAAGAAACTTTTTAATTACTGCCACGATCATATATCAAAAATTCTTTTCAATTTTTTTTATTTGTTTATATGTATGTATTTTTGAATTTGCAACTGCATTTTACCGCTTCAAGCGAATTTGATAATTTTTTTTCTTAGATTAACTTATATAGAAATTATTCACTAGTACATGTTCGTCCCAATATTAAAATCATTCGTATGCGAAAAATACACCAAATTTCAATAATATAATCTCAAAATCACCCAAGTCTCATCCGTTCTCCATTCCCTGTTACACACTCCTGAAAAGACATAGACTGAAAATAAAATGCCCCAGAGACCTACTACAATGACCCACCTCAAATAATAATACAAGTTAATAAAATTACTGGAAGTCCATAGCAAGAGCTATGCCCAATTTCAACCCAAAAATTTTTTTTTTAACGTTTTATGCACCTATAGTTGTGCGGTAATTTTTACAAATAAAATACGAAAATAATCAATGACGTATATTTATTACATAATTGCACAAATGACTAAAAACGGGACATTGTAACTAAGTTCAGAAGTACCGGAAAAGTTGGTCGATACAAAAATGACCGGTCAAGCCAAGACTTAGCTGGGGAGAATTATTCTCGACGTATTCGCTGTACTATAATTATTGTTGTTTGTATGACATTTAAAAAAAAAATAAATAAATGACTTTTTGATAAAGGTTCAGAAAGTAATCATGCATCATGCAAACTTGAGCGGTAAATGTTTTCTGTTCTTTCCTCATTTTGTTTTAGGTTATTTGTCAGAAACATAGTACACCCAGAGCCGAACGGAGTGCAGCTGCAACGGTATACATGTCGGGAAGGCAGGAGTCAGGCACAAATAACAGAGTGCTGTTACTAGTTTACAAGGAACCGTAATCAGTGGGACCGGCCAATGATCAATGCCCCAGCTCGGTTCCGAATTAGCAGTCCCTCTGAACTCCCGTCCTGTACCAATCAACCTCTATACCGTCAACCATTACCCTGTCGTCTTCCCCAGTGGTATGCCCTAAACCTCGACGTCTTCTCGCTCAGTCCTTCAGTTCTGAAGAAAGGCGGGAAGGCTTACTACTAAGGCTAATCAGACGATGCTATAGTTGGAATCCTAAATTTTGCCTATCCAGGTATAATTAGGAAAGGGATCTTTAACGAGTGCCTGACATTACATTCTATCAGAGGGACGGACCAGACAAAGATTTTTTACACCCTTTAAATTATCCTTGGGCCACCACGGGACGCGAACCCCCGACCTTTAGTATTGTAGGTTGCTATGCTAACCATTACACCACAGGTGACCCCAGTACTCATCCGTGCCGATGGATATCTTTTATACAGAGCCAGTTCCAATATTGTGGAATTAGTGGTAATATATAGCCAGACACTGCTTTCGTTTAAAGAGTCAAAGATATCCCTTTGACGTGTTGTTTTTAAAGCATAATCTAAACATTACAGTAAATGAAAGTCAGCTAACTATCGGTCTCACGCCCATTTTGTAAACCTTTCGGCCACTAATCAAGATTAATGTACCCCGAAATAAAATAATGTTCCCCTTATTCAACATAACGAAAGGTTGACAAAGAGTCAGCTGAATATTAACAAATAAGTCGAATTTTTTTTTAGAGGACTGTTGTTTACTTCCCCAGCGGAGATGTTTATGTGGTCTTGATTCATACTTAATATACATACCTAATTTACATTTCAAAATACAAAATATAATATACAAATGTGAAAAAAGCAAAATTTTTTGTAATAGAAAACATGTCTATTAATAGGTATAAATAGATAAGATTCAAGAACATATAAACGTAAACGAAAGATTAACAACTTTTTTCTTTTAAATAATTTTATATTAAATTATTATTTTTTTATAATTACAAACACGAGCTTGCAATAGGTCAGGTAAAAGCTGTTCTTATTTTTTTACTTGTCTGCAATCAGGCCAATGAAAAAATAGAGTTTTTCTACATAATATCTTTCCAGACCTGAAAATTGTGAAATAGTTGGACTTTTTTTTTCAGACATTAGCTTATAAGTCGTATATTTATAATAATTAAAAATGTTACACATGAAGTTTTTAGATGATCAAATTCTTCGTGAAATTGGCTAAGTTCTAAAATTAACTCACTCTTCAAAGAAATAATTTAGGTTGACACTTGATCATCCATTTATTGTTTATTTTGAACAAATATTAAGTTAGCTAATTTTGAAAATTAAATTCGTGAGATTTTTCATTTGGAGCAGCCGTTATACCGTTGGAACATGAGCAGAATTATTTTTTTCCTCCACAATGGTCTAAATTGCCGAACTTCGGTAATCGGTTTTGGATGAACGGCTTAATCGATTTAAACTTCAAATACGTATGTCTATAATATTATGTTTTTTTTATTTAAAAAAAAGAAAGATTCGTCGTTTTAGGATTTAAACAAAAAATATGAAAAAATTTCAATAATTTTGTGATTTTTAGATCACGAAAAATTCTACAGAAGAAAATTCCTAGTTATGAACCTACCAGTTGAAAATTTTTGCAAGCCCGTACTTATTCGAATTACTTTCATGCTTAATTAATAGACAAGTGTTTTTTTGTTTTGTTTTCTTTCCTCACGAAAATTATGTCTCGATCACATAAGAATCGCACATTTAGAATCGAGAGCACATAAACATTTCCGCTGGGGAAGGCTTGGAAACTTGAACAAAAATTTCCTTTTTTCTTTAGATTAAGACTCTACTTATTTGCTAGTAAGTATTCAGCTAATTATTTCTTTAAAATTTGGAAAAAAGAAATGAGGGGAGGCTTAGTTATTAGCTATTATAGGTTATTAAACTCTAATCAACAATCTATAACTTAGCTTAGAGCCGCCCAAAAAACTAAAATAAATTGGTTGTGACGAATGACAGATGATTGACTGAACTAAATGATAGTAAGAGCGAGATCGGACATGTCTATAATTTGGGTGATTGTTAAGTATATATATAAAGGTGACGTTTATAAGACGCTGAAAAAAAACAGGAAACCGTGAAGTTCAGTACCTATTATTTCTCGATTTATTTTTTTTAAAAATAAATAAACGACGATGCTACTATGGGAGTCCTATATTTTGCTTATCCTAATATAAATAGAATAGTGATATTTAACGGATACTTGACCTCGCACAGGCTCGGGACCTTCATTCCGGCCGAGCCCCTTTAAATTACTTATTTACTCCCTTTAAAAAATCATAGGGCCATCTAGCAGGATGGAAACCTGCGACTTTTAGTATTGTAAGCCTATATGCTAACCACTCACTCAGGACTGTGATCAAATAAAGTGCAAAGATGCAGAACTTCACCAAGGAACCATCAAAGAAGAGTTAGTAAGAGGACCACACACAAATGTGAAGTCAGACACACCTAAGTTGATGGTTGAACAACCCACACTCTTACCTGATAGCTCTTCTAATCATGCTATCACAATGCATCAGTCACTTTGTTTGTTGCACTTATCTTTGGATCCGTTATTGAAGTCTCCGAGAAAAACAAAACAAAGTGTATTGGTATTTTTAAAAATTTATTGGGACCCTCCTGTTTAGCATGATGCATCCAAATGCCATTCCCTTTCTTACTAAGCTCACGATCCATCTGAACACACTTGTTTCTAACCTCAATTCCTCCTTTATATCTCACAATCGTCTAAGGAGTCGAAAAGAAGTAGGATTTGGGATCTTTTCAATTAAAAATATGATCGTTGTTAATGGGAAGTTTCTGTTTTTTTAGAGATTTTTTAGATTTAATTTATACATTATTGTAGTTATAGTTATTGTATAAAATTTTCATAAAAATGAAGTAAGGGAACAATAAAATTCACTAGGTTTACGACATATCTTCTCGGCGTTGTAACTATATAACGGAATAAGGTCATTCTTTGAATTACTTCTTCCTGCTATTGTTTACGGCGTGTAATAAAATAAAACAATACTGATATTAATTAAACTTTATGGTAGATTTATGGAATATCATTTTTATTTTGTTATAGAATGAAGCAGTAGTTGTAGCATATAATTCAAATAAGATATAATATTTTTAAAAATGTGTTCAAATTCTATTCATGGAAAATCTATTACTGCTGATGTAATCTGTGAACTAATAGGTATCACTATGTACCTATTAACACACAGGTATACACCATATTGACAATAAACCATCAAAAATAGTTGTTACTTATTTTCTAAAACGGATCATACATTTTTGTTTATGAGGGTAGAATATTAAAAATGCTTTTAGGAATAAACACTCTGGCTACAGGCTTGAAGTTATAAGCCACTTATGACTTCACTTTCTATCGAATTCAGGCAAAAATTTAAAGTGACAGGTTCCAATTTATTGCATGATTACATCAACGTAATTCTGTAATTAGGAATAAAAAAAAATCGTTCTTTTGAGTATTTATACATTATATTTATTTATATTTTGAGTATATATATATGTAGTAGGGCAAGTAAATTTTGAATTCTATCACTGACTTTACAACTAATTAAGTTAATGCAAAAATTTCATGAGTTGATTCAGTCGGTTTGAACCCGCTGATATCAAACAACCAGTCGATTTCTTCCAGGAACTGAATTTAATATATATCGATATCAATATTTTTAATTTATTTGCTTGTATAATTGAGTGGATTTATGATTCAGTGGCTGGGCCTGAACATTTAACATTGATTGATTTGACTTTCGAAATAACAGTATGATTCGCAATAGTTTCATTCAAAAACGAAACCTCAGTACCGGATAACTTTCAACAAAAAGTTAATTTCGTGAATGGTCGAATTCCGTAAGGAAAAGGAATCCAAAGTTTTGTATTTTCTTAAGATACAATTATTTTATTTTATTTTAATGATAAGAGAGGATAGTTCAGAAGCTGTCGTAAAAAAGAAAAAAAAATCGTTGACAAAACTGTACTTTTTTAAAGTCATTTATAGGTGATACTTAAGGAAGATGTGTTTCTCGATTAATCCGAAGTTTTTCGAACACTATTTCCTTGGAGTATCATTAATTTAATCTTTATATGCTAAAGATTTCCTATTTTCTCAACAAAGGTTCTAATGATTTTGATTAAACGCCTGATGTTTAATGAGAACCAAGCACTCTTAATGTAAAGTACGTTTTATCATAATAGATCTTTGACTGATAGGGTTTAAGTGACCAAAAAAAATGTCTTACCTAAAAAGTACCTTAGATTGTCTTAATATGGAATAAAGAACAGCGTTATCCCTACTAATACGAAATGGCAAAATAAAAAATATGAAAATAATAGGTGATTAAATAACCAAGAAACAAATTCTAAGGTGGGGGTCACCTGTGGTGCAGTGGTTAGCATAGAAACTTACAATACTAAAGGTCGCAGGTTCGCGTCCTGAGGTGGCCCTAGGATTTTTAACGTCAGTAAAAAGTCGTCGCCTATGCCTTTCCTCGGATAGGACGTAAAATGGAGGTCCCGAGCCTGTACGATGTCAGGTACTCGTTAAAGATCCATGTCCTGATTATACCTGAATAGGCAAAATTTAAGACACAAATCGTCCAATTAGCCATAGTGGCATAAAGTGACGTTAAACAAACAACAAACAAATTCTAAGGTTGAAAATTTCGATTTGATTGCATTAAAATATATTGTTGGAAAGCTGAGAACTTAAGATAGAATGCTATTTAATTTACGCAGGTTTTGATTGATTGTTATGCAAGAATGGTTTCGGATAATTATAGTACTCTATAAGTACCTTATAGAGAATAAAATATAAAATTAAGAATATATAAATGTTGAAGAAGCCGTTTCTTGTGAAAGTTCAAAGCAACGCCTACACATTTAACAAAACATGTCGATATCTACGAGTACCTTAAGCAGGTTGATAAGTGAAGGTTGTGAGTTGCGGGAATCTTACCCGATGTTTCTGTTTTTTTTAATTGGTTGCCATTTTATTTTTGGATGTTAATTAAATATGTATTCATCATTTGTGATAAAATAACCCAAAATTCACTTTGGTGAATCCGCTGGAAATAGTTTTTTTTAATGTAATAACACTTTTAATATATTTTCTTAATTAAACTTAACAAGCTGTACAGAACAAGAGTAGAAACAACGATAAAATTAAAAAAAAAAAGAATAAAAAGAACTTAAGTACTCTCATTCCATTATTAACTATAGCAGAGGATTGAAGGTCTGGCGTAATGAGCTCTATCTTAGGTCCTTATCTTAAAGAGTATATTAAGCTCGCTCTCGGTGAAACACCATTTCTATGTTAACAAGATTCCAGCATTGCAATATTGTGCATGGAGAACACTGCACCTTTTGAAGAGCTTATGGGTCGACTTTTAAACTTGCAGGAAGAGCATAGCAGAGTGTTTACTCAGAGGTTTATTGCAAGAGAACAGATGTCTTCCTTTTGAGGTTTTTCAACAAGTTACTGGCATACTTTCGTTCTCAAGTTTCTCCTAAACACGGTATGTTACATGCTCATAAATTTTTAAATTATATAAGTAAAAGATAGACTATTCCCGAATTACGCAATGATGTAAAAAAAGGTTGATACATAAAATTTTTTTTTTTTTTTTACTAATGTCTCCGACTTTCTTCAAAGCTTAAAATTCCGGGCTCTGACCTCATTATGATAGGAACGCGACGTTCTCCTAAAAAAAAAATCCTCAACTTTGCCTAACATTTAAAGATTTTTAAAAGCTGACCTCATTCCTGGAAGGTTAGAAATACCGACAATTTCAGAAAAGAAAAAATCACCGAGTCATAAGGAATAAAACATAAATTATATTACAATAATAAAAAAATAAAAAAATAAAATCTTGCCATATGGTTTCTTTCTAAATTATATGAAAAACATTCACCGAGACAACTGAAACACAGGTGTAAAACTTAACGCTTTTATCAGATAACCTTGAATTTCGACACCCACTATTGAAACCCATAAGGTTCCTGATTTTAATTTTTTTTTTTTTTTTTCAATTTGTTCTCCCCAAAATATCTTCCGACAATATTCTTTACATATATAATTTAAAATAAATTAATTAAATTTTCCAATCATTTATTATTATATCTTTCTTCACTTACATTCAGTAGGTACCAATATGTGTTTATAAAATGATCAATTTTTTTTCTTTCTTTTTTGCGGAGTGTGGGTCTGATTATATTTGAATTTCTGTCCGAGCAAATAAGGAAGATATTCGTATAACAACGAAAACTGGAAATATCAAGTGGTTTTTGATTAATTTAGGTTTATTAATAATTAGCTAATTTGCAATCAATAACCTTCTTATTTATTTTTATGACAGATAAAAATATTTTATTTATATAAACAGAATAATCCGATTTTCAAAAAAATTAATAAATAAATAAACCTTCTTAAGGTATTTTTCTTTCGGTTAAATCCGGCCGGTTAACCGGTGATGATTATTATTCTTATTAACCGGTATAGGTTCTACTGTAACTACAATATTTTCGCTCCAAGATTGATCTCAAAACTAAGCCTTTTAAACCATTCATTCATCCATTGTAATGGTCAAATAGTGGTGCAACCATTGATTCTAAAGTTCCTTCAAAAAACTGTGCACACACGTTTTAATAAAGAATTTTTTCCTCAATTTATCACATTATTAAATTAATTTAATTTAAATAAAAATCAGACTTATTTTTAATAATATTTCCCAAGTGATAAGTAACGATATTATTCTGCTACCGCAATCGATAAGTTTCCTAGGACATAGAATGTAAAATATTAATTTCGATTTAACAAAAAAAATCTCTTCATATAGAATTAATACATATAATAATAAGATGGGATACCCTAAAATAATTTATTATGTATTGTACAAAGGAGTAATTATGACACGTCTGGTTATGTTTTATATAATACGACAAAAAAATAAAATAAAAAAATCTCTCACGCACGAAGTTTCGACTGGCTAAATTCACGATATGTAAATTTTCCCTTTACAGCCCCCCCGTTTGTGATGAATATCTCTGGGCCAACGGCATTATTTAATAAATGTCACAAACAAAAACATGATTAAATTTAAATTTTGTCATGTGGAAGAAAAGGAAAAAAATGTAATAGGGTCTGACGAAATAATGCTAATACCGGAAACAAAGCCATATTATTATTATATGGCATAAATATTGGTGGATAGGCGAAAAAAAAAAAAAAAAAAAAAAAAAAAAAAGGATAGAAATAACAAAACAACTGAATAAAAAATAAATAAATACCGTATATTTAAACCACTATTGAGCGGTAAACAACATACTGACAGATAGATGTAAACGAGAGATAAATTCAAATTACAATGAAAGAGTTTGTTGAGATTTTTGTCGTAATAGAAATTTACAAATATAAATATATCAAAAATTATTATAACGTTATTTACAAACAAATATTATTAAAAATAAGGATAAAATCTTCCAAACTTAGGAAAATAGGGGCAATTAATGGGAAAATGAAACCTTATACATTATTTTTCTTCCGTAGTTAATTTTTCGGTAGGTTTTATTTTCGTTGTTACTTTGTAAGACTCTTTGATTGTGGCATGATTTTAAAGATTTTATTTTTTTAATTCGGTGTCGATAAAAAAAAAAAACCTACTCTCATAAAAGTCATAAAAAATTATACCTATGTAGAATGTGTTAAATTCGTTAATGTCCATTTCAAAGATTTTTGAATTATCCACAGACAGAAAAATAGTCAATTACCATCGAATGTAGAACATTTTCTAATTTTTATTTTGTATGATGTATTATATTAAAATTTTAATCAACAAGGAGAAAAATAATTTCTCCCTATCTGCCCCTAGTATGCTGTCTTAACTGATTTCCTTATAGTTTTAAAATGGACTTTTTTTGTTGTTACGAACTTAACAAATTCTATATATTTTTTTTTTTATGAATTTTATGGGAATAGATTTTTTTTTTTTTTTTTTATCGACACCGAATAAATAAACAATCTTTAAAATCATGCCTCAATCAATGGGTATTCTTATAAAGTAACAACGAATATAAAACCTACCGAAAAATGAACTACCTACGGAAGAAAAATAATGTATAGGGTTACATTTTCCCTTAATTGCCTCTATTTCCCTAAGAAAAAATAAATGATTAATGGAAAGGTTGATGTATTTATTATAAATATTATTTATATAAGATTTATTACTATTTATTAAATATATAGTATTAAATAATTAAATATAATGTTGCATAAAATGATAGTATACAGTTGACTACAGCAGTAGCCTTTCATTCACTGTCGCGAGTATGATGAAAACCTGAACTGACTGAGTATACGCCGATGTGAAGATTATAGGCAATTATAAAAATTAAAAGTTTACGACTACTTCACAGAGACTATTTTCTAATTACATTTTACTTTATATTGATCGTTTATTATATGCCATTAAACGGTAGATATAGAAAAAAAAATCCGGTTTATTTTCCAATCATTTATAGCAAACTCATTTCTAAATTAAATTTGAAGCGTGATAAAAACATGATAAAGTAAGAGATTTTTTTTTTCAAGTGAATGGATATTGGATACACATAACTGTAAAATAGTGTTTTAGCGTGGGAGATATAAAATAATCAGATAAATATTTTATTTGTTTTTTTTTCCTCAAATATAAAGAGTGCATAAGGCTTATTAAAATATGAAAGTTTAATATCCTGACGTTTCGTTTTGCGTTGACTAATGTGCCATTGTCACGCATTATAGTCAATGAATCCACGATGGATCAATAGTAACAACAAAGGATACATTTTAAACCCTGTTGTTTTAGCATTTCATTGAGTAATGAACGAAACAGAGAAAGAATTTATAAAACTACTAAAATAAATCCTACTCAATTTGAATAGAAATCAATTTATCATCACCAATCTGCAATCTCAAACCAAACATCCCTAAAAGATTATAATTTGTAAAATAATTCTGCAAGGGATTGGACGGTTTGGGACTAATGCAGTATACTGCTTGCTCCATTAGCTACTAATTCCATTTTGCTGTTGCACGCTAACCCGACCCTATCTACTCTTCGGGGTTCGATTCCCGTTTTAGAGTTCAGTTTTTACTTTATTTTAATTTTAATAAATATAATATTAATTAGTTTAAACGCTGATTAAATAATAAATACTAAAAATTCAGCTAGAAGTTTTGCGGGTGATATCGATCCCCACGTAATGTTTTTATTTGAATTTTTTGTGCATACTGTCGACTCATAGACCAAACTTAGTTTTTAGAATAGTAAATTACTTGGCCATTGAATTGAAAATAACTTTTTTTAAATTAAAAGTTACATTTTAATTAATTACATTAATTTAAATATATTTAAAAAATTAAATTTATCAGACAGACAAAGTTTTACTTTTAAGTAAAACATACCTTAGGCACGATTGTTAGGTTTTTTAATTGTGACCTTTTTGATGAGCAATGTTGGGGAAATCCATTTATTTTTAATTGTTGCAGGTTAATATTTAAATAGTAGTTAGGGTTCAAAATTGGCCCAACACTCATACATATTCGATGTTGCTGAATGTGTAATGGAAACAATGTTTATCAACAGTGATTATTATTTAAAAACTTCCAATTATTAAAAAATTAACTGTGTTTTTTTTCTTTTTTTTTTTAGTTTTAGAAAAGAGAAAGATCTGACTGGTTAAAATTGTATTCAATATCGATATACTAATGAGGAAAGTATTACAATATAATACTGACCATTTTTTTATCAAGGCGTTAATTACATTATTTTACCTCATCACTACAAGGTGCCAAAAATATTTCTAAAAAATTAACTAACTTTTGATTCAGGAATTAAAACGGTAGGTAAGTAGTACAAATTCAATTGTCAAGGTATGTATTAAATTCAGCCAACCATAGACGGAAAGTTGTAAACCGAAATCAATATAAAAAATTTAGACTATAATTTTAGAAGATGTTTTATTCTATTTTCCATTATCCTACAGCTTTAGAGAAAATTGATTAGGATGAGTAATTAGTTTAAGCAGATTTTTTTCCATGAACAATTTTGAGTAGTAATATATGATTCAATGATAAAAATTTAATATCTATTATTGTATCGCGGGGAATCAAAAACATGGTTTAATCAATCAAAATTCAATATTTTAATTTTTTTTAAATAAAAAAACAAATTTCTATATCATTTTTTTTTTTTTTTAATGTTTATGATAAAACTTATTTATAATTCTAAGATTTGAATGATGGCATCGTTCGATATTTTTTTTTCGAATTCCACAAAGTAAAATCACAGGTGGGATGTTCTACTTGTGATGAAAATGATTTTTTTTCTTCACTATTTTTGACAAAATTAAGGCTGATAACTCACTAATTAACTCAGATAACTACTCACCCAGCTCGAGGGACCTCACAGATAAAACAGCAGACAAGATGACAAACAGGGACGTAAAGACGACAGAGACGCGAACTGAAAAGATTACAGACATCATCAGAGATAGGCACTCATGGCTGTCCGATGCCCGAGCGGGGACTGAAGACAGCACTGCCCCCTCCACAGCGCCACCTGTAGCGGTCTTCACAACTGGAGGAAGCGGTTCAACAACCCACTACACTTCTGTACCTACTGTGGCCCATGTTTTAATTTTTTTGCAAATATCATCAAGTATATTTAGAAAAAAATATTTTTTCATTTAAATAAACTCGCAAATCCGACTTCCTCTAGTCCGAGCCTCCGCGTAGTCCGAGTGTGCCGTCACCCACTGAGTATTAAATATTCCTGGAACAATAGAAACCTCTTCAAAAGGTGCATTTACACAGTGCAAACTTCACCCTTGAGTGGATAATCCCCTGAACCTCCTGTCAACACAAAAATATATAATTTTGAACCTCACCACCTCAGATTTTCTCGAAATTTAGTATATGTGTTCTACTTGTATCTACTACAACAATTGTGAAATATTGCTGAGATATGTCAACCCGGTTTTTAATATTAGTCTCTAAAACCCTCCAAAATAGGTCCAGAAACAGAAAAAAACATGATTAAAAATAGCTGGAGATGTTTTCCAAATTTGACTTGGACTATGAGATTGGTGTCGTTTAACAGCGGATTCCGTGTCATATCACATGATATACAACAATGTATAGGTTGCTCTAATGGGGCCGGGATGGCCGGATGGACAAGGGCGCTTGCAATAGGTAATCAAAGTTAAGCAACGTCCATCGTGGTTAGTACTTGGATGGGTGACCGCTCCATTCGGGTGACCGCCCACCAATGAACGCCACGCAGTCCAAGTCTACCCCCACCCCCGGTTATGTGAGACCCGTCAGCCTACTGGAGGCGACTCACACCGACCGGGCGTAGGAGTGATGAACCTTCCCCGTGTATCTCATCGAGAATCGTAGTGTGGTTTTCCAGGATGTCAGTAACCGCCCGGAGGTTTGGTTCAAGGACGGTATGCTTCGGGGAAAGAAATGTAGGTCCTCGGGGCTGCTGACTCTGAGCTACCATAATCCTTGGACTTAGACCAGATTGTCACTGTCCTTGAATCCGAGAGAGCTGACGCCATCGGTGGGAAGGACACTGCCAAATTGGCCCCAATGGGATTGGTTATGGAGCTACGTGCAGTCTGCCGCTGCACCATGGTGACCATGGCTTGCAGCAATGTGAGGTTTGGGCTACCCCCTCCAGGGTGTCTGTTGCCCGCAAGCAACAAAAATGTCTGTAAGAAGACCGCACTGCGCGGCCAAAGGTCTTATGAGGCCTAATGCGCCAACCGAAAAAAAAATAGGTTGCTCTAAAGAAACTTCCTTAAAACAAAATGTAAAAATTTCAACTTTTCTCAAAAAAGGCATTATTAAAAAAATTTATATATTTTTTAAAAATAGGTAGTATTAAATCTATTCATACTACAAAATATAAAAGTGGGATGAAAATTTCTTTTTTACTAAAAAAATTGAAAACTAGTGATAAAATTCCCTAAATCTTCTACAAACGGTCAAAGAATTACAGTATTAATGATGTAATTCACTCTTTCAATAACACTTTGACCACTGATTTATTAAGCCAGTAAATATTTATTAAATTTGTAAATATCTATTGAAAGGATTGTTTTTAATATACATATTATATACTAGCTAGGGTGCCCGGCTTTGCTCCGGTAGTTGTGTGGTAGTTTTAATAACAGAAAAACTTTAAAATTAAAGGAAATATAGAAAAAAATTAGCACCTCCTTGACACATAGATTTTAAAAATATTAAGATTCGAGCTCTGCACACTCCGCCCATATAAGGAACCATTTCTTTACCATATTTCTTTTTATCATGAACTGAGGGGGGGGGGTGAGAGAATCTTATTGAAAAAATGCTGAATTTGGAGTTAGTCATTTTGTCAACTGGAAGGCTCATCACACATAGTAATCAAACTAACTTTTTTTTTATAACAACAATAAGAAAACGTCAAACTTTTTGTTTTCGGTTTATATTCAGTCAAGTTATCTCTTTTTTGTATGTCTGTTTTATTCACATACTAGCTGTATGTCCCGGTTTCACCCGGGAAATTTAATTTTTCTAATGAAACGGTCGATTTCGTAAACAAAATATTGTAAAGCGAGATCATTACGATTTTTATTAGGATAAAGAATATCAGCTGAAGATCGGCTGAAGTTATGCAATTTTAATATGGACAGGTGTTCGCACTTGGTATGAAAGAACTACTGGGCGAAATTTGGAGAATTTAGGACAAACGGTATGGATTTCTATAAAGAACAAACAAACAGAAATATCGCCCTGCAGTTTCAGCTTCTCGCAAATCGGCTTGCCTAAGCTTCTGTTGCGCAAGGCGGGCCTCGTATTCCTGGGCAGATTCAGTTTCCCGCGATTCTGCCTGTCTAAGCCTCTGTTGTTCAATCCTATTTTGATGTTCGTCGAGGGTTTCAGCTGCTCGTATTTGACGTTGTTTTTTAGCTTTTGAGCTCACTACTCCTATTGAAGATCGCTTCTTAGGAGGCATTTTTAAAAAATAAATTCACCATACATGTAAATAAACATATTGTAATGTTAAAAAAAAACATATGGTTTGAAAATCCCAGAACTCGGCGCCTGCCAAGGGACGGTCTTACCGGGCCTTGTTGGCCTCTTCAAAATCTATAAAATGATTTTTTAGGCCGTTTTTCGACTCAAACGGTCGATTTCGTAAAAAAAAACCATTGTAAAGCGAGATCATGACGAATTTTATAACAATAAAGAATATACCCAGAGATTGGCTGAAACTATGCAATTTTAATATGGACGGGTGTTCGCACCTGGTATCAAAGAACCACTGAGCGAAATTTGGAGAATTTAGGACAAACGGTATAGATTTCTATAAAGAACAAATAAACAGAATTTCAACTTTATTTATATAGATTGTACTACTAACAAATGTTCACTCATATTGCATTAAATTTACTTATTGATTAAATGTAATGTGTTGATCAATTAGCCTTTTTATGTGAAAATTAATTTGTTAAGGAATCCAGTTGCTTTACTAATTTATTGCAGAAATGTAAAATCACTATTTTGCTTTAAAATGCAAAGGAGAAACTACTTATTTATGCCTTATTTTTTAGTAATTTAAAAAGAACAGCTGAAAAAATATATAACCTATGCAAACTGAATGAATGAACAATGAACGTTGAGTGAAACGCACCCTAGCGCTTCCTGGTAGTCTGGAGCTCGAACTAAATTTTTTATTCACTAACCCGTATAGACAGCCTAATTACATATTTAGAGAGGCTTAAAATTCCGGTTCTTTTCTCTTCAATTTTACAACCTAAAGATAAAATCGGAAACCTTTTTCACGGTTAGAGACTATACGGCGACACGACGAAATAACTTTCTTGATCGTACGTGGAGTCGTTTTTGAGCCTTATCGGCACGCATATTGTACACTTTGCTTTATAATATATATTGATTACTGCTACTTACATGACGAATTATTTTTTCAACTTCTTGTAAGGAACTTTTTACATTTCCGAACTCTTCGTCGATATAAACATCCAACCATTGTTTTGAATAAAATACTAATAAGCGTTTTGCAACTTTGTTTAACACTGGAGACAATAACATTCTGAACAATTCCGGAAGATTATTTCTGAAAAAAACATTGACAACACTAAATTTTTTATTAAGTCTACGGTAATGCATTACTCTACTCTCATCATCTTGGAATACATGCACGATCGTTAAACATATTGTAACGTTAAATCGATAAGCAAATAAAAAAAAAACATAACAACAACATAACAAAGCGTAACCTCCCGGACCGCATGTTGGAACAAAATAACCGGTTGGAACGAACTGTTTTTGTCTAGATCATTCCGGAATGACGGAGAATTGCCTACATTGTTCTAGAAGATTCCAGGCCCCACTATTTACGATATATATAAGGGGCAGAGACTGAATGAGTTAGTTGAAGTCTGTGTCTTGACTGTGTTGCTCAAGTCATATGATTGTGTGTGATAAAATTATCATTTTTGTAACCTGTTCAATTGTTTAAGTTGTAATAATTCGTTGGCATTGTGATAACTGTATATTTCAGTTAAATAAATATTTGTTACCCACATAAGTGTTGCAATATGTTTAATTTTGTCCTCAAAATTCGGCAATTTTTATATTCCAACTATAAAGGATAAACTGTTGCAGGCGCACCGCACAGAGGATATAGAAGCCGTGAGGAAGATAACTAAATTACAAACAGAGAAGTGCAAGTAAATAATTAGATAGGTATGGATTATTTAAAGCATTGTAACATGCCATTTTCCCTCAGAAGTTGCCACAGAGGCAGACATAGACTGTTGCTGGGCCGACAGTAGCTGGATGTTGCCAACACCGGTTGGGATTTATTCATCCGGCTGGGCCGTGCTACAAGGTAGTAGGGCTGGATCCTCTCCTATCTCCGGTGTCTGCTTACAGCCCACTACTGCATTCTCATGTTGACCCCGCAAGCAATGCAATACCGCTTACTCCGTCAGCTCCAACTACTAATGGACCTAGATAACTTCGGTGAGAGTTAGCACCGTGGAAATATGCTTTCAAAAAAAAAAATCGTTTGTGTTGTGATTAACAGACATTGAAACATGAGCGGTGGGATTAGGAATAAAAATAAACCTTCCAATGCATAGTGGTCCAAAAAAGCTGAAAATGGGAAAAAAACTTAATATTTATTATAATTACTTTGATAGCGGCATGGAACGTCCCTTGTATATATTTTTTGAGGTGCCTAATCTAAATCAAAATCAGTGCAAAGGGACCACCAGATCAAGTCCAAATTTCAGGTCAAAAAGTCAAAAATATAAAAAATTCGTGTTTGGTATTGTCGTGTATGTTTTTTGAGGTGCCGAATCTAATGAAATCAATATCAACGAAATCAGAGCACCAGATCAAGTTAAAATTTGACGTATGGGGTCACCTGTGGAGTAGTGGTTAGCATAGAAACTTACTATACTATGGTCGCGGGTTCACGTCCGAGGTGGCCCTAGAATTTTTTAATGGGAGTAAAAAATCATTTCCTATGCCGTTCCTCGGATAGGACGTAAAATGGAGGTCCCGAGCCTGTACGATGTCAGGTACTCATTAAAGATCTCTATCCTGATTATAACTAGATAGGCAAAATTCAGGACTCCCGCTGTAGCATCGTCCGATTAGCCTTAGTGGCAAAGTGATTTTAAAACAAACAAACAAATTTGACGAGGAAAACATCTTGATTTGTTGCGAATCGAGATATCTTCTTGGAATGATGTTCCTTGTAATGCTTATAATTTTTGTTCCTACTCTCCATAAGCCTCCTCTTCTGACAGGGAACCATTACAAAAAGCTGCGAGCTCAACCATGGAAAAGAATAATGTGGACGGTCGTTGGGAGATTGTACCAAGCCACTGCCATCTCAGCCGTTTCCGCTGCATACTTGCGAAATGCTGCAGTATCAATCGGGTACAGAGAGCAAATCACATCTAGTACTGTTTTTAATCTCATAATTAATTCTTCATTTATCCCTCTAATTTGCCTGGGTAATGAAGGATTTTAAAAAAAACTTGCAACAATAACAGCATCAAACTGAAATAAATGTACCGCCTCAATTTTCAGGGGTGAGAGCTCTAGTGCAAAGGACCACCATATCACTGTAGGAAACTGTGCAACTTATAGCAGCCTACTTAAGTTGTAGTTTATTTAAATTCTGAAATAAAAAAAAAAAAGTATTTTAATTTGTATTTAAAATACTTTAATTTTAAATAATGCCCAGGTCTGAATATATTAAATCATGTTTGAACTAATCCTTTGTTTACGTTTCTTTCTCCCTCAGTAATTCCATCGTCAGTCCCCCTCCCTTAAAGATCTATAGTAGGATTTTTCTTAACTAATAGTTCCTCCCCAGGGTCATCCGCCTTCGCCACTCGCACCGTATCGAAAGGTTTAAATACTTATAAATACCAAAGTTGGCCGAAGTTGGCGATGAAAATTTTATCACAGTTCCTCTACTACCTACACTTAAATATTAAACCACGGCGACAATAACGCACGGTAAGGCAAACTTTTTATAAACCAATAAAGTCAAAAAATCATACTTATTTCGGCAACGATTTAAAAAATTAATTTCTTCTCTAACTATTGATATTAATCAAACACGTTTAGTCCATAACAATGCTCATATAGATGACAAATTCCTGAAGTATTGGAAAATATTTTACTGTTAATCTTATGAAGAGTAAAAAAAAATCTTTATGTTGGTAGAAAAGTATGATTTTTTCAATCACTAAAAAGTTCAATTTTACTGGTACACACACATTTTAATTTTGAACTAGTTAAAGAAATGTATTCTTACCACTGTTCTACAAGTATCTAAGTATTCGAACACTAAGAAAAAATTAGGATTGAACCACTTTCATTTATGGGTTTTTTCCCTGGTCGGACCACTGTGCAATGCATCAATCCGTTTAAGTAAGGTTACTTATATGTACAGTAGAACCACCTTTATCCGGAGTGATGATGGGTATGGGTGTGCATGGATAATCATAAACCCCGGATAATCGAATTACAACATTTTATTGACTTAATGTGATAGAAAAAGAAGGTTAATTAAAAAAGAAAATGTGCAGAAAATCACTTGTATTAACAAACAGCAAACTCCTTTAGAGCGTTTTTGCATGAACCACTGATAGAAAGCTTCATCTACGTCTTTTAATGTAGAGTTCTTCATTATTTTCCAAGGACACGATGTTTGGGCCGACGATGATACGAAGTCGGAAATGTCTTTTTTCTTCTTCAAAATATCACGAACTAAATATCTAAATTTCTCTTCGTGTTCAAACGTATTCCATTCTACATTGATATCAGCAAAATCATGACCACTTCTACAACTAACCTTATATTTTGTCTTATCCGTATTCATTTCCAGTCCAAGTTCTTGTCCGACTTTCATCAACGTTTTTGTGTTTATTTCTATGGTTTCTACGTCGTCACCAAGCAATACCAAATAATCGGCATATATGAGCACGGGTATATTTCCTCCGAAATTCAAACCCTTTCTTGTACATGTAACCTCCCTAATGGCATATTCCAGCGCTAAATTAAATAAAACAGGTGAGAGGGAATCTCCTTGGTTCAAACCGGAGCGAACCTCGAACTTCTCAGAACAATAATTACCGATTCTAACTTTATTGAACGTTTCAGTCATACACGTAATGACCTTTAATATAGGTCATATAAGTAAGGGTACTTATCTGTATTACTAGGGTTTTATAAATTTTATTTTCTAATTTTAAAAAATAATATTGGGAACTATATCACAGCAATGTATTTGCGATACTCATATTCTAAAATGTATCAACCATGGTTTAAAAAAAAAACTCGATCAATAATTTATTAGGAATGTACTGCAAATTGCTTTGCAACGAACAAAGTTTTTAGGTTCCTCTAATTAGCCTGGTTTTGCGTTACTCGGGCATTAATGAATATCTGTTTTGTTCAGTTAATTGTATTTTTTTTCCTGTTTTTTATAGAGTTAGAGCTGAATCCAGAAACATTTTATACGTAATTTTCGGATTAACAGGAAAACAGGAATTGAGTGTGTGGGAGAGAATACCGTAGGCCTCTGGAGTATATAAATAAATATTGAATATCGATAACTGAAGTGGGTTTGGTACCTGGCTACGGTTGTGTTGGTTACCACCGTTTCCCCTTAGGTTGTTCTATAGCATTACAAACAACATACTCAATGGAAAACAAACAATTTTCCAACTCCAAAACTCCATGAAGCGTTCTACAAATATACTCACTCTCTAGTAACACTTTGATTTAAAAAATTGAAAGGCTATCTTATAATTATTTACATAATAATAAATAATAAAAAAAAAAAAAACATGTTCCAATTGTTTTTTAAATTAAAAACTTACCTAATCATTACGACTCCTAAGCTCTGGATTAATTCTAGCACAAAAACAAGGATATGTAACAAATGTAAATTGTATTTGCTAATTAAAAAAGATTTAGTTATATTTTTATAACTAAGAACATCAGTATAGTTTTTCATAAAATAAATAAAAGGTGAAAATTGTTTAATAATAAAATAATTTAATAAATGAAAATTTTATACTCTTACAATAACGATTTTTATAAACATATAGTTTATTATATGTCTTTTGATTCAGGTGATTAAACATCCATCCATATTATAAAAATATTTTATTTATTATTTTATGTGCAACGTTTTAAAGCACCTTAATTTCCCCCCCCCCCCCTTCCATAGTAATAGGAGGGTCGTGTATTTCTAAATTTTACAGATTCCATGCCCTTAGACATACTACCTGCATTGATGTTAACATTTTTTTTTTCACAGTACTCATGATGATAAATATGATGATAAATTATATTTATATCATTGTTGTATTAGTTATGTGATAAAATGAAAATCTTCTACAATATAAAATAAATTATATACTTTTTTCCTACTAATTTTTCTTTTTATTCATTGTACAACGTTTCGATCTGTTCAACATCAAGCAACTTAAAATTTTTTTGATTGAACATTTAATAAAATTAGCAGCATATTTTGCAATATTTATTAGGAAAGAACAAAAAAACGTTTCCATCAGCGACGGTCGTTTTTGTACAAAAACTCGTACAAAAATTTCGTACGTTTATTGTTTGATGATATAATTTTCTCTCACATTATATCAGCCAAACTGTTCTTCTTAATTTAATGTAAATTTTATACCATGTTATTTATTTTTTATTTTTAAATATGGGAACAAGTAAGATTACAATTCGGGAGTTCCACTTTTAAATATTTAGTGGAGAAGACGCCAATTATTTATAATAATTTTAAATAATTACTTCCAGAAAACTGTTTTAGTAAGGATATGATTTATAATAATTATTATTAATACCAATAACAATTTTATTAGTTATTATTAGGTTTGCTTTCATAATTTATATTAACGCATTAGTATTATTAGCATTAGTATATGTGGGTATTAGTATCTCAACGGTAGGTCTTGTTAGTGTTTTCCAAGTTAAAAACACGTCGGATAACCAGTATTTCCGGCCCTATTCAAACTAAGTAAACTTTACAGCGTTACACAATCACGAAGAAAAAAGAATTGTTTATCGATTTAAGGAATACAGAGCATCTTCGTCCCCTTAGAACATAAAGTTTATGTAACATTTATGGTCCTATTCAATGTTCCCGCGAATAAATCCATTCCGAGACCTTCTATTCGTTTTTACGTAACACATTGTGAATTCCACTTTCAAAAGAACTAACATCCCCTGGCTAAAGTTTAGAGAGTGAGAACAGGTCAGCGAATAGTATATTTAGGTGTCACCCTTAACGGACACCGAACACTATTCTTAAGATACTTATTCAACAGAGCTGGTGGGCCTCATCAGCAGTGACAGAGTTCTGGCTGGCTTATCCTCAATTCACAACACTATACTTGGTGCTGTTAAAGATTCTTCATATACAAATATATATGAGATGTTCCCCTGTTATTCTTCCTAAATAGAACAAGATGTGAATGGGGTTAAGAAAAACAAAAAAATCTGCATAAAAGTATATTTCTTTTAATGTAAAAAACGGTTATTTAATAAATGAAACAATAAAAAAACCAAAACTTGGGTCAAACAGGGGTCACTTGTGGTGCCTATGCCGTTCTTTGGATGGGACCTAAAATTGTAGTCCAGAGTCTTTCCTATGGTACTCGCTAAAAATCTCTATTCTAATTATACCTGGATTATTAAGACTCACACTGTAGCATCGTCGGATTACCCACAGTAGCATACTGTGAACAAATAATTATATAATAAAAACAAATAAACAAAAAAACTGTATTTCACTTTGTAACTACTCCATTTATATAACAAAACTAAGGGGATTATTCAGTTCTCTAGGTTTCATAGATATAGAAAAAAATCCCCAAACTTCTGTTGCGATTCCCTAAAGACCACCGAGAACTTTTAGAGTTAATTGTTAAAAAGATCACGTAATTATGAAACGTTTGAAGGAGTCTTTCTCGAACTTTTATAGTGATATTAATGGCTTTGGTCACGCGAAGGATTTGAGCATTCCAACACGATATTTCACATTCCAACGTCACTGGGTTCAAAAACCGACAGTCGTATTCTCTAACTGTTTAGTAAATAATTTCCACACTACACATTCGTATCGCTCGTAATGAAAATTCCTCGTTTCATAAAAAAAATTATAACGTTATGAAGTCTCTAATACATATTGACGTGAAAAGATAAAATTAAATGAAAAAATGGAATAAAATGAACAAACTTATGAAAAAATGGAAATAAAATGAACAAACTTATACGAGTTTTATATATTGTAGAGGAAAAATTATTCGTAGACATTATTAGACAATTGGTCTACGTGAAATTTTTGAAAATAAAATCGTGTTTGATGCGAAATATGGTATTAAAATCGCCACGCTTTTGATTGGGAAAGAGGGAGGAGTGTATTTACTGACAATGATAAGTTTCAATAAATAAGTATATAAAACCAGTAATGCAAAATTCATTAAATTCAGAAAAAATGGTAAACAATTAATTATTCTCCTCCATAATAATATTTATTTCTAATTAAGCTCTTATTTTACTATAAAACACGAAAATGACATGTTTTTCGAATTTGATCAAAATCTTATTTCGAAAAAATTAGAACTCAAAAAAATATAGTAATTACTTTCTACTCTCCCCCCCCCCCCAATAATTCCCATTCAGTTGTTTTAATACTTTCTGTATTTTATTTCCTGTTTTAATTCTTGTATTATTTTCCTATTTTTATTCTGTATTTTATTTCATGTTTTAATTCTTCCATCTTTTATTTCATGTCATTGGGGGCGAAAACAAATCCAGCATATCGAAGATCATAAAAATCGGTCGAGCCGTTCTTGGCTTATTGATGATGTAATTAAACCGACCTAGTTTTTTATTTCTAAAATATAGCAGCTTGAAACAAAATCATATGATTTTGTCTGTTACATTGAAAAGAGTTCTAGACTATTTGTTAGAATCATTGTTTAACTCTTGTAATATATTAGAATTCGGACTTGGGGGACCCTTATTAAAGTTACAATATAAATACAACGCCTAAAACTAAAAATGTTAGAGCTGATATTGGAAATCAAAGAACTGGTCAAGATTTAAAAAAAAATAAACTGTAAAATCTACATAAACTTGTTTTCCAATTTTAACTTTAGTTTCTTCAAAATGGGAAAATGGAAGCATAGACCTCTTGTCTTCTAAGATTAACATTCATGAAGTATACTATAATTTTGGTCGATGCTGTATATTTACCAAAACAATTTTTCAGGGAGAATAATTTGCGAAATAATTCCTTCTACTAAAATTCGAACTATCTTATTATCTCTACAATGGAAATATCAGTACGTTTCCTGAATATTAATTCTACTCGTAGGGTACAAATATAAAGTTTTGAAATAATGCGATTAAATCTTAAAACTCTATATTCATCCCGCGCAGTTGCCATTATCTTTACAAAATGAATTCCAAGTAAAATTTTTTAACTTTACCTTACTTTCTCAAAAATTGAGTAACTTATTTGATTTCAAACTGCAAATAAGTAAATAGTATTTTCAAAAATACAGAAATACAGTTCATTTTTTTTATTATTTAATTTTTTTGAGCAAATTTATAAAAAAAAAAAAATAAAGAATTATCGATTATTAGTCCACAAAAAAAGGGACTGTGATTATAAATTCCATAATAAATATTCAACTTTTCAAATTAGTTTCGCTATCTTCACATCATTTACATTGATTAAAGACTGGTGAAAATCAGACTAAATCATGAAAGATACAAATAAAAAAAAAATAACAATTGACCTCCAATTTACATTGAAAACATACATACCAATTCTTCAACCAGAAACAGGAAAATACTGTATCTCCGACTAACCTTATACTGAAAGATGACATGGGGCCCGTACGTTAAAATTGAATTGAAAAGTCTTAACGAATAAACAACTTTAGCCACTTTTTTCTAAATCTTCATAAACAATTCCCTAGAACATCCCAAAAAAACAGAAGCTAAATACACATACAAACTTACTTAAACATATATGACCATAATGTTCACTGATATACGTCATTGCCGAAAAAACGAACTTACAAAAACTACAAACCTTTTAATTTACTGTATTACGATTCAATTAAAAAGCACCATGGAATGTGACTGATCAATCCCTGCATACTGACTTTCACAAACCAAAAGTTGACTAATAGATAAGCACTATCGAAAAAGTTTACATACTAATTTACACAGAGATATAAACATACTATATATGGTCATAGTTGACATGCCCATAAATATGAGGAGGAAGTTAAAGAAGGCGTTGGATGAGAGATGTTCTCTAACAGCGCGAAGTTACTGAAAAAAACCAGGGTGGTGGGTTCTGCTGTGTACCATCATTCCCCATACCTTTTGATTAATTAAAACTATCAACTATACTGATCGACATTCTTTTGACATGTGTGAATTTATAAATGGACTTAAAAAAAAGAAAGAAAAAAAAATGAAAACTGAATAACTGAAATATTATCGTTATTCCACAGGATTCTTCTAGAAATTTTTATTAAATATTTCTAGAACTAGAAATTCTAAACAGTAAATAGAAAAAAAAATATCCCCCTACATCTTATTGCTTACAACGGATAAAGCCTCGATCTTCTGATTTATTTCCATTTCCAATTGTTTCCAAATATGTGACTTTCATAGCTTCTGAATTATTAATGCCTGAATTGAAACTTACTGACTTACAAACTTATTATTGAACATATTGGGTCATTATGTTAATCTGCATTTCAAAGGCATTTCTTATTATAACCTAATATCAAAATTTTTGTTTTGTTTTCCAGATTTATTTTTATCTATAGTAGAATTAATTTTTTCTTCTTTTTTTTTTCTCTTCATACATTGATTCACAGCTGTCAGCGATCTGCGACAATCAGCGTATTCGAGGTCTGCAGCAACGCATTAATATGTAAGGCATTAGGGCATGAGGGAAGGAAGGTGCTCAGCAGCACCTCTTTCCGGGCTTGACACTAATTCAGGTGAGGAGGTCTCTCATCCAGCTCCTTTTTAGCCGCCTTCTAACGAGCATTTCAGCCGTGGCCATTTGGTTAATTAACCTGTTATGATGTCCTTCCAATTTAACAATAAAGCGTGAGTAAAGTGTTCGTATGTGTTGTTAGATAGTCGGTTGTTGCAAGTCTGTATGTAGAGTGTAGGTTACTTACGTATCTGGGAACGTCCATAATTAGTCTCAAAATTTTGGATTGGAAAGTTTGTAATTATTGTAAGTGCGTCGTTTTAGCTGAGCCGAAAATCTGTTAGGCGTATCTCCAAATGGATTTAAGTATGTATTCAGCTTTTGTCTAATTTTCGATTTAGAAGATTTAGAGTGGATGTAGAAGATCAAAGTGTAGTAAAAGTAATTTATTTATGAAATATAATCCGTCTACTAACCTATCATCTACTTTCACTCATGTTTCATGGTTGGTTACTGCATTTAAACATTGGCTTTTTTACTTTCACTTACCTATATATGAAATATATAGTAAGTGGAAGTATTGCGATCGTGAAAAATTTTGATTTCCGGTTTTCAACGGAAATACACGTTTTGGGGTCCCCTGAGTCCAAATGACCAAGTCCCGAGAAATGGTCTGTGTGTGTGTGTGTCTGTGTGTATGTATATATGTATAGCAAAAATTTCATCAAAATTGCTCAAAGGGAGGGGGTACTTTATTTAATAACTTTTTAAGTTTTTTTCGATTTTCTCAAAAACGGCTCTAACGATTTTGATTAAACTGAGTATTTGACCTATTTATATGCCTGAGATATGACTGCATAAATTTCATCAAAATTGATCAACCGGAGGGGGGACTTTACTTGATAAATTTTGTATAATTTTCACGTGTTTTTTTTTAGTTACTCAAAAACGGTTTTAACGATTTTGATAAAACTGGGTATTTGAAGTATGTGTATGCCAAAGATGCGATAGCCAACATTACATCAAAATTTATCAACCGGACGGGGGACTTTACTTAATAAATTTTGTATCATTTTCACGTGTTTTTTTTATTTACTCAAAAAAGGCTTTAACGATTTTGATCAAACTGGGTATTTGATGTATGTATATGCCAAAGATGTGATAGCCAACATTTCATCAAAATTGGTTTAACGGAGGGGTTTACTTTATTTCATAACTTTTTAACCAATTTTTACCTTTTTTTCGATTATCTCAAAAACGGCTTTAACGATTTTCATCAAATTCGTGGTGTTTAATGAAAATTAGGTTTTCTTTAATATCAGGTAAGCTTTATCATTATTAAAATGTTCTGACGGGGCTTAAATGGGGAAGGGGCCTTTTTTGTTTTCCTATAAAGTACCTTTGTATTTGTTTATATGGAGAAATTATCTGTCTCTCGTTTTGCCTAAAAATAAGAAATGGCTAAATATGAGATATGATAAAAATCAAGGAAACATATAGAGGAGAAAAAAAGAAAAATATTCAGTTAACTCATAAAACTCGTTGAGCCCACCCATGCGGAGGACGCCTTTAATGACAGACTTCATTAAAGTTCATAATTTAAGCCGTTCTGTTCAATTCAGAAGTGGCAATTAACAAAACGCATTAATTTTCAATCTAAGTAAGTTTGTAAGTGAAAGTTGTGTGTTGCGAGCACGCACCAGATTTTTCATTTTTTAAATTTAGCTTTAGAATCAATAAAATCTATTATAGCATTAATATCTAGTATCTTCAGAATCGCTCAAAGCGTATAGTTTGTAATATAAATTTCTAGTAAAAAGTTATAGGAGTCAAAGTTTTTTGAAAGAAAAAACTTTCCGAGTCAACAAAGCACTTTAAAAGAGGTTGAAACACTCGAGGGATTAGATTGTAGTATACAATAGCATGCCCGATTGTATTCAAACCGAGTGTTTATTTAAAATAACTCAGTTATAACACGGGATCGATACGGTCTGAATGAGACCTTCTCACAAAAGCGAAGTGCGAGTCGAATAAATTCATGGCTAGCCCGAAATAATATGAATTATATCCACCATGGTTGAGAGATTTCATTCGAGGCCGGGTCGAGATGACGAAATTAAACGGGCATAAAGGTTAAATGGATCCGTTTAGTGGGGGCGGGGTAAGTTGGAAGCTGAGCTCTCTAAATACAATAGGGCTCGCTAAACAGAAAGTTTGCCGCGCTAACTTGGCGCCCCCCCCCCCCAACTTGGATCCGGGAGCAGCCAATCTCTCAGGTTACAAACTTGGATGGCATCTACTTTCCTCCATCTGCTTAGCCACTTACCTGCAACCTTGTTTGCACTCCTCTCGTCCTCGATATCTGTATAGGTTCCTTTTGTTACGTCCACTTCCATTTGTTTGTTGACGTCTTGGAAGAACGGAGGGGGGGGGGGGCGGGGGAGGAAGAGGTAAAACCTCGAAAAGCCGGAAGGCTATTCACAGCGCCCAGGCAGCCTCTAAGGGTAAGTTTTAAAAGCTTTTCACTTTTTATTAAAATAAAATAAAAATCAATTGTACAGATAAAAACATCTCATATTTAGTTTTTTTTCTTTTTGTTTTTTTTTAAGATCTTCAAGTCTTTAACATAAAAAAAAGTTTTTACTTATATTTTAATGAAAAAAGAAGTGTAATAAAGTGGTTCATTGCCTATTCTATTAAAATGATACATAAATATCTCTTTCAGAATTGATTTATTAGGTCACCCCATAAGTAATTTCGGTTTTTAATATTCTGTTTGTTTATGTTTAGGTTACTAATCCCTCCTTTTAAATTAATTTTTGTTTTGATAATAGGTAAGGTACCTAAAGTGGAAAAGTGGGTCCCTCACGAATTAAGCCCCGGTAATTTGCAACAGCGGTTGAACACTTGCTTTTCTCTCCTCTCCCGTTTAAATCAGGATATTATATAATCAGGATATATCCGATCAGGATAGTAACTGGAGATGAAAAGTAGGTTTTCTATCGGAATGTTAGACGGTCGCGGCAGAGGTTAGGACTTCATCCGAAAAAAGTGATGATGGTTTTATGGTGGGATATGGAAGGAATCCTTCATCATTAATTCCTTGATCTTAACCAAACTATCACTAAAGATCAATACTGTTATCACCTGGACCGATTGAAGCGAGCAATGGATGAGAAACGTCCATTACTTATCAATAGACGCGGAATTTTATTCCATCAAAAAAATCCGAGGCCACATGTTGCAAAACAAACATTGCAAAAATTATAGGACTTTGGATGGAAAATTATTCTTCACCCACCATATTTCCAGACTTGGCGCCTTCAGATTATCACCTTTACCGCAGTCTCCAAAACTCATAAAGCGGCAAGAACATGAATTCAGTCGATGAGTTCATTAATTCAAAACCAAAGGATTTTTTCAGAACAGGCATTCAAAATTTGGTTTCAAGATGGCAAACTGTTATACAACAAGATGGTAAATACATTTTAGATTGAACGTGTGTATTTTATCCTATACCTCATAGCATGTCATTAAAAACCGACATTACGTATGGGATGACCTGATATAATAATATAGCTATTTATAGAATATACCTATTCTATTATGTGTCTTTTATTTCGGGTTATTATACATACAACTTTATTTATATATTCTTTTTATTATTCATTAGTACAACGTTTCGGACACAATGTCCATTTTCAAGTACCTTATAATTGTTTTATTGAACATTTCTTGAAACTGTTACGTCTTTTTTTTTTTTTTTTAATTGTCCATTGTACTGTTCACTAGTTTCCTGTGGAGGACATGAAAGACATATATATGTATATGAATACCTTACACACTTCTCTAGTAAAACGAATCTACACTAAAGTTTCTGTCTGATTTTTTTTTTTTAAATCGCTCCTTTGAATTTTAGACTTCTTAGTTATTATTATTATTATTATTTGACGGTAAAGAACTTAAAACTATAACATAGCCCACCAACAGGGCTGTTCTAGGTAAAACTAGAGTGGGGTTGATCTGTGGAGTCCAGAGGCACGGTATATTTACTGGAGCGACAGTCCCATGTCAGGGGCCAACACTAAATCTCTCCCTAACTCTCACATAATGTAGCACTTACCCTCCTCACTCTCAAACATCCTTGCCTCTTTAGTAACATCTGTAGATGATATTTATCGCCTGTCAATTATACCCGCTCTCATAATGGATAAATGTCAGTGTAAACCCGTCAAGAAAAACAATTATCACAAACTGGTGAACTATAACATTAATAGTCGTCCATGCATTATACTTATAATACAAAACTAAACCTTGTTATTACTATCATTATATATAGAGAAATATAGACCACCCCATTTGATTGGTCCCATAGGACAATTAATCATTTTTTTAATATCAAAATAGACATTAAAAATGAGAATAATAAATACGATTTCGTTTTTTTTTTTCTGTTGGCTCACAGAGCTAGAAGGTCTATTCCACCTCTGTCTATCTTGGGTGATGGTTTTCATATTCACCACTCATTGTGGTGGTCATCAAGAGGGAAGATCTTGTCAGCTCATCTCTGTCGGGTACCGACCACTGTGGCATTCATTGACATCTTGAGGGAGCCTGATGGGTTGCTTCTTGCAGAATGTCCATACATCTTAGGGTTCATCCATCATGCGATATAGATTGTTTGGTTTGTCCTGAATCTCTTCTTTTGTCTTTCTTCTCCTGAGTCTTAGTTCATTGTCCCACTTCAGGTCAACAATATTCCTTAGAAACCCCATTTTGAACCTTTCGATTTTCGACTCTAAGGTGCTGATCAGTGTCCAATTTTTGTTTGATAATGCTGTTGCAGACACTGATTTTCAGTGGGCGAGAATTTTTTTTTTAAGAACTGAGGACTCGAGATACGGATAAAAACGTACGATTGAAACTGTTTATTCGTTGATCGACCTCTGTTAGTTGGTCACTTGTTGAGGTTACTGAATATCCAAGGTATTTGAAGTTGTCCGGTTTGGGTAAGGTATAACTTCCTAAGTTTTTTTTGTCGATTACGTGTAGGTTCCGGCTCACTATAATGTACTGTAGTGATCAGGGAACCGGAGAATTACTAAATGACTTCTTTCTTACATTACATTAATTCTTTCTTACATTACAGTCACACGATGAGCATTTCTTCATGTGTACTCCCACACTTGCCTTGGTAGATGATGGTAAATATGAAACTAATTTTGAAAAATTACAAGTAACAAAATCCTTGTTTTCCTTTATTGGTTAAATCGAGAAGTGATGCCTATTTTTCCCTTAGATGCGTTTACGCATCATTCATATGTGTATTTTTTCGGTATATTAGTACGGCTTCTTTGTTTACCTATAATAAAACCCCATTTTGACCCAGAGATGTTTTCAAACTACAACTGTGAGATTTTTATATTCATTTCAGTTCTTAATTAATGTGGAAGCTTCTAATTTATTTTAAAAAATGTCAGACACTAAAGACACTCTAAATTTGTTTATTAATTATGTTTCTGTGAACTTGAACACTTCAAATATGTACATTTCAGAAATGTAAAATTTTAAAATTCACGTTAAATTATTGGTTTGTCAAAAATATGATGAAAAATAAAATTGCACAACAAAATGTTTTGTATGCGTGATCTTAATTAAAGAAATAATGTAGCAATAAAAAAAAATGGGGCTGAATTATATTTTTATTTTTACTCATTAATGATCCAGCGGTGCATTTCTGAAAAATAGGGTTCCGAAATTTAAAAATTAGGCTATAATTTCTAAATTTACCAATCATATTTTTATCGTAGAAATAGAAAAAGAAAGACGCATCAAAACTTGATTTTATTTCTTCTACCCTTGGGACGATATGGGTTAAGCGCGCAGATTACAGTTTTTCATTCATTAATTTAACCAGCTCCCTTAAGTTAATTTATAAATAAATAAAAAACATTATTTTAATAATTAAAACATTATTTGAATTATCAATCTACCATACAAGTGCGAAAGACCACCCGAGGGACCTGATGGCGGAAGTGATAGAGGATTATCGAAGACAATGACTGATTAGCATTTCCTATAGCCCTGTTAAATTAGTAGTTCTCACCCTGGGGTTCTTGCCTCCCCCCTTCTCCACCTATTTAGTAATCTTACCCCCTTTCCCCCACCATTTAGCAGGCATACCCCCCCCCCCCATCTTTGTTCAATGCCTCACCCTTAGCAACGACAGGAAATTGAAATACTAAATTCAACCTCACCCCGCTCACCGGAAACTTTTTCTCACACACCCCCCTCCAAACAGGCAAGCCTATACCTTCAATGAGTTATGTCTAATTCAAAGAAGGAAGAGAAGCCCAAATATTTTCCTGTTTAAGGTGATTTACCTTTAAACTTAACAATTTATATATTTTTTAATGATTCCCATCCGAAGCCAATTATCTTGCACGTAGTTAAATGAATTTAGTGTTGCTTAATCCTGATGCGTTTAGCCCTAAAAGAATTTTAAAAAAACCGCTGGCTATTTTCAGAGATATTGAAGTCGATAATTTAAAAATATTTTTTTTTATTTATATTTCAAGTCATTTGCGCCTGCGCTGTAGCGCATCTAGCAAATTTGTGGATAGTGCGAAATTTATCTCCGATTTGCTTGATTTAAATTATTTGCTCGAACATATTCTTGGCCATTGTGTTTTTAATATTCGTTGGACGGGTAACTGGGAAGAAAGAGAAGAAACTAGTGGGTTTGGATGATTGTAAGTTGAACTGTGAAAGGTAGAGTATTTGTCGTGAATGTATGATTTTACTGTTGGAATGTCCATGTCTTTGTGTATCGTGTTGTTAGAAATGTACCCTGGAGCGTTTACAATTTTTCAAAGAATTTTGGATTGTGCGGTTTGAATTTTGTTTATATGTACTTTTTTTGCGGAACCCCAAAGTTCTACTCCGTGGGTCCAAATAGGTTTTAATATCGTGTTGTATATTAGTCTATTGTTTCGTAAGTTCAGTGTTGATCTGTAGTCTAGGTGTGACAGTTGTTTCTATCGTCTGGTCAATTCTTGTCTTTTTAGTTTTGTATGTATGTTCCAAGTGAGTCTTTTGTCCAAGTACAGTCCAAGGTAACGTACATAGTTTCTAGATGACACAGGCGTATAATTAATTTTTATTGGAGGACATGTTCCCTTCCTCAGTGAGAAACTTATATGGTTCGACTTAGTTGCATTTATTTTTATTTTTCACTTTTGGAACCAATTTCCTAAGTCAAATAGATGGTTCTGGACGGCAATTGATGCTGTTGTAGGGTCTTTGCGGGAAGAAAGAATAGCTGTGTCGTCAGCGAAGGTAAAGATGGTGGTGCAAGGGATCCGGATGGATCAGGAATGTCAGAGATGTAAATGGAATCGAGGAGGGGGCTTAAAACGCTTCCTTGAGGAACGTCTGCAAGTTGAGGAAAGAAGGAAGAAGTAGAAGTAGAAGTAGTCGCGACGGAAATACAAAAATATCTATGGTGCAAGAAAGATTGAAGGATGCGGAAGTAGGTAGAAGGTAGTTGCGGTTTTAATTTCCATTACAGACCCTTGTGCCAGACACTATCCAATGCTTTTTCACAATCAAGAAAGACCACTGAGCAATATTCCTTTTTCTCGAAAGCTATCGATATTGCATCAACAATCCTATGGCACTGGTTGCACAGTGGAGTGATAGGACCGAATGCTAAACTGGTGATTCGGTATTACTTCTTTACTAAAAATATTAAAAAAACAAAACAAATATCATCACAATTTGTATCTGGAATTTTCAAAAATCATCAAATGATTTTTATTAAAAGTGATTTTTATTGTTGATCATCAGCGTAAAAAATTTATTTTAAATATTTACCATTCTCCATGATATATTTTGAGTCTGCAGTAGTGGGGGAAGATTTATTTATTTAAGATATTAATATAAACTTTTATCAACAGAACAACTTTATTTCCGAAATGAATAGAAATTTTCGCTTAAAAACAATTTATGTAAATAAAAACTGCCTAGGTGAAGCTGGAAGATTTTAATTTTATCTGGATTGTTTTGAAGTGCTCAGGCATGGACTAGTAGCTGTATGTTAACATTCTTCGGTGAACAGTTTTAATATAATCGTTAATCCACCAGGTCCAAATATGTTAAAAACCTAAAACTGAATAGATTTAAGTGATCAATTTGAATGAAATTCTTGAATATAGCATTAAAATACGTGTTTTAAAAGGTGATTTTTATTTTCTGATTAATTTCGTTTTTCCCAAATCTGATCATTGCTATTTATGTAATACCGTATCACATAGTGAGTGATTAACGTATCATTATTTTTGATCAAATCAATAAATATCAAGGATCGATTTAATTTTCATACATGAACCAAGCGTGATTTTTGAATTTAAAATCAAATATGTTAATTATAATGACTTTTATTTCTGGGAGAGGGCGGCTATCTCTAAACAGCTTCTTCTCTTATTAGTAGCCGGAACCGATGTCCAAAACTGGCGCCAGGCTTCTTTATATTGATTGAAGATAGCTGTATGGAAGTCGTAGAGCGCAATTTTAACGTTGGGAACTGGAAATAAGTTGCAGGCTTCCTTAGCAGCTGTGTCAGCCAGTTCATTTCCTTTTATTCCGACATGACTGGGGACCCAAAGAAATTTTGTTTGTTCCTGAAATTGTATGTACTATAGACGTTATAATGGGGTTATCCTGGAACTGGAAATTTTTTATGGATTTTAGAGCCGAATAAGAATCGCTGATAATTAGAAAATTGTTGCTGTTGAAGTCATTACTTGTAATTAAGACTAGGGATAGGTGTATAGCAAAGAGTTCGGAAGAGAATACAGAAAAGGTGGATGGAAGACTGTATCGGATTGTCTCCGTAGGAAGGACTACGGAACAACCAACATTGCTCGATTGTTTTGACCCGTCTTTGTAAATAGGGAAGAAATCGTTATATTTGGTCAAAATGTTAAGAAAATTCTGTTTATGCACTTCAGGGGGGTAGGATGATTTCATTATTTTCTTTAGAGAGAAATCAAAAATTGCATTACTGACCGTCCAAGGAGGAAATGGGTTCGGCGACCATCTGTATAAATTTAGTATCGAATGGGATATTTGTGGTGAGAGACAGAGGCGTATAGGCAATTTAAACCGTGCAAAATCAAAAAAATCCGGAGAGGTTTTTAAACGACCTATGAGCTTTAGCAAGAGGTAGTTCCTGCGTAGTTCCAGTGACCACTCCCCTATGATGTTGTATATGGCACCTAAAATGTAACTAAATAAATAAATAAAATATAATGACTTTTAGAAAAAAATAATTATTCATTTTGAACCCTGAAAGTCACATCTCTTCATCCATTTCTTTTAAAACTTACGACTGATTAATTTTTATAAAATCGAAAAATAAATAAAGAAACAGAAAATAAGAAACAGACAAGGATTTACGAGACGAATTCATATTCAGGCATTTTCCAACAAACAATTTGCACAATGGTTTTGATGAACGATTTCCGACCAGGAACTGCTGAATTTCAAAGTAATCATTTGCATCCCAACGGATATCATTCTTATCGCTGATTGAATTCATAATCAATTATAGGTAAGGAAAGACAACAGGAAGTAACTTCAATTATAAGTTTTTTGAATGGCACTAATTTTCTACATTCGAAGAATTTATCACTCATGTAACTTCTTATAATTACTTATTTATCATTCACAGCTATCATTCTGTATCGATAATAATACATATTTTTAGTATATTAGAATATATTATATAAACAAAGCTAAATTATTATATTGTTTCTTTAAAATAATTTTGATTAGAAGAGAAAAGATTTTCCAAAGACGGGAATCATGGGCGTACCCAGCGAGGGGCAGGGGGGGCAGCTTGCCCCCCCCCCCTGGAAGGCTGGAAGCAATAATTTTTTAGGCTCTTAAGACTGGAAGCAATGATAGAATACATTTTTTTTTTCAAGCAAATAATTGTAATAACTTAGTTGATAAAGCACTGCTATAATTATATATAATTTTGGCTTCATTCACCTTTTCCGCGGTAAGATGTTACTACCTGAACGACCATAGCTTGCCCCCCTAGATTTTAGCTTGCCCCCCCCTAGTTTTGATCCTGGGTACGCCCTTGCCGGGAATCGAACCTTGATTCTTCAGCTTCTCCTTCGCTGAGCATTTACAATTGAGCTAACTATGGGGCCAATCGTATCCGTGTCTATATTTTCCATTTTATGGATCCAGTTTCCGTAGCAATTGTAAATAGTTTCTACAAATTCTCAATTTTAATATTAAAATGGTATAGGCTTTATTTTTTATTTATCATTTAAGTGTAAGTTCGATTTATTTTATTTGTAAATAAGTGTAGGTATATATATAATCTGCGATGTATATATTGTAATCTGCAAACACTTAGTTATTTTCATTTTAAGTCAGTAAGGATATTCAATTTATTTTTAATTTTTTCATCAGAAGGAGATTACTCTATTATTTACCTTTTTTTTCTCACCTGTTTTTTTTTATTTCATTTTAACTTGTTTTATTTTTTTTTTATTTTAATACTCTAAGGCAATGAAACCTATCATTTGTTTCTGTATAATTTGTTCCTAATGGACTAGTTCCCAGGAGAATTAAATAAAGAGTTTATTATTATTATTACATTGACTGGATGTGGCGAGACCTGGTGGGTGGGATCTTTAAAGAGAGAAGATTGACACGGCTAGGATTTTCCACACTGTTAGCTCAATTGTAAGAGCGCTGCGAGGAAGATGCAGAAGACCCAGACTCGATTCTCGTTCGTGGCAAATCTCTTATACTAAAAATTAAAAAATATATGTATATATATTAATTTAGTTTAGTTTATATAATACCATTTTAGTATACTATCGTATGTATAATAATTGATGAAATAATTGACAGTTATAAATGACAAACAAGTAAAATAATTACTTCAAAGAAGTTGCATGAGTGATAAATTCTTTGAATCCTCAAAATTGTCGCCATTCAAAAAACATATATTAGATGTTACTTCCTTACCTCCTAATTAAATTTTTTCTATTTAATTTTTTTTCTAATTCTTGCTATTATTTAAATTTTTAACCATGTTATTATGTCACCATCTCATAATATTGCCAATTTAAAAATCTGTTACTATCTAACTGCGTGTTATCCTCACTTATTCATATTGTCCTCTGCTCCATCAAAGCCTTGGCCAAGATGTGAAACTATCGATAGTACTATCGAAAACTTCCTTTTTAAAGTATAAAGTGGTATCCCCCCCCCATTTTCTATATAATTCATGGAAATGAAAAATAAACAAAATTCAACAGTGTAATTTTATTTACGTTTCTAACAGAAAATCTACTCTATAAAAAATATATAAACTTCACGCAAAAAATATAATTGTTTGCAAAAAATATAATAAGTGCTGAAAAATTGAATTGTTTGTTCATACATGCCTTCCCACTTGATGGAATAATATACATTTAAAAAAAAAACTGATTACCTGCCAGTCCCTTGACTTGAAAATGACCTGGTTAATGGCATATAAACAAAATTATATTGTTTTTTTAAAATCAGTTTTCAACTTCTATAAATTAACTACCTGAGAACATTTTTTGAAGCATGAACGCCTCAAGGTAAGATATGTTTTAGACAAATGTCACTGGAACGACATTTTTTCTTCATAAAATCCAACACATTCGAGGATTGCGTGCCGAATGTTGTCATGTCACTTTTAATTACTTCGACAAGTGCGAATCCTGGTTTCATTCTTACTTGGTATTGCTTTGCTCTAGATACAGTTTCTTTGACCTTTTGATAAATTTTTTACTTTCACTTACCTATATATGAATTATATATAGTAAGGGGAAGTACGGCGATCTTGAAAAAATTCGACTTCCAGATTTCAACGGAAATACACGTTTTGGGGTCCCATGAGTCCCAATAACCAAGTCCCGCGAAATGGTCTGTGTGTGTGTGTGAGTGTGAACAGACTAGCTCAAAAACTATAAACCATGCGAACCTGAAATTAGATATTAAGTGTATGTATATGCCCGCGATGTGACAGCGAAAATTTCATCAAAATTGCTAAAAGAAATGGGGTACTTTATAGAAATAACTTTTTACGTTTTTTTTCGATTTTCTCAAAAACGGCTCTAACGATTTTGATTAAACTTAGTATTTGATGTCCTCGCGCGGGTCTCATTACCGCGTATGGGGAGCGTCCCACGGGTGGCGGATGTGGGGATGGTCGGTGGAAATTCCTAGGAAGTTCCTCCCGGCTAAGTCCGTAGGACTCGCTGACCAACAATGAGAGCGCCCCCCAGGCTTGCTGGAGGGTGTGACGTAGGTTTGAACGCCCTACTCACATTTTTTAGTTCACCCAAACACCACAAACAGTCATGGATTCTCCTAAGGTAAAACGCTCATTATCCGGAGGTAAACTAGTCCCCCGTTCGGGTCTCCGGGTGGGGACTGCTTTAGGGGAATCATGGCGAAAGTTGAAATTAAGAGATTTAGTATTAGGGACGTGGAACGTCAGAAGTTTGAATACAGCGGGTGGGTTAAAATCGGTTTCGAATGAGGTTGAGAGGTACGGTATAGATATCGTGGCGCTGCAAGAGGTACGCTGGCCGGGGGAGGGCTCTTTAAGAGAAGGTAAGTACACAATTTGGTACGGCGGGGGCGAAAATTATTGTTTAGGCACTGGGTTTCTGATTAGGAATAGGTTGATATCCGCTTTGAGGGACGTTCAATTTTTCGGGGACAGGATATCAGTAGCTGTATTTCAGGGGCGGTGGTTTAAAATCGCGTTAATAAACATACATTCTCCGACCGAAGACAGCGATGACGAAGTTAAGTCGGAATTTTACGATAAACTAGAGTGGGTCTTCGATAAATTACCGCGAAATTACATGAAGATAGTTTTAGGAGACGCTAACGCAAAGGTGGGCAGGGAAGAAATATATTATCCGACAATTGGAAAAGAAAGTTTACACGAAATTAGTAATGATAACGGAATCCGATTGATTAACTTTGCTACTTCTAAAAATTTAATAATCAAAAGTACAACTTTTAAACATAAAGATATTCACAAATATACCTGGACATCACCGGATACACAAACAAGAAATCAAATCGATCACGTTTTGGTGCAGCATAGGTGGCAAAATAGTGTTATTAATGTTAGGTCGTACCGAGGGGCGGAATGCGGGTCGGATCACGAACTAGTAGTTGCTAAAGTTCGGCAAAGACTTTCAATAAAAAAAAGGTTAGAAACCGGATCTCATACCGAATATTTTAATCTGGAAAAACTTAAAATTCCGGCGATTAGAAAACAATTTGAAATTGAACTCAAGAATAGATTTGATGTATTAGAACCATCGACAGAGAATGGTGAAGACATTGATCAATTGTGGGAAGGGATTAGGGATAATATTAAAGAGGTCAGTAATGTGTGTCTGGTCAAAAGGGAAAATAATAAGAATAAACCATGGTTCGATGAAGAATGTTTAAACTCGTGTGAGAAAAGAAAAGCCGCTAAACTCAAAGTTTTAAATAATCCTAGCGAAGACAATCGTGCCTACTTTCGAGGCATAAGGAACGAAACGACTAAATTGCTTAAAAATAAAAAAAGAGAATATCTCAAAAACAAAATAATAGAAATAGAAAATAATGGAATCCAAAATAACGTTAGAGATATGTATAAAGGCATAAATTTATCACGTAAACGTCTAGGACCAGTTACGACTGGTATTAGGGATAATAATAATAACATCATAGCGGATCCGGTAGACATAGTAAGGAAGTTCAAAGAGCACTTTGATAGTATTTTGAATCCGAAAAATACCCGTCTATCACCACTTTTGGAATTTCAAAGTGCTGAACCGTTATTAGAAGAACCGAGTATAGGGGAAGTCGAAATAGCTATCGGAAAATTAAAATCCTATAAAGCAGCGGGGACGGATAATATTCCTAGCGAACTAATCAAATCATGTGGGGAAGCTGGGATTTCAAAAATACATCTTTTGATTAAAAAGATCTGGGAGAATGAGAAAGTACCCGAAGAATGGAAAGAGTCTATACTTATACCGATTCACAAGAAGGGAACGCGGACAGACACTAATAACTACCGTGGGATCTCACTACTTCCGGTCTGCTATAAAGTATTTACGTCAATACTGACTAGCCGAATAATCGAATACGCCGAGGAAATTATCGGAGATTATCAATGTGGTTTCAGACGGAACCGATCTACCGTAGACCAAATATTCTCCCTCCGTCAAATATTAGAGAAAAAATTAGAATACAATGGTATTGTTCATTAACTGTATGTCGACTTTAAAAAGGCTTATGATTCAATAAACCGCAATAAACTGTATAACATCCTGACTGAACTAGGAATACCGAAGAAGTTAGTAAACTTAGTAAAAATGTGTATGACCGAAACGTTCAATAAAATAAGAATCGGTCGTTATTTTTCTGAGAAGTTCGAGGTTCACTCTGGTTTGAAACAGGGGGATTCGCTATCCCCTCTTTTATTTAATTTAGCTCTAGAATATGTTATTAGGGAGGTGATAAATACCGGAAAGGGTTTGAATCTGGGGGGAAATATATCCGTACTCGGTTACGCTGATGATTTGGTTTTGCTTGGCGACGACGTGGAAACGATAGAACTAAATAAAAAAGCATTGATGGAAGCCGGAAAAGAAGTAGGGCTAGAAATAAATACGGAAAAAACAAAATATATGGTTAGTTGTAGAAACGGTGACAATTTTGGCGATATTGAAGTAGAAGAGGAAATATTCGAAGCCGTTGAGAAATTTAGATATTTAGGATCAACTGTAACTAGAAAAAACGAAATCGAAGAGGAAATTGAGGCTAGATTAAAGGCGGGAAATGCTTGTTATTTCTCGGTTGCAAAATTACTTGCGTCACGCCTTTTATCCCGAAATTTAAAAATTAGGATTTACAAAACTATAATTCTTCCGACTGTTCTTTACGGTTGTGAAACATGGCCGCTTACAGTAAGGGATGAGAAACGCCTTATAGTGTTTGAAAATAAAGTGCTGCGTAGAATATTCGGGCCGAAGAAAGATGAGTCAACAGGAGAATTTAGACAGCTACACAATGCGGAATTGCGTGAGCTTTACCCGGCTAATGTAATCGAGTCTATAACTGCACGTCGGCTAAAGTGGGCATGCAAAATGGCGAGTCTTAGTGGTGAACGAATTCCTAAAAGATTGATAAACGCTTTGCCGACTGGAAAACGGCCGAGGGGTAGGCCTAGGCGAAGGTGGGAAGATTCGGTGAAGGCAGATCTTGTGAATTTGGGATTGGACGGGGGGAGGTGGATGGAGGTATGTAGGGACCGATTGGTGGTGTCGGCGTCGGGCCTTCGGGTCCGTTAAGCCTTATTGTATTGTATTGTATTTGATGTATCAATATGCCCGAGATATGACTGTAAAAATTTCATTAAAAGTGATCAACCGCGGGGGCACTTTACTTAATAAATTTTGAATCATTTTCACGTGTTTTTTTTATTTACTCAAAAACGGCTTTAACGATTGTGATCAAACTGGGTATTTGAAGTATGTATATGCCAAAGATGTGATAGCCAACATTTCATCAAAATTGATCAGCTGGAGGGGGGACTTTATTTTATAACTTTTTTCCATTTTTTAGCTTTTTTTCGATTATCTCAAAAACGGCTTTAACGATTTTTATCAAATTCGTCATGTTTAATGAAAATTAGGTGTTCTTTAATATCAGGTAAGCGTTATCATTATTAATATGTTCTGATATTTTTGTTTCCTATAAAGTACCTTTGTTTTTGTTAATATGGAGAAATTAACTCTGGTGCATTTAACGCCTAAAAATAAGAATAGGCTAAATATGAGATATGATAAAAACCAAGTAAACATAAAGATGAGAAAAAAAGAAAAATATTCAATCAACAAGTACATAGAGAATTATAAAATCAGACGACTTGGAGTATTATGCTTGCATTGCCAAATTATCACAAGTAAAAACTTTTATTTAATAATAAAATAAATTAGTGTTTTTTATAGAGCAAATGAAAACAAAAATAAGAAATGAATGTGGAATAATGTGTAACTTTGAGAAGTGGCACTAACAAAACGCATTTATTTCTAATCTGGTTAAGTTTAATTAACCAAATAAAATTAATTTCTAAGTTGGTAAGTGAAAGGTGTGTGTTGCGCGCACGCACCAGAGTTTTATTCTTTGCGGTTACGACTAAGCTTGAAACTGATAAAAATTAAACATAAAGGTATATTGAAGGTAATGGAACCCATCCTTATATTTAAAGAAAAGTTATAAAAGAGGGAAAAAAATAGTGTAAATAGGAAGGTGCATTTTAGCTCCTATAGTACCAACTGAAAAATTTAACAATTCGACCCCCCCCCACCCCTCACCCAGTCATCACCAAATACTATCGATAGTATTGATACTTTTATGTCTGATACCACCGAAACTATGGATAGCGGAGACTATCGATACTTTTCCATTACTAGAAAGCCGTACCCTATCTCTTTCCTATAAGAACTAGCCTCTCTTTTCTTCTTTTTTCCTTTTATTTTTAACGCTTTAATTAAAATTTAAAATTAAATTTTATTTCATTTATTATGTCCATGCTATGTTGCCCTATTACCATCAATCCACGTTTAAAAGACGTGGCTCCTAATGATTTTTTAAGAAAAATATGGCAAATGATAAATTGCCTTTAAGGGTGAGTGAATAAAATTGATTACATCCTCACTTGCTCTTCATTGTATTCTTTTAAGGTCAAGGTTTAGGGGTAGATTTCATGTAGCTCAGAATTCGCACGTAATTAAAATTTAAAATGTAGGTTGGTCCAAAATATTGCATACAGACTTTTATTTCATAGAGGACGGTTTCCTGCAAACGCACTGATAGAACGCCGACCAGTGTTTGAAGATGCAGAGTTACTGCTTTCGTACCCATACCCCTCTTGTACTTACTTCCCACGAGCTTATGAATATACATGGCACCCAGGGTTAAATACCTCTTAATCTATCTTGACGTGTGGGAGGAGTTTTGAGCGGTTCCAATTCGGACAAGGAACTACATCTGCAAGTATTCCTTATCGCTGATTCAGTTCCGCTAAAAGATTTTTCTCTTAAACTTCCATAAAGAATGATTTCTTTAACCAGAAGAAGTCGTTGAAAACATTTATGAATGGAATGTGGGAGTCAATAGTCAATGAAATGCAATGAATCTGTTTATATTCTTTTGTATTATTCAATTAGCTTATCATTACCTCCCCCAAATAAATGAAAATTGGGCGAAATTTATCTTTGATAATAAACAATGGATTCCGGATAAAATTATCTGATCAATCACCGATTGATCCGATGGCCTGATCAATCGGACATACAGCTAAGTATCGATAGTTACTAAGGATTCTATTCCGGTATTAAGGATATTGTGTCGGTACTTTTTTAGTGACACTAAGCTACATTTTCTGTTTGGTAATGCAGTTTAATTGGTGAGAAGAAGTTGAAAGTAGGTGTTGGCTGTCTCAAGTTTCATTTAGTTGTGTCTACTAAGTTTCATTTAGTTGTGTTTGATATTGTGAAATTTTACTGTACCTCCGTGTTTTCACAGATCACTTTATGAAAACACGATAAATTGTTTTATGCCTAGTTTATTTGTTTCTACATCTTCTTTGTTCACTCCGTTAGTTATTAAAATTATAGGTACCAGTGCATAAGTGATTATGTTAGTTTAAATTTTATTTACAAAGGAATTCTGTTCCCAATTAACCTTCTTTCAAAACCATTTGACGACATCTGTCACTTCTTTGGCTTTGAATGAAACATATGATTATTAACTGCATCATGTGATCTGATCATGTGATTATTAACAGCAGACTTTTTTTAATGTTGTTGCCTCTTATTATTTTTTAAGAACATGAAATACTCTTAGGAGTCAGTTTGAAAACCTACCAGCTTTGTACTAAATGTATGACATTATTATGACATTTGAATTATCATATCTAGAAGGAAGAAGAAAGGAAATAAGAAATTCACTAAGGAATTTAGAAATCATATTTTTCTCAATGAATAATTTTATCTGGAGATGTATCTTTAACGATGTATCTTTACATATTACCTACAAGATAGCATAAATAAAATAATCATATTACCTCACGTTAGTTTTGGAAAATAAATTGCACTAAATGACGCAATATGGGTAGATGCATTTATTAAATAGATACATTACACTCAAACATAAAGTGTGAATATTCATTTATAAAAATCGCTTTGTGAAGTTCAAAAATTTAAAAACGAAAGCTGCAGACATAATTCAATAAAAATGTGTTGGGATACGTGTATAACAGAAAAGGTCGATCAGAATAAAAAAAAATAAAAAAGAAAGGGAAAAAGAAAGGAGGAACAAAAGGAATAATAAAAACGAAAAGAGGTAGGTAATTATTAAGTAATGGAATAGTAAGTTGCACGTTAAGAAAAAAAACTTACTTCGCGTGACAAACAGGCTAGGCTTCAACCATTTCTATTAAAATATAAATTATATTATTTTACTACAGAAGAACGGCTTTCTTCCCCTAGTCAATATTTAAATCTATCTGCCATTAAAAAATAACAACTTCTTAACGAAACGGAAGCCGATACCACAACTCGCTATACGATTGTAGGTCTTTATTTTCAAAGACCTACAGGCGTTGTTCATTCCTTAATGTAAGTGGCCATGTTTCACAACCGTAAATAATTATAGTTTGCGCGAGCCAAGTAATTTTGCAACAAAAAAATAATAAGAATTTCCCGACTTTAATTTAGCTTTCACTGACTCTTCAATTTTTCTTTTCATTTTACTAATCTGAGAAATTAAATATGTAAATTTCTCTACGGCTTAAAGCAGTTTGCTTTCGTATCACCATATCTAAGGCTCGTACCATGTACCTACCATATCTAAAACTAATCATATATTTAAATAAATATTAATTATACAACTTTCATTTAAATATTAGCACCAACAGATTTATCTTAATTAATAGAAATTAAAAAAAATACACGAATTCTATAAATTCAAAAAATTATTTGTATATTATTTACGGTACTAGTAATAATAATTTTCTAGAGATAGAGAGATTTCGTTCATGACTTGTGATTGATTTGGTTTAATATTTGCATAGCAATAAAAGCATATAAAAAGCATTTTAATATTTTAAGCTTTTTTTTTTATGACTTCACAAATAAGTTTCGACCACGTCATAATTAATATATACAATATCATATTCATGAATATAAAATGTATTCAAGTCAAATAAATAATAGGCTTTCATGTTGTTGACGGAAAATACTTTTTTTTTTGTAGACAGACAATTTTAAAATATATCCTTCTGTTATTAATTTTAATTGTAGCTTCTTTAAGGAGGTTTGATAAAAACAAATCAAAACAAAAAACCTCGTTTTAATTTTATTTTTGATATGATACTTCTAATGAAAAATGTATTGATCGAAAATCAAACTTCTGCTATCTTTTAACGTGAAGAACCTGGACTCCTTCGAGGAATCTTTTTATTGAAGAAGTCTTTTGAAGTTTTTTTTAGAACCTTTTACCTGAATGAATCCTTTATCGAATACACTGATCAATTTTCACTACCAAGTAATCTGAGTACCAAAAGTTTTCAAATTCAACACCTGCACTTTTCCTTTTCCGATTAATCAAGAATTTCTGGTTGAGAACCATTTCTGTTTCTGAACCCATTCTCATGAAAGTCGGTGGCTGATATGAATCGATAAAATGAGATAGGAGATCCTTCCCACATTATGCAAATATGACATTCCATATGCGGGTGGCACTTTTAGCTTCATGCTTCATGGCAAATAGTTGATTAACTGAACTATATTCTTTTATTAACGTTCGTATTACAAACATGAAGAAGATTCTATCATGGGTAAATGCTTGCTCCATTAAAATAATTGATTAGCTAACCTCTAAATTATATTCTGATAATTACTTTTCAAATCATACCTAAATAGGAAACCTTTCTTTTGTTTGTTTAACGTTCTTTTATGCTACTAAGGCTAATCAGACGATGCTACAGTGGGAGTCCTAAATTTTGCCTATCCAAATATAATTAGGATAGGGATCTTTAACGAGTACTTGACATCGTACAGGCTCGGGATCCCCATTTTACGTCCTATCAGAGGGACGGCATAGTCAAGGATTTTTTACTCCCATTAAAATATCCTAGGGCCACCGCGGGTTGACAGGCATGTCAAGTTATTCAATTTAAAAAAACCTTTACTATTCTAGGTTGCCATGCTAACCACTACACCACAGGTGACCCCTAAATCCTTTCGTTATTGAATTGATAGCTTCCTATTGCAGTCTCATAATATATACGTCTACATTTTTACATTTTGGTGGACGTTTCGGACCATGTGTCTATATTCATAACCTGTATGTAGAGTGCATAATTAATTATAGCAATTTACACAAACAATTATAAACAATAAATATATAACAACCATTATACATACAAATATTGATTCTAAATAGGTATAGAAATGACATACAGGCATGTCAAGTTATTCAATTTAAAAAAGGTTACATAAATAAATAAAAGTCAATAAAATGGCAAGATCACTCACCAACCCTTTCTCTCTCTGTGAAAATTAAATTATTAGGCATTCTACTAAAGAATCTGTCGATTATTGATAAGTTGGTGTTTCATGCCACATGCTACTTGGTCTCTGCCCTGTGGTGAATCTGCTATCTTTTAATCCTGGTGGTTTTATATTTTATTTATTATGGCATAGCAATGTTTACTGACTATTTCAGAATCTTTCTTATAGTTTTCTAGTTCTATTTCATTCTTTTTTATGTATATACAAATCCTTTCTTAAAATATTCAAGAATGATTGATAACCAACATAGGCTTCAACAAAATATGTGAGTTTTTATCATGGCTAGATGAGTCGTGAGGGTTACACAGAGAACAGAGTCAGTCTACAGGTGAAGTGAGGGCTTAAACAGAAGATGAAAACGGATAAAACCGTTTTGTAAAAATTTTGCGTCGAATGGGTGATCTGAAGCTTAAAATCAGTTCAGTCGGTTTGACAAAATCTATTTCCAAAAATTAATTCTTTTAACATTTTGTCGGAAATGTTATTTAAGCTCATTTTTCAACACCTGCAGCACAGTAACGTCCACTTAATAAAAATCCACGAATAAAAAAAACAAAACATAAACGTAGGACATGAAAATCTGCGCAAAACCAAATACTTTATTTAAAAATTAGTTTACGCCTCTTTAGAGACACAAATAAAAACCTTAAAATTAGCGTAACGCTTTCTTCCAGCTAAAACTCTTTTGTCTGAAGTAATATTCCTTTTTTAACTACAAATTATTGAACTTCTATTATGGATTATTTAACATATACTTACAACAATTTGGCTATATACCTACCTCCTTCAATAGTTAGTTCCTGTTAATAAAATTTCATAGCTCCTAATATTACAGAGGGATGTATGTACATGAAAAACGCGTAAACTTGCAAATGGTCGAGTAAATGTTTTTTTTTTTTTTTTTTTATGACTGGTACATTACAAGACTAGCGTGCAAAACCCAAAAAAAATTTGTTGTGACCTAAAAGCCATGATTGGACTTTTTTTTTTAATTTTCCTTACAATTCGAATGCAACTATTAAAGAATGTAGGTACTTTATTACAAAAATTGATTTATATGTTAATATGGAAAACAGTACAATGATTTGTAGTCAAAAAGTTATTTTATTTCACAATAAAAATGTCCTTGTAGGGAACAAGTGCTGCGAATAATTTAAGGTTATTATTTTTAACTCTATAAAGGAATAATCTATTGCTTAAATCAAGCAGTTCGATTTACGCAAAATTTCAGGTTATAGAACTCTTATCCATTACATTTTTTTTAAAGTAGATTTCGAGTTGCTGGCGTTGGAATATGAGCGTAATTTATATTTCCGACATATTGGTGAAAAATTATAATTTTCAATAATCGATTTTGTCGAAACGACTAAACGTATATTGGCATCAGACGAATCATTCGAAGCGAAATTATATACTCCTTTATTTTAAAAAGAATAAAATTGCTGCTCAAAGCATCGTTAACGAAGTTATAATTAAAAAACTACAAACGAGTAAGTTTTTTTTATTATCTCCTTAACATATATTTGAGGCAGTATTCCTTGGGAATTTTTTCAGTCTTAAAAGGAAAATTAATTATAACTGAAAATGAATAAATTATGAAAATTTATAATGTTCAGTTTTTTATTTATTTTTTTATTTTTTTTTTTTTTTGGATGGTTAGGGTAGAATTTATTTTTACCTAATTATACTGTAATAATAATAAAGGCTTAACGAACCCGAAGGTTCGATGCCGACACCACCACTCGCTCCCTGCACACCTCCATCCATCGACCGTCTTCCAGACCTAACTTCGATAGATCCGCCCGAACGCAATCCTCCCACCTCCGTCTCGGCCTGCCCCTCGGACGTTTCCCATTCGGCACCGCGCTTATTAATCTTTTCGAAATACGTTCACAGCCAAGTTTTGCAATTTTACACGCCCATTAAGTTATAAATTATACTGTAATAATTATATAAAATATATATATATGAAGACATGTCTAACAACAGGAAACAATAAAATGCCCGGTCGTAAATTATAATTACCGGTTAGATATTTTATTAACTGAGAGATAAGAACCGATAAGATAACCTGGTAAAAAATATATGAAAAACAGTATCGAACAGAAGTCTTGATAAAAAAACAAGATGGAATGAAGATAAATGGAAGGAGGGGCTAAAGAAAATAGGGGGAAGGAGGTTAGCCCTGGCATACGTGAGCGGCTCTTTGCAATCTGTTGCTCGCCCCAGCTAATGTTGGATATAAAATTTTCCCAACCCCGCTTTGCAACTTCTGTATAAATAATTTCCCAGATAATATTTATTTTTCTTATTCAGAGTAAAATAACAATTAAAACCTTTTGTGACATAAAAAAAAAAAAAAAAAATAACGTATTCCGATTTTCGAGTAGTCAATCGACATCGAAAGTATCTGGATGTTAATTATTATCTGGTGCGAAGCGCTCAACACAAAACCTTCACTTACCAAACTACTTAGTATTGAAAATAAGAGTGTTTTTCTTTTCTTCTAAATTTGGTAGGAAAATTTAAAAATATATTATGAATAATTAAATATATTATAAATGATGATGAATTAGCAATGTACCTTCCTTTTTTCCCTAGCAAATTTATTTTTTACATTGTAACATTGTTAACGTTTCATGACTGTGTCCCCATACTCAAAACCTATACACCAATTTATATCCATTAACATTTAATGATCCAATCACTACTTAAATAATTTAGATAAAATAAATTAAATATAACTTGCATAAATAATTTCTCAATCGTATGATTGATACTATCTTAATAAATATTACAATACATATTAATGTCAGATGCTAAAATACACTGTTATACATTTTCTGTATGTCAGCTCATACTTGTCCTTTTCCAATTGAACACTAAATCCCTTGCCCCCCAGCTGATTGTAATAATTATTTTTTTTTATTATTATTTGACTATTGGTAATAAAAATCTGTCTATATTATTTAATATGTCCATATAATGGGTGCCTAAGTTTTTCGTATCCTTTTTATAATTGACTGTAAATTTTGTAAATTGAGTGTTTTTGTAATGCGAAAGTGTCATATCACAAATTCACATAGCTTTTTTTCACAGTCATAAATTCATATTGTGTGTTATACTTTAAAATTTATACACTATAATAATTATTACAAATTTGAAAGTCATCAATTATATGTATTTATTATGTTTGCGTTTTTTTATTAATTAATCATTTATTATTATTATTATTATTTTTTTTTTTTTTTGTGCGTCAGAAAAAATCCATTTGGTGCAAATTAGCTGTGTACGCAGCTTCTTACTTCTCTGATAGTCTAGTTTTATATGGGTCTTTGTCGATTTATCGTAATAAGAATAAGTTTGTTTGTTTGTTTAACGTCCCTTTATGCTAGTAAGGCTAATCGGACGATGGGCGGGATCTTTGACGAGTACCTGACATCGTACAGGCTCGGGACCTCTACTTACGTCCTATCCGAGGGACGGCAATCCAAGGATTTTTACTCCCATTAAAAAATTATCTGGCAACCAAGGGACGCGAACCCGCGAACTTTAGTACAGAAGGTTGCCATGCTAACCACTACACCGCAGGTGACCCCATAAGAATAAGTTGAAACCTAATTTGTCGAATTTTAGCGTTTGCTCAGCTTCCTAAAACGATTTCCGCGCAAGTTGGGCAGACCTTCAATTATATAGTGGAACTAAAGTATAATTATTAAACATTAACTTGAGACTGCTTTTCACCCATAAAAACTGCTTTAAATATTTTGAGCATCGTGCATCGTTTCACTCATTTCTTCTTAAAGAAGTATGACACAGCATTGTCTTTTTTTTCGTAACCTTGGCAATATCGTATTTTAGAACAACATACGCCTTGGCATGTAATTTTGAAAGCTCTATTTATTTGTTGAAAATTCCATTTATTTACCAAGAAAACAAATAGTTTCAGTTATGTTATAAACAGGTATTATAAACAGTTCAGTTATTAATAATTCAGAACTTAGATACTATGTATTTCATATATATGTATAAACTATCTTCTACCACTTTATAAACAACATATTATTCTTTCTAAAATGCTTAGTTTGTCAACGATATTTTTTTATATATAAACAATGTTTTCAACAATAAGTATGGGCCCACAATTTTTCTCCATTATTTGATTATCGAATTCTTTTATATTTTATATTTAGCTATTTCTTACTACTAGGAATAGATGGACAGATTCTTACTTCATGCAAACCAAATCAAACTACATTATCGCAACAATTTTTCTTAAGTGTACCTTTTTTTGGGAGCCCCGAAATTCTGCTCTATATGTCAAAGATGGAGAATCATGGTTACAAAATGTACATAGCTTTTGTCAGCAATATATATTAATACATAGTTCTGTGTATTGTTATTCATAGAAGTAATTGTTTGAACATACACCAGAATAAAAGTTTATTTTCTATTCTAAAGTGATAAAAAAGGCAATACAGACTGAAATAAATTTACTAATCAATTAATTACGTTGATTTTCCACGGAATTGGGAAAGGATTAATCCTATAGTCTATAAAGCTTTTTAAATAGGCATTTCTAAAGTTGTTTATCCAACTAAGCTGGAAAGCAGTAAGCTTAGATCGGGATATCTGAAGTTTGCCATCTTTAAGTCCTAGATTAAAGCCTCAAGTTTTAATCTCAACTCTTTCTATGCCTTTCCTTTCTCCCTTGTCTTCTCCATTCTCTTTAGCACTTTTCCTTTCATAAATTCAACCTTTGACTAAACAATTTGGCCATTTCACTTTTATCAACAACTCTAAGTTTTTTTTCAGTTAATAGGTATAACCGACTGGAATGATGGAATCATAAAAAATCCACTTGACAAGCTATGAAGTATTTTGGATAATTTAATTAATTTTTAGATAATCATTCAGTTTAGATATTCTATTTGTATTCCTATTTTTCCTTTATATGTATATTCAAGTAGTTTATGACTCAGCAATGCGACGATTTTGAATTATTAGGTACCAGATTATTATGAAAATCTGGTGCGATATGCACAACACATAACTTGCACTTACCAATGTAATTGGAGTGGAAACCGGCGCAAAGTGGTCCAAAAAAGCTGAATATGGGAAAAAACTTAATAAATATTATAATTACTTTGTTAGCGGCATGGAACCACGAGGGTATTGATTTCTTGAGGTGCCGAATCTAATGAAATCAAAATCAGTGCGATGGGTCCACCGGATCAAGTCCAAATTTAAGGTCAAGAAGTCAAAAATTCGTGTTTGGTATAGTCGTATATGTTTTTTGAGGTGCCGAATCTAATGAAATCAGTATCAACGAAATCAGAGCATCAGTTAAAGTTAAAATTTGACGTGCAAAATAAAAAAATATAGATAGGTACTTTTTTTTATTTAATATTTGTATGTACAATAATACAAATAGGATGTAATTATTTAATCTTGTTTAAGTAACTTGTATGCTTCCTTGGTTAGCTCTTTTTTATTTTTATACTTGTGTAGTGGTCTTAAATCCGTAATGTATGGGTCGCTTGTAACAAATAATTGGTGGAAAACATATTCATATGTTGCAACTCGAGATATCTTCCTGGAATGTTTTCTGTACTGCTTATAATTTTTGTTCCCACTCTCCATGAGCCTCATCTGACAGGGAACCGATATAAAGAGCTGCGTGCTCAATCATGTCTGCTCTATGGAAAAGAATTTTGTGGACGGTCGATGGGATATAGCAACAGGGGTACCGAGTCTGCCATCTCAGCCTTTTCCGCTGCATACTTGCGAAATGCTGCAGTATCAATCGGGTACAGAAAGCAAATCACATCTAATACTGTTTTTAACCTCGTAATTAATTCTTCATTTATCCCTGTAATTCCCTTTAAATCATCATTTTTTGAAAATCATCATTAACCCTGAAAAGGTTAATGATGATTTTCAAAAAACTTGCAACAACAACAGCATCAAACTGAAATAAATGTATCGCCTCAATTTTCAGAGGTGAGAGCTCTAGTGCATAGGACCACCATACACTACAAGGAAACTGTGCAGCCTCAAACAACCTTCTTAAGTTGTAGTTTATTTGATTACTTACAATACAAAATTAACTACTTTTTTTATTTTAGTATTTTAGAATTAAAATGAAATTAACGTGGAATTTATTTAATTTAATTCTAAAATACTAAAATTAGAAAAAAAAAGTATTTTAATTTGTATTTAAAATATTATAATTTTAAATAATGCCTAGGTCTGAGTATAATTAAATCATGTTTGAACTAATTCTTTGTTTACGCTTCTTTCCTTCCCGTCAATGATTCCCTCGTCAGTCCCCCTCCCTTAGAGACCTATAAGAGAATTTTTCTTAACTAATAGTTCCTCCCCAGGGTCATACGCCTTCGCCACTCGCACCGTAGCGAAAGGTTTAAATTCTTATAAACTCCAAAGTTGGCCGATGTTGGCGATGAAAATTTTACCACAGTCCCTCTGCTACCTACACTTACATATTAAACCATTGCGACCATAACGCACCGTAACGCAAACTTTTTATAAACCTACAAAGTAAAAAAATAATACTTATTTCTTCAACGATTTCAAAAATTAATTTCTTCCCTAACTATTGATATTTATTAAACATTTTTATTTCACAACAGTGCACATATAGATGACACACTCCTGAAATATTGGGGAATATTCTACTGTTAATCTTAAACAGAATAAAATAAAAATCTTTATGTTGGTAGAAAAGTACGATTTTTTCAATCATTAAAAAGTTCAATTTTACTGGTACACACACATTTTAATTTTAAACTAGTTAAAAAAATGTATTCTTAACATTGTCCTACAACTATCCAAGTATTCGAAAACTAAGAAAAAATTAGGTTTTGGCCACTTTCATTTATGGTTTTTTTCCTTTTGTTGGACCACTTTGCGGCGTGTTTTGATAATTTTGTTTATTCTCATTTACTCACTATATATTTTGGGTCTGAATAGAAAATGGTTGGGGGTGTAGTAAAAAAAAAATCACTAATATGAGAAAATTAGGTAATTTTTTTATAGCCAACGTTTCGACCTAAATTTTAGGTCATCATCAGGGTCATCATCTATGGGGTCTTTATGGAAGAATTTTTATCCTTCATAGTCCCTTCAAACTTGTTACTGAGTTGAAATATGGCGAGTGTATTGAATTTGATGATTACTTTCGGAAACAATTGTGATATGTTCAAAACAAAATATGAGCTATTTACTTTTTTGTCTAAAAGGTTTCAAAATTCTATAAAATTTTCTCTCGAAAGCATCGATGAAGTTGTTTAATGCTTTTGACGTCCGGACAAACTCAATAAGAGGAATCTATCATTCTTCTACTGCTTTATTAGCTCTGTTTTAAATATAATATATCTCAATAATCCGTTATGCTGTATCTAATTATTTTTTTCGAGGAATGTAATTAATGTCCAGCAACCGAACCTATTAAACGTACTCTTTTCGCAACTTCGCATGCAGAAATGCCATGAACATTTTACATATGATATAATAAAAAAAAAAAAAAATGAATAATCATCAACAGTAAAAAGTGTCAATGACGCCAAATGCTGCGAACATAATAACGGGGAAGTGGTGCTGTAAATATACAACAAGAAATCTTTATAACCTGGACGGAGCTACTTGCTTGCGAAGAATCGCATTCCCATTTGTACAGCATTCCTTCGCTTATAAGGCCCAGATAATACGTTTCATCGCAGCACTTATCCATAAAACTGTTTTGAACACGCCATATAATCTTAGGTCAGGCTCACCGTTTACATGCTAGTTTAAATTAAAACAATTATTCATTGCTATTAGTATTATTTTAAGTCAGTATCTTAGACTCGAAGCTTCGCGAATTTTTGGTTTAAAAACCTCAAATCGTCCAACAAAATAAAAATCACCAAACACAATGAACTGATAAACCAGAGTAACGCTTTTGTATTCCTTCGGGAACTTCGTCGAGTCCCTGAAACATAAATTGTAATATCGGACGTAATCTTATCAACTTCAATCGACACCACAAACTCTCCCACAGGTGCCTGAGGAGATCGGCATCCGCTCTGAACTGTTCTTCATTTGCTCCATGTTTCTGGAATCCCTATTCTTCAACATAACCCGAAACTTCAATGAGCACCTATTACTGTAGGCGACTTTAACGCACATATCCCGACGTTTTTATATTAACTAAGACTCACGTAGCAAAGTGCTGGTACAATCCAAATTATTAAACCCAATTTTAAAAAGAAAGATGATAATTTAATTCAGCTATTAAATCCTTATCTTCTAGCAACACCTTCCTCTATGTACTCATATATTGGATGTTTAAAAAAATATTTTTTTTCTCGCTTTTTTGTTTGATTGTAATTACTTCAGACTTTTTAATTGTCTTTATTATCAAAGTTTCGGCCTCATTGTGTAATATTCAAGTTTTTCTATGATCAGTACATCATTTATACAATTTTAAAAATATATTTTACATAATAACATTCAATTTAATTAGAAAATACCTACCATGCACCATAGTCTCACTTTCTAATAATTTCTACTGAATCAGTTATAATAAAATCGTCCAATTTTATAGATTGCATATAATTGATTTATTAAAAAAATTATTTGTTATTAATAATTATAATTATTAATTATTATTCTTTATTATACTCTTACGCAGTTCTTGGGTATATTTTCTTTTTGTAACACTGAAAATATAGACATTTTAATAAAGAAGTGAGATTTTCGGTGACCTACGGCAAACTTTAACTTTTGTGGTATTTTTTGGTCGATTTTATCAGTCTAGTTAATATAAGAAAAAAAAAAACAAACTATATTTTTATTAAATTAATTAATATTTAATTAATAAAGTTCAGGGATCTTCAAGGCACTTAGTAATTATAGGTCACACGTGTTATTTTAATAAATAAGTTTCTAAAACGTAGGACCACATAAATGATATTTCATTTTAATTAAATTTCTTCGTTGATGACTTGTCTAGAACCTTATTTGTTATAGATGTACAAAATGGTACAAAACATTTTTATGATAAGGAATAAAAAACTCAATATACTTAATAATAATATTGTGCATTACTGTAGTATTGATTTCAGTGACCAGAAGAAAAGACCTATACCGAGGGAAATCGATTGCCTGTATATAATGGAAAAGTTCGGTAACCAATAATTAAGGTGTATTTACCGCCCGAATTCATTAATTCGCCTTCAATGTATACTTTAATATGATGATATATAAATAATTCACAAACTCATAAATTATAAACCCGTTAATTGAGATAGAGCCCGCCCTTCGAAGGTTACATCTCTCCATAAATGTTTAGTATAGGTTAGTTAATTTTAGATTTTATTTTCAGCATCTCTATTTTTCATGATAAAACCCACATGTCAAAATGAAATTAAAAAAAAAACTTAGCAAAAGTATAAAATTAGTATTTTATTGTTAAGTTTGATCGTTAAATAGACAAAGTTGACGCAATCGGGATTGGCCCCACGGTTAGCTCGATGGCACTAGAGCAACGGAGATGCAAAAGAGTTCGATTCCTGGCCATGTCGAATCTTTTCTGTACTGATAAAAATCATTTAAACATTATTCAAAAATATGAACTAACTAATTTTCAACAAATAAAAAAGATTTTATATGTTACCATTTTTAAGGGGCTTTTTTAACAAACTAAAAGCCTTTTCTCTTTTAATAAAATTGTATAAAAGTACTGTACGCCCTCTTTTTTTTTTTTTTTTTTAATCGTCAAAATTGAAAATAAAATGGAAACTAAAAAAGGCGAATTTAAAAAATGAAAAACTTTTCAACTTAAAATTTTATGACAGATAATAGGCGCTCCCTGGGACGCGATTACGAAAGAGTAACAAAACTTTGCATGCGGACTTACAAGAACCACCTACCGTCCAACTCTTTTAATCTCGTTTTCATGTTGAATTCCACGTACGTAACAGATTTATATTACAGTGAAAAAATCCAGTCTTCCTTTATGATATATATTTTTTTCAATACATTAAAACATCACAACGTTTCGAGGCTCATTGCCTCATCTTCAGGTGTACAAAATATATATTATAACTATACAATATATCGATTCCTTAAAATCTCGTCAAAATAATTAATAATGTCAGATTGCACTTCTTACTTTGGCCACCTCACTGGCAATGAGCCTCGAAACGTTGTGATGTTTTAATGTATTGAAAAATATATATTTCATAAAGGAAGACTGATTTTTTTCATTGTAATATAAATTTAGAATAATAAAAAAACAAAAGAATTTTAAAAAAGTCTTCCAGTAAAGTATAAACTATCAACAGATTTATAGTTGACATGCCCATTAGAAAGAGACTGAAAAGAAGCTGAATGAGAGACCTCCTTTCCTGAATTAAAAGAATTTCCGATCCCGGAAAGAGGTGCCTAAAATGACTGTCATCATTTGCTTTTTCCCTCACATTAGCTGATTGTCGATATTTGATGAGAGTTATGAAGAGAAAAAAAAAATAATTCAATCATTGTTTTTTTAGATAAATATTATTTTAATATCTCTAAATTTATTTTTAGTATTTTAGGTACAGAATGTTTCTATTCTGTACTTCGGTCTTAATGTACGAAAAAAATTAAAAAAATTGAAGGCTGTGAAGGATATACTAGGGGACGAAGAGTCTTCAGCCCTAAACTTGCTACAATTCTTAAAAGTCAACAAATTACTAAAACAAAATCTAAAAAGGAAAAATGAAAGCCAATGACCCTTATGGTTAGAGGCTAGACTGTAAATAAATAATAAATAGTATTATTAAACTTCTAATATAATATTTTTTGCAGCATTTAGCATGCATGGTCGTTGATAACATCATTATTTTAGACTCTCTATTAATTATAATTGTCAAGGATGAATATCAGTCGAACTCGGGTCTCCGGGTAAAACGCTGCCACTGCACCACCGAAATCGCATCCAAGCCGAGTCAATTCCCTCCCTTCCCGTGGTCTCACATATTATTTGCGAATTTATACGTATGGTCTAAATGACAAGATCAATTGAATTATTTTCTTGTGGGTATCGGCATATATAAAATTTTAATAAATTTAAATATTAGTAGTCTAACCTCGAAAATAGATAATTGTTTTACTAATTTTATATATCAGTCTTTTATATAAATATTAGTTTTTGTGACTATAATTTGGTAATAAACAACTGATGTAACAATTTACAAAATTAAAAAAGTGGGGACAGACAGTAACAGTGAATCAGTAAATTTATCGGGGACTCCTCTTGACTTTTATGTCCTCTTTTAGGACCTCCGGCTAGACAGGATGGGACCTCGTTACAAGAATGACAGTAACTGTTTTGTTTTAAGTCAGTAAGGATATTCAATTTATTTTTATTTTTTTCATCAGAAGGAGATTACTCTATTATTTATCTTATTTTTCTCACCTGTTTTTTACTTTCACTTACCTATATATGAAATATATAGTAAGTGGAAGTATTGCGATCGTGAAAATTTTCGACTTCCGGTTTTCAACGGAAATACACGTTTTGGGATCCCCTGAGTCAAAATAACCAAGTCCCGCGAAATGGTCTGTGTGTGTGTGTGTCTGTGTGTCTGTGTGTGTGTGTGTGTGTGTGTGAACAGACTAGCTAAAAAACTATAAACCGTGCGAACCTGAAATTGGGTATTTAGAGTATGTATAAGCCCGCGATGTGACAGCAAAAATTTCATCAAATTTGCTCAAAGGGAGGGGGTACTTTATTTATTAACTTTTTAAGTTTTTTTCGATTTTCTCAAAAACGGCTCTAACGATTTTGATTAAACTGAGTATTTGATCTTTATGTATGCCTGAAATATTACTGTAAAAATTTCATCAAAATTGATCAACCGGAGGGGGGACTTTACTTAATAAATTTTGTATCATTTTCACATGTTTTTTTTATTTACTCAAAAACGGTTTTAACGATTTTGATCAAACTTGGTATTTGATGTATTTATATGCCAAAGATGTGATGACCAACATTTCATCACAATTGATCAACCGGAGGGGGGACTTTACTTAATAAATTTTGTATTATTTTCACGTGTTCTTTTTATTTACTCAAAAACGGTTATAACGATTGACCTCCGGTTGATCAATTTTGATGAAATTTTTACAGTCATATCTCGGGCATATTGATACATCAAATACTAAGTTTAATCAAAATCGTTAGAGCTGTTTTTGAGAAAATCGAAGAAAAACGTAAAAATTTCATCAAAATTGATCTACGGGAGGGGGGACTTTACTTAATAAATTTTGTATCATTTTCACGGGGTTTTTTTATTTACTCAAAAACGGCTTTAACGATTAACAAAAATAAGATATGAATGTAGAAAGATGTTTGACTTTGGGAAATGATATTTAGCAAAACACGTCAATTTCTAATCTAAGTAAGTTGGTAAGTGAAAGTTGTGTGTTGCGCGCACGCACCAGATTTTTTTTATTTCATTTTAACTTGTTTTATTTTTTTATTTAAGGCAATGAAACCTATCATTTGTTTCGGTATAATTTGTTCCTAATGGACTAGTTCCCAGGACAATTAAATAAAGAGTTTATTATTATTATTACATTGGCTGGATGTGGCGAGACCTGGTGGGTGGGATCTTTAAAGAGAGAAGATTGACACGGCTAGGATTTTCCACACTGTTAGCTCAATTGTAAGAGCGCTGCGAGGAAGATGCAGAAGTCCCGGACTCGATTCTCGTTCGTGGCAAATCTCTTATACTAAAAATTAAAAAATATATGTATATATATTAATTTAGTTTAGTTTATATAATACCATTTTAGTATACTATCGTATGTATAATAATTGATGAAATAATGAAATAATAAATAATTTATTATAATAATAAATAATAAATAAACTATATATGAAATATATAGTAAGTGGAAGTATTGCGATCGTGAAAAATTTCGACTTCCGGTTTTCAACGGAAATACACGTTTTGGGGTCCCCTGAGTCCAATTAACCAAGTCCCGCGAAATGGTCTGTGTGTGTGTGTGTGTGTCTGTGTGTGTGTGTGTGTGTGTGTGTGTGTGAACAGACTAGCTCAAAAACTATAAACCGTGCGAACCTGAGATTAGGTATTTAGTGTATGTATATGCCCGCGATGTGACAGCAAAAATTTCATCAAAATTGCTCAAAGGGAGGGGGTACTTTGTTTAATAACTTTTTAAGTTTTTTTCGATTTTCTCAAAAACGGCTCTAACGATTTTGATTAAACTGAGTATTTGATCTATCAATATGCCCGAGATATGACTGTAAAAATTTCACCAAAATTGATCAACCGGAGGAGGGACTTTACTTAATAAATTTTGTATCATTTTCAAGTGTTTTTTTTTATTCACTCAAAAACGGCTTTCACGATTTTGATCAAACTGGGTATTTTATGTATGTATATGCCAAAGATGTGATAGCCAACATTTCATCAAAATTGATCAACCGGAGGGGGGACTTTACTTAATAAATTTAGTATCATTTTCACGTGTTTTTACTTTCACTTACTATATATGAAATATATAGTAAGTGGAAGTATTGCGATCGTGAAAAATTTCGACTTCCGGTTTTCAACGGAAATACACGTTTTGGGGCCCCCTGAGTCGAAATGACCAAGTCCCGCGAAATGGTCTGTGTGTGTGTGTGTGTGTGTGTGTGTGTGTCTGTGTGTGTGTGTGTGAACAGACTAGCTCAAAAACTATAAACCGTGGGAACCTGAAATTGGGTATTTATTGTAGGTATATGCCCACGATGTGACAGCATAAATTTCATCAAAATTACTTAAAGGGAGGGGGTACTTTACTTAATAACTTTTTAGGTTTTTTTCGATTTTCTCAAAAACGGCTCTAACGATTTTGATTAAACTGAGTATTTCATCTATTTATATGCCCGAGATATGACTGTAAAAATTTCATCAAAATTGATTAACCGGAGGGGGGACTTTACTTAATAAATTTTGTAACATTTTCACGTGTTTTTTTGATTTTCTCAAAAACGGCTTTAACGATTTTGATTAAACTTAGTATTTGATCTATTTATATGCCCGAGATATGTCTGTAAAAATTTCATCAAAATTGATCAACCGCAGGGGGCACTTTACTTAATAAATTTTGTACCATTTTTACGTGTTTTTTTTATTTACTCAAAAACGGCTTTCACGATTGTGACCAAACTGGGTATTTGACGTATGTATATGCCAAATATGTGATAGCCAACATTTCATCAAAATTGATCAACCGAAGGGGGGACTTTACTTAATAAATTTTGTATCATTTTCACGGGGTTTTTTATTTACTCAAAAACGGCTTTAACGATTAATAAAAATAAGATATGAATGTAGAAAAATGTGTGACTTTAGGAAATGATATTTAACAAAACACGTCAATTTCTTATCTAAGTAAGTTGGTAAGTGAAAGTTGTGTGTTGCGCGCACGCACCAGATTTTTTTTATTTACTCAAAAACGGTTTTCACGATTTTGATCAAACTGGGTATTTAATGTATGTATATGCCAAAGATGTGATAGCCAACATTTCATCAAAATTGATCAACCGGAGGGGGGACTTTACTTAATAAATTTAGTATCATTTTCACGTGTTTTTTTTATTTACTCAAAAACGGTTTTCACGATTTTGATCAAACTGGGTATTTGATGTATGTATATGCCAAAGATGTGATAGCCAACATTTCATCAAAATTGATCAACCGGAGGGGGGACTTTACTTAATAAATTTTGTATCAATTTTACGTGTTTTTTTAATTTACTCAAAAACGGCTTTCACGATTTTGATCAAACTGGGTATTTATGTATGTATATGCTAAAGATGTGATAGCCAACATTTCATCAAGATTGATCAACCGAAGGGGACACTTTATTTCATAACTTTTTTTCTAATTTTTAGATTATCTCAAAAACGGCTTTAACGATTTTCTTCATATTCGTCATGTTTAATGAAAATTGAGTGTTATTTAATATCAGGTAAGCGTTATCATTATTAAAATGTTCTGAGGGGTTTATAGAGCAAATGAAAACAAAAATAAGAAATGAATGTGGAAAATGTGTAACTTTGAGAAGTGGCATTAACAAAACGCATTAATTTCTTATCTAAGTAAGTTGGTAAGTGAAAGTTGTGTGTTGCGCGCACGCACCAGATTTTTTTAATATCAAAATAGACATTAAAAATGAGAATAATAAATACGATTTCGTTTTTTTTTTTCTGTTGGCTCACAGAGCTAGAAGGTCTATTCCACCTCTGTCTATCTTGGGCGATGGTTTTCATATCCACCACTCATTGTGGTGGTCCTCAAGAGGGAAGATCTTGTCAGCTCATCTCTGTCGGGTGCCGACCACTGTGGCATTCATTGACATCTTGAGGGAGGCTGATGGGATGCTTCTTGCAGAATGTCCATACATCTTAGGGTTCATCCATCATGCGATATAGATTGTTGGGTTTGTCCTGAATCTCTTCTTTTGTCTTTCTTCTCCTGAGTCTTAGTTCATTGTCCCACTTCAGGTCAACAATATTCCTTAGAAACCCCCTTTTGAACCTTTCGATTTTCGAACCTAAGGTGCTGATCAGTGTCCAATTTTTGTTTGATGATGCTGTTGCAGACACTGATTTTCAGAGGGCGAGAATTTTTGTTTAAGAACTGAGGATTCGAGATACGGAGAAAAACGTACGATTGAAACTGTTTATTCGTTGATCGACTTATTGAGGTTACTGAAGATCCAAGGTATTTGAAGTTGTCCGGTTTGGATAAGGTATAACTTCCTAAATGTTTTTTGTCGATTACGTGTAGGTTCCGGCTCACTATAATGTACTGTAGTGATCAGGGAACCGGAGAATTACTAAATGACTTCTTTTTTACATTACATTAATTCTTTCTTACATTACAGTCACATGATGAGCATTTCTTCATGTGTACTCCCACACTTGCCTTGGTAGATGATGGTAAATATGAAACTAATTTTGAAAAAATTACAAGTAACAAAATCCTCGTTTTCGTTTATTGGTTAAATCGAGAAGTGATGCCTATTTTGCATCAATCATATGAGTATTTTTTCGGTATACTAGTACAGCTTTCCTTTTTTTTTTTTTTTTTTTTTTTTTTTTTACCTATAATAAAACCCATTTTGACCCAGAGATGTTTTCAAACTACAACTGTGAGATTTTTATATTCATTTCGGTTCTTAATTAATGTGGAAGCTTCTAATTTATTTTTAAAAATGTCAAAGACACGCTAAATTTGTTTATTAATTATGTTTCTGTGAACTTGAACACTTCAAATATGTACATTTCAGAAATGTAAAACTGTTTTGTATGCGTGATCTTAATTAAAGAAATAATGTAGCATAAAAAAAAAATGGGGCTGAATTATATTTTTATTTTTACTCATTAATGACCCAGCGGTGCGTTTCTGAAAAATAGGGTTCCGAAATTTAAAAATTAGGCTATAATTTCTAAATTTACCAATCATATTTTTATCGTAGAAATAGAAAAAGAAAGACGCATCAAAACTTGATTTTATTTCTTCTACCCTTGGGACGATATGGGTTAAGCGCGCAGATTACAGTTTTTCATTCATTAATTTAACCAGCTCCCTTAAGTTAATTTATAAATAAATAAAAAACATTATTTTAATAATTAAAACATTATTTGAATTATCAGTCTACCATAAAAGTACGAAAGACCACCCCGAGGACCTGATGGCGGAAGTGATAGAGGACTATCGAAGACAATGACTGATTAGCATTTCCTATAGCCCTGTTAAATTAGTAGTTCTCACCCTGGGGTTCTTGCCTCCCCCCTTCTCCACCTATTTAGTAATCTTACCCCCTTTCCCCCACCATTTAGCAGGCATACCCCCCCCCCCATCTTTGTTCAATGCCTCACCCTTAGCAACGACAGGAAATTGAAATACTAAATTCAACCTCACCCCGCTCACCGGAAACTTTTTCTCACACACCCCCCTCCAAACATGCAAGCCTATACCTTCAATGAGTTATGTCTAATTCAAAGAAGGAAGAGAAGCCCAAACATTTTCCTGTTTAAGGCGATTTACCTTTAAACTTAAGAATTTATATATTTTTTAATAATTCCCATCCAAAGCCAATTATCTTGCACGTAGTTAAATGAATTTAGTTCTACTTAATCCTGATGCGTTTAGCCCTAAAAGGATTTTAAAAAATCCGCTGGCTATTTTCAGAGACATTGAAGTCGATAATTTAAATTTTTTTTTTTTTTTATTTATATTTTAGGTCATTTGCTCCTGCGCTGTAGCGCATCTAGCAAATTTGTGGATAGTGAGAAATTTATTTTCGATTTGCTTGATTTAAATTATTTGCTCGAGCATATCTCTTGGCCATTGTCTTTTTAATCTTCGTTGGACGGGTTACTGGGAAGAAAGAGAAGAAACAAGTGGGTTTGGATGATTGTGAGTTGAACTGTGAAAGGTAGAGTATTTGTCGTGAATGTATGATTTTACTGTCCATTGGAATGTCCATGTCTTTGTGTATTGTGTTGTTAGAAATGTACCCTGGAGCGTTTACAATTTTTCGAAGAATTTTGGATTGTGCGGTTTGAATTTTATTTATGTGTACTTTTTTTGCGGAACCCCAAAGTTCTACTCCGTGGGTCCAAATAGGTTTTAATATTGTGTTGTATATTAGTCTATTGTTTCGTAAGTTCAGTGTTGATCTGTAGTCTAGGAGGTGTGACAGTTGTTTCTATCGTCTGGTCAGTTCTTGTCTTTTTAGTTTTGTATGTATGTTCCAAGTGAGTCTTTTGTCCAAGTACAGTCCAAGGTAACGTACATAGTTTCTAGATGGCACAGACGTATCATTAATTTTTATTTGAGGACATGTTCCCTTCCTCAGTGAGAAACTTATATGGTTCGACTTAGTTGCATTTATTTTTATTTTCCACTTTTGGAACCAATTTTTTAAGTCGAATAGATGGTTCTGGACGACAATTGATGCTATTGTAGGACCTTTGTGGGAAGAAAGAATAGATGTGTCGTCAGCGAAGGTAAAGATCAGGATGGATCAGGGTGAAAGATCAGCAAGGGATCAGGATGGATCAGGAATGTCAGAGATGTAAATGGAATGGAGGAGGGGGCTTAAAACGCTTCCATGAGGAACGTCTGCAAGTTGAGAAAGAAGAAAGAAGTAGAAGAATCTACGGAAATACAAAAATATCTATGGTGCAAGAAAGATTGAAGGATGCGGAAGTAGGTAGAAGGTAGGTGCGGTTTTAATTTCCATAACAGACCCTAGTGCCAGACACTATCGAATGCTTTTTCGATACCAAGAAAGACCGCTGAGCAATATTCCTTTTTTTCGAAAGCTATCGATATTGCAACAACAATCCTATGGCACTGTTGCTCAGTGGAGTGATAGGACCGAAAGCTAAACTGGTGATTCGGTATCACTTCTTTACTAAAAATATTAAAAAAACAAAAACAAATATCATCACAATTGGTATCTGGTATTTTCAAAAATCATCAAATGATTTTTATTAAAAGTGATTTTTATTGTTGATCATAAGCGTAAAAAATTTATTTTAAATATTTACTATTCTCCATGATATATTTTGAGTCTGGAGTAGTAGGGGAAGATTTATTTATTTAAGATATTATTATAAACTTTTATCAACAGAACAACGTGATTTCCGAAATTAATAGAAATTTTCGCTTAAAAACAATTTATGTAAATAAAAACTGCCTTGGTGAAGCTGGAAGAGTTTAATTTTATCTGGATTGTTTTGAAGTGCTCAGGCATGGACTAGTAGCTGTATGTTAACATTCTTCGGTGAACAGTTTTAATATAATCCTTAATCCACCAGGTCCAAATATGTTAAAAAACTAAAACTGAATAGATTTAAGTGATCAATTTGAATGAAATTCCTGAATATAACATTAAAATATGTGTTTTAAAAGGTGATTTTTATTTTCTGATTAATTTTGTTTTCCCCAAATCTGATCATTGCTATTTATGTAATACTGTATCACATAGTGAGTGATTAACGTATCATTATTTTTGATCAAATCAATAATATCAAGGATCGATTTAATTTTCATACATGAATCAAGCGTGATTTTTTAATTTAAAATCAAATATATTAATTATAATATGATCTTTAGAAAAAATAATTATTCATTTTGAACCCTGAAAGTCACATCTCTTCATCCATTTCTTTTAAAACTTACGACTGATTAATTTTTATAAAATCGAAAAATAAATAAAGAAACAGAAAATAAGAAACAGACAAGGATTTACGAGACGAATTCATATTCAGGCATTTTTCAACTAACAATTTGCACAATGGTTTTGATGAACGATTTCCGACCAGGAACTGCTGAATTTCAAAGTAATCATTTGCATCCCAACGGATATCTTTCTTATCGCTGATTGAATTCATAATCAGTTATAGGTAAGGAAAGACAACAGGAAGTAACTTAAATTAAAAGTTTTTTGAATGGCGCCAATTTTCTACGTTCGAAGAATTTATCACTCATGTAACTTCTTATAATTACTTATTTTACTTATTTATCATTCACAGCTATCATTCTGTATCGATAATAATACATATTTTTAGTATATTAGAATATATTATATAAACAAAGCTAAATTATTATATTGTTTTTTAAAAATATTATAATATTAAAAGATTAGAAAAGAAAAGATTTGCCAAAGCCGGGAATCATGGGCGTACCCAGCGGGGGGCGGCTGCCCCCCCCCCCTTGGAAGGCTGGACGCAATAATTTTTTAGGCTCTTAAGACTGGAAGCAATGATAGAATACATTTTTTTCAAGCAAATAATTGTAATAACTTAGTTGATAAAGCACTGCTATAATTATATATAATTTTGGCTTCATTCACCTTTTCCGCGGTAAGATGTTACTACCTGAACGACCATAGCTTGCCCCCCCCTAGATTTTAGCTTGCCCCTCCTAGTTTTGATCCAGGGTACGCCCTTGCCGGGAATCGAACCTTGATTCTTCAGCTTCTCCATCGCTGAGCATTTACAATTGAGCTAACTATGGGGCAAATCGTATCCGTGTCTACATTTTCCATTTTATGGATCCAGTTTCCGTAGCAATTGTAAATAGTTTCTACAAATTCTCAATTTTAATATTAAAATGGTATAGGCTTTATTATTTATTTATCATTTAAATGTAAGTTCGATTTATTTTATTTGTAAATAAGTGTAGGTATATATATAATCTGCGATGTATATATTGTAATCTGCAAACACTTAGTTATTTTCATTTTAAGTCAGTAAGGATATTCAATTTATTTTTATTTTTTTCATCAGAAGGAGATTACTCTATTATTTATCTTATTTTTCTCACCTGTTTTTTACTTTCACTTACCTATATATGAAATATATAGTAAGTGGAAGTATTGCGATCGTGAAAATTTTCGACTTCCGGTTTTCAACGGAAATACACGTTTTGGGATCCCCTGAGTCAAAATAACCAAGTCCCGCGAAATGGTCTGTGTGTGTGTGTGTCTGTGTGTCTGTGTGTGTGTGTGTGTGTGTGTGAACAGACTAGCTAAAAAACTATAAAAATTGTAATTCTGTAATTCTAAAATTCTGTAAAAATTTCATCAAAATTGATCAACCGGAGGGGGGACTTTACTTAATAAATTTTGTATCATTTTCACATGTTTTTTTTATTTACTCAAAAACGGTTTTAACGATTTTGATCAAACTTGGTATTTGATGTATTTATATGCCAAAGATGTGATGACCAACATTTCATCACAATTGATCAACCGGAGGGGGGACTTTACTTAATAAATTTTGTATTATTTTCACGTGTTCTTTTTATTTACTCAAAAACGGTTATAACGATTTTGATCAAACTTGGTATTTAATGTACTTATATGCCCGAGATGTGACTGTAAAAATTTCATCAAAATTGATCTACGGGAGGGGGGACTTTACTTAATAAATTTTGTATCATTTTCACGGGGTTTTTTTATTTACTCAAAAACGGCTTTAACGATTAACAAAAATAAGATATGAATGTAGAAAGATGTTTGACTTTGGGAAATGATATTTAGCAAAACACGTCAATTTCTAATCTAAGTAAGTTGGTAAGTGAAAGTTGTGTGTTGCGCGCACGCACCAGATTTTTTTTATTTCATTTTAACTTGTTTTATTTTTTTATTTAAGGCAATGAAACCTATCATTTGTTTCGGTATAATTTGTTCCTAATGGACTAGTTCCCAGGACAATTAAATAAAGAGTTTATTATTATTATTACATTGGCTGGATGTGGCGAGACCTGGTGGGTGGGATCTTTAAAGAGAGAAGATTGACACGGCTAGGATTTTCCACACTGTTAGCTCAATTGTAAGAGCGCTGCGAGGAAGATGCAGAAGTCCCGGACTCGATTCTCGTTCGTGGCAAATCTCTTATACTAAAAATTAAAAAATATATGTATATATATTAATTTAGTTTAGTTTATATAATACCATTTTAGTATACTATCGTATGTATAATAATTGATGAAATAATTGACAGTTATAAATGACAAACAAGTAAAATAATTACTTCAAAGTAGTTGCATGAGTAATAAATTCTTTGAATCCTGAAAATTGTCGCCATTCAAAAAACGTATATTAGATGTTACTTCCTTTCTTACTAATTAAACTTTTTCTATTTATTTTTTTTTCTAATTATTGGTATTATTTAACTTGTTAACCATGTTATGTCATCTCATAAAATTGCCAATTCAAAAATCTGTTATTATCTAACTCCGTGTTATCCTCACTTATTCATATTGTCCTCTGCTCCATCAAAGCCTTGGCCAAGATGTGAAACTATCGATAGTACTATCGAAAACTTTCTTTTTAAAGTATAAAGTGGTATCATCTGTCTCTAAGCACCCATTTTCTATATAATTCATGGAAATGAAAAATAAACAAAATTCAACAGTGTAATTTTATTTACGTTTCTAACAGAAAATCTACTCTATAAAAAAAATATAAACTTCACGCAAAAAATATAATTTTTTGCAAAAAATATAATAAGTGCTGAAAAAATGAATTGTTTGTTCATACATGCCTTCCCACTTGATGGAATAATATACATTTAAAAAAAAACTGATTACCTGCCAGTCCCTTGACTTGAAAATGACTTGGTTAATGGCATATAAACAAAATAATATTGTTTTTTTAAAATCAGTTTTCAACTTCTATAAATTAACTACCTGAGAACATTTTTTTGAAGCATGGACGCCTCAAGGTAAGATATGTTTTAGACAATTGTCACTGGAACGACATTTTTTCTTCATAAAATCCAACACATTCGAGGATTGCGTGCCGAATGTTGTCATGTCACTTTTAATTACTTCGACAAGTGGGAATCCTGGTTTCATTCTTACTTGGTATTGCTTTTCTCTAGATACAGTTTCTTTGATCTTTTGATAAAGTTTTTACTTTCACTTACCTATATATGAATTATATATAGTAAGGGGAAGTATTGCGATCTTGAAAAATTTCGACTTCCGGATTTCAACGGAAATACACGTTTTGGGGTCCCATGAGTCCAAATAACCAAGTCCTGCGAAATGGTCTGTGTGTGTGTGTGTGTGTGTGTGTGTGTGTGTGTGTGAGTGTGAACAGACTAGCTCAAAAACTATAAACCATGCGAACCTGAAATTAGGTATTTAGTGTATGTATATGCCCGCGATGTGACAGCGAAAATTTCATCAAAATTGCTCAAAGAAATGGGTTACTTTATTTAATAACTTTTTACGTTTTTCTTCGATTTTCTCAAAAACAGCTCTAACGATTTTGATTAAACTTAGTATTTGATGTATCAATATGCCCGAGATATGACTGTAAAAATTTCATCAAAATTGATCAACCGGAGGGGGCACTTTACTTAATAAATTTTGAATCATTTTCGCGTGTTTTTTTTATTAACTCAAAAACGGCTTTCACGATTGTGACCAAACTGGGTATTTGATGTATGTATATGCCAAAGATGTGATAGCCAACATTTCATCAAAATTGATCAACCGGAGGGGAGACTTTATTTTATAACTTTTTTCCATTTTTTAGCTTTTTTTCGATTATCTCAAAAACGGCTTTAACGATTTTTATCAAATTCGTCATGTTTAATGAAAATTAGGTGTTCTTTAATATCAGGTAAGCTTTATCATTATTAATATGTTCTGATATTTTTGTTTCCTATAAAGTACCTTTGTTTTTGTTAATATGGAGAAATTAACTCTGGTGCATTTAACGCCTAAAAATAAGAATTGGCTAAATATGAGATATGATAAAAACCAAGTAAACATAAAGATGAGAAAAAAAGAAAAATATTCAGTCAACAAGTACATAGAGAATTATAAAATCAGACGACTTGGAGTATTATGCTTGCATTGCCAAATTATCACAAGTAAAAACTTTATTTAATAATAAAAGAAATTAGTGTTTTTTATAGAGCAAATGAAAACAAAAATAAGAAATGAATGTGGAATAATGTGTAACTTTGAGAAGTGACACTAACAAAACGCATTTATTTCTAATCTGGTTAAGTTTAATTAACCAAATAAAATTAATTTCTAAGTTGGTAAGTGAAAGGTGTGTGTTTCGCGCACGCACAGATTTTTATTCTTTACGGTTACGACTAAGCTTGAAACTGATATTGAAGGTAATGGAACCCATGCTTATATTTACAGAAATGTTATAAAAGAGGAAAAAAATAGTGTAAATGGGAAGGTGCATTTTAGCTCCTATAGTACCAACTGAAAAATTTAACAATTCGACCCCCCCTCCCCCCTCACCCGGTCATCACCAAATACTATCGATAGTATTGATACTTTTATGTCTGATACCACCGAAACTATGGATAGCGGAAACTATCGATACTTTTCCATTACTAGAAAGCCTTACCCTATCTCTTCCCTATAAGAACTAGCCTCTCTTTTCTTCCTTTTTCCTTTTATTTTTAACGCTTTAATTAAAATTTAAAATTAAATTTTATTTCATTTATTATGTCCATGCTATGTTGCCCTATTTTAACATTACCATCAATCCAGGTTTAAAAGACGTGGCTCCTAATGATTTTTTAAGAAAAATATGGCAAATGATAAATTGCCTTTAAGGGTGAGTGAATAAAATTGATTACATCCTCACTTACTCTTCATTGTGTTCTTTTACAGTCAAGGTTTAGGGGTAGATTTCATGTAGCTCAGAATTTGCACGTAATTAAAATTTAAAATGTAGGTTGGTCCAAAATATTGCATACAGACTTTTATTGCATAGAGGACGGTTTCCTGCAAACGCACTGATAGAACGCCGACCAGTGTTTGAAGATGCAGAGTTACTGCTTTCGTACCAATATCCCTCTTGTACTTACTTCCCACGAGCTTATGAATATACATGGCACCCAGGGTTAAATACCTCTTAATCTGTCTTGACGTGTGGGAGGAGTTTTGAGCGGTTCCAATTCGGACAAGGAACTACATCTGCAAGTATTCCTTATCGCTGATTCGGTTCCGCTAAAAGATTTTTCTCTTAAACTTCCATAAAGAATGATTTCTTTAACCAGAAGAAGTCGTTGAAAACATTTATGAATGGAATGTGGGAGTCAATAGTCAATGAAATGCAATGAATCTGTTTATATTCTTTTGTATTATTCAATTAGCTTATCATTCTAATACCTCCCCCCAATAAATGAAAATTGGGCGAAATTTATCTTTGATAATAAACAATGGATTCCGGATAAAATTATCTGATCAATCACCGATTGATCCGATGGCCTGATCAATCGGACATACAGCTAAGTATCGATAGTTACTAAGGATTCTATTCCGGTATTAAGGATATTGTGTCAGTACTTTTTTAGTGACACTAAGCTACATTTTCTGTTTGGTAATGCAGTTTAATTGGTGAGAAGAAGTTGAAAGTAGGTGTTGGCTGTCTCAAGTTTCATTTAGTTGTGTCTACTAAGTTTCATTTAGTTGTGTTTGATATTGTGAAATTTTACTGTACCTCCGTGTTTTCACAGATCACTTTATGAAAACACGATAAATTGTTTTATGCCTAGTTCATTTGTTTCTACATCTTCTTTGTTCACTCCGTTAGTTATTAAAATTATAGGTACCAGTGCATAAGTGATTATGTTAGTTTAAATTTTATTTACAAAGGAATTCTGTTCCCAATTAACCTTCTTTCAAAACCATTTGACGACAACTGTCACTTCTTTGGCTTTGAATGAAACATATGATTATTAACTGCATCATGTGATTATTAACAGCAGACTTTTTTTAATGTTGTTGCCTCTTATTATTTTTTAAGAACATGAAATACTCTTAGGAGTCAGTTTGAAAACCTACCAGCTTTGTACTAAATGTATGACATTATTATGACATTTGAATTATCATATCTAGAAGGAAGAAGAAAGGAAATAAGAAATTCACTAAGGAATTTAGAAATCATATTTTTCTCAATGAATAATTTTATCTGGAGATGTATCTTTAACGATGTATCTTTATATATTACCTACAAGATTGCATAAATAAAATAAACATATTACCTCACGTTAGTATTGAAAATAAATTGCATTAAATGACGCAATATGGGTAGATGCATAGAGAGACCAGCTGGAGGTTTTTGTGAAAACATACCCGTAAAGTTGCTCTGTCTTTATAAGTTCTTTTTCTAGAAATCAGTACAAATTTCCCAGTGTAGACATGAATTCCAGTAATTTTGAAGCCCGTGATAACCCTGAACCAAGAAATGAACAGTTTGCAAGTTCCTCGGTAAGTGAAGGTAAGACTTTTGCCAAGATAACCTCACAAAAACAGGAAAAATTCCCAAAACGAGACCAGGCTATAGTTTTCAATAGTATAGATGGGGTAAAATTGGTCGAATACCTGGAGAAATTAGCAGAAATTATCGCCCCCAGAGACATACGGTTCGCTTCGAGAATTTCAAATAATCGCATCTGCATCCACCTCAGCTCCAAAGAACTTGTAGATAAATTAATCGATTCTAATGCTTCCTTGAAAATAGGGGATAATATTGTTTCAATACGAAGGTTAATCAATCCCGCTAAAAGGATTTTAATATCTAATGTTGAGCCAAGCATTTCTCATAGTGCTATAGAAGAAGCCTTGAAACAGGCTAAGGTTACACCTGTGTCACCAGTTCAGTTCCTATCTGTCGGTGTACAAAAATCGATTTTTTCCCATATCCTTAGCTGGAGGAGACAAATTTATATTACACCTGAAAGTAGTCAACATCTCCCTGAGTCATTAGTGATAAAAAACGATGAGGGGTCATTCCGTGTGTTCTTTAGTGAAGATACCGGTTCCTGTTATAGGTGTAAAAAGGAAGGGCATTTCACTTCACAATGTCCTACCCTTCGTCCCGAATATAGACCTACCAATCCTCCTGGGGCTTTAGAATTTCCTTCCTTAGGTGACACAATTAATAAAAAACAATTATCAACACAAAGTAAGGTTACTTTAACCACTGATAACGGTACAATTGATAAAAGTTACACTGATAATACAACCTCAAATATAGAAAATCATTTAAAAAACGAATTAGGAGAAACGGGGGCTATTTCGTTACCAGATACTAATAAAACCGTATCCAAACAACAAATTTTAACTTTAAATTCCGAATCGGAATCTACTACAATAGACGATGATGAAAAGGTAAACAACCAAACAATAATACCTAACGCTAATATAACAACTAACACCCAGACCCACGCCGAAAATAAAACCTTGGCCGAAGCATTATCCCCGATAAAAGAAATTATAGAATCAAAAGATAAAAACTACCCTCTGTCATTCGTTCAACTGCACACCTTCTTAGAAACAGCTGCTATCACAAAAGACCCAGTATCTTCAGCCCTAGAAATAAGCAATGATTTTGAGGCCATTATCAAAATGCTTTCAGAATTATACGGGACACTTCCTTCTAAAAGTCTAAAAAGTAAATTCACAAAGGTTATAAAAGGTTTACAGAATCATATTAAAAACACCTCCCTCAGTGATAACATCCATAATTAACCTTATCCAGTTATCTTTTAATATTTATTCCCAAGTAAACATATGTTAATATTAAACTGGAACTGCGACGGTGTATACCGCCATTATAATGACTTACAATTTTTAATTTCTAGTTACAATCCCTGCATTATATCTCTTCAAGAGACCCATCTTAAAGGCAATCAGACAATATTAAAATCTGGATATAACAGTATTAATAAAATATTTTCTTCTGCTACTCATGCATGCGGAGGAGTATCACTTGCGATTAAAAAAGGCATTGGTTATTCTGAAATTAACTTATCTTCTAAATTACAAGTAGCAGCCGCGGTTATCCATCTTCCGGTCCAATTTACAATATGTTCCATTTACCTTAACCCCTCAGACTCTATAACGTATAACGACATTCGTGATCTCTTGCTCGAACTTCCCTTCCCTTATCTTTTAATGGGTGATATGAACGCTCACAGCCCGTCGTGGGGTGCCAATCATCGTACAGATACCAGGGGGAAGATAATAGAGTCCATAATCGACAATTTTTCCCTTATTTTGTGCAGCCCCAGCGAGCCATCCTTCTACAGCCGAGCACACCAAACCTGGACCACGATCGACCTCTGTTTAGCATCCCATTCTTTTCCCATTGTCCCCCAGTCCTATTTCCACTGCGATCTTGCAGGCAGTGATCACTTACCGCTTTTATTATATCTTCAAATTGACCCTTTTCTCCCGCAATTCACCGGGAAATGGAGAATTGATAAAGCCGACTGGGAAAAATATTACCAAGTCTGTAACGCCTATTTCCAAAACTTTGAAACCACGCCATCTCACGGAGAAAATATTGAAAATTTCGCTTCAAATATTATCCAGTCTGCTAATCTTTCCGTTCCAAGATCGAAATCATTTGAAGGTCCAAGGAAGGTTCCCTGGTGGTCTCCCGAGTGCAGGAAAGCACTGACGAAGCGACACAAAGCCTTAAAACTTCTAAAATCGCGACCCACCTTAAGCAATCATATCAATTACAATAAAGCCAAAGCAGAAGCACGATGGGTGATTAATCAGGCGAAAAGAAATTCATGGGCTAAATTCGTATCCTCCATTTCATCAGGTATTTCAACCAAAATAGTCTGGAATAAAATATCTGCCATCAAAGGTAGACCCATAAACAAAATTCCGAGTGCAATAGGGTACAATGAAAAAACACTTACCGATCCCAAGGAAATAGCCGATGCCTTTGGGCATCACCTTTCAAATATTTCAAAAAACAATCCGTCACGCCATGTCCAGCTCACCGTCGACCCTGCTATTGACACCAAACCATATAACGTTCCTTTCACAATGGAAGAACTACGACGCAGTATAAAAACAACGCGTTCTAAATCCCCTGGCCCGGACCAGATTCACATCGAGTTTATCAAACACCTTCCTCCGAACGGCATGAACTTGCTATTAACGCTCCTCAACAATTTATGGATTCATAGAGACTTCCCTAAAAGTTGGTCCTCGGCAACGGTAATACCCATGCTGAAACCAAATAAAGATCCCAAACTAATAACAAGTTATAGGCCTATTTCTCTTACTTCGGTTCTCTGTAAATTGACTGAAAAAATGATTAACTGTCGCCTTTTGTGGGAACTAGAAACGAGGAATTTGCTAGATAACGAACAATGTGGTTTCAGAAAATCGAAATCTACAATACACCTTCTTTTTAAATTTAATTCGTTTTTAAAATTATCTTTTGATAGAAACCAACACGTTTTTGCAGTTTTTCTTGATCTGGAAAGCGCATTTGACTCGTGTTGGAGAAATAAAATTCTAGTATCTTTACAATCATGGGGGTTTTCGGGGAACATTCTATTTTTCTTGCAAAACTTTCTTAGAAATCGGAATTTTAAAGTTCGTGCTGGGTCAATATTATCAGATAATTTTGAGTTATTAAATGGTGTTCCGCAAGGATCTGTCCTAAGCCCAACACTTTTTAATATTGCTATCAATGATATAAGAAAATACATCCCAAAACCAGTTAATGTCGCATTATACGCGGATGATGTTTTGATTTATTATAGCTCTACCGATGTAAATTTTGGACAGTTCGTGATACAAAATACACTTGATAGCCTTGAAAAATGGGCAAACAGTTGCGGTTTTAAGTTTAGCCTTTCCAAATCAACTGCAGTCCACTTTTGCCGACTTCGAAAGTGCCCACAAATGTTTTCTGTGCATCTAGGGAATCGGAACTTAATTAAACTCGATTCAATTCGGTACCTGGGAATGACATTGGACTCAAGATTATCCTGGAAATTACACATCGATAGTCTGTTGTCTAAACTATCAAAAAAAGCTAATATTCTGAAGATTCTTTCCGGTTCTACTTTCGGTTGCGGTAGAACTTGCCTGTTGAGGTTGTACAGATGTCTGATAAGGCCGGTGATGGACTATGGCTGCGAGGTATATGGGGATGCCTCCAAGAAAACTCTGAGCAGGTTAGACCCAGTTCACCATGCAATGATCCGCAGGGCAACTGGAGCGTTTAGGACCAGCCCCATCAGCAGCCTGCTATGGGAGGCCGGGGAGTGGTCACTGGAACTACGCAGGAACTACCTCTTGCTAAAGTTCATAGGTCGTCTAAAAACCTCTCCGGATTTTTTTGATTTTTCACGGTTTAAATTGCCTATACGCCTCTGTCTCTCACCACAAATATCCCATTCGATACTAAATTTATACAGATGGTCGCCGAACCCATTTCCTCCTTGGACGGTCAGTAATGCAATTTTTGATTTCTCTCTAAAGAAAATAATGAAATCATCCTACCCCCCTGAAGTGCATAAACAGAATTTTCTAAACATCTTGACCAAATATAACGATTCCTTCCCTATTTACACAGACGGGTCAAAACAATTGGGCAATGTTGGATGTTCCGTAGTCCTTCCTACGGAGACAATCCGATACAGTCTTCCATCCACCTTTTCTGTATTCTCTTCCGAACTCTTTGCTATACATCTATCCCTAGTCTTAATTACAAGTAATGAATTCAACAGCAACAATTTTCTAATTATCAGCGATTCTTATTCGGCTCTAAAATCCATAAAAAATTTCCAGTTCCAGGATAACCCCATAATAACGTCTATAGTACATACAATTTCAGGAACAAACAAAATTACAAAATTTCTTTGGGTCCCCAGTCATGTCGGAATAAAAGGAAATGAACTGGCTGACACAGCTGCGAAGGAAGCCTGCAACTTATTTCCAGTTCCCAACGTTAAAATTGCGCTCTACGACTTCCACACAGCTATCTTCAATCAATATAAAGAAGCCTGGGGCCAGTTTTGGACATCTGTTCCGGCTACTAATAAGATGAAGAAGCTGTTTAGAGATAGCCGCCCTCTCCCAGAAATATACGGAAGTCGGCGAGAGCAGACTATAGTAACTCGCCTGAGAATCGGGCACACCAGGCTAACCCACGGGCATCTCTTCGAAGATAAACCTCCACCAACATGCCCAAGATGCAATTTAAATTTAACTGTGGAACACATATTAGAAGACTGCCCAGGACTGGAAGCAGCGAGAAATACGCACCACATCAAAGGATATGCCGAAGCACTGAAACCGGAATGTTCAAAGAACTTATTTAAATTTCTAAAAGAAATCAATATTTATAAATCTCTATAAAATTACCATAGCCATTATGTATTTAAAAATCAATAGAATTTGGTGCCTCTAGCCTATGATGTTGTATATGGCACCTAAAATGTAACTAAATAAATAAATAAATAGATGCATTTATTAAATAGATACATTACACTCAAACATAAAGTGTGAATATTCATTTATAAAAATCGCTTTGTGAAGTTCAAAAATTTAAAAACGAAAGCTGCAGACATAATTCAATAAAAATGTGTTGGGATACTTGTATAACAGAAAAGGTCGATCAGAATAAAAAAAAAAAAAAAAAAGAAAGGAGGAACAAAAGGAATAATAAAAACGAAAAGAGCTCGGTAATTATTAAGTAATGGAATAGTAAGTTGCACGTTAAGAAAAAAAACTTACTTCGCGTGACAAACAGGCTAGGCTTCAACCATTTCTATTAAAATATAAATTATATTATTTTACTACAGAAGAACGGCTTTCTTCCCCTAGTCAATATTTAAATCTAATTGCCATTAAAAAATAACAACTTCTTAACGAAACGGAAGCCGACACCACAACACGCTATACGATTGTAGGTCTTTATTTTCAAAGACATACAGGCGTTGTTCATTCCTTAATGTAAGTGGCCGTTTCACATCAGTAAATAATTATAGTTTGCGCAAGCCAAGTAATTTTGCGACAAAAAAATAATAAGAATTTCCCGACTTTAATTTAGCTTTCACTGACTCTTCAATTTTTCTTTTCATTTTACTAATCTGAGGAATTAAATATGTAAATTTCTCTACGGCTTAAAGCAGTTTGCTTTCGTATCACCATACCGTAAGGCTCGTACCATGTACCTACCATATCTAAGACTAATCATATATTTAAATAAATATTAAATATACAACTTTCATTTAAATATTAGCACCAACAGATTTATCTTAATTAATAGAAATAAAAAAAATACACGAATTCTATAAATTCAAAAAATTATTTACATATTATTTATGGTACAAGTAATAATAATTTTCTAGAGATAGTGAGATTTCGTTCATGACCTTTGTGATTTGGTTTAATATTTGCATAGCAATAAAAGCATATAAAAAACATTTTAATATTTTAAGATTTTTTTTTATGACTTCACAAATAAGTTTCGACCACGTCATAATTAATATATACAATATCATATTCATGAATATAAAATGTATTCAAGTCAAATAAATAATAGGCTTTCATGTTGTTGACGGAAAATTCTTTTTCTTTTTGTAGACAGATAATTTTAAAATATATCCTTCTGTTATTAATTTTAATTGTAGCTTCTTTAAGGAGGTTTGATAAAAACAAATCAAAACAAAAACCTCGTTTTAATTTTATTTTTGATATGATACTTCTAATGAAAAATGTATTGATCGAAAATCAAACTTCTGCTATCTTTTAACGTGAAGAACCTGGACTCCTTCGAGGAATCTTTTTATTAAAGAACTCTTTTGAAGTTTTTTTAGAACCTTTTACCTGAATGACTCCTTTATCGGATACACTGATCAATTTTCACTACCAAGTAATCTGAGTACCAAAAGTTTTCAAATTCAACACCTGCACTTTTCCTTTTCCGATTAATCAAGAAATTCTGGTTGTGAACCATTTCTGTTTCTGAACCCATTCTCATGAAAGGCGGTGGCTGATATGAATCGATAAAACGAGATAGGAAATCCTTCTCACATTATGCAAATATGACATTCCATATGTGGGTGGCACTTTTAGCTTCATGCTTCATGGCAAATAGTTGATTAACTGAACTATATTCTTTTATTAACGTTCGTATTACAAACATGAAGAAGATTCTATCATGGGTAAATGCTTGCTCCATTAAAATAATTGATTAGCTAACCTCTAAATTATATTCTGATAATTACTTTTCAAATCATACCTAAATAGGAAACCTTTCTTTTGTTTGTTTAACGTTCTTTTATGCTACTAAGGCTAATCAGACGATGCTACAGTGGGAGTCCTAAATTTTGCCTATCCAAATATAATTAGGATAGGGATCTTTAACGAGTACTTGACATCGTACAGGCTCGGGATCCCCATTTTACGTCCTATCAGAGGGACGGCATAGTCAAGGATTTTTTACTCCCATTAAAATATCCTAGGGCCACCGCGGGTTGACAGGCATGTCAAGTTATTCAATTTAAAAAAACCTTTACTATTCTAGGTTGCCATGCTAACCACTACACCACAGGTGACCCCTAAATCCTTTCGTTATTGAATTGATAGCTTCCTATTGCAGTCTCATAATATATACGTCTACATTTTTACATTTTGGTGGACGTTTCGGACCATGTGTCTATATTCATAACCTGTATGTAGAGTGCATAATTAATTATAGCAATTTACACAAACAATTATAAACAATAAATATATAACAACCATTATACATACAAATATTGATTCTAAATAGGTATAGAAATGACATACAGGCATGTCAAGTTATTCAATTTAAAAAAGGTTACATAAATAAATAAAAGTCAATAAAATGGCAAGATCACTCACCAACCCTTTCTCTCTCTGTGAAAATTAAATTATTAGGCATTTTACTAAAGAATCTGTCGATTATTGATAAGTTGGTGTTTCATGCCACATGCTACTTGGTCTCTGCCCTGTGGTGAATCTGCTGTCTTTTAATCCTGGTGGTTTTATATTTTATTTATTATGGCATAGCAATGTTTACTGACTATTTCAGAATCTTTCTTATAGTTTTCTAGTTCTATTTCATTCTTTTTTATGTATATACAAATCCTTTCTTAAAATATTCAAGAATGATTGATAACCAACATAGGCTTCAACAAAATATGTGCGTTTTTATCATGGCTAGATGAGTCGTGAGGGTTACACAGAGAACAGAGTCAGTCTCCAGGTGAAGTGAGGGCTTAAACAGAAGATGAAAACGGATAAAACCGTTTTGTAAAAATTTTGCGTCGAATGGGTGATCTGAAGCTTAAAATCAGTTCAGTCGGACTGACAAAATCAATTTCCGAAAATTAATTCTTTTAACATTTTGTCGGAAATGTTATTTACGCTCATTTTTCAACACCTGCAGCACAGTAACGTCCACTTAAAAAAAACATACGAATAAAAAAAAACATAAACGTAGGACATGAAAATCTGCGCAAAACGAAATACTTTAAAAATTAGTTTACGCCTCTTTAGAGACACAAATAAAAACCTTAAAATTAACGTAACGCTTTCTTCCAGCTAAAACTCTTTTGTCTGAAGTAATATTACTTTTTTAACTACAAATAATTGAACTTCTATTATGGATTATTTAACATATACTCACAACATTTGGCTATATACCTACCTCCTTCAATAGTTAGTTCTTGTTAATAAAATTTCATAGCTCCTAATATTACAGAGGGATGTATGTACATGAAAAACGCGTAAACTTGCAAATGGTCGAGTAAAAGTTTTTTTTTATGACTGGTACATTACAAGACTAGCGTGCAAAACCCAAAAAAAAAATGCTGTGACCTAAAAGCCATGATTGGACTTTTTTTTAATTTTCCTTATAATTCGAATGTAACTATTAAAGTATGTAGGTACTTTATTAGAAAAATTGATTTATATGTTAATATGGAAAACAGTACAATGATTTGTAGTCAAAAAGTTATTTTATTTCACAATAAAAATGTTTTTGTAAGAAACAAGTGCTGCGAATAATTTAAGGTTATCATTTGTAACTCTATAAAGGAATAATCTATTGTTTAAATCAAGCAGTTCGATTTACGCAAAATTTCAGGTTATACAACTCTTATCCATTACATTTTTTTTTAAGTAGATTTCGAGCTGCTGGCGTTGGAATATGAGCGTAGTTTATATTTCCGACATATTGGTGAAAAATTACAATTTTCAATAATCGATTTTGTCGAAACGACTAAACGTATATTGGCATCATACGAATCATTCGAAGCGAAATTATATACTCCTTTATTTTAAAAAGAATAAAATTTGCTGCTCAAAGCGTCGTTAACGAAATTATAATTAAAAACCTAGAAACAAGTAAGTTTTTTTTATTATCTGCTTAAGATATAATATGAGGCAGTATTCCTTGGGACTTTTTTCATTCTTAAAAGGAAAATTAAATAACTGAAAATGAATAAATTATGAAAAGTTACTCGTATAATGTTCAGTTTTTTATTTTTTATTTATTTTTTTTTTTAGGATGATTTGGGTAGAATTATTTTTTACCTAGTTATACTATAATAATTCTATAAAATATATACATATGTATATATATATATATATATATTTATATATATATATATATATATTTATATATATATATATATATATATATATATATATATATATATATTTATATGAAGACATGTCTAACAACAGGAAACAGTAAAATGCCCGGTCGTAAATTATAATTACCGGTTAGATATTTTACTAACTGAGAGATAAGAACCGATAAGATAACCTGGTAAAAAATATATGAAAAACAGTATCGAACAGAAGTCTTGATAAAAAAACAAGATGGAATGAAGATAAATGGAAGGAGGGGCTAAAGAAAATAGGGGGAAGGAGGTTAGCCCTGGCATACGTGAGCTGCTGTTAGCAATCTGTTGCTCGCCCCGGCTAATGTTGGATATAAAATTTTCCCAACCCCGCTTTGCAACTTCTGTAATATAAATAATTTCCCAGATAATATTTATTTTTCTTATTCAGAGTAAAATAACAATTGAAACCTTTTGTGACATAAAAAAAAAAAAAAAAAAAAAAAAAAAAATAACGTATTCCGATTTTCGAGTAGTCAATCGACATCGAAAGTATCTGGATGTTAATTATTATCTGGTGCGATGCGCTCAACACAAAACCTTCACTTACCAAACTACTTAGTATTGAAAATAAGAGTGTTTTTCTTTTCTTCTAAATTTGGTAGGAAAATTTTATAATATATTATAAATAATTAAATATATTATAAATGATGATGAATTAGCAATGTACCTTCCTTTTTTCCATAGCAAATTTATTTTTTACATTGTAACATTGTTAACGTTTCAGGACTGTGTCCCCATTCTCAAAACCTGTACATCAATTTATATCCATTAACATTTAATGATCCAATCACTAGTTAAATAATTTAGATAAAATAAATTAAATATAACTTGCATAAATAATTTCTCAATCGTATGATTGATACTATCTTAATAAATATTACAATACCATATTAATGTCAGATGCTAAAATACACTGTTATACATTTTCTGTATGTCAGCTCATACTTGTCCTTTTTCCAATTGAACACTAAATCCCTTGTCCACCAGCTGATTGTAATAATTATTATTTTTTAATTATTATTTCACTATTGGTAATAAAAATCTGTCTATATTATTTAATATGTCCATATAATGGGTGCCTAAGTTTTTCGTATCCTTTTTATAATTGACTGTAAATTTTGTAAATTGAGTGTTTTTGTAATGCGAAAGTGTCATATCACAAATTCACATAGCTTTTTTCACAGTCATAAATTCGTATTGTGTGTTATACTTTAAAATTTATGCACTATAATAATTATTACAAATTTGAAAGTCATCAATTATATGTATTTATTATGTTTGCGTTTTTTTTATTAATTAATTAATTTATTATTATTATTATTTATTTTTTTTTTTGTGCGTCAGAAAAAATCCATTTGGTGCAAATTAGCTGTGTACGCAGTTTCTTACTTCTCTGATAGTCTAGTTTTATATGGGTCTTTGTCGATTTATCGTAATAAGAATAAGATGTTTGTTTGTTTGTTTAACGTCCCTTTATGCTAGTAAGGCTAATCGGACGATGGGCGGGATCTTTGACGAGTACCTGGCATCGTACAGGCTCGGGAACTCTACTTACGTCCTATCCGAGGGACGGCAATCCAAGGATTTTTACTCCAATTCAAAAATATTCTGGCAACCTCGGGACGCGAACCCGCGAACTGTAGTACAGAAGGTTGCCATGCTAACCACTACACCGCAGGTGACCCCATAAGAAGAAGTTGAAACCTAATTTGTCAAATTTTAGCGTTTGCTCAGCTTCCTAAATCGATTTCCGCGCAAGTTGGGCAGAATAATTTAATAATTATTAAATATCAACTTGAGACTGCTTTTCACCCATAAAAACTGCTTTTAATATTTTGAGCATCGTGCATCGTTTCACTCATTTCTTCTTAAAGAAGTATGAAACAGCATTGTCATTTTTTTCGTAACCATGGCAATATCGTATATTAGAACAACATACGCCTTGGCATGTAATTTTAAAAGCTCTATTTATTTGTTGAAAATTCTATTTATTTACCAAGAAAACAAATAGTTTCAGTTAAGAACTTAGATATTATGTATTTCATATATATATATATATATATATATATAAACTATCTTCTACCACTTTATAAACAACGTATTATTCTTCCCAAAATGCATAGTTTGTCAACGATATTTTTTATATATAAACAATGTTTTCAACAACAAGTATGGGCCCACACTTTTTCTCCATTATTTGATTATGACTTTTTCTACATTATTTTGATCCTTACTACAAGGAATAGATGGACTGATTCTTACTCCATGCAAACCAAATCAAACTACATTATCGGAAGATTTTTTTTTAAATGTACATACCTTTTGTCAGCAATACATATTAATACATAGTTCTGTGAATTGTTATTCATAGAAGTAATTGTTTGAACATACACCAGAATAAAAGTTTATTTTCTATTCTAAAGTGATAAAAAAGGCAATACAGACTGAAATAAATTTACTAATCAATTAATTACGTTGATTTTCCACGGAATTGGGAAAGGATTAATCCTATAGTCTATAAAGCTTTTTAAATAGGCATTTCTAAAGTTTTTTATCCAACTAAGCTGGAAAGCAGTAAGCTTAGATCGGGATATCTGAAGTTTGCCATCTTTAAGTCCTAGATTAAAGCCTCAAGTTTTAATCTCAACTCCTTCTATGCCTTTCCTTTCTCCCTTGTCTTCTCCATTCTCTTTAGCACTTTTCCTTTCATAAATTCACCCTTTGACTAAACAATTTGGCCATTTCACTTTTATCAACAACTATAAGTTTTTTTTCAGTTAATAGATATAACCTACTGGAATGATGAAACCATAAAAAACCCACTTGACAAGCTATGAAGTATGTTGGATAATTTAATTAATTTTTAGATAATCATTCAGTTTAGATATTCTATTTGTATTCCTATTTTTCCTTTATATGTATATTCAAGTAGTTTATGACTCAGCAATGCGACGATTTTGAATTATTAGGTACCAGATTATTATGAAAATCTGGTGCGATATGCACAACACATAACTTGCACTTACCAATGTAATTGGAGTGGAAACCGGCGCAAAGTGGTCCAAAAAAGCTGAATATGGGAAAAAACGTAATAAATATTATAATTACTTTTTTAGCGGCATGGAACCACGAGGGTATTGATTTCTTGAGGTGCCGAATCTAATGAAATCAAAATCAGTGCGATGGGTCCACCGGATCAAGTCCAAATTTAAGGTCAAAAAGTCAAAAATTCGTGTTTGGTACAGTCGTATATGTTTTTTGAGGTGCCGAATCTAATGAAATCAGTATCAACGAAATCAGAGCATCAGATAAAGTTAAAATTTGACGTGCAAAATAAAAAAATATAGATAGGTACTTTTTTTATTTAATATTTGTATGTACAATAATACAAATAGGATGTAATTATATAATTTTGTTTAAGTAACTTGTATGCTTCCTTGGTAAGCTCTTTTTTTATTTTTATACTTGTGTATTGGTCTTAAATCCGTAATGTATGGGTCGCTTGTAACAAATAATTGGTGGAAAACATATTCATATGTTGCGACTCGAGATATCTTCCTGGAATGTTTTCTGTACTGCTTATAATTTTTGTTCCCACTATCCATGAGCCTCTTCTGACAGGGAACCGATATAAAGAGCTGCGTGCTCAATCATGTCTGCTCCATGGAAAAGAACTTTGTGGACGGTCGATGGGATATAGCACCAGGGGTACCGAGTCTGCCATCTCAGCCTTTTCCGCTGCATACTTGCGAAATGCTGCAGTATCAATCGGGTACAGAAAGCAAATCACATCTAATACTGTTTTTAACCTCGTAATTAATTCTTCATTTATCCCTGTAATTCCCGCGGTTAATGATGATTTTCAAAAAACTTGCAACAACAGCATCAAACTGAAATAAATGTATCGCCTCAATTTTCAGAGGTGAGAGCTCTAGTGCATAGGACCACCATACACTACAAGGAAACTGTGCAGCCTCAAACAACATTCTTAAGTTGTAGTTTATTTAATTATTTACACTAAAAAATTAACTACTTTTTTTATTTTAGTATTTTAGATTTAAAATGAAATTAACGTGGAATTTATTTAATTTAATTCTAAAATACTAAAATTAGAAAAAAAAGTATTTTAATTTGTATTTAAAATATAATTTTAAATAATGCCTAGGTCTGAGTATAGTTAAATCATGTTTGAACTAATTCTTTGTTTACGCTTCTTTCTTTCCCGTCATTGATTCCCTCGTCAGTCCCCCTCCCTTAGAGACCTATAAGAGGATTTTTCTTAACTAATAGTTCCTCCCCTAGGTCATCCGCCTTCGCCACTCGCACCGTAGCGAAAGGTTTAAATTCTTATAAACTCCAAAGATGGCCAATGTTGGCGATGAAAATTTTACCACAGTCCCTCTACTACCTACACTTACATATTAAACCATTGTGACCATAACGCACCGTAACGCAAACTTTTTATAAACCTACAAATTAAAAAAATAATACTTATTTCTGCAACGATTTCAAAAATTAATTTCTTCCCTAACTATTGATATTTATTAAACATTTTTATTTCATAACAGTGCACATATAGACGACACTCCTGAAATATTGGGGAATATTCTACTGTTAATCTTATACAGAATAAAATAAAAATCTTTATGTTGGTAGAAAAGTACGATTTTTTCAATCATTAAAAAGTTCAATTTTACTGGTACACACACATTTTAATTTTGAACTAGTTAAAAAAATGTATTCTTACCATTGACCTACAACTATCCAAGTATTCGAAAACTAAGAAAAAATCAGGTTTTGGCCACTTTCATTTATGGTTTTTTTCCCCTTGTTGCACTAATATGAGAAAATTAGGTAATTTTTTTATAGCCAACGTTTCGACTCAAATTTTAGGTCATCATCTATGGGGTCTTTATGGAAGAATTTTTATCCTTCATAGTCCCTTCAAACTTGTTACAGAGTTGAAATATGGCGAGTGTGTTGAATTTGATGATTACTTTCGGAAACAACTGTGATATGTTCAAAACAAAACATGAGCTATTTACTTTTTTGTCTAAAAGGTTTCAAAATTCTATAAAATTTTCTCTCGAAAGCATCGATGAAGTTGTTTAATGCTTTTGACGTCCGGACAAACTCAATTAGAGGAATCTATCATTCTTCTACTGCTTTATTAGCTCTGTTTTAAATATAATATATCTCAATAATCCGTTATGCTGTATCTAATTATTTTTTTCGAGGAATGTAATTAATGTCCAGCAACCGAACCTATTAAACGTACTCTTTTCGCAACTTCGCATGCAGAAATGCCATGAACATTTTACATATGATATAAAAAATAAAAAAAAATGAATAATCATCAACAGTAAAAAGTGTCAATGACGCCAAATGCTGCGAACATAATAACGGGGAAGTGGTGCTGTAAATATTAAAACAAGAAATCTTTATAACCTGGACGGAGCTACTTGCTTGCGAAGAATCGCAGTCCCATTTGTACAGCATTCCTTCGCTTATAAGGCCCAGATAATACGTTTCATCGCAGCACTTATCCATAAAACTGTTTTGAACACGCCATATAATCTTAGGTCAGGCTCACCACATGCTAGTTTAAATTAAAACAATTATTCATTGCTATTAGTATTATTTTAAGTCAGTATCTTAGACTCGAAGCTTCGCGAATTTTTGGTTTAAAAACCTCAAATCGTCCAACAAAATAAAAATCACCAAAAACAATGAACTGATAAACCAGAATAACGCTTTTGCATTCCTTCGGGAACTTCGTCGAGTCCCTGAAACATAAATTGTAATATCGGACGTAATCTTATCAACTTCAATCTTATCAACTCTCCTACAGGTGCCTAAGGAGATCAGCATTCGCTCTGAACTGTTCTTCATTTGCTCCATGTTTCTGGAATCCCTATTCTTCAACATAACCCGAAACTTCAATGAGCACCTATTACTGTAGGCGACTTTAACGCACATATCCCGACGTTTTTATATTAACTAAGACTCACGTAGCAAAGTGCTGGTACAATCCAAATTATTAAACCCAATTTTAAAAAGAAAGATGATAATTTAATTCAGCTATTAAATCCTTATCTTCTAGCAACACCTTCCTCTATGCACTCATATATTGGATGTTTAAAAAAATATATTGTTTTCGCTTTTTTGTTTGATTGTAATTACTTCAGACTTTTTAATTGTCTTTATTATCAAAGTTTCGGCCTCATTGTGTAATATTCAAGTTTTTCTATGACCAGTACATCATTTATACAATTTTAAAAATATATTTTACATAATAACATTCAATTTAATTAGAAAATACCTACCATGCACCATAGTCCCTTCTAATAATTTCTACTGAATGAGTTAATATAAAATCGTCCAATTTTATAGATTGCATATAATTGATTTATTAAAAAAATTATTTGTTATTAATAATTATAATCATTAATTATTATTTTTTATTATACTCTTACGCAGTTCTTGGGTATATTTTCTTTTTCTAACACTGAAAATAAAGACATTTTAATAAACAAGTGAGATTTTCGGTGACCTACGGCAAGACTTTAACTTTTGTGGTATTTTTTGCTCGATTTTATCAGTCTAGTTAATATAAGCAAACAAAAAACAAACTAATTTTTTATTAAATTAATTAATATTTAATTAATAAAGTTCAGGGATCTTCAAGGCACTTTGTAAATATAGGTCACACGTGTTATTTTAATAAATAAGTTTCTAAAACATAGGACCACATAAATGATATTTCATTTTAATTAAATTTCTTCGTTGATGACTTGTCTAGAACCTTATTTGTTATAGATGTACAAAATGGTACCAAACATTTTTATGATAAGGAATAAAAAACTCAATATACTTAATAATAATATTGTGCATTACTGTTGTATTGATTTTAGTGACCAGAAGAAAAGACCTATACCGAGGGAAATCGATTGCCTGTATATAATGGAAAAGTTCGGTAACCAATAATTAAGGTGTATTTACGGCCCGAATTTATTAATTCGAGTTCAATGTATACTTTAATATGATGATATATAAATAATTCACAAACTCATTAATTATAAACTCGTTAATTGAGATAGAGCCTTCTCTCCATAAATGTTTAGTATAGGTTAGTTAATTTTAGATTTTATTTTCAGCATCTCTATTTTTTATAATAAAACCCACATGTCAAAATGAAATTTAAAAAAAAACTTAGCAAAAGTATAAAATTAGTATTTTATTGTTAAATAGTTTGATCGTTAAATAGACAAAGTTGACGCAACCGGGATTGGCCCCACGGTTAGCTCAATGGCACTAGAGCAACGGAGATGCAAAAGACCAGTTCGATTCCTGGCGATTAAAAAATCATTTAAAAATTATTCAAAAATATGAACAAACTAATTGTCAACAAATAAAAAAGATTTTATATGTTATCATTTTTAAGGGGCTTTTTTAACAAACTAAAAACCTTTTCTCTTTTAATAAAACTGTATAAAAATACTGTACGCTCTTTTTTTTTTTTTTTAATCGTCAAAATTGAAAATAAAACGGAAACTAAAAAAGGCGAATTTAAAAAATGAAAAACTTTTCAACTTAAAAGACAGATAACAGGCGCTCCCTGGGACTCGAGTACAAAATAGTAACAAAACTCTGCATATAGACTTTAAAGAACCACCTACCCGTCCAACTCTTTTTTCTCGTTTTCATGTTGAATTCCACGGACATAACTGATTCATAGTTGACATGCCCGTTAGAAAGAGACTAAACGAAGCTGAATGAGAGACCTTTCCAGAATTAAAAGACTTTCCGATCCCGGAAAGAGGTGCCGAAAATGACTGTCATCATTTGCTTTTTCCCTCACATTAGCAGCTGACTTTGGATATTTGATAAGAGTTATGAAGAGAAAAAAAAATTAAACTATTGTTTTTAGATAAATATTATTTTAATCTCTAAATTTATTTTTAGTATTTTAGGTATGGAATGTTTCTATTCTGTACCTCGGTCTTTATGTAAGAAAAAAATTAAAACAACTGAAGGCTGTGAAGGATATACTAGGGGACGAAGAGTCTTCAGCCCTAAACTTGCTACAATTCTTAAAAGTCAACAAATTACTACAACAAAATCTAAAAAGGAAAAATGAAAGCCAATGACCCTTAGGGTTAGAGGCTAGACTGTAAGTAAATAATAAATAGTATTATTAAACTTCTAATATAATATTTTTTGTAGCATTTAGCATGCATGGTCGTTGATAACATCATTATTTTAGACTCTCTATAAATTATAATTGTCATGGATGAATATCAGTCGAACTCGGGTCTCCGGGTAAAACGCTGCCACTGCACCACCGAAATCGCATCCAAGCCGAGTCAATTCCCTCCCTTCCCGTGGTCTCACATATTATTTGCGAATTTATACGTATGGTCTAAATGACAAGATCAATTGAATTATTTTCTTGTGGGTATCGGTATATATAAAATTTTAATAAATTTAAATACTAGTAGTCTAACCTCCAAAATAGATAATTGTTTTACTAATTTTATATATCAGTCTTTTATATAAATATTAGTTTTTGTGACTATAATTTGGTAATAAACAACAGATGTAACAATTTACAAAATTAAAAAAGTGGGGACAGACAGTAACAGTGAATCAGTAAATTTATCGGGGACTCCTCTTGACTTTTATGTCCTCTTTTAGGACCTCCGGCTAGACAGGATGGGACCTCGTTACAAGAATGACAGTAACTGTTTAAAATAACGGCTACTCTTTGTCAAACAGAACAATAATTGGTCATTAACCATTAATCAATGGTTATTAACCGTTACTACATATTAAACTAATTTTTATCACTTTTTATAGACGAATATAATTTCAGCTTAACTGTCAAGTGGGAAAATTTTGTGAAAACTTATAATTTCTGACCAAATGACGATAATCTAATAATTTTTTTATTCATTAATGTGCATGAGATTTTCTTTAGTAGTGAGAATAAAAAAATATATGAATACCATCATTCTGGGTATTTCAATTAATCTCTATATGAATTATTTCTTCACTTTAATTTAAATAAAATAGTTAATTAGGTACAGGGTCATACTTAGATGAGTCAGTATTATTATCTACTGAGCTTTCTGTATAAGCTTTCTGCTTACATATATTTATTGCTCTGGCATTTGCTCCTTTTGAAAGAATTTAAAATAATTATTGTCTAAAGAAGAAAAAAATAAATAAATAAAATAATAACATCATAGTTATTAGGACTTTTTTTTTTTTTTTCAATTTTTTCAAATTATTCAACTAGAAGTATATTTTATGATTTAGTTTTATTCGAGGCTGAAAATATATTGAATTCTTATTTGTAGAGATATAAATATTGAAGTCGATATAACGCCGATCGATCGCATTTGATCGATCAAATTCTGATTTGATATAACATATTAGTAGCACCCTTTACCTTCAAATACTATTAAAAAAAAAAATTAGAACCATATTTCCTATTAAATAATTTATGTTAATTTAAATATATATATTTTTTGTAAATTATATACTTAATATATAATATAATATAATACTTAACATGGATGGATGAAGTTAAACCGTATTTTATCCAAAAATGTTATAGCCATTTTCTTATTTCTAAAAATATATAAAATATATTTGGTGAAATAATAAAAAGCAAGGCTTATATATATATATATATATATATATATATATATATATATATGCATAAATATAAGTTTAGCATGCAATGACTCAACATATATATATACAGTACCAGTCAAAAGTTTAGACTCACTTATATTTAGATCACAATTTTCACTTTAAAAAAATAATTGTAACCCAAGAGATAACATTTCAGAAATTATATAATTATATAACTTCAGCCGATCTGCGTGTATATTCTTTATTGTTATAAAAATCGTTATGATCTCGCTTTACATTAGATTTTTACGAAATCAACCGTTGGAGTCGAAGAAAAATCTCATTTCTGTCCTAAGGAACTTTTCTTGACCCGCGGCTTTTCTCATTGTTTTCCAAATTCCCTGGGTGAAACCGAGATTCGGGATTTACAGCTAGTTATAAATAAATTAAACATAAAATTCTATTTGTTATTTTGTTCAATAAATAAAATGTTGTTTTTTATTTATTTTACAAAATCTAAGGGTGACATATAAATACATATATAATTATATTTTTAGCAAAATCTATGCTCATTTCTTAGAAATTAAATTTTTTAATATTTTTAACTCTACAACTACATAATATTTCTGAAATTTAAACTTTCTCAGGACTCCTAATCACATTCATCACTAATAAATTTTCGTATTCAACCGTAGTTATAATGTTTTTGCCTCGAAAATAAAGTCTACAGCAAGAGGTTATCTTTTTGAAAAATGTAAGGGACCGACGACATTTTTCACGAGAGGAAGTCGGAGACATCCTATATTAAGCCAGTATCAGCCCAGAGAAAAATGACGTGTTTGGTTACAATGCTGTCTTTGAGGGGGCTGCTTAGAGCGAGAAATGCAAATCAACACAGCTAGTACGATCCGTAATAAAGCATCCCTGTCTCTACTGAATAAATATCAGCCCAAGATGGGAGGATATCTCCGTAATCGTGATTTATTCTCGTACTTCGGAATGGGAGATCTGGTAAGGATTTTTTCTTTATCTGTCATATGAATGGAATAGGCAAAACTGACACACAGACCACAACAAAACTTAAAAAAGTGTTTCCTAATTTTGTAATAAATCAAAAGCTACTTCTGCAGGGAAGCTATTACAAATATACTCATGTTTAACAAATTTATTGGCTCAAAGTTTCATAGACATGAAATAGAGACATCGAGGTCGGGTGTCTGATGATTTCAAAAGTAATGAACCTTTTAATTGTCAAATAAATATAATTTTTTTTTATCTCATTATTATTATTATTCAAACTCTTTTTTGTTAAATAAGTATAATAATTGTTTCTATATAATAATCATACAAATAATATTTTTGAATTTTCTGTCATCACCACTTTTAGTACACAATATCTTAAATTAAGATTTTTTCTTTAGATTAGTCCCCACATTTTTCTAGTTATTATGTATAGAAGATTGTTATATCATTTACAAATTACGGGCCCGGTGTGACTTTAAGGTTAAATGCCGTACTCTGCGGATCGGTTCGTGTCCCGGCCTGGGTGATTTTCTTTGGAAGGAGAAGTACCCCACAGAGCTATGGGCGTTTGGAAAGAAGCGGCACCCTACTATTAAAAAAATTATATTAAAAATATTTTTATATTAATTTTATCATTTCGTGGGTAACCACCTTGTCATTAATTTTATATGATTTTTTAATATTTTATTTTTGAAGAGAAAAGATTGGGCTCAGCCGGTAGTCAAACCCTGGTCTACAGCGTGACATGCGCGGTACGCTAACCACAGCGCCGCCGAACTCGGCCCCAAGCGGAGCCAAGCCTTCCTCTTCACTGATACCAGTGCCCCGATCTCGCAAGTTTCGCGTCAAGTTACGGGAGGTGGACAATTTTTGTCCAATTTGTGGTATCTCTTCACATCGTCAATTTAAATTATTTTATATTAATTTTGGTGGCGCAGTAGTTAGCGAACCGCGCATGTCACGCGGAAGACCCGGGTTCGACTCCTGGCTGAGCCCAATCTTTTCTTTTCAAAAATAAAATATTTAAAAATCATATATACTTAAAATGAAGTAATAAAATATTCCATACGGTCCGCCCAAATGGTCCTGAATTAAAAACGGACACAGCGTTTTTTTTTTTTTTTTTTTTTAACGTTAAAATATGATTCCGTTTATTTATTACATTTCTTACTTATAAGAGTTTTCTATTTTACATTTGATTTCACATTTCATATGTAATTTAAAAAAACATTCACGCGATGAATAGATTACTTTTCCCTTCCCGACTCAAGTATCACGCTTAATATGTGAAGAAGAACACGTGGGTTTTAAATAAAGTTATTTGACTGTTTTAAACGCCCTGGAAATAAACGCCGAATTTTACACCGGCGGAAAGTGTGATGCATAAGTGACAGCTACAAGCCCCGGACTTATTTATGACAATTTGGAGACACTTGTAGCCCTCATTAAATTAATTCGGTAATTTCCGGACCGAATAGGTGGGAAGCTTCTGTTCCAGGGTGCCAAAATTATTCGACATGATTTATTCATTCAGACTTAATTAGATTCAGCTCAAGTTGGTCGGAGTGTTAGAGAGAAGGGGGGGGGGGGGCTAGAGGATCTATTATATTCAAAACGCCCTACCATCCAACGCAATCAATGCCTCTGTCGTTACGAAGGTTGTTTACCTCTCAAACAATCCCTGCTTATTAAGTGCATCAAAAACTTGATCCATTTTGTTTATGATTTTAAAAATTAAAGAAATATATGTAAGCACTCACAGCTCTGACATTACTTGCTACATAAAACTTATAAAATAAGTATTTAAGCTTAACAATTTTCAATATTTAGAGATAAGAAATGAATATGGTATTGAATATCTTCATGCAGGATTGAAACGACGAGAAACCAGTCGATCTTACCGCTTCACTATTAAAACGCTCAAAACACCCGAAAATTTCAAAAGCTCATTCACATGACTAGAATGAGACATCTTTGAATATGTTCTTTTGGATATGTAATGTTCTTTTTCTTCTTCTTTTTTTACCGGTTTTTGTAAATATACCGTGAATGGGACTCCATAAAAGGGATATTTACGGTTCGTAGAAAATAAAAACCTAGTTTTCCAATCTTTATCTCTAATGCCTTTTCAGAAACCGACGAAGATGATTCTCAAAATAGGTATGTTCCAACTAGCACTTTAAACACGAAGACAACTCTTTCGCATGTGCATTACGTTGCAAAGAGTTGGCAATGATATTTATTTTATGAATAAAATTTATTTAACCAAATTTTCCGGCATATGTGCATTATAACAGACTTTTTAAGTTAAATATTATTCTTTCTGAAGTTTTCAGCTTTCCAACGATATATTACTCAACTCATTAAAGGATACAGAAATTTCAATCTTGGTGAAACGTTTTACTTTTTTTCTCCTGATTATCGATTTTTTTCATATTTCATATTTAGCAGTAGGCATAACGAGAGACAGTTAAGTTCTCCATATAAACATATTCAAAAATACTTTATAGGAAGAAATTTTTCCTTTGCAATTTAAGCCCTTAAATATTTCTATAATGATAAAACCTACCTGATATTAAAGAATATTTGATTCTCATTAAACATGATGAGTTTAATCAAAATAATTAGAGGCGTTTTCGAAAAAATCAAAAAAAAAAAAAAACTAAAAATGTGATACAATATGAAATAAAGTAGCACCTATGTTTACTTAGTTTTAATAAAATAATTGCTCTCACACATGGGCATATATCTACTCAAATACCAAATTTCAGTTTGATGCAGTATATCCTTTTTGTCTGTTCACACAGAAACGTACTTAACAATAATATACTTCAAAGTGTGGTGTAGAATCTAACAGGGTGTTTCGTTTTTATATTCGGAGGGCGTAACATTGCTATTTAAGTAGGCACGTTGAGTCGTTAAGGGCATGCGGCATACCTCAAAATCGGGCCAACCCTTCGTGTAATTTTGAAAAAAAGTAAAGGAAAAAAACGTTGAAGAAAAAAACGCAGCAATGGCATGTGAAAAAGGGGTTGAGAGGCTGTGGGGTAAGATAACATGAAAATGGCCTCTGAGAGGGAAAGGCAAAGTAAGGAAGGCTTGTGATAAAGTGAAAATGGCATCGAAGCCTGCAACCAAAGGGCCCCCCACCCCACCCTCTCCTGATACAACTTCATAAAAAAGGAAAAAAAGAAAAGCTTATAAATTGCCTTCAAAATTTCTACCCTGAATTAATGAGAAGGAAAATAGTTTTAGAGCCCTTCCACCGCCGACCTGGAAAAATGCTGAATAATTTATACATTTAATCATTTTCACGCTCCCTATGTTTGCTACTTGTTTCATAATTTCAGTTTAATCAAATTTTTTTTAATTGAAGGAAATATATAAAACATAAACACGTAATCCAAAAAAAAAAAAATAAAAAAAAAAATAAGAATAGTTGTAATAAATATGTACGCGGAATTCCTGTAACTTAAATCCAATTAGGATGAATTATTTGTATGAATTATTATTTATAGGAATATTTGTTTACTTAAATGAATGAAAAGTATTATGTATGAATATATTATCAGGTAATGGACGACTAATATTTATTTACGTTAAAAATATCAAGTTGGACGTTTTCAGATCAGGTAAGCTTTATCATTATTAAAATGTTCTGAGAGGGCTTAAAGTACCTTCGTTTTTGTTTATATGGAGAAATTAACTGTCTCTCGTTGCGCCTAAAATTAAGAAATGGCTAAATATGAAAAAAATAAAGTAAAGATAAATAGAAGAAAAAAAGAAAAATATTCCGTCAACTCAAAAAACACGTTGAACCCACGCATGCTTTCTTCTTACTGTTTGTAATTAATCATATTTTAAGCATATCTATTCGTTCGGTTACCTATGTGTTTCATATTTTCTTTTACTTTTTTATAGCTCAATTTTACTCGTATATTTGTTTCGTGTTAGCCCTGAAGGTCAACATGTTTACATCGCACCTTAAATAAAGAAAAGGTTTTTGACTGAAATTCCAGTTTATTAATCATCCAAAACAATCTTTAAAAAAAGCCCTCAAGCATTTTCCAATTCCATATCATTAACGTAACTTACGGGGCATTTCTCCATAAAATGCCAATCATTTTTCATGAAATATTTCTTAAATAAATCTTAATTAGCTAAGATATATATTTCTTGGTAAATAAGAATATTTATCGCTGGTTAAACGGAGAGGAAAAAATACTAGTTGAAAAACTCAAGAAAAGCAAACAAGTTGGGAAATGCGATGCTGCCCACGCAGGGCTGCTTTCAAATTAAATTAGTACCAGCAGCTGTAGAATGTAAATCTTGGCCTATTAAGGTCTTGTAATTAGGCGATAAATCCCTAATTAGCTTTTTGTAAGATTTAAACTGACTGTGGCCACGATATATGCTCGAGTCCTCTCATGCACTATTAACACTCTATAACATCCCATTGGGGGGAAGTCTCTCTAGACTGCCGATACACCGATAATAATTAGGAATAAGCTCAGCTTTCTTACATTGGATACGATGATGATTGCCGTCAAATGATTGAATAAAATGATGGATTCTATAATATAGAATATAATATAAAAAAAATTATATTATAATACAAAAAAAAAGAATGGATTTGGAAGATAATTTATTTTTTCTAAAATCTCAATCAGATATTTGACTTTCAATATCTGTTTAGACTTGTTTAGTATTTTTAGTTTAATGATTGTATAATAGTGTAACATTTATGTGGGTTTTAAGAGTATCTATTAAACGAAAACAACAAACCAAAATGTCAGACAAATAATAGAACTCAAATAATTAACAAGGTTATAAAAAGTATCAAATTGTAAGGACACTGGAACACAGACGTTATCATATGATTCGATCTTCGGAATAAGACTAACTCCCCAGTCCGACCTTCCTTATATTTATTCCTAATCAGAACATTCTAGCACGTTCCAGACAAGCGTAGAAGGTACACGAACATGTACTAAAACAGTTTGATCCAACAAGTCTAGAGCTCTTTTCAATCACATGTTTTGTATTTCACATTACAATATATTGCAGATGCATAAAACAAAATCGAATCAGCAAGAGTTCATCGTACCATGTCATCAATCAAAGGCGAATGGATTTTTTTTATTATATTTGATTTTTTGGATTTGTTTCCGCCCCGAATAGCAGAATAAATATAAACAAAAACGGAAAGATCGTGAGTGAGGGGACTTATTTATTTAAACTTCTCATTGTCATTAAATCCACTTCGATCTTTATGACCTTAGGATTAAATGGGCAAAGATACTGTTATATATGTCTCAGACTGGGACATATCTTAACAAATCTTGAAGTACACATTACTACCTGACACAAACATAAAGAGAACATGAATATGAAACCTATGGACATCGGCTGAAATGAAAGACTTGGACAGCGGACGAACGACAAGTGACCTCTTGATGTGCTGACTGGACGTAGGCTACTAACTACTGTGACATTTACTTTAGTGCGACAAGGGGCCCTTTAGTGCCGGCCGCTACGTCAGCTAGAGCGACCAACACAATAGAGCAATGTATATATGATTACTGCATGTCGTGTATATATATTTTAAATAAACTATTTTACTATAAGGTTTTTTATAGTTTTAAGCGTAATATCTGTAAATTGGAGGAAAACAACATAATCTCCGTTTTTTATTTAATTAAAATTAGACACAAATTACATATTAGTTTGTTTAACTTTATGCCGCTAAAGCTGTGGGTGTCCTAAATTTTGTCTATCTAGGTATCATTAGGATAGGGATCGTTAAAGAGTATCTGACATCGTAGAGATTTCATTTTGGGTCCTATCCGGGGGACGGCATTTTTACTCCCATTAAAAAATCCTAGGGCCACCCTTTTTGGTAGCTATGCTAACCACTACACCACAGGTGACCCCTAACCACTATGTATTTAAATAACAAGTTACTTTGGTTAATAGATTTTTTTTTTTTTTACGTTACTCAGACCTTAATGAACGGTTTGAAACTGCGGATTGCCACAAAATTAGCAAGGCATTAGGGCTATAAATTAATAAAACACAAGCATCTAAGCTACATTAGATGAGGAAGGATCCTAAGAAAAACAATACAATTCAAGTTATACTAAATTCAATTATACTAAATTCAATGATTCAATATATATTAAAAATGAACGAATTAAAAATACGCATTTTATTGGCACAAACCTAAATCCAGTAATAACAAATTAGCAAACAAAATTAATAATTAAAGAGTTTATAATTTCAATTATTAAATAGATTAGAGATAAGTAGTATATTTAGAAAATAAAACGAAATATGCTTGTTCCGAAAACGCCAATATTTTATTACGACATATTGCCTTTAGTGACATAGATTTATATCAGCTTTATGAATATTAACATGAGGAAATTGTGACCTGACCTTTGAACTCTATCGATTAAATCTTTATAATCATTATTTATATGAACTCCACATTTCACCTCTTTGGTAAAACAAAAGAAAAAAACCTTAAAAACCTGGAAAAAATTTTATAGACAAAACCTTATTGTTATTATTTTTAAAATAGTGTTAGCTTCTAGTTTTAATTTCGGCAACACTAAAGCCACTACAAATCATTCTATAAAGAGCAAGCTTTGCACACGAAAAAAGAAAAGCACGGATATGAAAGTACAATAGGATGGAAACGAGAGAACATTGCTCAGACAGTATAACCTAGGAATTGATTCAAATTCCCCCGTCCAAATTTTTTTACCAATAAAATTATAAGTTCCCGAAGCTGAGGCTAGTTACCCGAATGTGAATTACTAACTGAGCCAACGGGGCTCATAATTTCTTACATTCTGTTTCTAGGAAGGTTAGGAGTTCCCAAAAGTTCTGGCCCAATAATCTCATGCTTTGGATGACAATGTAGCGACTTCGTTTTATGAGAAATGACTCAATGAAGCGGATGTGCCGATTACCCGGAATCCCAATTAAACGGAGTCGACTGTATTGTTTATTCCGAGGGTTTCTAATTTCTGTGAATGAATTAACTAACTACACAATGTCTTAGGCTATGAATACAAAATATGATTCATTTTTCGTGAATACTTAAACTGTGCTTTTAGTGATTTTTTCAGCTATGGGAATCAGCGATTTCCATCGCTTTTTCATAAAAAATAATATTAAAGATTTTTTCGTTCATTTAAATAAACAAAAATAAAGTAGATTTCGACAAAGGAGGCGGGTAAGGTTGAAGGGCCTTCAATTGAGACGTCATGTTTTGTTGTTTTTTCGAGCCCCATTGTTCGGGAGTGGGTCGGCCCATCCGTTGACAGATCATCTTGAGTTATGCCTTCTCATGCCCACTCACTTTTTTCCTCCTCCGATCAAGGCTCTAACTCACTTCTAGGAATAAGGCTGTATTGCACTCGAAAGAGTCATCAGTATATGTCTAAAAGATTAAAATACGTCCACTTGATTACTGTTTTAAAAGATGACCAGTTCAACCGAAAGAACAAGAACCGGTGAATTACGAAAAACAATGTTACGTACAATAATTGGTGCCTCAAGTACGGTTTCGACATCTATCTATACACTAAAAGATAATTTTGACAAATACAGAGTTCGAAGAGGTTATAACTATAACCAAGGTCTTCAGTTCGAATCTGGCTAAGCCAGGATATCTATTCTATTTTGCCGTGAATCCTCTCTGGTACCGAAATAAGGCCTATTTACACACATCAGTGACGGCACAGTGGCGGAACCTGTCAGTGATTCAACTTCCTGTAATCTCTCAGTTCGTTCGATTCACACACAACCGTAACGTCACCGGCAACAGTCAGTACTTTTTTTCAGCTAAAAATCACGTACATTATTTTGGCCGCGTGTTTATTGCACAACTTTGTGAAAGAATACGACCAAAATAGTTATAGCTACCCTCCTCATGTAGAATCGAATAGTGGGAACCGCGCACTTCAAAATTTAGAATCTCAAGGTGGGAATGCAACATTATACGCATTTCGAGTGAGAGAAATATTCACAGAATATTTCAATTCTGAAGCTGGAGCCTCTTCCTTGGTTATAAATATAAAAAATAAAATGCTAAGCCGGAATGCAACATTAAGCGCATTCCATTGAGAGAATAATTTACAGAATGTTTCAATTTTTTCAAAAGTTTTATTCAGTGATTATGTTTTTCTCACCAGTGTGACTAAAAATGCCAAGTTTTTATTTTTTTCTGAACATTAGTATTTAAGTAAAAAATCCTAGAAGGGCAATTTGCATGGAACATTTGGAATATCGAACGCTACATATCTTACTATACACTATTAATACAATTAGTCCTAGAATGAGGAATCTTGTACCATATTTTTATAATTGCAAGGGCTTTAATTTAGCATATAACTAGTTTGCAGTACTTAAAAGTTTAACTTTTTTTAGAAACAAATAATTATTTTATAAACAATCCAAAATCGGATTTTAAAATATATATCTACATTATTCAGATTGGTACAATGAAAATTTTTAATCTTTCTAGGACAAATAGTATTTGAGCTATGTGCGTTTACATATTTTAAAAATTGCAATTTTTCGATTTTAATCAAAACTAAACAATGGTAATATATTTTATAAGAAATATGAAATATAAATAATAATTTATATTTGTTATTTTACAAGCTAGTATTGACTCATTTTAAAAATTCATAAAGATCTGCATGAATCAAAGACCCATTGGGCTTGTTTGTAAATCTAAACATTAAAATGATATAGGATTTTGGTTATAGAATGTGATTACGTTAAATTGAATTTTTTTTTTAGAAATAAATTAATTCAGTATCATATATAACTATAAACAACTTTAAAGAAATTAGACAAATACAAATTTGTGTTTACTTACCAGTTGTTTTCATTTCCTCTCCAATTTTATCCCAAATAGTGTTTTTGAATTCAGTGTCCATGTACCTTGGGTGTGCCAGATCGTACAGCACAGGATACAAACGCACCAATTCAATCAGTTTTTCGTCATTCATCTTATTTTAATGAAAATCACTGTTTGAATCCGTCAGTGAAAAAATAAAAATATCGGTGAGGACTAACCTGAAATATCACCGATGGATCACTGACGGGGCACTGTCTCACTGATACGGTACTGTGCCGGTTGTGTGGAAACAGACTCATCTGAAATACATGGAAGAATATCTTAAAATAAGCCGGACGGATTACTTGCCGGTGCCGTCACTGATGTGTGTGAATAGGCCTTTACCCTTCCAGGAGTCTCTGGTTCTGCTGCTCGAGAAACGATACTTATACGTTACTGAACCCCCAAACCCTCCAAGGGTTGTACTTTTACATTTTATTTTTGTCATCAACTCAATGTATTGACGTAACTTTTATTTACTTTTTTTTTTTTTTTGGTCCTCTGCGCTTAATAACTGGGTTGAATCGTACATCAGGATCACTTTTTCTTAAAATTCCATGTTAATTAATTGTTTCGTCCATACGGCCATTATCCATTCTCAATCTGACTTTTTTATATAACAACCCTTTGCACTCGAGGTCTCCGGAGCGGAGCCATTTGAAATTTGTCTTCAAACTCGAGGGCTCCGCTACGGAGACAATGCAAATAATTTTCAGTTTTACAATATGTTTATAAGGACATAAACAAATCTTAAAAACTATTTAAATGATATTCCGCTTTTGGTGATAAAGACGGTCGCGGCTTGCGATGTTTTTCATTATTTTTATAGTACGTTAATCTTTTAACATCGGCTATATTTTGTGGTTTTAATTCATCTTTTATTTCATCAATTGTACAATAATTTAGTTCGGGGCACCAAATAATCCCTATACTTTGATTTAGTTTCCCATATGCTTCTACTTTAACCGGAAAATTATTAAGTAGGTTTTCACATTTTGGGAGCTTTTCTGATTGGATATCTGAGAAAACTTCAACTAAAAGGGTCCCATCTCTTATTTTTTTAACTGTTTTTACTTCTCCAATTAGATTTTTTATGCTTTTATATATAAGGAACGGCGAAACCTTTGTGAAATCTGAGGGATTTCCATCGTTATCCGCTCCTGTTCTCTTAATTATCAAAAATTATACACATTCTTTAGGTCTATTTTCGGTTTTCCCAAAAAACGTTCCTTTAACTTTAGATTTAAAAAAATATATAAAATTTAAAAAAATTAATTTTTTTTTTGTAACTGTGTTCTTGAAGCTTCAAAAATACATATAACCTAAATTTCATTACAATTCCTTACTTGGTTCTAAAATTTTACTGTATAATATTACGTTTTTTGGGCGTACGTTTTCGCGAATAAGGTGCGTCGAGTTGCCGGTAGGTAACGACCGAAACGGTGCCGAGTGCAAAGGGTTAACATTCCTAAATCCAGAAATCGTACCGATAAAATTGCTTTCATTAAAAGTTATTTAAAATCTTCTTCTGTCCCGAAAAATAAATTTACAAAACTATTATTCTCCCTACGATGCAATCCGGGTGTGAAACCTGACCACTGTCAATGAGGGATGAGCAGGGACTGTCCTACTAAAAATTCAATCAGTAAATAATATTTTACAACTATTTATTGCAGTGATTTTTGCTTTCTCTTCAACCAATCCTCTCCCATTATAACTTAATTTTTTTTTTTTTTTGTTTAACAAGTATAGAAATATTGAATAAACTATGAGTAGATTTGAATGAAGAAAACATTTCGGTATAACTGATACCGGTCCTAAATTTACGATTTTCACCACTGAGAGACTGAGTGAAGACGAGTTGCTGACTTGAGAAATGTAGTGAGCAAAACCCCAAGCCTCTGTGTGGCTTATGTAGGTTAATAAATAACTAGCCCTGGATATTTAGGGTATTAGCTCTGCCTCATATCGGATTATCCAGATGGTGTAATATCCCTATTAGGGGACTTGAAGCAGATGTGTTCTCCAGGATCAAGATGATGAGGGGCTTCCAAAGATCCGCTACATGGTCTTCGGTTCATCTCAGCTAAATCTCCTTAATAGCAGAGCGACCGATCAATAGCAATGAACATGTATTTATATTTCTCCTTCATATTATCAGATAAAAAAGAACAACGTTTCTAAATCCGGTCGTAAAAAAATCAATCAGTACACGATATTAACTCAAAAAAAAATCAGCACACGATATTAACTCAAATTATTACACGTTTACGGACTGATTTAATAACTTAAAACGTTTAATAACTGAATCTCGTATATTATACGTTGTTAACTGAACCTTGTACTAGTTATTTAACTAAATACTTTATACATGATTTAAATGAATCAAACAATTGAGTTATCATTTTAAAAGATTTTCTTGAGAATGTGTCTTCGTCGGTATCAAACATAAGTTAATACGACTTTTTCTGAAATTCGGTTCTTTGGTGCGAAGTTAAGGAAAAAAAGTTTTACTTATACCGAAAAATAAAACTTTTATTTGCGTATACCTATTATGTAGTATACGAATTTATGGAAGATTTTACAAATAATAAACATGGTTTTAAAAAAGAAAATGTAGGCTAAATTCGGCGGATTTCATACGATTGTTTGTATGAAAGATCCGCTACATGGTCTTCGGTTCATCTCAGCTAAATCTCCTTAATAGCAGAGCGACCGATCAATAGCAATGAACATGTATTTATATTTCTCCTTCATATTATCAGATAAAAAAGAACAACGTTTCTAAATCCGGTCGTAAAAAAATCAATCAGTACACGATATTAACTCAAAAAAAAATCAGCACACGATATTAACTCAAATTATTACACGTTTACGGACTGATTTAATAACTTAAAACGTTTAATAACTGAATCTCGTATATTATACGTTGTTAACTGAACCTTGTACTAGTTATTTAACTAAATACTTTATACATGATTTAAATGAATCAAACAATTGAGTTATCATTTTAAAAGATTTTCTTGAGAATGTGTCTTCGTCGGTATCAAACATAAGTTAATACGACTTTTTCTGAAATTCGGTTCTTTGGTGCGAAGTTAAGGAAAAAAAGTTTTACTTATACCGAAAAATAAAACTTTTATTTGCGTATACCTATTATGTAGTATACGAATTTATGGAAGATTTTACAAATAATAAACATGGTTTTAAAAAAGAAAATGTAGGCTAAATTCGGCGGATTTCATACGATTGTTTGTAGTCCTGAGTTCCTTTTAATTTTAGTCAAATTAACAGTTATAATTATCTTTAAAATCATTATTAGATTAGATTAGATTAATTATTATTAAATTTTACTCTTTTTACTGCAGGTAATTATTTTATTAGTTTTATTAACAAACAAAAACCTCAATTTTATGTCACTAGGTGTTCTAGGAACAAAGATATAAACCTAGGAATAATACAAGTCTCTATATTATTAATTTATAGTCATTTCTTTATTTCACACATTACATTTTTTGTCTGTTTGTTTCAAGCCAATTTAGGCCACTAAGGCTAATCGGTCCTAAATTTTGCCTATCCAGGTATAATCAGGATAGGGATCTTTAACGAGTACCTGGCATCGTACAGCTCCACGTCCTATCCGAGGGACGGCATAGACAAGGATTTTTTATTCCCATTAAAAAACCTAGAACCACCTCGGGACGCGAACCCGCGACCTTTAGTAATTCTCACAATACTGACAGGTATTTCGACAGGTCCGGGATTGCTAGTGGTGGAGTGTGCTCATAGATCACCATGTACATTGAGCAAGCGTTGTAACATAAACCTCAGGCTGAGGTCCTCAGCTGTTAAGGCACAACAACAAATCTTTAAGCATAAGAAAAGAATTTCTTTAAACAAAACAATATAGCTTTAATTTATTTTCAGAAACGGATAACCTGACACGTGAAAGTTGAATTACATAACGCCCTATACCCAGTAGCCAATTACATATATAAATATAAACCCGTCATTCAAGGAGCCCACGCATAACAGAAACTACAGACCTGATTTCGTTTCTTATTTTGTTGTGTAACGATAGAATTGACTTGGAATGTAATATTAGAATAAATATCAAATTTTACGGAAAAAATGTCCACAGCATTCCAAGACTGATTAACCAAAAAATAGTGATAATTCAAAATACAGACGTCACTAATTAAGTATATTGACTATAATTGTCAGTGATAATATTAGTATCAATGAGAATTAATTACTTTACAGGGAAACAGCATAGCGGCGTATATACATTTTTTTTGTGGGGGCGGGGGGCTATTATTAGTTTTTCAACATGATTCATTAAAATAATTCAGATTATGACATTTAATCTTTTCTATGTATTTCTCATTTGCCTTCCCCATATACCATATACACTCATGTAACAGCTAAAACCATTAGTTTCTGAAATGAATCATTTTATGCTGATTAAAAAATGAAAGACATATAGTAAATGAATAAATAAAGTCAGAGACAAGTTTTTATCGAAAAATTTAATGAAACTTTCGAAAAATTACATTTTATCTATCAAATCATTTTTGTCACTATATTTTCAATTTAATAAACTTTAAAGCAAATTTAAGATGCTCAGAGTAATTCTTGAATTAGAAAACATATTTTAATACTTTACTCGTGCCCATATTCTTATTTCTTATTTGACTAGTTTAATAAATTTTAAAGGAAATTTTAATGCTTACCCGTAACTCACAATCACGTTGAGGAACTTTCGTTGGGTATTGGATGAAGTCCGAAAAAAATTCCTTTAAAGTTCCTCCCAGTTAAGTCCGATAAACACTCTGACCAACAATGAATAATGAGAGTACCCCGACCACCCAGGATTGGTGTTGGAAGTGACCTATTATTGGCATCCCTGTTCGCATACCTTTAGTTCTCTAAATAGCAAATATAAACATTTTTATCACTTAGGTAAAACTCACATTATCTAGAGGGAAACAAGTAAGTAGAGTGAGAATTAATTCAGGAGATACGTCAGGCAAGTAGAAAATCAAGAAAATAATAAAAGTGAGATGTTAGAAAAATTGAATTTCACATCAACTCGCACAGGAATAATGTATTACATTTACCTATAATATCCAATAGAAGAAAGTAGGTAAATACTCGTGTACTAAAATTTCTTATAGAATTTAATCAAATCAACTCCTTTTTCCAACTCCATGCTAATGAAGCACATTTATTTTTACAGCAGGTGGATTCCATTCCATCTTTAATTCCTACAGCTCTTCCTGGAAGTGCATAAGAGTTGTGTGTCAAAACCATTCTTCAGAAATGGATATAATTAATTTTTAGTTGTTAATAAGTAGTTCATTGAACGTTTGAAAGATAGCATGGTTGTCAGCGCCGAACGTAGTTCATCTAGTTCATAGTTCATATCATTTCTGGAAAATTTTCTCAAAGGCACTTCTGCATTTCAATGCTTTAATTTTTAGAACGCTGTCACGAAAATATTAGTGCATTCACTTAATTTTCAATACAGGAATCGGCATAAACAATGTAAAAATACTAATCAAAAAGTACATCACAAAATGAAACGCCAAGTTAAAGCAAAGATTCTCGGCCATGAACTTCAAACTGAACTAGATTAAAATTAGATGAGACTCCCAAGTTCTATTGAGTCGGTCGTACTTAATCAAGAGTTAGTTTCAGTAGTAGGTGCCAAAGCCTAATGAGTTGAAACAAAGGATACCAACTCCTTCGTGTGAGGAAGTTTCCTGCTGGCCTATTCGACTAATAGGTAGCAGCACCTTCGCCTCAAGATAAGCATTGTACGACTTCATTTTCTGGTCGAACGACCATAGTAGTCTTGTGCGACAATCGTAAGTTTAAAGACCCTTTATCCATGTATATTTCCTTCATTTACCAAAATTTAAGAATTAAAGTAAAAATTTGTCTACTTATAAAAACACGATGATAAAAATGAGACTTATGATATAAAATGACAAACCAAGAAAAGCTGTAATCTTTCTCACAAGCATATAGATGCTAGTGAACATCATATAATGTGATCCAGCGCACAACATACTTTCCACTTCTTTGGAAGCTGTCCACTATCAAAACGATTCCTAAATCTTCTATAGCCACAACTAATCCTTCGTCTTATTGCAGTACTTCCAATCATAGGAAAATATTTAAATTTTTTTTTTTAATAGATTAAAGTCAAAAGTTCAACAGTACCACAGGATATTAGATGCTGTTTTTGTCACATTCGAAAAATAGTAATGCTGCTTTGCGGTTTTCCTCTACATTGAAAAACCATTTAACAGTGTGTGACACAAAGGCTTTTTTAGTAAAATAAAAACGCATGTTCTTTTGAGTTACTTCTTGATTCTTCAATCTTTCTTTCTTAACAATTTATCTGTTTATTCCTCCTCAGCTTGCGGGCGTATCACAAGGTAGTGTTTTAAGCCTCTTCTCTTTTCTATCTACACATCAGATATCCCTGAACACCCCTGCATCACCATCTACAGCTTCGCAGATGACACGGTAATTCTTTCTTCTCATCAAAAACCTAAAATCGCATCATTTGCCCTTCAAAAACAGCTGTTTGAGCTCCAAAATGGTTCGAAAAATGGAAAATCAAAATCAATATCACCAAATCCAGCCACGTCGATTTTTCTTTACGAAAATTTGCTTGTCCTCTTGTGACAATTAACAACAACCGAATACTTTCAAAGAATTTCGGACTGTACTTAGAAAAAAGACTCATTGGAACATATATACCAAATTTTAAAAAATAGAACCCACAAGACTGTTCAAGAAACTTTCACATCTCCTGGACTACATATCATCACACAACTTAAGAAATAAGCGACTACTTTAGAACAAAATCCTTGGACCTATTTAGGCATTCGGAGCAAAACTTAGCATTAACAAAATACAAATTTCACAATAAAAAAATTCGTCGAAAAATTACTAATGCACCCAGTTGTATTTCAATCGCATCACACCCTACACAAACAATGACTTGAAAAATACCGACAGTAAAATCTTACAAATCAGAAACCTTTAGGAATGAAATGTTCAAATAAAATGTTCAGATGGTTTTATTTTGAAGGTACCTACGTACACGGCATACTTCAAATAAAATCAGGAGCGAATTCTTCGAATAACAGTGGTTATATGAACTGAGAAAATAGCCTGACATTTATTTGTTATAATTTTAACAGGTCTTATTTATGACCAGCCATATATAATACCAGGCAGGAGGAGGTGTCGGATTAGAGAAATGTCCCTAAGAAATATCGATATTGTCGAAGATGAACTAAATGGAAGGTTGAATGGCGCTATCAGGGCAACTACTACACTAACAAACCAGAAAGATAAATCATTGGCTGTGGATTGCACAAGGTGTACCGCAAGGTCAGTTGATGCGCCCTCTTACTTTATCTCTTTCTGTTTAATAATATCCATCGTGGCTTCGTATACATGCATTATACGTACATGTTTTAGTAATGTATTATACGTACATACATGTTTTAGTAATGTTTTACTCGTTTTAATCAGCCATTCCTCTTTAATCACATACTTATAAATTACGTTAATAAACAAGATAAAGGACTACGTGTTGGTTTGTAGAGATTCATCGTGATTAGTATTATTTTTACCGCAATTCTTCACACACTTACCGTTCGTTTCCTAGCTAAAATAGAGAGAAAGATGACTTGCAAAGAGTATGAAATAGTCTTTTTTTTACATCATTCAGTACTCTATGATGATTCGGGGTATATAAGTCAAATTCAAAAGAAAGGCCTTCATAAAGCAACTGAAGATGTACACTCTATAGTATCGAACCCACTCAGATTTTGAAAGATTCAAACCAAAATCGAGAAACATACTTTTGGAAATAAATAAATAATTTAATTACATTTTATACTACGAAACTACAAAGAGAGTTGATATTTCAATATAGAGAACTACAATACAATATATAACTTCGGTGCATGTTTAAAGTAGAAACTGAGTAATGGAAGGTGATTATTATTATGAATTTCAGATAAAGGATCATCAAGTAAGTAGGAGCTCTGCCTGAAGTATTATTACTTTTCAAAAACCTAATCTCAGTTAACCCCGGAAAAATTTGTATTGTTTCTTAAAAATAGAAATAATAAATATATTAATATGAGTTATTCGGTAGAGAGGCAAGAAGTATAACTTTTAAGTCCCTCAAAGCAACTATGGTTCTGTAGAGAGTAAGTTTTTTAAGTACTAAGGAATGCCGACTATGCCAAGTATTAGACGCTTAAAGTCAGAGAATGCAACATTGTCCCCGAAGGGCAACTAGCGTCCTTCACGCTTGAGGGCTCCAAACATTCTAAAAACTATTTATTTTTTTTAATTTCTAATAAAACAATTTCAATAAAAAATGAAATAAAGAATTTTTAATAATTTTATACCACTAGGTTTATTCAAAATAAAATAGAAAAATAAAAACTAATCTACAAAAATGTAATTAATATTATTTTTATAACAATAAAGACATCTTGATAAAGTAATATCTTAGATTAAAAATATCAAATAACCTACAAGGCTTTAGATTATTATTTATTCAGAAGTTAATTATTTTTAACAGTCAATAAAAAAAGAGTAAAATTTGTTGGGGTTATAACATCAGGTACAATAAATATAGACCTACAGTGTAGTAACTATGATAGACCTTCGGTGAATATGAAAACATAACTTAGGAAAAAAAAAATATGCTGACCAATAGATTCTCCATCTAAATATATATTATTTTATATTGGAGATAGTCAAATGATATTCTTTACGATAGGTTAATTGATTGTCAGGATTTTCAGTTAAAACTTTTTTATTATTTTGAAAAGCCATCGTTTCGATCCCACTGTGGTTCTTCATCAGGGCTAAAAGAAAACAAATATATGAGTATCTATGCTAGAAGAAGACAATTAAATGAATACTTTACAAAACTGATAATTGTATAAAATATGGTAAGCATTATACATAGAATAGCATCATTATGTTACTAATGTAGGCCATTCACAAAAAATATAATAATTAAATTCATTTTTACTTTCACTTACCTATATATGAAATATATAGTAAGTGGAAGTATTGCGATCGTGAAAAATTTCGACTTCCGGTTTTCAACGGAAATACCCTGAGTCGAAATAACCAAGTCCCGCGAAATGGTCTGTGTGTGTGTGTGTGTGTGTGTGTGTGTGTGTGTGTGTGTGTGTGTGTGTGTGTGTGTGTGTGTAAACAGACTAGCTCAAAAACTATAAACCGTGGGAACCTGAAATTGGGTATTTAGTGTTGGTATATGCCCGCAATGTGACAGCGAAAATTTCATCAAAATTGCTCAAAGGGAGGGGGTACTTTATTTAATAACTTTTTACGTTTTTTTCGATTTTCTCAAAAACGGCTCTAACGATTTTGATTAAACCGAGTATTTGATCTATTTATATGCCCGAAATATGACTGTAAAAATTTCATCAAAATTGATTAACCGGAGGGGGGACTTTACTTAATAAATTTTGTATCATTTTCACGTGTTTTTTTTTTATTTACTCAAAAACGGCATTAACGATTTTGATCAAACTGGGTATATGTTGTATGTATATGCCAAAGATGTGATAACCAATATTTCATCACAATTGATCAACCGGAGGGGGGACTTTACTTAATACATTTTGTATCATTTTCACGGGGTTTTTTTATTTACTCAAAAACGGTTTTAACGATTTTGATCAAACTTGGTATTTGATGTATTTATATGCACGAGATATGACTATAAAAATTTCATCAAAATTGATCTGCGGGAGGGGGGACTTTACTTAATACATTTTGTATCATTTTCACTCAAAAACGGCTTGAACGATTAACAAAAATAAGATATGAATGTAGAAAAATGTGTGACTCTGGGAAATGATATTTAGAAAAACACGTCAATTTCTAATCTAAGTAAGTTGGTAAGTGAAAGTTGTGTGTTGCGCGCACGCACCAGATTTTTTCCTATTTGCGTAGAAAAATTCCATTCAGGATTTATTTAAAAAAAAATTATATTTTTGACGATTAATAGACCTATGATTGTTTACAACTTCAAAGTTGGTCGGGGTAATATTACCTTTAAGAAAAATAAATGTATGGGGACAACCTTTTTGTAATGGTAAGCATAACAGCCAACTGAATCCAAGGTCGCGGGTAGGAATCCCGCCAGGTTGCCCTAGTATTTTTTTAAGGGGATTAAAAAATCTTTGACTATGCCGTCTTTTGCCTGGGACGTATGATGGAGGTCCCGTGCCTGTGCGATGTCAGGTTTTCGTTAACGATACATATTTTAATTATATCTGGATAGGCAACATTTAGGACTCCTACTGCAGCATCGTCCGATTAGCTACAGTAGCATAAAGGAAGCTTAAGAAAATAAACCTTTAATTTCCTTAAATAACATTTATGAAAAATGCTTGTGCTACTTCCGAATAATCACCTTCCAAATACATAATTTCGATCAAAGCTCACTCTTGTAGTACAAAATGTTTATTGAAATATAATGTTGATATCATTTTATACCGGCACCTACAATTAACATAAATTATAACAATAAATAGGATAATTTAGCCCTTTCTCATTAGAGTGGGCCTATAAATTGATTCCGATAATCCGGTAAAGTTTATTGCTACTACCTGGAACAATATAACTGTATCACCCTGTTGGGAATAGTAAACCATCCCAAATATCCGCAGCCCGATATCCAAGGCTGAATGAAACAACCGCAATTTCAATATGCTGTTTCTGTATGTTGTAAATTTTCAACGAGAACAAATATATACACGAGCACATGTGTATAAACTAATGAGTATATAGGAGTATCAATATCTAGTTGACAGATGCCAATCGGTAATGAAAGAAACAAAAACTTTTATATAATAATTTATAACAAAAAATGTTATATAATTCTGTTCTATAACAATATCATTTTCAGTCATTTAGTTCATATGTGTAATAAGTACATTTATCATAAATATAAATTAAAAATATAGAAAAAAGAATTGAAAGATCTCAAAATGCTAGACAGAAAACAGAAAAAAAAAAAGAAACTTTGAAAAACAGTTTTAATCTGAACTAAGCATTTCTTTGTTGATTTATATTTATTGATATGAGTTTGTTTAAAGATATATATCTAAGTGACAGCACTGGGAATTAACCAGTGTTTAGGAGGTATCTTTTCCCCTAGTATCAGAGGAATAGAGAAACATGTTATGAATAAAAGAGCGCATAATTTAAAAACTATACATTTTCAGCCGTTTATGCCTGGAATTGAAGGTTTATTCCATATTATAAAAAATTAAAAAAATCACGGAGATTAACTAATATTAACGAAGTTCGGTATAAATTATTTTAACCAGGTAAGTTAACAGCCAATATAGGTAAAGATAACAGCAAGCTAACAGATTTTTCTATATTTATTTTTCATATCCTTTTGTTAATTTTTTTTAACATTTTTTTGGAATTATATTTTTAGAGAAACAAGAATAGGAAACGTTACCCAAAAAATATAACATGCCGTTCCATAACAATTTAAAATTGTCTCTTGACCTACTGAGTGCCGATGGGTAATACTGTGCAAACGTTTTCCTATTATTTGTTAAATAAGGTATCACTGGACGAAATTCTTTCATTTCAATGTTTTCAAGGTTTATTTCAATAGTGTTTAACTTCATGGCTGTTTGATTTTGTTCAGTCACTTATTCTGTATCATTAAAGAATATCAGTGCTGTTGATTTTAAATGTCTATTTTATTAAATATGTTCATGGAAAATGATGGTAAATAATTGAAGCATGGAAATGCATAAGGGTTTAAGTGCCAAAAAAATAAAAAAAAGTTTCTTTTTGCCAAATTGTTATATTTGCCAAAGCCATTCTTCAGAAATGGGTATAAGTAATGTTTTGTTGTTAGAAAAGAGTTCATTGAACGTATGAAAGATGGCATGGGTATAAGCACTGAACGTTGTTCACCCTAGAGGGCATAGGTCACATCATTTCTGTCAAAAATTCCTAAGTCACTTATACCCTTAGCATTTCCATGCTTCAATTATTTACCATCATTATCCATGAAGATATTTAATAAAATAGACATTTAAAATCAACAGCTACTTTTCAGTCGCGAAATTGCTTAGCTCCCGCCTTCTGTCCCAAAACTTAAAAATTAGGATTTACAAAACTATTATTCTTCCAACGGTCGTTTACGGATGCGAAACTTGGACGCTGACATTGAGGGATGAGCAACGGCTTAGAGTTTTTGAAAATAAAGTACTGCGTAGAATATTTGGACCGAAGAGGGATGAAATAACCGGAGAATTTAGACGCTTACACAACGCCGAACTGAGTGAACTTTACCCAGTAAATATAATTGACGTGATTGCAGCAAGACGAATAAAATGGGCGTGTAAAATTGCAAAACTTGGCTGTGAACGAATTCCGAAAAGATTAATAAGCGCGGTGCCGAATGGGAAACGTCCGAGGGGTAGGCCGAGACGGAGGTGGGAGGATTGCGTTAGGGCGGATCTATCGAAGTTAGGTCTGGAAGATGGTCGATGGATCGAGGTGTGCAAGGAGCGAGTGGTGGTGTCGGCATCGAACCTTCGGGTTTGTTAAGCCTTTATTATTATTATTATTATACCGAACTCATACAAATCGATGAATTATAATGGGACAAATAGAATTTTTGAACGTTCATAATTGGAGATCCCTCGTAACTAGACAAGGATTTCTGTTTTAACCACTGATGAACTATTATTAAGAAAAAGAAGAGAGATATAAAAAAACGTGTATAATGGGAACTTTAATAGTAGAGGTACTTACGAAACATGTACATGACTTATCAGGCTTTATAGTTTTCTGTATATAATTTCACATCGAGAAACTTCTTTATTTGCTCTATTGAAAATTAAAATATTTATTTATACCTATTCTTAAATTAAACACTCTATTATTATTATTATTATTATTATTATTATTATTATTATTATTATTATTAGTAATATGTGACTCTGTATGTGCACTGGTGGAGTCGAACTCACTCTATCTTTGAAACCAAAGTTGCTAAAGACTGATACTCATTAAAACGTTTGCTAAATTATTGTTATGCTGCAAATTTAAATATTAGGCTTCATTAATCCACTAAAAGCTAAAAACAGAAAATCGATACGATGAAAGGGCAGGTAGCCGGTGTGGATACAAACTGGCTACAATGTGACTGATTAGAGAGCAAATTAGGCTCATAGCTCTGCCCTTTCGTTCGTTCGGTCCTTGTCTGTCTAATTGCTCAATGCTCCCTAACCCCTCTCTATTACCTTTCGTTCAACAGCTCACTCACAATCAAAGCTTTTAGTCCTAGCCAGCAGGTATGTGCCGATACAGAAGTCGAAAAAATTCAGCTCTAATCATTAAAATACAAAGTTAACCACTACTATAGAAACCAAATAAAGAACTGTGTTAGGTAAGTTAAAACATCTAAGTCCAATTTGTTTTTTTTGTGTGTTTTTTGAGCTTTCAAAAAAACATGAAAATTTAAATTTTAGGAAAAAGAGTTCAATTCTTTTAAACCGTTTTGGCAGGATTAAATGTAGCCATACTCTTGAGACATTCTTATTTTTCTAAAAATAATCAGGTGCACCACAATGTTGTTTTGACAGTTTGACTTACTATGTTTTGATTCTATGATCTTTTCAAAAGCATTTTTAAAAAATAAATATGACTAAACAATACAAATAAATGGTATTACAGGAAATGTAACGGAGAGGTTTCCTCTTAGTCCCCCACTAACCCATTTCCTCTTAGTCTGTAATAAAATTTGTGGATAAGAGGGAAAACTATTTGACCAAGCATAATAATCACCCTCCACTTTCCCACATAACAACCAATTTATTAACAACAACAAACCCCGTAATTTCTACCTATTCAAAGTTTTATCTTTAATGCTTATCATGGTCAATAATTGAGGCCGATGTATTCAATCCTTCTGACATATTGTTAATATTATTTTATTTTTATTTTCATATGTTTGGACCTTCTCATTTAAGCGCGGTATTAATACTTACAGTAATATATTGGGTGTCCCAGACCTAGTGTAAAAATAAATTGGGTAGCACTGCATGTTTAACGGGATAGAATGGCGCAGAAACGACTTTCCTATCTCAATCTGTTGAGGAGATAGAATTGTTGTTGTTTTTATTTTTAAAATCTTACTTTTTTCTGAAAAATGACAGTTTTCTGTACTTTGGTTTAGCGTAGAAACAAAACCGATGATATTTTCTTAATCAGCAATAAATTTTCTAAAAGATGGGTCTGGTCCCCATCAACCACTTCCAGTGGGACTTTTAACGCTCTAAACACAAACCATTTATTAAAACTTAAATTTTTAATAGTTTTTGAAAATTCCTCATTCCCCACTGGAGCACCCTAGAAGCTGTCAAATTTCTTTAAAACGGAATTCAGTTAGCTTTTTAGTGGTGTAACCCATGATACTATTGCACTTCACCTTTTGAGTCTAAAAGAAATTTTTCTGATGAAAAACACGCTAGAGAATGTCACTGCTGGGGCAAGGAGGAAGTACGCTAGGTCAAGGAAGTACGCAATTTTTTTTTTTTACACTAGGTCTGGGACACCCAGTATATAAAAATCTTTGCATATGTTCTTAGGAAGAGGGATGTATTTTGTTTATTTATTTGTATGATTACAGGCAATCCACAACCAGGGTTTATTTTGTTTACATGCATGAATATTATTTTATATATGTTATTGGAAGAGCTGTTTAGTTGCTTCCTTGTTGTATTTATTTTTATTTAATTTGATTTATTTATTATTATTATTTTTAATAGGTATATATATTCTTTTTATTTCTAAGTTTTTATTAATTTCATCATATAAGATAATGTCAGTGTGTGAAAAAAGAAAACAAAAAATTAAAATGTGACAAAATAAGTAAAATGTATGTTCACTTTTCCTAAAAAAAACTAACATACTATTCTCGTACTTTACTATTCTTATCGTACTTTACTTTACTATTCTCATACTATTCTCTAACATACTATTTGCGTTCTCATTTGCATTTTTCATTGCAAGAATGACTACCTTCATGTTTGTCCTCATTATCTTCTTTTTGCATGTATGCCGAATAATATTAAAATTCAGGATTGGAACTCCTCTGGTAATAAAAATTTTGTTTTTACCCAACAATGTACAACATGAAGCTTTAGTGGGTTTATATTATGGATTGCAGTAATCGATATATTTGTCATTAGCACTACGGAATTGATAAATTTTTATTTGAAAGCTAACATTTAAATGCTATTTTCAGATTTATTTAACTAGTTTTGAATCAAAATATCAGACCAGTAACATTTTTTGAAATCCTGAGAACCAGGGCATTTGTCAATGACGCTGAACAGCAAGGAAGCGAACAGATACCTTTTTGCGTAAATTTGCAACCAGCAATAACGTTTAATATGATCCATGGAAAATTTGAAAAAGTAAGTAGTCGTTTAATGTAACTAATCTACTAATTTAAAAAGTTATATAAGTCAATGGCGTTTTCCTTTAATTTAAAAAAGTAAAAAAAAACGAACTGTGCCCAACTAACCAGGTATAAACGATTCAACGGGTAAATTTTATCTTAAAATAACTCTTGCGCTAATAACTTTTAATTTATATAACGCTTATGTAGCTGTTATAATTAAGTACAAATCTTTAATTAAGAGCCGCTAAAAGTTTGAGTAAGAGCTAAACTCGAACAGTTCCAAATCCAGAAGTATCACAGTTCCCCATCCACCCACCAGCTCTGGCTAGCTCCGGATTTGAATATTTTAATATTTATAATAAGGATTGTCGTATAATTATAATTTGCGGAAGCTGAAGCTTATCTAAATATATCTTCAATGCTATAAAAAATATATATATATATCTATATCTACAATTTTATCAAAAGTCTGACGATAAAAAGTTATCTACACAGCCTTTTTATCAACTTTACCAACTTTTAAATGCACATAATAATCACTTCTAATAAAGTGGGTGTTGTATTTTATCGCTAGATAAAGAAATATTTTAATCCAATAAGTAATGCCTTTGTTGGTTAATTATATTAACCATACATTTGTTGGTGCCTCGCGCGGGTCTCATTACCGCGTATGGGGAGCGTCCCACGGGTGGCGGATGTGGGGATGGTCGGTGGAAATTCCTAGGAAGTTCCTCCCGGCTAAGTCCGTAGGACTCGCTGACCAACAATGAGAGCGGCCCCCCAGGCTTGCTGGAGGGTGTGACGTAGGTTTGAACGCCCTACTCACATTTTATTAGTTCACCCAAACACCACAAAAAAGTCATGGATCTCCCTAAAGTAAAACGCTCATTATCCGGAGGTAAACTAGTCCCCCGTTCGGGTCTCCGGGTGGGGACTGCTTTAGGGGATTCATGCCGCAAGTTGAAAAATATAGATCTAAGCATAGGGACGTGGAACGTAAGAAGTTTAAATACAGCGGGTGGGTTAAAATCGGTCGCGAACGAGGTAATAGGGTATAGATTAGATATCGTGGCGCTGCAAGAGGTCCGCTGGCCAGGGGAGGGCTCGTTAAGGGAAGGGAAGTACACTCTGTGGTACGGTGGGAGCGGAAACTATTGTCTAGGCACCGGATTTCTGATTAGAAATAGGTTACTTTCCGCGTTGAAGGACATTCGATTTTACGGAGATAGGGTATCGGTAGCTATATTTCAGGGTCGGTGGTTTAAAATCGCGTTGATCAATATACACGCACCTACTGAAGATAGTGACGATGAAGTTAAATGTGAATTTTATGAAAAACTTGAATCGATTTATGACAAACTACCGTGAAGCTACATAAAAATTATTCTGGGAGACGCAAATGCAAAGGTAGGGAGGGAACAAGTATATTATCCTACGATCGGTAGAGAAAGTTTATATGAATATAGTAATGATAACGGAATACGACTAATAAATTTTTCCACATCAAAAACCTAATAATCAAAAGTACTACGTTTAAACATAAAGATATACATAAATATACTTGGACGTCTCCGGATTCGCAAACCCGTAATCAAATTGATCACGTCTTGGTTCAACGTAGGTGGCAAAATAGCGTAATTAATATTCGATCATATCGTGGGGCCGAATGCGGGTCGGATCATGAACTAGTAATCGCGAAAATTCGCCAGAGACTTATAATACATAGGAAAAATGAGGCTGGTTTTAATTATGATAATTATAATTTGGAGAAGTTAAAAATTCCAACGGTTAGAAAACAATTCGAACTGGAAGTCAAAAATAGGTTTGAGGCGTTGGAATCGTCTGACGAGGATAACGAAGACATTGATAAGTTGTGGGAAGGTATCAGGGATAGTATTAAAGAGGTCGGTAACTCGTGTCTTGGAAAAAGGGAAAATAAAAATAAACCTTGGTTCGATGATGAATGTATTGACATGTGCGACAAAAGAAAAGCTGCTAAATTAGAAGCGTTAAATAGTCCTAACGAAATCAATCTTGCTAACTTTCGAGCATCAAGAAAAGAAACAACTAAACTGCTAAAATTTAAAAAGCGAGAATATCTCAAAAATAAAATAATAGCGCTCGAAAGTAACAAAATCGAGAATAACGTTAAGGCCATGTACGAAGGCATAAATAGAATTCGTAAACGGTCGGGCCCGGTTACAACTGGAATTAGGGATGAAAATAACAATATCTTGGCCGATCCGGTAGACATCTTAAGACGATTCAAGGTTTATTTCGATAGTATTTTAAATACGGAAAATAATAATCTACCTTCCTCTTCGGAATACCAGAGTGCTGAACCGTTAGTAGTAGAACCGAGTAAAGAGGAGGTTGAAATAGCCATTGGAAAATTAAAATCTCATAAAGCAGCGGGAACAGATAATATCCCTAGCGAACTAATCAAGGCATGCGGGGAAGCTGGAATATCAAAAATATTTCTTTTGGTTAAGAAGATCTGGGAACAAGAAAAGATACCCGAAGAGTGGAAAGAGTCTATTCTCATTCCGATTCACAAAAAGGGATCGAAAACGGATTGCAATAACTATCGCGGAATCTCACTCCTTCCGGTTTGCTATAAAATATTTACGTTAATCCTAACTAGTCGAATCACTGAATACGCCGAGGATATTATCGGAGAATATCAATGTGGGTTCAGGCAAAACCGATCAACCGTAGACCAAATATTCTCTCTTCGCCAAATATTAGAGAAAAAATTAGAATATAACGGAATCGTACATCAGCTTTTTATCGATTTCAAAAAGGCATATGACTCTATTAACCGCCAAAAGTTGTATAACATTCTGGTTGAGCAGGGAATACCAAAAAAAATTAGTAAACTTAGTAAAAATGTGTATGACCGAAACGTTCAATAAAGTTAGAATCGGTAATTATTTTTCTGAGAAGTTCGAGGTCCGCTCTGGTTTGAAACAAGGAGATTCTCTCTCACCTGTTTTATTTAATTTAGCGCTGGAATATGCCATTAGGGAGATGACACGTACCGGAAAGGGTTTGAATTTGGGAGGGAATATAAACGTGCTCGGATATGCCGATGATTTGGTATTGCTTGGGGAGGACGTGGAAACCATAGAAATGAACACAAAAACGTTGATGAAAGCCGGACAAGAACTTGGGCTAGAAATGAATACGGATAAGACAAAATATATGGTTAGTCGTAGAAGTGGTGAGGATTTCGCTGATATCAATGTAGGGGGGAATACGTTTGAACAGGTAGAGAAATTTAGATATTTAGGGGCGATGGTAACTAGAAAAAACGAAATCGATGAGGAAATTAAGGCTAGATTAAAAGCCGGTAATGCTTGATACTTTTCATTCGCGAAATTGCTTAGCTCCCGCCTTCTTTCCCAAAACTTAAAAATTAGGATTTACAAAACTATTATTCTTCCAACGGTCCTTTACGGATGTGAAACTTGGCCGCTGACATTGAGGGATGAGCAACGGCTTAGAGTTTTTGAAAATAAAGTACTGCGTAGAATATTTGGACCGAAGAGGGATGAAATAACCGGAGAATTTAGACGCTTACACAACGCCGAACTGAGCGAACTTTACCCAGTAAATATAATTGACGTGATTGCAGCAAGACGAATAAAATGGGCGTGTAAAATTGCAAAACTTGGCTGTGAACGTATTCCGAAAAGATTAATAAGCGCGGTGCCGGATGGGAAACGTCCGAGGGGCAGGCCGAGACGGAGGTGGGAGGATTGCGTTCGGGCGGATCTATCGAAGTTAGGTCTGGAAGACGGTCGATGGATGGAGGTGTGCAGGGAGCGAGTGGTGGTGTCGGCATCGAACCTTCGGGTTCGTTAAGCCTTTATTATTATTATTATTATACATTTGTTGGTGAATTCATTATCAGTAGGAAATTAAAAATAGGTAATGTTGGTTATTGAATCATAAAAAATTGCCCTCTTTAGCTTCTCTCTTCTACTTGGATAAAAAAAGAAAAAGAAAAAAAAGGATTGTTACAATTCTATTCTTTTTTACTTATGGATTAGTTACCAATCCAAACTAATATTGCTTCTAGTGCCCAAACTCGCCTCAAATAAAAAATTCCGTTTCCATCAATGTAGAAGTGAACTTCAAAACTTAAACCTATCTATACCTACAGATTGTATACGGACTTGGACAACTGCTGAAGGTCAATCTGTAAGACAATAATAAAATGGCGGATTTTTAATCGTTATTACTACTTACTAATGACAATCGATTGAATTAAAAAAAATACACTGGCAATAATACAGTTAATATAAAATATTACATTTCAATCTATTTAACGAAATCTCAAAGATCCACGAAAACTAGTTGGAGGTGAGGCTGACGAAAACATCAGTAAAATTTTTAGTAGCAGCCTATAAGAATCTGATTTACGGCAATTGTCTCCCTAGTTTTTCCATACAAATATAGCATTTCAAAAATATCAAAGTCGATAGAATTAAATGGCAAGAAGTTAAAGAGAAAAATGCTAAAAACCAAAGTTCTAAAAAATTGTTCTTATAAGTAATTAATTTAATCTCTGGTAAACAATAAGAAATTTTTAAGCTTAGGTATCAGTATCGACACTTTTCTTTCGATAAAAACTAATATCGATATTTTATAAAATCTATACTACCGAAAGAGCTATCGAACTAAAGTTACATACTAACGCCTGACCCCTTGGTCGGCCAACGGCAGTAATAAAAGAACGGATAACTACCTGTCAAAACCGGAATAGTGCCCGCAACCTTCATCATAGGTCATCAAGACCTTAAATGATCTTATATTAGAGACCATAAAACGTTATTGTAACTTGGTCGTTTGCTGAGCTAATTTATCAAGCTCTGGATAGCAAGCCCAACGTAACAACATAACCGAATGTTGCAAGGTCAGAATTCATCAATGAAAATAAAATCCATTTTATTTTTGGGACGAAAGTTTCCCAAAATAACTGAATAACACCTCGCACAGATTTATGCCCAGGAACAGCTGCTCTCGAGAGCGGCATTGGTTGTTAATTAAGAGTGGCAGAGAGCGGTCCCAAAGAATTATCCCCCCTGGGATCTGGCCCCAAGGGACCGCATAAGGGCTGCCTTTCTGTCAGATATGGATCTAGGGCAATTAGGATGTGGTTCTTCATTAGGCCACGTCACCTCCCTTCCTCGGCGTTTCTTTTTTAAAGTCCCCTTTGTTCCCTAGAAGCGGTTTTATGTATATATATATATATATATATATATATATATATATATATATATATATATATATATATATTCTCGTGAGTAACCACATTTATGATTACAAAATATTTATTTTAATAGTTATTTACACCACTAGTACAGAAGGTGCCTTTTTACAGTACGATGTCTGGTTTGACAAGGGGGGGGCATCCAAGCTTGGTAATGGGACCGAGTACAGTGATGGACTATACATACATACATATGGACTATAGCTTTCTGTACAAGTGATGTAAATTATTTTACATTATACTGACAAATAAAATAAATATATTATAAAAATTTTATTTTGAGAAACATTTAATAAGAAGTGTAAGATTAATAAATAATGAATGAAAATCTTATGGTAGGTATTTGATGACTCGTAAAAAATCTACATATTTATATGTACAATTTGTATTATAACTAATATTGAATCCTTAAGATGGTAATTGAATGTCAAGTTTGGAGTTAGTATACTTTATGTTAATCATATTATGTAATGGATCGTCTCTAAATAGATCATCAACCATGAAGAACTGATCGTCGTTATTCGCGATATTGATGTTATTATGCTTCATTTCTGAGTGTATGAGGAAGTAATGGTGTATGAGGAATACTATAATGATAATCACTGTGTGTATTATGATGTTAATGTATCCTGATAATCAATAAGTGATAAAAAGGTTAGTAAGCTTATTAAGAGTTTTCATTAACATGTGTTTTCTTTACTGTATTAGTACAGATGTTTCCTTTACACTACTAGTAGTCTAAGGGATCACTTTCTAGGTTTGTTAACAGTCTAGAAAGAAATACTTTCATAAGCAGTATAATGTAAATATATAGAGAAAATAGTGTCGTCAGCCGGAAGTCGATCTCAAGCGCGGTAAGCTGCCCCTGCGCCACCGGGAATGCATCCAAGCCGAGTCGATCCACTCTCTTCTCTGATCCACTTCCCCCGATCTCACATATTTTACGCATTTATACAGGGAGGGGGCTGGACAATTCGTCCAAATAAGAGGATGTATAGGCATTTTGTCTATTTTAATATTTATATATCAATTTAATTATTTTATAGTGCGTAATCTCTTTTATAATTTTTAAAATTTTTAATTATTTCATTTTTGAAGTGGAAAGATGGGCGTCGGCTAAATTCGCAAAAAATGTGCTAGATCGTGAGAAAGAGATTAATGAAGAGAGATTGGATGCGATCTCGGTGACGCAGTGGAAGCGTACCGCTATTGATTTTCTTCTCTTTGAAAAACAAAATATACGAAATTTTGAAAAAAATGTTTCAATAAAAAAAATTTTTTTTGCATCGTTCCTAGGAAGCATCATCATTGACACAATCAGTTCTGCTGTTCCTTTGTAGACTCTCTATATTTTACGGTGAAAAAAGGCGAATAGCAGCAAATCACTTCAAGATTAGCGACTATTCATTTTACCACTCTCTGGTGATATGTATTTTTATCATCTCGGCCTGGTTAGCTAGGATATTCTCCGTCATATGTAAGTGATTCTTAATCGAATATATTTACCTGCTTAAAATAAATTTCCTTGGAATCGTTTCATAGCTTCTTAATATTAGTGTTATTGTTTATTTTCTTCAACAAAACCAAAATAAACACGCGAGCCCAGGTTTATTTACAATTTTATTTTATTAAAATGTCTTCACTTCTTTCATACAACTTCAGTTTTCTGATTGCAGGTTAGGATAGGATCGCAGAGAGTTATGTTCCATTATTGTGATGATTTGCCTTAGAAGAAATAATCGATAATCGATATAGGTCAGCCTACAACAGCTAAACGGAATCGATGAAGACATCCTTCCGATGAAGTTACATCGGCGAGGAAGGACTGGCTGCCGAAGACCTGGCTGGCCCCATCAGCGTCGGCCCTCCTTAGCCAGATCCGTCCTCAAACAGCGATTATTGCATTAGCCTTAAAAGGGGCCTTTTAGCGAGCGGCTAACCTCCACCGATCTGCTTCCCTATTCACTCCTCATTATTACCTCAACCTGTTCCGAATCCTTGGCAAGTGATAAACATCTACTTGGACGTATTTCACCGGTGTTTACAATCTTAAGGTGCCTTTACACTCTACGAACCTCACTCTCGAACAGGTTCTCCCTCGAACCTTGCCGTACCGGCTTTCCACGAACAGCCATTTGTACATAACGTTACGTTAAGCGAACAAATATGGCTGACGAACCCAACGCTAGCTTCTGATGAAGAAAAAATCTCTATTATCAAGATCTTTTATTTTATTTGAAAAGTGACACTAGCGCTACCCCCGAACACAGGCGTTCAGATGAAGTACCTAGAATACCCGAACCGTCTTCGTGAAGGCTGATCTGAGGTTCGAGGGTAAAGTTCGTAGAGTGTAAAGGCACCTTTAGACTTCGGATAGAGCCTAAAACATGCAACATATCATAAATGATTAATGCACTCCCGTAATCATAATCAATTCAAACGGTAAATGTGGCTATTACGGTGGAAGTTTGACGACAGTACCAGCAGAAAACAAATCATTTAAGACTACAGCTTGAACAGAAAAGCTGTAATTAAAAAAGGCTGGGATAATAATTATTCTAGTTAACCGGATAACTAAAAAAAAACTAAAAAGTTAACCTAAAAACCGGATAACTATGTCAATTAAGTCATATTTTCCTCACATTATTCTTTACAACTAATTCAAATTTATTGAAATCTTTTATATTAGCTTTCCATAGGAAACTTTTGAATAGGAATTTAAATAAATTAAATAAAGAATTTTCAAGATTAATTCTTGAACCTTTTATAATTTCTCTGTAGGGATAAAACAAAATATAAGTTAGCTAGAGAAAAAGGGAAGATTTTGGCGATATTGAAGTAGAAGAGAAAACGTCACAGGAGAAATTAAGAGATTAAATGTGGGAAATTTTGTTGTTTTTCGGTTGCAAAATTACTTAGCTCATGCCTTCTGTCCCAAAATTTAAAAACTACATTTTAATTATAATAAATTCTTTCTTAACGAACCCATAGGCTAGATGCCGTGACCAAAACTTACTCCCTACACAAATCCATCCACCGACCTTCATCCAGATCCAACTTAAAACGGATCTGCCTTCACTCATTCATTCCACTTCCATCTCGATCAAACCCTCCCATGTTTTCCGGTCGGCACCTTGCTAATTAATCTTTTAGCTGATTCGTTCACCACCGATAAAAACTAGAATTTACAAAATTCTTCCGACGGTTCTTTACGTATGTGAAACAGCTAACAAAGTATGATGATTTAACAGGAGAATTTGGAGGGCTACACAATGCAGATTGTTTGATTCATGAACTTACTTCGATTACCCGATCGAGGTAATCGAAGTTACAGCCTCGTGTCAGTTGAAGAGAGCGTGAAAACTTGCGAGTGTTAGTTGAGAACGAATATCTAAAAGATTAATCAGAGGTTTGCAGACTAGAAAACATCCGAAGGGTAGGTCGAGCTGAAAATATCTTGCAGAATAAGGAATTGAGGGGGGAGGTGGATGGAGTTGGGTTTCGTTAAGCTTTTATTCCATCCTAACTGCGAATCGTATTTTTCAGATGGATGTGGTTTCAATGCTCTATGATTTATGTGAATTTTCCAAAAAAAAAATGGGGGTATTGTAATGTGAAAAAGGATGAAAAATGAGAAACAAAATATGAGTATTTAAGTACATCAAGCTTCCCCCAAACTCCAAAATTTATCCTCCCCCCCCCCCAAGATTTACTAGTCAGGTAGATAATGTATTTAATTATAAGTTCATTCTACTTTTTCTGCATTAATTCTTGAATTCTATGTAAATGCATATTAATATTATTATGATTAATTCGTCTTTAATTGACATTAATAATCCATTACAAAATGAATCCGAAAACAGTTAATTCACTGAAAGATGGAAGAGTTTATTTCTCTATTCCCATCTAGCAAGTGAAATCAATCAGCAAGTTTGAAATCTATTCTGCTCCGTAGTTGGAAGAATAAGTATAAGTCGGCCCAAACTATCGGGGACATTCCGGCCTCTCAGACGTTACAAGAATAGGCTGGGGCTGATACCATCGTCAGAGGCCATATTGACCCCACATCAAACAGATCTTGAGGATAAGGCATCAACTATTTCGGCACTCCTCTTGTTCTCTGCAGGATATTTTGGTCTAGCGGTACCAAACAAAAATGCTATTATTATGTTAAGTCTGATAAATGTTTGCGAAACAAATAAATATAGTAACACCGAAATGGGTTTAAATAATTTAAGTAACGTAAAATTATAAAAAAAAAAAAAAAAAAAAAAAGGAAATTAACTCATAAAATAAAATCGTTACAAAAAGTGCCAAAACAATGACTCTAAAGTAACCATATGCTTCGAGCTTCAAGGCAAGACTAAGCCCCAAGTCCATTGCTTCTTACATTTTGTCCGAAATGGAACATTCCAGAAAGGTCTAGATAATTCCAAAACATTTGATAACGTACTAATATATGCATGTAAAGGTTCCAGAAAATTCTAGAACTTTTCAATGTAACCCAAATAATCTTTTAAACTATTTATTTAAAAGATAAAAGTTTAGACCACGGCCGGGAATCGAACCCAGGTCCTCTGCAAACTCAAACAATCATCTCTTTTGTTTGTTTTTTTCACAATATTAATACTTCGTTTTTAAGTAATAGAAATTAATTATTATTATTAGTGGTACTGTTAATTTTTTTTTTAAAACTGATGCATTTAATATTTAAGTAAATTAGGTAATTTATTATGAAAACTTGACATTTAATGTATTGCTCAGAGTGTGCCATTATGTTCAAGTAATGCCCAAAAAGGATGTGATGAAGGGGTCACCTGAAGTGTAGTGGTTAGCATAGCAACCAACAATGCTGTAAGTCGCGGGTTCACGGTAATTTTTTAAAGGTAGTAATAATCCTTGGTTATGCTGACCATCGGATAGGACGTAAAACCGAGGTCCAGAGCCTGTGCTATGTCAGGTGCTCGTTAAAGACCGCGATCCTAATAATACATGTAGCATCATCCGAATAGACGTTGTGGCATAAAGTGACGTTAAACAAACAAGGATGTTAGGACATATTCTCCATCTTCAATAGCCTTTGAATACAATTGTCCTCGATCAGCGAAGTACTCACCGGTTAGAAGTTTTCATCAACACAGGACCTTCTAACTTCCTAGGAAGTAGCTTTGATTTTATTTATATGGAGGAAAAACAGTGTCTCTTAATACCTAGTTGAAGAAGAAAGAATTTGATAAGCATATATAGGGGGAAAAAAGAAAAATGTTTCTACAACATGAAAATTTCAATTTTTGCTAATTAGTACTGTATAAACGTAAAATAGGTCGTAAATGTTCAAATAAGTTAAGTTAATTATTAATTAATTTTACCGGTACTGTCTTCAGTAATTTATTGCACGAATAAGTAATGTAATAAGTAATAAGAATTTAAAAAAAATGATATTAGCGATGATATTGACTTGCTTGATGATATTAGATGATTTGATTTGCTAATTCTGAGTTTGAACCGTAAATTTTTGTTGATTATGTTTATTGAGGTTTAAGTGTAACAATAAGCCGTGTAAGGACTTTTCAATTTTGTTTCCATTACTTATCGTTATTTATGTAAAATTGATATTTGTCATTTCGAAGATTTCAACTTGAAAATGTATACTTTACTTAACTTATCACTTTTATCTGATGAATAAACTTTCTTGGTTATAATATATCGTTAGTATATCTAAAAATGTTTCCCTGACAAAAAATATTCCGTTAATTAAATTAATTTATGTAATCCATATTTAATATATTGATATTAATATATTAATTAAGTAATCAATTCAATTATAAAAAATTGATATATTTCAAAGCGTAAGAATTGATAAGTGTTCCCGCTAGGGTTTACTAATTAAATTAAAGCTTTGAATATTGTGACTGCAGTTGAGTTTCAAGTATCCGATTTCGCTCATTAATAAAAGAAAAATTCTCTTTGAGTCAACCTGAACCGTCGGTTATTACTCAGAACAGGATGCTTAAAACAAGACGAATGAATCAAACTATCACTTTACAACCCTAATAAAATTACTTTTATGATAGTTAATTTAACTCATCTTTTGATGTTGTTTCCACCACTTTAGTTAGCCATCGTACTCATATAATTGATAGATTCTCATCACTATTAAAAGGTACACTTTATTACTGCTATAATTATTTTACGGCTTGGGATATGAACTGACCCGCATCTGGTTCTGTATCGAGGATGGAATGCGGGTACCTTCCGAGGCAATCGGGATATACTGCGCCACTGGAATCGTTCAGTAATGAGAACTAGTACAATTTTAGATTAAACTACATATAAATCACGTCCAGGAGAAGAGTAGGAGTTTTGGTTTAGTGATTTATGGGCAATGGGGGGGTGTTCTTAACGAATCAGTTGTTAGGATGCCCCAAATCGTGTTACGATACTAATAACCTACAGATTTATTCCAATAATGCTAATCCCCTTTATTTCAATCTTAAGAACTACATTAACGGGGTCACCTGTGGTGTAGTGGTTAGCATGGCAACCTACAATACCAAAGGTCGCGGGTTCGGATTTTTTAATGGGAGTAAAAAATCCTTGGCCATGCCGTCCCTGGGATAGGAAGTAAAACGGAGGACCGAGCCTGTACGATGTCAGGTACTCGTTAAAGATCCCTATCCTAATTATACCTGGATAGGCAAAATTTAGGACTCCCACTGTACATCGTCCGATTAGCCTTAGTAGCATAAACAACAAAACAAACAACTATATTAATTTCGTTCTCTCTGAATTAGATCTAAACCCGCTGAAGTGATATTAAAGGAATAACTTACTTAAAATTACTTTTATATGTAAAAACAGTTCCCCTTACTTTTTTGTCTTTTTTAATAACTGTCTTAAGATACATTTAATAGTCATTCTGACATCTCATCCCAAAATATTAATTATTTAGGAATAATAAGCTGTTATTTTTGTTGAGATAAAGACTCTCTTTTAGGTCAAGACTCATCTTGGTAAAGCTTTTCCTATGTTACTCCTGGGCATCGCCTATTTCGGTTGGTTATGTTAAGGTGATTTAAGAGAACTCTTATCGCACCCTGATCAGTTAAAAAAGCCTAATTCAGCATTAATAAATCCCATCTTTCAACTCTCGCTCTTCAGAGATAAATAAACCCACAAGCGGGTTATTATCTGTTATACTTATAAAATTTACCCATGACAGAACAGATAACACGCCCCAACAACCCGTAGAGTACTCCACGACACGAAGGCGGTGGCCAAGAGACCAGCTAAGTTAACTAACCATTACTCCGGTAATGGAAACCTGTCGCAGTCCAGATTGCAAGATTTGTTGTTAATAAATAATTCTCAAGTAGTCAGTTATAGTTCACAGCTATTTTGTGGAAGGAAAATATTTTATTCTAAATTCTATGTGATCATTTGAATGGTTTTAAGAGTTCAAAGCGATCTTATAAGAATAAAGAATCGATTCGTGGCTTCTTCCCCTGAGAAAATATGAACTAAACATCCCTAAGTGGCATACACAAGAGCAGCTTTGTCTGTTGCTAATGCGCTATAAGACTTAAATAAGCCAATTTAAATGATTCGAGTGGAAGAGGGAAGCACAACGCGGCTACAGGCAGAAACAAAGGGCAACAGACAATGAGAACAGAGAGCGGAGGAACAAAACTCTTAATAAAACAGGCCCCCATTGTTCCATCTATCCTCTCCTTAAACTAATAAACTTAGCGCTCAAATCCAGCTTAGGGCCCACCACCCTTTCTGACGTTGAGCGAGGAGCGATCATTTCATCAACTATTTAGACGGATTATTGGTTTCCATTATTCATTAATAAAAGTGCAGCTTTCAAAAACAAACGTAAATAAGCCTAAACCTATCTATCCAGGTTTTGGTTCGGTTGTTTGGGAGGTAGGTCAGGTTTTTTTAGTAAGGTTTCGTATGTTCCCAAATATATCATGGCCCCTCTCATGTTAGCGGCCACGTTTGACATTCATAAAGGAATTTACAAAATGTCAAATGTTTGAAGGCTTAATTTCTCTGTTAGGCATGAAAATAAAAATTTTAAATTTGGCCCAGATTTAGACCTGGGGCAGTGGATTAAACTGTCAAAATTTCATATCGTGGAAATGGACAGAAAACAATACATGCAGTTTAGCGCATTGGATTTAATACTTATTTTAGTACTTTTAAATGTTTTATATCCTGGCAATTAGTTGAGTCCACAAAATGAAATTTTGACAGTTCAATCCTCTACCCAGGGATTAAATCTGGGCTAAATTTCAAATTTTTATTTTCTTGCCCATCAGAGATATCAAGCTTTAAACTTTTGTATTAAAAAAACTGTGCAAGTCCACAGCTTGAAACTTTGTGAATTTATAGTGCCTACCTTTGTCTATCAAATAAAAAACACTTAATAATTTGCCTTCATGTAAAAAATAATTTTTGAATACCCGTTTTTTTTTTTAAATTACAGCTTGAAACTTTAAAGGGGTAGATGGACCGTAATACTTAGTTTTAAGTTCATAGTTGTAATGACCTTGATTAAAGGTCAGACCTTTCTAAAGAGATTGGTATTTTTTTTGAATATTCGAAGATGAGTAAAAAATGTGATATTAGATTTGGAGCAGATCACTGAAATAGCTAAAAATACGCGTTTTTTTCGAAAATAATATGGCCGCCATTGGAATAATAGAAATTAAAAAAATAAACTAATTGCACTTTTGTACTTCCGATGCATTGTTCTTTCAATGGTAAAAATATTTAAAAAAAAAAAAAAATGTTGAAGCAACTATAGATTGGACCACTTCATATTGACCCGACACGACCGTAAGAAGAATAATAGATTTACCAAATCTTATTTTTTAAATTTAGGGACAGAAGGCGCGAGGCTAGGCAATTTCACGACTGGTCGTAGTTGTAGGCTCTTTAAATAAAGAATGAGTTTTTTTACTCGAAATTTCTTACCATCGACCAAGTACATATCATCGGCTTTCCTATGATCCTATAATCCTAGGGATAAAAAAAAAAAAAAAATATAAGCTGATAACCATGACAGATAAATCACTTTATATAAAAATGAACAAGTAAAGAAAGGTTTATTACCAGCTTAATGGATGGTCTAAAGTTTCTCTTTGTACGCTATTGTTTTCTAGCAGAAAGAAAAAAAGTTGTGAAATAAACATCGTGTAAAAGTGGTATTTAAGGCCAGATAAGCACCTACCAGTAAAACTTACAACAGGTAGATGAAATCTACAGTTAAACTTTTTGACACAAGTATAAACACTTGGATTCCACTACATAAGAATCGTAATGAGACATCGGATAAGGAACGCAAGCGTTGGCTAAGGATAGTTAAGAAGGAAAACAGCCATATTTAACTGAAGTAAGGAGATATACGGGGGAAGGAGGATCTGCTAGGAGGTGAGCCAGGTGGCGGGTTGTGGATCCAGATAAAACACTGATTTCTCCATTACTTAGACCCTTATCCGGCGGCCATCTCTCGCGTTGGGATATTTTACTCTCGCCGCCTACACTTAGTGCGATGTGGGTCGTAAACACTGCCCCAGGATCTCGGTGGTAAGAGAGTGGAGGGGAAGAGGACTTCTATCTTATTTTATTGCTGATCGACATGGAAGCTGAAATTGCTCGCATGGTCCTCTGTTCATTTTGAAACATGTTTTATTGGTTCCTGGCAACATTTAATAAATAAAATATATTTTGTACTATATACCTCGTATGGAAGCTTTTATTTTTTTAAATTTTGATTTTTTTATAAATTTGTGGTAGCGGGGTAGCTCATTAAGCTGCTGTACCCCAGGCCCTGCGTTCAAATCTGGCTTGGCAGGGTATCTTCAATATTTTCCATTAGATCGCCTTTGGAGCCGAAGCACACACAGCCTCTATAAAGTTGTTTGTTTTAACGTCACTTTATGCCACTAAGGCTAATCGGACGATGCTACAGTGGGAGTCCTAAATTTTGCCTATCCAGGTATAATCAGGATAGGGATCTTTAACGAGTACCCTGACATCGTAAAGGACCTCTTCGTCGGGAAGACATTTTACGTCCTATCCGAGGGATGGCATAGACAAGGATTTTTTATTCCCATTAAAAAATCCTAGGATCACCTCGGGACGCGAATCTTTAGTGAGTACTCTTTATTGAAACATTAAGTGAAAAAACCTAACGGTTGAGACCGATCACTGTCAAATCACCTTCCTGCACAAACCCAGACCAAGCAATTGTACCAGCTGCGTAAGTATGAAACCGGAATTTTTCAAATAGCAAATAAGAGTTGATTGTGTAAAAATGATACATACTTTTTTATTCGAAGTACTGTCCTTCGCTATCTATGCATTTTCCCCATCATTCAGGCAATTTGTGGATTCCCCGCCAAAATAATGCTTCCTCTTCTGAGTCAAACCAATCACTTAACCAATTTCGTATATTTTCATAAGAAGTGAAGCGCTGCTCAGCTAGTGCGTGTCCCATCGATGCAAATAGGTGGTAATCGGATGGGGCCAAATCTGGTGAATAAGCCGCATGCGGAAGAATTTACCAACCAAACACTTGAATCGTTTCCTTGGTCGCATTTTCCGACCTTCTGGATCTTTTCCATGCCTTTCAAACAAATGGAGACGGTGTCACATGTAATAATTGTCCAACAAACGCTTCCGAATCAGCGTTTTCAAAGATTTTTTTTTGTGGTTTTCCACGGTCTTTGTTTCTTTTATCGAAATCCATCTTTAAATTTTTTGAACCAATCGAAACATTGAGATTTGCCTAGGGCATGCTCCCCGTAAGCTTCAACAAGCATCCTATGTGATAATGCTCCAATTTTGTTCAGAAGGAAACGGAAAATAAATGCTGTCCGCAAATCTTGATTTGTTGGCACAAAAGTCGACATGTTCAACGCCACTAAAAACACGGTTATAGAATGAAACTGATATTGGTATCAATTGGATCTCTTTATTACATGTAGGCAAAAGCAGATAACACCACTGACGGATTAGTTAGAAGATTATATTGACTGCTAACTCCTATCATTGGCGAATTCCGGTTTCATATTTACACACCTGGTAATTCCTCACATAGAACTGAACCTAGGACCCGTCATTGTTTGTAGTGGTATTATTATTATTTATTTTTTTTTTCTATCAGAAATTAATGTCCTCAATCAATAGGTATACATGTTTGTTGTTGTAATGTTGATGCTGTGATAAAGGATTATTTCTACTATAAATTAATGGTAAGCTATTTCTTTCTAATATTGGTCGAACCGTATAAATTTACATGAATTTTTGTGATTTTTTTTTTTTTTACGTTTAAGTTTTTCGAAATTTTTTGACATGATTATAAGTTCTAAAAAAGAGTTATTCGAGAGGAAATTCGAGGATGTCATATTCGGTTTCAGCGCACACGAAAATGTACAAAATTGTGATTCGCTTGCAAATGCTGTAAACTTTCTTTTTTCACAGAACAGTTACTACAATTACAAAATGAGCAATCGGATTATTGTATGAGCCTCTCACTTGACAGAACGACTAACACCAATTTTAATATTTTGTGTAATTTTCTCTCATACTCATCAATTGAATCGGTCGTGTATGAAACCCGACATGTCCACAAATTCAAATTATTTGAAAAGTGAAAAAAAAAGTTTCTACTCGTGCATTAAGAGATTTTCTTAATTTAAATCATATTCTCCGACACATATTCCTTCTAAGAATACATTTTTCATGATTTGATAAATCTATGTTCTTTCGATAGATCTGAAAAATACATGTTTTTTTGGCCATGTGGGGTTCTCCTTATTATAGAAGACGAACGGCTATAGAAAACCATATATTTTGGAAATTACTATACAAAACACTTACAAGCTTACATATATTGTCTAATAAATGAAAACTGAAAGTATAAATATATAAGGTTGAAAGGGACAATAATCAAATTTATGGTTCTTAATTTAAATCTTCTATAGTTTTTTACAGCGACAGGCGTAATTATTCCAAAACGTACTTACTGCTTGGGTTACAGAAAGATATTTTTTTATGTCCGGCATTTGTCAAGTTTCTCGTGTTAACGATTATTTTAATGGTCTATAAAAGCATGTAGATCAGCTGGATCAATAAACCTGTGTATATTTTGAAATTGATGTCTCGGCATGCAAGGAGTTCAAAAATAAAATAAAACAGTATATAATAAAATAAAACAGTATATAATAAAATAAAATAATATAATAAAAAATAAAGTAGTATATATAATATATAGCAGTATATAGTAAAAAATAAAATAACTTTTTTTTTTTGGGCATGTCAATGTTTCTAAAACGATTGATTCAATTACAAAATAAAGAGGTTTCGAATTTTCCAAAGAGATGCTAAAAGAACTGTAAGTAGATATTAAGAGTACTTTTCTAAAAAATGTTGAAATTTGGTTAGTCATTCTGTCAACTGGAAGGCTCATATGATAAGCCATGTATTTCATTAGAACACATAAGAATATTTCCTTGTATGTGCACTAGTGTAGGTAACTGTAAAACTCGCGTGCCTTTTCTAAAGAAAAACCAAAACTAGGAAAGGGTAAAAAGAAAAAGTAATGAAAAAATATATGTTTATATTGTAACTTGTGGGTTGAAATAATTTTATTTAAAGAAAATAAGTACTTCACAATGCCACACCAACTATGAAAAGACGAATAATTAAATAGGTTACAAAAAGTATCACTTTATAACAACACAATAACACTAAAATAACCTTGAGTTTCAGAACAAGACTACACACTGCCAGAGGCATATCTTGGGAGGTGAGGACACCAATCAATTATTACTATTTCTGTATAAAAAGGGCTATCTTTTATAATTTTTTAAACTCCTTTAATGAAAAATGGATTATATTTAAACATTTAATAGAAAGTTAATACTTTATACTTTATTTAATACTTAAATATGCACTAATATTTTAAACTAGGTCCTTTATGACGCAAAAATAAAAAATTGCGCCCCCCCCCTCAGAAAATTTCTGGATCCGCTACTGCACACTGCTGTGCATCGCTCCTTATATTCATTCTGGAGAACTACACCCAGTGTCAAAATGTTAGACACACTTCAAGAATCGTTATCCCTGCCATCTTTTCAAATTACCTCTAAAACACTTACAATAATCTATCATTTATCTGAAGTTAATCAGCAGCCTGCTTGTATCTTGGTTCTCAAGCCAAAGGTATATATATTTTTTTATTTTTCAAATTAAAGTTAAGACGCGTCAAAATATTAGACAAGCTTCCTGGTAAAATTAAATAAAACTCATTTTAATACTTCGTGGCCTTTCAAACACCATTTATTAATTAAAAAATTCTGTTTGGTAATGGATCGTACAATTTTTTTAATGTTTATTGAGTTAATTGTTCCTATAAAGCCAGAATTGCAGATTTCAAATCCTCCATTGTTTCGGACTGTCTTGACTCAGAACACACCCTTCTTTAAAGAGTTCCCCAAACATTTTCGATAATGTTCAGGTCTGGGGAGACAGCAGGCCAGTCTAATTGGGCAATTTCGTTGCGATTAAACCAGTCTTTAATAATTTTTACTGAACATATTGGGGCGTTATCTTGCTGGAAAAGTGGTGTGTTCTCAGAGATGTCATCAAAAGTCAGCTTTTGTTCCTTTAACAACTTTTTATATTCAGCTTAGTTTACTCTTGATGAAACAAACACAAAATTTCCTTTATTTTATCAACTAATTGATGCCCAAACCATAACTTTTCCTCTTCCCTTTTGACGCCATGATAAATTTTTTTCTTAGTCATGAAAACAACTCGAAAATCCAACTGGCCCATCCAGATAGAATTAATTTTCATCACTAAAGATGACTTTCTTTCCCTCCTCAGTCCATGACATCATATTACGAGTAAAAGCAATCCGGGCTAATTTGTGGCGGGTATTCAAATCTAGCTTTCTTTTCAATTGTTTTCTAACTATTGTTTTTGGCTTTTTTAATAACCTTTGGACATTCCTTAGTATTGTTTGAACTCCAACTTCCTCACCAATTGCTCTTGCTGTTTTCCAGGAGTAGGTTGCGATTCGAAGAATATTCCGTTCCTCTCGTAATGTCAAAGCAGGGGGCCTCCCAATCGAACGGTTGGGTCCATATGTCTACCCGTGCCTAATAAACTTCGCGACCGATCAAAAACTCCACTTGCTTCGGCGGGCTATTTCCCTGGAGCTCATCCTGTCCTTTTGGAGTGAAAAAATCGAACGGCGCTCTTCTTCGGATAAGCACTTATTTTTTCCCCACAACTCACGTTCTTTTTAGGCCTATTTTGAAATCAATTCAACACTGCAGTGAAATAGAAATGGTTTATAAACACTTTCAAGTCTAGAAGATAAAGAAAATAGTAAATAACAACAAGTGTGTCTATCATTTTGACGCATATGAAATGCCAATATTTACTGATATTGGATTTAAATAATTCTCAAGGGCTGAGAAGATTATCCCCATTTCAATATAATAATATATACATTAAACTGTGCTTAAAACAATAATATTAAAAACTAAAACTAAAAATAAAAAAATAAAGAAAACATGAAAAGTTTTCTTAATTTCAATGGGTGTATCTAACATTTTGACTCTGAGTGTATCTGGAAGGTACTCGTACTAGGAAAGCATAGATGGTACGCGAACATCATAGTCACAAACATGTACTAAGTCATAAACATGTACGGTTTGTTCCAACTATTCCAACAACAAGTATAGAACTATTAAAAATCATATGTTTTGAGTTTTGTTTCACGTTACAATCTCTCTCTATATATATATATATAAGAGGCTTTGTCCTGACTGAAGGAATCAACGCAGAGCAGAAACTACTAATGATAGAAACTTGAAGTTCGGAATTTAGATTTTAAACGTGATGTAGGTAACCACTAAGAAAGGAATTTCAAAAATGTAACCCCTAAGGGGCTTAAATGGCGAAATTGTCGTTAAACTCTAACGGAAATCTATGTTTGAGATTTTAAACCATATGTTTTTTATGTAAATATCGATTTAACGTGACAATATTATTAAAATAGACATTCACATAAAATATGGCTACTGATTATTAAAATATTAGTGGTAATCAAATTATTCCCACTGTGATTCCCATGATTGGGGATGGTGCGTGTTTATTTCGATCTCTTCTCCATATACGACTTTGTCCTGACTGACGGAATCAACGCAGAGCAAAAACTACTTAAGATAGAAACTTTAGTAATTTAGATATTAAACGCGATGTAGGTAACCACTAAGAAAGGAATTTTAAAAATGTAACCCCTAAGGGGTTTAAATGGCGACACTGTCGTTTAACTCTAACGGACACCTATTTTTGAACTTCGAGAAAAAATGTATAATTTGGACTCATTTTAAAGATCTTGATACGACGAGTTTAACTCGAAAGCCCCTATGGAGCATCGAAAACCATGTTTTAAAGCAGTAAAATGAAACGTTCACGACGAGTAAGCAATTCTTTGTTTTGGCGGTTTTAGTGAACTCTCTATATTGCACGTCTCCCTCTCTTCTACCGAGCCGGCATCTTCCCCCTCCAACATTCTACCTACCGGAAGCTCCGATTCTACTAAATCACCTTAACATCAGTTAACATATTATATTAAATCAATACCAAGATAATGATCACAGAATTGATTTTAAGGGCTCGCGGGCAAATCCGCGACGGGGAATGCTAGTATTATATATTATAATATATTTTTAATACTGAAATTAACGTAAACTATTTTCGCTCATTGCTGATTAGTTCTTCATTTCTCGTTTACAAAACGCTTATTTGCTAACGGTCTCTTTTCATTTTAAAAACATAGCCCAGGAAGGCAATTTAAACCGTGTGACAGGGGGAATGAAGGTGGATATGTGTAATTGCCCTTGGTATAATCCCCTGGTGAGGGGGGTCCCGATTTCATCCCATTAAGGTAACATTGTTAGCTTCATTAAATATTTTCCGCTACCCTGATTTAACTCTCCGCCATAATCATCCCATCTCCCACAGCCTCCGCGATAGCCATAATTTAAATATTTAAATATTAATCTCCTAATAAAAGCCAACCTTCACCTCAACCCGAGGCCCGGTAAAGAATTCCCTACGGTATTGCCCGGAGGCTCTTCTTCAGAGGATGCACCATATTATATGGGAGATATAATTTAAATTATTATTATATAAAACCCTGAAATAATTCTCTGAATAAGTAATTATTAATTCGTTATTTTTATATCCTCCTAATACCTTCACCGTTAGAAATTGAACTTACCATTCCAAAGAAGTGCATGGGATGGCGTTAGACTGGTACAGCAGAGTTGGGTTTGGACTGCCGGAAAGAAAGTAGATGTAATTATAATCTAAATTGTGCGCAAATCCTTTATTTTGATTATTCTATTGAAATAATTACACTTCTAAAAAACTTGAGGTAGACACAGCATAAGAAATTTGTTGGAAAAATAATTAATAAAACCAATCATTAAACCTTAGTTTAGGTTTCAGTACTTAATGATATTTAATGCACTGAATTAAGTTTTTCATAGTACAGTGAAATCTGTCTTAAACGGAACCTGTATAAAACGGAACTCTGTCAAAACGGAAAAATTATCTCGGAACGGACCAAATTTATACCTGAAACCACCTTGCATAAGCCGGAAATCTGTCTAACCCGGAAACGGAAGGCTTTTTTCGGTACGAAAATTTTCATAAAACGGAAAATAGTTGTTAGTCGCATTAATGAACTATCCGGTAGGAGACAGATTTCAAAGAATCATTCTCTGTTTAATCCAATATATGGGTCATTCTCCCAATACATACAAATTTATGTCCCAATGAGATTATATTATTTGTGTGAAATTGCTAATAATTCAATTGCATCCACTGGTTAATAGAAGACCTCAGCTTGTTGTTCAAGAATTTTTATCTCAGTAACAATTTGTTCATAGGCCTAAATTTAAAATTAAAATATCAATATCTATCTCCCTCACCTGTCCCAAAGCTCAAGTTGCTGATTTAGATGGCGGAAAAAAGATATATATTCTTTTATTTATGACCTAGTTTTTTTTTCACACTTGTTAGAAGGTCTTCATTATTTAGTTTTACGGTATATTGCTATTTTCGTATTATAGAAAAAAAGTTATGATCCATAATCTACCTGTCCCATAGATGCAACCTATCTCCCTCACATTGAAAGCCTAAACACTTTGGAAACCTTTATTTCATAATAATTCATTGCTGGCAACATTGTAACAGATTCCCGTCTCAACAAGGGTAAACTTTTTCACAAAAGTTCTGCTCTCGTTTCCTCGTGAGGGTGTTTTTATCGGTTAAAACAGTGAGTGTCGTTTCATTTCCTATCTCCCTCACCCACTGATATTTCCTAAAAGGGGCGTTTGATTCACGTTATTTTACGGTTAATTTGTAGGTTTACAAGGGATTTCAATAACCCATAAATGTTGTTCATAAGAGACTGACATGGAATGGTCTACTTTAATATAACCTCAAAAACCTGTCTCCCTCACATCTATCTTCCTCACTCGTGTGGAATGAGGGAGATAGACTTTGAGCTGAGTATAGTAAAACCTGAACTCTAAACTTATTTAAATGTTTAAGGGAAATTGATTTTCAGGTTTGTTTTGAGCACTTTTAAATAATATTTAGTGATTACAAAGACTTAATTAGTTGACACGTATCTGTTTTGTTTGTTTGTTTAACGTCCCTTTATGCAACTTAGGCTAGCCGGACGATGCTAAAGTGGGAGTCCTAAGTTTTGCATATCCAGGTATAATTAGGATAGGAATCTTCAACTGTACCGAGTACCGGACATCGCACAGGCTCGGGTCCTACATTTTTCGTCCTATCCTAGGGACGCTTTTCGCTTACAACTTGCAAACGAAGGGATTAATCGAAAAAATGTAAATGACCGAAAATGTTCTCCTTGAAAACATGAAAAGATTGACACCATTTACGACCATTTTTTTTTTCGCAAAAAACGCGGTTTTGCGCTTATAACTCGCAATCGAAGGCGAAATGAGTAATTTGTATATTGTTCTGGTATAGCGGTTAAGGAAAGCTTTAAAATGATGCCTTATTCATGAAATTTGATAAGTTATTAAGGAAGTCATGGCTTACCGACAAAAAAAGGCCTTGAGAAATAATATATATATGTTTCTATGAAGGCATTTTTTGTAAACACCATTAGCAGCCTACCTTTTAACAATTTGTGGAAAAAAAATCATTGGAACATGTAATTTTTTCGCATTGAATTTAGAACGATGAAATTTGAATGAAATGGGAGAATGACCCATATACTCTGCTCTTATGAGCGCTTTAGCTTGAAAGTCAGGAAATCGAATTTTCGAAGAACCGCGTCCTGTAATCCTCCTTACTATGGCTGTACCGGTAATCCTCCTTCTATTTCTTAGCTTTTCTATTTAGTCTTTTTAAAGCGTTTGAAATATAAACTTGTGAGTAGTGCCTTTATCAAAAAAAATTTATCTCTCAATGAAAAAGTGAAACTGATTGAGGAGCACGAAATGAAAAAAACATCGGTTAAAATTTTGTTAAAATTTTAGCTGAAAAATATCAAATCGGGTAAACACAAGTTTATGAAACTATTAAAAATAAGAATAAAATTAAAGATCAGTGGTTAAATGGAACAGCAGACCAGTCAAAACGGGCCAAAAAAGTTGGCTCAAATGAAGAAATTAATGAAGCTGTTTGGGAATGGTTCGTAAGTGCCCGAGCGAGAGGAATGCCGATTTCTGGACCCATGATTCAAGCAGAAGCTTTGGAAGTAGCCCAAAAAATAGGTAAAGTGGATCTTAAAGCATCATCTGGATGGTTTGACAGCTTCAGAAAAAGGCACATGATAGTTTTAAATATAATTTCTGGAGAATCAAAAGATCCTAATATGACGTTATCCTAATGTGTATGAAAAAATCACTACGTAATTACGTATTTTCTATTTTTAATAAATGCTTATCTTAAAAATGTTATTTTTTTATTATTCTTTTTTAACGTATTTATGTATTTTCTAATTTAATAAATTCTTATCTTGTTTTATTGAATTGCTTAAACAAAAAAATAGTTACAGATGCTTATTTTTCATACTTTCCAGCATAACCTGTCTATAACGGAAACCTGTCAAAACGGAAAAAAATTTTGCCAAAGTAAAATATATTTATAATAAATATGAATAGTTTAAGAAATATTTTCAACAGAATTAAAACATAATGAAAACGTCATTAAAGACAGCCCTCATTCTATCGCAGGTTGAAATCAGAACGAAGAAGATATTCCAGGATAAGGAATACTGTTGTTGAATACTGATAGTACGTGGGCCAGACCCCCCTACCGTGCACCCCCCCCCCCACATCCCTATAAATTGCATATCGTTGTGTTCCTTGTGATAAAAGATTAAGAAAAAGCCAATGTTCCCAGAAAAAAAAGTGGCCGCACTAACCGAAAATGGCGTTCAAACATGGCGGAATGACGACTTTGATTTTAGTTAGTTTTTTTATTACTGACATTCACCATTATGCTTAATTTCGCCATAACTGGTATTTTATTAAAGCTAGATAGTTCTAGATTCAGAATAAATAAACAAACGTTCTAAAATAATTAGTCTTGACAACATAAAATACATTTAAAGTCAATTTTTTCAAGTCTCTCGCGTAAAAGTTAAAATTCCAAGTTAATTTGTGATTTAACGGCCATCGTTAACGAAAAACACTCTGAAATAAAATATCTGGAGCAATTGTTCTTCTTTAAAAATCAGTGGTCAAATTTCAAAAAATATCAACTAGTTTCATAGAAAACGGACCTACAAGGCGAAAAGGCGCCGGTGACTCGGGCGCATCCAGTCCTCTGCCACATCGTTCAGTTCTCATACATCATATAATTACAGCGGGTTTACGATATTATTTTGAATGTATAATCAAGCCTATGTAATTGCAAGTTTTAATTTAGAGAAATAATTAATATAACATTTTTTTTTTTTTTTTTTTTTTTTTTTTTTTTTTTTTTTTTTTTTTTTTTTTTTTTTAAATCTGATTAATAAAGGATATAAATCTGCTAAATAATAATGAATTAGTCGCAGATTGCACATTATCTAAACCTCACTTATATTGACATAAACTGGTTATCTTGAAATTAAATAATAATGTTCTAATAGTAGTAGTTGAGTTACAGACACTGGCTTCTGATCATTCATGAAATTTGCAATAAATGCATTTTAGCAAAGTATTCATTATTTACAGATTTTAAAAAAATGAAAATGAAAAAGATAAATAAAAAGTTCTGTTTGTTCGTTGATATGTAGAAATAATTGGTAATACAATTTAGGAAGTATATACATAACACAATTTAATAGCTCACAACAATTAATGAATAAGATGTATATATATATATATATATATATATGTATATATATATATATATATATATATATATATACATATTATGATTAATTTAAAATTAAACCACTACTGGAGAGGAAAACCAATTAAAACATGTAAGTATTCATGCATCTAATGATCTATAATCCACGATGTTGTGGCCTTTTTTCGGTTTCTGGCATATAACTACACATCAAAAAGTTTACTTTCTCTTTTTTTCTAAAAAAGGGTATACTAATACAAATAAAATGATATATTTGGAGTGGTAATCGGATTAGTTATTTAACCAAATTCGAACATGAAAGATCGGTAATTTTTATCATTTTGATGAAAACTCACGTTCCAACGCTTATAACTCGACAATATGTGCTCTAAATGAAAAATGTTACAGATAAAAGTTTTAGGACATAAAATTTAGCATAAAATAAGCCCATCTATTTTAAAATTAATTTATTCCTGCGTAGAGATACAAATGAAAAATTGAAAGTATTTGTAGCGCTTTCTTCATTCTTTTAACTACATCTTCATTCCTTCATACATCTACATGTCAAAAAGTGTACTTTCTCCTTTTTTCAAAAAAAAGGGTATACTAATACAAATAAAATGAAATATTTGGAATGGAAATCGGATTAGTTATTTAGCCAAATTTGAACTTGAAAGATCGGTAATTTTTACCATTTTGGTAGAAACTCATGTTCCAACGCCTACAACTTGACAATATGTACTCTAAATGAAAAATGTTACAGATAAAAGTTTTAGAACATTAAATTTAGCATAAAATAAGCCCACCTGAATAGTTAGTTCTGTCAATATTATATCATATCCCCTTAGTTTTCACAAAAAGAAGGAATCAAGCGCTACGAATACTTTCACGTTTTCATTTGTATCTCTACCTAGTAATAAGTTAATTTAAAAATAAATGGGCATGTTTTATACTAAATTTAATGTTCTAAAACTTTTATCTGTAACATTTTTCATTTAGAGTTCATATTATCGAGTTATAGGCGTTGGAATATGAGTTTTTACCAAAATGGTAAAAATTACCGATCTTTGATGTCCGGATTCGGCTAAATAACTAATCCGATTTCCACTCCAAATATTTCATTTTATTTGTATTAGTATACCCTTTTTTCGAAAAAAGGAGAAAGTAAACTTTTTGATATGTAGATATAGGAAGGAATGAAGATGTAGCTAAAAGTATGAAGTAAGCGCTACAAATACTTTCACTTTTTCATTTGTACCTCTACGCAGGAATAAATTAATTTAAAAATAAATGGGCTTATTTTATGCTATATTTAATGTCCTAAAACTTTTATCTGGGACATTTTTCATTTAGAGTACATATTGTCGAGTTATAGGCGTTGGAACATGAGTTTTCATCAAAATGATAAAAAATACCGATCTTTCATGTTCGAATTTGGTTAAAAAACTAATCCGATTACCACTCCAAATATTTCATTTTATTTGTATTAGTATACCCTTTTTTATAAAAAAAGAGAAAGTAAACTTTTTGATGTGTAGTTATATGCCAGAAACCGAAAAAGGCCACAACTTCGTGGATTATAGATCATTAGATGCATGAATACTTACATGTTTTAATTGGTTTTCCTCTCAAGTAGTGGTTTAATTTTAAATTAATCTTAATATGTATATATATATGTATATATATATATATATGTATATATATATATATATATATATATATATATATATATATATATATATACACAAACACATCGTGTAACTATTAATTCATTAAATGTTGTGAGCTATTAAATTGTGTTATGTATATACTTCCTAAATTGTATTACGAATAATTTCTACATATCAACGAACAAACAGAACTTTTTATTTATATTTTTTATTTGGGTTGTTTTTAAATCTGTAAATAATCAATACTTTGCAAAAATGCATTTATTTCAAATTTCACGAATGATCAGAAGCCAGTGTCAGTAACCCAACTACTACCATGAGAACATTATTATTTAATTTCAAGATAACCAGTTTATGTCAATATAAGTGAGGTTTAGATAATGTGCAATCTGCGACTAATTCATTATTATTTAGCAGATTTATATCCTTTATTAATCAGATTTAAAAAAAAAAAAAAAAAATGTTATATTAATTATTTCTCTAAATTAAAACTTGCAATCACATAGGCTTGATTATACATTCAAAATAATATCGTAAACCCGCTGTAATTATATGATGTATGAGAACTGAACGATGTGGCAGAGGACTGGATGCGCCCGAGTCACCGGCGCCTTTTCGCCTTGTAGGTCCGTTTTCTATGAAACTAGTTGATATTTTTTGAAATTTGACCACTGATTTTTAAAGAAGAACAATTGCTCCAGATATTTTATTTCAGAGTGTTTTTCGTTAACGATGGCCGTTAAATCACAAATTAACTTGGAATTTTAACTTTTACGCGAGAGACTTGAAAAAATTGACTTTAAATGTATTTTATGTTGTCAAGACTAATTATTTTAGAACGTTTGTTTATTTATTCTGAATCTAGAACTATCTAGCTTTAATAAAATACCAGTTATGGCGAAATTAAGCATAATGGTGAATGTCAGTAATAAAAAAACTAACTAAAATCACAGTCGTCATTCCGCCATGTTTGAACGCCATTTTCGGTTAGTGCGGCCACTTTTTTTTTCTGGGAACATTGGCTTTTTCTTAATCTTTTATCACAAGGAACACAACGATATGCAATTTATAGGGATGTGGGGGGGGTGCACGGTAGGGGGGTCTGGCCCACCGTGTATGAGTACTGCTTGCAGGCAGCTCGACCCGGTAAACAGTCGTCAAACGTAAACATCATATTAAGAAAATCTTTAATTTCAGTCAAAAACATTTACTTTATTTCAATAGCCTACTTTTGGAACTAAACATTTAGATCTTAATTAGTGTTACGTGATGAAACGCGAGGGGTTATACAAAGACTGGTAGTAGTAATATCAAGGCTTAACGATCCCGAAGGTTGGATGCTGACATACTTGCTCCCCACACACCACCGTCCATCTAGACCCAACTTCGTCCGATCAGCCCTAATGCGATCCTCCCACCTCCATCTCGGCCTACCCCTCGGACGAGTCCCAGTCGGCACAGCGCTTAATAATCTGTTAGTCATCCGTTCACTATCGAGTTTCCCAATTTTCCGCCGCGCTGCTATCAACTCTTTTTTAATTACCGTATACAGTTCACTCAGTTTAGCGTTCTGTGCGCCTCCGGTAGATTCGTCTATCTTCGGACTAAACATTCAAGGCAATACTTCATTTTCAATTAAAGTCGGCCACTGCTCATCTTTCAATGTCAACGCCACATTTCACATCCATAAAGAACCATAAAAAGCATAATAGGTTTTTACAATCCTAATTTTTAAATTTCGGGACTGAAGGCGCGAGGCTAGGCAATTTCGCGACTGGTTCTAGTTGTAGGCTGTTAAAATAAAGAATGAGTTTTTTGACTCGAAATTCCTGACCATCGATCATCCCAGAAGAATCTTAAAGAAAACAATTGACCATTTTCCATCTATAAATATAAATTATTGAAGAATTATTCTCAATAGAATTAAAATCCAATAAAAACGTCATTAAGGAAGGTTGAGGCTCTTCAGCCCTAATTCCATTATTCAATTCTACATGGAAGGTAGACGTCAGAAAGCCACCCACTGAGTAATTGTGTTTCCCCATTGTTTGTGTTGATTAACATATTTTCAATACTACAAGCCTTATATGAGCTTGTTCATTGAAGATAGAAAAAATAACGAGATATAATTCTTACAATGCACGAATGTCAAAGGACCTGTTTCAATGATCTCAAGTATGAATAATTTATATTCTGAAAATTTCTAGCTTATAGAAGTAGGATCTGAAGATTTTATGTAATTATAATAAAATATGTTTAAATTAAATAATTATGTTTGACAAACAAACAAACAAATCTTGTGGTTAGACACTTCAATTAATTTTATATTAATTTTAAATATTTTATTTTTGAAGATAAAAGATTGGTCTCGGCCCAAGGGTCAAACCCATAGCGTACCGCGCATGTCAAGTGGGAGACCCGAGTTCGACTCCCGATCTTTTCTCTTCAAAAATAGAATATTTGAAATTTAAAAAAAAAAAAAATGTGAGTATTTATTTTGCGTAATGTTTTTTAAAGAAAAAAGAAAGAAAGAAATCAACTTTATTCTGGGATATGTAGTCCCCTGAGAATAACAAAACATGTTCAGTTACTGAGCCATTTGTCTGGCTAGTTGAATAGAAAAATGGATAAAATATTTAAGAATAAAAGAATAAATTAAAAATATAAATAAACTTTAAAAGCAAAATAAAAGACAGTATTAAAAGAACTTTGGATGTTGAAAACAAAGATTATTCACCTTCTAAACTTAGAGCTTGGAAAATTATAATAAAAATCAAAAAAAGTGTTAGTTTCACTATTTTACATGATTACGGAAGATTGATGATTAGGGAGTTGGAGAAATTATTCGGTTTTAAAGGAAGTAAGGGATGATTTTTTTCGTTTTGATGATTTTTTCGTTAAATTTTATTTATTTAAAATTAGATCAAATATGGAAAAGTACACAAAAATCGTAAAACAAAAAATACTATTTAAAATGTATTTTATCAACAATTACTTAAAGCAAGTTATAAAAAATAAATAAGTTAATACTGTTGAGAAAAATGAGTAAGCAAAAGAAGCTTTTAATCAGAATCCGCGGTAACCTTTTTCATTAAAACACGATTTTCCAACAAAATGAACATTATTTATTGATTTTGATAATAGGTTTTTGCAAAAGACAACCGATTTTATCTTCAAATATATCATTCTATTTGGAATAGTATAACATTTTATGGTAAAGAGAAAGCACTATTGTCTAGTAATTTATGGCAAGCGGATCAATTTTTCACAAACTTGAAAAAAAAGTCTAAAAATTTCGGGGAATTCAGGCCATTAAGCACTACGAATACTTTCACGGTTTAATTAGTTTCTCTACATTGGAATTGAAAATAATAAAAAAAGGAAGAACCCCTGACCAAACCCTATTTTAAATAATCAGATTATACATTACACTAACTGACTTTTACACTTTTAAGTTGAACAAGGGATTTACTATATACTGTGTCTCTTCGTAATTTAGCATTCCACGTCAAATGTAACCTTTCCCAAGTCGATTGTATAATTTCCTGTTGTTCAGAATTTCGATTGTGTTACCTAGGTATAATTTCAATTATAACATCAATAAACAAAAATAATAATTTTATGACTAGGAAGTAATCAAGCTTATCATTAGAAATTGCCCATTACACCAAAAAAGATATCGAATTCTTTCTATAATAAACTTCATCTATTTTTTTTTAACACATTTAATAAACGAAATAGTTCAGGGTTTTCTCTAAATAATCAAACGATATATTATTAATAAACATTATAGGATAATAATATTTTATTACGATGAAAATATAAATTGGTCAAGGAAGAGGAGCCTGAAGTTTTAAACAATTAAAACAAACGATATTAAGTTAATTATTGCGGTCTTTTGTAACCCTAATACTGTATTTTATTACAAATTTATTTAAAATATGGGTTAGAGACTTTGAAATTATAAAGGAAAGTAATTTGGATCTTCGTCTCTACTACTGTTTATTATATTTTGTATATTACAAACATTTCGACCTCCAGGGCCGTCTTCAGTGTTTCTTTAATTACTGCATCATCCTAATCATATTACTGCTTTCCTTTATACTGTATTTTATTTTATAAAAAATGCTACAATAATATTCAATTTAAAAAATAAAATATTTGTTTTTATTTCTATTATTATCATTATTATATTTATTATTAGGACTGAGGTGTGATCCTGCTTCTATAACTATAGTTTCGAATAACAAAATAACATATTTTGGATTAAATTCAATTTTATTTATCTCATCAGATAATCTCTTAAAATAAGGCGCATTTACTAACTTCGACACACTTACCTAATACTGTAATCATAGATTCCACGGTAAAAGATGATAACGGCCCGACGGTCTATATTGTAAAGGATCTATCCTAGTAACGCTGCGTCAGAAACCAATTAGAGCTCATAGTATAATTCAAGATGGACTTTCCCTTAAGTTCCTAAAGAATTTATTCTTCATGCCTTAAATTATGTCTAATACAGTACAAGAGATTCCCTACTACCCTCATCCTATGAGAATCCTAGCCCCAACGAAGATAATAAAAAATAAATTGGAAATCTATTTATAAGTCTCATATTTCCTACCACGTGGAAAGGAATCCCGAAATTTAAATTTGTATTAAAACATTAGTCATATATCAGTAAAAATAAAATAACGAAGGTTGATGGCAAACGAAATCTAATGAATATGAGTTTTCAGCCGTACCATAAAGTTTAACTTATTTACTTTATCATCACTAGTACATTATTTATTTTAAACTCTGAAAGCGAAAACTAGAAATATGTTAAAAAAAACAGTGAGTTTCTGTGACATTGGGAAATTGGAAAGATCCTACATATTCCTACAAGGAAAAACATTTAAATAACAGTTTTTTATTTACTTATTGAAATTTACAGCTCTAGAGTACTAATCAAAATTAAACAAATGAATGTGATCGAAGAACTTAAATAAGGGCATAAATAGGCTTGGAGAGAAACTTACTATTGTTAGGAGTCAAATAATGCTTAGATGGTCAGAAATGTGGGAGGATTATCCGTCATAGAGGAGGAAGCTAGGCTGAAAAAAAAAGGGTCCCGAATTTATTATTAAAAGATAGATAATCATTACAATAGGAGTGATAATGACCGAATTTCGCGCATTGAAATTTTACTATCTCCATTAAAAAATATTTTAAGTTAAACTTTATCACATTTTATTACACATTTTTTTTTTTAAATGCGTAAACTATTTAAGCATTATAAAATAATGTATAAATTATTTATTAATCTTATTTATTTAATACTATTTATTATTTATTGGTAAACTATTTATAAATGTATACACTACTTATTTATACATTATAATATAATACAGATATTACCATTATATCATACCACACCAAAACACGGAATAATATATCTATAAATAGGTAGTAGAAGCTTATTCACAACAGTAACTTTGTGAAGCGTGGAAATGCATAAGGGTCTAATTGTAAGTGCCAAAAAAATAAGTTTTTTTTCCAAATTGTTATATGTGCCAAAGCCAGTCTTCAGAAATGGATATAAGTAATGTTTTGTTGTTAGAAAAGAGATCATTGAACGTATGAAAGATGGCATGTTTGTAGTTCACCCTAGAGGGTAAAAGTCACATCATTTCTGGAAAAATTTCCTAAGGCACTTATACCCTTATGCCTTTCCACGCTTCAACTGTGAACAGGCTCTTTTTTAAATGCAAAAAACAATAGAAATAATGTTTTATAAGAAAGATAAATTTGTGAAATGGCCGTTATGAACCCGTTTCTTGAAGATATATTTCAAACTAAAAAAGATATTTAAATAATTTCATCAGAAGAGAAAAGATTGGTGACGGCCGAGAGAGGATTGTCTAGTCACCGGTTACTACAATCCAATGTGGTGAGACCTGGCGAGTGGGATCATTGAAGGGAAAGGATTGACACCAACGGGATTGAGCCCACAGTTTGCTCAGTGGTAGGAGCACTGCAACGGACCTGGGTTCAATTCCAGGATGTGGCCAATCTTTTCTTTTCTAATAAAATCATTTATTTATTTATTAAATAAATAAATAATAAAATCATTTAAAAATTATAAATAATTCTTCAAAAATAATAACAAAACTAATTTTCTACAATAAAAAAGATTTTATATCTTATCATTTTTAGCGCTATGCTTTTTAATACCGTAAAAATATTATATATCAATGTGCCTTCGCTTGAAACTAAGCATTTATTGCGATTTTTATAAAAAATGAGTTCAATAAAACCATTTAAATTAATATTAAATTTTGAACTGTTCCCAGACATTGAAACCCAGCGGACGCCTCCTTTTAACACCTTATGAGGTATATAGAAGAATATGTTCTTTCCGAATAAAAATAGACACAGAGGTAAGTCGAGTAATTAAACTTATTCCATTTCCTCCAATACAGTTCCGGTCCAATATGGTGTGTTTGAGAAACACTTCTTAGGCAGGAAAGATTGGCAGATCGATGAACGGGGCTGCCAAGAAGTAGAGGATCCGAGGTAGGCGTACCACAACATTCTAATTAAAATCACTTTTGTTACCCCCTGAAGCCAATATTGACGGACTCTAATTGGCAAGGGTACCTCCATCTTTTGTTTCGGCATAACTTCGCCGACAGGTGCTACCCCCTCCCCCAACACCCACCCCCAGCTTTTCCTTTAGTCATTATTCAAGGGCTGGTGAATAAATCCTCCTGTTTGCCCTTAAATAAAGGCTAACTCCCTCTCCACTCTCCCGTTGGTTCTGGGCGGTATTATAGCCACAGATTGGAGTGAGAAATGGTATTTATTTAATACAGCACCTCGCTAAAACAAGTAGTAGTAGTTATATAGTAGTTCACAAAAGTCCATTTCGATTTATGACTTGCAAATCAGTATTCGAGGAAAACTCAACAAAAGATAGCAAGCAGAATTTCTTATCCAGGGAACTGATGATTATTTAACCTATGTTGATGAAAAAGTTTTGGATGGAGGTGTGTAGGGAGCAAATAGTGGTATCGTCGTCGACCCTTCGGGTTCGGAAAGCCATTATTTATTTATTTTTATTTTTATTAATCAAAAACTTTAAAGCGACTTTTACCTGAAGAGAAAAGATTGACCCCTGCCGGAAATCAAACCCGTATCTCTGCATCACCCGCTGGACAAATATCCAAATAATAGGATCTAATTGCGGACTGGCAGGGTTGAAAATTATATGTCATGTATAGAAGTTCAGATTTTTTTTTTTTATAATTACTAAATAATTGTTATCTGAAGAAAAAATACGGGTCTCTTCTTCACCGTTGCAGGTAGCTCTCTTCAATGAGTTAACTTGTAAATGAGTAATCATCGAGTTAAGTGTTGGTCCTGTCTCAGAGTTTACATCTCAAAATTTTACCTTCGACTCGCTAAATTGCAGAAATTTGAGCCGAAGGCTGGATGATAGGACCTAATAGCGGACTGTAATAGTTAATAATTTTATACATACATCAAATAAAGTTAAGATAATATTTTCGAAAATTTTCAATTCCATTTGCTGATTCATTTTCAAATAAAAGGTTTCACACTTATTTTTGATCTTTGCATAGATGATGATCAACCTTAGTTGGGATAAACGATCAAAAAATCTTATACACCGATTGTTGTAATAGGATTGCGTTAAATAATTAAACCAACGAAGGAGCCGGAAGAAAAATTAATTTTGCCGCACTCGGAAAATCATCTTTGTCTGCATTTAGCAACATCACTCAAGAAATAATTTCAGGGAGATAAAAATGGATTGGTATTATTTGGTCCTGTTCGACGAGTAATCAGTGTTGAGATTTGTAAACATGGGAGTATTGGGCTAAAGCTAAGATGGTTAGATTGTTGTGACCACGTAGATCTTCCGAAGTGCTGAAACTGATTCACCGACTCTGTACATCCGCCAGCCCGATCTTTACACCCCGCTAAACGATAAGGTCACCCGAGCAGGGCTCCAAACTGAGCAGGACTTATTTACGACATTCGAAACGGACATTATTTTCAATTAGGAAGGACAGCCCGCATTTCGGGAATCAGAGCATCCACCCCCCGCGTCACTAATGACCGATCGGGGTGATAACGCGAAGGCTTTGATTTATGGTGACATCCAGATTGGGATGATCCAGAAAAGGATCTGTGGTAAGTACAATCAGATATATGCCGCTCTTTGAAAAAATTTAGCTAAAATTCCCTGATTAGAGCTTTTGAAAAATATCGATTGTATCGATAATTTAAATTTTATTTATTGAAAAATAAATAAAAGCCTAGGCAATCTGGTACTGCATTTGCAACAAATTGGTGACCGTCACTGAGTAGGAGAAGACCTCAATATTACATAGTAGAGAAGACCTGAAAGATTACATAGTACATATAAGCAATAGTACATTTACTTCTAACTTTAATACAATAGGAGTGTCTAGGAAATAAGTTTGAGCATCCCTACGATAATCTTTATAAGCATTTATAATGTTACCATACTAACATTATAAATACTACTATACTAACTATACTAAATGGGCCAGACTCAATGGCTACATGTGTAGCATTAAAGCCAATAAACCTTAATAGTTGTAAAATAGTAGTAATAATGTTACCAAACCGCACAAATCCTGAAAAAATTATGTTATATCTACGTTAAATGAATTCTAAAACCTGCAGGGAGAAATCATATCGCTGAAACATGAAAGCAGTTTTTCGATTCTGAGACCAAGCATTTATATTTTCTTTTTTGGAAAGAATATCTACGGAAGAAGGAAAATGGTCGATCGCTTGACAAAAAATATAAATTTTCAAAAAATAATGTATACTTCTACTTATCATACAAAAAATAAATTTAAAAAACCATCACATATAAATTAAAGAACCAAGATGACAAGAGTTCCATAAGAGACATAACCTATCCGAACCAGGGAGTGATGTATTATGGATGATCGAAACTTTATCTACTGATCCGGCTTACTTATTCTTGTGGTACTATTTTAACTACTGATTAATTTATATGATACATGATAATAGTTACTACTTTCTACTACATACTAGTATTATTAAGTACATTATAAATTATGGAGAAACAATATCAGTCACTTAATTAAGTTTAGTAATTATTTTTAAGCAAATATAAAGGTATAAAACTGCTTGATTTGATGAAAAAAAAATCCATTATATCTAATATCAATGAAATTCGCAACATTAAAGTCGTTAAACCAATTTTTAGCATTGTATACCATTAATAGGTAATGGTATAAATAAGTAAGAGGCTATTCATTTTTAAGTTAGGTGACAGCAATAACTTACTCCTCCAATCACGAAACACCAATTGTCTTTTAGTAAATAATTCAAATGACAAATTCTAAAGTTCCACGTCATTCATTTATTTCATTTTAAATAAACTTGGATTTTAAGCAATCCCGGTTCTATTTTTTTGTATTAATCTCAATATCTTAATAGTAAAATTAAGCCGAAGTTTGGGTACCTGTATAGGTATATTATCTCCATCCAATGAAATAGGCTCTATACCACCAAACTCTAGCATGGCTACCTCCGCGCAAACCAACCATCGTGAGGTCAGCATTTGCAGAATCTACGAAATCTAACATAGATATTTTGCTATTTCAAATCTGGGTGCGTCTTGATCACAAAACCATTAACACAGTTGGCAATTTTGATAAGTGTATGGCTCCCAATCAGCATTCAATGGAATATCCCATAGCGTGAAGCAGTATGTTTGAACAGGCACAGTTTAAAGGCCCTTAGCATCTTTATTTAAATGTTCCGTGAATACCATGATATCCCCATTCAATGCGGAAGCCCAAATAATTATATCCTGCGCAAACCTGTGGATTTGGGAGTAGTCGAAGGGCGTCTTGAGGTATATCATTGAAGTACCATAGGAAAGCATTGGTCCAAGTACAGACCCCTGGTGGACGCCTTCACAGTTCTTAAACCGTTCTGATTAATTGCTTTATGTCTTCCCAATAATTTTTCTTATTATTCTCGTCATATCGTCATGTTATTCAAAAACCGAAATTCGTTAACAATATTTTATGATCGACAGCCTCGAAAGCCCTTTCAAAAACTACAAAACATATAATAATCTACCATAATCTACATGGCTTCTCGGATATTCGTCGGATCCGTTGCAAAATGATAACAAGCAGTGGTAACACCCCCAATGTGATTTGTATATTTAAGTCATATTATATCGTGACTTTTCGAACCTAGTCTGTTTTTTATCTTCAGGCGAAAATAATTACATTTCATAATTCTTTATAGATTGACTTCTTCAAGTAAGCTTCTACTTGGAGCCTACTACTATACATATTAATAGTAAGATATAAATCTCCCCACAATTTCACTTATTATTACTACTAATATGGATAATAGCAAACTGAAAGTAGAAGTCAACTTATAGAAGACAACTTACAAAGCATCATTTTCACTCATCATTACTAATGATTTACTCTATACCACTTCAATGATTTCATGCAAACTGAAATGAAACAAAATTCGTTTCTTGGTATCGAAATTATTCGTTGGTTCTAACGAATATAAGTGTATTCCTTCCTACTTGAATACAGAGCTTACTTGATTTTTCATTGATGCATACGTTTCAAAAAATGATGCAAGTAATGACGCATACGTTTTTAACGTAACTATGCGTTACTTTAAAAAATAAAATGTCTAAATTGTTTTTTGTTTTTTTGTTTAACGATTTATATAAAATCTAGCTTTTTTTAAGTTGATTATTTTATCTACATCCATTACCTTGCCCATTAAAGATAATACAATTGAAAAATGTTTTATCATATAAGTGATTTCAGTAAAAACCAGAAATAGATGTGATATGAAGGAAATGTTCTTAGATTACAAGCTGTCATATCTGTCACCAACGTGGTCCGCCCGTCACTCATATCAACCAATATCTCTTCACTGTCTACTCTCACAGCCTTATCTACAATTTTTTAACGTGTCAGAGAGCCCCCAGATAGTCCCATTCCACGCACCTGGTTGATAACTTAATAAAAGTAAATTTTCAGGAGCTCATATTCGAAAACGATCTAGTTTGAAAAGAAACAGAGCGCCTGAGCGCAATGAGGTACTAAAAATAAACGGGAAAGAGGAGAGTTAATAAAACATCTGAATGACAGTCTATTTGTGGTCCCAGGAAGCCCGCCTCTTTAGAACCATTACAGCTGTGGCAGTTTTGAAATTCTTTCTCTCGTTGAGAAGAAATTAAAGTTTAATTTTAGAATATATTTCATAAAGAGGGTGGATCGAGAAGAATTCTAATAATCCATAACGGAAAACGTCTCTTGTTCGATACACTGTACCTATACCCTTTTCTTTGCAATAGCCTTCACATTATTGGAAAGGAAAATCCGGGTTTATTAATTTGCAGAATTCTTTTTAAATTTAATTTATTGAAATTTACAACTGTACATTAAAATAAATCCAGCAAATATGTTGGCTATGAAATAAAGGAAAATAATGAGTGCCATATAAAGGCATTTAAGAGAAAAAATCTGGTGCGTGCTCGCAACACACAACTTTCACTTACCAACTTACTTAGATTACAAATTAATGCGTTTTGTTAATTGCCACTTATCAAATGAACATAACAGTTTAATTATAACGCATTGGTTTGTCATTAAAGGCGTACGGCGCATGCGTGAGCTCAAGGTGTTTCATGAGTTGGCGGAATATTTTTCTTTTTTTCTCCTGTATATGTTTACTTGATTCTCTTCATATATCATATTTAGCCGTTTCTTATTTTTAGGCGTAACGAGAGACAGTTAATTTCTCCATGTAAACAAAAACAATGGTACTTTATAAGAAAGAAACAAACAAACAAAAAAGCCCCCCCCCCAAAAAAAAGCCCCCTCAGAACATTTTATAATGATAAAGCTTACCTGATATTAAAGAAAATCTAATTTTCATTAAACATGACGAATTTGATAAAAATCGTTAAAGCCGTTTTTGAAATAATCGAAAAAAAGGTAAAAATTGGAAAAAAGTCATGAAATAAAGTGCCCCCTCAGTTGGACCAATTTTGATGAAATGTTGGCTTTTACATATTTGGTATATACATACATCAAATACCCAGTTTCTTTAAAATCGTTAAAGCCGTTTTTGAATAAATAACAAATATGTACCTGTGAAATTGGTACAAAATTTATTAAGTAAAGTCCCCCCTCCGGTTGATCAATTTTGATGAAATTTTTACAGTCGTATCTCGGGCATATACATACAACATATACCCAGTTTAATCAAAATCGTTAAAGTCGTTTTCGAGTAAATAAAAAAAACACGTGAAAATGATACAAAATTTATTAAGTAAAGTCCCCCCTCCGGTATATCAATTTTGATGAAATTTTTACAGTCCTATCACAGGCATATAAATAGATCAAATACTCAGTTTAATCAAAATCGTTAGAGCCATTTTTGAGAAAATCGAAAAAAACGTAAAAAGTTATTATATAAAGTACCCCCTCCCTTTGAGCAATTTTGATGAAATTTTCGCTGTCACATCGCGGGCATATACCTACACTAAATTCCCAATTTCAGGTTCCCACAGTTTATAGTTTTTGAGCTAGTCTGTTCACACACACACACACAGACACACACACACACACACACACACACAGACCATTTTGCGGGACTTGGTTATTTCGACTCAGGGGGTCCCAAAACGTGTATTTCCGTTGAAAACCGGAAGTCGAAAATTTTCACGATCGCAATACTTCCACTTACTATATATTTCATATATAGGTAAGTGAAAGTAAAAATAGGTAGAACTCGAACAGTATGACTTTTAACTTAGATTTATTAACAGTATTTTTAATAAGTATGTTTTATTTAGTATGTTTAATATCTTCTATTCAGGCGCTTAGGATGCTTGTCAGAAATAGGGGAAGAAGCGAGATTGGATGCCAGTGGGTTCTGATAGTTCAGGAGCTTATTATGAAAGGTCTGATGCCTCGATCAGGTCAAATCGGAGACAAATAGAACGTTAAGGTCATAGTAGATGATTTGATTCGTAAAAAAATAAGGATTTTACGAAGGATATTTAATTTTAAGAACGTTTCGAGTTACGCCGTATATTGAGGCAAAAATATAATAAAAAAAAGCCTTATATGCTCAATATATTTTTGCTTCAATATAAGTTCAATATACGGCGTAACTCGAAACGTCCCTACAATCATGAATCCTTCGTAAAATTATTTTGTAACCAATCAAATCATCTCCAATGACCTTAACGTTCTATTGGTTTCGATTCTCTTTCCAGGCAAAACCTCGAACCTGATATGACCAGTGCAGAACCTGGAAAGAGAATTCAGCAGGTGGGATCTACAAATTAATTCCGATAAGACCGAATACCTGGAAGTAAACAGTAATAGGGTAGCGGACCTTCAGGTTAATGGGAAGGTCTGCAATAGGGAAAACTCCTTTACACAAACCTGGGGTCAATAATACATGAAAATAACCATCAGAACCCCAAGCTAGAGGAAGAATGGGCCTTGCAAGAGAGTTGACTAGAGTGTTGCACCCAGTTCTTTGGAACACGGTCATCTCAACAGAAAAAAAAATAAGAATTTTTAGAGTATCTTTGAACCATCCCTCAGGTACGCCGCAGAGACCTTGACACAACCCAGGACTATACTCTAAATTAGAAGCGGCAGGGATAGATTTCTTGAGGAAACGCTTAAGGATTACCCGCTGGAAAGATTCTGGAATGCGGATATTCGGAGCCGGATTGGGTTGACCGAAGGAGTTGAGTAGAGGAACAGGGAGGAACAGAGTGCGATGGTATTGGCACTGCCAGCGGATGCCAGGACGTAGGTGGCCTAAGAGACTTCTGCTGTAGGAAGAGGAAGACCCCGAACCCGGTAAAGGGACTGCGTGGAGGAGGAGATGGCCAGTAGGGGGATTGAGGAAGGGGACTGGCTAGATAGAGAAAAGTGGAGGGACGCTCTGGCTTTAATAGGCAACCCATCGAGGGGCAAGACCTGCAAAAGAAAAAATTAAAGTAAAATATAAGGCATCTATTCACTCAGAGAAAACGAAAAATGTATATACATAAGATGTAATATAATAATGAAAAATGTATATACATATGCAAAGGGAAAACAAATGTTTTTACAAACAGAAAGAAAAAATCTACTTAAACATTTACTTTAGTAAATATTAAATATGAGTTTGTATAAGACAAATATAAATTAAACTAAGGCATATATAAGTAAATATTATTAAAACCAGCTCATCCAAATATCTGGCTTGGCCAGATCCAAGGTCTTTATAGATAATTTTATTTGTGACAAAATTAGGATCATTAAGGATTTGGCGATGAATTTGGGATTGTGAGGATAGGATGCGAGAAGAATTTGGTGGAGCCCCAAAGCACCATTCCATAATTCCAAATAGGTCTAACACATAGAATTATAAATAAAGCAATATCTTATCGTTTCAATCTTGTATGAAGATTTCAGGTTAAATATTCGTGGAGTTGGATTCCTAATAAGGGGATCGGTTTAACAGGGGAAAGTGGATAATTATCGTAGGATTCTGTTGGACAAGTGGTTGTAGGTTTACAACGAAAAACTGTTTAAATGATGAAAAAAAGTTGAAAGTTACAAAACTAAAAAACGAATCGGCCTACTGCAGATATTCTCATCATCATCTATCTTAGAAACAGTAATTTTCTAAGGATCTATATTTTCGGAAAGTTTAAGATAGTTCTCGTATATCTAAATAGCTTTCAAACTGAGCAGATGTGAATTGCAACTTCTGTTTTTTCATTTTTTTTTTTTTCCATCCTTTAATAGAGTAAATTTGCATTTACTTTTATAAGTTTGTACATAAATAATATTTATTTTTTTCAGTGGCTAAAGGATACATGGAGACAGAAGCAGAGCGACAGCCAGATCGACTCAAGAGTCCCACTGACGTGTAGTGTTGAACAGCTGTAAGGTAGCGTGCGGCGCCAGTGTTGATAACATCACAGTCATAACTGAACCCGATAGTAAACGCCATACCCCTGTCAACTAGCCATACCTGTTCCTAATGTACCTATTATTCGATAACTACTATTTTGCATCTCAACAATACCGGAATTGAATAAGATATATAAAATAACCAAGAAAACAAACTATCAGCACCATAAATAATAAGTTGAATTCTTTATTTATTGTTTTAGCCTCTACCTTAAAGGTTGATTGGCATTAATTTATTTCCTTGTCAATGTTTTTTGGTATTGAAATAAGGTGAGAATTATACCTTCTTCACCATTTAATATATCTTTCATACTTTTGCGAGTTTTATCTTTTCTCGTGCATCATTAGAATTAAGTAACAGATGAATTATACAGATGCACTTCTGGCTGGTGGGTGCTTCGAGAACTTCGAGTAGATATCAAAGCATAAATCCACCGTGTCTACTCAATATGTCTTCCTTTCTCGATTTCCTATTACATGTTACCTATTTGCTGCACTCTGGTTGAACTTCTGCAAGCTCTAACGGTTTGTTTATCCAGTTTCTTATTCGACTTTTTAGCTGATTCTTTCTCAATTTTTATAGCCAATCCTCATATGTGACTTAGCATATTTCAGTTATGTTTGCTGTTCATGCTCAGTTTGCTGGTTCTTTACTAGCCTAATTTGCAGCCTGGTTTGCTCGTCCATTTCCTATAATCCCACAATGGGACGGAACCCGAACTATTGATAAATGTTATTATAAGAATAAATGTTTTTTTTGTAAAACTTTTTGTAAAAACGATTTCCAGTTCTTTTTGGAGTTTTATTTATTATGAGTAATACATTACGTTACACGCATAAAGTAGCTAGGGGAACAAGCTGAGGAAAGAAGTAATAAAATTTGATTAATTTTAAACTTTAATCTCTAAAAGTTCCAATAAAATAATATGCAGAAAAAATAAATCCAGGAGAATAAAATTTAAATTAGTGAAATTTGCAAAATTATTAATCATCTCATTCGCTGATTGTCAGCACCTTGCTGACAGGTGCGAATCAATTATTGAAGTCAAAAAAAAAAAAAAAAAATTAATCAGCAATAATTAAAATTTGGGTAAATTCAAATAAATTAATAAATAACCTAAAGAAAAATAACTGAATTATGAATGTAAAGAATATGTAAACAGCTTAAAGAATTCCAAATCATCACTGGAAGTTTGGTTTCAAAACCGGTTACATCCAGTTTTTCTAACAATTTTTTTTCAAATAATTTTTTTTTTTTTTAAGAGGAAAGATGGTGCAGTGGTTAGCATCCGCGCATGTCACGCGGGAGACCCGGGTTCGACTCTCGGCGGAGCCAAATCTTTTCTCTTAAAAAAAAAAAATAAATAAATTATTTAAAAAAGGTGGTCACCCACAACTTAAGATTAGATTAATATAAAATAATTTTTTTTCAAGTTTTTAATGTTAAAAAAAATGTGTTTGTTTCAAAAAAGTCTAGATCCTTCGAAAATCAATACTAAAAGATTCCATTTCTTATCAAAAGAGGATCCAATTGATCCTTTTTTGATCAGTCCCGAAACATTGTTGAAAATGGATGTAGCAGGTTTTGAAACCGAACGCCTCAATTAATCGATTACTAGGATCGATTTATATATTTATTTTTGATCATACAAAATCTTTTTTTATTACAAAGGGCGTTGTTTTGTATTATTTTTAACTAACTTTGTTAGTTTTAACTTTTATTTTATTTTACGTTTTGACTAACTATTTTTTTGATTTGTGCTTGATCCAAACCTCATGAATGAAACCATGCTTAATACGTTCAATTACATACTAAATATCAATAGAATGGTGAAAAAACGTTCCTCAGCTTTAACAAAAAATTATCTTGATAAATTGCTTAACTCAGAGGTAGAGATATTTCCATGGTAAAATTTACAATGTATAAAATTCTTATGTCCCATAATAGGGTAAGCAATGGAATTTTTAGAGAAAAAACATCGTTTAAGGAATAAAACAAAATATAAATGATGGCATAAATAAAAATGTTTGGAGGAACCTGTAAATATCCAAAGAATCTAAGGATATATATTCCTATCTACTATCGAAATTCCAAATATCCTAAAACTACTTGGAGATAGGAATAAGAAAGCTTGTCTTTTTTCAACATAGTAGCTATATTTTAAGTTTTTCTTCCATCGATTCTTAAAGCATTTTCATTAGTTATTCAATAGAAAATTCAATTTATAATTTGTGGATTAAAAAAAAAAAAAAGAGATTGTTATGCAAACATTTAATGCCAATCTCATTATTATATTGATATTGGTAATAGCTTATTATTCAGGAAGTAGTTTGGTACAGTTGGAATCGTAAATAATGATTTCATAAAGTAAACAACTCCCCATTCGCGATGGAATAATAACGAAGGTAGTGGGGGAAACTCAGAAATTGGTTTCCATTAGTTGAGATATTCGAGCCCCCGTCGATCGTTACTCAGTCTCCTTATTATCCGTTAATTACAATGAAAATTCCGAGTTAAGAGCGTGTCATCGCTTATAGATTTGTTTGTGATTCGCAGGTATTCCTCGAAATCTGAACTAATTAGCACTTGATCGGTGTCTAAATGGGAGCAGAGAGCTCATGGCAAGGGCGTTGAGAAATAAGCAACCAAGGGAAAGTTTACAGCGTCATTATCTATCGATTTCATTAAAGATTACAATATAATGAGGTATCCAAGTCTGTCAGTATCGCCTAGTCACAAACCTTTTTGTAATAAGGAAAAAGTTATAAAAATAACAACAATGTAAAAATTATACTGGTTTAAAATATTTTATTGACGTAAAATTTTAACACAAAATTGTCAAACAAACAATTAGAACACAAATAATAATGTTACAAAAAAGTAACTATTTTTTTTTCTTTTTCTTGATACTAATATTATATATATTAATATTTTTTCTTGATACTAAAATTAATTTAGACGGCTACACAATGCGAAATTGCGTGAGCTTTACGCGGCAAATGTAATCGAGTCTATAACTGCGCGTCGGCTAAAGTGGGCATGCAAAATGACGAGTCTTAGTAGTGAACGAATTCCTAAAAGATTGATAAACGCTTTGCCGACTGGAAAGCGGCCGAGGGGTAGGCCTAGGCGAAGGTGGGAAGATTCGTTGAAAACAGATCTTGTGAATTTGGGATTGGACGGTGTTAGGTGGATGGAGGTGTGTAGGGACCGATTGGTGGTGTCGGCGTCGGGCCTTCGGGTCCGTTAAGCCTTATTGTTGTTGTTGTTGTTGTTGTTTCTTGATACTCCCCTTCCTCGCCTGTTAGGCTATATGGGGTTTCCCGGGCCCGGGGAGAGGGTGGGTGATTGATGCCGAGTATTATTAAATTTCCCCTGGCTCCGGGTTTTGAACTTGCTATGTTTCGGTTCTCAATCATATTTTGCCATGGGCAACGCGTATTTTCTGACGCGTTTGCCCACTCGTCCATCCCGTCACCCCACAAAAAAAGTAACAAGCAGTGACTCAAAATTCGACAGTATTGTAGTGACTGTATCCTTCCATATAAAGGCTACGACTAGCGAACTAGCCAATCGTTTCCCATTCATAAATATATGTTTTAAAACGCCTAAAGTTTTTCCAGGACACTAACAAATTTATTTTCCTTGAAGACGTATGTTTTTTGGTTCTTAATTTTTGGTGTTTTTTTTTTTAGCTGAAGAACACTATTAACAATACTTAGAGGAGTAAGAGTTTTATTGGCATTACCATAGATCACAAGTATTTATATCTACCTTTGAGAGTATTATGTACATTACCAAAACATTCTACTCTTATTAGGAATTCCATTTGTATCGAATAAGTAAAAGGATTATTACTAAGGCATGGTCCCCACTGACATCCGGAATGAACTTCCGTCGTTTCGCTAACAATCGTTCCAGTAAACGTTTTATTTCTTCAAAACAACAGAGTCTTCGCATATGAATGACTAAACGTTAAAAGGAAGGGTCATTGTTTGACGATCAGCTTTTCTCCTAAACCGTTATAAAATCCTGAAAATCTCTTTCTGAAATCTAAAAAAGAGCCAAATGCATAAATTCGATGATGAAGACGATGAGTAAAAACTAAAGCAGCGCACAATAAAGAAAAGTCCCCCAAACGATAACCTGCCGATCAATATAGATGCAGCAAACTGGAATGCAGAATTCTAAAATAATCTGAGAAACTAGAACGCTGGTTAAAGCTCTACAAGGTCTGTAAAGCCAACAGAAATAAAATTGCTATAACCTAATAAAAAAAAATTAAAAATCATCCAGTTTTATTAATATTTCTGAATAGAAAGCGGTCCTTCAGCTCAAGGCAGAACATATTCCATTTAGTAACTTAAGGATCGTTGGCTTCCTTAAAAAGGTGGTAGTTTTATGGTCAAGATGTTAATGACTTGAATTATGCTTTAACTGATTTGCTGATTGTACATTTTGTCAAAGTAGCAAAGAACCGAATAACAATTGTGATGACTCGAGAGCGGCGGAGGTTGACAACAATACAATGAGGAGCGATTACCTTCTAAACAAGCGGCTGGACGGACATAACCAATAGATTAAGGATGGAAGAAGGAAGCCGGTGCGTGGCACGTGGGAACAAGTGGACCTCTACAAGCTCACACTGTCAATCAGGCTAAGTGGTCTGTGTGTGTGTGCCCTAACGCGGTACTAATCACGGTCGGCCTTTCATTGCCTCCTCTACCGCCCTCGTCTTCTTCCATCGGCTCCTGCCTTGTTTCGGTCCCCCTAATCTCCGTTAATATAATCCCTTCACAATAATTTTAAGGAGCTAAGAAATTTGCCTTTATACTTTGTCCCCTCTATGTTCAATTAGCTATTCATTGGCGTTAGCAAGATTGTTACACCTTTATTTTACTTAGCATCGATTCCCTTGGCCACACGAGCGAACTCCAATATCATAATGTTAATTGGTATGTATATAACCATAACATTAAATTCCTTAGTAGGTATTCTACATGCACCTAATATGTGTCATCTCATTGCTTTCACAAACATTCTTAATGTACTTCCTTCGTTTTGATAACAACTAGGCAGCTCCATCAAGCACTTAAATGTTCAAAAAAAGGCTTCGCAGATAAATGACTAACGTGAAATAAATAAAAACGCATTTACTAATTATACGCAAATAAATTTATACCTCGTATTAAATAAAAGCCCTTTTTAGCCCTTTCTAAAATTCGGCGTTATTCCATATCACAACAGACAAATCGAACCTCACAAGTATTCACTGGTAAAAGCTATCAAAGAAGGCGACTGGTTTTCACCCTGCAGTAGTCATTAATATAATATAATATTAACGCGTTCACCCTGGGACTGTTTAATGCTGTTCGCTCTATCGGGCAGGAGCTATTACAGGGCATTATGTAGTACTGGTAATCCAACAATAATAAAATAAACAATAAAAAATACTATCCTACTAGTTATGTCTACAATACGATATTAATTATAATTGTTATTAAAAACTAAATGTTTATAAGTTTATAAGTATATTATTATAAATACAAATAAATATATAAATAAATGAATGTACGTTAAATTTTGATTATTTTAATTTTCAGCTATATAGAAATTATTTCTACTTTCTTAACACTTTGACTGCCATGTCACCTGAAATCGAATAACTGTTCTCTTGTCAGAGAATTAAACATTAAAATTGTGTAGAAACGAGACCATGACTCTCAAGGTATTCTTTTTCGGTAGTCAAATTGTTAAAGATCTAATTATTTGGCATAGGCAGCATTCTAGCGTGAGCCACCGGTGGGTACCCGCCGCCCGATGAAGCAGTCAAGTGTGAGCCACAGTACGTACACGCCGCAAATGTCAAAATTACGACGAAAAAAATATTTTCCTGTACCCAGTTAAAAATACCTTCAATACAATCTCTATTAAATAGTCTACAAGATAACATAAATATTTTTTAAGTTGACGACAGGATTAACCCAGGGCATAGGTGTAAAGTTGTGTTATCTTTCACACGTTGATATAGGCCAGTTGCTCTTGGATTGTTCACGGATTAACTGCCCCAATATTATTTTCCTAAATTTAAAATCTCACTTATTTCGATATGGATATTCAAGCGTCAGGTACGTACTTTAATATACAATCATCGTTAACATAATTATTTTACATAGTGTAGGTATAATAAATGTTTTATGAAATGCTATTTTTCGATTAAAAAATATTGAAATGCTAACTTCCTAGTCCTATAAAAAAAGTTCCGCAGAGTACACCGCCTTCTCTTTATTATTCTTCGACCCCCTGTTTCCCCCTTTAGTAAAATTAGTGTTTTCTTTTCAGGAAGTCGTGGTGACCACGCCTTGAAGGAAATAAAGATTAAGAGAAGAGAATGAATTTTAGCGTTGAAAAATGAGCAGTTTTATAAATTCATCATCATCAAAATGTAATGAAGAGTTAATAAAGTATATTTTAGATAAATATGGTGATAATGTTTACGAGCAGGTTATGGAACAAATAAACCTTTTATAATACCTTTATAATACCTTTTATAATTATAATTCTATAAAATAATACCTAATACATATGAGTTTTAAGATTAACCAAAGACAAATCAGAACCTTGATCAGGCGACCAAGATACTTCAGCCAAGCACAAATTATTGTTAGCCGGGCTAAATACCTCAAAAAAAAAAATTAATTTTTAGTAAGAAAAGTGGAAATATCCACACAGTTCTCCCATAACATCTGCCGGTAAGAGGAAGGCGTCTTACAAGATCCAGAAATAGTTACGTCATGTCAGGAATATTGGAACATTGCCACATACTTTCCAAATCGGGCGGAGGTATATCAAAGATTTGAGTGCCTCATTTGAATTCTTCTTCCTCATTAAGACTATGTTTGGGAAAAGAACGTTCGTTTAGTTTCATCTTTTTTTTGTTAGGAAATTGAGATCATACCTAATTTCATTATTGATTTTTTTTATACATCATAATCCGGCTTTTCTAATCCAAATATTATAGTATTACACAAATCATCCTATCAACAATAAATTATAATCCTAATTAACCGCTGATGATTAAAGTAAAAGTCATTGAGACCGCTAGAGATCAAATGGTTCAAGAATGTTTCACCTTCGTTTTTTTTTATAAATAATGTCTTACAGAAAACGAATCTCACAGTTCAACAATAAAGTCAATATAAGGATTATGGAAAATATTTTAACTATATCTGTAATTATTGGAAAATGGGATTGCAAATTCACTTGCGACGAGGACGGCGAAGCTATTAAATTTTTGCACGCGATTAACAAAAAAATATCAATAAATGGGGGTTGGTTTTCCCCATCTGATAAATCGCGTGACTGAGTTTATGCAGATGAATGTGGTGTTTCAATATGCATTTATTATTTAGATGTATATAATTGTTAAAAGCACGTCGTATTTATACCAATGTAATAACAGGAAACGACTATGTAATAGTCTTGATGAAAACGAAATCAATTTTACTTTTTTATGGCCCTATAAAAATAATTTGTGTACCTAAACTTTTATGAACTCGATACCATTATTGTAAAGTCATTATATCTTGGTCAACTTTCAGTGTGTATTAGTCATTATAGCTGTGTTAGTCACGTAACACGATCCTTCCAAGAAAATATTAATTATAATGTACTAAATAATTATTTTAATTAACAATGAATTCTAATTATAATTAAGAAAATATTGCTTTTAATCCATAGAGGAAGTTAAATTTCAGCATAATTAATCTTATATAAAATAACAGGATCAGCTGTTTGGGACCTCTTCGAAGAAGCCACACTTCAGGTCAGTCTGACATTTTTTGTAATTTTTATGTGTTGTCTATTCAAAAAGTTACTCTGTTTTGTGTTTTTTAGACATTTTGAGTGCGCGTGTTCCATAAAATAACAGACAGTTGTCATTTGTGTGAAAGGTTGGGGGGCTAGACGCCCTATTTAGTTGCCCAGAGCTCTAGGCTCTGAAGCGACATAAAAAGATGTCTTCAGCCAAACTCAGCACCATGAATCGAACAAATATAAAGCAAACAGACACGTCAAATGTACAAAATGACTTTAAAAATATCAGCTTTAAAGTCACATCCAACCCTAACCTAACAGAAGCTACAACCAGCTATGCCAAAGCCACCGCTACGGAACGGTTTTCAAAACGAGAAAACGCTATTATATTACACACATACCCTGGCATTAAACAGAAAGATTATGTATTGAAAATTGCAGCATTAATTGACCCAAAATACATCCGTTACACTTCAAGAATCTCAAACTCTAGATTTTGCATTCATTTTAGTAACAAAGAGGCAGTAGATAACCTCCTAAAGAACCATAAATCCATTAACATAGATAATAAAGAAATATTAATAAAACGTCTAGTAAATCCGGCAAAAAGGATAATTATTTCGAATGCTTGCCCTTCAATACCCCATGAGATCATTGAAAAAGAACTGAAAAGCTTAGGTTTAAGATTAGTCTCCCCTATGCATTTTCTTAGGGCTGGGTACCAGGACCCAAGATTGGCCCATGTCCTGAGTTTTAGACGACAGGTTTATATCCCACCTGAAGACCTTAACAAACTGCCTTCCTCATTATTAATAAAGCATGAGAACGTGTCATATCGCATTTTCTTAAGCGAAGATATTGTGACGTGCTTTATTTGCAAGCAACCGGGCCACATATCCACTGACTGTCCAGAAAATGACAATGACATTCAAGAAATACAGACCCAAGAGGGAGAAGGATTATTGATTCATTTTAACACAGATATTAATCAAAAGAGTGAACCAATAATCTCCAATCGCTCCTTGCTTGATACACCTAACCAGTCTTTACCTAGTATTACAGTAAAGCCAACCCCAGCCTGTCACCATGACAACCAATTAGCATCAACAGAAGCCAATGTAAACATTAAAGGCGACGAGGCTGAGAAACGGAACTCTGGTAACCATGGTGATGCTGACCAAAACAAAGCCGTCACTGCTGAGCCCAATTATATTAAAGAAACAGCTGTTGATAACAGCAAAAATTCATTATCATCTCCGACAGTGGTTTCTGGCATAAAAAGGTGCCACCCTAGCCCTCCTCCTTCTACAGTATCTACCATGGAAATAAATCTTATGCTAGACACCAATAATGATTCAGAAAATATTGTTAATTTTGAAGAATTTCCACCTATGGAAGCAATACAATCAGCTAGCAAAAAATCCAAAAAAATAAAAAAGACCGTTAAAAATACTAAAATTAACCTCGAAGAAGCCAGAAAATCCATCGATGAGAACAGTCACAAATACCCTATTTCATTTGAAGATTTAATAAAATTAATCGATATGGCTTCTGACACGAAAGATCTGAACAATCTAGTGCATGAATTTACAGATAATATAGAAGGCCTGAGGGCCATGTTGGCTGACACCAGAAACCTGGTTACAAATCGGCGCTCTAAGATAAAAATATCAAAGCTTCTCAAGAGACAGTGGGACTCTACAGATAACACCATAAATACTGAAGATAGCTCTGATTAATTAGTCTAACCAATTGTTTTTCATACTTCAGTATTTTTTTTGTCTTTTATTTTTATCTGATGATGGTCAAATCTACCAAAACATTAATCGCACAATGGAACTGTAACGGACTTTTCAAACGTTTCGAATATTTTAAATTGTTACTATCAGAAGAGAACCCAACCTGTTTTTGTTTGCAAGAAACACACCTTTTGAAATCCCAGAGATTCGACATGAAAAAGTACAACGTCTATCGAAAAGATAGATCTGATGGTAAGGCCGCTTGGGGTGGAGTAGCTACAATAATTAAAAAAGATTTTTACTCGGAAGAAATAAACATTAAATCTATCCATGAAGTTCTAGCCACAAAAATTTACTATCCAGAACCGATTTCAGTTTGTAATATTTACATACCACCGAATAGAGATTTTACAGCGAATGATCTTCAAACCATAGTGGATCAACTCCCTAGACCTGTAATCCTTGTTGGGGATCTGAATGGGCACAGCACATTGTGGGGCTCTACATTGTCTGATTATAAAAACAGAGGGGCTGAAATTGAGAAGTTTATTAACGCTAATAACTTTCTCATTCTTATTAACGATGGATCCCCGACTCATTTCTGTACGAATGGGTCACTCTCTGCGATTGATTTATCTTTTGTTGATACTAGAATTTATCATAGAGTTCAATGGAGTATAAAAGACACTTTGTATGGAAGCGATCACTACCCGATCACCAGTACACTCGATGATAACTTCACCAACAATTCAAATGAAATACCGAGGTGGTCTTTCAAAAGGGCCGACTGGGAAAAATTTTCATGCCTGCTGGAAAAGGAAATAGAAAGGAGAAAAGAAAGGGTCACAGAAGTGGAGGAAAACATTTCTTTCCTCAACCTAAAAATCCTTGATGCTGCAGAGAAAAGTATTCCAAAAACAATAACTTTTAAAGATAGACGAATGGTCCCTTGGTGGAATGAAGAGTGCCGCATCGCAATAACGAATAAAAAGAGGGCACTAAATAAATTCAAAAAAACTAAATCACCAGAAGACTTGAACGAATTTAAAAAAAAGAGATCAATCGCAAAAAAGGTATTGAGGGCAAGCAAAAAAAACTCCTGGACAAACTATATCAGTTCTATCAACAGTAATTGCACCATAAAAGAAGTTTGGATGAAAACGAATGCAATACAAGGATCCACCAAATATGAGCACATTTCTGCAATTCAGGCCGACAGCCGAATCATTAATGATCCATCCAAAATTGCTCAAAGTTTAGGCTCGCATTTCTCCTCAATGTCGAAAACAAACAATTACAACCCAGACTTCTTGCTATACAAAATAACCAAAGAGAAAGACACCATCCAATTCGACACAGAAGATTCTGAAATTTACAACCATCCATTTAGCCTAGCAGAAATGAAAGATACTCTGGACAAATGCAAAGATAAATCAACTGCAGGTCCCGATCAAATCCCATATATTTTTCTGAAAAAACTACCTTTAAATGCTCAATTATTCCTTCTTTCTATTTATAACAGACTTTGGACAACAGGTATCTTCCCAGAATCATGGAGAAAGGCAATAGTTATTCCGATCAAGAAAAACCCCAAAGATATACAAATTAATAACTTCCGGCCAATATCTCTTCTTTCGTGCACTTCGAAAATTATCGAAAAAATGGTAAATGATAGACTAACCCATTACTTAGACTCTAAAAACTTCTTCTCAACTTCTCAATGTGGCTTTAGAAGGAACCGATCTGCCATCGACCAGATAATGAAGCTTGAAAATGAAATTCAAACTGCATTTTCAAATAAAGAGCACTTAGTTGCAGTCTTCTTTGACATCCAAAAGGCATATGACACTATGTGGCGATATAATGTGGTCAGGACACTTCCACAGGTTGGCCTCACAGGACGACTATTAACATTTGTTAACAACTTCCTAAAAGACAGAACATTCCGAGTGAAAGTAGGACCTAACCTCTGTCAAACGTTCTTACAAGAAAACGGCACACCCCAAGGGTCTCCCCTGAGCGTAACATTATTCTTGATAGCCATAAATAGCATTGCAAATACAACACCTAATGAAGTTAACTGCTCCATATTTGCTGATGATTTTGCAATTTATATAAGAAACAGGTCCCTCGAATATATTGAATGGAAGCTTCAAAAAGCATTGAATAACCTTGAAGAATGGTCGAAAACCACAGGTTTCAGTTTCTCAAGTACAAAAACACTGGCTGTTCATTTTTGCAAAAAAACAAAATGCCAAAAAAATCCAACATTGAATCTATTAAATCAGCCTATTATTTATACAGACACAATTAAATTCCTCGGGATATACTTTGATAAAAAGTTAACTTGGTCTCATCAAATACATCATGTAAAGGTAAAATGCCAAAAAGGCCTAAATCTACTAAAAATTCTGGCCAACACTCAGTGGGGATCTGACAGGCGAACACTATTAATGATTTACCGTACTCTGATTAGACCTATCATGGATTATGGGGCAGTTGCTTTCAACTCGGCAAGTGCCTCAACCTTGAAACACTTGGATCCAATACACAACCAAGGACTTCGCCTCTGCACAGGTGCACACAGGACCACGCCAGTAGAAAGTTTGTACATAGAGAGTGGGGAGCCCTCTTTGGAGACAAGAAGGAAATATTTAGTTTTGGCATATGCTGGCACATTGGTGGCAAGAAAAGATCTCATCGCATCAGAACTTACGTGGCATTCAATTACAAACGAAGAACATAACCCCTTATGCAAATGTTTCATCAACAGAGTCAAAAACCTAACCAACGAGTTGAAAATAACGTTTCCTAATTTTTTTAAAATCCCAAATAATTCGGCACCTTATTGGATACAACCAGAAAATTACATTGATTACAGTTTATCAAAATTTTTGAAGCCCACAACACCTCCACATGTATTCCAACAAATTTTCAAAGAACGAGAAGAGCTTTACTCCGACTACTGCCTATGGTTTACCGATGCTTCAAAATTAAATTCAGTAGTTGGATGTGCAATAGTCACGGACTCCATTTGCCTGAAATTCACCATACCTCAATCAAATAGTGTGTACACCGGAGAACTTTATTCAATCTTCAAAGCCCTCACCCTCATATCAAAACACCAACACAGATGCCATCTGATAGTGTCGGATTCATTAAGCTCTTTGAAGTCTTTAGAAAACAAGAAATCGAAAGACATATTAGTGACGAAAATTCAACTACTCCAGAGAGAATGCATGCTTTCTGGGAAAGTTATAACCTTCTTGTGGGTCCCATCTCACATGGGCATTAGAAGAAACGAGGAAGCAGATAGGGCTGCGAATGCCGCTAGAACGGATCCTGCATCCGAAGCGAAGTACATCAACAAGACTACCCCCCTAGACTGGAGGAATTACGTCAAGAAAAAAATATACGAAACGTGGACTACTGACTGGAGAAATAGGAGCGACAAATTTGTAAAAATCAAAGATAGTCCCGCGTTCTGGAAAACTGCAGAGAGGAGAAACAGACGCGAAGAAGTTGTCCTGGCAAGGATGCGTCACGGACATACCTCCATAACGCATACTTATCTCCTAAAGGGACTGTACCCTCCGACCTGTAAGACCTGCAAGGTACGGCTCACCGTCAAACACATTCTACTGGACTGCGAGGATCTTAAGGACGCAAGGAAGGAGTGCAGCATTAGCAGCAGTCTGGACATCGCACTTGGCGACACAGAGACTGCAGTTGAAAACTTGATTAAGTTTTTAAAAAGAACACAGTACTACCACCTTATTTAGAACATTCTGTAGAAACTTCTAGAACTTCTGTGAAATAGAACTATTTGTAATTATATCAAGATAATTCTAACCATGTAAAACCTCATGAAAAATACTAAAGTTGTATAAAAAAAAACCATGTATTCGTGCTAATGACCCATCATGGGTAGATGCACTTGTAAATAAATAAATAAATAAAATAAATAAAATAACATGTACAATTACAAAAACATTGTAGAGTTTAATACTTTTAAGAAATATCGTTGCCTTAAGGTGGTATATTGGGTTATTTATGTTAATTATTTAATTAATAATTAAATAATTAATTAATAATTGGTAATTAAAACACTTCGTAGAGGCTACGTGTGTCATGGCAAGATCGCCCACCCCAAGGTTGTGTTACTGCTGTTGTAACAGAACATAAAAGAACCTGCCACAGCTGTATTCGAAACTAGGTCATTGATAATAGGATATATATATAATAGGATTTTATAATATATATATGTAGTCTCTCGCTAATCCGAACCTCGATAGTCCGAATTCTCCAGTAATCCGGACAGCCGCCCAGGGGTTTTTTCCCTCTCTCATTTTATCAAAATTTATTTTTTAATTAATTTAGATAAGTTCTAAATTAATCCAATTGTACGGGATTTCGTACAACCAAACCTTATTAGAGCATCTTGGAACAAACTTTTGGGGAAAAGAGACACGGAGGATATTTCAACTGGGTCTAACCTTGTTTTAATATCAAAACTTTTAAAGACTGTCAATCCAGAAGTTGAAATCAACGAACACGAAGTGAATTATTGGATTCAGGGGAGTGAAGAAAATGAGGTAGCACTAAAAACAGATGATGAAATTGTAAGCTCCGTTCAGGAGTCATCGGAAACTGAAGATGAGGGACCGTCAACTGTGGTTCACATTGTGAAGCATGAAGATGCAGTAAAAAATTTCAACTACTGCATTGATTGGGCCATCGAAAACAACGTACTATGGAAACAACTTTTATTACTTCGTCATCTTCGAGATGAAGCACTCCGAAATAGTTTAGAAAAATCGCAACAAAGAAAAATAACTGATTTCTTTAAAAAATAATTTGTTAATATAAGTAACAATATTTTAATATGTATATATGTATATTTTGTGTTCTAATAAAATAAAATTTACATGAATTTTTTTTCCCCTACTTTCCCTCTGTAATCCGAATTTTTCGGTAATCCGAACACCCCCCTGTACACTATTAGTTCGGATTAGCGAGAGACTACTGTAATAGGATCTTATCCGGTCCTTGTCATACCGGTTTTAAATATTTTATTACATTGTTAAATCATAATCGTCCGCCGCAGACCGTCAATTTGATTCGCCAGGATATAAGAAAAAGGGTTCGTCAAAAACAAAGCATGCAGTGAAAAACCTTTAAAATGTCTATATTTGAGGGTTCTTAAAGAAAATAAAAGTACTTGAATGATATTAATTATGATTATCAATCATCCTAATGAATCTCAAAGAAAACAGGACTATGCTCCACCTCTAGATTAGTGTCTATTTAAATATATCCCATAATCAGCATCGAAATATATATATCATCATATGCATAAATATCCTAGATTTAATATCGTAGAACTTTACATAGCATATAAGTTTACATAATTTATACAGCAAGTTCAATGGCTTGTCAATTAAGTCCTGCTTGCACGGTTAAGTTTTTGAAACGAAGTTTGGAACCAACTCTTAACCACCAGTGGCGATTAAAATGGAGAAAACAGACATCTTTAGACGGGTAAGTTATTTATCAATCTTTGGATAAAAATGTTTTTAATAATCGGTGGTTAATAATCATCTCGAGATTTTTCGGTCCATTGGAGTTTGGTATAAAAATTTAACAATCTAAACAGGTCGACCTATAATGTTTATTAAATTTTGCTTTACATATTTATAAAATGTAATATAATAAACTAGCACCGATTTCACCCGGAGAATTTAATTTTTACTTTCACTTACCTATATATGAAATATATAGTAAGTGGAAGTATTGCGATCGTGAAAAATTTCGACTTCCGGTTTTCAACGGAATACACGTTTTGGGACCCCCTGAGTCGAAATAACCAAGTCCCGCGAAATGGTCTGTGTGTGTGTGTGTGTGTGTGTGTGTGTGTGTGTGTGTGTGTGTGTGTGTGTGTGTGTGTGTGTGTGTGTGAACAGACTAGCTCAGAAACTATAAACCGTGGGAACCTGAAATTGGGTATTTAGTGTAGGTATATGCCCGCGATGTGACAGCAAAAATTTCATCAAAATTGCTCAAAGGGAGGGGGTACTTTATTTAATAACTTTTTACGTTTTTTTCGATTTTCTCAAAAACGGCTCTAACGATTTTGATTAAACTGAGTATTTGATCTAGTTATATGCCCGAGATATGACTGTAAAAATTTCATCATAATTGATTAACCGGAGGGGGGACTTTACTTAATAAATTTTGTATCATTTTCACGTGTTTTTTTTTATTTTCTCAAAAACGGCTTTAACGATTTTGATCAAACTGGGTATGTGATGTATGTATATTTCCGAGATACGACTGTAAAAATTTCATGAAAATTGATCAACCGGAGGGGGGACTTTACTTAATACATTTTGTACCAATTTCACGTGTACATATTTTTTATTTACTCAAATAAATTAACTTTAACGATTTTGAAGAAACTGGGTATTTGATGTATGTATATACCAAATATGTAAAAGCCAACATTTCATCAAAATTGGTCCAACTGATGGGGCACTTTTGTTATGACTTTGTTTCCAAATTTTACCTTTTTTTCGATTATCTCAAAAACGGCTTTAACGATTTTTATCAAATTCGTCATGTTTAATGAAAATTAGGGTTTCTTTAATATCAGGTAAGCTTTATCATTATTAAAATGTCATGAGGGGGCTTTTTTTTTGGGGGGGGGGCCTTTTTTGTTTGTTTGTTTCTTTCTTATAAAGTACCTGTGTTTTTGTTTACATGGAGAAATAAACTGTCTCTCGTTACGCCTAAAAAAAGAAATGCCTAAATATGAGGTATGATATAAATAAAGAAAACATAAAGAGGAAAAAAAAAGAAAAATATTCAGTCAACTCATAAAACTCCTTGAGCCCACGCATGCGGAGTACTCCTTTAATGACAGACCATTGTTCATAATTAAAGCCGTTGTGTTCATTTAAGAACTGTAAATTAACAAAACGCATTAATTTCCAATCTGAGTAAGTTGGTAAGTGAAAGTTGTGTGTTGCGAGCATGCACCAGATTTTTTAAATATGTAAAGTGAGACTTTTATCGACTCAAAAGGTCGATTTCGTAACAATCAATTGTTCGATTTTTATAACAATAAAGAATATACCCAGAGATCGGCTGAAGTTAAGCAATTTTAATATAGACAGATGTTCGCACCTGGTATGAAAGAACCACTAAGCGAAATTTTGAGAATTTAGGACAAACGGTATGGATTTCTATATAGAACAAACAAATAAACAAACAGAATTTCATATTTATATATAGAGAGATAACGAAAATATCGATATGATCTATGAATACGTCCTTTAATTTTTTTTTAAAGAAATAAAACAATCTGTCATATTCAAGGGCATTAATATTTTAGATAAAGGATATAGGAGATTCATTAACTCTATATACTTACATACTTACTTACTATGTACTTTACTTTCATTACATAGACTACAATAAAACAAATAAAAGTGTACCTTCAACCAAGAAAAATAAATTAAATAAAATAGAAAAACAATACAATAATAAAAATAAAACAAAATGTTCTATATACAATATTTACATTCAGCCTGGGAAACTCAGACTCACGCTTTGCAGCCCACTTGTGGAAGGCAAAGCATGACTCTTGGAGATCCCAGTGCTTCTCTTCCAGTCGGCCGCATTTTCATACCAGTTTAGACCATGGAACCATGATATGCGCGTACAATTGAGATGAGATCCCACAGAGGAAAATAAGAAAGGAGTTGAGGATTGAGGACAGAGGAGCAGACCAGAAGCGGGAACATTGCCGATTTATTAGGCCCTCCCAGAGTCCATCCATCACTGGCCTTCTAATAGCCAGCCTAACCCTAATGCCTTCCTCGTGAATACATACATCTCTACGCCGCCCAATATCTCTTAGCCCGCTTCGTAATGTCCTCCTAAAACACTTCCAACGGTTACACTAAAACCTATCGAGGAATGTAAAAGTATTCTAAGGCTCAAAATGGGCTTATTTTCGAGTCCTTGTAACAATAAACCCTTGAGGTAAAGAGCACCATCTTTAGTTAAATTGACTTAACACTGTTCTTAACGCGGGGTTTTCTTTGTTTACAATGGTACAGGACGCTCAGTCTTCTTCCTATTAATAACGAAGATAAGACATTAAAAAAAAAAATAACATGTCCGTTTTCATCAAAGGAATAATAGAACATGCGGAATTATTTATCTCGAGAAATGTAAGAAGTATAAAACACCAAGTGCCCTAAGCTAAATAAAATTATTTCCTGCGGTTTGTAATAGTCAACGATTGGTAGCTTAAAGGTCTGGTCACACATAACCGCACCACAACACGGGCGTGTATCGGATCTGATTTATTTTTCAAGGTAGAAATCGGTCACACATGCCCGACACCGGGTCAACCGACCCGTTACTACCTATACTTCGTAAATGAATCAGATCCGATACACGCCGTGCGTCACGCGGTTATGTGTGACCAGACCTTAAGAGTCAGGATTTTCACTTTGTAATCCACAAACTGAAAATCCTGAATATTAACACATTATGAGCGGCTAGCTTTGGATATAGGACAATGATGCGGAGCGGGTCAATTTGCCAGCTAAGCAAAATATATGCGTGTGAAAATAAACTTGATAGACATAAAAGTAATGGTTAGATTTTTGCTAAATTTGGTAATGGGTATTATCTGCAACTATATTTTATATACATTGATTTATATTTTTATATTTGATAAATATTGTAGTAATCATTTAAAACAAAACAATATTTCAGAAAAATAATATTTTAAATATTTACAAAAATGATAAGGGTTTGAAGACTTTAATAAAGTATTATTTGAAACCGACAAGTATATTTCAGAAATTCGAGAGATTCTGCAGGACTCACTTGTTTTATAAAAATAAAATATTACTGGTCGAGTTTCTAATGAAAAAATTGTACAAAAACAATACAATAAACATTTCAAAAATATAAAGCTATATATATACAGGACAATATTATACTATTTATAAAGTTATAAATAAATTTATTATACTCATAAAAATACGCTGATCCATATAGTGGATAAAACATTATTCTGCCCTTGTGCCACTTAAAATTACTTATTTTAAACGGGTACTAATACCTGCCCCGCTTATAAGTGGCAATCCTCGCAACGGGTACAAATACCTGCCCCGTTCATAATGTGTTAATCTATCTATCGTTTAATTATTTCCATCATCCTGTTTTTTTTTTGTTTTTTTTTTAATTCCATCATTCTAATCTTCCTAAAATTATGAAAGATTATTCTCAACTAATTCCATTTTATTTTTATTTATTCATTTTATTTTTTTTCTTGTGCTGAGGCGCTACCTTATTTAACTGAAATCATCACACTGGTAATTTTAGTCAAGCAACTTCTTAATATCAAAAATTGAACATTTTAATTTCTTATGAGTATCCTCGCATAGACGCGTCAACAAAAAAGTTTAACACGCTCCATTTTCCTAGTAACTCAACTGTTGTAGAAATACGCACATTGGTGATCGCTACCGTCATTCGTTTTATATCGAATTATTTATAGAAACTGTAAATTATCCCCCCGCGCAGTATGAATTAAAAATGAATAGTGTGTAATAACTAAATCGGATATTATTTTTAAATATTTGAATGAACCCAATTTTTTTTTTCTGTTTTTCGCTTCTTTAAAACGAGAGCAAAACCGCGAGCAGACTCGACAAAATTCATTTAGAAACTGGTGTTATGCAACTATTCAGTTGTCAGTGGGCTCTTGGAACAAAAAATGGGCAACTTCCAACAAATACTATTATCACCGAAACTAAAAACTTTGCGGTCAGGGGCTTCGCGCTACACTAATTTAAAGTAATTAGTGGCCCTCGCTCTTTGTAACAACGAATAAACAAAGTTTAAAACTGAGCATTAAATGAAATTAGGGGAAAAAAAGTTTTCTAATTTCATATATTGCTTTTCCTATAACTACTTTCAGTTATATAAGCAGAATAATGGGATAGCGTTTCTAATTGGTCATCGCAGAAAAAAGGTATCTCAGAATTTAGACGACAAGATGTTAACACTGCCAACTGTTCTGTCCTAAAAGGGGCAATGCTAAAATGTGGAAACGCTCAAGAAAGAAAACTTTCGAATATATCTTGAATGATTTTTGAAGAGGTGAAATCATTGAAGAAGTAGAAATATGTACCTACCTACTATTCAATCTAAATTAGGTAACAGTGGTTAAAAAGGCAAACAGAACTAAAATAATGAATTTCTCTGTTTTCTATCTGTGTGTAAACAAATTAAAAGTAGTACCCTTTCATGATTTAGAATCCCTAAAATTACGAATGGGTTATTCCATATTAAATTAACTACGGGTGAGAACCCATAGATCTTAGATTTTTATTTTTATTTTTAAAGATATTATAGCTTTAGAATATGAGCATGTGTTGTATCAAAAGCAAGGCACGGACTGCTAAAAAGAGGACACTTTTTCCGGCATTCTGGCTCTTTAATAGTTTTTTTAAATATAGCCAAAAAAATATTCCAAAAAACATTGATTTTTTTTCTTTTTGTTATTGCTTAAAAATTTATATCTCAAAAACATCTACAATGCCGCATTCTTCTTTAATTGATGCATGCGAAATCCTCCAAAATTATCAAAATCCTAGACCTAAGAGTATATTTTCATTATTGTTTTTGAACTAGTTAATTAGATATGGAATGACCCGTATAAAAAATATTTTTACTAGTTCAAGTACTTATATTCAGTAAATAAAAACAAAAACAGTAAATATATACTTCAATATAACTGTACTAATTCATACTACATCAATTTTATTAACCTAGATAGCCTTTATGGCGTACGAACTTTGTGTGGTAGTAAACGATTCCATGATGCAAGGTTACAACTGCAAAAATTGGAAAAAAAAAAAAAACATGAAAGCTAAAAATAGGATTGTTTATAAAAATAGTACTGTTTACAGTAATATAAGCAATATTAACCTTAGATATTTTGTCTTCCGAGCGCTGGTAATGACCTGTCTCTGTTTCGCCTCCGAACAACACAAACCGATAACATTCCCTAATCGTCTAAACGATTCCAAAAATTCCTTTTGATATTCTAATACGACGAACTACCTTAATAACGCGATAAGACATACCTTAGAATGACGAAAATAATAATAATAATTTATTATTATTAAATTTATTAAATATTTATTATTTTATAAGTTTTATAAAAGACATAAGTATTTAGGCGAATAGTATAATACCTATCATACCAACGTCAGAAATAAAATATAATAAAACTAAGGTTTTTGGACTTGATAAATTAGGCTTTAAAAAAAAAAAAAAAATGCATGTCAATAATAATGTGCAGTAGCAACAAATCCTTCACCCAAAACTTCTTTAACAGTCAAAATGAAAAAAAAAAAATAAAATATATGTATATATATATATATATATATATATATATATATATATATATATATATATATTCTACTATACTATATATACTACTATACTATATATTCTACTATACTATATATTATACTATATATATATATATATATATATTCATCTTTACAAATACAGTTGCGCGCCGAAGTTTCTGGCCATGCTAAACCAAAATCACACAACATTTAATGTTTTAATGTCTCCTTCTAAAATTGAATGATCTTTTAGAAAATCAGGTTGTGAAGTGCAAATCAATACCTTTCGAATTCCACTTAATGGTACGAACTCAATTTTCAATTTTTTTTTTTTTTTTTTGGTGTGGGCGGGCGGATTTCTTTAATTAAAAATGTATGATTTGTACTTTAAAATGGTTTTAAAATTTTTACGATACTTTAATTTCTGAAAGAGAAATAAAAAGTTGAATACTGACAACCTATTTTGGTTCAGTCAATAAATCTTCGTTGACTTTATTTTTAATATTTCAATACATGTATTTTTTCCGAATACTTCTGAATTAGAAAACTTCTTTGCGATCCGTTAAAATCTTATAGTTCGAATTACTGAATGAACAAAATTACAAGAAACTAACAAGATCTCTTAGGAAGTACTGTACTTAAAACAAGACATGGTATCGTAGGTTATATATATTATATATGTATATATACATATGTATATACACAATATGTAATACAAATCTAGAGAATATATACATAGATAGAGGCTAGCGCTGTGGCCGAGATGACCTCCAATTTTAATCCAATAAAGGATGCTAAGTGGCCCCTTCTCCTCCATTAGCTGGCGCTGATTCATCCCCCTCCGTTGGCCAGTGCGTTTAGATCTCCAGTCATCATAGTAAAATAACGTTTCATATAGTCGTTTTAAAATAACATTAAGTCACTAAAGCAACTGGGCATAATTGATACACACAGTTCTAAATACACGTATTAGAAGGACAATAACGAGTTGGCAGAATGGAATAAAGAATGATGCAGAGCTGTTAGTCAGTACCAGAAATCAGATAACATCAGAACAAGATAGAGCTTCCTGGCGAAGACTGCTGGAGGAGACCTATATTAAAAATTGGTATTTTGTGCTACTTGGTCGTCGTAGTAATAGTAGCATTATAGAATAGAATAGATAAAGGCTTAAATAACCCGAAGGTCCGATGCCGACACCACCAATCGCTCCCTACACACCTCCATCCACTTCCCCCCGTCCAATCCCAACTCCACAAGATCAGCCCTCACAGAATCTTCCCACCTTCGCCTAGGACTACCCCTCGGACGTTTTCCAGTCGCCAAAGCGTTTATCAATTTTTAGGAATTCTTTAAGACTCGCAATTTTGCAAGCTCACTTATACTTATAGTAGCATATACTGTAATAGTTTTTATTGAAAACTGTTTAACAGTTGTACTATAATATTAGCATTATACGGGTCATTCTCACGTAAGTGGGCACTTTTGTGTCCTAGGCCGTTTATAGCGATTTAGAAAAACTTAGGACTCTAAGACATCAATTTTGTAAATCCAGGCGAGCTGTAAAGGTAGACCCCATACGACTTAATTTTAATTGTATAACACACGTACCTTAAAAACACCAGAAAAAGGTCGAAATTCATTCCCCTGTCATGTCCCGAGGTCTGATTCTGCTCAAAGTAAGAGTTCTGTGTCCGTTTACTAGGTCAATTTTTACTTTTTTTTCTGTTCAATTTGTTCAAAATACTGTAAAATTTCATAAAAGCAGCCGAATCCTTGATGATAAAGGATTAGAATTGAAAAAAAAAATAATTTTTATGATGTCCCACAGGTTTTCTTTCATTCCCCTGCCAATTTCTAAAATTAAATTTTCACCACACTATTCAGGCGAGAAATTAGTAAAAAATATATAGTCAGCAGGAAGGGGTCTTTCCCTAAGCAACCCCAACTGTTAACTTAACCTCAGTACAAATCCAAGCTCTCAAACTTGAGAGGTTATGTTTAATAGTCTTCATTCCCCTGTCCTCTATAGTTTTGGTCAGGCAAGTTTTTTCTTTTCTAATTTTTGAGAGATAAAAGATTTTGTAGCACAGATTTCGTTTTTCAAATAGCATTATTATATCTTTTTTTTCCTTTCAACGGTTATAAAATAAACCTTAAAAATTCATTCACCTGTCGTTCATTCCCCTGTCTTACTGTAAATAAAATGCTGCAGGGAAATGAAGATAGCGACGTGGATTGAAGCTTTCTTTTGGTGCTCAACTTTTCAAAGCATCATCAGTCCTAAATAATGAGGAAAAAAAAAAAAAAAAAAAACGTTCAACGTGAATTGGTGTTCTTCCACGTCGACTCCTTGCTTCTTATAGGCTAAGGAATAGTATTACACCGAAAAAAAAGTTTATTTGTAACCATAAAATTTAAAATAAAAACGCCGTAAAAAGTGCCCAATTTGGTGAGAACGACCCATACATGTTTAAATATCAATGTTAGTTTGAAATTTAAATTCCGACCACTGAAAACTGAAAAAGGTGTTTGTCATATAATTCAGTCAGTTTATCAGTGAAAACAACATTACTTTTAAACATAAAGTAAATGTAAACCAGTGTATATAGGAAGAGACTATTTAATTATAGATATAGAATGTTAGGTCTCAAAGTCTCGTATTATTTCAAAACTTACCTGATCATGCAGACTACATGCCCTTGCTATTATATACTAACTATTTATGAAATAATACGAGACATTGAGACCTAACATTTTATGTATATATAAAATAAATCAAAAACTTATGGGAGAAGAAACTTCGGGGGTATGTGCCTGTAAGTGTGGACAAAAAGCAGAAGAGGGATTGAAAATAAGTCTTATCATATTCTGGATGAACGCAAGAAGCAGGAATTTAAAAAAGGAGGGATTCTAAATAATTAAAAATATATTTTTATTTTAAGCAGGTTTGTATTTATAATCATAAGGGTTTATTAAATAGACGAATTAACCTACATATTGGTGTTATTATTTTTATTGCTTGAAAATGTCATTAATAAATTTATAATCAAAATAATCCAAATGAAAAGAAGTACTCTTATTTTTTGAGAATTAATAATAGGGCATACAATTAAATCACGTCAAGCCTAAAACTTAAAATCTTCTGTTTCGGGTGATTAGATTTCAAAATATTGAAGATTTTTATAAAATCTGTTTTCATTTAAAAATATTAATGAATAAAAAAAAAAAAGTCCCCTAACCATATATATACACTTATCTATTATAATACATATAGTAGGCCACACACATAAATTATATATAAATTAACACATTGCATAAACATACATACATACATACACACATATACATTTAAAGTTTAAAAATTGTTAATGTTAGATGGGATCATTATGATATGCTAAACTACAAGTTAAAGTTAACTTGTATCTCAAAGCCTAAAAAAAAATATGAAAACATACACGCGTTGGTAGTGAGTCTGTTTCCGTTTATATTCAACATTATGCTATAGAGAGAGAGAGAGAGAGAGAGAGAGAGAGAGAGAGAGAGAGAGAGAGCTACATTTGTGGAGATATCCAAGAATCAATTATACAACTTCAAAACGAAAACATTCCACCCCTTAATGTTACTTCAGCGTGTTTCCCTTTATCCACTAGAATAAACAGACTTATTTAATAGCCCTCTTTTCAAATATTTATTTAGGAGCCTTTTATATGTACGCTAAGTTTATGTTATGTATATTTTAGCATTTATTAATATTGCCATCTGCAATAATTAATCCTGAAACATAAAATAATATATAATCATAAAGATGTACGTAAGCATTATTTTCTTCCTGATTCATTAATTATTATAATGACTAATTATTGATTTTTCTAATAAATTGGTTTATTTTTTAAGTATTTCTTATTTTCTTAAAAGAAATTTTACATACCGATAACTTTCTCAATACTTTAAAATCTTCCCATTTTTGTGTTTGCCTGTAGCCGGCGCGTTAGGTATACTAAGCCGCTTTACACACTATTTAATACTGGTGCTTAAATTCTCCGAAATGCAATTTAAGCACAATATCGATAACAAAGTAGATCCAAACCAAAAACAACATCTAGAATATTATTAATAAAAATTGTTTGTTATTTAAAAACGCTTAAATACCTCCTGGCATATTCTGTCATGTGTTCGTCATTGGGAAACCTCCAATCCGGGTCAGGCAAATACTAAACAAAGAAAAGGTTGTATTTGGTTGAATGTGAGCAGGAAAACTGTAAATGTTTTTAGAACAGAATGAACTGAGCACTGAATGTTCACTAATCGGGCCGTACTAACTTTGTATTTAAATTCTGAATCCCTGGTAATGGCAATGGAATCAGCAATTAAATCAGCGATTCGACTTTTGAATTTATATTGTTTTAAATTTTATGGTACAAGCAAAAGAAAAATCCAGGGGCGAATTTAGTAAGTACACTGGTGCCTATTTACAATAATCAAGTAAAACTAAGTTGTTGTTTTTTTAGCCCACGAAAACATTAAATTTAATTTTTGCGGACATGCTATCATACTTGTGGAGCAGAAATGTTAACGTTTTTACTGTAATACTGAAAGGTTACCTCAAATATTGTTATCTATATAAAAAAAGATGAAATTCTGTTTGTTTGTTTGTTTGTTCCCTATAGAAATCCATACCGTTTGTCCTAACTTCTCCAAATTTCGCTCAGTGGTTCTTTCATACCAGGTGCGAACACCTGTCCATATTAAAATTGCATAACTTTAGCCAATCTCTGGGTATATTATTGTTATAAACTTTACTTACTTATTTACTTAAAAAATCGTTAAGATCTCGCTTTACATTGGTTTTTTTACGAAATCGACGGTTTGAGTCGAAAAAAGCCACATTTTATAGATTTTGAGGCCAACAAGGACCGGTAAGGCCGTTCCTCCAGGAATAATGAAAATCAACTTTCCACTAAAGTAAAAAATTGTTATATTTGTATTGAAATAATGACATTTAAAATATTAAATACCCGTTGTAAAATAAACACGAGTAACTTGAAAAGAATGATTTAATATTATAAAAAATCGGCGATTTTATTTTTCCGTGATCATGGAAATCGTCAATAAAAGCAGTAGTTATTAAATTCGTCTCCTCCCAGCGCAGGCTACAAGCCACACCGATCCGTAGGCTGTTGGATAGACGACGAAACCTTTCAACACGTTGCATAATGTCGCAAGGTGACGCAGTCGACAGACGACAACGATCAACTTGTAGCATGCGGCAAGGAGACATATTTTTTGTCGCTATGTGTTCCTCCTTTGGAAAGACATTGTGCAGCATGCAAAATGTTGGCCTAAAAGTTGCCTTAATGGAGTTCCGCCTGAATAATTTCTTTGTATGTTGTAATTTTGCTAGCTAAGGATAATATACACCGTCTTTCAAATAATCTTGATAACAGTCCATATCGGTTGTTTAGTTGCATTTTCTTGTTAGTCTGATTTGGATTTTCCATGTCAATCTTTTGTTCAGGTGAAATCCAATATAAATGATGGCGAAAAATTTTAAAATACCTTTTCTTTATTATAAAATCAAGCTTAGAAAAGGCAGGACCCTGTCAAACTTATTTTATGAAAACGAGGCATGGCAGAGCATATTTTAATAAAAATAATCCAACGGCTCTCATCTACGATAAGAAACGGAAGCTAGCAATACTGGTTGAAGATTGATTGTAATTGTTGCGAATCAGTTTAAGTGTCTGCCGGCGCCAGGGCCATTACAGGGTCACGTATTGAGTGAGCCCTCTCATTGGATTACTTAGCTCTTTCTTTTATTAATCTGTTAATGTTTTAACCGAGGGCATTCGGTTCAATTCTATATATATAACAACAATGATGAAATTAAAGGCACTAAATATGTAACTAACTGCTACGGCTCCGTAAACTTGTGCCACGAACTCCAATACTGAACATAAAACATAAAAATTGGACTAATGATAGTAACTATAAAGAAACACAAAATTTTTGTTAAGCTCGTGATGTAAGTGAGGAACGATGATAAAGGAATGTGTAATTTTTAAATATTTTTATAAAAAAAGAAAAGATTGGCCCGGGCAAGACAATTTGAACAAGGATTTCCTTATCACCAGTAAGGCGCTCTTGCCACTTGAGCTACCAGGCACCTATCCCGGTCGAGTGAATCCTTTCTCTTCACTGACCTCTTTCCCACAGATCTCGAAATCCGAGTTCAAATCCCAAGGCCAATCCTTCCTCTTTTCTATCAAGAATATTTAAAAATTATAATAATAAATTTCATGCTATCATGACAGAGAAATAATTGAATTACTGAAAGAGGAATGTGTATTTGATGATTCAATAATTCTTTTTTAAATTTTCGCATTGTTTCATTCGATATAAATTCAAATCAAGAAGTATTAGAATATAAGGCAAAATTTGCCTTTGCGTAAATGAAAATAATCACAATAATAAAAAAACATAAATAGTAATGATATATTTAACGAGACCCTCCAAAGTAGCTCGAACTTCAGATCAAATCGGCATGTTCATAATGCGTGAACGTATTTAACCTGCCTTCCCTATTTTATAGTCTTCGAGTACAAATCTATCTTATTTTGTGAAATAAAATCAACTTTTTTTCTTTCTCTTTTTATGAATAACACTTGATGAGAAATAAGGCAAAAATTTTATTGTTTTTCTCTTACCGTTAAATCGGATATGAAAATATGTGACTATGCGAAAGAGACCCTCGTTGTTATTGCCCATCAAAAGTTTTTGATTAAATGTTACAAAAATTGAGGGAATATGTAGATTATTCGGAAAATCCCTAAACAATTTTCGATTCGAGTTGAAGGTGTAATAGCAGTTACATATAAGAGGTACATGGATCCAAATACATTCCTTGATGTCTGTAACGTAAACCATGACAAAATATTCTCGGACCTGAAGGCAACAGTTTCTTCAATACACAGGAGAATCAAAGCTTCCGTACTTTTGATAGTGAGAAAGCAAAAAACGAGCCAAGTATAAATTTCAAAAGTCTGCAATTTTCGTAACAGAACCTTGATTGAAAAGGGGTGGGGGGAGGGGGTTGATTCGTGTAAAAAATATTCCTACTACCTTCCTGTAACAAAATCCACATCTAAAAGCTATTAATTTTAAGGAAAAATATGGATACCATAAAATATCACATTTTTTTTTATAACCAGTATCGCTGAATATAACTAGTTTTTTTAAATGACATTTTCTGACCCCATTATCGTTAAAATCCACTGAAAAATAAAATCTTTAATTTCTATTTTTTAATAAAACGTGATTTTAATGCATTCATTTTAATTCATAATACAAGTATCTAAAAATAATATTTATAATATAGTCGGAGTTTCCCAGACTCGTGGTGTGACATGAAATATTTTCTATACAAAATACTATATTAATAATAAAGTAACGTTAAATCGATAATCAAATACAAAACATATGGTTTAAAATCCCAAACCTTTTGTTGGAACGACTATTGTTCAGGCACGTGGACGGGCCTAGATCTTTTCGACGGAGACCTGGAACCTCCCAGGAGGATCCCGAACCTTCCAGAAGGTTCGTTTTGCGACTATATATAAGGAGCGAGTGACTAAGCCAGTTAGTCTTAGTCTGTGTCTTAGCTGTGAACCTCAAGTCATATGATTAGTGTGCTATAACGTTATCATTGTTGTAACCTGCTCCAATAATTACGTTTTATTAATTCGTTGGCATTGATAATTGTATATTTTTGTTTAATAAATATTTGTTAACTCCCAGAAGTGTTACAATATTGTTAATTTACAAAATTTGTAGGAATAAACAAGCCCACCAGTTCCATCAATTATTTTAATGTCTATACAAAAAATTATTTGTGACTTTGAAATACTTGTTTCATCCATTTTTGAACTAACCGAACGACATTAAATGTGCATTTTAACTGCGTGTCATGGCTGTATCAATGCATTCAATCCCACGGATAATCACTACAGACAAGACACTTGTGGCCGTCCATTCTCAATATAGATAATCACTGAGACGAAACTAAAAATTATTTTATATTATTGCAAAAAGTAGTATTCGCCTTTAATTTTCCGCTTTTGTTCGAAAAAAATTGGGAACCGCTGATATAAGAGTATAAATTTTTTATACGGCAGTAACATATAAATTAGCATTATTAATAATAGATAAATAAATTTTAACGACCACAAAAGTATCAGGTTTGTAAAATGATTACGGTTTTATAATGAAATACAGCATTTTATAAGCTACTCATTCACCCCAAACCACCTTCAGAGATTTTCTCCCGGATCTTCCACCTGTTCCCCCTTGGCCGATTCTCGCTGAACAATGGAACACAGACCAGGGTCCGATGGCCGAAGATAGCCCTCCGTGGTGTATTAATTAAGAAGGAGAACCCAAGCACCCTCACGTGACAAAAACCGATAAATAACGGTTACTCTATCTCTCCTCCCTAAGTTCCCCTTTTTCATAAATCACTAATATGACCGCCCCCACGAGGAAATTCTTCCCGCTTGAATTTTCTCGAAACGAAAATAGAAACTAATCTAATATCTCGAGAAGAAAAAAAATCTTATTACTTTTTGTTTGGAAACGTTATCAACGTTTAGAAAAAAAGGTTAATTAAAAACACTGTACACTAATTTATTTTAATTAAAACGATAAAAACATATACAGACTATAACGTTGTAGGTACCGAAGATCAGGATTGTACGGATGTGATGAGCCCATAGAAAACTGTTGTAGCGGTTTTGAAGATGCCTAATAGCCTAAATTGTATCTGCATTAGTAAGTTAAACTTTGGTATAAACGGTACATTGCTAAGCAGAGCGATGCAATAATTTTGGGATGTTCAAATAGGTTTTCTCAATTTGATAGGAACCCATTTTTCGTACCCCCAACAGCTCCAAACGAAAGCATTTAAGAAATTATGAATGAGAATTGACTTAGTATTACAGAAGCGTCTTATTATGGTATTAAATTCATCTCTAAGTAATTTTAGCGATTTTTATGTTGTCACCCTTCTCTCTACTGCCTTTCCAAATGGGGTTAATTTTTATGTGAATTGAGCCAGGTAGATCAAGAAATTTTCTGCTTCACCACAATAAATAAAAGCAACTTACTCGAGATCATAGGTAACGGATTTGCTAGAATCACCACAGCGAAATATTGTAAAATAATCAATCAATTAAATAATATGCGCTATCTGGAGAGATCGAAATGAGTAAATTGAACTATGGGAACGCGAAGAGGAATAAACTTTTTGCACGCTAGGCTACCATCAGATAAAAATAATTACTTAATTCCGAACTTGTGCATATTCATAGCGACTTACAAATTAGTTAACAACCCGTATAATTGAATTATCCTTATTTCCTCTGTAATCAAGCGATGCCTAATAGTTTGATTGCTAACATTAACAGATTCATGGGTGATGTAACCAGGAAGGAATGTTGTCAATCAGAACACTCATTGGTGATAAGGATAGATTCATTGTATTCATCGAGCGCAAATAGCGTTTATTATCAATGAAGACGAATATGGAAGTCCGATACTTAATGAACAGGTCATGATCAAAACACAGCCCTCATGATCACATAATAAAAACAATTTTATAAAAAAAAAAAAAAAAAAATAAACCGACTTCGAAAACTATGAATCAGTAAAAATAAATGCACTAAAAAGTATGAAATAATTACCTTCTGATTTTTATGAATACGCAGCAAAATTGAAAATGGTATAAAAAGCGGGAAATGCATTAAAACGGATAATTTCATTTTGATTAGTAGGAATATATATTAACTGTTAATTAAAATTATTAAATTAAAATATTAAATATCATGTTCAATACATCACAATCTTTTCAGAGGTGACGCAAAATAGAAAAGCGATAGAGAATTTTAAGATTTTCCTAATTTTTAGTGTTGACAATTTTAAATTTTGCGCCGCCTCTGAAAAGATTGTGATGTATTGAACATGATATTTAATACTTTAATTTAATAATTTTAATTAACAGTTAATATATATTCCTACTAATCAAAATGAAATTATCCGTTTTAATGTATTTCCCGCTTTTCATACCATTTTCGATTTTGCTGCGTATTCATAAAAATCAGAAGGTAATTATTTCATACTTTTTAGTGCATTTATTTTTACTGGTTCCTAGTTTTCGAAGTCGGTTTAATTTTTTTTTATAAAATGTTTTTTATCTCATACTTTTTAGTGGCGGACGATAATTTATAGAATGCAATACGTTGATTTCTAAAAAAAAATCGAAGTGCTTTTTATTTCACTTACCTATATTTCGACTTCCGGTTTCCAACGAAAATACACGTTTTGGGGTCCCCTGAGTCCAAAACACCAAGTGTGTGTGTGTGTGTGTGTTTGTGTGCGCGCGTGTGTGTGTGTGTGTGTGTGTGTGTGTGTGTGTGTGTGTGTGTGTGTGTGTGTGTGTGTGTGTAAATATTTAAATATTTAATATTGTTATTCTTTAGTATCGTATAGACATATTTTTGATTTGTATAGCTTTCCATATTTGACAATTGTATTACTTAAAATCCAAAAATTTTATTCATATTCTTTTGTTAAATATCTAATTCCAAACACAAAAAAAAAAAAAAAAAAAAAAAAAAAAAAAAAAAAATTATATTATTCTATTATGCAATTATTAACTCATTTTCATTTTTTCATGCATATATATGTATACAGATACATATATTACTCATTATTTTATTTATTTATTATTTTTTCTTTTCTTCATATTTATTGGTTGCTATCTTGTATTATATTTAGCCCTGAAGAAGACCTGAATATCGGGTCGAAACGTCGGCACAATATATATGTTATTTCACTTATAGTGCTTTCATTTGACCGCACCCCCAACCATTTCCATCTCACGTTGTGATATTATATTCTACTGACTTTATTTCAAACTATTGTTGAAAATTTATTTAAGTTTTGTTCCAACAAGCACTTAAAACACGTCAATAAGTAACAGACTACTCATGTTTCTTCCACTCTTTTAATTCTGAATTTGATTGGTTGGTTTTCCCAACCGATTAATCGACCATTTAAACATTATTGAGCATTGCTTAAAATCAGCCAACCAAATTTAGATTAAAACAAGCGGGGATAGCACATGATCAGTTTGTTAGTTATCAACGTGTTTTAATAGTTTGTTGGAGCATACCTTATGATATATATGCCATATGTTTTTCAAATACAGGTTGCTAGGATATCGGATTTCATAGCAAGAGCAAAGATCATTTAGAAGATAGGCGAAAATTATTAGAGAATCATTGTGTAGTTAATCTTGAAAGTGAAAGATAATCGGGAAACTTACAACTTACAATCGAAAAATTACAAAAAGTATCTGGAACAGTGAGGTACAACTTTCATAGATAAAAAAATTGGGTTACAATGCTAACCGTGCAGAATTTACGGATAGGTTGAGCCAGATCATCTAAGTCTTCTAATAGACGACTCAGATCATTTTATGAAACTGCTATAAAACCTAACAGTCCTAAGAGAAGACTTGGACACTTAATTTCCTTCTTCCTTAGAGCGACGCCAACGATAATGTCCAGACATTGAAGGACCGACCTGGATACCTTAGCTAGAGCTCTCCTAGAGAACAGGAGAGAGAGTTCTCTCTCTGCTAGAGCGGGAGGGCAATACCAGGGTTCCCGGGTTCCTTTAATATCGAGAGGGGGCGGTAATACTGCCCGTAAAGGAACATCTGTTCTCGGCCGCCGCATAAGTCTCCTCTCCTTTGTCTTATTACGGCAGGCACCTGGCCTGTTTCAAAGCAAAACTAGATTTAAAAAGGTTTTTGTATTGTCCTTTTTAAAGGATATATATTTATTTATTTTTACAATAGGGAGAAAAAGAAAATTAAGATAGCATTTTAGCTAAAAAAATTCCAGCGTATCTTTCTGTGTTGTAATTTTAAAAATTCTAAATCTTTGAGGAAATACAAACATATCTGTAATAGTAAGAATGTTGAATTATTCGTGTTACATCTCAAATTCAAGCAGTTACATCAGAGTTTGAGTCGAAAATTATTTTTTCCAAAAAAAGATGTAATGATTATTATATTTGGCTTTAATTTAAAAATCATGCTTGATAATAATAATAATAATAAGTTTATTTGACAAAATATACAAAATTATACAATTTGTATATAAATAAAATAAACAATTAAGGCATGGGAACCGTCTGCCGGAGTTTAGTTAAAAAATATTGATATTTTTAAACAACAAACACTAAAATTAAACAAAATTTGAGTAGCTAAAAGAAACATATTAGTATTCAAAATAAAATTCTTCTACATTACATTTGTACTATTAATAAATAGGAAATTAAATTAAGCTCCTAGGCGAACTCATTACTGATTAGTTTTCTATAATTCCAAGCATTTTTGTGTATGTAATAAGAAGAGACCAATTTTTACCGTTAAGTAGTTCAATAATGAATTCAAATGATAAAAGCCTTCCTCCAAAAACTGCAAGGCGATAGGGGGCAAGTATTGGGCATACAGCAAGAAAACGAAAAATGTCCTCTTTAACTCTATAATTACATAGGGTACACTCATCCTGAGCTATACATGACCTACCTATATGAGTGTTTGCACCACCAGTCAAGTCAGCAGGTTTGACATTGAAGTCTAATACTTTATAATTATTATAACGGTGAGTCGCTTCAGCTCTTTCAATCAACTCATGTTTAAAACCCAGCCTCAACGCATCTATTGTTCTCTCAAGTTTAGGAAAAAGCCACTCTCTCTCATCCTCAACAAAACTAATGGAGATACCAGTTTTCTCACCCAAAACCTTCCAATTATGAGCCCAAAAGACAATTTTTTTAACAACCTCTTCAGCTACTAATCGGGGGAACCTAGAGAAATCCATACTAAAAACCTTGCGTAGGTATCTACTTTGTAAGGACAAAGTATAGAAATAAATTGATTCTAATCCAGTTTCAAGGTGCAAGATGTAAATTGGTATAAACGGCGGCAAAGCAAACAATTTCCTTGTAAAGAACCTTAATACCTTTTCGACCTCTACAAATTCTTCCGATCCCTAAACCTGTGCCCCATAAGTCAATCATGCTTGATTTATGCCTAAAAATTTAAATCGATGTTTCATTTTCTTCAGTTCGAATGAAAATAATGATCAGTAATGCGGTATTACATAAATAATAATGTAGGAAGATGCGGGTTTTTAAAGTCTCGTATGTAAGTTCTTTCTGTGTTCAGTTATCCTAATAGTCTCCATCTGCGCATCTACTTACTTATAGATGATGATAGATAGAAGAAGATAGAAATAACGTTTATTCAAGAAAAAAAATTATTTAATACAAAACAAAATAAGAAAATTCTAAGACGTAAATAGACAATGGACGCAAGTCCGTCTGTCGAGATATCCTAGCTTGTTATAAATATAAATAGGTAAACCTATTTATATTGCAATAATATAACAATATATAACAATAACTGCAAATATATAACAATAACAGAAGATATGTGATAAGTGGTAGTAATAAAAGCCAAATAACAAAAGAAAAATTATTTCATACTGAACGGAACTGACATATATACTGAAAAACTCTTCGTATATAAATGGCCAAATTATAAAACTAGCTATAAGCGATTTTTTTTTTTTTTTTTTTCGACTGACGTATAGGGGAATCTATTTCTACTTATTATATTCATGAGTCATTTCTTGTCTATATTTTGTTGCAATTTTTAGATACAGAAATAGATGTTGGTTGCATTTGCCGTTTAGGATATCTACGGTTTCTTCCATATTCAGAGACCGTTTTCCAAAACAGTTAATCCTGATTTCATTTAGAATTGGGCATGTTGAGATAAAGTGGAAGGTGTTTTCTATTGTATTTAGGTTGCACATGGTACAATTATTTTTGTACTTTTGTTCATTGCAGGTAAATAGTTGAGGTTCAGTAGTTCTCCTCTTGCTTTAAATATTAATCTGATGAAATAAATGTCTTTATTGTCTTCAAAGTATCTATTGTCATAATTCAGAGTTGCATAGAGCTGGTGAAATTCGGCTGCTTAGCTCTTTTTACGAATATTTCTCTTTTATATTCCATAGTTTTATTGACGAGAATGGTTCTATTTTTTTCTATGTCTTGTAGAAAATTCTCTTTTGTTAGAACTATTCCGTGTTTTGCTCCTAATCTCTTCAATGTTTCAATCCTAATTTTATACTTACTTATAAATGATAATGCTAAAATTGGAATGAGAATGGGGAAAAAATATAAAAAATAAAATATTGACCAGAAAAAAAAAACATCTTAACAAACAGCTACAAGTCGACGCCAGGGCACTTGTAAGCAATTCTGATGAAATTGAACTCAATACATACACACTTAGGTTTTTATGGTACATTGTTTTAGCGAAGATCTTTAATGCATTATAGAAATAATTTTATTTTTTTTTTTGCTAAAAGGTGAAAACCATATTCTTCACCTACAACTATCATGGAGAATAGTATAGTATTACTCAGAAAGTATTACGTTTAATATTAAAATTTGCACTCAGAAATAATGATCAGGATATGATTTTTTCACTTATGATAAAAAAAAAAAAATAACTCTTGATGAAAATCATATACTTTTTTTTTTAAACATCCCAGATAAAAGTTTTGATCAGATTTATTTTTGTTTTTTATGATTTTTAATTATCGACTTCAAACCCTGATGCCATGGTGCCATTATCTGAGGCCGTTTTATTTTTAATCCCTTTAATGGATACAACATGATGAAGAATAAATTTATTTAGCTACGTGCTAGATAATTGGCTTCGGATAGGAATTATTTAAAAAATATGCAATGCTTAAGTTGAAAGGGAAATCGGAGTATAGGAAACCAACTGGGCATCTCTTTCCTGTGTGAATTACACACAACTCATTGAAGAAATAGGCTTGCATTTTGAAATTACACTCTCCAAGCTCCACTAAGCAAGCTGAATATAAATATATTTTAGTATGTTAATTTTAAATATTTTATTTTTGAGAAATTTTATAAATATATAAAACTTTGATATGACCCCTTAACATTCAGTTAGCACTATATCAAAATTGAATATTATTACATTTTTTTTATGTAATTCATGTTACACTGATTAATTCAGACTTTCTCATTCGGTAAATCAATACTCGTTTATGCGTTCTTTTTCAAAGTCGGACTCCTTTATGACTACGTCATACATTTCAACCGAAATCGAATAATTTTAGTAGAAAACATACCGTTTCAAATATTATTATAAATTATAGGAAGTCCAAGCACTGGATGACTGGAGAATAAGATATCAAGGATTCTGAACATTCTTCCTCGAGGACTTTTGTATTATGAATTCGTGGTTGGTTAGGAGTGGAGGGGAAGACGACAATGGTGGAAGTGGTTCGTAAAACGGAAGGGTGGTTCCCAGTTTACCATTCATAAAACTTTTAATAGCCCCTTACCTTCCTTCTTTTTATTAGTCAGTTCCTTGACCCCACTCCTGTATCCAATCGTTGGGAAAATTATATGCATATCAATCGTGAGAAAGGGAATCGTAGGTTACTATGCAAAGGAGGGAGTTAATAGTTGATAGGTCGGTCAGTAACAGGGTAAGTAAATAAAAACTACATAAAGGACAAGCTAATAGGTGTATATTCACATGAAAAATATATTGTTTCCCCCCACCCCCTTTTTTTTAAGAACCGAGTTAGTTTCAGATAACAAGTAAAGAAAAATCCCTTATAGAATGCTATTGCGTATTTATTTATTCACTTAAAATTATGAATTTACTTTTTATATGACAATACTACGTGGAATATTTATAGTCGTGGTCGGGAAGAAGGTGATTGGTGTGAGAGGAAGAGATGGCGAGAAATTTGTCACGATACATGACCACTGAGTTGTAAAAATCGCATATAAAAAAATGTACGAGTATAATAATAATTCGCTCTTTTTTCCCACCCTTTTTGTTAAGAACTCAGTAATTTTTGTTTTTTTCGAAAATCGGAAGTCCATTCCCACTGCTTCTTCCAGAACTGAAATATTAAAATTTACAACACTCGAGGACATTTAGTATTAGTGATCATTGAAACAAAAGCAAATAAAGAATTTGGTTTATTAGCCATATTAGATATCTGGAAATACAAATATAGCTTTATATATATAAAAATCTCGTGTTACGATGTTTGTCAGAGGTAAAATCAGAAACTACTCAACCGATTTTGATGCAATTTGGCTCTTTGTGTGTAGTTTTGTCCAACTTAAAAGATAGGGTAGTTTTGATCTCGATTATTGGCCTCAATATTTCATTTATTGCAAATTGAATGCTTATTAAACTACAATTGAGTGTGATTATTTGTAAGTTACACTTTCTTGTTTTTATCGATATTTTCTTTCGATATTTAGGGAGGGTAAGTATAAATCTATTTTTTCCGGCTTGTACTAGGAAAATCCATGTTTTTCCTATGTCGAATTATGTATCACCTTTTCACGTGTGGGGAAAACATAGAATCAATTGGTTTTAGCAAAAGACAGGTTAACCATAATCATTGTGCACCTATTAGTATAACCTCCTGATACGATATTTCATATTATCATGTGTTATATTCTGAATTTAATTACTATTTATCGTGGCAAAAGCTTAATTAGGTATATTTTTGTTAATTTTCTATTTTTATTGTACTAAACCCTATTCCAATTGTATTCTTTATTAGTTCCTTATACGTGTGTCATTCATTAACACACTATAGTAAAATATAAGATGTCAACAATAAAAAATTTAACCCACCTAACTTCTTTACCAAACAATTTTAAATTTGGCGTAAAGTTTTATTTTAAATCCTGTTGGTTTTTAGATTAGCTGAAACGTTGTTATCTTTATCAGTGAATTTTGATTTGACTATAAACAAGAATAGATTATCTGCTAAGGATCTTTTTCCTCACTTAGAGGGGAAGAGTGCTGTAAATTGTAGTATTTTCTTTAATGAAGGAGCTCTTCCGTATTTAATAATTATTTATTTATTATTATTTGCTTCCCAACGTTTCGAGCTTGTGGCTCATCTTCTGGGGTTATCTTATCTTAGTTGTTACATTTCATTCAAGCCATTTGTCAAAACTTCTCTTTTTTTAAACAGTATAAAAATACTTTTGTCTTTTTTTTATTTTGTCATACATCCAAGACAGTGTAACAGGCCATAAAATGTATGACAAAATAAAAAAAAGACAAAAGTATTTTTATACTGTTTAAAAAAAGAGAAGTTTTGACAAATGGCTTGAATGAAATGTAACAACTAAGATAAGATAACCCCAGAAGATGAGCCACAAGCTCGAAACGTTGGGAAGCAAATAATAATAAATAAATAATTATTAAATACGGAAGAGCTCCTTCATTAAAGAAAATAAGAATAGATTAATGCAACGCATCATAGTTACTGAGCCACAGCAACGCGTGGTAGTGTCTGCTCGTTAATATATATATTTGTTAATGCATTCTTACTTAAATACAATATTAACATTCTGCCGAGGTATCTCCGAGTCGCGCCTTACCCGCTACCTAGGAAGGAAAGACAGGTCTCAAGGAGATCCCAGGGCTTCTCGCCCTGCCATATCACTGTTATTAAAATCCAGTAAAGACAGGGTACATTCTCATTGCTTCTGACATAAAGAAATGATTTCTCTCCTCATTGCATAGGTTACTCTATTTGCCAATCGAATTCATTGATCAAACAAAACACTTGAATTTGGTGCCTAACGAATCATAACAATGTCGAGATGCATTTACGGCTATATTCTACTAAGAAGTATTAAACCAACTACTTTTTTTTTTTTTATGTATTTATGGTTACTGAGATTTCGCTATACTTGGATAAACAATTTAGCAATACAGAGCATAATATAGGTGATTTCAATACACCTGTCGGATATTTTTCTTTTTACTCTTAATTTATTCAAGCAGTAAAGAATTATACAACCGTGTGGTGAAATCTACTTGTAATGATGTGAAAAAATCATTCAGAAAACCGTAAATAAGTTTTTACAAGACCCTTCACGAAAGTAACATGGATACAACCTAATCAAATCGAACGTTTTAGCCTAGACAGGCGTGGCCAAAACAATTAAAAGCTCATTAAAATATATTTGGAGATGGAGGAGATAGAGACGGCATAATCCAGATTATGTAAATGATAAGTAGCTGGTGTTATTATGATAAGGTAGGTGTAAGATGTCCTTATTGATAATGGCGATTAGTCGGAATTAACAAGAGATCCAGCGACCGATCTAATCTCGTGCCTTCGCCTTCTCCCATTACCATACAAATGACCCCTGTCCACCTAGGCCACACTTTTACTTAGCACTCAATCAATCTCCTACCTCCATGTTCGTTCGTCTAATGAGTATTCATCGTTCGAAAATGAACATGGACAAGGGCTGACGAAAGTTTTCAATCCAGTACAAAGGACACGGCATACTTAATTTCACACTTGATTGAATGTAAAATAAACAAGCCTTAATTGTTTTGATTTTTCTTTGTTACATATTAAATTAATAACAGCTGATGACGTAGCAGGAATTATTTTGGTGGGGGAGCCAAGCTTTGTACATCAATCCGAAACCACCTAAAGTTGGAAACAAGGATGTGATTAAAGAAATATAAAAAATATATGTACTGGGTGTCCCAGAGATAGTGTAAAAAATCTGGTGCGTGCGCGCAACACACAACTTTCACTTACCAACTTACTTAGATTAGAAATTTACGTGTTTTGCTAAATATCATTTCCCAAAGTTGTATAGTGTTGTATAGTGGTTAGCATGGCAACCTACAATACTAAAGGTCACACATTTTTCTACATTTATATCTTATTTTTGTTAATCGTTAAAGCCGTTTTTGAGAAAAATAAAAAAAACCCGTGAAAATGATACAAAATTTATTAAGTAAAGTCCCCCCTCCGGTTGATCAATTTTGATGAAATTTTTACGGTCATATTTCAGGCATATAAATAGATCAAATACTCAGTTTAATCAAAATCGTTAGAGCCGTTTTTGAGAAAATCGAAAAAAACTTAAAAAGTTATTAAATAAAGTACCCCCTCCCTTTGAGCAATTTTGATGAAATTTTTGCTGTCACATCGCGGGCATATACATACACTAAATACCCAATTTCAGGTTCGCAAGGTTTATAGTTTTTGAGCTAGTCTGTTCACACACACACACACACAGACCATTTCGCGGGACTTGGTTAATTTGACTCAGGGGACCCCAAAACGTGTATTTCCGTTGAAAACCGGAAGTCGAAATTTTGCAAGATCGCAATACTTCCACTTACTATATATTTCATATATGGGTAAGTGAAAGTAAAAATTTGTTTGGGTGTTACTGCATGTTAAACAGGGTAGAATGGAGCAGAAACGAGTTTCCTATCTCAAACTATGCGGAGATTTCATTGAAACTTTTTAGTAATTTTTTTTTAGAGGAAAACTGTATTAGAATGTGAAGGGAGCATGTATTTGATGGCAGTATTTTCCTACTCAGCCTAATGTTAACTGTGATGTCCCTTTTAACGTTGGATAAAAGTGTTTCAATTTACTCAAATGACAGGTTTTGCTTTTATAGTACAAGTCATGGTGCTATAAAAAAGAGCAGCCGCTCCAGTTATTTTTAAACCGATTCTTCCTGAAATCAATTTATTTCTAAGTGCTCGAGCACGTTTTTTTATAACAAAAATAGAATTTTAAATAAGTAAATAATATTATACATTAAGTTTTCCCAGTGAATAGCAAAAAAATGTATCCTGAACTAAAACTGTCACTTCATTCCAAATATACAAATTTACAATTCAATAATACATAAGGTTGGTATGTTTGAAGTAATGTATTTATGTATATGTATTGAAGTAAATATTTGTTATAAAATATAGCAATGAAAAAGTATGATCAAACTGACTGTGGTCAGGACTTACGCTAAAGTCAAATTTAAAAGGGAAATCACCAGGTTTATTTAAATAAAACCAAGACTTTGACAAGCTGAAGGGTTGCTTGCAATCCTGTTTATCGTGCTATTGAAAAATTAGACTAGAGAGAAAGATAACATATCCTGAATATCCTCTAACTAAAACAGGATATTAGTTACTTGCCGGACAGTCAACCCTTGTACCCAGATACAGATCAGTTTTGGCTGTAATGGTGTAAGTTATATTTTAAATTTTAAAAATTATATTTCAGAGACCTCTTCTACTATTTCTATAGTTTGGAACTGGATGGATGAGAGCTACTGGATATTAGGCGGAACCAGGAAGGGGGTAAAAGGGGTCATGACCCCCCCCCTCAAATATTTTGGCTATTTCAATTATTTTGTATTTTTAAACGAATAATGCAATTATTGGGTTGTCCAGAAAGTTCGTAGAGAAATTTGGACAAAAATTAAAATTGATGAACAGCTTAAAATTTATTTATTTAATCTACAAAATAGTTACCACCGTTAGCGATTACCCTTTCCGAATTTGCCAACACCAACGGTCGATTTGCAGGCTCTTTACTCCGCTGCTATCTCACAGACAGTAATTCGTGGATTGTTTGCGATGACCGTCGTAATATCCTCGATGTCAAGAGTTGAACTCCTGATCTAAACCGCAAAATCAACTTCTGAACGGTGCTATCAGCAATTGAATCGCTGCCATGCACGGAACGAATCTTTCTTGCAGTTTGGGCTGCGTGTTTCCCTTTTTTACTTTCACTTACCTATATATAAAATATATAGTAAGTAGAAGTATTGCGATCGTGAAAAATTTCGACTTCCGATTTTCAACGGAAATACACGTTTTGGGGTCCCCTGAGTCGAAATAACCAAGTCCCGCGAAATGGTCTGTGTGTGTGTGTGTGTGTGTGTGTGTGTGTGTGTGTGTGTGTGTGTGTGTGTGTGTGTGTGTGTGTGTGTGTGTGTGTGAGTGAGTGAGTGAATGAGTGAGTGAGTGTGTGTGTGTGTGTGTGTGTGTGTGTGTGTGTGTGTGTGTGTGTGTGTGTGTGTGTGTGTGTGTGTGTGTGTGTGTGTGTGTGTGTGTGTGTGTGTGTGTGTGAGACAGACTAGCTCAAAAATTATAAACCGTGCGAACCTGAAATTAGGTATTTAGTGTATGTATATGCCCGCGATGTGACACCGAAAATTTCATCAAAATTCGTCAAAGGGAGGGGGTACTTTATTTAATAACTTTTTACGTTTTTTTTTCGATTTTCTCAAAAACGGCTCTAACGATTTTGATTAAACTGAGTATTTGATGTATTAATATGCCCGAAATATGACCGTGAAAATTTCATCAAAATTGATCAACCGGAGGGGGGACTTTACTTAATAAATTTTATATCATTTTCTCGTTTTTTTTTTTAATTTACTCAAAAACAGCATTAAAGAATTTGATCAAACTGGGTATTTGATGTATTTATATGTCCGAGATATGACTGTAAAAAATCGCTGCCATGCACGGAACGAATCTTTCTTGCAGTTTGGGCTGCGTTTTTCCCTTTTTTACTTTCACTTACCTATATATAAAATATATAGTAAGTAGAAGTATTGCGATCGTGAAAAATTTCGACTTCCGATTTTCAACGGAAATACACGTTTTGGGGTCCCCTGAGTCGAAATAACCAAGTCCCGCGAAATGGTCTGTGTGTATGTGTGTGTGTGTTTGTGTGTGTGTGTGTGTGTGTGTGTGTGTGTGTGTGTGTGTGTGTGTGTGTGTGTGTGTGTGTGTGTGTGTGTGTGTGTGTGAGTGAGTGAGTGAGTGAGTGAGTGAGTGAGTGAGTGAGTGTGTGTGTGTGTGTGTGTGTGTGTGTGTGTGTGTGTGTGTGTGTGTGTGTGTGTGTGTGTGTGTGTGTGTGTGTGTGTGTGTGTGTGTGTGTGTGTGTGTGTGTGTGTGTGTGTGTGTGTGTGTGTGTGTGTGTGTGTGTGTGTGTGTGTGTGTGTGTGTGTGTGTGTGTGACAGACTAGCTCAAAAATTATAAACCGTGCGAACCTGAAATTAGGTATTTAGTGTATGTATATGCCCGCGATGTGACACCGAAAATTTCATCAAAATTCGTCAAAGGGAGGGGGTACTTTATTTAATAACTTTTTACGTTTTTTTTCGATTTTCTCAAAAACGGCTCTAACGATTTTGATTAAACTGAGTATTTGATGTATTAATATGCCCGAAATATGACCGTGAAAATTTCATCAAAATTGATCAACCGGAGGGGGGACTTTACTTAATAAATTTTATATCATTTTCTCGTTTTTTTTTTTTAATTTACTCAAAAACGGCATTAAAGAATTTGATCAAACTGGGTATTTGATGTATTTATATGTCCGAGATATGACTGTAAAAATTTCATCGAAATTGATCAACCGGAGGGGGGACTGAACTGAATCGTCACTCATGTTGGTTTACAATAAACTACACTACTGAGTCTTAATAAAGACGAATTCAGTGTGTAAACATAGTTAATTCCATTCAAGGCATATAAATAAACATTAGCTTTGTGATTCAGTTTTAGTAAAAAAAATAAAAGGTAAATTTTATTTTAAAAATCTCTAAAAACTTTTCGGACAGCCCAGTAGGTAGTTACTAATACTTCTGAGCATCACCTTATTTTCGAATACCCGCAGCCGTTGCTCATTCCTCAATGTCAGCGACCAATTCACGTCCTACAATGAGAGTTTAGTAAAACTTAATTTTTAAGTTTGTTAACAGAAGGCAAGCGATATTGCGATAGAAAATCGAGCATTTCGCGCCTTTAAATCTTCAATTTCTTTTTTCCTATTCACCATGCACCTAAATGTGGCATACCATCAAACCGGCCTTACAATGAAGAAAACAATATTATTAAAAAACCTAACGATAATTTTTTTCATTATTTATTTGAGGATAGAAAGATTTTAGTCAAGTATTTTTGTGATCCCTGTATTTAACGTCACTTTTTTAATTTTTTTCAACGTTTCGGCACTCACGCCATTATCAAGATAAGCATCTAAATATCTAAATTACTCTACGTGTTCAAACGTGAATCCCTCTATATCAATATTGATCACCATCATAAAGGGATTGATCACCCTCTATATCAATATTGAACACCATCAATATTGAGTATGTACATGCTTTTTATTTTCTGGGAAAAAACAACGCTTATAGAAAACATAAACTTGGTAGATTTCAGTCTTGAATCTGGTGACTTGGGTTGAACGTGAAAAGAACAGCTGAACACCACCGACAGCACACCGCCAAGTTCACTAAACTCTAAACCCTTGTAGAAGCAACCTAACCTTACCCCTCCCAGGTGGGGAATGTTAACACTAATTATCACTTATCTCATCAGCTCCCTGATTGGACAGGATATTGAACCATTCAACGATTAGGACACAATGGGAGGGCGGCCATTAGCCCAATCAAGAGCCAATCCTAAGGGCGAGATCTAATCTATTAGCCGATAGATGAAGGGGGAGGGGAGGGGAAGGGGTTGGTATTAGCATACAAATAACTCAGTAGCCGGCAGTGACCGCCAGCCTTCACCTAGCTTTATTCCTTTAGACTCCATTGCCTACTGTCATCGCGTTTCTTTCCATCCTATAACGAGTTAGTATATTACACCTATCACTCTATTAGTATATTGAGGTATAGTATAGTATATTGAGTATATACTCGTATAGTATATTGACAAATCGATGAGGTATGAATATCACTAATAGATCAAGACCAGTAAAAAAAAATGTAATGTTTAACCCATTTTATCGCAGATTTTTTTTTTCAATATATTGTAACGTTAAAAAAAAAAAAAAAAAAAAAAAAAAGAAACATGTGGTTTAGAATAGTTTTATACTTATTGTTGGAACGAACTAACAACTGGAACAAACTGTCGTAGTACAAGTATGTGACTACGATGCCCGAGTACCATCTAGGCCGGGCCATAACATTCTACGCCCGCCCTCTTACGACTAAATATAATGAGCGATGGACTGGAGAGTTAGTCTTGTCTGAATCGCAAGTCATATGGTTATTTCTATATTACGAAGTGATAATTTTTGTAACCTGACAAATTATTTGTGTGACATTGAAAATTGTTATTTTTTTTCGAATAAAAATAGTTTAACGCACTAGTATATAATAATATTTATAAGTGTTACAATATTTTGTACGTGCGTACGTAAAATTGTACGTACGATAAAGCTCCTTTATCCTACATTAAGAGAGATCTCACAATTGATTTCGTCAAAAGGTGGGATCAATTGTGGGTGATCTAAACTAAATCACCAAGTTTACACAGGCACATACCACGCATTACACTTCAAAATTACAAACTTGTACACAGTAATGATTATAAACTAAGCAAGTATTAACAGAGCATGGTAACACGAAGCAATATCTTAAGAGATTTAACATTATACATATGTGACGAAGACGGGCAAATCCAAAATTTCCATCACATATTTTATGACTGTAAATTATTTGACAAACAACGATTCGCACTAATAAAAAATGTAATTCTTAAAACTGGAAATTGGCCGGAGACGGAACATAACTTATTATTCAAATTTAAGACAGAATTCCTAAAATTTATTATAAGTATTGACTTTGACTCACTGACAAACCAGCGACGGGCAGCGTAGGTAACTTCTTGTTGGCTTTATTTCATTTTTATTTTTATTTTTGGTTTGCATTCTTTTTATATTCTTATTTTCTTTTGTTTAATGTTTTACAAATTTTCTTGTCTATTAATACCATACTTTTGTTGAAATATTTTGTTAAATTCTTATTTTTAATGTAATAATCTCTAATGTAATAATAAATAATAATACTCTTGTAATGTATATCATATATTGTAATAATGTTTTGTAATGTATATAATGTATTGAATATCACTTTGTAATGTATACATGTATATCATGTATTGTAATAATTTTTTGTAATGTATATAATGCTATGTAATAATGTAATGTCATGTAGTGTGCCATTAAGGCATGGAACATGGCATAATTTCAAATAAACGCTTCTTACGTAGGGTTATATAAATATAAATATAATAAAGGCTTAACGAACCCGAAGGTTCGATGCCGACACCACCACTCGCTCCCTGCACGCCTCCATCCATCGAACGTCTTCCAGACCCAACTTCGATAGATCCGCCCTAACGCAATCCTCCCACCTCCGTCTCGGCCTGCCCCTCGGACGTTTCCCATTCGGCACCGCGCTTATTAATCTTTTCGGAATACGTTCACAGCCAAGTTTTGCAATTTTACACGCCCATTTTATTCGTCTTGCTGCAATCACGTCAATTATATTAACTGGATAAAGTTCACTCAGTTCGGCGTTGTGTAAGCGTCTAAATTCTCCCGTTATTTCATCCCTCTTCGGTCCAAATATTCTACGCAGTACTTTATTTTCAAAAACTCTAAGCCGTTGCTCATCCCTCAATGTCAGCGGCCAAGTTTCGCATCCGTAAACGACCGTTGGAAGAATAATAGTTTTGTAAATCCTAATTTTTAAGTTTTGGGACAGAAGGCGGGAGCTAAGCAATTTCGCGACTGAAAAGTAGCAAGCATTACCGGCTTTTAATCTAGCCTTAATTTCCTCATCGATTTCGTTTTTTCTAGTTACCATCGCCCCTAAATATCTAAATTTCTCTACCTGTTCAAACGTATTCCCCCCTACATTGATATCAGCGAAATCCTCACCACTTCTACGACTAACCATATATTTTGTCTTATCCGTATTCATTTCAAGTCCAAGTTCTTGTCCGGCTTTCATCAACGTTTTTGTGTTCATTTCTATGGTTTCCACGTCCTCCCCAAGCAATACCAAATCATCGGCATATCCGAGCACGGGTATATTCCCTCCCAAATTCAAACCCTTTCCGGTACGTGTCACCTCCCTAATGGCATATTCCAGCGCTAAATTAAATAAAACAGGTGAGAGAGAATCTCCTTGTTTCAAACCAGAGCGGACCTCGAACTTCTCAGAAAAATAATTACCGATTCTAACTTTATTGAACGTTTCAGTCATACACATTTTTACTAAGTTTACTAATTTTTTTGGTATTCCCTGCTCGACCAGAATGTTATACAACTTTTGGCGGTTAATAGAGTCATATGCCTTTTTGAAATCGATAAAAAGCTGATGTACGATACCGTTATATTCTAATTTTTTCTCTAATATTTGGCGAAGAGAGAATATTTGGTCTACGGTTGATCGGTTTTGCCTGAAACCACATTGATATTCTCCGATAATTTCCTCGGCGTATTCAGTGATCCGACTAGTTAGGATTAACGTAAATATTTTATAGCAAACCGGAAGGAGTGAGATTCCGCGATAGTTATTGCAATCCGTTTTTGATCCCTTTTTGTGAATCGGAATGAGAATAGACTCTTTCCACTCTTCGGGTATCTTTTCTTGTTCCCAGATCTTCTTAACCAAAAGAAATATTTTTGATATCCCAGCTTCCCCGCATGCCTTGATTAGTTCGCTAGGGACATTATCTGTTCCCGCTGCTTTATGAGATTTTAATTTTCCAATGGCTATTTCAACCTCCTCTTTACTCGGTTCTACTACTAACGGTTCAGCACTCTGGTATTCCGAAGAGGAAGATAGATTATTATTTTCCGTATTTAAAATACTATCGAAATAATCCTTGAACCGTCTTAAAATGTCCACCGGATCGGCCAAGATATTGTTATTTTCATCCCTAATTCCAGTTGTAACCGGGCCCGACCGTTTACGAATTCTGTTTATGCCTTCGTACATGGCTTTAACGTTATTCTCGATTTTGTTACTTTCGATCGCTATTATTTTATTTTTGAGATATTCTCGCTTTTTAAATTTTAGTAGTTTAGTTGTTTCTTTTCTTGATGCTCGAAAGTTAGCAAGATTGATTTCGTTAGGAATATTTAACGCTTCTAATTTAGCAGCTTTTCTTTTGTCGCACATGTTAATACATTCATCATCGAACCAAGGTTTATTTTTATTTTCCCTTTTTCCAAGACACGTGTTACCGACCTCTTTTATACTATCCCTGATACCTTCCCACAACTTATCAATGTCTTCGTTATCCTCGTCAGACGATTCCAACGCCTCAAACCTATTTTTGACTTCCAGTTCGAATTGTTTTCTAACCGTCGGAATTTTTAACTTCTCCATATCATAATTATCATAATTAAAACCAGCCTCATTTTTCTTATGTATTATAAGTCTCTGGCGAATTTTTGCGATTACTAGTTCATGATCCGACCCGCATTCGGCCCCACGATATGATCGAATATTAATTACGCTATTTTGCCACCTACGTTGAACCAAGACGTGATCAATTTGATTACGGGTTTGCGAATCCGGAGACGTCCAAGTATATTTATGTATATCTTTATGCTTAAACGTAGTACTTTTGATTATTAGGTTTTTCGAGGTAGCAAAATTTATTAGTCGTATTCCGTTATCATTACTATATTCATGTAAACTTTCTCTACCGATCGTAGGATAATATACTTGTTCCCTCCCTACCTTTGCATTTGCGTCTCCCAGAATAATTTTTATGTAGCTTCGCGGTAGTTTGTCATAAATCGATTCAAGTTTTTCATAGAATTCACATTTAACTTCATCGTCACTATCTTCAGTAGGTGCGTGTATATTGATCAACGCGATTTTAAACCACCGACCCTGAAATATAGCTACCGATAACCTATCTCCGTAAAATCGAACGTCCTTCAACGCGGAAAGTAACCTATTTCTAATCAGAAATCCGGTGCCTAAACAATAGTTTCCGCTCCCACCGTACCACAAAGTGTACTTCCCTTCCCTCAACGAACCCTCCCCTGGCCAGCGGACCTCTTGCAGCGCCACTATATCTAATCTATACCCTATTACCTCATTCGCGACCGATTTTAACCCACCCGCTGTATTTAAACTTCTTACGTTCCACGTCCCTATGCTTAGATCTATATTTTTCAACTTGCGGCATGAATCCCCTAAAGCAGTCCCCACCCGGAGACCCGAACGGGGGAATAGTTTACCTCCGGATAATGAGCGTTTTACTTTAGGGAGATCCATGACTTTTTTGTGGTGTTTGGGTGAACTAATAAAATGTGAGTAGGGCGTTCAAACCTACGTCACACCCTCCAGCAAGCCTGGGGGGCCGCTCTCATTGTTGGTCAGCGAGGACTTAGCCGGGAGGAACTTCCTAGGAATTTCCACCGACCATCCCCACATCCGCCACCCGTGGGACGCTCCCCATACGCGGTAATGAGACCCGCGCGAGGCTTACGTAGGGTTAATAAGAAAAAATAAAAATAAAAAAAAAGTGTTACAATATTATAATGATAATGTTTTTTTTCGATTCTATTTAAATTATTGTATAAGATTCTAATTAATTTTTTTTTACTTTCACTTACCTATATATGAAATATATAGTAAGTGGAAGTATTGCGATCGTGAAAAATTTCGACTTTCGGTTTTCAACGGAAATACACGTTTTGGGGTCCCCTGAGTCCAATTAACCAAGTCCCGCGAAATGGTCTGTGTGTGTGTGTGTGTGTGTGTGTGTGTGTGTGTGTGTGTGTGTCTGTGTGTGTGTGTGTGTGTGTGTGTGTGTGAACAGACTAGCTCAAAAACTATATACGGTGCGAACCTGAAATTGGGTATTTAGTGTATGTATAAGCCCGCGATGTGACAGCAAAAATTTCATCAAAATTACTTAAAGGGAGGGGGTACTTTACTTAATAACTTTTTAGGTTTTTTTCGATTTTCTCAAAAACGGCTCTAACGATTTTGATTAAACTTAGTATTTGATCTATTTATATGCCCGAGATATGTCTGTAAAAATTTCATAAAAATTTATCAACCGCAGGGGGCACTTTACTTAATAAATTTTGTATCATTTTTACGTGCTTTTTTTATTTACTCAAAAACGGCTTTCACGATTGTGACCAAACTGGGTATTTGATGTATGTATATGCCAAATATGTGATAGCCAACATTTCATCAAAATTGATCAACCGAAGGGGGGACTTTACTTAATAAATTTTGTATCATTTTCACGGGGTTTTTTATTTACTCAAAAACGGCTTTAACGATTAATAAAAATAAGATATGAATGTAGAAAAATGTGTGACTTTGGGAAATGATATTTAACAAAACACGTCAATTTCTTATCTAAGTAAGTTGGTAAGTGAAAGTTGTGTGTTGCGCGCACGCACCAGATTTTTAAAGTAATATTTATGTGCACACGAATATTTGAAATACTCACACATCAAAAATGTGAATTCTGAAAATGATATGAATATATGAGACTTAATCATTAGGCAATCATTTTGTTTCCACCTTTAGGTCATTCAGTCGCTCGGATTATTGATCACAATTACTACAATGAGACAAATATATTCGTATTTCGTAAGGTTTTCATTCATTATTTTTAAGATAAAAACTGTCGACTAAAAATGCATAATAATTAATCAACTATCATTCTCAAAACGTTGTCAGTTTCAGCAAGTGAGCGGTCGTTCTATTAAAAAATAAAAAATAGATTCCTGTTTGGAACAAATATAATAATATTTTTAAATAAATCAAGATATGGCTACAGCGGAGAACGGAGGCTATTTGATTGATCTTAATGGGTAAATGGTTAGTACGTAAAAAAATAAATAAAATTGATTAAACACAATTTTTTCCGAAATTTTAAAAACATCTATAAATATATATAAAAATGTTATTATTTTATTCATTGATTCATTCTATCTATTACTTTAATTAGAATTTCCCAACTGTTAATGCACTTCGAAGGTTTAACACAACCTTAATCATTGTAAGTAGTCGATAGTAATTTCAGTAGTTAGTAGTCAATAGTAATTTGTAATTAGTAATAAGCGATTGGGATTATATTAGTCTTGCAACTAGTCAATATTAATTTGTTAGTCTTAACTTTATTGATGAAAATTTAAATTTTGATTATATTATTAGCTTATAGGGTAAAACAAATAGTTATTGGGACTCAGTACAGTTATTGGCACCCCAACTTTAACTTAAAGAAATAGGTAAACAAGTCCTAATTTTATTACAAGATATACATGAGTCTAATGTTTGAAGGTTCCTCTAAGTCATCTATGAAGTAAGACTTTAACAAACTAACTATAGAGAAGATTTCAAAATTAAATCCACAGGGTGCCAATAACTAGATTTGGCACTTTTAACTAAAATTATTGAACATTTTACCCAAAAAACCTCTTGAGTCTTTATAAGGATAGATAAAGAGGAGCAGTAGCGGATCCAGAAATTTTCTCAGGGGGGGGGGGCGCACTTTTTCATTTTTTAAAATTTTGCGTCATAATTGAAAATATTAGTGCACATTTAAGTAGTGAATTTCTATTAAATGTTTAAAGACAATCCATTTTTCATTTAAGGAGTTTAAAAAATTATAAAAGATAGCCCTTTTTATACAGAAGTAGTAATAATTTATTGGTGTCCTCACCTCCCAGGGTGGGCGCGCCCTCCCCTGGATCCGCCCCTGAAGAGGAGTTATAGGAAGCTTTAATTAGATCCCTTCATAAGAAGTATTTTTTTTAATGTCACAATTGAAATTTAGTCTTTTGGGTGCCAATAACTGTACGGTTTACCCTACTTGTTGTTACTTATACTTATAGTTGTCATTACTAAATATTGTTATATAGGGCGACAAGCCCGAAACTTTTATAAAATTTGAAAAACGATTACTTATTAATGCATATAGCATATTTAATTATTTTTTATTAGAAGAGAAAATATTGGCCTTCGCCGGGTTTCGAACCCGGATTTCCGTTTCACTAGTAAGGCGCTCTTGCCACAAGAGCAACCAGGCACATATCCCTGTCAAGTCAATCCCTTCTCTTTACTGACCTCTTTCCTATTACATTTTTAAGGCTTAAGGCTTAACGGACCCGAAGGCCCGGCGCCGACACCACCAATCGGTCCCTACATACCTCTATCCACCTACCACCGTCCAATCCCAAATTCACAAGATCCGCTTTCACCGAATCTTCCCACCTTCGCCTAGGCCTACCCCTCGGTCGTTTTCCAGTCGGCAATGCGTTTATCAATCTTTTAGGAAATCGTTCGCTACTAAGACTCGCCATTTTGCATGCCCACTTTAACCGACGCGCAGCTATAGACTCGATTACATTTACCGGTTAAAGCTCACGTAATTCCGCATTGTGTAGCCGTCTAAATTCTCCTGTTGAATCATCTTTCTTCGGCCCGAATATTCTACACAAAACTTTATTTTCAAACACCATAAGGCGTTTCTCATCCCTTACTGTAAGCGGCCATGTTTCACATCGTTAAATAACAGTCGGGAGAATTATAGTTTTGTAAATCATAATTTTTAAATTTCGGGATAGAAGGCGTGACCCAAGTAATTTTGCAACCTATTATATAAACAATTTTTTTTATTATATTAACTATTAATATTATTATATTAAACTATTATATTAACAATTATATTCCTATTGTATTAACAATTTTAATGTCATCTATAAAAGAAAAATAATTGAATTAATTTATAGAGATGAGAGATGGTCAACTGTTCTTCAATTACGATAGGTTAAATAATGGTCAGGATTTTCAGTTTACAATGATATTTATTATGGTAAGCCAACGTTTCGATCCACTACCTCTCACCTTATTTTTACCTTTAGTCTTAGTTTCCACCTGGACTCAGTAGGTAAATATCAGATTCTATTTTATCTTGTTAACCAGCCTCTTATTTTAATATTTATGTATACCATATTTTATATTATTATCAGTTCTGTAATGTATCCATTTATTGTCACCCTCTAGCATAGATACTCATATATTTGTTTTCTTTTAGCCCTGATGAAGATCCACAAGCTGGATCGAAACGTTGGCTTACCATAATAAATATCATTGTAAACTGAAAATCCTGACCATTATTTAACCTATCGGAATTAATTTATATTTATATATACTTACCCAGACAACAGTATCGGATACGTATTAAAAAGTTAATAGATTTTCATTTCATTATGTGTATGTATTTAGTTTTGTTTCAGTTTTAGTTTAGATAGAAGTTTTAGTAAAAAACTGGTAAAGTAGGTTAAGATCGAGAGATTTCCTTTTTATTTTTCCGTAGTAGCCCCATGTCAAAAAAATTAATTTAAAAAAGGGCCGTAGATATAAAAAAAAAAAAATTAACAGTAAGGCAATTGTAGCATTGTAGTCTACCTATTTTAAAATATTTAATATTCAATACCCTCCCTAGACCATTTTGAAGCTAGAAACGGATAATGGGATGTAGTTATTCCACTATCAGACAGAGCGGGATCAAATGGGCATTTGCCCCGTGCTCGCTGTTCAATATTTCACATAGGGACTAGCGTGACCCGGCTATACCATATCTTCTTCTGCTTGGGATAAATCAATACTACCACTATATATCTAGCTGCCTCCCGTCTCGTCTCTACACGTACAAGTACAATAATACGCTTCAACCTTTGAACTTAGCAGCCAAACATATGTTACTAAAACATTAGTCAAGTAGGATTGGCATAATGGGCAATTTCTTTATTTCAAACAGACGAAAAACGACTGGAAGCAAGAAAACAGTCTTACAGAAGACAATACGATAAATCCACGATGTACCTTCCAGTACTCACCGAGATGCAGAACGTTGGGTGCAGCTGAAGCCTCACGAGAAAGGGACTCCTTGAGTGAAGGGTCGAGTCGTTCGTGTTGAGAGCTATGAAGATATCTCGTCGAAGTGGATGGGAGATTATACCGCAGGAATAGACGATTCATGAGAACTAAAGAGGGAGATGATAAGGGAATAACATTGTTGTGAATATATATGTATCTTTCTTAACGAGCGCAATAATTACAGTATTATCACCTCGTAACATTAACTTAAACACTAACCATAAGATGTTATTTTAAATATGGGTGGTAAATTCCAATAAAAAAGATGTCTAATGAGTACCATCTTTGCTGGTATGGACTGAATTGTCCGGTTTTTCATATTTGAATACGAAGTAGAGGTTCCCAAACTAAAACCTACCTAATAGACAGGACTGAGCGGAGCACTTGACCGAGAAGAGGCTAAGCCCAAAAACATCGAATTATTTGACAAAAATTTTTCCTCTTCCTAATAGTGGTTATACATGACGGTGATCAGAAAACGCGAGATCAGGATGAAATTTCGCATTTTCTATGCTTTAACATCGAAAGTCTATTTCTGTTTTATGGATCTAAAATTTACTCGATACAAACCTTTAGGATATTAAATTTGAGTCGAAAGAGCTTTGGTTGATTTCAATCGGTTCAATATTGAGACCGCTAGGTGATAAAAGTAAGAGAAAAAGTTTAAATATATACCTCTCTTATTTTTTCCAAATAATTAATCGTTTTTTATTCGAGAAGTTTTTTTTTTTACTTTCACTTACCTATATATGAAATATATAGTAAGTGGAAGTATTGCGATCGTGAAAAATTTCGACTTCCGGTTTTCAACGGAAATACACGTTTTGGGACCCCCTGAGTCGAAATAACGAAGTCCCGCGAAATGGTCTGTGTGTGTGTGTGTGAACAGACTAGCTCAAAAACTATAAACCCTGGGAAACTGAAATTAGGTATTTAGTGTGAAATTAGGTATATGCCCGCGATGTGACAGCAAAAATTTCATCAAAATTGCTCAAAGGGAAGGGGTACTTTATTTAATAACTTTTTACGTTTTTTTCGATTTTCTCAAAAACGGCTCTAACGATTTTGATTAAACTGAGTATTTGATCGATTTATATGCCCGAAATATGACTGTAAAAATTTCATCAAAATTGATTAACCGGAGGGGGGACTTTACTTATTAAATTTTGTATCATTTTCACGTGTTTTTTTTATTTACTCAAAAACGGTTTTAACGATTTTGATCAAACTTGGTATTTGATGTATTTATATGCCCGAGATGTGACTGTAACAATTTCATCAAAATTGATCTACGGGAGGGGGGACTTTACTTAATAAATTTTGTACCATTTTCACATGTTTTTTTTTTTTTACTCAAAAACGGTTTTAACGATTTTGATCAAACTTGGTATTTGATGTATTTATATGCCCGAGATATGACTGTAAAAATTTCATCAAAATTGATCTGCGGGAGGGGGGACTTTACTTAATAAATTTTGTATCATTTTCACGGGTTTTTTTATTTACTCAAAAACGGCTTTAACGATTAACTATATCTACACTGACGGCTCTAAGAACTCCACCGGCGTCGGAGCATCATTTGTATACCATGACCAAGAACATATGTTTAAATTATCTCATATTTGTAGTAACTATACAGCAGAAACAGTAGCAATTTATAAATGCCTAAACGGCATTCACTCCACTAATAAAAACATGGTTATTTGTACGGACTCTCTATCAGCACTTCTCAGCTTGAGTAACACTTTCTCCTCGAACTATATCGTCCAAAAGATATTATTAACTTTAAAAAAATTAAATAGAAACAATATCGTGGTTTTCTTTGTTTGGGTTCCAGGTCATTGCGGAATATCCGGAAATGAGTTAGCTGATCAGGCCGCCAAAAACGCAATAACTGAAGGTATTCCATATGACGGGTTTCCTGCCGAAGACTATATTTCGCTCATTAAACAGAAAATAAAGATGAAATGGGAACAAATATGGTATAGTTTAACAGAAAATAAACTGAGAGAAATTAAAAATGATGTTACCCCCTGGAAAAACTCAACTAGAGATAAACGCAGAGAGCAAGTTATCTTAACGCGTTTGCGTATCGGCCATACTCGCCTTACCCATAGCTATTTAATGACTCGCGATCCTCCACCTGATTGTATCACCTGCGGCAGCCCGCTAACCGTTAAACATATCCTAACGGAATGTAGAGCGTACGACAACGACAGAGCAATTTTAGAAATACCTTACGATCTAAATTCTATTTTAAAGGATAATCTAAGAACAATAGATAACCTTTTTGATTTTCTCAAACGGACAAAATTATGCTACAAAATATAGACTAAAATTGGAAAATAATAGGAAATAATATAAATAAAGAAATATGAGGGGTAAAACTTAGCAGAATATAAGGTGATAATGACCCTAGTGGTTGACACCTCCAAAAAAAAAAAAAAAAAAAAAAAAAAAAAAAAAAAAAAAAAAAAAAAAAAAAAAAAAAAAATAAAAAACGATTAACAAAAATAAGATATGAATGTAGAAAAATGTGTGACTTTGGGAAATGATAATTAGCAAAACACGTCAATTTCTAATCTAAGTAAGTTGGTAAGTGAAAGTTGTGTGTTGCGCGCACGCACCAGATTTTTTTTTTTGTAGTGAACAAAATAATACGGAGTTTATAAAATAAAAAGGTTCGATGCCGACAAGATCAGCCCTCACAAAATCGTAAGAACTTGTTCTTCGCTTTTAGTACGGCCACGTCCAGAAATAACATAGCGATAATTTTACTAAAAGACATCTCAAACAAATAAAATTATTTTGAACCAAATAAAACTAATTAGAAAAAAAAAACGCCGAAACTATCAGCATTTAATGAATAAAAAAGTCAATGAAACAATAAATGAAATAAAATATCTGTAACGAATTCATTAGAGTTAGTTATAATATTATTTAAAGTAAAAAAGTACTAAAAAATTTTTAAAATCATATTATAAATAATGATAAGATATCAAATAAATTCCAGCGTAACCCGGAAGCACTGCTGGTGTAGTGGTATCATGCAAGATTCCCATTCTTGCGACTCGGGTTCGATTCCCGGGCAGTGCATTTTTTTTTTTTTTTCATTTGATTTTAATTTTTTTTTATTATTATTTATTTCTGAATCCATTTCAGTTAACTTTTCTATTATTTTTCGATAGGTTCACTCAGCAGCAAAAAACTTATTTCATTTTCTTTAAAAACAAAATTTCATATAATGAAAATTAAAAACCCAAATTAATTTCTAGAAAAATCTAAGACAAATAAGCCTTATCGCCCACATAAATCAGTGCTCGTATGTCGTTAAAAAAAAAAAAAATGGTGAGGAATTGACGTATTCAGTTACACATTAGATAATTTTATATTTTTATACGAAATAAATTGTAGAATAACCATAATTCATAAATCATTTAATATAATAGTAAAATAATTCGTTAACATTTTTAAACACTTTTTTTTTAAGTTATTACATAATTTTCGATTGTTTTCTTTAAAATTCTCTGGGATGATTAGTAATGTGGAATTTCAGTCAAAAATAGGAAAATCAGTCACTTTTTTTTTAGTTCTACAGCATAAGTTCCGTACCATACTTGTAGATCTTCGTGAGGGCAGAAGGAATTGGTCGGTAGAAAAAAATTATATTAAATATAGCAGCACACTGATATTTAAATGAAGAAATTATTAAATTCATAAACATAAATACTATTAAATAATAATATGATAAAAAAAGTGTAGTAAAAAAAAAATATAGTTGCATAAATTTTATTTCACTTTTTTTTATTTAAATAATTTTAGGAGAGAGGGGATTCGATCCCTGAACCCACACCCTAATATTTCATACAATTTGTTTTAGTTTAGTAATGCAGTAGGCATAATTTGGAATTTATAAGGAACTTATTCATATTAATTTAATTATTTAACTGTTAGATAGCTGTTAAATATCTTCTGCAGTTTGCTTACTTCTGAAGGTTTATAAAATACTTCAATGAATATTGCTGATAAGGGCCATTTTGATTCCCTTTCGATGCCATAGAAAAGGCTTGTTGTAGCCCACGGTGGGGCTCAGTAAGATTTAACCCATAAGTGCTTGCACTTCGGCGTTCTTTTTAAATTATGAAAATATATCGAATAACATTAAGTTCTCAATCAAAATGAAAATATTCGACCGAGCTCTCCGCAAGTAAATGCGATTTTTTTTAAAAATAATATATAAATTATATTTTAGGTAGTACGCCCATTGAATTTTTTTTTCAAAAAATGGCTGTGACTATGGTCATTTAATAATAATGATAGAAAATTTGTAATTCAAGAACGGTTGAAATTATAAAATGTTATAATAATAATAAAATATATTATGTTTTAAAGTTAAAACGTTATTCGTAGGAGGTAAAATTTTACCACAGGCAGAGTCGTTTGTTGAAAACTTTTTATGCCCTGGAAGTCTTGCTAACTCACATACATAACAGTCACATAATAATTTATTGGTGCTAGATCTTGTCACTCGTTTTTTTTAAAAATAGAAAAATTTTGTTGAATCTTAATATCAGATCGATACAAATTCCGTTTACAAGACGCACACACGAGTGGTAGCAAATCGTTATTCTTATCATAATCATTGAATAATGAGCTTATTTTGTCCTCTAAACTTTTTGTAATTTTCATCATATTATCTTTACGTGAACAAAATAAACACACCACATACCGATTTTCTTCGAATGTTCGATGACGATTCAAGCCCATTTATAGAAAAAATAATTTAATTTAATCACTTTCTGTACTTACTGAATATATTATATATATTGAAAGAGGGACCGATCGCAACAAGAGCAAAACTATTTGTTCAACACCAATTTATTATGATTTCGCGTCGATAAAGGTTCTTTATAATAAAAATGAGAGTTCCGATGCGTAAATATTATTATTTACAATAATAAGTATACCGTCAATACATAAACAAAGTTAACCGTAATATTCAGTTATAGGACCACAATGATTATAAATATATAAATTGATAATACTACTACTATTACTATTACTACTACTACTATTATTGTCATTGTTGTGTAATACTTACGCATGTATTTTTATAATGTACAATAAACATAAAGATTGATCTTCATGTAATTTTTTTCTTCATTTAATAATTTCAATCACTTCTGAATTCCAGAATTCTAATTAATAATTCATTATTATTCAATTACAATAATCTGAACAATAAATGTAATATAAAATTATTTTTGAACAAAATTTGTGAACAACCGTGCATGGTTGCATGCTACATATAATATAATTTATGATATTTTTTAAAAAGTTCCATTTACTCGGGGAGAGCTCGGTCGAATATTTTCATATTAATTGGAAACTTAATGTTATTCGATATATTTTCATAATTTGAAAAGACGGCCGAAGTGCAAGCACTTTTGGGTTAAACCTTACTGAGCCCCACCGTGAGCCACGATGCAAAACAAACCCAGGAAGTTCAATACCGAAAAAATAGTCCATATACATAATTACTCTAACTTTTCAAAACAAGTGGAAATCTTCTTGTCCACTCGTCCCAGCGGTAAAAAAATTAAAAACCATTCAATCGAAAATCTTCCAAACATTATAAAACCACGTAGATTTATTTTACAGTATCATAAATAAAGATAACAACATTTATTTATTTATTGCCATCCCTACCGTGCCTGAAAGGCAATACGGGTTTTGGCAGTACTTGGATGTCATCCATTTCTGGATGGCAACCAACTGCTGCCAGTAAAACAATAACAAAATTTTTCATAAGCTGTGCACACAGCCTGCTCTTCTAGTTTATGAATCACCTTCTTCAGCCTCTGCCCTCTCTGGTGGTCTTCCGGGTACAGGATCTTCTCTCCTCCCCAATGAGAAGTGCGTTGGACCCGCAATCGTTTTCCACCCAGTCACGAAGGCCTTGAAGTGCGGATAGTTTTCTTGTGCCATTAGCTGAGGGAAATGGCTTTCAGTCAGAACATAGAGACCAATTTCCCTCAGCATTTTTGCCCTCAATGCCTCATAGGTGGCACAGTCCAAGACTATATGTTCGGCTGTTTCGGGTACTCCACAGGTAGGACACAGAGGATCAATATTCTTCCCATACTGGACGAGTTTTTTGCGGAAGCCACCATGTCCAGTTAGTAGTTGGGAGACCCAATAATCAGGTTCTACCCATCTTGCTGCTAACCTGGAGCTGACGGTTGGAAAATATTTTCTCAGCGTAGCTCCCTTTGGTGTCGCTATCCATCTCTGATTCCATTGGTCCAGGGTGTATTCGTGAATGATATTCTTCCATCTGCGTGGTTCCTCATTGATCCTTGCACGAAGACACTCCGATAAAACCGCCGACCCTTCCCTCATCATTGTGTATCTAAAAATGTCTTCCTGCAGGAGGAGGTCGATAGGTACTGCTCCCGCAAGGACATGTGCCGCTTCATGAGACAGAGACTTATAGGCCCTAGTTACTCGCAGCAGAGCCATTCGTTGAATCGTAGCCAACCTGCTCTTTTGCCGGTGCGAGAGATTCCTATTCCAGCCAGGGGAAGCATACCTCAGTATACCCAGGACTACACCTTTATAGATGGCCATAGTCGCTGGGTATTTCAGGCCCCAAAAGGCTCCTCCGATCCTGCTGAGTCCGCTTAGAGTTAGGGTCACCCTACTTCTGAGGTAGTCCAAGTGAGGAGTCACATTGAAATTTCTTCCAATCCTAATGCCAAGGTAGGTGACCACCTCACTTGGACGTATTCTAGTTCCTTGAATATTAATATTAATAGGGTGAGCCCTATCAGTCCTACCTCTAAGGAGAATAGCCTGGGTCTTTTCGGCAGCCATCTTCAGCTTCTTTCTCTCGCACCATCTTCTGATCAGGTTGGCGCACCTCCCCGCTTCTTCTTTCAACCTGGCTCTGCTGTTCGATGCCACTACAGCGGCCAAATCTTCCACGAACGCAGTGGCGGGGAACCGTTCTTCTTCAAGTACTCCCAGCAACTCGTCAAAAACTATTTTCCACAGGGCGGGACCAAGGACAGAGCCCTGAGGACACCCTCGCTCTACACAATCTTCTACTTCATAGAAGCATCCTCTCAGTCGTATTGTCCTGTCCTGTAAATAGCTGTTCACGAGGGAATACAAGTTGCTGGGAGCCTCATACCTCTGCAACTGCTGGAGCACGCTAGGCCACCAGACGCTGTCGAAGGCAGAAGTTATGTCAAACAAGAGTAACATTACATATTTTTCTGCCCTCTCTTCAACGTCTTGGCGCACCCGCAGCAGGGCATCTACGGTTCCCCTACCTTTGGTACACCCGTACTGCCGTGGATGGCTTGCTCTACGGAAGACAGGCTGCAGGCTCGTGGCCATCAGGTTTTCCAAAATTTTGCTCAATATAGGAAGGAGGCAGATAGGTCTGTATGATTTGGCTTGTTGCTTGTCTTTTCCTCGTCCTTTGTAAATGAGCCTGACGTCGGCAATTTTCCACTCTCTCGGGAAGTACCCCTTATCAAGGCAATCATTGAAGACTTGCAGTAGCCTATTTTCAATGTAGGGGATACTACACTTTAGAATTGCCGCGTCAATGTTATCGATGCCTGGGGCCCGACCAACTTTTTGCCTATCCACGGCAGCACGTAGGTCCCAAATGACCCATGGTGGGCACAAGTCTGTACCGGGTGGGCATACCGTAGTACGTCGTACAAATCCTTCATCCTCATTGTCCTGGGACGGATCATCCCTAGGGTAGGTTTCTGCAATAAACATTTTTGCAGTCTCTTCCAGAGTGGTTGCCTGGACATTTCCACTTCTTATGTCGGCAATCACTTGTGGCGGGGTCAGTTTGTCTAGGGCAACTGTAAGGTATACCCCAGGGGTTCTTAGATGATTCCTGGACTATGAACTCGTCCCAAGATTTCCGTTTCCTTAAACGCAACTCGTTTCGGTATGCCCTGGCCTTGGACTTGTACTCTTCCCGAAGTGCAATGCGCCTATCATCACAAATGCACCTCTGGTACGAACGCCGTGCCTTGTAGAGCTCTCTCTTCATTATTGTCAATGCAGGCGTCCACCATGGAACAGGTCGAGCTCTCGCCTTCCGTCGCTGGAGAGTTTCCTCTGCGGCGTCACAGATAATAGCAGTGATTCGAGATACCTTGTAATCCAAGTCGTCTGTATTATCCGTCTCCGCCACATCCCATTCGTCATCGACTAGTTTTCCCTCCAGCGAAGAGCGGAAGGCATTCCAATTACCTTTGCGAGTACTGTAACCCCTCTCTATGCCGTGGGAGCTCATCTCTGCTGAATATTCTATAAGCCTAAAAACAATCGCCTGATGGTCGGAACTCGTCTCAGATCGGAGGGTCCAATCGATAATGCGGCCTGCTAAATTCGGCGATGCTAGTGTCACATCGATCCAACTCTGCCCCCTAGCGCTAGAAAAGGTTGGGGTAGCAGAGGGATCGTTCATCACAACTAGCTGACTTCTTGTTATAAAATCGCCAAGCTTAACTCCCCTTCTGTTACTTCGATTGGATCCCCAGACCGTGTTCCAGGAGTTGGTATCTGAGCATATGATCACGTTTCTAGAAGAAGCCGTGATCGTTTCCAAGGCGGATATGTCTTCGTCAATATCATTGCCATCAGGTAGGTAAGCCGAGACAATTGTAAAAGCAAGGTTTCGCCACCTGATATAGCACGCAACAGTATCCGCCGTGGTATATTGCCTCAGATCCATCACATCGAGGTTCGGGTTATTAACCACTATTGCAGCCCTGGGCCTCCTCTCTCCACTGCCCAGGGCTATAACTCTCGATGTGAGGCCAAACCCCGTGACCATGTTCCCACGGCAGCACGGTTCTTGGACCGCCATTATGTCGTATCTGTGTAAGAGAGCACGAAGCTCATCAGCTACGATACGCCGGCGGCCCATATTCAATTGGAGGATGGTGATCCTATTCATAAAACGTTTTTTTCGCCATCTTATCAGCCCACTTTATTCCCTGCTGCCCTCTTTGTGCTTCATTTGGCTGGATGGCACGTTCTCTCGCTTGCAGTTAATGCAGAATGGGTCTGTGAGTTCTTTTTTCTTGGGGCAATCCTTAAGTATGTGCCCAATTGAAGAACACCATATGCAAACGACTCCATCAACTGAACATGTTGCCCTGGTGTGTCCGTATCCCTGACATTTTGTACACCGTGGAGCGTCAATATAGTCTCTGAAGGTTAAGGACCACCATCCTCCATCTACGCTTCCCATTTCTAGTAATAAAAATCTTACTGTCGGATGTACTTCTAGAATCCAATTCTTGGTAAATCCAGTTCTTGACACCGTAGAGAACAGTGGCCGAAGGTCATCAACAACCAATGGTGTGGGGCCCGACTTCTCGGGTAATCTTCCCCACAAAAATTCCACTAACTGCGACGAGTTCCAGGAGTGGGGCACTCCTCTCACCTCCAGCTTTGGCTTCTTTTTCAGTGCAAGTTTGGCTTGCAGTCCTCTTGCACGTAGTTCCTGCCACCCAATTACTTTAGTTGCTTCGGACCTATCATCCATGCGAACTAAGATGGAACCCCCCTTGGTTGCACGAACTATAGATGCCTTTACACCTATTTCAGCGGGGGATGGTAACCCATTAATGATATCTGCCGGGGTTTTTCCGTTCCCGCTTATTGTTACATAAGTAAGCCGAGGAGTGTGGGTCGGTTTGGATGATAGTGATTTCACTATCTCCGCAATCGATTTCTGTTTACTTTTGGTAGCTGATGTTTCAATGCCAGCGGTTTTATTGTTTATAATATTTTCAGCTTTTGATTTCATTTTTTGAGCTTTCCTGTTACTCCTTTTACTCATAACCACCGAAAAGGATTCGGTGGGCGACGATGGTTGCGTCTGATTAGCAGCTGTTTCCGCCGGTGCCTGTGGTTCTCCAGAGGATCCAGCCTGTGGTTGAAGTTCACACGAGGTTTCAACCTTAGCTTGAGTCCTACATGGCAACCCACAAGATGACGGTGCAGATGCTATGATTTGAGTGAACAATTCGCGTACTTTCTTTGATGAAAGCGTTTCAACAACTGCATTTTGAACAATAGCTGTAATGGCTTCAATTTGTTCTCTCTCATCTTCGCGTTTTTCAATCATATTAACAAGGCATTGGACCTCATTGTTTATCTGATCTCGAATGCTAGCACTTAGTTTTTTTCCACTATTTTCAAGATTTAATCTTATACTTTCCTGTAAAGATTTTGCTTGTTTAACATTAATATTATTCTTTGTTATACCTATCAATTGTTGGGGAGAATCAGAGGATCCCCTCCTAGGCCTTTTGGCCGATGCTCGGGACGACTTACCGTCTTCTTGTTCCTCTTCCATTGGTAAAAGGTCCATAGCAATCGAATAGGTAGGTTATGTATAATACGATAACGTTATCTATAACCTAAGAACTTTAACGAGTTAAGAATTTAATACTTACTAATTTCGCTGCAGTTTTTAACTTCAAATCTTCCGATAGGATAGTACACTCCGAAATAGTTCACTGAGAACGCTCCGTAAGGAGTTAAAATGTCCTACTCCTAACCTCACAATATACGCAATATTTACAAAAAATAATTTATAACAAACAAAATCCAAAAAATACAACACATAATAACAAGAAAGTAATAAACAACTATGAACAAACGATAAACATGAATAAACTAATGACAATAACTTAATAAACTCAATATAACACGAGAACTATATATCCACAATAGTAGCCTCAGTAAAGATAACAACAAAGATCTTGCATAAAATTACATTTATATAATTTCTCTCTTTAATATTGCATCACATTCGATAGGAAAGAGATCACTTTGCTCCTCCCAGTTGTTCGAAATATAAGATTAAAAAGACTGTGGCAGAGAGATCTTACGCTGATCTACGAAATTGAAGCAAAACTACAGCACATTTGCTTTACAACGCAGAGGCATATTACTTGTAAAATAATAATAAACTATGATAATTATAAAATGTAAGATATTTATATTTAAAAATATAAAGGAGACGAGGTAAAGATGCAGTTGTGTGTGGACTTGAGGCGTTTCTGCTAATGAATGGCTGACGGTTGGGGTCACACGCCAACCTCGAAGATTTATTTCGATCCCGCCTTCCCAATCAGTTACTTACGCCACCTATGCAAATAGTCTCAATTAGCGTGTCCGTGTGAGTGTGTGTTCTTAGTTCCGATCAAACGAAAGGTATCCCAAAAAGACATGAAATGAAAGATAATTTATCGAATGAGAAACCTTTTTTTTTTTTTTTTGGAAACCAATGATTTGCGAATTTCCTAAATTGCTTAATTATTTCAGATTTTTTTTTCTACGTTATAATTTGAATAAATAAAAAAGAAAAAAAAAACCTCCTGTCGAAGTAATCAGCATCGCCATGTTCCGTTAAGAATATAATTGCTACTCATTTTTTAGTACATATTAAAATTTATTGACTTGACTTGAAACTAACTAGACCGTTATACGTGATTTGAAAAATGGGCGAGGAAAAAGAATCAGCTAACCACAAAAAGCAATATTATTCTTAGTTCAATCTAAAATCCTCAACCGCTAACTTAAAAGGTTTAAAATAAATTTCGAATAATCGATAAAATAAAATTTTACTGTATACATTAATTTTATAAAAAAGAAGGACGAGAAATAATGACAAATTGAACATTATGCATTCAATTAGGCAAGATATATTTATACGGGAAACATTAGTACTCATAAATCACAGAAAATTAGCGAAATCCAGCATTTCCTTTGTGGGAAATATTTTCTAATTTTGATCATCACGTGATTAATTGAATCAACGGATATTGCTTTGAATTTAAATTAAATTAATCGAGGCCTTTAGAATCAAAATATGAAGTTCAAAAAATTAATAAACGAAAATTTTCAGTGGTTTAATAAGTTCAAACGATGTTTTATCTACTTAACTGGTGTTTTAAGCTTAACCAGTTAAGCCCGCCTCAAAATAGCTTTTAAAAGTCAGCTTTCATATTAAAATAAGCTAAATCTACAGCTCCACATTCATATGATAAACCCATTAAATCTACTTGATATAGATTGCTAAAAAGAAATTTTGGCGACCATTGAACTATAAACCTGGTTTAAAATATAATATATATCTAACAAAAAGAAGCTGATGAGGAAAAATTGTAAGAAAGTCATTCTTATAATAAAGATGCAAATAAAAGTTCTTTTTTTTTAGCTTTTTATCATAAGTGAGAATACAATTATTACTTTCACTTACCTATATATGAAATATATAGTAAGTGGAAGTATTGCGATCGTGAAAAATTTCGACTTCCGGTTTTCAACGGAAATACACGTTTTGGGGTCCCCTGAGTCCAATTAACCAAGTCCCGCGAAATGGTCTGTGTGTGTGTATGTGTGTGTGTCTGTGTGTGTGTGTGTGTGTGTGTGAACAGACTAGCTCAAAAACTATAAACCGTGCGAACCTGAGATTGGGTATTTAGTGTATGTATATCCCCGCGATGTGACAGCAAAAATTTCATCAAAATTGCTCAAAGGGAGGGGGTACTTTGTTTAATAACTTTTTACATTTTTTTCGATTTTCTCAAAAACGGCTCTAACGATTTTGATTAAACTGAGTATTTGATCTCTTTATATGCCCGAGATATGACTGTAAAAATTTCATCAAAATTGATCAACCGGAGGGGGGACTTTACTTAATAAATTTTGTATCATTTTCACGTGTTTTTTTTTATTTACTCAAAAACGGCTTTCACGATTTTGATCAAACTGGATATTTGATGTATGTGTATGCTAAAGATGTGATAGCCAACATTTCATCAAAATTGATCAACCGGAGGGGGGGACTTTACTTAATAAATTTTGTATAATTTTCACGTGTTTTTTTTTATTTACTCAAAAACGGCTTTCACGATTTTGATCAAACTGGATATTTGATGTATGTATATGCCAAAGATGTGATAGCTAACATTTCATCAAGATTGATCAACCGAAGCGGACACTTTATTTCATAACTTTTTTTCTAATTTTTAGATTATCTTAAAAACGGCTTTAACGATTTTCTTCATATTCGTCATGTTTAATGAAAATTGAGTGTTATTTAATATCAGGTAAGCGTTTATTAAAATGTTCTGAGGGGTTTATAGAGCAAATGAAAACAATAATAAGAAATGAATGTGGAAAATGTGTAACTTTGAGAAGTGGCATTAACTAAATGCATTAATTTCTTATCTAAGTAAGTTGGTAAGTGAAAGTTGTGTGTTGCGCGCACGCACCAGATTTTTTTTTTTCATGTTTATGTTTATTGTTTTTCATATTTATTTAGAAAAAAACCTCCTTTTAAAAAAAATATAGAATCTACTCTAATTCTGACGTTCAAAACTTTATTGTGGTTATTGTTTCATTTGGATCATGGGAAGAAAAATTAATCAGAAATTATACTTTACAATGATTGAAGGCGAATTTGATTCAAAATTGTTGTATTTGGAGTATAGTTGTATTGGACAGTTGCATAAACTACTCCTAGAAAGCTAGAGGGCTATGGCTCCCACCCCCCCCCCCCCCCGTTGCTTTGTGATCATAACATTTTCACTGTAATGCCAATTTGAGCAAAAACATGCGTTTCTATTTACTTTCTTTTAAGCATTGTTATTTTTTTTTTTAATTTAGTTTGTATTTCTACTAATAAGATGTATGTCTTAATGAGCTTTAGATTAAGGCTAAAATTAATTAATATTTCGAAAACGAATTAACTAGTGACATTTGTGACCAAATTTATCGCACGGTGGGTTGTGCCCAAAATTAGGAGCTGGGAGTATATAGGGCAGACCGCTGGGTCCTTCTGAGAAGGTAACGTAGTTAGTGGCCAGTACAGCTGTAGCCATCCAATCCAGTCGCTTAATTTAAACCTTTCAGGAATGGTAATTTATTATATAAATTCAGATTATAGGACATATAAGTATGAAACAATAAAATACATACGCATAACATCTTAAAAGTTTAATATGTTGAAATTAAAAGCACATCATATGATTTTAGAATAATAATATTTTTAGAATTATAAATTGGAATGGGGTATAATTAAAGAGAAAAAATACATAGCATAATATAAAACAGAATGAAAGACTATATTAAAAATTAGATAATTAAAAAGAGTAGTTATAACTACAAAAAATTATTTTTAAAAATAAATTCTTGAAAATGTAACAGTGAGGATTAACATCTTATTTCGATTGATTATACAAATACATTATTACTGATCCATAAATTCTTGAAGCATTTTTTTCATTTAGAAATATTATTAATGAGTCGAGGAAATCCTAATACTAATGTCTGAAGAAAACTTCAAAATTTTGTCTCGAAACAACCTACTAAAACATGAAGTTCCTCATCTACACGAAAAGTTACTTATGTAATGCTAAAAGGAATATTTTAGGATACTAAAATAAAATAATGCTGTGGAAAAAACAACAACAGGTGTTCGTTCAAAGATACTCAAGGAGTTTATGTGTGTGAAAAAAAAAGCTTATGTTCTCAGTATAAATTTATAGATTTTTTATATTTTTACGTAATGCACATTTTTATTTCAAATTGAATAGGCCTTATGTGGCGAATATCTTCAAAACCAGCTCCATTCACATTATTCTGAAATGCCTTTTTTTGTCCACTTTCCGCTCCTTCACCGTAAAAATTGCGTTCAAAGTTAAGCGTTAGTTCAACTCCCAGGCCGCAAGGCTGCTTTGTAAAGAGAGATTCAGGTTATTGAATATAACCGGTTGGTTAGTAAACCGTTGATTATACCCTCAATTTAAATTGCCACAAATAGAATTACCAAAATCTTTCAAATTTTCATTTTTAAATTAAAATTGTCTTGAGGTAATCTTTGTTTTGTTTTTTTCATATTTTTGTCGTATGTTCACCTTCTATCTTGAAATTTCACCAAAAACATTCCCCTCTAATTAAAAGTAAATTTCTGATTTTTTTCCCCAATAATGTTAGCCAGCGTACATAATTGAAAATGGTAGTTAACCACTCAGATTTTTTCATAACCGCCTCTAGTCAAAATTTAAATTCAAATTCTCAGAAACCTGAAATTATTGAAGTTAGGATACTACCTTGAAATAATCATGGACATCAGGTCTTTCGATGCAAATAATTAAAAATTCTTAAAATTTATCAGCATGACATTAGAAAGTTTTTTTGGTCTCCTTAATTTTTTTAAAATTTGGATAGAGCTGGTTTTGAAGCTCTACACGCCTCGTATGCACATATTCTAAAAATATGAGAGATTCCATATAACTTACATAAACTCCCTATACATATACATTTACATAAACTCCCTAGACATATAATTTACATAAACTCCCTTTTTATTCGGGATTTTTCGTATGAAAAGGTTAAAGATTAATATTCCTATAAACTAAGCGATAGGAATCGAATACATATACATGACATTATTGAATTTGTACAATGGGACGAGTATAGACAAACCTACAAACAGGGGGGCAGGACCTTGGGGGGGGGGGTGAGAAGTTGTGCCATTGTAGGCCTGGGGAACCTATTAATTGAAGACTGCGAGGGGGGAGCGCTTTTGTTGGGACCTGAAAAGGCCTCGCAGTGGTTTACGCTTTACATAAGAAGCTTATCTGCTTCACCCCCATCTACTTACCTCGTCTCACCCTCGGTCCAGACAATAAGGATGCGGGAGGATAGAAAAAATAGCCAACAACCTGAGTGTCCTCAAGGTGAGGAGGGGGGGGGGGATTGTGGTGGATCACAAAACGGTGTAACATTCAATTATAGGCTGTTGTGTCACAACCGAAGAACCTCCAATATAACGACATTCATGTCTTGCCATTTGTATGGCAGGTCTCTAATTCAAAATCCTCTTCTTCTTCTTATTCTTATAAATTCTTAAATGATCAATTTAATGTAATTAAATTTAACGATAAATAAAAAATGAGTAACTAAAAACCATTGTTTTTTTTTATATAATTATTATTAATATTAACTTTTTATTTTTTATTATTTACTATTAACATCATGAAGATGTGCCAACTCTAAAATTGCTATCAATAAAGTCTGTAGTAACCGGTTGTACTATTTTCATAAGAAATGATTCAACCATACGAAACTGACGGATGTATGACCCATGTATGGTAGACGCCCTAGCCGAAATACTAAGCAACAATTGAAGATGGCAGAAAAATTGTGCTCGTTCCTTAAAAAATAAACCTTTATGCCAAAATTGTATTTTATTTTCATTATATCTCATATCATATTGTAACATTAAGATTATAACTCGTGGTGTTAAATAATTTTTACTAAAAGAAAATTATTATTCACAACGCCAAACAAACAATAAATAACAACATTACAAAAAGAAACTGTTAGTAAACTAATGGTAACCATATGCTTAGATGTTCTGAGCAAGACTAACGCCCTTAGTCCATTGCTTCTTTTATTTAACTATCGAACATTCAAGAAGGGCGTAGAACATTCTCGTAACATCCAAAACATGCCATCATTTTCCTGACCTCTCCTAACCTATAACATTAATAAATTTTTAATTCATAATTTTTATTCCCTTTCATTTTGTCACGTTGTTTTCAATGCAACATATCAACATAATGATCTTCTTATGCGCCATAGAAGCTTAAAGACCCATGTGATTGAAGAGTCCATAGTAAATATTATAATAAATGATGAATTAAAATTAAGAAAACAAAGCGTGTGAACTGCGTACATTTCTTAATGTGTTCCGTCGTATTAATAAAAACATTAATTTTTATTTTCGTTGTAATAAAAGCTCATCATCAAATCTTTCCAAAATATAATCTCCTGAGTACTCTTGAAAAATTGGATCATCTTGAATAAATCTTCATCTTCTTAGTATATTATCATAATTTTACTGTTAATATTAGTATCCCAACTGTTCGGTGAAAAGTTACCCTACTCCATTATAAAATGATTAATGATTAATGAGTATTTACCAATTCAATAAATTCATTAAAATCTATAATAATGATGCAGGTTTATTAAAAATATATATATATTTATAAGCTATGGTAATCATGATCTGCGTTATTTAATGATTTGTTTTCATGTGGAATAGACAGTTTCATAATATTAAAAAAATACCACTAACTGACTTTTAGATTTAGGAAGGATTACTCAATTCTATCGTATTGAAGCTCTTACCAACGAGGCATTAAGAGTTACCGTTTTACATTTCAAAAGTTAATAACAAAATAATAGAAATATTTTGTTAAAGTTCTGATGGAAAGTTACTCCATTAATAATATATTACATATTTTAGGTACAGATTAGAAAAAATACGAATGAAACCTGAGAGTTTACGTTATGGTTATTTACCAAACAAAGGATCTAAAAGATTGAAACAATTACAAAAAGCCTTTTTAAAACTTTATGTAGAATAAAAATATCAGGATAAATGAAGTGGCGCCAGTATATAGTTAGTCGGCTAATGATATGGTCCAGAAACCGCTCGCCAACGCAGCTATTGAAATATTGAAAGCCTTTAGGGAACAAAACATTATCATTATCTGTTCTGGTTCTCCAAAACCATTTCAACTAACCCAAATTTTCTACATGAAACCAACTGTTAAGAAAAGTCGAGTATTCCATTAAGGTAATTACTAATATGCAGCAAAATATATTCCTTCTAAAAGCAAAGTTATTAATGTTAAGTATTGGAAGTTGCAAGTATAGTATAACCTGCGTATTTTATACTGATACAGGCTTAAGCAACATTTCCTGAAGCTTACTGTAATATTAACTAAAAGTTAATATTACAATATTAAATTAAATATTAAATATATTAAAATTAACATTCATATAAATCAATTTATATAAATGTATACTTAAGTGATATTCACCCAAAAACATCATTGCCTAGGCATTGTATCCTACTTTTAATAACTTTGCAATTACAAAGGATTATGAATCTTCACCTTTGTTTTTTAAACCTAATATATAAAGACACTCCTCTAGTGAACGGGAAGGAAAATTTTGTATTCCATTGGTATTCATTTTTTTCTTTGCGAATATTAAGGGATGGATTTACATACCGGTAGAAAAACAAAGTGTCTATTCTTTATAACATTTTTTCATTGGATATATTAACAAGAAAAGTACATAAGGCCACTATTCGGCAAAAAAGCAACGTTTTTTTTTATGTATAAAATAAACGGGAAAAAAATATGTGATCAAAAATAAAATAAGCCGTGATTGTTAATAATGATCATATTCCCGTGATATATTTTTTATTTTGTAGCGTAGAAAGAAAATAGAAATATAGAAATATTTTGCAAAAAAAAAAATGATGAACATAAACTAAAAAAGTTATTTTTCTATTCTCATAACATTTTTCCATTGGATATAAATATCCTTTTGATACATTATAATATTTCTCTTTTCTTTATAACATTTTCCATTGAATATATTAACATGAAAAATGGCCGTTATTTGGCTAAACAGCAACCTTCTGTAAAAGTTTCAGATTCATCCATCAGCTAATTTTCGACTTTTGAAATAACTCTGTATGGCGCCTTTTTCATTTTTATAAATGAGATAAACGGGAAAAAAATATAAGATTAAAAATAAAATAAGCCAGAATCCTTAAGAATGACCCTATTCCCGTGATTTATAATAGAAGAAAAAATGGTAGACAAAAACGAAAAAAAATATTTTCCTGTTTTTACTAAAATTGGATATATTAACATGGAAAGTAGAAATAGGCTTCATTTGGCTAGACAGCAACGTTCTGTAAAAATTTAAGATTTATCCATCAAATACTTGAGATAAAAAACGTACAGACCTTGCAATTTTATATAAAGGATTATTGAAAATATAAAATACGAATAATTGTTTATTAACAAAACTGGTTCAATCTTTGCATACTAAGATTGGTTAGTAGAGGACTAAACTAGACTACTAGGACTTAAAAGCTCTCGAAAAAATTAAGACGAAATACTCGTACGGATATAATTTTCTACTTTCAGCAACTTTGGATAAAATCATTTTAGACGTAGAAACTACATCCTGAATCAACCTTACAAATTGAAATTTCACAAAGACACGCAGTTACTAGACCTAACATGATGGTATTCCAAGATCTTGCGGATACGGATCAAGCTCAAGGAAGCGAGGTAGGATGACCCTGAACTCGTAGCAATCGCCTAATGATGGATGTCCTTATTAGCTACCGCCTGGATTTACGAGGGATTCGCGTGTAAGTGCCTGCGACCTCTCGCTATTAACCCGATCCAAGGATTAATCCTGGATTAATGTTCCCATCTCGGCAAGAGGTTGAAGCTGTGGGGTCATATTCATTACCGACAGCGTTTGGATAAGTTGGGGTAACTGTACCATAACAGTGCTCCAATAGTTGACAATTAGTACAAAAACTGTGTATAATAAGATTCAGTTTTGTTTATTTTGGTTCAAAATTTGGAAGTAATTTGCCAAGTTATACTAGTTAGCTGCGCTACCATCAACATTAGTTTGATGAAAACTCAATCTTATTTGTGAGAGGTTATAATGGCGAATTTTCTAGTGGCCTGAAAACTTGGTTTCTCCTACCCTTTTTCATTAGGATTGAAGTCAAGTTAAATAAGTTGGTTTATTTGAATTCAATTATGTTTTAATTACTTTTATGGTATTTATTAAGTTCATGAGAATTATTTGATATACTTTTTAATATATTTATACAATGTTTTAGGGCTTAAATGTAGGTGTCAACTATTAGAGCAGAAATTAATTTATAATTTCAATAGTTGACATCGATGTCAACTCACCACCAGAATTAGCAAATAGTGTCCATCTGGCTGTGGTTTATGGAATTCTGAGTCTGACTAGATGACAGGTGTCTTATTTTATGAATTTGTAGTTCGTGTTTTCAATACATGGATCATTGAGAGTAAAATTGCATTGCCAATAATCCTATACCTGAATGGACAAGCGTCTCATCTGACTCTCCTCACTTCCCAATTCTGCAAAGAACATGTGACACTCTGTCTATATGCTACACATTTTATCTTACCAATCAATGTGGCCATCTTAAATAGTCTACAAGAGCACTGGAAGAGTGAACTTCATCATTGGAGAGTCTAAAATTGTGCAAACCCAATTAACCAATGGCCATTAATAATCTATTTATTATCCTTAACTGAATTATCTCATTTTGCGTTTAAATATGTTTGTTGGTTTTTTTTTGTCTCCTTTAACCTTTTGGTGTATAAAATAATTAAATTGTGGAAATTGTATTTTGTTTCTATTGTGAATTTACTATTTTATAAATATTACATTTTATTGCAGTCCTGATTACCTATTAAAATCATAGGAAATAAAAAATTATGCGTGTGTCAACTTCGAAACCATAAATGTCAACTTTCCAAACCTTTACATTTTGATGTGTCAACTATTGTTCATTTTAGAAGTTTCTAAGAAATCATTTTTTACAAAAACCGTAAATGCAGACTATGGGATATTGTATTTCCAGTTTTCTAGAGGGATTGGCCAAACTAAATTCATAACAAAGATTATCCTAACATCAATATATTGGTAAACAGTGTCAATAATATAATTTTATTTTCTTAAACTGTCAATTATTGGTACAGTGACCCTAGTTCATTGGAAAAAAAAAAAAATGTTTGTCAACTAAGTTTTGAACACTTGTAGAAAAAAAACGTTAAAAAGAGGTATTCAGTTATGTCTTCTTACCCAATTAAAACATAATTTGGTAGATTTGTCCTTAAATGGAGGGATTGTGAATTTCCATCCAGAACTACCAATTATTTTTATTAATTAATCCAACGACAACTTATTAACTAATGAGACCCATTATATTACATTAAAACCACCAAATATAGGTTAATTATGATATAACGAAATACTCCAACATTAAAAATCCACTAAATAATAATAACTGGTTGAAGAGTAAATGTGTTGTAAAAAATCCATAATGTTTATTTTTTTGCAAAAAATCGTGTCGAAGCAAAGACTGATTTTCATACAGTACTAAGTTCTGTTTCAATCCAACCTATTTAATATTGTAAATAAACTTAATTATAAACGGTATTTGCAAAAAAAATCAATGACCGTTTGTTAAAAATGTCAGTTAAAAAAAGGAGTCAAAGGAATGCCTTATGTGCTTTTCTAAAGTTATGATGAAAAATATAAATCACCGGAGTTTAGAACTGAAATAATGAAAAAAGTTTCGTAGGCCGTACAGTGGAACGCAGCATCTTCCTCTCGAATTCGAGCAGTTTCTACTCTCGAGGGTGCCTGTTTTATATTAAATTTTTATAAGTATTTTTTAATTATATAAAATAAGTCTGATCAGCGATAAAATAAAACAATGCAACCACCCAACCAAAAAAAAAAAAAAAAAAAAAAAATCAACATATAAATAAACTTAATTTGCTATTACGGATATTTAAAACATGAAATATTCCTTCTTTTTTGTTTAATTAACAGCATAGATTTTTTTATGTGTATATTAATTCAATTTTTTATATTATTTTAAAGTGATTAATTAATATTCCTTTACTTTAATTTTTATGTATGTTTAATTGTTTAACTCACCATATTTGCTCAACGGTACGCTCTAAATTATCATAAGCTCACAGGTGGAAGATTTAATATACAAAGCTAAAAATCTTTAGCTGAGCCAGAAGGTGCTGCAAAAGGGGATGTGTACATATATTCAAATTTAAAAATTTTCCGTGAAAAACAAAAATTTGCATTACTCAGTTCATTTTTGATTTATTTTTTTAGACAACCATCATTGGCTCAAAACTTCTTAAACTACACCAGGAAGATGTTTGAGAAATAACGAATAGCTTTTCCCAATACCAATGTTTTTGTTATGGATTGACATGGATTTATCATAATCTGCTAGTTAAAATAAAAAAGTGTCAGTAAATTAGTAAAAAAATGTCAATAAACTAGGAACACAATTCATCAAATTTAACAAATGTTATTATTATAAACATAATTTTTTAAAATGTTTTTTCATATAGCTTATTCATTCTTATTTTTTGAAATTTTTATTTTATTTTATTTATTTATTTATATTTTACGGCTTCGGAACGCATCTAACAAATTTTTGCTAAGTTTTTCTTTGATTTGCTTAATTTAATTGCTGTGCTCGAGCATATCCCTCGGCCATTGTCTTTTTAATCTTCGTTGGACGGGTAACTGGGAGGAAAAAAAGAGAAGAAACAAGTGAGTCTGGATGGTTATGAGTTGAACAGTGAAATGTAGAGTATTTGTCGTGAATGATTGATTTTACTGTTGGAATACTCTCATTTTAATTACTTACCAACATTGTTTATAATATACACAATGTCATTCAACTTTCATTTATTGACAGACATTTTGTTTTTAATAACTATATTTAGTTATTAAAGCCAGACAATATCTGCCTTAAATATTGTCAATTATGTCATTCTTAAAGGACTAAATTTCCTAGAATAAAGTGAAAACTTTAATATATTATGGTAAAATTTAAAGGGTTAAGAATATACCACCTTAAAGAGATCGCTAAGCAATTTTCCTTGCCTGCATCTTCACGACTCACGACTGTTTTATGCCGGTTAACTTTCATTTCGAAAAAAACTTAGTTTTAATTTTTAGTCAAGTAATATGGTATTTGAGGAAAGCGATGATGAAAATAGAAAAAAAATCAGGCGCCAGGCCACCACAATGACAAAAGCTTTCTTGTTTTACTTTATATGATTGTATTCATTAAGGAACGAATTATGCGCAAAAAAAAAAAAAATAATAATTATAAAAAAAATCGCTATATGAATAAATCTCGACATAGAAAAAAAAAATTAAATCGAAGCTAATTAATCCCTTATAATCTGACTAATTAGCTCTTAATGACAAATTAAGGAGCCTAATGATGAGAGAAGTGCCTCCGGAGATAAGGCTGAAACCTGTAACTGATAGCGACCTCTTCCTCCCCAGCTACTGAATTAATCAGAATATCCCCACTCAATATGAACTTGGTAGAAAAAATAAATTTCTATACAAGATATGAGGATGTGAAGAAGGAATTTCTATATCATATTTATACATAATTAGCTCTTTTATTACATATGAAATTTTGATCCCTACCAATAACGCATGAGATGCATTTGGAAAATAACCAGCTTGAATTTAGAGACAATTATTTTTATTGAATCCCTTGGTTCAGAAGATCCTTTTGCTCAAACACAAAACCTCTTGAATTAATTTAAATTGCTATTAATTAGCCTCATCGGGAGCAGTCGGCCAATTCAAAGCCTCATCACAGCCCTCGGGTTCTTCCTCCCCGAAGAAGGGGTGGAAGTGCATCCTGAAACTGACAGCCAAGGAGATTTCGCTTTTGACAAAGAGGTTCTTCAAGAGGGGGAAAGGGGGTTCGTATTCTCAGTACTGTTTACATATATCAAGACCAATATTAATTTATTGGTCTACGAACGATACAACAGTGGCGTACCGAGGCTACTTGGTGCCCTAGGCTAACTGGATAGAAGTCGACCCCCCCCCCCCGGAATAGCACTAAAAGGTTCAAGGATCAATGAGTTTAACTTAAACTAATTGATCAATTAGTTTAAAACACAGTTTAATGTTCGCAATTATTTATATTCAAAAGGTATTATTTAACTATGACACGTTATAAAGAGACTTACATGAATAAAACAACACTGTAAGGTTAGTTTATTTGAAAATGACAAATGAAATCAAAGGAGAAAATAAGTTTAGGAGTCTAAGTGAAAATTAAAAAAAAAAAAACCTGCTATTTGGAAAGATATAAGTAGAGAGCCATCATGCTTTACAATGTTCGAAATATTTGAATTAAAAGTGTAAAATGGAAAAAAAATAGAGCAAGTTTTGGACCACGGCTTCGGGGCCCCCGGATCAGTTTTGAAAATCCTAAAAAAATTGCAAAAGTTTTAGGTTTTCATTTAAATATTTATATACCTTTTTATACATACAAATTTCGTGTACCGATGTTTGTCGGAGGTAAAATCAGAAACTACTTAAACGATTTTGATTAAATTTGGCCCATTGTGTGTAGTTTTGTCCAACTTAAAAGATGCGATAGCTTTTATCTCGATTGTTGGTCTAAATATTTTGTTTGCAAATTGAATTCTTATTATACTACGATTGAGTATGATTATTTATAAGTTCATTAAATTTCCAACAGATGGCGGTGAAACAAGATTTATTGACACAATACTTCATTTCCTTTCGATATTTAAGGGGGATAAGCAGAAATCTATTTTTTTACGTTTTGGACTAGGAAAATCCGTGTTTTTCCCATGGCAAATTCTGTGTCGTGTCACCTTTTCACGCGTGGAGAAAACAGAATCTATTTGTTTTAGATAAAGACAGGTTAACCAAAATCATTGTGCACCTATTAGTATAACCTTTTGACCCGATATCTCTCATCATCATGTGTCATATTCTGAATTTCATTAACAGCTATTATGGCAAAAGATTAATTTGGTACATTTTTGCTAACAGTCTGTTGTGATTGTACTAAGCCCTAATGCAATTATATTGTTAATGAGTTCCTTTCACATGTATCATTCATTAACACATTATGGTCAAATATAAGATATGAGCAATAAAAACTTTAACCCTTCTAAATTCTTTACCAAATAATTTTAAATTTGACGTAAAGTTCTATTTTAAATCCCATTGGATTTTAGATATAAAGGAAGGATATAATTAATTCAACGCATTATAGCTACTGAGCCACAGCAAAGTGTGGTGGGGTCTGCTCGTGGTGTGTGTGTATATATATATATATATATATATATATATACATATATAAATGTATATTTGTGAAGCAACTTATTTTTGCTAAAAAAAAAAATCAATCATTGTTTCAACCGTTATCGTCAAGCATCCCTTTAATTTTTCTTTCCATTCTCATTTTACGCAAATAATGTTTGTGCAATGGACAATCTTCCGGAATATGTACAATTGCCAGCTGTGTGTTGCATATATTATTAAATTTCGGCGGTGTATTTTAGTCAGTAAATGACAAATTCGTGTTCTCTTCTACGATTCCTGATGGGGCTTTTTCTGGCCCAGATATATCTTTAAAAATATTTTTAAGTTATTAGATTTCTCAGTGGATTGGCAAAGCTGGTACCAACTCATTTTAGAAAGCTTGATACATCCTTGATGGTGTGGATATGTTTTACTTCTAATGACAAATTTCATAGATGACTTCAAAAACCTCATATAACATTACTGTCATATTACAGTCATACAACACCACTAATAACATTACTGTTGATGTATAACTTACATCAATTGTCAATCATCAATCAATTACATCTGGTGCAGCAGGTTATCCCCATGCTTACTAAATGAGAGAATTCAAAGTGATTCCTTGCAATGCCAATGGATTACCATCCCGTAAAAACGAGAAATTTTTCTGACTGACAATAACGTAGACATCGCTTTACTAACTGAAACACACTTAACACGAAACATACAATTTAGCATACCATCTTACGTTACATACTCTTATTATCATCAGCTCTTCCTTAAGTCACTATTTTAATTCATCAGAAGCGAATGAGAGTATTCAATGCACTTCAGTTGTAGTTAAGATGCTACAATATGAAATAACTTTATTGCCCTCTCTTATCTCTTTATTTCCCTTCTGGTAAAAATTTAACACTTCAAATGTTAAATAGTGTTCTCAATTCATTAGGTTATAGATTTTTGTGTGGTGGAGACTACAACGCTAAACATCAGGAATGGGGCAGCAGAATAAGTAACCCCCGAGACAGAACTCCTTACAATGCTGCAATGGGTCTACATTGTAAATTCTTGTCATCCAATTCACCGACGTATTGGCCCACCGATGTGAAAAGAATTTCAGACATCTTAGACTTGTTTATCACTAAGGGTCTGAACATACATGACATACAAACTCTGACTGACTTATCATCTGATCATTCCCCCTAATTGTTAACGGTGAACACAGAGCCTATGAAAGTTCAAAGGCCAACATTAAAAAAGGGAAAAACTGATTGGGGTAAGTTCAGGGCCTCAATAGAAAATTGTTTGAACCTCAACGCTAACATATGGACACCGGAAGATTTGAATGACGCAGTGCAGCTTCTTACACAAGCCACCCAAAACGCTGCCTGGGGCGCTTCCATTTCTAATGACAGAACTAAGAATCGCCAATCCAAAGACAACCTCCCACCGCATATACGACATCTTATTGAATTGAAACGTAAAGCAAAATTCACGCAAAATTTGGCAAAGGACACGTTATCCAACGGACAAACGAAAATTTAATAAATTGACAAGGAAATTACAGGAAGAAATAAAACCTACAAAGACTGAAAACTTTGATAAATTTCTTGAAAGTTTAGCAAATGCTGACAAACCAATTTGGAAGATGACTAAACGCATACTAGGACACCATGAAGTCCCGCACCCTGTTAGTCCGAGGGTTCTTGGGCAAAATCTGATAGCCGAAAAGCCGAAATATTTGCTTGTCATTTGGAGGACACTTTTCGGCCACACTATGATGTAAGCGACCGACTTATAAACGAATTTGTTTTACACCAACTTATTACCCCCTAACAGATATGTAACTACCACCGAATGCTACCCATCCACAAGAAGTACACTATGTTATAAAAAATTCGCCAAATAACAAAGCCCCCGGTTACAATTTAATTTCAAATTTTATCCTGAAAAACTCACCTTGGAAAGCAATCCTTTTCCTCACTAATATCTTCAACTCTATTTTAAAGATAACATACTTCCCTGCTGTTTGGAAATATTCTGAAGTTGTAATGATATTAAAACCCAATAAACCTCCAGATTGCCTAAGATTGTCTCCTTCCTTCCTTCTCCAAATTATTTGAAAAAAAATCATGTTTATCGTCTAAATTCAATTGAAATAATTAACGCTATTCCAAATCATCAGTTCGGCTTCAGAAAAAATCATTCCACCATACAGCAATGTCATCGTTTGGTGGACGGACTACATTTCCGACGCGTTAGAATCGAAAAATTATTGTCCAGGTGTTTTTCTAGATGTTAGTCAAGCCATTGATAATGTATGGCACGAAGGATTGCTTTCCAAGCTCAAAATTTTGCTCCCTCCTACCTACTACCAAATATTACTTTCTTACCTTACAGACAGACATTTTACTGTAAAAGTACGCGAAGAATTATCAACCATAAAACGTATTAGAGCAGGAGTTCCACAGGGCAGCGTACTTGGTCCCTTTCTTTTCAATGTGTACACTGCAGACTTACCCGAACACGAACACATTTTACTAGCTACATTTGCTGAAGACACTGAACTCCTTACATCCCACAAAACCCAGACGATGCGTGTTTGACTCTCCAAAATCTTTTAGACGATATTTCGGCCTGGGCAAAAAGATGGAGAGTAAAAATGAATATAGTAGAGATGAGAGATGGTCAACTGTTCTTTAATTACGATAGGTTAAATAATTGTCAGGATTTTCAGTTTACAATGATATTTATTATGGTAAGCCAACGTTTCGATCCAGCTTGTGGATCTTCATCAGTGCTAAAAGAAAACAAATATATGAGTACCTATGCTAGAGGGTGACAATAAATGGATACATTACAGAACTGATAATATAAAAGATGGTATACATAAATATTAAAATAAGAGGCTGGTTAACAAAATAAAATAGAATCTGATATTTACCTACTGAGTCCAGGTGGATACTAAGACTAAAGGTAAAAATAAGGTGAGAGGTAGTGTTAGGGGGTAGGTTTGCCGACTTCAAAGGTTTTATGGCGGGGAAATCCAACGCTTATGAAGTGAAGGCACATGACAACTGAGTGAACAAAATATTTAAAAACTAACAAAATATATGGTACTGTATACAATTAGTTGTGTCTGGACTGAATAATAACATAAAAATGAGATAATACATAATGTAACAATGCATACAAAATGGAAAATATATAGAAAGAAGCATACAATACAAAAATAATAATAGTATAAGAGGTACAGAGATAATTGCAGGTACCTATGAAATCAAAACTAGGATTTGAGGATGCGGAAGATGTTAGAATAAGTGGATGAAATTATCTCTTTATCTGTTTTGTGATTTACCGGGTTATTAGTTTCTAGATGGATGAAAATGGATTCTGAGAGGAGACGTTTGTCGTGGTTAGATACAGTTGCTAATATGGAGGGGTTCTCAAAGTCGAAGGAATGGTTGTGGGCAATGGCATGTTCTGCTAATTTAGATGTAGACGAATTACGCGTGGAAATACTGTATTTATGTTGATAAATACGTTTTTTTAAATAATTTTTGGTTTCACCTATATAGCAACTGTTGCAATTAAGCGTGGAGCACTGGATACGATAAACTACATTACACTTGTCTAGGAGAGGTACAGGGTCTTTGAGTTTTGTATAAAGATTTTTTAATTTATTGTTATTTTTTAATACTAGGCGCATGTGTGGGAAACTCGATGAGAATGATTTTTTAATTTTGTTTGAGAGAATGGGGATATATGGGATAGATCTGTATTGGAAAGTAGAAATCGGAGGTTGTGAAGAGTTGTTAGAGAGATTTTGAGTTTTAGCATTGTTATTGATAAGTGTTTTTATTAAATGCTCAGGAAAATCGTTAGATTGTAAGATATTTTTCAGGCGGATTTTGTTATGACAATGAAATTGTGGATCGGACAAGTTCAGGCTACGGTGGATGAGGTTTTTTGCGACGTTGATCTTTTGGTGATGTGGATGTTGGGAAAAATAGTTAAGGAGTCGGCCAGAATAAGTGGGTTTGGTGTACCAATTAGTGGATATAGAATGGTCCGGGTTTCTGGTAATGGAAATATCTAGGAATGGAAGGGTACAATTGGTTTCCAATTCTATAGTGAAACGGAGACGTGGATGGTAGGAGTTAAAGGCGGCGAGAATATCAGTGATAGAGTTAGGATTGAGAATCAATAGGAGGTCGTCTACATATTTTTTAATGAAAAAAATATCGTTGGGGAATTTAGGTATAACAGAATCAAGGAGGTCGTTGAGGACAATACCGGAGAGGTCGGGAGCTAGACAGCTACCCATTGCAAGACCAGAAGTTTGGAGAAAATATTTATTTTGAAAACAAAAATATCCGGAATTACAGCATAAAGCAAGGGAGTCAATGTAGGTCATATTTATTGAGTTTACTATGGGATTCTAACAAGTTCCATTTTTCTTCAACGATTTGGAGGGCACGATCCGTCGGGATGTTAGTGAAAAGACTCTCGGCGTCGAAAGAGGCTAAGATAAAATTATCGGGAATATTGATGGTTTTTAATTGTTCCAAGAGATGGAAGGAATTTTTTATGTCGTATGGATTGTTATGGCTAAGGGATTGTAATGGAGGGAGAAGGAATTTGCTAAGCTTAGTGGAGGGAGAATTGATATTTGAAATGATGGGACGGATAGGATTATCGGGTTTATGGATTTTTGGTAGACCGTAACAACGGGGAGCAGTAGAGTTATAAGAGATAAGGTATCTGTAAGTAGGGGTATTTATTTGTTTTGTATCAAGGAGATGTTTGAGATGTTGGTTGAATTTTGTAGTGAGAGAAGGTGTTGGGTCACGTTTACTGGGGCGATAAGTGTTCGTGTCAGAGAGAAGAGTGTTAATTTTATCATTGTAATCTGCGCGGTCCATAATGACAGTTTTGTTACCTTTATCCGCACGGGTTACAATGATTTGGTTATGAGTATTTAGGAATGAACGGGTTAAGGATAGGTCTTTATAGAATTGGGTTGAGAAAGGAGATGAACGGGTGGTTTTCTGTGAAAGGTAATTAGTAATGATGTTGCAAATCCTAGTACGCGACATCTCTCTGATGTCGTCGTCACGGGTTAAGATGTTGTCTCGGTGTATGTGTTCGATGTCTGTGATGAGTGAGGGGATAAGGTGTTTGGAATTAGATGTAGGGGTGGTGAAATTGGGTCCTAGACTAAGAATTTTGGAGACGTTGGAAGGAATATGTGTGGAGGATATATTATGGACCCACTCTTAATATTATAATAATATTATATTATATATTATATATATAATATATATTATATATATAATATATTATATATTATATTATATTATATAATATTTATGTATAACATCTTTTATATTATCAGTTCTGTAATGTATCCATTTATTGTCACCCTCTAGCATAGGTACTCATATATTTGTTTTCTTTTAGCCCTGATGAAGATCCACAAGCTGGATCGAAACGTTGGCTTACCATAATAAATATCATTGTAAACTGAAAATCCTGACAATTATTTAACCTATCGTAAAAATGAATATATTATAAAGCGTATTTATAGTCTTTACTCTCAATCAGGTGTTATGTCCTCAGGTATATTTTAATGATATTCCCATACCTACTTCCCAGGAGGTACGATACTTGGGACTTCACCTGGACAAAAGGCTGATATGGAAAATCCACATCACACTAATCAGAAAGCAACTAAACAAACGATATGGACTGTTATCAAGATTACTAGACAGACGCTCTAAATTAAAATACTACAAAAACTTAACATGAACCCTAGTAACTAGCTAACTAACAGAAACACTAAAATCCACCACAAATCCACCCTGACGTTTGTTGAGGCGGTGGCCTAGAGACTTATTGGAATAACTAACGCCAATGTATCACATATAGGTGTAATTGTAAAGCACAAATGTAATAGGTGTGTAAAGCACAGATTTGCTCATTGCAAAAAAAAATTTGCAGATAGCATATTTAAAACATATGACATAAATAAATATAAATAATAAATAATATAACTTCTAATGACAATGTTGCTGTCACTTAGCTAAAAATCAAACATTTTGCCATTTATAAATTGCCCGAAGTTTTAGGATCACCGATTCTTGCAAAAGTGATAAAATTAAAATAAATTGATACCGGAGATTAGGCCGGATTGATACACTTTCTCTCGACACGGAACGACGCAGATGCTGACACGACACCCCGATGTCCGTAGCCCACACTAGAAGACAGGCCAAACAACGTAGGCAGCCCATGCTGATAGCTTTATTAGAGGGCCAACTGCTCATTAATAACTTGTGCGGTCCATTGTTTTTTATAAGGTTTGTTTTATCTGCCTAATTGGACCGGTCCGTGTGGGAAGGATACCTACCTCCAATCCGTCCAGTCCCGTATCAATTCATCAGCATCTGTTATAGCGGCCGGTCCACAACTGTTTAAAGACGGGGATTAGCCAGGGTATCGCCCTATCGTAGGATCTCGACCATCCACTCCGGTGGTTAGGAGCACAGTCAGCTAATAGTTTCCTTATCCGCTTGGCCCTGTTAGCAAAAGGGGTTAACTCTTCTGCATGTGATCCAGGTTCGCTGAGGTCATCATTAGCTCTGTGCACTTTCAACCCCTAATCTCGGCCCATTTTCAACGCTCCTTGCTGGCAGTGCAATATACCTAGCAAAATACATGTATATCGCAAAGCAGGTTATTCGTCTTTCACGTCCGAATTATAGGCTATTTTAAAAGTCTTAAAATCGGAGTTGGTCATTATTCGAATCAGGTTTTATTTCAATGATGGAGGATGACAAAAAAAAATGTTATTCTTCATCCAAACAAACGAAAATCAATGAACAGATACTCCGTTCTTCTACTAACCTCAGAGACATTCGTCATTCACTTATTTGTAATTCGTTATTTATCATCTGTGAATATGCCCGAACAATTTTTTAATTAACGTCACTTTATGCCACTAAGGCTAATCAGACGATGCTACAGTGCGAATCCTAAATTTTATCTATCCAGGTATAATTAGGATGAGGATCTTTAGCGAGGACATCGTAAAGGTTCCGGGCCTCCATTTTACGTCCGAGGGACTGCATAGCCAACGATTCTTTACTCCCATTAAAAAATCATATGTGCGAACCCGCGACCTTTAGTTTTTGTAGGCTTCTATGTTACTAGACATTATACCATGTAACTGCTGTCGGAATAATTAATGAAAATTTAAGAACTTATGAAAACGAAATAATCTACGCGAATGTGCAATGTTACTACTGGAAAACAAACCTAATAAAATTATCTATACATTTTTACTATATCTCAATGTCAAACAACATTTTGAGATACAAAATCAATTAACTGAATTCGTTTTGCTAAAATTATTGTAATTATTTTGTTTTAATTTCTAACATCAATGTGTGTGTCCTTCATTTAACTATCAAACTAGAAATAACGAGAATAGAGGATCAATCGAATCCAAAGTTTGTGAATTAATACGAAAACGATAAATTCTATTTAACAATGTTTCTTGTTTTTCAAAAATAAAACGATAAACATTAATAATAGGAAAATTGTTTGAATAATAAAAAACACAAAAAAAAAAATAATAAAAGATATATTTATGAAACTGGAATCGTGGTCGTTTTTATTTTAATGGACCTCGGATTCATATTTAACAATTTAAAAATATGCTAAATAAAAAATTTAGAAAATGAGAAGCGCTAGAGCTCTAGTAGAGAAAGAGATTCCTCGCATAGCGGGCTAAAGAAGTTGGCCCCGTATGCACTAATTAATTCAACTTTGTTCCGGGCGAGTGCGGGAGGTCTCTCATTCCTCAAGGAACAACCCCTCGACCACCGGAGGAAGGATTTGGAAAAAACCTTGCAGAATCCCTAACCTCATTAAAAAACACAATCTATGTAGACCACCTACAAAATATAAGAAATGAGATAAAAGCAAAGATCTAATTTCATAAAAAAAAACTCCATTATTCAACAGAAACTTCAAACAGTGGCAGATCCAGAAATATGGGAGTAGATAAGAAATTTAATAGTTTTTATCTCTAGCCTATGATCGGCAATTGTAAGCGATTGGTGGTGTCGGCATCGGGCCTTCGGGTTTGTTAAGACTTTAATCTTATTCTTATACTAAATTAAATCGTATTGTGAGGTACATTAATATCACACGTTAGCAAGAAGATGGTTAAAACACCATATTTTTATTTTTTTTATGGAGGGGATGCCTTAGAGCCTTAAACAGCATTTCTTCCACTATTCCAGTCTGTTCATAGCATTTTTTTTTTCTGAACTCAAGTCTGCTCAATAATTTCGGAATAATAAATATTATTTTATTATTTATTATTATTTTTATACTTATTTATACTTATACTTTACAGTATATATTTCAGTTGTACTCTATTCATTCGAAATTCTAAAACGTAGAGATCTTTTGGAGTCACGGATATTGTTTCCGAACCGTATATATGTACTCATCAAACCATATGTCGATATACACGGACGTGACTAAGGCATTAGGAGGAAATTTCATTCCGACTGACATGCCTACCCTGACAGCTTTAATCAGAGATCGTAGGCCTGCAGTGAGTTGAATTGAACTAGATAAGTTGGGAGAGAGGTTTGGAAGTTGGGCTATGGTGCCTGTATTGTCAGGCACAAGTTGATCATAGAGCTCTGATCCTAACAAACACACCCGCCTACCGCTAACCTCAGCCAAAGCCACCCATGGCTCTCGACAGCCCCAGCATCACTACAATCCTCTGAACCGCATGTACAATCAATATTAAAGGGTGAAATCATTTGAATAAATAAATTAATCATAAAATAAAAAAACGCAAAAACAGTCTTAAATCTTATTATACTCAGTAATACCATGTAATATAGCATTCCAACAAAAAGTTCCGGAAATGGAACAATCATTTGCATTGTTGCTTATTCTTGTTTTTTCTCTATTTTTTTCATTTGCACCTGTCAGCAAATTAGACTATCGGCGATCCTGATACATGTCTTGTAACAAAAGGGCATTTTAGGCTCGAGTAAAAAAAAATGCCAAGCAGAAAGTCTTTCCAGACTCGAAAATATTTCTTATTTCATGGCCAATAAATCTGTTTGGCCATTCGGTTCAATAACCAGTTGATCTGAAGGCCAGCGACACTAACTTGTGGAGCTTACTTCTGGGAGAAAACTTAAATGCCACCTGGACCAGCTACGATTTCAGGAGGGAAGACCACTCATCCACTTCTTTTTTTCCAGGTTTCAGGTCATTTATAAGAACGTTATTATGTCTGTGAAATTTATTCTGAAAACGAGAAAAAAATGTACGTATATGTTGTTCAATAGTTGGTTGTTGTGGAATGTAGAATTTTTCTTGTAGTAACCTACCAGAGAGCTACTCTTTAAGTTTCGGAATTTTTGCAGTATGGAAAATCTGTGAGCCGAATGTCCTTACGGAATTAAGTAGGTATGTGTACTAACATATTTTATGACTGGTTTTCAGTTTTCAAAGACAAAAACCCAAAATTTCACTCTTCAAAACTACATCACCCTAACCATTCATCCATTCTCTCCTCCTCCCTCTCATCCTGTCGGCCTCCATGTAGGCCGAAACTCAAATTAACAAGAAACTCTAAGCGAAAAACAAAAGAGATCCAATTAGCTTGATGCGCCACGGCGCAGGTGCAAATCTCCAAAGGAAGTATAGTAATAATAATAAATAAATAGTTGAAGTTTTGCCACAATTTTACACATTAAGATTTATTGTTGATTGGTGTTGGCACAAACAGCCATGCAGAGAACAGCCACAACGATGATGACCATGCTGCAACCGAAATGGGTCCTAAACGGCAGGCGGACAAAGGAGAACTCAGCTCATCGGCCAATATTTCATCTTAAGGGGGGGGGGGGCGGAACGGAACAATTGTCGAGTCCCTTCTTGGCAAGCAGTCGGTGGAGTCTATGAAAGCTAGTCTCGTTATCCAATGCCAGAACGACAGGGTTAATTACATAGCTGAATATCCGCACAAGTTCCCTATATTTATAAATAATAAACTTGAACTAACCATAATACTGTAACACTTATGTGGGTTAAATACTTTATTTTAACTAAAATAACAACAATATTCAATGCCACTCAAATTATGAGGACACAATTATTGAAACAAACAATTAAGAAGGTTATAAAAATGATCACTTCGTAACACAGAGATAATCATATGACTTACGCTTCAGAACAAGACCTTATATATTGTTATGATATGGAATGTATCCAGTCCATCGCTCCGGCATAGAATGGTGTTCGAGCCAGTAGCTCGAAACATGAGAGATGTTATATCTTACTTTATTTAATATTATATGTTTCATATATCATATAGTTTTGTGTAATATCATTTATTACATCAACTATCTTAGTTATTTACATTGACCTTAGGTTATGTAATATATCATATATATATATATCATTTTATCATAATAAAATTAAATGGCCAAGTTTATGGGTTGGCAACACTGAGTGACGTCTCACGAGACGGACTGTGCGTGAAGAGACGGGCAGTGAGACCTCATGGTGGTGCAGACTATTTCCAGAATATTGAGTGCATTAAAATCATGAGGGAGTAAATTTTGAAGGTCCTAGTGGGTCCTTGGGACCGAGAATGAAGACGGACAAGCTGAGTGCTGGCCAGCCGAAATGATCAAGTTATTCACAGGCACAGGAAGAGCCCTTTTATTTTAACTACTTCAAATACCAAGGTAGGAGAAATTCATCATTCCTACGTTAAATGCAAGAAGAAGTTCTCATCAGATGGTACTCGAACATCGTAGTCACAAACACACGAAGTCACAAACAAACAGTTTGTTGCAACTGTTAGTTTGTTTCAACAAAATGTCAAGGACTGAAACCTTATGTTTTTTTTAAATTACAATACCTATATTACACAGGAAAATCAGTTGCCGCGTATCTAGAGGCAATGTATAATGTACTGTAGAAAATAACCGCGTTGACCCCGCCATATAGGAGAACCCGAATATTGAATTAAGGGACCACCAAGGCGTTCTGACCTTTATCCTTCATGGTTACATTAAGTGCAGCATGCTCGCTACAAGCGAAGGAGACACATAGATTATAACGTCTCAGTAAACATAGCAAAAGACACAGTCATATTGAATTTTTGATTATTATCTTTTTGAATATGCTTTTATAATCTTAAAATTATTAAAAATCATTTTAAAAACCATTTGGCACGTCACTTTTTGTGCTGGTGATTTATTGCGTCTAACATGGGAAGGAACACGGTCAGTCCTTCACAGATCTTGATGAATACTTTTTTTGGAGGTTCCTGTTCGAAAAGACACATACATATTTGCCGTGCGCGCCAACGGTCCATTGAAGCCAAAAAAATTAATAAAATAACATAATACTACTTCATTTTATTACTCCGGTTTACAAAATTATATCTACACGATTGTAGCACCAATTTTCTTCTTTTTTTTATCGTAAATTTTGAGGAAAGATACAGACATTCCATAGATTCTATTTTAGGCCAATGGAATGGTTAAATAAATGATTAGATAATCGAGAAAATTACCATTATAGATTTTTTAATAAAGAAATGAAGTCAGGTTGGAATTCAGCACCCTAAAGACGTTTATTTTTTGTTTGGTTTTAATAAAAGGTTTTTCTATGTTTGAGGGTGATTTGATTGGTTTTGACTTGAGTACAAATGGCCAAGTCCCGCCTAATAACCAGTATGCTTGTGTGAGCAACCTAGCTCAGAAACGAATTGACATACGAAACTGAAATTAAGTATTTGAGGTAGGCTGCAAAGACTTCGTAAAATTGAATAAATGTAGGGTGCACTTTATCCCAACGTCATTTTTTCGAAAGAGGCTTTAACAATTTTGATTAAACTTGACAAGTCCGATCCTAACGAAGAATATTTAATATGAGGTAGGTTTTATCATCATAGAAACGAAAGGTATAAATGGCTAAGGGAAAAACCTTCTAAAAAAGTACCTTTAATTTTGCTTATTTAGAGTAAATAACATTCCCTTATTATCCCTAGAAACTAGAAAAGGTTAAATATAAAATATGAAACGGTTGAAGTGAGGCCAACTTCATTCTTGGTACACCACTGTATGGAGTACTGGGGACTACCCTCTTTCCAATAAAATAAACAAATATTATTGTCGTTGAGGGAAAAAGTTTTGTGCCATTCTGGTTGCACTTAAGGAAGCCATCCTCAAAAAATAAAGTCTAGTTTTTAGTCAGAGAAATGAGGGTGGTAAATGAAAGTTGTGTGATGCACGCAACGCACTGGCTATTTTTTCTGATGCTGTTGGTATATATTTTTAATGCGATCCTAACATCAATTAATAAAACGTAGACGTTGGGATAAGTTACTCACCAATATTTACTCGATTTAGACGATACATTTGCTGTCTCATCACTGGCACGTACTTACCTCAAATACCGAATTTCAGTTTCGTATGACAAATCGTTTCTGAGCTAGTCTGTTCTCGCACACACATAGAGGGCACTTTGTGGGACTTGGTTATTTGGACTCAGAGGACCCCAAAACGTCAATTCCCGTTGAAAACCGGAAGTCGAAATTTCTAATGATCGCAATACTTTCCCTTAATATATATTCCATGTATTAAATGAATAAAATGAAAGAAAAGCTCTTTGTAGATTTGGAGTACTACGTACAGTACTCCGTCAAACCAGACAGCCTTAAGCATATCGACCAACGGATCTTCTCAAGCAAGATCTCTCCTGCCCCCTCGAAGACCCCTGGGGACTATGAGAGACACCGAGAGCGTGATTTAATCCCGGCCCTGGGATATGAATGTGTAATGTACTCCGATTCAGTAATTGAATGTGACTGGACCCAGGGAGCTTGCATAATGCATTCCTTTCTTCCCCTCTTTCAAGATTAGATTATGTCCTTCCATCTTTTGTATGTCCCCTTCCCCCGACTCCTAGTGTCCTTTAAAGTATACTTATTCAAAGCAATACAATTTTTATTCCATTATCTTGATCGGTATAACTTTTAGATTTCAGCTAAAACTTTTTAATAATCAAATCATTCACTTCAGATAAAATTAAATAAGTCATGGGTATTTGAATAATAGCATTAACTAGCAAACTTAAGGTCTACTTATTTACTTAATTTAGACCCTTAATCATTACTTCCCATTTGTTACTCTTATTTTGCTCAAGTTTGACTAAAAACCCCATTTATATGTTTGACGTACACGATAAAATGTCATACAAATCAATAATGATTTACAAATGCAATACAATACAATACAATAAGGCTTAACGGACCCGAAGGCCCGACGCCGACACCACCAATCGGTCCCTACATACCTCCATCCACCTACCACCGTCCAATCCCAAATTCACAAGATCTGCTTTCACCGAATCTTCCCACCTTCGCCTAGGCCTACCCCTCGGCCGTTTTCCAGTCGGCAAAGCGTTTATCAATCTTTTAGGAATTCGTTCACTACTAAGACTCGTCATTTTGCATGCCCACTTTAGCCGACGCGCAGTTATATACTCGATTACATTTGCCGGGTAAAGCTCACGCAATTCCGCATTGTGTAGCCGTCTAAATTCTCCTGTTGACTCATCTTTCTTCGGCCCGAATATTCTACGCAGCACTTTATTTTCAAACACCATAAGGCGTTTCTCATCCCTTACTGTAAGCGGCCATGTTTCACAACCGTAAAGAACAGTCGGAAGAATTATAGTTTTGTAAATCCTAATTTTTAAATTTCGGGATAAAAGGCGTGACCCAAGTAATTTTGCAACCGAGAAATAACAAGCATTTCCCGCCTTTAATCTAGCCTTAATTTCCTCTTCGATTTCGTTTTTTCTAGTTACAGTAGATCCTAAATATCTAAATTTCTCAACGGCTTCGAATATTTCCTCTTCTACTTCAATATCGCCAAAATTGTCACCGTTTCTACAACTAACCATATATTTTGTTTTTTCCGTATTTATTTCTAGCCCTACTTCTTTTCCGGCTTCCATCAATGCTTTTGTATTTAGTTCTATCGTTTCCACGTCGTCGCCAAGCAAAACTAAATCATCAGCGTAACCGAGCGAGTACGGATATATTTCCCCCCAGATTTAAACCCTTTCCGGTATTTATCACCTCCCTAATGACATATTCTAGAGCTAAATTAAATAAAACAGGGGATAGCGAATCCCCCTGTTTCAAACCAGAGTGAACCTCGAACTTCTCAGAAAAATAACGACCGATTCTTATTTTATTGAACGTTTCGGTCATACACATTTTTACTAAGTTTACTAACTTCTTCGGTATTCCTAGTTCAGTCAGGATGTTATACAGTTTATTGCGGTCTATGGAATCATAAGCCTTTTTAAAGTCGACATACAGTTGATGAACAATACCATTGTATTCTAATTTTTTCTCTAATATTTGACGGAGGGAGAATATTTGGTCTACGGTAGATCGGTTCCGTCTGAAACCACATTGATAATCTCCGATAATTTCCTCGGCGTATTCGGTTATTCGGCTAGTCAGTATTGACGTAAATACTTTATAGCAGACCGGAAGAAGTGAGATCCCACGGTAGTTATTAGTGTCTGTCCGCGACCCCTTCTTGTGAATCGGTATAAGTATAGACTCTTTCCATTCTTCGGGTACTTTCTCATACTCCCAGATCTTTTTAATCAAAAGATGTATTTTTGAGATCCCAGCTTCCCCACATGATTTGATTAGTTCGCTAGGAATATTATCTGTCCCCGCTGCTTTATAGGATTTTAATTTTCCGATAGCTATTTCGACTTCCCCTATACTCGGTTCTTCTAATAACGGTTCAGCACTTTGAAATTCCAAAAGTGGTGATAGACGGGTATTTTCTGGATTCAAAATACTATCAAAGTGCTCTTTGAACTTCCTTACTATGTCTACCGGATCCGCTATGATGTTATTATTATTATCCCTAATACTCGTCGTAACTGGTCCTAGACGTTTACGTGATAAATTTATGCCTTTATACATATCTCTAACGTTATTTTGGATTCCATTATTTTCTATTTCTATTATTTTGTTTTTGAGATATTCTCTTTTTTTATTTTTAAGCAATTTAGTCGTTTCGTTCCTTATGCCTCGAAAGTAGGCACGATTGTCTTCGCTAGGATTATTTAAAACTTGGAGTTTAGCGGCTTTTCTTTTCTCACACGAGTTTAAACATTCTTCATCGAACCATGGTTTATTCTTATTATTTTCCCTTTTGCCCAGACACAAATTACTGACCTCTTTAATATTATCCCTAATCCCTTCCCACAATTGATCAATGTCTTCACCATTCTCTGTCGATGGTTCTAATACATCAAATCTATTCTTGAGTTCAATTTCAAATTGTTTTCTAATCGCCGGAATTTTAAGTTTTTCCAGATTAAAATATTCGGTATGAGATCCGGTTTCTAACCTTTTTTTTATTGAAAGTCTTTGCCGAACTTTAGCGACTACTAGTTCGTGATCCGACCCGCATTCCGCCCCTCGGTACGACCTAACATTAATAACACTATTTTGCCACCTATGCTGCACCAAAACGTGATCGATTTGATTTACAAATGATAACCATATAATTGTCAGACTTTTTCGCATATATTCCAGATAACTGTGTAATAATAACAACGTTGATATTTATATTTCTAATAACAACGCTTTTTTTAGCGAACACAATACGAGGCCGTTTTCAACCTTAAAGAAGAACAATCCCAAAAAATTAAAGATTTTGTGAACCTTAATAGGGTAAAGGAATAAGACTAATCGCGGCGGAATACGTTTTCTAATATCCTGACGATGGAACGGGCTAGAAATGTTTTGAAAGCTTCATGTTTACAGCTTAGGGTTTCTTTGACGATATTACTTTTCCTGTGGTTGGAAGATGGGATTGAATATGTTTGCATTTGGATTGAGACTGGTTCTCTATCTAATATTTAAAAAGATTCGTCTTTGAATGTGCTTGTACGTATTTGAATTTATTATCTCTCATTCTAATTTTACCGAATACCTCATCAAATCACAAGTTTTCCAAGTAAATAGGTACTCGAACTAAAATAAATAAACTAGGCATGTGCGTATGAAACGATTTAAGTGCATGATCTGAGCTAAGAATACTCAAAAATGTTGGTGACTGGTCACAGCTGAGCTGATAATCGAAGATAGACAGGAGTTGCAATTAACTAGAGAAGGCTAATCCATTTTCATTCATAACAGGAGAGAGGTTATTTACTCCCCTTCATCCTTCCCTCTACTATCAGCCATTGGCAGGTGTAGATCTGCATAATGCCTCCTCTAATGGTAGATTTGCAATGTTGATTTGCTTCTAATGTACCCTGTTAACTTCCATTACCTGTTCTAATGCTTCATAGGTTAGCCCATAGCATACTCTACACATAAATATAGTACAACAATGGATCTATTCCCCACTTTTATTAAAAAGGAAAACTATTTATTTATATTGATGGATCGTAACATCATATTAATAAACATTTAGACTCAGAATCTACTCAAAAAAAGTTTGATCATAACTTATATTAACAGAGTGAGATGTGATTAAACAGGGGTTTAAACACAGACACAAGAATTCAACTTTTTTTTTTATATAATCATTTTCTCGTATTTTTCTTCCATTCTATACCTGAATCTATACTGTCATACAAGTACCAGAACTGATCTTATTTTTTTCATTCCTCTTTCCACATCTGGGAACTGATACTCTACTAAAGGGGTGAAGATAGGACATAGGTCAACCTCCAAGGTTTGTCCCCTTGTCTGTACGAAGCCAGTTTGTAACAGAAGCTTAGTTCTTCTACCATACTTAACTCTACCCTAACCTCATTGCAACGTCTAGCACTAATCTTCCTATAGTATTATCGCCTCGTCTGGCAGCTCATTATATAGGGTATGGAGTTTTTTATCAACTGACAAGTTCAGAGAGATCTCTTACTTGTGGAATCATATGTATTATGGAAGTATGGTCCTATCAAATACAGCTCACAATCCTATCCACAACTATTTTTTATATACAGACTACCATAAAATGGTACAGGAATGTGCCATATATATAAATATGTTCCATCTGTGTCTTTTGTGCCTTGACGCTCCCTAACTGCTACTATAATGAAGTTTACATTTCCAAATAAATCAAATTGATAGTTGACACACTGGAGAGAATTCTCCATTAAGATAGAAAGTTATAATTCGACATCAGTCGTTAATAGATCCACAGTAAGAGAGCAATTTTTGCGAAATCCGGAAAGAGAAAAGTCCCTCTTGGTACCCTCATAAAATAAGAAGAATCTGGGTGGTTTAAATTTTATATGCAATTGCATCCACTATTGCTTTCACGTGTAGTTATTTTATAAGCAGTAATAAGATTACCATAATTTGGTAACTTTAGGGTACAACATTGGGCCACCTATGATTTTCAATTTATTTATTAGTTTCACTATTAGATTAATATATAGAACTGTCCATTAAAAAATCTCCTCCTATTCCTATGTGACATAAATTTTTTAATATATAAAAAAAAAGCTGAGATATATAAATTCGTTTGGTTAAAGTCCCCAGCTTTAGCTGAATAATGGTTAGGGCTATTAATCGAAACCTTCTAAAATTGGAACATTCTTGTACCAATTTACAGAACATCTAGTTACATATTTTTAGGACAGTAATAATACATAAAGAAAAAAAAACAATATGTTCAATTCAAGCAATATTTGATACTTTTCACAATAACTCAAGCTGCTGTTAATTATACTCCAGTTTTCAGAATAGATGACATTGAACTGAGCTAATATGATACCAATCATCTTTTCTTTCTTTTTTCCTGACAATAGCTTTTTGGTGATTGTTATTTAAAAGGTATTTAATAAAATGTCAAATAATTGCAAATAAATCCAATATAAAATTCATACCACATTTATGCAAAAAAAAAATCTTAATTTTGATTTATATGTTGACTGTGACCTACTGGCCTACTTAACAAATTTGATTTAATCATATATTATAAAATAATCTAAACTTAATGCAAGATAAAATTGAAAATTACTATGGATTTCATTTTAAGTAGTTCCAAAATTTTGCGCCTAAAAAAACTGCTAGACTGACATCCAAGGAAAAAATACTACAAGTATCCCATAGTTCAGCAATCAAAGATTTAAATTAATAATATGTATCGATCCACAAGAATTCGCTAGATATACATACAACTTTGATTCACTGAAGTAACAATGCAGTATGTAAACTTACCGTCATTTCTTAGTGATTTGCCCAATAAATTAAAATATCTTAATCTTTCAAATCAAAAGTTTTATTAATCTTTCAATTTATTACTCATCTTCATCCTTTTCTTCATGGTCTTTTATCTTCTCTCCTGTGTCAGCAATAACTGCTTCAGTTGCAGTAAAGAGTGTAGCAACCGTAGCAGCAGTTCTCAATGCAGCCTTTACAACCTGAATTCATTCATATCACAGACATTCAAAGCTATGTTTGAATCAAAAAGTTGATAATTGCTATTAATGTTCATAACGGTTAAATTTAGTTTTGTTATGCACCATTTTATTTAATAAACATTTGAAAAAAATTTATTTGGATTATTATTTCTACACAAATCAACATCATTTGCACTATGCCTATATAAATTGTGAAGTAATTAAAGATAGACAGCTGTAAGACAAGGTTTTAGGACAGGCCTGTACTCTTTTAATTTAAAAAGAGAAAATGATGATAACTATGTATTTGTAAGGTTGAATTGAGCACTTTGGTAAGGTGGAAGGACTGAGCACCTGTTCAGGGATATTGCTTATACAATGAATCATATGAGAGTAATCAGATGACTGTCTAATTTAGAAAGTAGTGTTTATAAATATTTGTAATTTTATAAGGATGAAGAAGTAGGGATAAATGAGAAAGTTGTTTATGAACATCTACACATGATTATGATCTGCCTGAAGCTTTATTTTCACAAATGGGTGCTGTGTCGCTTTTTTTAAAAGCATCGTAAGGTGTATTGTATATTTGATGAATTATATAATTTTTATTTCAGCATTAATTTGATTCTTTTATGAATAGATTAACAAAGTTGTATCTATATATAAATTTGATATAAGTAATTGGTCCGTATTTCCATTTAACCCAAGCAGCTTGATCCGACTTTCCATCAACTTGATGAAAATTATAGAAGTTAGTGGAAAGCAATGAAATTATTAGGATCCGGATCGAAATCCTGGATATAGGAGAAATTGGATAAAATTCAATCAAGGAATTTCGGCCCTCATCCTTCAACATACCCATAACAGAGACCTAAATTCACAAGTTTTAAGAGACCTAATTGGTACCTTTAAAACACATTGCTGGAGGAGGAATTAGATGTCCCAATTGTTGTTTTTAGGCTTTATTATTTCAACTTTTAGCCTCGAATTTCTACCTACCCTATCTACGAGAATATTGACTCGTCCCCACCAATAATTTGGTGCTCGTGACAACCATGGATCTAAGAGCTATCAAAGCCAAGGAGTGAACACGACAGTTAGAAGTAGTAATATATTGCTAAGGTATATTTAATAATATCTAGCAGATAAAAGCCTAAAAGATAAGATACACTGGCCAGCTAATTAGTGAGAATATTGTGATTTTTTTTCAATATCAAACTAGAAGAGGTGGAGTTTAGATAAATGAGGATAAGTGAAATTTGAAAAATATTTTTTTAAATAGAAATTTGAAATACAGTTTTTGGACAGGCTACTTTATTTATTAACAACCTGAGAAATATTTCATGATGATAAATAATTGTTAAATCTTCGCTAAAATTTTCAGGTATGTTCTTACTTATACAATTGCTTACAGTAAAAATACAAAGTAAATAATAATAAAAAGTAGGGTCTTACTTTTGTTGGATCTACAATACCATCGGTAATCAAATCGGTGTACTTTCCAGTTAATGCATTATATCCCACATTTCCAGATGCCTTTAACACCTAAAATAAATTTCATTTTATTTCAGTATATATTTATATGTGTATTTATATAGTTTTTTAACTTATTAATTAGGTTGATTAAAAAAATATTACTGTTTCACTGGTTAATACTGGTAATTTTCTTTCATTAATTTTTTTCATGTTTCAAAGTACATTCCATTATATTTTATGATTAGTTGCCAATTAGAAGCCTGCTGTTCGATTTCCTGCAAGTAATAATCTTTGGATATTTTGAATGGACAATCTTCCAATCCAATTTTTACTTTCTACTATTTTTGAAATGTTTTATACTAAAGAAACTGAGCCATGGCTCAGAAAAGATAAAAGTCTCAAGACAAAAGATCAGACCACACGGTAGTCCTTTCAGTTAGTTTTTGCTTTGAGTATCGGTAAGTTTGGAATCAGTCGTCTAGCTCCAGCCAAAAATTCTTCAAAAAAATCTATTCACCAAATCGGGGGTATTGCCTCTCTAAAACTTTGTGCATTCGTTGCAGCTATTTGAATAAAGCACAGAATCAAAAGAATGTCCTGATAGTATATTATACCAGAAAACACATAACACAACTGGTATAACAGGCTGACCCAGTATATTTACTGTTTTGATGTGTTAAAGAATTGTACCTGTAAATTCATGTTTTGTCATAGGTAACAATCTCTTTAATGATACTTAGCAGCTGCAAGGTGAATTCATGAGGAACTACATGCTCTCTTCATCAAACATAGCTAGTCTTCATTAATTGATGTTTCAGACTTGATTGCGACATGCCAAGTTCGGAAAATAGTTGTTGAGTACTTTTTGTGAGATAATCTTCAATTGTATGCCATAGAGCCTCCTTCAATGTCCAGAATAGATGTCACCCTGTCCAGGACTGTCTTTCCAAGCTTGTATCACAACTTTCAACTTTATTGAACCACCTCCTCAAGATCTTTTTATTATTATTATTATTATTAATTTAAGATTATATGCGTGAGGGTGTGTCTCTGTCAACAGACAAGCTAAAAAACAATAAACTGTACAAACTAGAAATTTTGTATTTGATCTATGTATATACCCACAATGTGAAAGATTTCATCAAAATTGAACGAATGGAGGGGGCACTATATTTCATGAATTATGTCTCATTTTTATGTCTTTCTATGTTCTCAAAAAAGGCTCTAGCGAATTTGATTAAACTCAATGAGAATGTTTAATGAGAATCGAGTAATCTTTAGTATCAGGTATATTTTATCATCTTAGAAATTTTTCTATAAAGTACTTTAATTTTGTTTATATGGAGAAATAAACTGTCTCTCATTATTACAAAAATAGAGATTGATAAATATTAAGTATGAAAAAAATCGATAAACATAGAAAGGAGAAAAAAAGAAAAATTGTTACAACTCATGTTGAACCCATGCATGCGCAGTATGCCTCAAATAACAGACCATTGTTTATAAGTGAAGGCATTCACAAATAAAAATAAAAACTTTTGCTTAATAAAAAAAATATAGAGTAAATATTTTATTTAAAATTTGAGAGTAAATATTCGATTTAAAAATTGAGAGTAAATACGTGATGCTCAAATTGATCAAAGCAGTTAATTGAGTGAAAAACATATGTTACGAGATAATCTTTAATATTTTTAAAATTATATTTTAGTTCCATAAAAAAATTTCTAAATGAAATATAAGGTGGTTTTCATTCTCAGTTTCCGGAAAGGCTTAAAAGACCATTTGAAAATTGTTTTAATTTCCTATAAGGCATAAAGCCAACTCCAGGATTTATTTTAAAAATGCAACTCGCAGTGAAAAACAAGAAAGCAGTAAAAGAAACTTTGATAGAATTAATGTAATTAGGATTTTTTTTTCGGCCCCTGAAAACAAAAAACAAATGTAACTAATAATAAATCGACAAGTATTGAGGACTTTCTAGTTTTTCATTAATTATAATACTCTTTAACGTATGGAGAATAACAAACAGAAGTGGAAAAAGCTATTTTCTGTGATGTTGCTAAATGGAATTAACACATTTATCAAAACACATTGATTTCTAATCTACATAGGTTGGTAAGTAAAAGTTGTGTCTTGTGCGCACTGCACAAAATTTTTTTATTTATAGATGCAAAACAAGTGGTGAGACTCACAAGAAGACATAATGTTTAAATTAATATTTATTATATCATTAGGATTTAACAAATATCAATAAAATACACACTGGAATTAACAGAGTTATAAAATATCACATTTCTAAACATACCTCATTCACTACAACAGAGCCTTCAACACCTGCATTTTTAGCTATAGTGTAGCAAGGAACTTTCAATGCATTTGCAACAATATCAATTCCTAGAAGACAAAAATATGTAAGTTGTAAAATGCAAATAGTAATTAAATTAATATCTCTATTTGTAGTACTACTTTTTACTTGTAATTTCTCTATTATAGTACTACTTTTCCTTGGTGCCACTATCACATTATCATCTATGATGATTGTTTATCAATAATCGTAGAACCCTACTTCTATTTTATTCATAGGAACTGTTTTCCTCCTATCAATAAGAGGAAAATAGCTTTGCTTTATTAAATGAAAAATATCATTTTTTGAACAACTTACATAAAATAAAAAGTAATATAGCTCTAACTTAAAATTATAACTTTGATTTGAAACTCACCTAATTGCTCATCAGGACAGTCAGTTTCTATATCTTCGACAGAGGACAAACACCTCAACAAAGCAGTCCCGCCACCTGCAACTATACCCTCTGCAACAGCGGCCTTGGTAGCATTCAATGCATCAGTCATGCGATCTTTTTTTTCACTTACATCCCACTAAAATGATTTCTAAATTGAAAATTTATAGCTATTACAATAGAGGGGAATAATGGATCGCATTCATAGGATCGCTATCTCTAAGATGACTGGAGGCTATTTAATTGGATTGATTAAACAATGAAATAAAACAAAAACCTTTGGGCAAAAGCTCAGTAAACAATGAAATAGTCTTTTCTGATAATTCTTTAGAAAATAATACTGTATTTTGATGACAGTAGAATTAATAATTACATAAATATAATGATCAAAAAGTGTAGAGTTTAAAAAGAGAACTAATAGGAAAATGTAATTATGTGTGGCCAATACTTGAGTATAAAGAGTAAAATTAGCCCATCTGTGCATACATAGAACAAGTAAGGTCATGTGAACAGAAAATGGTTTGGGGGTATGATCAAAATAAGTAGCACAAATATGTGTGATTTACATATGTTATTGTAGCTGACGTTTCGACCCAGATTTTATCATTATCAGGGCTCTTTGACAGTTGGAAGCAGAAACCCTCAATAAATTTGGGACGAAACGTCGGCTACAATAAAATATGTAAATCTCATATATTTGTGCTACTTATTTTGACCACACTCCCAAACATTTCCTGTTCATTGCATCTAGAGTCAACTATCTTCCACCATCAAAATAAGGTCATAAGTTGGAAGCTGTATCAAAAAATATTTTACATGTACCACAAAAAAATTACCATCATTATGGTAGAAGTAGAAGTTTTAGATTAATTAATAATGTCATTGTAACATTAATGCCAGACACTTGTTTATATTACACATAGCACTTACGAACAATTATATTACTTACTTTACTATGTGCACATTACATAGTTATGTAAAATAATATTTTTTCAAAATTAATGTTTTTATTTAAATTAATAAAAATAAAATATTCCTTGTTATACCTCAGAATAGCCTCCAGCATAAATAATGGCCACTCCAGAGTCAAGCCTGGCTTTCCTCTCCTCAAGGCCTTCCTTAATGAAATCATTTTTGGCACGGGAAATGAGCAAATCAACATGAGCAATGCGCTGTTTGATAGCAGGTAACAAACCTTTTCCCTATAAAAATAAAAAATAAAATCCAAAAACATAATTATGGTATTTAGAATTGTTGATGAAGAGTGAAGAACAAAACAAAAATTTTTAAAAGACATAGTAAATTAGAGCAAAGATAAATAATGTGTACTGGTCATGAATAACCTGCCACACATACAAAAAATAATGTAATTATAGGATTGCTTTTTTATACCACACATAGACATTACAATATATCCTATCTATAAACCATGCATGGAGTTACATCAATCAACTCATTTTTGAAGACTTTTTTTATTGGAATTTTTATTTATACTATCTAAAATCTATCACCAATTTTTACAGGTAATATGTTTCATGAACATAACTATTAGTTAAGTTATACAAGTGTATAACTACTGAAGCAATATACGCATAGTTGACCTCAGTTAGTAGGAATCCAGAGAATGATCTTATGCGGCATTAAGTTTAATCTAACATTTCGTTTTTTTTCCCATAACCTCTGATATAACAAAATATTTACTTAAAATATCAATATTTGCGAGATTACATATCATCTTGTAATATTTGTTTATAAAAAAGTCAAGAGTTTAATTGAAAAAACAAAATGTTAGTTTTACTGGAGTTCATCCTCAGGATTCCAAATAACATTGTTAAATCCTGGAATCCCTTTAATGAGATGCCAAATGACTGGTTGAACAATAATCACTCTTAATTTACAAGTAAGGATTATATTTTTAAACAAAGGGGATGAAATATAAGAAGCAGAGAAACCTAAAGGCTAAAGCTGAAATTTTATAATAGAAAACAGCATACCTTAATGATAAATGTCTCCCCTTTAGTTATAACAACCTCGCTTGCTTGACCAAAATGTTGAGGAGCTATTTCTTCCATTACTAGTCCAACTTCATCTCCAATTACCTCTCCTCCTATAAATTAAATTTATCTTTATGAACACTGATCATTATAAAGAAAAAATTAAATTAACCAATTTTAATGTGAATGAAAGAAAGCGGGTTTCAAAGTGGCAAACATTAATACCATAACATATGCCCTATAATACATATCTATAAGTTCAGCTTAGTAGTTTCTTTGAATTTACAATAGAAACTAGCTTTTTTAAAAAATAATTTCATGCACAATTTCACCACATCTCGACTAAAACAATAACAAGGATGCCATCTTAATTATTTGATAAAACCTCAACATTTGAAGTATATCATAAGTTTCATATTTTAAGGATCTTGAGGTAGAAAAAAAATATGATAACTATTTATCACAACTAATTATTTATTGCCTGATTAGTAGCTGAGATGAACAAACAGAAACTTATTCCAATAAACTCACCCGTAAGTATAGCCATATCTTTGAGAATTTCTGTTCTAACTTCTCCAAAGCCTGGTGACTTCACTGCGCACACTTCTAATCCAAGACGGATCCTTTAAATAACATTATTAATGAAAATGTTATTAATTTTAATCAGATTTCAAATGTAGATATATTAGAAATTAATGTTACGTTTAGGAGAGGATGTTTGGAGATGAGGTATAGTATACACAATAAGTATATTTGATTCTTCGTTAATCAAAGCAGTTCACTTTTTAAGTTTAAGTCTATGTAGTATTTTTCATATTTCATTTATGTAGTATTTGATTCATTCAGTTTTAGTCTATGTTAATACTATAAGAGCATCATCTTTAAGATAGTCTTTGTGTTCAAACATAAGCTGGCTAAGAACGAAACTAGTATATGGTAAACTGTCATATTTTTCCAGTTAAAAATGGAAAATTTGATATTTATTTTTCATTTAAGCAGTAATATAATCAAATTCTGCTGGATATTGTGTTAATAAACATTATAATACAATAAAGTTATTAATTAATCATGTTTACATCTAAAATATTACTTATAAAACTGTTGAGAATAATAAGATGATGAAAGAGCATAAACATAAGAACAGCTTCAAGTAAATAAAGATGTTGAGAAAATATTGCACTTAGATAATATGCAAGTATTATTCATTTATAGATAAAATATTCATCAATATAGTATCTATAAAAAAAAAATAATAATATAGAATATAAATCTAACAAATAACTAAGACAGGTAGGCACAATTACCGATTAATGACTAATGTTGTGAGGGCATCCCCTTCTACATCTTCAGCTATTATGACCAAGGGCTTTTTTCTAGATAGGGCTATTTCAAGAGCTTTAACCAAAGGCTTAGCCTCTGAGATCTTGTGTTCACAAAAAAGAATGTAAGGGTTGCGGTATTCAACTTTGGCACCTAGAAAGAATATTTGATATTTATTGGAAAATTTATAGAATTCATGAAGGCTGATCAAGTCAATTACCCACTCTTTTTCGTATTGACAAAATATGGAGAAATATAGCCTTTATCGAATCTCATTCCTTTTGTTACTTCAATTTTATCCTTAACAGTTCTTCCAGCATTTATCATTATTACTCCATGTCGACCGACCTACCAGAAAGTATTAATTTAGTTATTACCTCCCTTCTATAACCCAATCCACATCAAGTATATTAAGGTAAACAAAAACAAAAATTTTGAAGGAGTAAATGTATTTTATCTAGACTTGAAAAAAAAAAAAAAAAAAAAAAGAAAGAAAGAACTATAAACTTAACAAAATATTCAAATACTAACTTACAATAAAATATAAACACATAAGGCAAATTATAAACTTAATAAAATATTCAAATACTAACTTACAATAAAATAAAATATAAACACATAAGACAAATTATAAACTTAATAAAATATTAAAGAATCGGAACGAAACTCTCTTTAGACCATAATTAATCTGTTCCTCCCTTAAAACAGAAATTATATAAAAAAGATCATAGATGAAGTTCTAAGTACTAAAAAAAAAAAAAAAACAATTTATTTACCACGCACAGTTCACTCAGTTTATAAGTCATTCTATTCCATATGCAATTGTATGTATTGTATTGTATTTATATTTTATTGTATGTAATAAAATATAAACACATAAGACAAATTATAAAACTGAATAAAATATTAAAGCATCGGAGCAAAACTCTCTTTAGACCATAATTAATATGTTCCTCCCTTAAAAAAGAAATTATATAAAATATAAGTGAGCGCAAGCGACGGTGCTGCTTCTTTCAGGAACTAGAGAAACGGGGATAGAAGCCGGGCCATTACCTGGGATTCATAGGGTTTTTGGACGTTTTAAATTTATTTTTCCATAATTAAAACCCGATTGAGCAAAAAATTATTTGAAAAATGTCTAATAGGTATTGCTCGGTCCCTCAGTGTTCAATTAAAAAATCAAAAGACCTGTCATTCCATTTATTTCCAAAAAAATAAAAAGCTTCTTAAAGAGTGTATCGTAAAATTAAGAATAGATAAGCCTGTTTCGAAACATATGACGATATGTAGTCTTCATTTTAAAGAAAGTGACTATATTTATCCAGATAAATATTAGTAAATGACATTTTATTACTCCAAAATGTTAGTTTTATGCAAATAACATTGGGACCATAGTGTTATATATGTTTTTCTTTTTTAATTTTCCCCATTTTTGTCTTACATCTGTTGTGCTTAATTGTTCTAAGTTTTCAATGCGAAGCCTGAATGTTTTGACAAATAAATAAATAATGTGACAAAGAATCTAAGCTGTCATAACAGTTATTGTATGAATAGGTAATTAATGTTATTACTAACCGAAAAACGTAGAGTAAAGTAACAATGATGTGTTTGCATTTACCAGAACTACCAGCTATACACATACAATGACAAGAAAATTGCTTATTAATATTAATAAATTTGATTTCCACTTTTATTTGATGGGGCAGTCCTTTAAGATTGCTAGTTTGAAGGCACAAGGCTCGTTAAATAACTCTTTTTTTACTTCTAGGTATTATTCCACATGTAATTATTTGGTTTGCATCAAGGATAGCCTGCCCTTCAATTAATGGTCTTTTAAAATTACCAATTATCTCTATCACATCAACTATGTCTATCCCCGTTCATTCCGACATTTTGCAAAACTACTAGCGCACCCTATAGTCGATTGCGCCCGCCTATCATAGATGAAGTTCTAAGTACTAAAAAAAAAAATTTATTTACCAGGCACAGTTCACTCAGTTTACAAGTCATTCTATTCCATATGCAATTGTATTTTAAAGACAGAACCCTGTTCTGTGTAAAGCATAGTTGTCAAGTTATAATTAAAAAAAAGTGAAAGTAAAAATTAAAAAGTAACAACGTTTCACGGTTTTTAGGCAACAGAAATTTTTTTGGAAGGTTTCTTGAGCTGGAATGATATTTCCCAGGTTTCAGATGGTCCCAAAAAATATTGGGGGTAGGAGGAGTCTCAAATATTATATAAGACGTGGGAAAATATTTTCACAAAGTAGCATCATTCGTGGTGGTCTCCACTCTCCAGTTTTGTCTTATCGAACTATAGCTTTCCATTTTCTTGGGTTGTCAGCAATTTTCGTACGTATATTTTCCTGTAGATGTGCTGAGCCTTCCCTTTAAAAGGTATCCTAATATACTGGACCATTCTTAAGAATTACATGCGTAAATTTATTATATTTATTTTTTTTTGCAAAATTTCAATGGTGGGGGTTGAAGCCCCGTTCCCCTGCCTGGAGTCGCTCCTACTTCAATGAATAGTTCGAGAAATTAAAAAGCAATACTTACTTTGAACATTGCATCTGCTATTAGTTGGCCAATTTCTCTATCCCCATTAGCTGAAATTGTAGCAATTTGGGCTATTTCATCCTGGGTCAATACAGGTTTCGAAATTTCCTCTAACCTCTCTTCTACGACCTTTACAGCTTTGAAAACTCCTAGAATCCGGAAAAGAAAATCATCATTAAAAAAGTCACCTTCTAAATACGCGAATTTATAATAAAAGCAACATATTTGGAATAATTATGGAATAAGGAATATCATATTACTTTCGCCATAAGTTACAATCCCTATTAACAATAGGGATATGTTTTATTTACGTCGGTATCTTCGAAAAAGCAGAAAGATGGCTACCAGCTTATACATTTTTTCATCTTCTTTTAACCCTATGTCAGTGTTCTAAATAAAGAACATCCTTATTCGGTAAAATTAAGTTATATGCAAATAAAAACCAAACTCCCATCGTAGAAAGGGATCTCATCGATGAAAATTCTATATTCCATTTACTCATTGTTCTCCTGACGCGGCAACTTTAGAGCAAGAAGATTCAGAATGATAATAAATAAGTCTACCACTATTTCTAAAAAATATCTAAAACTTGAATAATTTAAATGAAAATTTGTACCTTTTTTCAAAAAAAGTGGGTTGCAGCCAAGAGAAAAACGATTGAGGCCTTCTTTCGCTATACTTCGAGCTAAAACCTTTAAGCAAAGTTTACAAGGATAAAAAATTGTAAATTAACTTATATACGCATCATTATTCTAAACAATGATTTACTGTAGCTGTAGACGTCCCATCTCCAGCCTTTTTGTTAGTATTTTTAGCAACTTCTTGAAGTAATTTGACACCAATATTCTGAAACCTATTCTTCAAGTCTATGCTTTCAGAAACAGTCACACCATCTTTAGTAATTTTTGGAGGCCTGTTGTACTGTTCCAAAATCACATTGCGTCCCTAAAAATACAATTGAAAGAGTTTTAATTGTAATGTATGAAACCATTAATAAATTAGAAATAAAAGTTGATTAATTCCCTATCTAAGTCTCCTCAAGCTTCTATAGGCAGTGGGAGACAATTTTGAGGAATACACTTGGGACAGCAGCGAAGGTATCCGGTCTTCACAATCATCCTCTTCATTATCCTTTTATCCATTACAATTAACTTCCAAGTATATTGGGTTCAGGAATCGTCACCAAGTGTTAACAAACTCCACAAATCAACGCCCACAAAAGTTTTTTAATAACTTATTTAGATCGGTATTTACTACTTCCGCAAACTCCTAACGGGCTTTTATCAGTTTAAATCGGAAACTTAACACGCTTTAATAAAATCGCGGCTTTTTTTCTTTCGTCTTCTTCTTTTGGCCCCAAGATTTGTTTCCGAATCCTATACTGCCAGATTACTATTTCAATTTGTTTTTCCATCTAATGGAAGCAGTTTAATTAAACCTAGTTTTTTTTTAACGTCCACTTTATGCTACGAGGGCTAATTGGGACGGGTTATCTACAGGTAACCAACCTCTTCTAATCCATGGCAAGCCGCTGAGTCTGTACAGTGAGGCCGTCACCGAACAAACTCGAGCGGGCTTGGGCGGGATTCTAACCCGCACCGCCAGCGTGGGAGACGCTATCCCCTCGGCCACGCCGCGGCCCGTTTATCTTATCTATTAGTTTAATGATTTGCTTCCCTTTGCTTTTATTCAGCTCTTCAGTATTAATGTTTAAGTTTGTGAGGGCCTTACTTTAGCGAATATTTTTTACATCAAAAAAATATGTGCCGTGATCTTCTGGGCTTTTACAAATCTCAGGATTCCTCTTGATTTGTTCTTCGGATTAAGGAATTACTTAGTGCACCCGTAATTTGGTCTAAACCAAAGCCGTTATATTTATCAAATTATCTTTATATTTATGTTCAAAGCCCTAAACCGTGGAGTTAAGCTGACTGTTGGCTCTACTTGGTAATAGTCCCTGCCTTTTGATTGCGATTCCCAGTCATACCTGTCCTGACAGTCTTTCATCGCTTCCTTCTTTATGACTCCGTAGGTCTGGGGTGGTTACTTTAGCGTTGTCCCTATCTGTCTGAATGCTACGGGCGATTTTGTCGGTCTTCTCATTTCCACAGATATTCACCTGATTGGATATCCATTGGAACACGAAGTTATTGGTAATAGCTCGATGATTTTCAGATCCACGTATGATTTTATCTCATGTTTACGTATTTTACTTAGTCGGGAGCAGGATGCAGCTGAGTCGGTGAATATACTCGTAACTACACTTCGATGAGTATATACTTGTTCGCAGTATCTAATTTCTCTGCAGATAGCATACATTTAGGCGCTTGCAATGCTAAACTTTTTGGAAACTGATGAGATTTGGTGTTTTTTTGTTGTGTGCTATTGATGTTTGTGAATTGGTTTTTGATGCATCCGTATATATTTTTATATAACCGTGGTATTTTGAATGAACTGTGTGTACTGCTCACTGTCTAATAATATCTGGAGGAATTTCCCCCAACTAATAAAAAAAAAAAGCAAACCTACCAACTGAGGAGTGGTTACATTGGAGTACTGTTACAGACGTACGTCTCCTTCTTGAATTCGCCAAGATCTCCTCCACGAAATCCCGGAAATGCGTTTAGTTTGAAAAAAAAAAAACCGTTGTGCCCCCAATTGCAACTGAAAAGGATCCATTGGTTTCTTTTTTATCCCTTTACAGTGAGCGGAGAGAGCGTAACTCGAAAGCTTCAATCTGATAAAGGTTATCAAGTTCCTGATGTTAACTGAAGTCATAAATAGCATTTCAATTGGAGGGAAGTTGCTCTCTTGAACAAATTATCCATTTTCGAAATTCTGTCTGTTGGTGATTGTGAAATCAATGAGAATATCCGCACTTCGAAAGTGTTATCGACAATGGCAATCTATAACAATTATTTTTAAACTAATTAATTAGAAGATAAAGGATTCGACCACGGCCGGGAATCGAACCTAGGTCCTCTGCATCAACAGTGCAGCGCTCTCACCACTGAGCTAACCGTGGGGCCTCTCCCAACCGTGTTCGAATCTTTCTCTTCTGCGATCCCACTTCAGTAATCTATAATATATGGTATCGATTATAAAGATTAATTTACCTTAGGGCCTAAGGTAATGGCCACAGCGTCTGCTAATATGTCCAATCCTTGCATCATTAACTGGCGACATTCTGCACCAAATTTAACTTCTGTTAGGTTAGTTGATGTTTTCGAAAAATGTTTAACACTGATCACCTAAGACATTAAACAAGATTAAATAAGTGACGAATAAACTTTCTGCAACATTGCAATACTTTAGTTAGCTCACCCTTAAAGTAGACAGTCGAAATGGTAGTCTCTTCATTATCTATTCAAGTTAATTAAGTAATGCAATAAATTGAGAAAAATAATAGAAAAAAATATTAGAAATTTAATTATAACATCTGATTGTTTGCCTATTTTTTAATCATGTGGGTTAACAGTTCACGTATTTCACAGAATTACTAATATTAGTTTTTTATGTAACTTTCGATATGTCGGAATCACTCACTAATAATTCGTTTATCGAGTAACTTTCCAGACAAAGCTTTATTATACCTCTATGTAAAGCATATATCGATTTATTTCAATTTTTATTACACGAGTGAGTTACAATTAAAAAAAAAATATTGTTTTTCGACACAGGTACTTTATCCAGGTAAATAATTAATTAAAATTCTAAAACATACTATTGATCCCAAATGGAAAAAAAAGTTTTGTTTGTATCAATTTAAGAAAACATTGCAACATAAAAGAGAGTATCTTTACGTGTCCTACCTCGCTTTTTTGGCGATTATTAACATCACCAAATATTTTTGATTGTATTTTGTTTTTTATAAGGTAAAGTTTTATTTATTTTCCACTATTATTTACTATTAAAATTAGCTTGGCTGCTATTCGAAATCAGTTTATTTATTTTATCTTTTTTATTACCTTTTTAAATTCCTTAATTTTTAAGGCTTTCTTCCTTTTTTAATTTACCAGCCTACGAAAGGCGCCCCGGGAATTGATTGATTAAAAACGCCTCCACAACTGGGATTTTCCGTGACCAGGAAAGAGGGGGTGAAATTATTGTGACTACAGGCAATAGAACATTTTTAGGTTATCAATCTGTTAGTCAGCTGCTCGGCATACTGATTCTGCTTGCTATTTCTGAACAGTGGCTCAGGTGCCGTTCAGTAAGGCGCCCTTCACAGTAAGGCCCGATCTCCATTGAAAAGGACCCTTTTGGGTTGTTTATTTATCTGTGAAGAGCAAGCGGATTACCAAAAATAATTATTGCCAAATAGTAACGGTAAAGGTACTGAAGAGCGGCTGATGGGCGTGGCCAGTTCTGAGAGGTTATGTGACCGTGATGTTATCGAACTCCCATCGCCTTTTTTTCAGTTAAAAAGTGCCTTGATTGGCTTTAATGGATTCTAGCTTTCGACTCCCGCTCGCTGCGCTCGCTCTTCAGAGATAAATAAACCCCCAAAAGGGTCCTTATCCGTGGAGATCGGGCCTTAATTTGAAGGGCGCCTTAGTGAACGGCGCATAATCCGCACTTCAGTACTTGTACCACCATTTCTTGTCACTAGGGTAATAAGTGACTTTTACTTCATAAAAAGAATAATTAAAAATACTTTAATACAAATCTTTCGTTGGCCATTTAAGCTGTATCAAATCGTTTCTTGATAAAACCTACATCGTATTAAAAAATATTTTATTATCAATAAAAATGACAACTTCAATAAGTAACGTTAGAGCCATATTTAAGAAAATCGCAAAGAACGTAAAAAATTGATAACATTTATAAAATATAGTACCTCTCCGTTTTCTCAATTTTTACGAAACTTGTGTCACATAACAATCAAATAGAGATATATGGTAATTTTAAAAGACCATTAATTGAAGGGCAGGCTATCCTTCATGAAAACCACATAATAACATGTGGAATAATATCTAAAAGTAAAAAAATCATGTGCGTGCTCGCAACACACAACTTTCACTTACCAACTTACTTAGATTAGAAATTAATGCGTTTTGTTAATTGCCACTTCTCAAAAGAACAGAACGGCTTTAATTATGAACAATGGCCTGTTATTAAAGGCGAGTGCCGTATGCGTGGGCTTAACGAGTTTTATGAGTTGACTGAATATTTTTCTTTTTTTCTCCTCTTTATGTTTTATTTATTTTTATCTTATCTCATATTTAGACATTACTTATTTTTAGGCGTAACGAGAGACAGTTAATTTCTCCATGTAAACAAAAACAAAGGTACTTTATAAGAAACAAACAAACAAAAAAGCCCCCCCCCCCAAAAAAAAAAGCCCCCTCAGAACATTTTAATAATGATAAAGCTTACCTGATATTAAAGAAAACCAAATTTTCATTAAACATGACGAATTTGATAAAAATCGTTAAAGCCGTTTTTGAGATAATCGAAAAAAAGTTAAAAATTGGAAAAAAAGTCATGAAATCAAGTGCCCCCTCAGTTGGACCAATTTTGATGAAATGTTGGCTTTTACATATTTGGTATATACATACATCAAATACCCAGTTTCTTCAAAATCGTTAAAGCCGTTTTTGAGTAAATAAAAAATATGTACACGTGAAATTGGTACAAAATTTATTAAGTAAAGTCCCCCCTCCGGTTGATCAATATTGACTAAATTTTTACAGTCGTATCTCGGGCATATACATACATCAAATACCCAGTTTGATCAAAATCGTTAAAGCCGTTTTTGAGTAAATAAAAAGAAATCGTGAAAATGATACAAAATTTAATAAGTAAAGTCCCCCCTCCGGTTAATCAATTTTGATGAAATTTTTACAATCATATCTCGGGCATATAAATCGATCAAATACTCAGTTTAATCAAAATCGTTAGAGCCGTTTTTGAGAAAATCGAAAAAAACGTAAAAAGTTATTAAATAAAGTACCCCCTCCCTTTGAGCAATTTTGATGAAATTTTTGCTGTCACATCGCGGGCATATACCTACACTAAATACCCAATTTCAGGTTCCCACGGTTTATAGTTTTTGAGCTAGTCTGTTCACACACACACACACACACACACACACACACACACACACACACACACACACACACACACACACACACACACACACACACACACACACACACACACACACACACACACACACACACACACACACACACACACACACACACACACACACACACACACACACACACAGACACACACACACACACAGACCATTTCGCGGGACTTGGTTATTTCGACTCAGGGGGTCCCAAAACGTGTATTTCCGTTGAAAACCGGAAGTCGAAATTTTTCACGATCGCAATACTTCCACTTACTATATATTTCATATATAGGTAAGTGAAAGTAAAAACAGTTAATTTGCAAGCCTTGTGCCTTCAAACTAGCTATCTTAAAAGGACTGCCCCATCAAATAAAAGTGGAAATCAAATTTATTAATAATAATAAGCAATTTTCTTGTCATTTTACGTGTAAAGCTGGTAGTTCTGGTAAATGCAAACACATCATTGTAACTTTACGTTTTTCGGTTAGTAATAACATTAATTACCTATTCATACAATCATTGTTATAACAGCTTAGTTTCTTTGTCATATTATTTATTTGTCAAAACTTTCAGGCTTCGCATTGACAACTTGGAACAATTAAGAACAACGGATGTAAGACAAAAATGGGGAAAATTAAAAAAGAAAAACAAATAAGACACTATGGTCCCAATGTTATTTGCATAAAATTAACATTTTGGAATAATAAAATGTCAAATACTAATATTTACCTGGATAAATATAGTCACTTTCTTTAAAATGAAGACTACATATCGTCATATGTTTCGAAAGAGGCTTATCTATTCTTAATTTTACAATACACTCTTTAAGAAGCTTTTTAATTTTTGGAAACAAATGGAATGACACGTCTTTTGATTTTTTATTTGAACACTGAGGGACCGAGCAATACCTATTAGACATTTTTCAAATGATTTTTTGCTCAATCGGGTTTTAATTATGGAAAAATAAATTAAAAACGCCAAAAACCATATGAATCCCAGGTAATGGACCGGCTTCTATCACCGTTTCATTAGTTCCTGTAAAGTAGCAGCACCGTCGCTTGCGCCCGCCTACATGTTGGCATTTGTTTATTTTTATCCAGGCCTAGGCCAAGAAAGAAGAAGTCCCTATAAACTGTCACCTGAGAAAAAGACGCTAGGTATTAATAAAAACAAAATTTAAATATATAAAATATTTATTTAATAAAATACTTTATCACATCTACATTGATTTCTATAATGAAAACAATTGAAGTACGTAAAGGTTTTAATTATATATAAACAATCTTAAAAAAATAAAGTTATCTGGAGAAAAAAAATTATGGCATTACAATATTTTAATGGTAATACAATCAAACATTTAATTATAATAATTGAGCAAAACAGTATACAACTAGGCAAGAAGGGAAGAATCAAATATATCTGCATAAAGTTGATCATTATACAAAAACAGTTCAACCAAAAAAAATTACAGATGGTAAACTGACGAGTTAAAAAGCATATCCAAGAACGAAAAAATCCATGGATTAAAAAAGTTAAATTAAAAGAAAGTTTACAGAAAATAGATATTATGAATACAAAATTAAAATAAAACATATTTCATTACTTAATAATGCATACAATTTTAAAAATCCTCTTTTAAATGTTGCATGAGATATAAATGTCTGATAAAAAAACATAATGATCAAAGTAATAAGAATGACTTAACAGCCTGTCACCATAGAGAACATTTTGAGCCTTATTCAAAGGACTTCTTCTGATTAATAGAGAAGTAAAACAAATCCAACAGATATTCAATATAATAATTACAATTTGATTTGAACATAAAAATATTTATTTATCTGTATTCCCCAAAAAGTCTGCAGACACTTATGAGGGATTGTGGTAGGTTCCCAAGTAGGCATTGCACTTGGGACAGAAATGATCAACTTGATACGGTTCGTTACAGCAGAAATAAGGGCAGCAGGAAAAACACATTAACCTAAAGGGAAAAAAAATCTATAAACCAACACGTAAAAAAAAAAAGAAAAATGATTTAAAATTATTAACAAACTTTATAAGAATAAACTTTCAACATTAAAGAAAAATTAAAATTTACACCCAACCTTGACCAGCCTTAGATAAAAGCAAACACTGCAGCCACTTATCTAATCATAGCAATACTACATCCACCAATAATAAATAGGTTGCCACCTTTACTAATTAGATTAGAAAATGGCAAAAAACTTTATATGTATCAGCTTGCCCAGGTAGGAATTAAACCTATACAGACATGTGATATTTATCCAACTAAGTCATTAGTTTTTTTAAATAATAACCAACTGTTTTATCACAATTCTCCTGACACACCTACCTATATCATTCATAACTACATACCATTGCAAGAAAATTTTCTGTATTCGTATAAAAAACACCTTCTGAACATCATAACCAGAGGTATAGAGTAGATTATAAAATTATTAATATAACTGCTTTAAAAATTCATAGACAAAGCAGGAATTTACAAACATCTCCAGGTTTATTTACCATAAAAATACATCATAATCGCAATAAAAGACTCAAACCCCCCCCCATAAAAAAATATGTTTTATATATTCTATGTGAAATATATAGTAAGGGAAAGCATTGCGATCATGAAAAATTTCGACTTTCGGTTTTCAATGGAAATACACGTTTCAGGGTCCCTTGAGTCCAAATGACCCGCGAAATGGTCTGTGTGTGAACAGACTAGCTCAAAAACTACAAACCGTACGAACCTTAAATTGGGTATTTGGTGTATATATATGCCCACAATGTGACAGCTAAAATTTCATAATTGATCAAACAGAGGGGGGACTTTATTTAATAAATTTTGTCCCATTTTCCCATTTTTTTTTTATTTTTTCAAAAACATCTTTAAAGGGAAAATACGTGATGCTCAAATTGTTTAAAGTGAATTCAAATTATTTAGTGTGAAAAAATATGGTTTAAAGATAATCATTAACTAATTATATTTTAGTTTAGACACTTAATTTCATAATAGATTTCTGAATGCAATATAAATTGATTTTAGAGGAACAGTAATTGTTCTCGATTTCCAGAAAGGCATAAGAGACAAACTTTACAAAGAGAAGTAAATACACCTTCTATCGATATACTTTCACGATACATTTGCAAAAAGTAACTCGCAGTAAAAAACAAACAAGCAGTAAAACAAAATACGACTGTTGTTGAAATAAGGTTCATTAAAAAAAGAAATAAGCAATAATTAATCGAAAAGTACTGAGAACATTCAAGTTTTGCATTAAAAAATATAACTTATGGAGATATACATATATTAGCATATAAATGGGGGGGGGGGGGGAAATGTGTGAAGTTGAGGAATGGCATTTACATATTATCGAAACAGTTCAATTTCTAATCTAATAAGACTGTGAATGAAAGTTGTGTGTTGCGCGCATCGCACCAGATTTTTCTTTTACAAAATGAACCTCCTTTGATGTAGCCTGAAATTTGAAGTCTTCAAGCTCTTGTGGGTGACAAGTGGAAAACCATTGAAACTATTTATAACATGTTTAAATGTACCTTATTCAATCTTTGTGTGAAATATAAATTATATATATATATATATATATATATATATATATATATATATACATATATATATATATATATATATATATATTTCATATATATGTAATATTCTTACTGAGCTGGGAATACCAACAAAAAACTAGTATAACTTAGTGAAAATGATTATGACTGAAACATAAAATAATGTTTGGATCAGTAGTTATTTTTCTTAGAGGTTCAAGGTTCACTGTGGTTTGAAACCAAGGAATTTACAATAATCTGTTTTACTTAAATTACCACTTGAATGTGTCATTAGAGAGGTAACACATATTGGAAAAAGTTTGAATCTGGGAGGAAATATATCCATGCTCGGTTATGCCCGTGATTTGATTTTGCTTGGTGATGACTGTTCTTTACTGTTCTCTTGATGTGGAACATGACAGCTTGCAGTGTAGGATGAACAATGCATGAATGTATTTGAAAATAAAGTGTAGTGTACAATATTTGGACCGAAGAAGGATGAATCAACCGGAGAATTTAGACAGATACATAATGCTGAATTGCATGAACTTTACCTGTTAATTATAATCAAAGTTATAACTGTGGGCCGGATAAAGTGGGCAAGCTAAATAGCGAGTCTTATTTGCGAACGATTACCTAAAAGATTGATAAGCGCTTTGACCCCACAACGGAGTGCTTTCAAATGCTACTTAATTTTATCACTACATTAAATTATCCTTTCGGGCATTTTAAAAGATAATTAAGCCTCTATATTAAGCCACTAAACATAGAAATCAAAACAGATTACAACAAAAGGTTTAAAATAAATTAAGATAAATAAAAACAGATACAATAATAAAAAAATTTATTGGTCAAATAAAAAATTGACTACAAATTTTACAGTAAACTATACAAAAACATAATAATCAATAATTCTATTGGGTTAAATGTGTTTTAAAAAACTTTTACATTCACAAAACAATACTGCAGAACATTGAGCTAAATAAAATTATAGGGACATTTTAAGCACTCAAAATCTTGAACGCCTTATGTTTCAACCTTAGAAATCTCAAGAAGATAAATTAGGCTACCACTTTTTATAGAGTTCGATTAATAACAAATTTGATTTAATTGTTTTGACAGATGAGGCGTAGAATTCCAAAACCAACCAAGTCCATTTCCAGATTTTTATTTTTTTTTAAATAGTTTTTCTATTGGATTATCATTAGGTGGAAGGATTTCTTCCAAAAGAGGTTAAATCATATTGAAAATGGCCCTACAAAAATAAGATCTGTTCCAAATCCAGCCAGATAATCTATAGAAAAACTATTTAAAAAAAAATAAAAAATAAAAATCTGGAAATTGGATGACTGGTTTTGGAATCCTAAGCCTCAGATAAGCATTTATAAATCACATAATAACTAAAAACTTATTTCTCGTAAATCACATTATATGTAATACTCTCATCAAATATAAACTTTAAAGAACTGGAACATTGGAATAAATTGAAATAAAAACAAATAAAAAAAATCAAATTAATTCTAATAATACAAAAAAAAGAAATACAACACAAGAATTTACTAATATTAAGAATGAAATAATTCTATTGATGCAAATTTCTAATCAATTACTAATTACCTCACCAACGTTTCGAGGCATCAAAAATTTATAAAATAGAACAGATGATGATCATTGGATTTAGAAAATGGCAAGAAAGTATAAAAAATTGCCATTTCGTATCCTCAACCGCTTCAATATGAATGTAAATAAGCATAATTACAAAAATATATATGTATATTATAGATATATATTTTATGAAACATTAATTACATATAGATTAGTATTAAGATTATTAAATATAAAATCTCTTAAGCGTATACTTTTACATTTTTCACGAAGAATATAAACAGAAGTAACACATTTTTCATTTTCATCATACTTATTAAGCCTCAACATATGTTCCAAGAAAGGCATTGCATCGAGGACAAAAATGATCTACTCTATACGGTTTATCACAGCAGAAATAAGGACAGCACGAACAAAGTGCGCAGATCCTAAAGGAAAAAAAAACAAAATGAGAAACTAAAATGTATTTCTTCTATTGGCTTAAAGGTATCAGATAGTTTCAAGAAAAACCATTCACCAGCGCAACACAGAAAAAAAAATTCTTCTCTATTAATAGCCAAAACTTGAATAAGAATTTGCGATGATAAGAAATTTCATGCTTAAGAATCTTATCATGCAATCCAGAAAAATTATTACAAACCATTTTTATTCTATTTAAATAAACATGTTTTGCAAGCAAATAGATCTTAAACTTGCTCAAAGGATTAAAATATAATGGTGCACTCAAATCATATCAAATAGGATAATGAGTATATTTAAAATAACATACTTTGTACGGAGTGACCCACCAATGGGTCTACTAGCAACCCACCGGAGGGTCAACAGTATTTTCAAACAAAAATGATTCTCGCTTTATCAAAAGTTTCAAAAACAAATTCACGGAAAAGGCATTTTCTCTAGGGATCCTAATGATAGACCAGATATATAATCATATGTTATCTTAATCATATGATGGCCTCACTCCTGAAATACTTTTTAACTTAGCACTCCAGGTTGGTAGTTGGCCGCTAACACGTTGACTATTAATCATTATAGGATAAAAACCAATATAATGAGTAATCTGTCTACTAGCTATGGCTAATGAGGAATACTCAAGAAGGGACATCCTGACATAACTGGTTTGCTTCTGTGACAACCAGTAGGTTCCTTATTTATTCCACATAAAAATGCTTTATTGCAACATTTTCTATATCAAAGAAGGATTATATACTTCTTTTTTTAAAAAGAACTAATAAGATCAATCTGGCCACAGCATTTGATTTTATAAGTCACAGCCGGTTGATAGAGGCTCCATTCTGATATTAAAATTATGAATTTTATAATTTTTCATTTCAAAAGGTCAACTGCGTGATGACTTCATTCAATGAAAACTTTTAGCTTTCTGAACAGCTCAAATTAATAAAAATGAAAAAAAAAAAATCAAAAGTAAATAAAATAAACTTTACATGACTGTAACGAGACATTATGAAACATATCCCATTGTATATATATATATATATATATATATATATATATATATATATATATATATATATATATATATATATATATATTGGATTGTTTTTTATTTTTGTCATTAAATGAAAACTGTTTTAATAGTAGTTAACATTTAATAAAATACAATAATAAATGGCAAAGAAAAAAAAAATAGAATAATATTCCAAAATAATCTATTTTCTCTCTTTATCTAATTTAAATTTCCCAGTCTCCTGAAGGTAAACTAATAAAAAAATTTACAGATATCTTATACAGCAACAAACATAAACTTCAATTAAACTGTAAAAATGTCGCAATATGTCTAGGATAGCTTCCTGAAGAGCAATTATATTTTGCAGTCTCTTTAAGCTTTCTTTAAACAAAGGATGATAAATTATCAGGATTTTCAGTCAACAATTTTTATTTGGAGAGACTCACTTTCGATTCAAACAAGTGGATCTTCATTAGAGGTTGTTAAGTCCAGAGTAATATATACTGTACTACTCTGGACTAACGAACCCTGATGAAGATCCACAAGTTTGTATAGAACAGTTGAATATTACAAACCTCTTTCTTTAAACAGTTAAAAACATGTTGTTTTTATTAAAAAATTAGTATCAAGCTTACAAACTAAAGATGCGTTTATTTAAAACTTGGTTAGTCTAAAGCTATCAAACTTAAGATGTGTTCTATTAAGTAAATTTCTTTTTTTATACCACTTTCTGGCCATGCATGACATGTGAGGGTCTTCTCTAAAGTTATATAATAAACCTATCCAATCCATGGTGAGGAGGTCAAGATTTATTTTGTGGGTCAAAATTAAAGTCAACACACTCAGGGCAGATTCGAACAGCTGCCATTCGGTTCAAGAAGCGGGTCATGCTCAAAACGAACTCAGTCATCCCAGCCCAAGTTTTTATTAAGTCTCACTCCCTTTGTTTCCCACACCAATTTCGGGTGTTATGTAAAAGTTAAAACTTTCAATTTAGATTTTCTTCTGTCCCTAACCTCACTGATGGGAAGGTTCAAAATGCTTAATAACTATTACTTCCTTCATTGCAATGTTTCAATGCATTAACTTACTTTATTTACAAAAAGAAAACATCATTCATAAAATTAAACATAATTCATAAAATAAAACTACATGATGATGTATTAATGAATAAATCAAAGATTCATACGTCTTTTTTTCTCTTAAAAACAAAAATAAAATGAAACTGATTAACATATTAAAAACCAAATTTTTAACATCAAAAAGAGTTTATATAAATTAACAGCATTACTTATCAATGATTTGGTTGTAACATAAGAACCAATGATAAAATCAGGTCAGAGATGCACGATTTCAAAATGGCTTGCACTGGTTGAAAGCCTTCATTGTGTTCCTTCATTGTATTGTATTCCCAATCAAAGAGAAATCTGGTAATTGAATTTGAATACTGATCACATCACATCTCCTACTGGGGTACATAGGGGTAGAAAAAAACAATAATCTCTCTTAACATTAATCAAACTATCTAAACTATCAAACAACTGACATTAATCAAAGCCTAAGAGCATTTCATGAGTGATAGTGGTTATACATTAATATTTTTAATTAAGTGATCATCAAAATATAAAATTGATCTAAAAATGAATTTATAGCCATAAAGCAAAGACATGTATTAGTGCTCAAGCCCCGACACAAAATAAGCACACACACACATCATTGTATAATAATATTAATAAAGAAGAAAATAATAATTAATTTACGAAATATAAAAATTAAATACAATATAATGTTGTTTATCTATCATTCTCATTAGAAGGTCAGACCATCATAAAAAATATACCAGTACTAAAAATGTATTTTATATTACTTGTTTGCTGACTAATTTATGTGAATTTAATGATTTATTTATAAGATCCATGATGACTTTCTTCCTTTATTTTAGTTCAGGTCAATCAAGATTTTAATGCATGATTTATTTGCATGTGTATTTTTTTATTTGGAGAGGAAATAAATAATTTAAGTATTAATTAAATAGTCGAAGATAGTTAGGGGATGTATTATAATTGGAGTGAACAGAAATAAAGACTCTTAATTCATTTTATAAAAATTTTAAGAATTTTATTTGTGAGTATTATTACATATTACCATCCCTTTATTTTATCTTCAATATAGTACTTCTAGGGTTAAGTCAATCATTAAATGAATAAAAACTTTTTATAATTAAACAAATAACAAAGGCATTTGATGTGAAATCGTTGATTTCCAATTATAAATATAAATTCTGGTAAGATTATAAACAGAAAGAACATTGGCAACTTAGTGGTAAATTAAATTCATTTATATTTTTTTATCTGGAAAAGTGATTTCTTAACTGGAACAGGAAAAGGCTCTTATGAAACATAGCTGATTAAGTTATCTTCAACAGATGAAAGCTCATCTGCAGAGCATTTCATTGTGAAATTATATTTCTATTAAAATACTAAAACATAGGAAAAAATTTTCATCAAAATTCAATGAATCATGTTTATCAACAAATGAATCATGTTTATGACAGCAGCTAGAATATCAGGAGGCTATAAACTTAAAATGTTACCATATTATTTCAAGATATACTTGATTTATTTTAATTAATTCATCCTAATAATTTCCAAATAATTTCCAAATAATTATCACAAAACAGCCAGATTTTGATTAGGGTTATTACAACAGCATAATTTATAATCAAAATGACATTCACTAAATTTGTCAAGCATAAGTATTTGGAAATTTTTAATAACTGAAAACCACAATAAAAATTTAAACAATTACAAGAAAAATTAACTTTAAATAATGAAAATTAAATATGTTAAGAACTTACCCAGTCACAAAAAGTACTATACACCAAAAAGTTGGATTACAATTGTTCTTGGAAGTAGTTTTAGTGCTAATAAATGTATTACATCCAGTACAGGTTGTTTTTAAAGGTCGCCGTCCAACTGGTAATCTGTTAGCTAAAACAACATTATACGAATTGTTTGGGTATATGCACAGATATTATATAGATATAATATATATATATATATATATATATATATATATATACATATATCTATAATAATATATATAATATATAATATATATATATATATATATATATATATATATATATATATATATATATATATATATATATATATAGATATATATATGTGTGTGTGTATCTGATTAGTGTGTGTTTTTTTTATAAATAAAAATGTAAAATTTAATAAAAGTTTGAATATTAAATTACTTTATGAGAGGTGAGAGAAATCAAATTTAATTACAATGAAAAAATTATTAATTTATTACAAGCTCTATTAAAAATTTGATGCATATAAATTAATACACAAAATTAATAAATATAAAGTATTAAATATATATAATTATAACATCACCTTAGAAAATAAATTGTTTTATTTAAAACTACTTCAACTAAAATTTTAACTTAGACGTTGGTTCTTGTGGGTGCTCTTTGGGATTATTGAATTTGATCATCATGAAATCCATCATAAAAATTATGACCATCATGAAATCCATGGTAAAGTAAAGAAATGATAATTCAATGGTCATGAAATCCATGATGATTCCATTGAGAAATGGAAAGGGGTCATGATGTTAAGGGAGTATTTGGTGAATGTATATGCCTGCGATGTGACAGCATAAATTTCATCAAAATAGGTCAAACGGAGAGGACACCTTATTTCATTAATTAGGTCTCATTTTGAGGTTTTTTATTAAGCTCGTCATGTTTAATGAGAATCAAGTATTCATTGATATCAGGTAGGTTTAATCATCATAGAAGTAGGGCTTAAACTGTAAAGGAGAAATAAATCAAATAAAGTACCTTTGATTTTTTTTTATATAGGGAAATGAAGTGTCTCTCATTATGCCTAAAAATAAGAATGAGTAATTGTGAAATATGAACGTATCGATATACGTATACAGGATAAAAAAAAGATGAAGTTTCGACAACTCTTGAAAAACGTTGAGACCACGCCTGCACAGTACTCCTTACTTTACAATGCATCAGAATCAAGTGAGAGCCCGAGCTAAGGGTCACTTGCCCTAAAATATGCCCTGTACCATGTTACAGTGGGTTCCTCCATTTCCTTTTTAGGGGATATTTACATGGCCCAAACTGATCTGGACTGATCTCTAATGATTCAAATGGTTCCATTTTTAATTCTTCATTTTTTTCTTTATTAGTAGTCAGCTAAACATTTTGTATCAAATTATAACTTTTCATTCTGACCCGAAGTAATTTTTGGTGAAACTTTTTTAGTTTATATTATTTTTTTTGCACATAATAATAGTAATTTCCATTGTTTTGTAGGGGAACCTGAGTTTCCTAACTTCGTGCAAATTATTTTTCAAGAATGTAAAGAGTTAGAAAAGGATGGAAGCGATGTGGATAACTGTGGGAGTGATCAGTATAGTATGACAAAAGTAAATAGGAAGTTGATATTCAGGATTCTGATGAGTATTTAGAGATTCTAAAACTTCAGGTACATGGTATATAACTATAACTATAACTATAACTATGGTCTATAACTATAAGAGAAGGCAGCTTCTCCCCCCCCCCCCCCCACCTCCAAAATTGGTAATATTAAGAAAAAACTAAGTAGCCTAAAAAGAATTAGGTAAATGAATAATGTAAAACAGCATAAAATGGCCAATAAGGCTGTCAAGCTGTCTTTGTAGCAGTACCAGAACTCTCTTAAGACCCATTTTTGTTCTAAAAAAAAAAATTTGTCATTGCCTTTTAACCCTTTAACTGCGCAATGCCAGTATACTGGCATAGGCCGGCCGTGCCCTCAGTGCGCAGTGCCAGTATACTGGCACAGGCCGGCCGTGCCCTCAGCGCGCGCTGTGCCAGTATACTGACATCGCTGTTTTATCGTATAACTGCGCAATGCCAGTGTACTGGATCGTTGGTGTGGCGATCTAGTGGATGTTACTCGAACTTGTAAGTCTAGCGCTGATCGCGTAAGACTTCAGAAATAATTTCTGACTCATAAGTCGTGCTTTCCAGCTTTTAACGCTAGATAGCATGAGCCTTCAGAAATAGGACCGGGGACTAGGGCTGCCAATATACATTCTGGTTTGAAGGCATTGAAAAGGGTTGACAGGGGCCCCTTCCTCTACCTGTTTCATACCCCTACCCTTACTTTGCCCTACCCACGGTTACTGAATTCAGTATAGTTTTGAATTTATTTCGGTATACACCTATTGATTTGTTATGTCTTTCAATAAGAAGTTGACGTTGGAGGAGGTCCGTGCAATTCTCATGGATAGTGATTTTGAGGATGAAGGTGACGTTTCGTCTGACAGTGAGGTTGAAATTGATATCAATCAGCCTGGGCCATCAGGGACTCAAACTGAGCCATCAGGAACTCAAGCTGAGCCAGCTGAAGCGGCGACGAGTAGTGATGAAGAGAAGCCTCCTTCTAAAATAAGAAAAGAATCTCTTCAGTGGACAAAAGAAAATTTGACACCGACGATTTTTCAATTTGAGAATGAGAGTGCTGGATTTTCGGAAGAAGATTTTCCTGAAGATTCGACACCCGGATATATATTTAGAAAATTCTTCAGTGATGAAGTTTGTCAAACGATTGTCACAGAAACAAACAGGTACTTCAATTTTGTGAAGGAAGGAAATACGCCTACAACACATTCCAGGCTTCTAAGATGGAAAGAAACGAAGGTAGACGAGATATATATATTTATTTCCTTAACTTTATTAATGAGTAGGATACTGAAATTGAAATTAGAGGAGTATTGGTCACGCGATAAATTTATCGAAACTCCCATATTTCGGGAAATAATGTCGCGGGACCGATATTTACTTATTTTGAGGCTTCTCCATTTTTCTGACAACAATGTAACAAGTGGGGACCATCTGAAGAAAATAAGAATTATTGTTCAGCATCTAAGAACAATATTTGGAAAATTTTTAAAACCTTTTAAAAATTTATGTATTGATGAAAGCCTGATGCTGTTCAAAGGACGGCTTTCATTCAAGCAATACATTCCATCTAAAAGATGCCGTTTTGGAATAAAACTATTCATACTTTGTGACAATAAAACTGGGTTTATTCTTGATTTTATTGTATATACAGGCATTTCATCAGATGTGGATGACTATGGGCTAGGTGTGTCGGGAAATACAGTTGCCACATTATTACAGCCATATCTTGATCAGGGCCATTCAATTTATGTTGACAACTGGTACTCCAGCCCAACTTTATTTTTATGGCTGTACGATAAGTTCACCAACGCTTGCGGTACGGTGAGAAAAAACAGAAAAGATATGCCAGCAATGGCTGAAAAGCTGAAAAGAGGGGAGTTTACTTATCGTTCGGCTTCAGGTAAAATTATAGCCTTGAAGTGGCAAGATAAAAAAGAAGTTTGGATGCTGTCTACATTACATTCAGCAGAGGTGAAGGAGACGAAAAAAGTAGACTTCAACACTGGAAGAAAAATCCTGAAGCCAACAATGATTTCCGACTACAATTTGAATATGGGAATTGTAGATAAATCGGATATGATTTTGAGCGCCACCACAAGTTCACGAAAAAGTACTAAGTGGTACAAGAAATTATTTTTTCATTTGGTGGATCTTTGCGTATATAACAGCCACGTTATTTATAAAAATAGAATAAAAAAAATTCCATTCGCGCAATTTCATTTATTATTAATAAAAGATTTAGCAGCGGCGTGTCACACCTACAAAACCACTGAACGTCGAACAAGCAATGAAGAAATAGAAGAAAGGCTTATAGGTCGACACTTTCCAGGAAAATTGGAAAAAAACATTTTTCGCGATTGTGTAGTGTGCAAAAAGAGAGCTGGAAAAAAAAGAAAAAGGACTGCATATACATGCAAACAATGTGAGGTTGCCCTGTGCATAGAAAATTGTTTTGAGATCTATCACACACAAAAAAATTTTTGATTAATATGTTTTATATAGATTTAAGGTAAAAAAAAAAAAAAAAAAAAAAAAAAAAAAAAAAAAAAAAAAAGTTTTTAAACCTACCAGTGCCGGTCCAAAGTCCCGGATCAAAAAAGGTGATGGGAAACTTTAAAAAAGAAACAAATAAAAATAATAAATTTTGTGGAAAAAATTGGATATTTTATTATTAATTCGTATTTGATGAAAAAACAGGCTGAAGTAATATAATAATTTATTTTTTAATTAAAACTTAATTTTTTTTATTAATTATTTTTTTAATTTTAAATAATTAATTTTTTAATTTATTTTTTTTAAATTAAAACTAATAGGAACCTAAATGAATAGCTAGAGAAATAACAGCAGGAGGGTTAGGGGGAGTTATAAAAATTCTGCGCGCCAGCGGGTAGTAACCTTGAAACAGGCCGGCGCACCACCTACCCCCGATCTCATATCACCTCGCGCAGTTAAAGGGTTAAGCCAGACATCACCAGTTAAGACTTAAGGATGTTTTCAACACATATTTAGTTATGTATATCATCAAATGGTTATTAGAATCTTTCGTCATTTATCATAAAATTGTTATTGTACTCACGGAAAGCAGCACTAACTGGAGCTATCTGAACTTGTTGGACAGGGTATGGAGGCTGAACAGTTTGAATAGGAGGAGTTGGAGATACTGCTGCTGATGGAGGGGCATAACCTAAAATAATTGATTCGTTTTAATTAATAATCAGATGATATTATTATACGATTAATTATTAGATTAATAATTTAAAAATGCCTAAAATCATAATTAGTTCAATGTCAATACTTTTTTTCCATGCCTTTCTTTATCAGCCTATTGATTTATTACAAAATATATTCAAACACTAATGAATTTATACATATTTTTTTCAATCTTTAGTTCTGAAATACTTGAAACAAGAATTTATCTTTTGTGAGCAATATTTGATTCCATAAAAGCTAATCCATAACACCAGCATAAAAAAAAGAGTTTTAATCTAAATCTAGATTAGTTAATAAATTTAATATTAATTAGAAAATAAACATTCTAATCAATGGTTATTCACAAAAATAAATACTAATTTTATTGTTTATGATTAAATAAAAAAAAATATTCAAAATATGTATATAATAAGAAAGATCCATATTCATTCAAAGATAAAACCATCCTGACAACAAAACTATTTTATACCAATACAAGAAATTAAAAAAAATGAATCACAATTTATAAAAATTACAAAAAATGCAGCAACTCAAATATTGGTAAAATTAAGAGATAAATAAACTATTATAAGAGATTTAAAACATATATTGAGATGAGAGATGGTCAACTGTTCTTCAATTACGATAGGTTAAATAATGGTCAGGATTTTCAGTTACAATGATATTTATTATGGTAAGCCAACGTTTCGATCCAACTTGTGGATCTTCATCAGGGCTAAAAGAAAACAAATATATGAGTATCTATGCTAGAGGGTGACAATAAATGGATACCTTACAACGACCTCCTTGATTCTGTTATACCTAAATTCCCCAACGATATTTTTTTCATTAAAAAATATGTAGACGACCTCCTATTGATTCTCAATCCTAACTCTATCACTGATATTCTCGCCGCCTTTAACTCCTACCATCCACGTCTCCGTTTAACTATAGAATTGGAAACCAATTGTACCCTTCCATTCCTAGATATTTCCATTACCAGAAACCCGGACCATTCTATATCCACTAATTGGTACACCAAACCCACTTATTCTGGCCGACTCCTTAACTATTTTTCCCAACATCCACATCACCAAAAGATCAACGTCGCAAAAAACCTCATCCACCGTAGCCTGACCTTGTCCGATCCACAATTTCATTGTCATAACAAAATCCGCCTGAAAAATATCTTACAATCTAACGATTTTCCTGAGCACTTAATAAAAACACTTATCAATAACAATGCTAAAACTCAAAATCTCTCTAACAACTCTTCACAACCTCCGATTTCTACTTTCCAATACAGATCTATCCCATATATCCCCATTCTCTCAAACAAAATTAAAAAATCCTTCTCATCGAGTTTCCCACACATGCGCCTAGTATTAAAAAATAACAATAAATTAAAAAATCTTTATACAAAACTCAAAGACCCTGTACCTCTCCTAGACAAGTGTAACGTAGTTTATCGTATCCAGTGCTCCACGCTTAATTGCAACAGTTGCTATATAGGTGAAACCAAAAATTATTTTTAAAAACGTATTTATCAACATAAATACAGTATTTCCACGCGTAATTCGTCTACATCTAAATTAGCAGAACATGCCATTGCCCACAACCATTCCTTCGACTTTGAGAACCCCTCCATATTAGCAACTGTATCTAACCACGACAAACGTCTCCTCTCAGAATCCATTTTCATCCATCTAGAAACAAATAACCCGGTAAATCACAAAACAGATAAAGAGATAATTTCATCCACTTATTCTAACATCTTCCGCATCCTCAAATCCTAGTTTTGATTTTATAGGTACCTGCAATTATCTCTGTACCTCTTGTCCTATTATTATTTTTTGTATTGTATGCTTCTTTCTGTATATTTTCCATATTTGTATGCATTGTTACATTATGTATTATCTCATTTTTATGTTATTATTCAGTCCAGACACAACTATTTGTATACAGTACCATATATTTTGTTAGTTTTAAATATATTTTTGTTCACTCAGTTGTCATGTGCCTTCACTTCAAAAGCGTTGGATTTCCCCGCCATAAACCTTTGAAGTCGGCAAACTAACCCCCTACCACTACCTCTCACCTTATTTTTACCTTTAGTCTTAGTATCCACCTGGACTCAGTAGGTAAATATCATATTCTATTGTATCTTGTTAACCAGCCTCTTATTTTAATATTTATGTATACACCATCTTTTATATTATTATCAGTTCTGTAATGTATCCATTTATTGTCACCCTCTAGCATAGATACTTATATATTTGTTTTCTTTTAGCCCTGATGAAGATCCACAAGTTGGATCGAAACGTTGGCTTACCATAATAAATATCATTGTAACTGAAAATCCTGACCATTATTTAACCTATCGTAAAACATATATATATTTATGAATGAGGTGTCGTAATTTTTTTTTTTTCAGTACCAGAAAACCGAAATATGAATAAATTAGCTAAGCTAACATATCAATAAGTTAATATGGTCTGCAGAGAATATACTGGTGAAACTACAAAAAATCAATTTTTTTATGGTAAGACAACCAAACGTCACTGGGACGATTCATGTTTGAGGTGTTTAAGTGATGAAATTTAACGTCATGTTTGTAGAGTGCGATACACGCCATGAGAGGGGAACAAAATAACCACATGTTTAGGGTGCAGTGCTCCAAAGATGCAGAATTTTCCCCATTGTGGGGAGTATTCATGGGTTCCATGCACCAAAATGGGGATGTTATGAGAAATTCTTATTTATTTATTTAAAAAACCCATAATTATGTATTTTGGTAACAGAAATCGTCATGAAAAATCATAATTAAGTTGATTACTAAAGATCTTTTTATTATTCCTTCTTTAGAATGCGATTAGACAAGTTTCCCTGCACAGAATAATGTTGCTTAAACAAGCGTTAGACTAAGAGAGGAAGGATTTATCCTTATTTGTACTATATGAAGATCTGAGAGCACTTCAAAATTTTTGGGTGAAAGTGCCCTCACTTTAATTGGCTAGTAGTAAACCTCATTATCCCAATCTTAATTGATATTACTATTGGCTTGTCATTCTGCCGTTTTCCAATGAGAAACTAGTTTACTACTTAATAACTATTAAGTAAAAACTACAGATTTAATAACTATTTCTTTTTTAAAAAAAAATCTCCTTAAGCTAAAATTTTAGAACACAATACTTTAAAAACAAATATATGTGGTAGATGTTCAACTTAACCATTATGGTTAGAAAATTTTAAAAATCCACTTGAATTAAATATCAGCATATATTAAAAAAATACATAGTCATGCAATTTTTAACTTGAAATTAAAACTAACAGCTTGAGAGGAATCATAGTATAAGTATATTGATGACAAATGCTTGCTGTTCAGTATAACAAAAAATATGCTAGTTTGTCCAACTCACTATCTTATTTTTTTCTTCCTTGTATTACTTTAAAATAAATTTAAATTATAATAATTCTTTATTGGTCTTGAGCCTTAGCGAAGGCTTAAAAAAAGTTGAATAAATTTAAACTTAGGATCTAATTAGTTTGCTTCATTTGAATGATATTAACTATTACGGGTACCCAGACTGCTATGGAACTTCTGAGTGTGCACCTGAGTCTAGTATCAAACCTGTCAAAATAAACCACACCCAGCAGTGACAAAGCAGTAGTACTAATCCATTCTTAATAAGAAGGTAAGTAATGATGTATGTTATTTATCAAAATTAAGAATAAATAAATGCCTATTAACAACACTAGTCTGCTTATTAATAAGTATTAATTTTAAATAGTTAAATGGAGCTCTATATCAATTAAAATACACAATGAAAATTGGGCTTTTAGAAAGAAATTATGTTCACAATCATGCCATAGTCCCAGATTTAAATGGACTTCATGAGATTCATCTTCAGTAACATATTATGACAATAGATTTAGATAAATACCTGATGCAATAGGTGCACTCAGGAGAGGAGCTCCTCCTGCTAAAGAAATTATATAAGTTAATCGCAATGGCATTAATGATTGGTGCTATTATATTTTATTAAACAAAGCAATAAAACTCTTACTAAATGAATTTGAAGTTCCCATAGCATCATCATAACTGGGCGGAGGTGCACTAGGCAAAGGTGCTACATTAGCAATATCGAAATTATCTCCAGGTCGGAACTTCGATTCCATATTTAAAACTTAACAAATACCCTAAAAATTAGTCAACAGGAAGCAAGGTAAGTGTACAAGGAACACAAATGAACTGAACCAAGTTATCATTCCTTAAGTATCGATGTACAACACCATTGGCAAGGAGGTAGGGAAACGTATGCTTGCCTCAAGATGAATGTCGTTTAAAGATTTTTAACCCTTACACCATGACGGAAAAGTAAGAAGAATTATCACTTCACCCTCTCTTAACCTCGCCTAGTCGCTGGCGAACAAGTGAAACCATCTCGCTGCCTATGTTTATATATTATATATGTTTAGACTTTACTTGTACTCAGCTCATGTTTCCTGAGCTGATTTTTATAGTTAAAATTAATTTTAACAGTACATTAAACAGTTTTAAAAAATACTAACTCAAGATGTATAATTATTGAGTGATGAGTTTTTAAAGCTGGTAAGTCAATAAAAATATATATCATTTCATATATTTATTCATTATGGTTAAATTGAATTCCGGAGAAAAAACATTTCTTTGTCAATCCCAATCAGCACAAATAACGTGTATAACATCACTTTTCATATCATTTTACTATTCAGTATAACTAATTTATCACCACTAGGAAGAAAATTGCGATCGTGAAAAATTTCGACTTCCGGTTTTCAACGGAAATTCATTTTTTGGGGTACCCTGAGTCCAAATAACCAAGTACCGCGGAATGGTCTGTGTGTATGTGAACAGACTAGCTCAAAAACTATAAAACGTACAAACCTGAAATTGTGTATTTGGTATACGTATATGCCCGCGATGTGACAGCAAAAATGTCATCAAAATTGGTCAAACGGAAGGGGTACTTTATTTTATAACTTTTTAAGTTTTTTTCGATTTTCTCAAAAACGGCTCTAACGATTTTGATAAAACTGGGTATTTTATCTATGTATATGACAGCAAAAATTTCATAAAAATTGATCAAACGGATGGTGCACTATATTTCATAACTTGTTTACCCTTTTTTATGATTCTTTCGATTTTCTCAAAAACAGCTTTAATGATTTTAATTAAACACGTCATGTTTAATGAGAATCAAGTATTCTTTAATATCAAATAAGCTTTATCATTTTTAAAATGTTCTGAGGGGGCTTAAATGGGGAAAGGGACTTATTGTTTTCCTATAAAGTACTTTTGTTTTTATTTATATGGAGAAATTATCTATCGCCTAAAAATAATAAATGGCTATTGATACTTTAGATACTGGTCTGCAATTACCGCTTAAGAAAATATGAGTGTCTGAACTGGTTTTCTGAAGTATAGCAACAACACCCGTGTTAATGGCTAATAAAACAAGCATGATGCATGATATCTGTATGCATGTATTATGTAGTTTGAGTGGAATACAATAACTCAGTATACCCAGATAATTTAAAATTTTCAATTTATTTTAATAAACAAATAAACTTTAGCTACTAGTAAACTTTAGCCACGAGTAAAATGGACGTTTTGAGCCTTTGAGATGTCAGGTACTCAATAAAAGATCCCTATCCTAATTACAGGGTCACAACTTACTTGTGAGAATAGCTTTGTAATCTTGCATGTTCGGCTTTTAGCAATATGGTTCCTTGGCTTGGCATGGCTTTTGAATTTTTTAAGACGAAATTTTTTTAATCAAAAATAGTTGTAACTCCACTTACATCTCAGTCAATTTCCGTTTTTACTGATTGAGCCTGTTACAGTATTTTAACTGTATTTCAACCTATATCTTGTAGAAGTCAGGTATAAATATTTTTTGGAACAATTTTGGGCACAAGTACTGAAGTGCGGCTTATGCGCCGTTCACTAAGGCGCCCTTCAAAGTAAGGCCCAATCTCCACTGAAAAGGACCCTTTTGGGGGCTTATTTATCTCTGAAAAGCGAGCGGGAGTCGAAAGCTAGAATCTATTAAAGCCAATCAAGGCACTTTTTAACTGATAAAAAAGCGATGGGAGTTCGATAACAACACGGTCACATAACCTCTCTAACAAGCCACGCCCATCAGTCGCTCTTCAGTACCTTTGCCTAATTTTGACAGATTACGTAAATCAATGTCACACATAAAAAAAAAAGGTCAGAATTCATAAATTTTATAATGACCTAAAAGTATTAGCACCTTATATGTTAATACTTGTTTTTCTTAAGATTAAAGCTTGAGCAGGTAAAACCTTGGCAAACCAACTTATCGAGTAGTTTGTTGGAATAAGTATGTATCTAGATAACTATTAGTGGTATTAACAATAAACTTTGTTTTTGTTTTTTTTTTGCTTCTTTTGAATGCATGTTGGTTTATCTTTTCATATATCATTAGTATACCTCCATGTAAAAAATATTTAAAATGTAACCTACTGCTTTTCCATGTGTGGCTTATGGATGATTGATAGGATATAACCTAAGAAGGGTTGATTCTAATTAGTGCTTTTTATTCTTTATTCACAGTTTATGTGACATAGACATTCCAGTGTAAGCAAATGCTGCCATTGTTTTTTTAACAAAGAACATTGCTTTTGAAATATAATTTAAAGTGAAGATGCAGACCTCTGTGGAGGATGAATCTACTATACCTATGGATAGCATTTGTTTGCTCCTTAAAAGTAAAAATGAAGTTGCTGTGAGACAAACCTTAGAGTACATATTGGTAAGTACTACTGATATTGAAAAGTGTCGCAATATCTACAATAGCTCTTCTGTCTTAGAAGCAATCATAAAACTATGTGATCATTATGGTCATAATGACATTAGTAAAACAGCTTTGAATGCTGTAATCAACTTAACTGGATATGAACAGGGAGCAATGGCTGTCTATGAAATCAAATGTGATGAAAAAATAGTTTTGAAGTTGTTAAAATATGTTACGAACAAGAACTCTGCATTGGCTGAACATGCATGTAAAATTTTAGTGAACATGACCATACCCGAAAAACTTGTGTTCAAAGTGGTGAGGGATTTTTTGAGTGACAAAGAATTATTTAGATTGACTTTTCAAGTTATTCAAAGTCGAAACTTCAATAAAATAAGCTGTTCTCTAAGTGATTATTTGTCACAGGTTTTTGGAAATTTAGCACAATCCCCTGATTTTCAAAATTATCTATTGACTGCTGAAAATGGAAATCTGTTCAGCTCAATTTTACCTGTTATTTGTGACGGCGAAAGTATTTCACTAAGACGTGGTGTCACATCTACTCTTTACAATTGTTTGTTCAACAATGAATATCATCCTTTGCTGCTTGATAAACCTTTTGACATTCTTCCGTATTTATTACTACCTTTAGCTGGACCAGAAGAATTTGATGATGAAGATGTTGATAAAATGCCTGTTGAATTGCAGTACTTAGAGGATTCCAAAGAAAGAGAAAAGGATCCTGAAATAAGAAAACTACTTCTTGAATCCCTGTTACTGCTTTGTGCCACTAAGTATGGCCGCGATTACCTACGCAGTAAGCAGACTTACTTAATTCTGCGGGAATATCATAAATGGGAAAAGAATAACAACAACTTACTTGCATGTGAAAATGTAGTTGACATCCTAATTAGAACTGAAGAAGAAATTGGAATTGATAATTTAAAAAGTTTGGATGTTCCTAATGATTTGATAGAAAAGTTTGAAAAAATGGATAGGGATTACATTAATAGCTAAAAAATCTAAAAGTTTTTTATTGTTATTGATTTGTAAATATTTATGCCCATTTACACATTTTAATCATTTAAATTTAAAACTTAAAAATTATTATTAAAAATGTGTCAATGTAAATTTAAGATTGATTAATTTTATTTACGCTGTGTTAAGTTTTTAATATAAATTTATTTTTATCAAATATATGTATATATCTTGATATTTTATTAGTTTTTTCTGTATATGCCCCTGTTGAAAGAATAATTAACAATTAGAATTGAGCTGATATACCCTCAATAAAGCTTTAGTTGGTTATGAGGTAGAACAGTCCTCAATAGATAAAAATAAAATTAAAATTTTTTCTCAACTGTCATAAATATTTTGTTCTCGTTCTAGAAAATAAAATGTTTTCTATAATATGATAGATGTGTAAACACATCTTTGTGGATATTTTCCTTTAAATACCTCAAATTAAATATTGTTAAATTATTTTTTATTTTAATTTTTGATTGAAAACATACTCAAGGTATTCCACTTTATCATTAGTGTACAAGCTGAAGAATTATGATGGTGTTTTTTTGGGTACCTTAGTGCAGGTGAGTATAAAGGGTTGTTTACTGTACCCCAGTAGGAATGGAGAACAGAAGGGCTTTCTTGTTATTGCCTTTCAGATAGCTATGGAGTCTAGTTGGATCTTGGCTTGATTCTGCCCTAAGGATCTAATACCTTGATTTACAGCCATATTATATATTATAGTATATAAACCATATATTTCTTATGTATATCACATATGAAGGTACATTTGGAAAAACCAACACTAACAGTCTTAAAATGCATCATCAGGTGAAATTACTGGAATTTTGAAATGACCAATATAAATCTTCCAGTTCAGTCAGAAGTACCATTAGTACCCTTTCAACATTATACCAAGGTATCAATTTTCTTTGCTAAATATTTACAGATTATTGCCTGGTAGTGATTGTCATTGACAAAAATATAAACAGTTATTTGATTTTTTAGAAGATTAAGGAATAATTTTAAAGAAACTGTATAAGAGCTTTAAAATAAATAAGAATTGCAAACACAGTGACACCTCTCCCACGATCTCAAAAGTTTTGCAAGCACTTTCATGAGTCAGTGAAGAGGAAGGATTTGGCACCGTTTGGAAGCGAGCTCCGTGGTGCAATGGTTAGCATACCGCGCATGTCACGCGAAAGACCGGGGTTCGATTCTCAGCGGAGCCAAATCTTTTCTCTTCAAAAATAAATAATTTAAAAACAAGGTGGATACCCACAATAATGATTAAATTAATATAAAAAGATTTAAAAATTGACGAACGTCAAGAGATGCCCAAAATTGGACAAAAATTGTCCATCTCCCGCAGATAATCGCAAAACTTGCGAGATCGTGGGATAGGTGTCAGTGAAGAGGGAGGATTTGGCACCGTTTGGAAGCGAGCTCCGTGGTGCAATGGTTATCATACCGCGCATGTCACGCGGAAGACCCGGGTTCGATTCCTGGTGGAGCCAAATCTTTTCTCTTCAAAAATAGATTATTTAAAATAATTTAAAAACATGGTGGATACCCACAATAATGATTAAATTAATATAAACAAATTTAAAAATTGACGAACGTCATGAGATGCCCAAAATTAGACAAAAATTGTCCATCTCCTGCGCATGTCACGCGGAAGACCCGGGTTCGATTCCTGGTAGAGCCAAATCTTTTCTCTTCAAAAATAAATTATTTAACGTTGTTTAACGTTGTTGTTTATTAACGTTATTAATTATTAACGTTTGTTGTTTAACGTTGCCGACCCCTTCATATGATAAGTAGTGAACGAATTTTACATATTTTTACACTTATGTTAAAATGTAATTTAATTTTATTCAGATGACGGCCCGGAAATACTCCTCATTTGGGTCAAAGGTGTGGTAACACATAACGGATATCGGATCTGATTCAGATACGAAGGATAGATTGGAACGGGTCGGTTGACTCGGTGTCGGGCATGTGTGACTGGTTACTATCTATCCTTCTTAAATGTGTCACATCCGATACACGCCCGTGCTACGCGGACCATACACGCCCGTGCGGTTATATGTGACCAGACCTTTAATCAGGGTGACCAGATATAACTCATGAAATGGAGGACATATCTTTTGAAAAAGAAGGGCAAATATACAAAATACTACTTAATAAATCAAACAGAGAAATAAGTCAATAATGGATTTTTACAATTTTGGTTTGGATGAAATAAAGAAACATGTACTTTAAAAAAGAAACATTAAACTCCTGAATAGGCGAGCGCAAGCGACGGTGCTGCTTCTTTGAGGAACTAGAAGGAACTAGAGAAACGGGGATAGAAGCCGTGCGATTACCTGGGATTCATAGGGTTTTTTGCCGTTTTTAATTTATTTTTCCATAATTAAAACCCGATTGAGCAAAAAATTATTGGAAAAATGTCTAATAGGTATTGCTCGGTCCCTCTGTGTTCTTCAAAAAAATCTAAAGATGTGTCATTCCATTTGTTTCCAAAAAATAAAAAGCTTCTTAAAGAGTGGATTGTAAAATTAAGAATAGATAAGCCTGTTTCGAAACACATGACGATATTTAGTCTTCATTTTAAAGAAAGTGACTATGTTTATCCAGGTAAATATTAGTATTTGACATTTTATTATTCCAAAATGTTGGTTTTAAGCAAATAACATTGGGACCATGGTGTCATATTTGTTTTTCTTTTTTAATGTTCCCCATTTTTGTCTTACATCCGTTGTGCTTAATTGTTCCAAGTTTTCAATGCGAAGCCTGAAAGTTTTGACAAATAAATAAATAATATGACAAAGAATCTAAGATGTCATAACAATGATTGTATGAATAGGTAATTAATATTATTACTAACCGAAAAACGTAGAGAAAGTTACAATGATGTGTTTGCATTTACCAGAACTACCAGCTTTACACTTAGAATGACAAGAAAATTGCTTATTATTATTAATAAATTTGATTTCCACTTTTATTTGATGGGGCAGTCCTTTAAAATTGCTAGTTGGAAGGCACAAGGCTTGTAAAATAACTGTTTTTTTACTTCTAGATATTATTCCACATGTTATTATGTGGTTTGCATCAAGAATAGCCTGCCCTTCAATTAATGGTCTCTTAAAATTACCAACTATCTCTATTACATCAACTAAGTCTATCCCCGTTCTTTCCGACATTTTGAAAATGCTACTAGCGCACCCTATAGTCGATTGCGCCCGCCTATAAGAAAGAAAAAGGAACTTTAAGAATAAAGGTTTTTAGTAAAGAATAGTAACCAGTAAAAAAAGTTATGAAAATGATATTACAGAAAATAACCAGGTTTATTTTTTGTTCTCTACCTAATATTATATTTTACTTAAAAGGGACGTTATATAAAATTCAAATCGCAATAAATGTCGGAAATTTCGCCATATCACCCAAATGCCAGAAGGACCAAGCTTAAAAAGGAGGACATGGCCTCCAAAAGCGGACAGCTGGTCACCCTGGGTTAAAGAGCAGAGGGATGTGACTGATTCTTCATCTGCACATATTCCTCTATTTAGCGAGATTAACTTTCCAAGAAGTTGACATTGAAAAAAATAAAAATCTGATGGAGCCGGTACGAGGACCGGACTACATATAAATTTGTTGTACTGGACTTCATGTGTCGGTACCATAAACAATTTTATATTTCCTCGTCATGCTGCTTTTTTAACATTAGCTTTAGAACTAATTCATTATTGAGCCAGTCCATTGTAGATTAATAAGATTAGATAAGTGCTCTAAAGAGATAGGATGGTGGTAATAGTTCTTTTTCACTTTTTACGCCCTAGACTAGATTAATCACATAGACAGATTGCAGACCTAATTTAAGACAAAGAAAATGTTTTCCATGCTCCGTATTTACTTTTCTTGTCTTTGACATCTTGCAATCCTAATTACATATTCATTATCAGGTGAATAGCTATGTATGATATATGCGTATAATGTATTTTTCTCTTTTTGCGATCTCATATAGATGGTTCTGTAGGTTGTTCTTGGTTGTAAATTGCGCAGCCTACTTGTGAGATTGATTGACGGGCATAATTAGTTATCTAAATATCTTAATAGAGGACCCCAACACGTTTATTCCCGTTGAAAATCGGAAGGCGACATTTTTCACGATCGCAGTACTTTCCCTTATTATTACATATTTCATCTATGGATAAGTAAAGTAAAAGTATAGTACACTCACTCATATTTCTTGACTTTGTTGACACCAAAGAGGAAGAAAATGTGTATAGACAATGCAACCCTCAAATACTTCATAACCTTCTGTTTGACTGGTTTTGTAAACAACATTTTTGACTTTGACAAGTGTGTAAACTTAGTCACTTTGGAATTATTGATTTGTACTTGGTTAATCAATATAATATCCTTATATTGTTATGTTATTTCATTTTTTAGTTTTTACTTTCAGTATTGAGTTGATGCCTGATCAGTGACATGATATTAATACACTTACATATAGCTATGATCAATTTCCATGTCAATTCAGGACAATAGATAAAGCATTTGATTTATTTTAAAAGATTATTTTTTTGGATTAAAATGGGTTCCCGAAAAGAACATCATTCTTCTGATGACAGTAGAAGTGAGGAAATTGATGAATCATTTCTCAATTTCCGGAATGAACTAAGTAAAATATTTCATTTAAGAGATTTCGTTAAGGATAGAGAAGATTTCTGGCTTTTTACCAAGAAATATGAAGCTGTGCAGCGTAAAGCAAAAAGTATCAAAAAAAATATTGGTAATCAATTATTATAAAATTGCTATTTTATATATATATATATATATACATATATTTATTTAATTTATTGATTTTAATTTCGTTAATTGTGGCTTTTGTCATTGCTAGTTTCTAAATAGGATGAGTTAGGAGGGAGGTAGTTCTTATAAAATGTCACTCTTGCATTGCAAGTGGTTTTTGATTATTCCATGCATGAGATGAAGAAAACAGACTATCGCATTCAAAATTATGATTTGCGGATGCCATTATATAGAATTTTAAAAATATTTTATGTTTACCTGCATCCATATACAGAATGTTTAGGTTATAGGTTAAGTTAGATTACATTATTGGCCATTTTTGGAGAGGGTTTAGAAAGTAGAGCAAGTTTGGAAAGCAGAAGTCTTCTAAATTTTCCGATCGTTTGAGGTTTTGGAAGTTCATTCTTCCAAATTCTTCTTTGGGAGCTCATCGCTGCTCATCCTATCCACGCGTCCCACCCACTGGAGTCAACCAAGCTTCCAAACCCTCACCACATTGGGGTCTTTGTACAGTGCTTAATCTTCGAGATAAGTTTGTCACCGCCTTCTGCCATTATCCCAGACTCCTCAATATCCTTCGCAGGATCCTCCTTTCAAATATGAGCAGGTCTTGTTCAAACCCCCGAGTAATGGTCAATGATTTCGACCCATATAAATTTAAAAAAAAAATTTAAATAATTACCATTCGAAATTTAATGAATAAATATTTAATATGACAAACTTTCAATAAGATCCCATCATTGGACAATGTCCAACCTCTGATAACTCTGGCAATCCCAGCCATTTCATAGAATTATTAAAGATGGGATACATATCATTGTTAGCTCAATTGGTGAGAGTGCTGCGACGGTGATACAGAGACTTGAGATTGGATCCTTCCCATGGCTAATTTTTTCATATAGAGTATTTAAATAATGAACATTAATAATTCAAAAAATACATAAGATATAATACTTGACTAAAGTAGCTGCTGAGCTTAATAAATTATTAAAAAATATTTATCATTAATTTCTGGATGAAACACTAATTTTCTATATGTATTTTTAATAAAGAAACAGTATGTAAATGATCCATTAAAATCAGGGATTGTGGAAGAGGATATACCACAGATAATGTTAGCAGAAGTTGAAACGGCTATTAAAAACCTGAAAAATAAAAAAACCCCGGGCCCGGATAAAATTAAAAATGAAGTTTTAAAAGCAGGAGGCAGACAACTGGCAGAGGAAATCAAGAACATATTTAATTTAGTACTAGCTGAAGAGAAGGTGCCAAAACAATGGAGAACGGCCAACATAATATTATTGCATAAAAAAGGCAAGAAAGAAAATATTGATAATTATAGGCCTATCTCACTCTGTCCGTCTATAGCAAAACTTTTTACAAACATCATAAAGGAACGACTAAAGATGAGAATAATGGACTTTATAGGGATAGAGCAAGCAGGCTTTAGGAGTGGTTTCTCAGTTATGGACCACATTCAGACCCTTAACCAGGTTATTGAGAGGGCTAGGGAGTATGATTTTCCATTATACATGTGTTTTGTTGATTTCAAAAAAGCATTTGACAGCATACTTCATCCGAGTATATATAAAGCCCTAAAAGCTGTGGGGGTAGAAGCGAAATATATCCGCTTAATCATGGAGCTCTATACGGAAATGGAAGCATACATAGGGACGGAAAGACAGGGCAAGAGCTTTAAGGTACAAAAAGGTGTTAGACAGGGGGATCCCCTCTCACCAATTCTTTTCATCCTGGTACTGGAAATGATTTTTTGGACCTCAGGCTGGGAGGACATAGGCATTAAGGTTGATGGAAAATGGCTCAATTGTCTCCGGTTTGCAGACGATATTGTTCTGTTAGCACATTCTGCAGAGAACATTATTAAAATGCTAAAAAACTTATTACGAGCATGCAAAGAAATAGGGCTATCTCCGAACTTTGGAAAGACTAAAGTAATGTCAAATGCGGAAAAAACAGCTGTGGATATAGATGGTCATCTTCTTGAATATGTCGAAGATTATATATATCTGGGCCAACTAATCAGCTTCTCGGATAAACGAGGAAAAGAAGTGAGCAGAAGGATAGCACTCGGCTGGAAAAAGTATTGGTCACTGAGGAACATCATCAAGAATGATTTCCCGCCAGAAATGAAGAAGAAGATCTTTGAGTCTTGCATCATTCCGGTGGTGTCCTATGGCAGTCAAACCTGGTCCTTAACCAAAGTCCAGACACAGAAAATAACAACCTGGCAAAGATCTGTGGAACGGAGTATGCTAAATATCAGGAGAAAAGATAAAATCAAAAATACCATTATCAGGCAGAAATCTGGTTTGAAAGATATAAACCATCATATCGATACTCTCAAATGGAAGTGGGGTGGACATGTATTAAGAAGGCAAGACCCTGTTGGGCGAGAGATGCAACCCTCTGGACACCCTACAATCTCAAGAGGAAGCGAGGAAGACAAGCCAAGAGATGGAGTGACTGGTTCAAGGAGTTAGCTGGTCCGATGTGGTGGAGACTGGCAAGAGACAGGCAAGCTTGGAGAGACAAGTGGGGTGAGATTACGAACTCCGCTTCCCAATAAGTTGGTCACCTGGGACAGCGTAGACCATTACTCCCATAAATAGCAAAGACTTTATTATAATTTTTACTTATTAAAACCAATGATATGGGAAGGCCTATGTACAAAGAAGATGATTGTTCATTTAATTTATGTTAATTTCTGTTCTGTATTTACTCCTTAAATGTACATAATAAAAGGCTATTATTATTATTATTATTATTATTATGTAAATGATCAAAAAAGAAAAAAGTAAAAATTGTTTTACCCATAGTGTTACTCATTATGTGGTGCACTTAATGATAAATTTATGATGTGGATGGATGTAGTAATTAAATTTATTTTTTAAATAAATAAATGCAAAGGTATAAAATAGAACTATTTTATCAATTGTATTTTGATGTATCCAAATACTTATAATATTACAAAACTTATACTGATATTAAATTTCTTTTTTTATAGTTCACTTTATAAATAATTTTTTTAAATATTGATGTGTTATTTATTGTGCATGATCAATATAAAAACATTTATGCAAGGAAATATAAGATAATGTATTTAATGATTTTTTTAAGATACCTTTTTTATGTTTGTTATATTTTTATAAATTTTATTTATATATTTTTCAGATAGGGATAAAATTAATGGTCTATTAATCGAAAATTTGATTTTGAGTGATGAGGAAAAAGATTTTTTAAAAAAAGTTACAAAGCATGATGCATTAAATTTTAAAAAAGAAAGCCTGGTCACTTTTCAAACAATTTTGCTTAGCTATTTAGATTTTAAACAAAAAGAAAATACTGCTAAGGTCAAAAAGATCAAAGAAATGCAAGAAAATTTACCTGTCTTCAAATTCAAGTAAATGGGGACCTCAAGTAAATATGTCCTTAGAAATAATTTAAACTTAAATTAAAATTTATATTTGGATTTATTGCAGAGAGCAGATAGTTGATGCAGTAAAAAGTAATAAGGTGACAATAATAGCTGGTGATACAGGTTGCGGTAAATCAACTCAGGTACCTCAATATTTGTTGAATGCAGGGTTCGAGAAAATCGGTAGGTTAATATTTTAAATAGCATTAGCCGATTATTTTGATTTTGGCATTATTTATTTTTCGTTTCATTGTAGCATGTACACAACCAAGGAGATTGGCCTGCATATCTTTATCAAAGAGAGTTTCATATGAAACAATGAATAAATTTGGTGAACAAGTTGGCTACCAAATCAGGTTTGAAAAAAATCGAAGGAAAGACACAAAGATTATTTTTATTACAGAAGGATTGTTACTTAGACAGGTATTGCTTTTTCTCGTTTAATATTAATAAGAAATCGATGAGTTATCAAGTTGATTATTTGTTGGTTTAGAGGAGTAGTATTTTATTTCTCACATACAGATAGAGAAAATAAAAACTACTAAATAATTTCTAATATTTGTATTAATTACCTAATCTTCATTAGGTTTATGTTCTATTTGATTTTCCTAGATTCCTTGTGGCAACATATATAGAGTTGTCCAGAAATTAATACAGGATTTCACATATTCATTCAATCATTTATCTGGATCAGGGGTCTCCGAACTTTCCAATTCTCTGCTTATTACTCTTGTCATTATGATTTAACCAGCACAGGGAATCCAAAGCGTTTTTGTATCACTCCTCCCCTGTTAAAATTAATGCTTCTCATGCCCATTGTTTTAATTTACTAAAACTCATCGTTAATTGAAGAAATTTCGCCATAAATTTAGTTTTCATAAATTTTGTACTAAAAATTTAACTTAGTAGGAATTTTTTTTATTCCACCCCTGACATGTTTTCATGCTCCTATGGTGGGGCATGTTTCCCCCCTCCCCCCATTTGGGAACTAATCTTGCAAGTATGTAAAACCAATTCATTATCATTCTGTGTTTTTATTCAACTTATCACTACAACAGCTAATAAGCTATTAGCTGTTGCGGGCCCCATTGATGTCACTGGTGGGCCGTATTTGGCCTGCTGGATGTAAGCTGGAGACCCCTATTCTAGATAATGAACATTTGACAGATTATTTCTTTGTATAGATGTCCTTATTTATTAATCCTCTTGCAAAAAAAAATGTGTGTTTACCTCTGCATGGTTTTTGTCCAATTTTGTTTTTTGTCTCGGTCAGAATGTAGTATTACAGTTTAAGTGAGTGAACCATTCAAAGGTTGTTTAAAAAATTTCGGGTGAGAGATTTCAATCTTGAAAACATGGAAGGTTTGAGAAAGGGCTTTGACTTGACCCTTGATGATGATGTTCTGAGAGCTTTTGTCGAAGTGAATCCCAGAACAACTTTTTGAGGACTTGCAGATTATTTCTGTGAATATATTATTTGTCACTGATTTTTTAATCATAAAGGTAAAAAATATTGATTACATCATGCATTAACTGACTGACTTTCAAAAGAATCACCGTTACGAAATTAGCTTTGCACTGAAGCAAACCTTTTCTGGACAGAACAGGCATTTGTGATGAAAAGTGGTTCTATAAAACAATTCTAAACCTTCTGAACAGTGGTTTAACGAAGGAGAATCAGTTCTTCATTTTCCAAATCCCTAAGTAAACTCATCAACAAAATAGGATTTGTTAACAAATCTTGGTGCCAAAAAGAAGAAAAAAACTCATCAAAAGAAGGTGATGGTTACTGTTTGGTAGACTTCATTTGGGCTGATTCACAACAGCTTCTTGAATCCCAGCAAAACAATCAATGTCGAAATCTATTGTCCTCAAATTGATGCTATGCACCAGATTATTGGCATTAATGTAGAAATCTTTTGTCTTGGGAAGGTCCTACTCTGTCATAGGACAATCTCACATATGACGTCATGAAATTTGTTTGAACTTGGTTATGAGACAGCCATATCCACCCCGCTCCCAAAACCTCTTGCCATCTGACTAACGTTTTTTTAAATAACTGGACCATTTTTATGAAATAAAAAATTCGGTAGAAAATGTGAATTTTCAATACCAAAAATTCAAAATTATATTCGCTTGGCATAGAAAAGTTATCAGGTTTATGGCAGAAATTTATTTAGTTCAATAGAGAGTAGTTTGGTATTGGATAGGTGATGGAATGATGTATACATTTTACAATAGAAATGGCAAAATAGCTTTTCAGTTTTTTGGAATATTTGGGAACTCTTTGTTGTAGTTCTTGTTTTTTTTCCAACAGCATTCACTGCTACAGAAAATATACCAGCAAGTAAACACAGGGTCATCATATGTATAACATAATAAGAAAAAAACCATGAAGAAAATACGGGCAAGAAACAATATTGAATAGTTTAGGGTATGGATTATCAGTAGGATACGAAATCTTTCTTTGCTAATTGGAGATCTGAGATCTCTCAAAGCAATTTGAATACTAAAATTACCAATTTCTGAAGGTAAAAATCCCCCTAATCCAAGGAACATTAAATAAGAGGTGGATAATAAATAGTGATAGTGGATGGTTGACATTATATGCAACATAAGCTGTAAACAGCCAATAATATGTTCAAATTTTGAATGTGTTGAAATTGGCATGGCTAAATGTGAAAACTTATAGATAAATACTTTTTCAAAAAGTATTGCCACAAAAAAAGTCCAGCAGGCAGCAGCAATGTGTGAATTCAAGTGCACAGAAGATTGACCACATGCATTTCTATAAAATTTCCATTTTTCTTCGATGGATTAATAAATGTATTATAAGTGGACCAGCATATTCAGCAAAACATACTATTTTCCATCCAATCTGTGGACCTAGATCTTTTAAATGAAACTTTACCACCCTTTTTTATTCCCATTTAAGAGTAATTTTACTAAATATTATAAAATTAGATTGCCACATTAATTTCTGCACAACCCAACATTTATAACTTTTTCATAAAAAAGTCCAAAGTAAGGCTGTAACTGTTATGTACCTTTGCTTATAGTAATAAGATTTGATACTGCATTACATATTTTATTAACTCGAAAAACATTAATAACTTAACAGTTCACAAACATGAATGAATTAATACCTTGAAACATCTGTTATAGCTTATAAGTATAAATGTTATAACCTAAATGCCTTATCAATATCTTAACATCTCCCTTCTTCGATTCAGTCCATCCTTCTCGGTGCCCTTACCTTCCGCCCATATCTTGTCACATACCCATCAAACGAAGGGACATCCTCATCCTCCTCTTCTGTCTTTTCACCCTTCTGCTCTTCTTCTTCGCCCTTCAGTAATTGTTCATCGAACCCCTTAACAGGTTTGATGTGTTTCCTGTTCCTTTCTATAACTATTCCACTGTCATCCCTTTGTAGACAATAAGATCTCGGGCGATCCATCTTCCCAACCACTCTGGCTGGAGTCCATTCGGAATAAGGAGATGGTTGCACTCGTACATTTTCTCCTATATCCAAATCCCGAAGAGGTTTCGTTCCCCCATCATAGTACCTTTTACTCTGCCTCTGTCTCTCATCTAATATCTTCCTGATGTCCATTGGGTTTACTTGCTTTGGTTGTAAAACATTGTTTGAGCAAGGTAAAACTCCTCTTAGACGCCTTCCCATCAGTAGTTCAGCTGGAGACGGCAAATCAGCAAATGGAGAGTTATTCAGTTCCAGTAGGCATAAAAAGGGGTCCGTCTGAGCTTCAACTGACTTCTTTAGCAGTTTCTTGACCGTTTGTATGTAACGTTCCGCTAAGCCATTTGCTTGTTGGTACTTTGGGCTGACTAGTGTTCGTTTAAAATCCCATTGCTTAGCAAACTCCATAAATGCAAAACTACCAAATTGTGACCCTTGATCCGCAACCACTTCACACGGAATTCCATGCCTCGCAAAGATTTGTTTTGTAGCTTCAACTACATAGTTTGAACTCAGGTTTTCTAACCTAGCCACCTCACAGAATTTTGAATAATAATCTACCACAACCAAATAATTTAAACCATATAATAACATGATGTCCATTCCTACCTTACGCCATGGCCCTTCCGCTATTTCTTGCAATACCATTGGCTCCTTACGTTGGGAAGTTGCATATTTTTGGCAAATTCCACAGTTCTTTACCATATTCATAATATCATTTTTCATATTCGGCCAGTAAAGAAAATTTTTAGCTTTTCTATAACATTTTTCCATTCCTTGATGTGTATAGTGGATTTTTTTCAATATTTCCTTCCTTAATGACTTAGGCACAACCATTTGACATCCCTTGAAGATAATTCCGTCACAAAATGTTAATTCATCCTTAAATGAATCGTAACTTCCAAACAATGGATCCTTAGTTTTGGGACATCCTTCTTCCATCCATTGACGTACTGCTTTAAGTTCGTCATCTGTTTGGGTCTCTTGGCGGATAATATTACTTTTTTCGTCTGAAATAGGCATGTTCTTAATCAAAGCAATGACATGCATATCTCCTCCATCTTCCACTCCAGATTCCCCTAAACTAGCTCTTGATAGCGTGTCTGCAACCCACATTTCGCTTCCTGGTTTGTAAGTTAGTTCAAACTGATATCGTTGTAATTTCAATAACATGTTCTGCAGTCTAGGAGGGCACAAGTGAATAGGTTTTTTATGAATCATACCCAACGGTTTATGGTCCGATTCGATCTTGAAATGACGGCCATATGTGTAGCTATTGAAACGCTCACAACCAAAAACAACAGCCAACATTTCTTTCTCAATGTTTGCATACCTTTTCTCAGTTTCTGATAAACTTCTTGAAGCATAAGCTATTGGTTGACCCTCCTGCATCAAAACCGCCCCTAAGCCATCCCGAGAAGCATCCACCGACACTGTTACTGGTAAACTAGGATCGTAGTATCTAAGGACAGGTTCCGTAGTTAAAGCCTGCTTCAGAGCATTATAAGCAGATTGCTGGTCCTCTTCCCAATGCCATTCCACTTCTTTTTTAAGTAAAAGGCGTAAAGGAGCCATAATATCAGCTAAATTTTTTATAAATTTTCCTAGGTAGTTTACTAAACCTAAAAATCTTTCAAGTTCTTTTCTGGACTTAGGGGTAGGCATGCCATCTATCGCAACCAACTTATCTTTATCTGGCTGTATTCCTTTATCTGTCAATCGGTGACCCATGTAGACAACTTCTTTTGTGTTTCTGATTTAGTAGGCAAACTATTCAAAATTTTAATGATTCTCTCACCAGCAATATGTTTAAAAATAGCACACTTACGTTTATCTTCCAGCTTAGTCCCATCAATCGCTTCAATATATATTTCCATTCTTTCCTTGAAGTCTGTCCATTCCTGAGCTGGATTATCATTCCATATCATTGATCTCGGGGGTTGCATAAAGGAATCCATTTTAATTATTTAAAATTAAATTAATTCTTACTTTTTAATCCGATAACTTTTCAAATGTGTGTCCGCAGCGCCATGTTATGTACCTTTGCTTATAGTAATAAGATTTGATACTGCATTACATATTTTATTAACTCGAAAAACATTAATAACTTAACAGTTCACAAACATGAATGAATTAATACCTTGAAACATCTGTTATAGCTTATAAGTATAAATGTTATAACCTAAATGCCTTATCAATATCTTAACAGTAACAGTGTTACAAATAATGATGGTCGAACTTAAATAATTACTGGATTGACTGTGTTTAAGTCAATTGATGTTTATTCTACTGACATGAATGTTTGGATGTAATTCACTGCTTTTTCATTCTTTCACAGGCTCTTCTGAACCTTGTCATGAAAAGGGCCAACACCAGGTTTCCTAAACTATAAAAGTGGAATGATACTATTGTTACTACATATATTGATTTGTAAAAATTACATTTATTTTTTTTATTTGGTGTTAATCAAGGTAGGCAGTGATGGACTTCTTTCTGAGTATGACGTCATTCTTCTCGATGAAATTCATGAACGGCATCTTCAAGGAGATTTTTTACTTGGTCTTCTCAAGTGTGTCCTCATTCAAAGACCCACCTTGAAACTTGTTCTGATGTCTGCTACCATCAATATCCCTTTATTTGAGTCCTATTTTGGTGAAGAAGCTGCTACCATACAGGTAGATTTAAAAAAAAAAATATTTTTGTTATTTTAGCTATAGTAAAATATTAAGACTAAGAAGATTTATTCCGTTCAAGCATATCTGTTGTCTAACTCGTACTTATGAATAATTCTTTGAGAAATTATTTTTTTCTCTTTATTATTCTTTTAGGAGTTATTTTTTGTTTTGTGTTTTTAAGCATAAATATTATATTTATCTGCTAAATAAAAAACTAGGCCATGAGAACAGAAAAAAGAATAATATCATGAAGAGCCTTGTTGACTTGTCAGTGGGCACTATTCGTATCACTAGTAGGAGGTGCATTGCACACAAAGTTGCCAATTCTTTTTGGTAGTGATTAATGGGATTTTCTTTGTTGATTAACTTCTAAATTTTTAGCCCAGACAATGTGTACTTTGAACATTGCAAATATCCCCATTTTAATGAAACTCTGGAATATCATATGCAGGTAGCCAGAGAAGCTGAAGTCAAATTTTTTTTCCAACAGAAATGTGGCCCCTTGGGCTAACGAGAAGATAATACTTCTCCTTTTTGTCCTGGGCCCATGCTAGTCTCCTGTGCAAATTAACTTGTGATCCCAGGAACCACATTTGCATTGAACATGTAAAAGCTTTTGAAGTAATACAAAGATAATTCTGGTTATTCTATCCATATGACAATGCTGCTATCTGAAACAGTTTTTCTTTCAGAAATTTTGATATCATTGCAAGTATCAATTTTTACTTTCATTTACCTATATATGAAATATATAGTAAGGGGAAGTATTGCGATCGTGAAAAATTTCGACTTCCGGTTTTTAACGGAAATACACATCTTGGGGTCCCCCTGAGTCCAAATAACCAAGTCCCGCGAAATGGTCTCCTGTGTGTGTGTGTGTGTGTGTGTGCGTGCGTGCGTGCGTGCGTGCGTGCCTGCGTGTGTGTGTGTGTGTGTGTGAACAGACTAGCTCAAAAACTATAAACCGTGCGAACTTGAAATTGGGTATTTAGTGTATGCATATGCCCGCTATGTGACAGCAAAAATTTCATCAAAATTGGTCAAAAGGAGGGGGCACTTTATTTAATAACTTTTTACGTTTTTTTCGATTTTCTCAAAAACGGCTCTAACGATTTTGATTAAACTGAGTATTTGATGTATTAATATGCCCGAGATATGACTAAAAATTTCATCAAAATTGATCAACTTGAGGAGGGACTTTACTTAATAAATTTTGTATCATTTTCATGTGTTTTTTTTATTTACTCAAAAACTGCTTTAACGATTTTGATTAAACTCGGTATTTAGTGTATGTATATGCTCGCGATGTGACAGTCAAAATTTCATCAAAATTGATCAACCGGAGAGAGGACTTTACTTAATAAATTTTGTATCATATTCACGTATTTTTTTATTTACTTAAAAACGGCTTTAACGATTTAGCCAACATTTCATTAAAATTGGTCAAACGGAGGGGGAACTTTATTTCATAACTTTTTTTCCAATTTTTGCCTTTTTTTTTCGATTATCTCAAAAACGGCTTTAACGATTTTCATCAAACTCATCATGTTTAATGAAAATTAGGTGTTTTTTAATATTAGGTAAGCTTTATCATTATTAAAATGTTCTGAGGGGGCTTAAATGGGGTAGGGGCCTTTTTTGTTTTATTTGTTTTTGTGTATCCTATAAAGTACCTTTGTTTTTGTTTATATGGAGAATTGTTTCTCGTTATGCCTAAAAATAATAAATGGCTAAATATGAGATATGATAAAATCAAGTAAACGTATAGAAAAATAAAAATATTCAGTTAACTCATAATATGCGTTGAGCCCACGCATGCTGTAGTACGCCTTTAATGACAGACCATTTTTTATAATAAAATCCGTTCTTTTCATTTAATGGTATTCATTAATGGTTTCATGGTAACTGAATGAAATTTTCAACAAGTACATACAGCATTATAAATTCAGACGATTGGAGTATTATGCTTGCATTACCCAATTATCACAAGCAAAAAATTTTACTTAATAATAAAAGAAATTAGTGGTTTTTATAGAGCAAATGAAAACAAAAATAAGAATGTGTGACTTTGAGAAGTGGCAATTAACAAAACGCATTCATTTCTAATCTAAGGAAGTTGGTAAGTGAAAGTTTTGTGTTGCACGCACGCACCAGATTTTTATTTATTCCATCTATTTTTATTTTTTTATTTTTTTAATTATCGGAATTCAATGGTTTTATTTCTTATTGAACTAAAGATCTTACATGATTCATTTTTAGGTTCCTGGAAGATTATATCCTATATCAGTAAATTATATGCCTACAACTCCGGCTGAAATAAAAGCAGAAAGATTAGACCCAGGTCCATATATCAGAGTAATGCAGATCATTGATAAGAAATATTCAAGTAGGTAATGCTTAAATGCTGTTTTTCGTCTTTAGATTATCCTTATATATATAAAAATCTCGTGTCCCGATGTTTGTCTCTCTATTTCTCAGATACTACTCAACCGATTTTAATGAAATTTGGCTCAATGTATATAGTTTTGGCCAACTTAACGGACCGGATAGTTTTTAACTTGATTAGTGATCAAAATAATTCTTATATAGCGAATTATTGCAAATACAGTAGGTCGTGTTTCGATTTATTAACATGGCGTCATATGTCGAATTCATAATGTTTTTCTTTATAAGCATGCTATTGCAATACAGGTTATCATTATTATAATTTTGTATTGCGTTATGTGAGTGCAGTTATTTGTTCCTATATTATTATTTTCCACAGGCAAATAGTAATACAAATTTGTATTTATTGTTAATTTTCATTAAAGAATAAATAAATCAAGAAAAGGTTACAATAAATTCTCAAATGTGTAGGTACTTTTTCTCCCTTTACTTTTTATTTGTATTTAAATTAAATTACTAGCTAAGCGCTGAAACGCTTTGCTGTGGCCCACTCTGATAAAATACATTTTAATAATTTAAATCAGGCTATTATTTGAAATAATACTCTATAAATGTTGTAACAGCACCTACTGTCATAGGTGTAACCTAATAGAAACCTGACTTGGGGAGTCAGTGTTGCCAAAAATTAGTGAAAATTAGTAAGCTGGCTACACTGCGGGTAACCAGTCGTAAAAACTCCCTCACAAAAAGAGTGTGTTTTGATTAGGTGTTGTGGGATACTTTGTGATTTGCTAAAGAACTGCATAATTAAGACTTTAATATTATATTTTCAGTTGATTTATTTAACAGAAGTTTCTTTATTTTCATTATTCGTTTTGTTATTATTATTTAAATACTGTGTTTTTTTATTTTACCAAACCTTTTTATCATTTTTATTCCGAGATCTAAAATGTAAAATTTAAAAAATGTCAGTGAAGATTTGTAATTCCTCCTATATCAACAATAATTTAAAGTTGAGAAAATTTATTCCCAATCGAATAGAGGCTGTTACTTCCTGTTCAGCAGAGTTGTAATTATCTTTAAATGTAAAATTTAAGAAATGTTAGCGAAGATTTTAATCCTTTCTTTAATTTAAAGTAGGCTATTATTGGGAATGATATTTCGTTGTTAATTTCACCAGAATACAATTTTTTACTTATCTTTAAATGATTATTGATTAAGAAAGGATTACAAATCGCGGCATTTTTTAAATTTTACATTTAATGATTATTACACCTCTACTGAACAGGAATAATTGTTATTTGGGTAACCTCAAGTTTCAGATTTATCCGCCATAAATATGAGAGTACTACTGCAAAATAATCCATTGGCAGATATATTTTTTAAACTATTGCTCTATATTGGAAACGGTGAAATAGAGCTGCATCGAAATTCAAAATTTATCAAATTACCAGAAAATTTCTGAACTGTTGTAGAAACGAAAAATGAACTGTCTACGAAATATAAAGTGTCTTTCCTGATATTTTGAACAATTATTCGGACTATAATTGGCTGGGTAGTCATGCTATTTTGGCAGCAACAAATGTTGATTTCGATGAAATAAACTTCCAAAATTAATTGACAATGTTCTAGATGTAAACGAAGCCGTAAATTTCCCATCTGAATTTTTTAATTCCCTGGATATACACCAGGGAAAATTTCTGAACTGTTGTAGAGACGAAAAATGAACTGTCTACGAAATATAAAGTGTCTTTCCTGATATTTTGAACAATTATTTGGACTATAATTGGCTGGGTAGTCATGCTATTTTGGCAGCAACAAATGTTGATTTCGATGAAATAAACTTCCAAAATTAATTGACAATGTTCTAGATGTAAACGAAGCCGTAAATTTCCCATCTGAATTTTTTAATTCCCTGGATATACACCAGGGAAAATTTCTGAACTGTTGTAGAGACGAAAAATGAACTGTCTACGAAATATAAAGTGTCTTTCCTGATATTTTGAACAATTATTTGGACTATAATTGGCTGGGTAGTCGTGCTATTTTGGCAGCAAAAAATGTTGATTTCGATGAAATAAACTTCCAAAATCAATTGACAATGCTCTAGATTTAAACGAAGCCGTAAATTTCCATTTTGAATTTTTTAATTCCCTGGATATACACCCAAACAATCTCCAGTTGAAGATTGGCTCACCGATCATTCTTCTTCGTAACTTAAATCCACCTCAATTGTGCAACGGTACACGTTTGGTCATTAAAAGGATCACAGGAAATGTTATTGAAGGAAAAATGTTGCCTGGAAGGTTTACAGGAGATATCGCCCTGTTGCCAAAAAAAATCTTCACCCTGAGAATTTCATTTTATAAATCTATAAAATCTTTAAAGTGAAACTTTTATCGACTCAAACGGTCGATTTCGTAAAAACAAATGTAAAGTGACATCAAAAAGATTTTTATAACAATAAAGAATATACACAGAGATTGGCTGAAGGTATACAATTTTATTATGGACAGGTGTTCGCACCTGGTATCAAAGAACCACTGAGCAAAATTTGGAGAATTTAGGACAAACGGTATGGATGGAATTTCAACAACAAATGGTATTGGAAACAAACAGAATTTCATCTTTATTTATATAGATTATTTAAATTAAATAATCTTTTCATTATTAATCTGGTACTTTGTTTGTGGTATTACCTTTGTTAGAGTCCCCCAACATGTTTAATACATATGTTTAATTACTAAAGCAATAAAATATATGAATTGTCATGAGCTTTTCCCCCTAGTTTATTGAGTTAATCTTCATTTCTACTTACAGATTGGAATAAACCCAATTCATTTAATTTTTTTTTTATTTCGATACTTGTAAATTTGATGCACTGATTCACAACTAATTACAATTTATTTTAATAATTATAATTTATTTATAGCTATAAGTCTTATAAATAATTATATTTATTTTAATAAAAATATGTTAAATGTATTTTTTTTTTTTTTTTTTTTTTTAACTCTGTCAAGACTATGTTTTTAGTTTCCTGTGTTTTGCTTTTCGGATTCTATTATAATGAAAGCTTTTTTTGTTAAAAATGTATTTCAGGTAATGAGAGAGGTGACCTATTAATATTTGTGAGCGGAACGAACGAAATCAATACTGTCATAGAAGCAGCTCAGAGATATAATGAGAAGATTAACAAATGGATAATACTTCCCCTTCACAGCTCCCTTTCGATTGCTGAACAGGATAAGGTAAGACAAGCCTGTAGACTTATTTTTTGAAAAATTCTTTTTTCAAGTATCAGAAACATATCGTCTGAGGCCAGGGATAAGGTGGTATAAGAGAGTCTGTTCCGTGCTGGCAAGTTCAGACTTCCATTAATTGAACAATTGCTAATAGTAGACCTAATAAAAGCTGCTTTTGAAGTTAAAAACTAATAATTAGCTTTAAAAAAATAATAAAATAAACTGTGAACTGGATACTGTGGGAACCATCTCAGTTTCTATCTAGCTTATATATTATTTCTAAAAAGTTTTTTATTTTTTTTATTTTTGTTGATTCACCATTAGTAACCAATTGACAGCCTTTTGAATTTTATAAAAGTTTTGGGTAATATAATGAACTATTTCATATATTCAATTTTTTCCCTGGTTCTAATACAACCTTTGGAGGGTCATTGGTTTACTACTGTGCATGAATATACTGCTTGTTGGTCAGAAGTCCAGGTATGAAGTGATTCGACCCTGGTCATGCGTAAGCATTAGGTTTTCCCTTAATTTTTTAATTAAGAATGCTCACTATATAGATGATGGGTGTGCATCAGGAGAGCCACTAGACTTTCGGGATCGGCGACAAAATGTATATCCTACTTTAGGATATTTTTATTCTCCATTAATTCATGATTCATCCAATGAATTAATGTCTTATTATTAGATTAGTAGAAGGTAGTTGTTTACTAAAATAAGGCAGATGATTCAAGGTCAGTATTAAGAAAAATACGACCGAGTTATCATGGATCCTGTGAAATTCATTGAAACCACCGTATTTTGTACAAGTGCCACTAAGGAATAAATAATAAAGAAGTGTTTAGAAATTTATTGAATGTGTTTGGTAAAGGTGATGTTTCCGATGGAACATGAAGAAGATGGATCAAAAAATATGACATGAATGATTCAACATTTCTCATAAACCTACACCTCTAAACTGAAGTTGAGCCTCAGTAAGGGACTGCTGAGTATATGATGGATCGGATATTTAAGGACCAATACCAATGAAACCAACGAAAAGCTAAATCCAAAAATACACCGTCAGCAGTTGGATAATTTAAAAACAGCACTCCAATAAATGACACTGGATATATGCCTTGATATAACTTTTTCCTCCCCGGAAACATTTTTAGTAGTTTAAAAATTTGAAAATGGAGCAGATATCAGAAAAATACTGATTCAATTTTTCGCCTCTAGATGTAAGGCATTTTTTTATATAAATAGAATAAATGAATTACCTTTCTTCTTGGAATCGAGTTTAATATGAGTACGAAAAATTTATTATTTTGCTTTATTCTAAAAACAGACAGAATTTTCTCGTAGACATAATATATTACACCTGTCACTCATTACTTTATATTTATATGCAAAATATTCACACGGGCAAATTAGTATTAGTTTAATCTACTACCATATTGATTACATCTCATAGCTTCTAAAAAAATTATTAATGTTTGTTGTAAACTTGGTTATAGGTTTTCGATTGCTTTATTCTAAAAACAGACAGAATTTTCTCGTAGACATAATATATTACACCTGTCACTCATTACTTTATATTTATATGCAAAATATTCACATGGGCAAATTAGTATTAGTTTAATCTACTACCTTATTGATTACATCTCATAGCTTCTTAAAAAATTATTAATGTTTGTTGTAAACTTGGTTATAGGTTTTCGATTGCTTTATTCTAAAAACAGACAGAATTTTCTGGTAGACATAATATATTACACCTGTCACTCATTACTTTATATGTATATGCAAATATTCACACGGGCAAATTAGTATTAGTTTAATCTACTACCATATTGGTTACATCTCATAGCTTCTTAAAAAATTATTAATGTTTGTTGTAAACTTGGTTATAGGTTTTCGATTATGCTCCTGAAGGTATGCGCAAATGTGTTGTTTCCACAAACATTGCTGAAACTTCAATTACTTTGGATGGAGTGAGATTTGTTATGGACTCTGGCATGGTGAAAGAAATGTCATATGATCCTGTAATGAGAGTACAAAGGCTCAAAGAGTTCTGGGTTAGCAAAGCTTCAGCTGAGCAAAGGAAAGGAAGAGCCGGTATGAAAATTTTTGCAGACTTTTGAAATATGATGTAGATACTCTGTAATAAATTACATTAAATAATCCATTGTAATCTATACCAACTGACATCGATTATAATAGCTTTTTAATCTATTTAATTAGAAGATAAAAGATTCGACCACGGCCGGGAATCGAACCCAGGTCCTCTGCATCTACGTCGCAGCACTCTTACCACTGAGCTAACCGTGGGGCAGTCCCGATCATGATCGAATCTTTCTCTTCTGTGATCCCTCCCACCAGGTCTCGCCACGTTGTAGCGAAGTCCCAGGGGGCTGAACAGTTGTCCAGACAGACGGAATCTAGTTGACATACGTCAAAGATATACATTGTATGTTGTTATGTAGTTATTAGTTATCGTTAGATAATTAGTTTATAATTTTTAATCTATTTAATTAGAAGATACCTCGCGCGGGTCTCATTACCGCGTATGGGGAGCGTCCCACGGGTGGCGGATGTGGGGATGGTTGGTGGAAATTCCTAGGAAGTTCCTCCCGGCTAAGTCCGTAGGACTCGCTGACCAACAATGAGAGCGGCCCCCCAGGCTTGCTGGAGGGTGTGACGTAGGTTTGAACGCCCTACTCACATTTTATTAGTTCACCCAAACACCACAAAAAAGTCATGGATCTCCCTAAAGTAAAACGCTCATTATCCGGAGGTAAACTAGTCCCCCGTTCGGGTCTCCGGGTGGGGACTGCTTTAGGGGATTCATGCCGCAAGTTGAAAAATATAGATCTAAGCATAGGGACGTGGAACGTAAGAAGTTTAAATACAGCGGGTGGGTTAAAATCGGTCGCGAACGAGGTAATAGGGTATAGATTAGATATCGTGGCGCTGCAAGAGGTCCGCTGGCCAGGGGAGGGCTCGTTAAGGGAAGGGAAGTACACTTTGTGGTACGGTGGGAGCGGAAACTATTGTTTAGGCACCGGATTTCTGATTAGAAATAGGTTACTTTCCGCGTTGAAGGACATTCTATTTTACGGAGATAGGTTATCGGTAGCTATATTTCAGGGACGGTGGTTTAAAATCGCGTTGATCAATATACACGCACCTACTGAAGATAGTGACGATGAAGTTAAATGTGAATTTTATGAAAAACTTGAATCGATTTATGACAAACTACCGCGAGGCTACATAAAAATTATTCTGGGAGACGCAAATGCAAAGGTGGGGAGGGAACAAGTATATTATCCTACGATCGGTAGAGAAAGTTTACATGAATACAGTAATGATAACGGAATGCGACTAATAAATTTTGCCACCTCGAAAAACCTAATAATCAAAAGTACTACGTTTAAACATAAAGATATACATAAATATACTTGGACGTCTCCGGATTCGCAAACCCGTAATCAAATTGATCACGTCTTGGTTCAACGTAGGTGGCAAAATAGCGTAATTAATATTCGATCATATCGTGGGGCCGAATGCGGGTCGGATCATGAACTAGTAATCGCGAAAATTCGCCAGAGACTTATAATACATAGGAAAAATGAGGCTGGTTCTAATTATGATAATTATAATTTGGAGAAGTTAAAAATTCCAACGGTTAGAAAACAATTCGAACTGGAAGTCAAAAATAGGTTTGAGGCGTTGGAATCGTCTGACGAGGATATCGAAGACATTGATAAGTTGTGGGAAGGTATCAGGGATAGTATTAAAGAGGTCGGTAACTCGTGTCTTGGAAAAAGGGAAAATAAAAATAAACCTTGGTTCGATGATGAATGTATTAACATGTGCGACAAAAGAAAAGCTGCTAAATTAGAAGCGTTAAATATTCCTAACGAAATCAATCTTGCTAACTTTCGAGCATCAAGAAAAGAAACAACTAAACTGCTAAAATTTAAAAAGCGAGAATATCTCAAAAATAAAATAATAGCGCTCGAAAGTAACAAAATCGAGAATAACGTTAAGGCCATGTACGAAGGCATAAACAGAATTCGTAAACGGTCGGGCCCGGTTACAACTGGAATTAGGGATGAAAATAACAATATCTTGGCCGATCCGGTAGACATCTTAAGACGATTCAAGGATTATTTCGATAGTATTTTAAATACGGAAAATAATAATCTATCTTCCTCTTCGGAATACCAGAGTGCTGAACCGTTAGTAGTAGAACCGAGTAAAGAGGAGGTTGAAATAGCCATTGGAAAATTAAAATCTCATAAAGCAGCGGGAACAGATAATATCCCTAGCGAACTAATCAAGGCATGCGGGGAAGCTGGGATATCAAAAATATTTCTTTTGGTTAAGAAGATCTGGGAACAAGAAAAGATACCCGAAGAGTGGAAAGAGTCTATTCTCATTCCGATTCACAAAAAGGGATCAAAAATGGATTGCAATAACTATCGCGGAATCTCACTCCTTCCGGTTTGCTATAAAATATTTACGTTAATCCTAACTAGTCGAATCACTGAATACGCCGAGGAAATTATCGGAGAATATCAATGTGGTTTCAGGCAAAACCGATCAACCGTAGACCAAATATTCTCTCTTCGCCAAATATTAGAGAAAAAATTAGAATATAACGGAATCGTACATCAGCTTTTTATCGATTTCAAAAAGGCATATGACTCTATTAACCGCCAAAAGTTGTATAACATTCTGGTCGAGCAGGGAATACCAAAAAAATTAGTAAACTTAGTAAAAATGTGTATGACCGAAACGTTCAATAAAGTTAGAATCGGTAATTATTTTTCTGAGAAGTTCGAGGTCCGCTCTGGTTTGAAACAAGGAGATTCTCTCTCACCTGTTTTATTTAATTTAGCGCTGGAATATGCCATTAGGGAGGTGACACGTACCGGGAAGGGTTTGAATTTGGGAGGGAATATACCCGTGCTCGGATATGCCGATGATTTGGTATTGCTTGGGGAGGACGTGGAAACCATAGAAATAAACACAAAAACGTTGATGAAAGCCGGACAAGAACTTGGACTGGAAATGAATACGGATAAAACAAAATATATGGTTAGTCGTAGAAGTGGTGAGGATTTCGCTGATATCAATGTAAGGGGGTATACGTTTGAACAGGTAGAGAAATTTAGATATTTAGGGGTGATGGTAACTAGAAAAAACGAAATCGATGAGGAAATTAAGGCTAGATTAAAAGCCGGTAATGCTTGCTACTTTTCAGTCGCGAAATTGCTTAGCTCCCACCTTCTGTCCCAAAACTTAAAAATTAGGATTTACAAAACTATTATTCTTCCAACGGTCGTTTACGGATGCGAAACTTGGCCGCTGACATTGAGGGATGAGCAACGGCTTAGAGTTTTTGAAAATAAAGTACTGCGTAAAATATTTGGACCGAAGAGGGATGAAATAACCGGAGAATTTAGACGCTTACACAACGCCGAACTGAGTGAACTTTACCCAGTAAATATAATTGACGTGATTGCAGCAAGACGAATAAAATGGGCGTGTAAAATTGCAAAACTTGGCTGTGAACGTATTCCGAAAAGATTATTAAGCGCGGTGCCGGATGGGAAATGTCCGAGGGGCAGGCCGAGACGGAGGTGGGAGGATTGCGTTCGGGCGGATCTATCGAAGTTAGGTCTGGAAGACGGTCGATGGATGGAGGTGTGCAGGGAGCGAGTGGTGGTGTCGGCATCGAACCTTCGGGTTCGTTAAGCCTTTATTATTATTATTATTATTATTATTATTAATTAGAAGATAAAAGATTCGACCACGGCCGGGAATCGAACCCAGGTCCTCTGCATCTACGTACACACAACATACAAAGTATATCTTTGACATATGTCAACTAGATCCCGTCTGTCTGGACAATTGTTCAGCCCCCCGGTACTTTGCTACAACATGGTGAGACCTGGTGGGAGGGATCACAGAAGAGAAGGATTCGATCACGATTGGGACGGCACCAAGAGCGCTGCGACGTAGATGCAGAGGACCTGGGTTCGATTCCCGGCCGTGGTCGAATCTTTTATCTTCTAATTAAATAGATTAAAAATTATAATAGCTTATTTTCTTTCATTGAACTTTTTCTTCCAAAAATTGTTTCATGGGCATTCCAGTCCTATGAAGGCCTTGTAGGTCCATTTTCTATATTCCTAGAAGTTCAAGTATACTTTTTTTTTTTTTTTTTTTACGTCCGCTTTATGCTACGAGGGCTAATCGGGACGGGTTATCCATGGGTAACTAACCTCTTCTAATCCATGGCAAGCCGCTGAGTCTGTTCAGTGAGGCCGTCACCGAACAGAATCGAGCGGGCTTGGGCGGGATTCGAACCAACACAGCCCGCGTGGGAGTCGGAGACGCTATCTCCCTGGCCACGCTGCGTCCCTCAAGTATCCTTAAAATACCTCTACGTGGTCATACCTTATGACTTCTGATGCAATCTAATAATTCATTTTATTGTTGTTTATTCAGTTATTTCAAAATTTCCATTAAACATGTATTATTTTTCTGTAAATATAATTTATTCATGTTTTGTAGGAAGAACTGGGCCTGGTGTGTGCTACAGACTGTATAGTGAAGCAGATTTTAATGCAATGGCAGATTATACGACCCCGGAAATTCAGCGAGTGCCCTTGGACTCTCTTCTGTTACAGATGTTGTCCCTTGGTCTTCCTGATGCACGAAAATTTCCTTTTCTTGAGCCTCCACCTGCTGAAAATATAGAAAATACTATTTTGGCACTTAAGCAACATGTAATTATTCTGTTTACTTATTGTACATTCAAAATTCTATTTTTATTTTCATGTATCTTAAGTTTTCAAAATATTGCCTGTTTTACTATTTTCCCAGGGAGCTGTAAGTGAAAATGAAAAACTTACTCCGATTGGTTCCCTACTTTCCAGATTGCCTGTTGATATTCCATTAGGGAAAATGTTGATTTGTGGCTCGATGTTTCATCAAATAGAACCTGTTCTATCTCTTGCAGCTGGGATGTCAGTTCAAACCCCCATTGTAGACAAAACAGTGTCACGTGAAGTTGAGGTTAATAATTTTTTTTAATTTAGTTTTTATTATTTTCTACAATTAGATTAAACTAATTTCACTTTTTTCTCAAAAATTTAAACAGATACTGCGAGATGAATTGGAATCGGATCATGGTGATCCGATTGGTTTGTTGAAAATGTATGGAGCATGGCTAGAGGTAAAAGGATCTAGCAGAGGTAGTGATTCTCGGAAATGGTGCAAAGCTCGGAAATTAGAGGAGCAGAGGTTTTATGAAATGTCGAAAATTCGAAAGCAGTTCAAGACCCTTCTGCAAGTATTTAAAATGTTCCAATTATTCACCACTTAAATTTAAGTTTAAGCATTTTTAAATTATTAATTAATTATTTGAACTATCATTTATGCGATGCCGTTTAGCTTATTGGCATTAATCCAAATCAATTGATGATCTATCCTATGCACCACAATCAAAAATCCTATTATGATTTTCTTCAAAGCAAGCAACCCTAAAATTTGGTTCATCCATGGTCAGCCTTACTATTCTTGTATGCCTGTTCTCCTCAACAGCAAAGATCCCTAGATTTAGTCAGATTTGTGAAACCTGAATGTTTGATATTGTTGAGAAGGATATTGACATGTTGATCCATAAAATTTTAAAGATACGTTGCTCTACTATTGAAATGATAATTAGTAGCACCATGAGGCTGGACGACAACCCTTTCCAGTTTATTGGTGTTTGGACAAACATTAACTTTCATCGTTTCACATTTAGGCATGTAGCCTGTTGTGTAAATAGAAGACTGGTTTATCAAAAATAGTTTTTTTTATTTATTTTTTTTTCTAAGAAAACCAACTTGTACTATCCAGCAATTCAATTATTTAGTTTACTTAATAAGTGTAGGTATGACTTTTTTTTTCAGAGCTTCATATTTTGTGTAATGGAATTCATCTTTTTTTCCTTTGCCCTTTTCAGTTCTTACTAGTCCTCTTTAAAAGTCTGCAGTCTTAGGTTTAAACAATATTACACCAATCTTATTATATATAAATAACTTTTATATATGTACATTAAAAACTTATTCTTATTCTTTATTCTTCAAACTTATGTTCATTTGAGCTATTCGATATTTTGTTAATTTTTTTCGTGTTTTGTAGGAGTGTAACCTAATGAAAGAAAGTGACTCTGGTGAAAAAAGTCGTTCTGAGAGAGCTCTTAGAACTGGTGAAATGCGGGTTTTAAAAAGAATGAGGGCAGAAGCTGAAGAAAAAGAAATATCTCGAAAAAGAAAAATTCTCAGACCATGGGGTGGCACAGAAGAAGATTATGGATCTGACAAAAGAGATATAGATTTCAGAATAATGAATAATCAATCACAGTTAAATGTAAGAAATAAATATTTTTAAACATGTGTAACAATTGGGTTTAAAAATATTATAGTAGCCAAAGGTCACCAAGGGTTCATTGCTGATCCAACCCAATGCTATCTACTTATACTCTCATCCATTGAATGCCTTCCAAACCAAACTAGAAAAAAAAAGTCAAAAAAATGATAAAAAAAATTAGTTGGACATATCATGTCTGAAAATCTTAATTTTGGTAGTCTAAACCAGTATTGAGGGGGTCACGTGTGGTGTTGTGGTTAGCATAGCAACATACAATACTAAAGTCGCAGGTTCGCGTCTCAAAGTGACCCTAGGATTTTTAATGGGAGTAAAAAATCATTGACTCGGCCGTCCCTTGGATAGGATGAAAAATGAAGGTCCCGAGCCTGTACGATGTCAGGTACTCATTAAAGATCCCTATCCCAAGTATACCTGGATAGGCAAAAATTTAGGACTCCTGCTGTAGCATCGTACCAATTAGCCTTAGTGGCATAAAGTGACAAAACAAACAACATAAACCAGTATTGAACCTTTACCACATAATTAAATATCCTGATGAAGCTTACAAGGGGACGTTCTGAGTTGTAACTCACAGATTTAATTGCCGATTTTTGTGTGGGTAGTAGGGACCTATAATAGAGCAAAACTAGAGTTATAGCCGCCCATGAGCATTGGGAGCCGAGAAAAAAAATAAAATATAAAATAAAAAAAAATCTCGTTTTATTTTTTTTCTCAGCTCTCAGTCAAGATAAAGAAATAATTCTTTCATGTAAAGTTGTAGTTTTCTATGCTATTTGAAATAAAAATACTTTCGTTATTCTCAAGAGACGACCCAGCTTCAGGGTGCTCAAAAACTCCAAAAATCCACTGTAACTCAGTGGAAATTTTTTTTCGTTGAAAACTGACCTCAAATATCGATTCAGCGAACCAAAAAACCCTTCTGTGTGAAATTTTATCAAAATCAAAAAATAAAAATTTTTTCCCCCTTTCGAGGACGTTAAAATTTTAAAGTTGAGATTTTGTCAAAAACATCAAACAGTCATAACTTTTGCTGTAATCAACCGATTAAAATAGTAATGGCATCACTAAAATCAGCGTGCATTCTGCTTTCTATCCATCTATATAACATAGCGTTTAGTCCAGATTTTAGTGGACAAAAACTGGCTTGAAAAAAAATTCCGAGGTCAACTATAACTTGAGATATCTCAATAAGGGGACATCCTACGACCTCCGCATTTAGGCTAAACGATGCAGTTTTACAGCTTCTAGGGGCCCTTAAAATTTGGTCTCAATCGGTGGCAAAATCTGTGAGATAGCACGAATTATTTACGTTTTTTAAAAAATTGATAGCCTCTTGCCTCTAAAATTCTACCAAATCTTAGGGGTAAAATTTTTTAATTTTTGATTTCGACCAAATTTGGTTACTACGGGGTTTTCGAGATGAGGAATCTGAAAATTATATCAGTTTTTAGTTTAAAAAATTTCCTCACCTATATTTTTGAAAATGTCTTCCAAAATTTTCGGAGTAAAAAACGCCTAATTTTTTATTTCGGCCGAATTCGCTATTTACATCTTCAGGTCTAAACCTAAAAATAATAACAGGTTTTGGTTGAAAAAAAACCTCTCCTTACTTATATATGCAATGCTGTGTTGACTGACCGGACTTGGAACATCCTGGAAATGCCCGCCAAGCTTCTATTTGGTTCTCCTTACTTATATTTTGTTTCATACCATGCGTTCCGTATTTCGATTCAAATGCTGACGTTGATAATTGGTCTTTGATTAGGGAATGAAGCTTTATGGCATCTTGTATTTTTCTTAATCAAATTTGAACTTGACGATAAAAATAAAAATCCGTGTTGATGTCTTTAGTAAGGCAGATTTACTTCGAAAGGCTAACATTGTAAACAAACAAGGTTGTTTGGGTGAGAATGAGCGTTGACAACACAAAACAATAATCCACCGAACGCACCAAGGTTCAAAGGAGTATCAAAAGTAAACACGAAACACTGCATTAATTTCCGGACAACCCAATATTTTCTCCTCTATCAGTTTTACTATAAACGTTAGATCCCTTAGTACAGCTTTGTTTACTTGAGTCTATTAGTATTTCTGGACATCTAAAGGTTTTTTTTTGCAATTATGGAGTCTATTGTGCTATTCGCTGATCCTCTATTAAAAAAAGACTTTGCAGATGCTATGTTCTTATTTTAAGGTAAGTTTCTTAATATTTGACAATTTCGATTGACCTTCCATAGTTTAATTATAAATCTATTTTTTCCGTCAATAATAATTCAAAAGTTGGCGAATGTTTGACTTGATATTAGTAATACCTTACAATCATTTTGTTTGTTTTAGAAAAATTGAAAAGGCAAGGATTGATTTCTGGTACTGAATGCTCTCGAATTTCCTCCCGGGCGGAATTCATCTGCCAAAGTTTGATAGAGGAGCTGCAAGGAATAGTCGACGAATATAGAATCTTGGAAGATGAAGAGCTATATCTTGATAGTAATGCTGAAGGTGGGTCGGCATTTCAAGAAAGCTCATCCCAGGAGGATGACTATTCGACTCAGAGCTTCTTTGAATCGTATGAGCCCGACGAAAAAAGAGACAGAAAAAACCCCATCCCTTACGAGGTAAAGCTAAAAGTGGTAGCATTAGCTGATCAAAACCCGAATTGGTCACTTAAATCTCTTCAACGACATGGCTCTAAACTGCTGCAGTCAAACACACAGCTGCTGAGATGGAAATCTGATGTAGAGAGCCAGGGCAGTCGGCTAGACAAACTGAAAAAAATTGAAGATAGTGTGTTTCAGATGTTTTGTGAATCAAGATCACAAAATCTGGTGGTCACAGCCCGTGATATTCAATTCTGGGCAATACGCTTATCCCATGAAATGTTTGAAGATAGTTTTAGGTTTTCTGCTTCACCTTCTTGGCTGCGGAGATTCAAACAGAAGCACGCTCTCAGTCACAGAAAGATAACAAACTATGTGCCAAAAGGTAATGTAAAATCGATCGAGCAGATACATAGCGCCGCTGAAACTTTTTCAACACAGGTAAGAAACTTTCTCACGAGCTCGAACTTGAACTACGATATGGCTATAAACACGGATCAAACTGGATGTGAGTACAGACAAGATGTGAAAGGTACCGTCACTTTTCGTGGTGAAAAAAAAGTCCAAGTCTCTATAGGAGACTTGAACAAAGTTACACACAGTTACACAGCGCAATATTCGTTGACCGCGTCTGGACAGCTTTTACCTCAAGTTTTTTTATGTTTGCAGGAACCCAAAGGTTCGTTTGGTCCACGAGTGCAAGAAAAAGTGCACGAAGTTGAAATGCTTTATAAAAATGTGGTAGTAAGTAGCTCCAAATCCGGGAAATTAACCACTGATATATATGTCATTTCTAAAAACCATCATCGTGCCTTACACAAGGGAAAATGAATTTTTGCTTATAATTGATTCGTGGAAGGGACAAACAAACAAATCGATATACGACCAAATATTTCTTGATGGGGACTCAAACTCTACGTGCACCCTAAAAATCATTCCTCCAGGTTGCACTCCTTTGTGTCAACCGTGTGATGTGTATTTTTACCGACAAGTAAAAATTTTTATTAGAAAAATACAAAACGACCCTTCTTTGTTAGGAACTGGACGTCAATTAAGCAGTCGCGAGGATGCCATAAAAATTCATTCCTTGATCCACCACCAACTATCATCATCGGCCTTCGAACCAATGCTGCGGTACGCATGGTTTGCAGCAAGACTGGTCCCATCTACCGAAAAACCAACTTTTAAGAACGTGCAGCAAGTGTGTTTTCCCGCAGAAGTTGTCAAAGAAAAATGCAAATGTACAAAAACTTGTACAATTAAATGTTCTATTTGTAACATATTTTTGTGCTTTACATGTTTTTATGATGATTACCACCCAAAAACCTGCAGAAGTAATTAAACATAACATTTGTATTATATAAATAAAACGTTGAAAAATTATCTATTTCTACTTATTATTTTACTTTTTACACACTAAATTTTAAATAAGGCCATTTAAAAAAAAATATATAGGTAAGGAGAGTTTTATTTCAACCAAAACCTTTTATTATTTTTAGATTTAGACCTGAAGATGTAAATAGCGAATTCGGCCGAAATAAAAAATTAGGCGTTTTTTACTCCGAAAATTTTGGAAGACATTTTCAAAAATATAGGTGAGGAAATTTTTTAAACTAAAAACTGATATAATTTTCAGATTCCTCATCTCAAAAAAACCCGTAGTAACCAAATTTGGTCGAAATCAGAAATTAAAAAATTTTACCCCTAAGATTTGGTCGAATTTTAGAGGCAAGAGGCTATCAATTTTTAAAAAAACGTAAATAATTCGTGCTATCTCAAAGATTTTGCCACCGATTGAGACCAAATTTTAAGGGACCCTAGAAGCTGTAAAACTGCATCGTTTAGCCTAAATGCGGAGGTCGTAGGATGTCCCCTTATTGAGATATCTCAAGTTATAGTTGACCTCGGAATTTTTTTTTCAAGCCAGTTTTTGTCTGGCTATATATATAATATATTAATATACAGATTTTGTCCGCTAAAATCTGGACTAAACGCTATGTTATATAGATGGATAGAAAGCAGAATGCACGTTGATTTTAGTGATGCCATTACTATTTTAATCGGTTGATTACAGCAAAAGTTATGACTGTTTGATGTTTTTGACAAAATCTCAACTTTAAAATTTTAACGTCCTCGAAAGGGGGAAAAAATTTTTATTTTTTGATTTTGATAAAATTTCACACAGAAGGGTTTTTTGGTTCGCTGAATCGATATTTGAGGTCAGTTTTCAACGAAAAAAAATTCCCACTGAGTTACAGTGGATTTCGTCATTTTTTTGGAGTTTTTGAGCACCCTGAAGCTGGGTCGTCTCTTGAGAATAACGAAAGTATTTTTATTTCAAATAGCATAGAAAACTACAACTTTACATGAAAGAATTATTTCTTTATCTTGACTGAGAGCTGAGAAAAAAAATAAAACGAGATTTTTTTTTATTTTATATTTTATTTTTTTTCTCGGCTCCCAATGCTCATGGGCGGCTATAACTCTAGTTTTGCTCTATTATAGGTCCCTACTACCCACACAAAAATCGGCAATTAAATCTGTGAGTTACAACTCAGGACGTCCCCTTGTTAGTACTTTTCTAGACTCAGAAATTGAACCATTTTCATGTTTAGAAGTCATTGGGAGAATGTTCTAATTAAAATAAGAGTCATATTTGGGTTAAATTGATTTTGTGTGTTATGTTAAGTATTTCTTTGTTAATTTATTAAGATGATGGGGATACCAAACCAACCTTTGATTTTTACATGTAAGAAATAAAACAGGACGCCTGATATCATGTCACAGTTGGCTTTTTTCATGATTTCAGTGTAAGATTCATGTATGATATTGTAGATCGAGAGTTTTTCGAGTATTAAAAGATAAAATTAATATATTAAATAAGTTTATTACAACTGTAGAGTAACTACCTGTATGCCACCAATGGCTGATAATTAACAAGAATGTACATACGCAACATTTTTTTATAACAGCAACAAACTTCCATTTGTTGAGCTTTCCATTCATCAAAATGAATAACAGTAATGCGCTATACACATTACTTAATGTCCAAATTGGAGAGAATAAGAGAAATACAGAAGGATTTATTAGTTACTTGTGGTTAATTTAATAAAAAGGGTAGAACTTATGAACAGTGGCTCACGCACTGCTGAGTAACGCCTCATCTCCACTGAAAAGGACTGATCCACTGAAAACTGAGATCTAATAAAGCTAATCAGGGTTTTTAACTGATAATGACAAGATGGGAATTTGATAATATCCTAGTCACATAACCCTCTAACAGGCCACTCTTCGGAAGTAGTACCATAAAAATTTATATATACAAATTGTTTTAATTTTTTTTTCTGCAGTTATATTTTGTGTTATTATTATTTGGATGTAGGATTAATGAAATTTATCTTACTTTAGGAACTAATCGAGAGGTCTAAAGTTGTCAGCTACAGGGACTTGACCCTGCTTAAGGTTATCCTCTGCTCTGGCTTATACCCACAAGTCGCTATCCCAGACATATTTAATCAGGCCAAGGTCAGTATTTAAAAAAATTAGTATTGCTTTTATGGGACTATTTCATTTATTTGTTTTGTTTAAAGGCATAAAATTCTTAGGTCAGAGAATATTTTTTTATTTTAAATTAATCCTTAGTTCTAGACGGGTAGATCTACCTTAGAACCAGTCACACTTTCAAACTTTATCTGATTTACTTCAAAAACTTTTCTGTTGTTACTTTTGATATTTTATAGGGTGTGAGTGAACAGCTCTTTCATACAAAAGAGAAGGGATATGTCTTTTTACATCCTTTATCATATTTTGGCCGACATTCAGAAGTTTTACAGATATCAGAAGCAGATTTAGCTGGCGGAAGTATGAAGCAAGCTCTTACTTCAAAACATCAAGTTCTCTTTTACATGTAAGTTGATTTATATAAACGTTTTTGTGCTTATTATCATTTAAATTAGGTTAGCTATATATGAGTCTATAAAGAGGGCTATAGTCCAAATTTTAAAATTTCGCAAAAAAAAATAATCCTAAAAAGCTTGCCATTGAAAACACAAAGTTATTTTTGAAAATATTTGTTATAGCATTCCAACAAGGATTATTGAAAAAAAAAATTAAGTTATCTCTCCATGCAGGCACATCATACATTAGTAAATATTAAGATAGGCTATGTTATATGATTATCAGAATGCTATAATATGATTCACTCTGCTCGACAAACACGGTTCAAATCCTAAAAGTAAATTAGTGGGGTTTCATAAGTTAAAGATTTGCATAAATTTGCTGTATCCACTATACCATGGAATAAATCAGGAAGTTGTTTTACAGCTCTGACCACATCTTTTTCTGGAAAATTGTTAACCAGAATCAGGCATCTCTATAATTATCTGCTCCTTTGCCATTCATCATGGGATTGATTTATATATTTACATTCTTATAATATATAAATAATGATAATTTACTATCACACAATGTTGATTTCTTATTGTAGAACTTTCGAAGAGCGGTTTGGCCTATTTGATGCCATTTTTTGTGGCCCCGATCTCAACTAAAGACATGTCGGGAGTTTATTAAGTCGAAAGCTGGGATTAAAAAAAGCTAACAGGGCCCCTTTTACATGAAAAGGATAAGATGGGAGTTCGCTAATATCACAGCCACGTAATCTGTTGAAATTGGCCGCTGGGAAGCCAGTCTTGGAAGTTTTACTTCATTATTAATATTATAATTGCTAAGACATTTTTCTAATTTTATAGGTCATTATTAGAAACTAATCGACCTTATCTAGTGAATTCTGTTCGTATGCCTGCAGCTCAAACACTGTTATTGTTTTCTCATAAATTGCATACAAATGCTGATTTTTCAAGGCAAGTAAAAAATAATTTCAGTTTTCCTCTTTGTTATATTGTTTTCCTCTTCTAATCATAGCATCATAAAATTGTAGGATTATTTGTGATTCTTGGATCGAATTAAGTTTTCCTGAAGGCATGATATCTGAAAAGCTGTTATTAAAAGTAATCAAACTCCGTTCACAGTGGGAAGAATTACTTCAGATACGCCTTCAAGGTATGTAAACGATTTTTATTTGTTTTATTAATGATACATGTCTTTCCATCACACTTCTCAGATTTCACGGTTGATACTTAAAACCTTTTTTTTCCAAAATAATCCGTATGAGTTCCACAATTAAGGGATCTCATGCTGATGCACGCTATAATTGTATTTCTCCTCCTACCTTATTCCCTAATGTTGATTTTTAGATCTGTACATGATATATTTACCCATTAAAAGACTTGATAACTATTATTATGCAATGTAAAGCATATAAAGAAAGGGTTGGCACTTTATATAAACATATTGAAATTATCAAATCTAAAAGACTTTTCCTTTCCAGATAGTGAATTTTAATTTCTTTTCTTTATTAATAGTGCCATTAAAAACCTACATTAAGATCACGTCCTTGAGATTGAGCCTCCCTGATTTTTAACAGCAATAGTTATGTAATTAATGAATAAATATTAAATTTTAATTTAGAATCAGATGGCGAGAAGTTGGAACGTGAACTATCAGATGGTTTGCTGTCGCTGATGAGAAGCGAAGTGGCTTACAGGATGAAAAGATTACTACCTGCCGATACTAATACCTTATACCTTGGACCAGGAGGGACTATAAGCTCTGGATCTAATCCTTTTGGCCCTGATCCTCTGAAGCCAGATCCAGAAGTGGGTGGAGTAATTCTAAACTCTTATCTCACTTATGACTGGTAGGTATTGCAATTTTATAAAAATAAATAAATTTTAATTGAATACTATTCTAAATAAGATTTATCAATCTTAGTAGTAGTATACCACTATAATTTTTTTTCTCTCAGATTTTTTCTAGCAGTACACTCTCGCCAAAGCGCTTCTCAATATCACCTCGAGACTATTGTTGGAGTGCTGGTGGGCTGAGGGGTGTAGATATGAGACAATGGAGAGCGCTCTACAGCCCTTAACATGAGTGTTCTGCTGGCATCTAACAAGCCTATTCCGTTGCTATCATAGGATATTAACAACCGTCCAACACAGTTCTTGTCAGGAAACCAAACTTTATTTTGTCCTCCTCTTCCTCGCCATTTAGGCTTAATGGAGTTTTCCCGGGCCTAGGGGTTAGGGTGGGAGAATAATGCCGAGTATTATCAGGTCATCCCATAAGTAATGACAGTTTTTAATATTCTGTTTGTTTATGTTTAAATTACTAATCCCTCCTTTTCAATTATTTTTGTTTTGATAATAGGTAAGGTACCAAAATTGGGAAAGTGGTTCCCTTACAAATTAAGCCTTGGTAATTTGCAAGAGCAGGTGAACACTTGCTTTTTCTCTCCTCTCCCGTTTAAATCAAGAACCTTTTCTGAACAGGATAGTAACTGGAGACGAAAAGTGGGTTTTCAATCGGAATCTTAGACGGTCGCGGCAGTGGTTAGGACCTAGAGAAACACTGAGGACAGAAGCGAGAGAAGGACTTCATCCGAAAAAAGTAATGATATCTGTATGGTGGGATATGGAAGGAATCCTCCATCATGAATTCCTTGATCTTAACCCAACTATCACTAAAGATCTGTACTGTGATCAACTGGACCGATTGAAGCAATTGAGGAGAAACGTCGATCACTTATCAATAGATGCGGAATTTTATTCCATTATGACAATGCAAGGCCCCATGTTGCAAAACAAACATAGCAAAAATTAAAGGACTTTGGATGGGAAATTATTCCTCGCCCACTGTATTCCCCAGACTTGGCATCTGCGGATTATTACCTTTTCCGCAGTCTCCAAAACTCATTAAGCGGCAAGAACATGAAGTCAGTCGATAAGGTGAAAAACGAGGTGTTAGCTTTCTTTAATTAAAAACCAAAAGATTTTTTCAGAACAGGCATTCAAAATTTGGTTTCAAAATGGCAAACTGTTATACAACGAGATGGTAAATACATTTTAGATTGAATGTGTTTCATTGATTTTATCCTATACCTTATAGCACGCCATTAAAACCGACATTACTTATGGGATGACCTGATATTAAATGTCCCCTGGCTCCGAACTTGCTATATTCTGGTTATCAATTATACATTATCAGAGGGAACAGGTATTTGCTAACTCGGCCATCTGGCCCCCTAGTCAAACTATTTCCACTCCAGAATGCCAAATTATTTCAGCATATGTATTGTATAACCCTATTGGATTATTTATATTGTATCCTGTGCTCATCTTCACCTGTCTGCCAATGAGTTCCCAATAGTGATTTCTCTTTGGTTCTTCTCCACATCTTTAGAGATCTTAAAACTCATCAATGAATTCAGATTTAAAACTTAGTAGTTCTGAATTAGATGCACCTTCACCTATCATTAAATGTGGATTTTCCTAACAGAAACGAATAATTTCTTTTTTGATATTTAATGAGCTAGTACCTATGATATCCCGTTAATTGTGCTTTATTCCTTGTTCCCAGTGATCTTCATACTGTTTATGTCAACTTTATGTTAATTGATTTTTAAATATGTTTCAGTTTGGTTGATGATGTTGCTTTTAAGATGTGGTCATGTCCTCATTGTGACTTGTCTGCTCCTATTTCTCCACTCGAGAGGCAACGTCATTTGTCTGAACTACATTCTGAGAAAGTTCCAGGTACATGTATATACTTATATATATATATATATACATTATTTCCCTATTACAAATTTTAATATTTTGTTCAAGAAACAAGTAATTGGTTCTTTCATTCTAAAAAAGATCAGTGGTCTTTCAAATATCTTTTTCAAGATTAAAATAATATGTTATACATTTTTGGTAACTTAAATACATTAAAGACATTATAATACTGCTTCACTTGAATATATATTTTATCAGGGGAAATTATTTTGTGCCTCCTCTTCTTGAATATTCTTATTTCCAATGTTTATTAACACTCCAGTACTCACACTCTTTTGTGACTCTAATACTCGCATCGGATAATTTTTTACCTTATTTTAAAATTTTATTTTTTTTATAAAACTGCGATTATTTTCTTTTAAATGGGATAAAGGAATGGTTATAATGATTCATATTAATGCTTTAATACAATTTAACGATTTTAAATGAAATGAAAACATTTCACTTAAAATTGTTTAAGAACTGATATCTTAATCACTTTTTTAAAATCTAATTGCTATCTTTTTTTTCAAAGTTAACTTTTAATCCCCTTCTGATCATCCCTGTCACACTTGATATAGTATTTACAGAATACTTTATTGTGGTCTCTACAGACATAATTTTTACATTTTTCGCAGTTATAACATGATTTTTAGTTATTGGTCACTCTGCATATCCTTCACCTTCCAGAACTTGCAGTTGTTGCCTCTTTAACCCTTTAACTGTGGAGATAGCGGGTCAAAGAGGTGGTCCGCCATTACAGTTTAGTAGGCACACCAAATGGTCCCGCTGTGCGGATTACTTTTATGGTATTCAAGTGCTCGCATCTTATATCTTTTGTGAGCTTATTTAATCCTACACAAATTTCTTTATCCTCACTCTTCGATCCGAATTGTGGACCTGTACTGGTGGAGTTAAAAACTTTTTAAAAATTAAAAAGCTTCCTCATCACTAGCACCCACTAAGAGCTCCAAAAGCTCTTCCTCTCTATATATATTTTTTTTAACTATCACAACTATTTCAAAACAAAAGTTTATGCCACAGTAGTTGCAAATAAACTAAAATTAGACAAAGGGTAAATAGGAAGGTATAGAAAGGTTTGACATCGGGCAAAATGTTATGTTATTTACAGAAAGCTGAAAAGCAACTGTGCATCAAGGCAATATAGTAAGGAAAAGAACAATCAAATGCCCTCTAGCGGTAGGGGGAAATATAATTTCCAAACGTCAAAAGAAAGCACTAGTTACCTGCCTCATATATTAGTCTAGTACAGTGAAGCAGAAAAACAGGGTGGCTCATATACGAGCCATCAGCAACAGCGGACCAACGCACAGCTGGCTCATATTCGAGCAATAAGCAGTTAAAGGGTTAAGAGGAATTTCTTCTTTTGTTATTTTTTTCAGGAAAATTATTATTTTTGGTTTTTACATCCCTTGGAACAAGTTTGTCTACGGGCGTTGATGACCATAGCTGTTTTTCGCCCCTAAACAACATTAAACAAACAAACAAGTTTGTGTAATAAGTTGCCTTAAGCAATAAAATGATAAACTTAATAAAAATAAACCGTGACTTTTATTCAATTCAGCCAAAGTTTATTTGCATTATAGATCTCTTGACTGCTGAATCCACTAATTTTGAAAATATAAAAAATACATTAATGCACCAAATACATTAGACATTTTATCGAAATCCAAAAGATTTTTTATCAACAGTATCTTATAAATTTGTCAGGATCATATTTTTTATCTTCCTTGGGTTTATTAAGTCACTGTTGTGAATATTCTGGATTCATATTTCATTCTGGGATTGGCACAAATAGTAATCACTTAAAAAAAAACAGGCGCAATTAACTCGCTAGGGGTGATTAATCACCCCAGAGAATATTACTTTACAATTATAATATTGGGTGTAAAGAGATTTTTTTCATCTTGGTTAGTGATGTAAAACTATCAAAAACATTGTTTTAAAGGATAGTTTGATAGGCTATACCTTAAAGCACCCATGTGCATATAATTCATTGAAATGAAATATAAAAAAAATGTAATAGTGTAATTTTATTTTACGTTTCTAACAAAAAATACTCTATAAAAAAAAGTACTAACTTGATGGCATAGAAACAAAGTCACAGTTTTTGTAACAAAATTTTTTCGACCTCTATAAATCAACTACCTGAGGACTTTTTTTTTGCATATGCAAGTTCCAAGATATTTCTAGACAAATGTCACAACAACGTTCTTTTTTCTTCAAAAACTCCGACACATTCGAGGATTGCGTTCTGAATGTTGTCATGTCAAATCAAATACATACTTTGAAAACTGAGAATCCTGGTTGCATGGTTACTTGAAGAAGGTTGGTATTCCTTTCCTCTAAATACAGTTTCTTTGATCTTTCGATAAAGTTTTTATTCTTTTTAGTTACGACAAAGCTTGAAATTGACAAAAATTATTTCAAGCTATAACGGAATCCATCCTCTGTTCCAAATGTTTATCTTATTCCCTTATAAAAAAGGAAAGAAAAAAGTGCAAATGGAAATGTGCATTATAGCTCCTATCATTCTAAATGAAAAATTCAACTATTCTCCCCCCCCCCCCTCCACCGATCATAACCTCAGACTATCGATAGTTTAACATCACTAATCTAGGCATGGTCCAGAGATCCTTTAAGGAAGGTACTGGGTACTGGCATCAATAGCTTTGTCAGTTTGGGCCAACTCATGAAATTTGAGAGGTAATTAGGACAGGCTCACTTTTTTTTTTCTATATGTGAGGAATGTTGAATTTTGAAATACTGAATTGAATGATAAGAAATAGATACAAAGATGGGATCATTGTAAATATTATAAAAACAAAAATCCATAACAGCTCAGGATCAGCCAAGGTGTTAAAAGTTTTAGCATTAATGTTGTGAGAATAATTTGAACAGCTCCTCTTTGTAAAATTAAGGGGTTATTAGTCAATTAATTAATATTAGTTGTTAAGTAGATCAAATTATGTTAGTTGAATATCATTAACTAAGCATTGTCAGAAAGAGAATATAGTTAGACCAAATGGTTCAGCAACAGTCACTATTTCATCTTTGCTTATTAACAGGGTAGTTCTAAACAGACTAGCTTTTCTGAAAATGTTATGTGGATGATAAAACAAAATTTCAAGTAATGTGCTAGTTTGGGGCTCAGAAAAATATTGGTTTCTTTTGTTTCATTGCACATTATTAATTTAACAATTTAAAGGTTTAGCAAAGCTTGATTTAATGGAGTAAAAAGCAGTTCTCATGATTCTTAAGGGCTGCCTTATATATTAATTTTGAATTCACTTCCAGATATTGCCGGAGTGAACTAAGTGTCGAGCCATTTTAATAAATTAAAAAAAAAATTACCTACTATTATATTTTTAAAAATTCCAGTACTTTGTATGTGAATAGTATAAAAGGCAAAGTAAAATATGTTACAGTTTAAAAGTGTAGCTAGTTAACCTATTTAGCAAAACGTAAATTTTAACTTCAGGTTTCCCAAATTATAGTTTGTAGCTTAGTTCACTTTGGATTTACACTGACCATATGTGCGAATCCTTTTTATTAATTTAATTTTATAATTTTTCAATAATGTGTTTACTTCTTTGTTTAGATGAAGAAGAGAAAACTGATGTTAACCCAAGGAAAAGTAATAGTATAAAATATGACTGTCCCGAATGTAAAAAAAGTCTGTTTTTAACGCCTACAGAAATTCTTAAACACAAAAAGTCACACATTTCATCTTAAATAATGTACTAAATATTTTTTCTGCATTCAAAATAAAAATCAAATGTACATTTGTATAATTTTACATGTAACCTTTTTTTTTATTTTATATTGATGTAGATAATGCTTACATAATTCAGCAAAATATTTTTTTTAATTATTAGGAGAGTTAATTAAATTGTTTTATTTGTTAATAATAAAAATTATTATCTTTTTAAATCTTCTGAATTTTTATATTTTAGTTCCTTCAAAATTTTAATCAATAGTTGGGAATGTAAGGAGTATAATTAGTTCTATAGGCTGGCAACATCGGCAAGTTGATAATTCCCTGAACAGTGCCATACAGGCATACTACGAACAGCCATTAAATATTATTTAGATATGGCTGTCGTGGACCTATACTGGCATTTGCTCTTACTTACTATTGGTAGAAGCAGCATAAGAAACAAGCTGAAAGGTCTTGAAGCTTACTTCAAACAACTCACAAGCTTCACTAGCCAAAACACACAAAATGAGTTTTTAAGTTTGAGTCTTATTTATAATAGCCGAACAGTGCCTAAGAAAGGTTGTTCGATGCAAAGTAAATCTACCTGCGGGGGAGCCCTTCCCAACCTCACTTCCGATTTCCCAGAAGGGTTGTTTTCTAACATGCCAGATTATACTCACATTTTATTTATTATTGAAAAACAATAATAAACTTGCTGGGAAAATAATTTTAAAATTGAGTCTGATAATAACTAGATTCACTGAGAGGGTAGTTCTCCAATCATTTGCTTAAAGGCAAAAATTGCCTTCAGAATGATTAAAAATCAAATGCATAATTCACCATGCTGCTGATAAGTCGTCAACTGCTCAAATATCACTAAGAGTTATGAATTTCTTTAATAGCATCCTTTCTTCATTAAAGCATTGGTAAATCAAAATTAAATAATTATTACAGAATAAATAAAAAACAATGGGAAACATATTATTAATATTTGAATACTCTCTAAATAGAAAATGTTATGAATGCTACTTAAATGCTATAATTAAATGAAATTTAGGACCAGATATGAATTACACAGTTTAATTCTTCATTATGAATTATAGATAATTATTTAGAAGGAATATTTGCTTCTATTCAGTTCTAAATGGCAATAAAATGAAATCCAAAAATTCCAGTAAAAAAAAAATAATAAATAAAAAATCACAAAATATAATAAGACATTGTTATTCAACAAATAAGTAATAAATAACCAATAACAGATAATTTACAAAACAATTTAAAAAAAACATTTGAAAATGACTTTATATTTACAAGCATAAATTTAATTAATCTAATTCAGGTCCACATATAATAACATTAATGGGAAAGTCTCGTAACTAATTACTTTCATTCAATATGAATGACAGATACGTAAAAAGCATCAATCTCCAGTTATTGCAATCACCAATTTAACATTCCATAAGTTTATGAAGAAACAATATTTTCCAAAATTTGAACCAAAACCTGTAGTCAAAACCGGCTCCAAGACAAGAGTTCTTTTCAAAGACAAATTGTTTTCAACTTGTCATTAATGTGAAATGCTTTCAGCTTTAAACCTAATGTCACACAGTTACCCGTTTGGAATCTCCAGTTATCCAATCGAGAACCTGAATTAAAAAAGAACAAAATTAGTTTTTTACTTTGTTTTTAGATAATTACATTATTATGGTACAAAAGGCTGCTACCATAAATATTTTATGATTGAATATGCTCTTCATCTCAATCTATTTTTTTATGTTATAAAATATTTATGATAAAGGAAACATTACTGTGTTAAACACCTGTATAGATGAATTAATTTGATCTGGCATACGTTAAACTTACTAACACTTTTTCTTTTTTAAAGAAATATTTTGATTCATAATGATAATCCAGAACCCAAGAGCCTTCTATTTATGTCTATTTTTTTATCTTCCTTACCTTAGATGTGTATATTCTTGTTTTAAATGGCTTTCAGAGAATGTCATGTTTTTTTTATAAAGGTGTGTTCTTTTTAATGTAAAAATTTGATTAATTATTGTAATTCCATTTTTATTTCTTAAATAAATTTCAAACTAATATTGAAGTAAGTAAAAGAATGGTTAGAAATTCTTGTATAATCAAAATACTGTTAAATAATTTATATAGCTTATTTTGGTTGGTTTTCCACTAAGCTCGGGGTGGTGATTCTTCTTTTGAATATTGTTTCCTGTTTAGTATATAAACAAAGAAGTTGTACTTCTGTTGAGCCTTCTATAAATACTACCTCATAAAGATCCACTATTGTCACCTATAAAATTATCCAACACATGACCATGTCCATTTTAAATACTCCATTTTTTTTTTTTTTTAATCTTAACTCAAGATACCTTGAATTAAAAAAAAAAAAGAAAACTCATCTGTAAACATCAAGGAACAAAACAATCCTCTTTCTAAATTGCATGTTCCTCAATAAACCCATCAATTCCAAATGATTAAGTTTTTGTTCTATGACGATGTACTATACAGGAACAGTAATAATACAAGTATTCATTCTGTAGAGAGGGTATTTACTGCTTAACAATGCCCTTCCTAGAGATATTCCTATAAACCTATTTAGGTTTATATTATTATTGATTTTACATGTATTTATATTCCGATTCTATTATATAACATACAATTTTCTTCTTACTTTGTCTCTTTTTTCATTCGATTTTAAATTTTTATTCTCATTAATCATATATTATCAAATCACTTCTGTTATCGAGAAGAAATGCAGAGGTCGGGAGCAAATGCAAAGAATCACTTACATTTGTTACAATTATTCAGGTTTGCAATTCTTGACTATTATTGCATTGTAAAACATTTATTCATAGTTACTATATATATCTATATATATATATATATATATATATATATATATATATATATATATATATATTTTTTTTTTTTTTTTTTTTTGCAATTACTTGAAACATTTCAAATCTAGCAATATTACACACAGGATAATTATTAATGAAACATGCAGTTTCACCAAAACAATTACTTTTCTTCTTCATTATTTCTTTTTATATAAGTATGTATGAATTGAAAAATTGTGATATTATTCGCAAGCAACATAAAATTGCTAAAATATAATGCCTTAGTTTTACAAATTTTATGATAAAACTGCCATTATTTACATGATAAAAGTGGTACCAATTTTTCAATTAATGTAAATAAGTTTCTACTCAACTGAACAGTGACACAGCAATCAAACTTGTTTTTCTTGATTTTTAACTTTTTAATAATCAGTGAAGCATGGGATCACTGTTATATAGTTTTTTAAACTGTATTTTAGCATACAAGTTAGGCAGTGTATAAGATGACTAGATAGAGGAGCAGCGATCCAAGTGACGGAAACAAACAGGCTGCTTAAATAGGAACCTGCATAGTGGGGAGGCAAGCAATGAGACGACAGTGTCCTATTTAAGCAACATGTTTCTTTTTATCGTTTTTATTTTTACTATGCGGTCAGCCTAAAGTGATTTCAAATAAACCAAAGCACATTTACAATTTTTCAATGACTTTAGTAGCGTACTATTATGTTGTGGCTTTAACATTTTGTTTGTGTCTTTGTTTCTAAAACTGATTAGTGAAACTACTTTCATACAGTGTAAAATTGATTTACCATTTAGGAAATTTTTAATGATAGCTATTGAAATGAAACGAAATATGTTGCTACCTAACTTTTTTTTTTCTCAGCACTATGCACCGCGACCTCTTGGGTCTATTGTGCGCAATGCTTGCTAACTTAGTTTAAAAGGAACCAAATAAGCATTTAAATTTTAAAAAAAATTGAAATTAAAATGTACAATAATTTACTTAAGGGAAAGAAGTAAAATAAGCTTTTCTATTATTATTTCATTTTTTTTTTTTTTCACACAATTTTCTTATGAATCCAATCTGCTACTTACACCTCTGATTCCAGGTAGTCTCAGTATTGTACCAAGGATTGGTATCCTTCTTAAAAAATCAACTGCAACTGGGAAAAATCCACTATAAAATAAAAAAAAATTGGTTAAAACAACATTGTAAAGTATATTCTCATAACATAAATATAATTTATAAAACTGAGGCAAATTAGCAATTATTTCACATAGGGGTTAATGATTTTTGCAAGATGGTAAGGGAGGGCCCCGGTGTGGCTGTGCGGTAAAGCGCCGTACTCCCATGCCGGAGCTGCGGGTTCGAGTCCCGCCCTGGGTGGTGCTTTTCTTTCGTAGGAGAAGTATCACCCAGTGCCATGGGTGTTAGTGTGGGCAGTACAGGGCTTCAGTAGAAGCCTTAAAGTCCCCAAAAAAAAAAAAAAAAAAAAAAGATGGTAAGGGGACTGATGAAAAGTAGTACTCCAACTTTATCCATATTCATTATTTTAGACATGAATATAATTTACTTGATCGCTCATAAACCAGAGTAGTTGGTTCAATATTCTTTTCAAAATAAAAGTTTGGTGTAAAAAAAGAGATTTTCCAATGTTACTTCTCGGCATGACCTATTCCGGGAGGTTATGTTACTGTGATTTAAGGGTACTCTCTTAAAAAAAGGCTTTGATTAGCTTTTATTAGCTTACCAGCTTTTAACTCCCGCTCACTCTCCAGAGATAAATAAACCCCCAAACAGGTTCTTTTCAGGGCAGATCAGGACCAAAACGGAGCCATGTTGGCTTTGCCCAGAATTAACATAGCAAAAATAATATAAAATAGCAATTCTCATGCAACATTAAATCTTGGGTACCCGTTTCGCTTTGTTACTTCTGGGCTAAGAAAACCGCACCATTTAGTGTGGCCCCATCCTCCACTAAAAAGTACCCATTAGGGTTTTTATCTTCCTATTGAGTGAGCATAGCAAGGAATCAAAAGCTGATGGGATACAATAAAGCTTATCAAGGTCACTTTAACTGAAAATGATGCGATAAGAGTTCCCTTACATCACGGTAACATTACCACCTGAAGTAGGCCACACTCAGGACTAACTAAGGGAAAGCTTTACAAAAACTTCTCTTCTTTCTATATTACAACTCACCTAAACAGAAGAACAAATCCATAGGTCTCTATGATCATTCCAGTCACTGGCCATCCAAGAAGCACAACTCCTATACCCCCGAGAAACGCCATAGTCGCCTTAAATTTATGCCTTTGAAAGAAAAATCTGAACGTCCTTTCTAGTCCTATTACACATGCTAGACCACAGATGAACAGAATCTACATAATTAAAGAACATTATAAACAAACATTTAATATGACACAAGTAACATAAAGAATTTAATTTGAAGACACACATTTCCTATGGCAAGTAAACCCTTATCAAATAATAGCAGCACACCCAAAAAAAGGAAACAAATTCCAAAGGCAGCTAGGCCAACACCGATTTCTGCAAAAACCAAAAATGTTAAATGGTATCAAGAACAGAAATTCAGTTAAGTTACAACATTTAATGGAGGTACACAACTTCATATTATTACTTTGTGTATCAGATATTTCAAACATTTCAGAAACAGCATAAACCACTGTTTACTTTCAATCAAATCAAGGAAACCTGTCGGTAGGTAACCGTAGGGGATTGATACTGTCACTTTATTTTTTCATTCCATTAAACTATGAGCCATCAACAAGCTAAGCAAGAGAAACGAACAATTCATTTAAAAATTGCTTGTTAATAAAACATGATGATAATGCAACATCATTTAACGTGACGTGTACAAAAGTAAACTTGTTAGCAACTGGTGAACTGTATAATAATGCCCCTCTGGTATCGATTGAATAAAATAATAATATATCGATAGAATATAATATTTCACAAAATAAAAATTAACAGTCCTTGGATGTTAATAAATTAAATAACTCACCATTTATCATCACTCCCTAAAGTGTACTAAATACTATTTAATCATTTTTATAAGCTGCTAAAATCATCATATTAAATCTTTAAATTATTTATTTTTTATTTTTCTTTGTTCTAATATCTCGTTGTAACTGTTTCCTTCTAGTTTAAAAACATACCGTCGCTGGATCTGAACCAAGGGTTCAGGACCTGAAAACAAGAGCGGATCCAGCCGGTTGTAAAGAGGGGGGCTGCAGCCCCTCCCTTTGGAAAATTTTTCGCCATTTAAAGATAGAATTTTACTTTCCTTTAAGTAAGGAAGCAAGTTAAAGAACAAATAATGTGCAGAACAAGTAGAATTTTAGTTGTGGGAAAGGAACATAAAGGTAAAAAAGCTGATTAGCAGATCCAAATGAAGGGCTCCGGGGCTGCAGCCCCCCCCCCCCCTTTCCGATCGGCTGGATCCGCCCATGGGATCTGCGAATCAGCTCTTTTACCTTTATGTTCCTTTCCCACAACTAACAATTCTGTATGCTATTTGTGTTTTACTTTACTTTATTACTTTTATTAAAGTTAAATTCTGTCTTTCAATGCCTAAATTTCTACCATAAATGAGCTATGTACGACTTGATCCTTCCTGGTTCTATTTCGATTCTCAGATACGGGTTCTGATTGATTAGTTCTTCTTAATCTTAAATATGTAATAGTTTTCGCAGCGAGAAGTTCAAGTAGATGCCGTGCTTAATGAAATACTGTTTCGTATACATTGGTCACCAGAAGCAATTCAATCCCTATATTCTGTACTGTCAGTGAGAGAGGATCAGATTTGAAACGCATACCCTAAATTACTTTTTCGTAAATAGTATTACTCCTGGATGACCACTAGACTACAAAGTCCATTTAGGTCTTACTCAACCCTATTTTTTCATGATGACCTTTCAACCAAGCCTTATTACAAGATTAAGAGACCATCTCACGTGGACATTCCTTTTCATCTTACATGTTCAGTGTTACAACGCTCCCTCTTCTCAGGATTGCCTTGGTGGCAGTAAATCTCTTAGTTTTCATCATTGATGAAGTCTTAGTTCATTGATCATTGATGAATCGTTCAGAGACTGAGTGCAACTCAACCATTGTTTGAGGCAACCTACAACTACCAAATCTACAATTGAGCTACAGTAGTGAACTTCATTCACAAAAATAACAAAAGATTAGATTCCAAAAATAACGCTTTTTTGCATATATCAAACAAACAACTTCACTTTTGTAAGGGCTAAAAGGAGACCTTCAATGTCTTGCTTATTAAAGAGGAAACCAACAGGATTACATTATTTGGATAGTTGTATGTTTGAGACTTCTCTATAGCGAAAATCTAATGTCAAGAAATTTTTAGCTTTTTAAGCCTAGTAAGTTCTCTTTTTAGAAAATTGTTTAAAACTAGGGGTTTATTCTCTGTGTATGAGTCAATATTGTTTACAAGTATGACAGCATCTAAACCTGGGGCAAAACCACCCTTCAGCCAGTCCTCTGATACTGATGATAATCCATTAAATACATTTGAAAACAAAAGTTCAGTCAGGGGAAAGACAACATATGAGTGTGAAACCGGTGGGGGGGATCGTGACCACCTCAATTTTTTGCTAAATCCTCCCTGGCCTAGAGTGGAGTCCACTTCTTTAGAGCCCCCTCTATTGTTTACCCAAGGGATTTAGAATCTTCCAGCTGACTGAGTTATAAACTTAGTAAACAGACTTCATTTGGATCAATATTGGCTTTAAGGCCTCTCCAGTAGTTTTTTTTTTTTTAATGTGATTTGAACAAATACAAGGTATCTATATTATCAGATAAATATTTATTTAATTGTGATGAAGGTTAGTTGATATAATGTTTGAGGTGGAGGATAGCTAGATTCATAGGTAAGTCTGTTTAATCTTAACATTTCAGTAGAGACAAAAGGTGGGCCACCAAATGCTTGATTCAAGGATGGAGCAACCCACTAGTGGGTCACTTGACTGATCACATAGAAATGGATGTAATTATTTAAAAAAAAATTAATTCTAAGGTACCTTTGTTATGATTTATAATGTATTTTCTCGACAAATTGTTGACCAGGATATCATTACTGCTAAACCTTTACTTTAATATTGAATAAAGATAAAAAAATTGAAGTTCTGATCATCTGCACCCTGTGGATGGATTTGTTCTGCTAATTTGAAGTACACAAATAAAACCTAGTAAGTTTCAGTAGAAGGGGTAAATCCATGCATAAAGACTAAGAATATTTCCTTCCATTAATTACTTCTCATGTTTAATGAGAATCATCAACCTCAGTGATTTTCTGGATTATTCTTTATAACTCAAGAGGAAAGAATGCTAAATATTTTATACAAAATGAAATATATATATTTTAAGAATTTATTACTTTTTTATGGATTATTAGCAAGCTATTACAGAGGTGATTTGTTATTTGGGTGTGCAGTATTAAAATTATGGCCTAAAACCTAGGAAGGCCTAGTTTTTAAGTCGGCCAAATTCCAAATCCAAAAAAAATCTGAACCATCTATTTCAACACTGTCTCTAAAGGTATATATGCTGGATCTCTGCTGCTAATTAGAAAGGTTGCATTACCTTTTTATATGTTTAACCAAATGATTTTTGTTTTTATTTATTCCAATTTGAGAAAATATAAAGTAAGCAATAAGCTGTGGTGACCCATCAGAGTTGAGAAGTATCAAAACTCAAGAGCTTGAGCTTGGGATTCACATTCACTTAGTAAAACCTTTCTGGCCATTGAGCCCAATGCCAGTTCAAACACTTGGCTTCATTAGTCTCCAGGAGATACCAAAACATTTGATAGAGCCATATTAGACTTAGGTCTCAATATATTATTTAGAGGAATAAAATCCTTCATGCCAATTCCCTTTGTTAAGTGATGCATTATGTGTACACATTTTTCTGAACTCACAAAAATTTAAATCTAAACATGGTGAATAATAGAGGTTAGACAGCATTAGGACTAATAGTAGAGTGAAGAAATTAAAACAATTTTTTTTTTTTTTTTTAACCGAGCAGTGCCTCACAATCCCAAATGACATGTAAAACAAACTCAAAAGAACAAAAAATGAGAGTGAAAAATAAATTAAATTTGGAATGTGAGGCGACCCTGCTCAGTTATTTTTATTTATTTTTTTAGCTCAGATAACAATGCATATATACATGTATGATAACGATGAAAATTTTAGGAATTTATTTTCCTAAGAAAACAAAAATAAATTAAAAAAAAAAAAACAGATAGGAAATATGATTTTAAATATACATACATATATTTTTTACTTTATTGAAATTTATACTTTTTTTTTGTGAACGAGTTTCTTTTGAATCATTTTATAATCTAATGAACTAAACAATGTCTATACGGGTTCCATTTTTGGGCCGCAGGACCTCTTGGAATGCTAGACTGGTGGTTACTGAAGATTTTCGGTGATTGAAATTTAATGCATTCATTGTAACTTAAAAAATGATGCCCTTGATTTCATCGTATAATACAAGTACAAGAGCTCCACCAGTACCCCTGAGGACATTGGAGAAAGCACCCTTGAAGAAGGCACTGGGACCTTCTGTCTTGGCAATGACTCCCCAGCAGTGGAGGGTGTTCTTGTAGACGATATCAGCTTTAGCACGACCAGACTGCATCATCATACGCCTCCTGACGGTATCGAAGGGATAGGAAATAATACCGGCACATGTTGTTACAACCTGTAGACAACAAAACAGCATATGAATTATTTCTTTTAAAATATAATTTCTAATTTAATATAAAAAAAAGAAAAACATAATGATTAACTTAAGTTATATTAAGTACATGCAGTGAAATAAATTTAACGTGAAAACGCTAAGAATAAAATAAAAAAACGATTCACACTAACTACTATGTACTTTCAATCATCTTTATCCACTTCAAACAACCAAAAATAAGTTAATACGAAAAGAATTTGCTTTCCAGAATAAAGAAAATGTGGATAACACTGACCATGTTGTAGAGGATTGGAGGTGTTAGAAATAAAAAAGAATCATTGCTTTTTGTTCCATGGACTGACATAAGCATGGAGGCTAACATGACTTAAAAATATATCTGAGTCACTCACTTTCTTATTAAACAATTTTCACTATATATACAACTAAACTAATAAGATCAACCAACATGAGAGAGCTTTCCAATAAAATTAATGACTAAAACAAAAATCATAAGTCAAACTATCAAGAAAAATGATGAGAAAATGTTAAGAGAACTGGATATATAGAAATAAAACTATTAGAACTATCAGTAACAAAAGATTCAGATAAGCCTCAGGTTTAGTAGTTCACTAGAAAGAGGATAAGACAATTTGTTGCCTAGGCTGGAATGTATGTAGTATGAATGTATGGTATGGAGTCTGGAACAGACGTTCTAGAGGTGCTTTTACAATGTGTGATCTGAGGTTTTTAATCTAATAAGTTAGAGCGAAAGTCTGAACAGCCTCCAGTTCCAAGCCAGTCTTAGTAATGAATCGTGTTAAGGTACATAGGTGCAGTCAGATATCATTGTTCGCTCGACTTCACACATCTGTTCAATGGTAAGATTCACACAATGTAAAGGCACCTTTCAGCTATTGACTTCCATTAGCTTAAAAGGCATAATTAAAATCCCTGAGGGGTCTTTTTCCGTTGAAAGGCTACACTTTATGACATTAAATAGTCCACAACCAAAGCCCAATTCTGAAGTACAACAGAAGTAAAAATGGAAAACTACATATATTTATAAAAGTAACAAAATCATTGTTTCCACCACATAAAATAAAGAAAACAACAGACTAAATAACAGGAGGGTTATCATTGCAGGACATGTTTGTTCACGAAAAATGGATCATGGGATATCAACATTTTTGTTTTTAACTATTAAATCAAAGGCTGAGGAATTCGCACCATGCCCACAATATGCAAGAACAAAAGAATACACAATTCAAAGCAAAGCACTATGCAATAGTAAAAAACATTATTTTTTTTTAATTTATATTTAAGGGATAAACGAGGTTCAATTTAATACCGGCAATGAACAATGGTGGATGAATGTTTTGAAAATTTTGAAAATAGAAGTTTATAATACATGTTTTCTGTTATTGGTGTTAAAATTTTATACCAAGACATTTAATAAGACATCAAAGTTCAATAATGGGATGAATAAATCTGAGTCAGTTTTTAAATATCATTAAACATTATCAATAATTAAATAACATTAAAATTATTTTACCTGAGCAATAGCCCATGAAATTAAGAATCCGGCATTCTTGGGGTCAGGCAACATTCCCTTGGCAGTGTCGAAGCAACCAAAGTATGAGGCCCTGTAGATGATGATACCCTGTACTGAGACACCGAATCCTCTGTACAAACCAACAAGACCGTCCTTCTTGAAAACCTTGGAGATACAGTCACCAAGACCGTTGAATTCTCTTTCTTTTCCAGCTTTGCCGACATCAGCAGCTAACCTGTAATAGGGATTTATTATATTAATTTGATAAGTTAATAAATTAATTTAATTCAAAGCAAAAACTCATGTCAGGATTTCCTATTCACCATTCGTGTAAATAGTGAACTTTATCAATATGTTTCTACTCATAAGATTCTGATATATAGTATGTTGACTCGGAAGAAAGGAGGATTGATTAAAATGGAATTGTTGCTTTTATCATAACTTGAAGTTAAGACCCATAAATTATCAGACATATAATTCGACTAACAATAATTTGAGTTCATTAATGGAATACAATGTAATTAAAAAAAATATATAGATACAGATAGATCAGGAGTATTACAATTAGAGGTACTTATTTCATTTATAAAGGTTAATATCAAAATAATATGGTGTACCAAAAAGTATGTTAATACTTTTAAAAATAGTACACAAGCAGAAAGTTATTGGTTTGTTGACCAACCATCACTGGAATATTTTAAAATATTCCACTTCAGGGGCCAATACTACAAACTTAAAAATTAATTTAATTATTTTCAAATAATTGGAAATTCAACTGAATCCAATATTAAATACTTGAAACCTAAATTTCAGACAGGATCTAATCTATACCACTAATGCGATAATTAATAATTTTTTAAGTTTCAAAAAAAGGAATTGAGAGCTCATCACTTATGTTAATTAGTTACTAAATAACAATTAAGTGGACATATAAAACAGTTTTTTTATTATATGATATTATCAAGCGGATGATATGGAAATATAAATTGTTGTAATACATCAGTAGCTCAGTTACTAAGTAATAATCTATTTTGTTTTGAAATTTATAAAACAGAAATTAATGAATTACCTTGTTCTGGCAAAGTCAAGAGGATATACAAAGCACAAGGAAGTGGCTCCAGCAGCACCACCAGAGGCGAGGTTACCGGCGAAATGCCTCCAAAATTGAGTTTTTGGGTCAACACCACCAAGGAAAACCTGCTTATATTTGTCCTTGAAAGCGAAGTTCAGAGCTTGAGTTGGGAAATAACGGATGACATTGGCGAAATTACCTCTCCAGAATGCAAGAACACCTTGTTCACGTGGGATACGGACAAAACAATCTATCATACCTGAAAAAGATAAAATAAAAGTTAGCAAAAAATTGTGGCAACATAGATATTAACTAAAAATGAAAACTTTAAATCGATAACCTAAAATTTGATGTTAAGTTATTTCTAATATACTTACAAGGGTCAGATTTATTTCACTACTTAATATCTTTTCTCTCTGTCTTCTTATGAACAAAGCAAAATAATTATTTTAAAAAAAGTGGGATGAGTTATGTGACATACCTCGAACTGTAAACCATTTTTATAGGAGCCTATTTTAGCCAGAACACTTGACTGCTAGCACCTAGTTTGAGTGCAATCTTAAACATTATTTAGCACAACCATTAATGATTGTTGCATTTAGCTTATTCAGAGGGTAGACAGCAAGGTTATCTACATTAATTTTCCAGGTCTAACTTGTTTTTCTTTAATTTTAACAGTTAGCCTGTTATATCTGTCCAGTTTTTAAATGACAATAAAATTAAATCAGCAATATTTCCACTTAAATGCTGCTAATCAAAGAAGTATTAACCCCACATTATAAGTTGTCAGGTCCTCTGATGTTGCACGGCCCTTATACTCTTAGCAAATAATAATTAACATATAATAACACAAATCGGCATTGTTTTAAATTGTGGAACATATATATTGCTCTATAATATAAAAATGTATAGAAACAACTGGACTTTCTCTAAAAGAAGGCCTTAAGACTAATGTGCTTCTAGAATGTTAAACAATTATTAATTGAATAGAAGTAGGAGGAAATTGAGTGAAAATTTTCAAGTCGAAGTGGGTCCTCATGGAGGCCATTTTTCAATTAAAGGTCTTAGTTTAAGATTTTCTTACAGATATTATCTAGGTCAACTTAATATCCCAATCCTGGGGTTTATAGAAATTATTCTACTGAATAAATTTTAGTTAAGAGAAAATATATTATTTATTAAATATAATTTACATTACATGGTTTATTTAGTGGTCAAGAGTGGGTTCTCAGAAGAGGTTTATTTAATGCCATGGGCATCACCTTGACCACCACCAACACCCATATATTCCTTCATCTAATTATTTTGGTATTTATCTGATGAGAGTAAAAGTACAGGAATATGTGAGACATAATCAAGCAGAAAAAATTCAGGAAAAAGCTTAAAATGTTACCACAAAAATTTCTTTAATGCTATAACCTTCTTGTAACACTAATTAGCAGTATTTAAAAGATAATTTCTGCACCAAAACCATTCTAAAACTTTGATCATTTAATTTGATCATTCTTCAACCTGAGTTACTTTATTGATATCAACCATAAGACCAAGTATAGATATCAACCATAAGAATAATATATATCATATTCAGTAAAATAAGGTACATTAATTACATCTTAGTAGTTCAGGAACATTTATAAATATATAAAATTATACAAAACAATAAAGTTTATTATTACCAATACGAAATTAAATAATTAATTAGGCTTTAAAAAATAATAACACTTTTAAGCATTTATATATCTTTACTTAGATTTTCATTGTTTTAACAGCATAGGAAAATATTTTGGGAACTATGTGCGTGATAATTAGAATATAACAATCATTATGTTGGAAAAGCTTAAAAATGGCGAAGCAAACCAGTATTTCCTAACAAAACTGATGTCCCATGAAAAGCCTACTAAAAAAACAGTGAGTTTTATTTTAACTTAGTATGAACTAGAAAATAATGAAACTGTGGTCGGATTAGATAAGTACATGAAATAATCAACTTATTATTATCTGACATTCAGATATTTAAGTGGACATCAGATTTAATATTGTGGAAGTAGCCAATAAGACTTGAGAAAACTCATGTAATATTTAGTTATTTCTGTCATTTGGATAGAAGCCAGGAGTACACTTGACATCAATTATATCATAATGACCTTGTAACCCATTACTGGGTAGCTTCTTATTTGAAACAATGACTTAGTTTAGAAGATCCAACCCCAAAAATTTTTGAAGTCGAGAAAAAATTACCAATTCAATTATTAGTAATTTTCATGTAAAAATCATATAAATTTGAGATAATTAAATTGTTAAAAGTCAAAATAATATCGAAAATAATTTTGTTTTCGCATTAATTAAAATTTATTGTGTATAGTTAATTTAGTACATATATAACACCTAAATTCAAGGTGAGCCTTAGATAGATGTTAAGAAACTATAGGACCTTGCCAACTATCCTTGCAACCACGTGCAAGGACTTATGGGAGCCGGTAACCTAGAAAGTAAGGTATAGACTCGAAATCATTAATGCATTTAATTAGGTAATATTTTAATGTACATCGCCAATAAACTAAAAAGGTTTCTATTAATAAAATTGAAATAACTATTATGTTCAGGGAACGTCACGAGTTACGCAAGAAAAGTCGGCCATATTAGCAACCTTGCCGAATTACAGAAAATATAGTTCTCACTGCGCAAGCGCAACCACGAATTGTAGTGAAAAGGCGTGGTATTACTTACTTAATTTAATGAAAAAGAAAAAAGCTATGATAACTCAAAACTAAAGGCGAATACAGATGATAAAAAAATTCAATATTGAAAGTTGCTATATCTTAATCACGGTAGATTTCAATGCAGAAAAGGGGTCATACTCGATTTCTAAATATTAAAAACTAAAATAGTTAGTAAAAGTGGATAAGACTTACCTTTGTATCTCTGCTCAGGGGCGATTTGCTTGGAGATATGCTGGACTTGAAGAAGTAACTTGACTCGTTCGATGGGTGCTACGGCTGTCTTGGAGATGGCCGCAGATACACCTCCGGCAACAAAATCCTTCATAAAGGATACGGGATCGGTGATTGCTGGCTGCATGTTGGTCTAGTTGGTTGAACTGAGTGAAGTGAACGAGTCAAGAGATCCAAGCACACCCAAGGTTCAGGCCGGAAAGGTTTAAGGGATTGAGTGGGGGAATCGATACAGCCTGTCTGCACCCCCACCACTCAGGCCCACCACCACACTGGGAAATTAAATTTTTCTCATTCCGAAATACTATTAAAAAATCAAACATAAAAAAGTTACAAAGGAATAGTAAAGTAAAATTCAGAAATGTATATAATTTTCTGTTGCAAATCAGGGAGCAATTTAAATTTGTGCAACAATTTATCAGAAAACGAGCACTGGATTGGAACTTAATAAAATACAATAATAAACTTAATAAAATATAATAATTACATAAATTAGTTAACCATTGAACTAATGTATATCATATTTGTAAAATACACATATAAACATAAAAATTCATAGTTGGACAAACTAAAATTAAGCAGTTTTGATATCCCCACCCCTTGAACCGCACCTTTTTAATTCGTTTTAAGATCAATTACGTAAAAGAACTTCAAAATCTGTTAATTAGATTTAACTTTAGTTGTAATTTTGCCTAATGATTGTCATAGCTTAAAATAAATCCAATGTGAATTTAATAGCATTCTGATATTAACTTTTTTGGAAGGACATTTCAGTATTACAATTATTATTATATTACATTACAAGCTCTATTCGTATACTATTTATGTTATCATACTTAATTATTAAATAAAAACATACATCAAAGCTAGAAAATCACTATACTGCACTTTTCACCATTGCTGATTCCAATTCAAGTATTGCCCAAGTAAAATACTAATTAAAAAATATAAGTATGGCACCTTTGCTTTTTCGTTTTTTTAGTATATATCTATTTGAAAAAAGGCACTGACCTAATCTGTTAGATAGCCATTGAGCACGACGGGCGAGCAGGGTAGCCGGGCTTTAGTACCAACCACAATATAAGCGGAAAGATCCACTGCATTCTGCAGACACAGATTCACGACGACCAAATTATCACCTAGCAAAATTAAAAACTCATATTCCCTGATTTCTCACTTACACTCTAATGTCTCATAAAGGTTTTCGGTAAATGACTCTCTATATGGTTTCGTAAACCGCGATTCAATAATATAAACCATAGAAGAGGTCAGGAGGCATCGTCTCGAACACATTAAAAAAAGAAACACATATGTTCAGGGGAAACAAATAAACAAGACAGACGAAAATAGTATACTGGAGGCCAAAAATAGACTTTGCATAGTCTCTAGATTTTAATGGAGTTTTAAGTTGGAAATTAATCAAATAATTTAAGCAAGTTTTTTTTTTTTTTTTTTTTTTTTTTTAATTTTTCCTAGTTTTACAGCTTAAGAAAAATCTATTTAATAAGCTCATAATATGGGGCCTTCGACTCATTTTATCAATAATAATAATCGTTTTAATAATTTCACAAACACTATAACAAATATTAAAGTTTTTGAAACAGAAAATTATTGGAGACAATAAGAATGTATATGTTAATAATACCTCGTGCATTAAATACCAACAAAAGAATTAACTGAAAGCAATGAGCTAAAACATGGGCTCTGCCTAATTATCTCAACAAAAAAAAGAAAGTATATATTTAACCGACTTTTCATAAGTTATCATGGTATGGGTCATTAATATAAAAAAAATTAGGAAACCCACGGAAAATTCTGTATCCAATCAAGACAGATTCATAATGCGAATAGGTATTGCAAATGCAAGACACCTTCAGTTTCTTGACTTCAGACGCTTCAATATGGATCTGATGTATCCTTTCATATATGACGTTCCATCTTTTTCATGAGAGGACGAGAAATAGTGAAGCAGTCTAAAATTGAGCGCTATAATTTTTTTCTATTTTCCATAATAAGACCATCTTATTCAAGACGGATTTATGACGAAGAACGTGTGCTAGGTACGAAGCTATTTTTATTCGGTTTCGATAAAACTATGAGTAATTTCGTCAGTCTTGGAAACATGGGCTTCCGCAGGAGGGGCAGGGGAGGAGAGCTTAGTTATGGAATAATTACATAATAATCTAATAGAATTATCAATAAGTTTGTTAATAAACTAACTACCGATTTATTTTTGTTTACATAATCATGAATGAGTCAGTAGCTCTAAAGATCCAACTGCAAGTAACATATCGAAATGAAGGGATATACCAATCCGTCTGTCTTTTCATTTGATATCTAAATTACTATGGGCACCATATTAACTTTTTCGGATACCAATTGATTCCTTTATGGAACTCTATTCTCATAAAAAAAAAAAAAAAAAAAAAAAAATCCGTAATCCGGTCAAAATTCATCGATAACTGATTATTCAATAAATAGTAGTAGTATTGGGCTAGAATCAAAAGTTTTGCCGATCTCTATCATTACTGTTTTCAAGCCAATTTAATAACGATTAAGGTACAATAATCTAGAACAAAAGTTACAATACCGTAAAGAAAACCTGCTGTTATGAGTTCGCTCATTAAACAGATGCTTTTTAAAATAATTGCATTTTTAAAACAGCGTGAGTAACTTATGATCACAGAAGCATAGTATTGGTCATTGAAGTTTTGTTACCTGTCGTTGAAACAGTCACTTTTGTATTTTAGATTTGCAATGGTGCTGCAGAAGCCATTTAAGAGTGTATCATTCTGGTTTACAGTGGTGACATGGATTTTGTGCTTGAGTATTTTAGTGTTATTCTTTTACTATAAAGTATTTACAAAAGTGCAAATATACGAAAGGCGGTGCATGGAGGAATTCGGAGTATCACATTGTGCACTTATACACATCGCTACACATCCCAAAACTGGTTTGTTCTTAATAGCTTCTGCTGCACCCCTCTTTTTTGTGGTCACTTCAGGACTATTAATGAACTTCATTTTTGTAAGACAAGCAGCTCAACGAAAAATAAACATCGTCTATTCTCTCATCGGGACCATAACTTTTTGTTCTGTAGCATACCTGGCTTTCCAATATTACGAGGACGACATGAAAACACCAGAAATAGTTGGAATGGGCCTACATGCGTTGACTGGCGGATTCTTTTTTGTTAAAGGAAGTTACGAATTTATTATGACTTTCATTAGAAAAGAATAAATTGTGCATGGTTTAAAAATCATTTTAAATTGATTGGACTTTAATTTCAATCTTCTATTCTAGAAGAAATATAATTGTTGGATAGTATCATACGATTCCTTAGTAACCGTGAAATGCTTTGAAGCTCTGAAGATGTCTAGGACCGATTTTGTCAACTTTGATTACTTTATGTATATTTGCATTATTTTTAGATATGAATCGATATTTATTCTCCGTATGAGAATAGACCAAAAGGAAATATCCAATGGACAACACATCAAATCTGATCACCATAAAACATTTAATGAATTCAGTGTTACAAAAGGAAAAATATGAATAAAAAGTATTCGTAGACGATGGGGAGTTGGAAACGCACTGAAATACATTCTTAATCAATGTGAATGTTTGATCAACTACTTAAAAATTTTCTTTTATTATAAATAGATTTTATTTTTTTTTATTTTATAACTTTCCTCTGTTATAGTGCCTTATTTTTTGTGATATGTTATTATGTTTTGGAGCGTAGATGGACCCTGAGAGAACCTGATGATCGTGGAAGCAGGATCCAGTATTGAAACAGATTTCAATAACTGGATCCATTGATCCTTAAGTAAATTTACAAAACGAAAAATATCTATTAAATCAAGTAGATAAACTATTATTACTATAGATATAAAAAAATGAGCAAAACTTTTAGTTATTAAATCAATTTTTTTTAAAAATTAATTATTTTATTTTCCAATGAGAATTTTTGTTGTCATGGTGGGTTACCTCAATATGAAAAGCTGGTTTTGTAAGCTCATCGTGGTTGCAGATTAGAGCTGTTGCAGAAAAATCATATTTTCTGATATCTGTCATAAATCTAACATGGACCATGGAAGAGGAATTGGTGGTTGAACGTGAATGGCGACCCCATTACCTCCAAGAATGATCATGATACAGTAGATATTTACGAAGTAGGAACCCATTTCTTTTCGAGCTTGTGTACTTTTGTTCTAATGGAACATATAAGATTGTTACGGATTTTTTAAAATGTTGTGATACAGGTCCATGACAAAATCACTACTAGCCAACATCCTAACCTTGTTTCATATGTATGTTGAAAACAAAAACATCTGCAAAAACAAATGCTGATAACTTGTGATGTTAATAGCATTTTCTTTATAAATAATTACCTGAAATTTTTAAAAAATACTCTTCCAAAATACTGTTAAGCGGAAAAAGCACAAATAAAACATGCAGTGGAACCCTATTAATAAATTTTGTTAAGATAAATTAAGAATGAGGGGAGAAGAAAAGACCAAGACAATTTTTTTTTAATTTTTACTTTTTCATTTATGTTATTGAAGTACTCCTAGCTAAAAAAAAATAACTTTAAACATTAAAAGTATAAAATTGAATGTTATAAAGTATTAATATAAAAAAATCTTACATGAAATACAAGTAAACAAAAATTATATGTTTTCATATTTTTTTTAATCATCTGCCGCCATTACCGGCCCTTTAAAATCATATGGGAGTGCTCGTAATTTAAATAAAAAAACCGTAAAGTTACCTCGACCATGGTCGGATCCAGCCGGTTGTAAAGGTGGTCTGCAGCCCCTCAGCCGTTCTCCTGGATCTATCAATCAGCTTTTTAACCTTTGTGTTTCTTTCCTACAGGGACATAAAGTTTTTTTTTTCCAACTTCATTTGCATTTTAAAACCTGTACTCACAGGCGCACACACATATTTAGAAAATTCAAATTCGTCGATATTTTTTTATTAAAGAAGGTCTAATACTAAAAAGTATGGCTGAAAAGTTTCAGTCGTATTCAGCATTTATGTAAATATTGTTTAATCAGGGACAGACCTCATAAATAATTTTGCTGTATATTCAGTTGTTAACAGTGACGAGAAGAGAAGGCGTCCATTTGCAACGTCTTTGGAACTGGAATGCAATACAACTATCGTAAGTCTTTTTGAGTTCAATAGGAATATCCAAGGAAAGGTAGTTACGAATATTTTATGTAGTTACTGGACATTGGCTAGTTTAAACTACGGTTAATAGCCTAAAACTTGTATTTCCAATTTATTTTTTATAACAAGGATACCTTAGAATAAAGCATGTCATATTAATGACAGTATATTAAGAACATGAACTTAAGTTTATTTTTAGTTGTCAAAATAACAAAAAATAAAATCATTTTTAATCGATTAAAGCTGTTACTGTGTTCGATAAGCAATATTACCAATGTTTCGAATGATACAGGATATAATACCGTTAAAATAAAGAGTTTTATTCTAATTCATGTGATTCCTATTTAAAATGAATTCGCTTACTAAGTATGTAAAAATATACAGTGTGTTCAGGATAAGTACAGAAAATAAATAAATACTCAAAATTACAAAGGCATGGTCTGTTCCCCTTCTTCTCGATTAATCGCGTGAATTTCCAAATTGTAGATGTTTTTTTCATTGAAAATCACGTGTATAGTTTGAATAAAAGAATATCGAAAGTTTCAGTTTTGAATTTTCTGAAGAGAAGTAAATTTTTATCAATCCTGGTTATCTAGTTTGTAAAAAAAATTATACTAAGTGCCTATTACGATTATATTCCCCGCTTTTTGTGGGCGAAAAAAAATATATATGTATACACATATATACTCGTATTAGTGATAATAGTTTTTATTGCGTTGTCGTTGTATGCGTAGTTTTTATTGTATATATATATATATATATATATTTAATTTTCGGTAATTCCAGATGTGTGTACATATGAGTGTTTCTAATTTCCGAAACTAAACAATTGCCGAATAAAAAGTATGGCTAAAATAAACATTATCGGGAAATTAAAAAAATAAATAATTACGTTCCGATTCAGAAGCGGCCCTATTTTTATCCAACACGCAGGGTCATTTGTTAAAAATAATGATAAGTTGTTTTAAACAAGATCTAATGTTTACTTCGTTTTAATATGATAAACACCTATTATATAATTTATTTTACACCTATTACAATTATACCCATTATACCTATTGTTATTCTTAAGGAACTAGATGTCCCAAAATAAAAAAAAAAAATGCTTTCTTTCTGTCTTTCTGCTTTAATAAAAGAATTCAGATAATCAGATAAAAAAGACCGAGAATGGTGAGCATTATTAAAAGAGGCATAGATTTACATTAAATCTTGGCTAAAAATCTGGTCAGTTATAAATTTTAATATTTTTTTTTAATTTTAGCAATAAATGTTTCATCCTAAAATTTTTTAGTTTTTGAAATTCGAAACCTTCATATGGAGCACATCTCGAAAAGATAAATTTCAGTTTACAATTTGACATTGCAAACAAATTTTTTAGAAATAATTTTTTTTAAAACTGTGCCTTACACCCGCGTTTTAGTTTTTATCCATCTTTCCATGAAACGTGCAGAGCTTAGATGAACACAATACCATTTTAAATATTTTTAATCTTATTCAAAAATTAGTGTTCGTAAGATATTTTCAATAAAAAACAACTGAAAAGTTGAAAAATAAAAAAAAACGGGACGGATCGAAATTAATTGGAACTAGCCCATTTCTTTATAGGGACATTGTGGTAACAAATTTGATGTAGAGTTGCTGGTTTTTTTTTTTTTTTTTTCTGTATCCGGAACACCATATTAATATAACACCTCTGTATACGCAATTTCAGTTATTTATTTATCTATTGATATCTTTTCTGTATTTATTTATTAGGACCAGACTAGACTTTTTTATAGAATGAAACACAGTCGGAGAAAAAATTTAGAATGAAAACGAGAAACTAAAATGTATTTTCTATAAACGTACTTTTCCTTAACAAAAGGAAAAATAATTGAATGGTAAAATTTGTGTCACTTAGTGATGACCTTAACATCCTACTTGACACCAATATGGCGAATAATATTTTCCCATCATTAATGAAGCTAATTGTTGTAATGTCTCAAGCATAATTTGAGTAAAAAGTAATTATATAAATTGTTAGTACTTTCCTATCAAATATGAATTAATACCTCAAAAAATCTATCTATTTAATTAATATTTGATCTAATTATTTTTTTTTTAAATATTTTAATTATCTTAGTCAAGTATAATAAGAAATCGTCGCTGATTCACTATCAATAAGCATAAATTTAATGCAGACAAGTTTATTCATTCAACTATGCAACAACTCATGTATATAGTTTTTGTATTATGTATATTTATATTAAACAAAAATTTAAAAATCTGGCGCTATGCGCGCAACACACAACTTTCACTTACCAATTTACTTTGAATAGAAATTGACGTGGTTTGTTAAATGGCATTCCTCACACTTTTTACTCACAATGTCACGCTTTTTTCCACATTAATTTACTTATTTTTGTTTTTATTTGCTCTCCAAAGTGCACTACATTTTTTAATTATTAAATAAAAGTTTTTATTTGTGTTAATTCGGCAATGCAAGCATAATACTCCATTGCGTCTGATTTTATAATTCTCTAAGTAGTTGTTAAAAATTCATGTAGTTACCATGAAACAAATAATTCTCACTAATTGAACAGAACGTCTTATATCACCACCGACCATTTATAAACAATAGTCTGTCACTAAAGATGCATTGCGAGTGCGTGGGTTCAACATGTTTTATGAGTTGACGGAATATTTTTCTTTTTTTCTCCTGCAGGTGTATGTTTACTTGATTTTTTTTCATATTTCATATTTAGCCATTTCTTATTTTTAGGTTTAACGAGAGACAGATAATTTCTCCATATAATAAAAAACAAAGGTTCTTTATAGGAAAACAAAAAAAGGCCCCTTCACCGTTTAAGCCCCTTCAGAACATTTTAATAATGGCAAAGCTTACCTGATATTAAAGAATACTAGATTCTCACTAAACATGACGAGTTTAATCAAAATCGTTAAAGCTATTTTTGAGAAAATTGAAAAAACGTAAAAATGAGAAATAAAGTTATGAAGTGCCCCCTCCGTTTGATTAATTTTGATGAAATTTTTGCTTCAAAAATACTTTTCATATCGCGAGCATATACATATACCAAATACCCAATTAGGTTTCGTACCGTTAATAGCTTTGAGCTAGTCTGTTCACACACAGACACACAGACCATTTCGCGGGACGTGGTTATTTGGTTACCAAAACGTGTATTTCCGTTCAAAACCGGAAGTCGACATTTTTCACGATCGCAATACTTTCCCTTACTAAATACACCATATATAGGTAAGTGAAAGTAAAAAAAATAGGTGAAAAAAGAAAGAAATACAAATTATATTTTCTAAAGTTTATCGAATGTATTAAATCTGGAAATTGTGAAAAAAAAAAACAACTCCATATTGTTCATTTAAAAGTATCCCATGGAGTCATAGCTTCATTCAAGATTGAAATGTTATAGATGATGAACATTTTTAGTTGTTCTGATAATTTAAAAAAGTAATGTTGGATCATCACTACTGAATTCTATTTTAGCAATATAACAAAATAATGATAATAATAAAATAAATGTTTTTACTTTCACTTACCTATATATGTAATATATAGTAAGTGGAAGTATTGCGATCGTGAAAAATTTCGACTTCCGGTTTTCAACGGAAATACACGTTTTGGGGTCCCCTGAGTCGAAATGACCAAGTCCCGGAAAATGGTCTGTGTGTGTGTGTGTCTGTGTGTGTGTGTGTCTGTGTGTGTGTGTGTGTGTGAACAGACTAGCTCAAGAACTATAAACCGTGCGAACCTGAAATTGGGTATTTAGTGTAGGTACATGCCCGCGATGTGACAGCAAAAATTTCATCAAAATTGCTCAAAGGGAGGGGGTACTTTATTTAATAACTTTTTAGGTTTTTTCGATTTTCTCAAAAACGGCTCTAACGATTTTGATTAAACTGAGTATTTCATCTATTTATATGCCCGAGATATGACTGTAAAAATTTCATCAAAATTGATTAACCGGAGGGGGGACTTTACTTAATAAATTTTGTAACATTTTCAAGTGTTTTTTTTATTTACTCTAAATCGGCTTTAACGATTTTGATCAAACTGGGTATTTGATGTATTTATATGCCCGAGATATGACTGTAAAAATTTCATCAAAATTGATTAACCGGAGGGGGGACTTTACTTAATAAATTTTGTAACATTTTCACGTGTTTTTTTTATTTACTCTAAATCGGCTTTAACGATTTTGATCAAACTGGGTATTTGATGTATTTATATGCCCGAGATATGACTGTAAAAATTTCATCAAAATTGATTAACCGGAGGGGGGACTTTACTTAATAAATTTTGTAACATTTTCACGTGTTTTTTTGATTTTCTCAAAAACGGCTCTAACGATTTTGATTAAACTTAGTATTTGATCTACTTATATGCCCGAGATATGTCTATAAAAATTTCATCAAAATTGATCAACCGCAGGGGGCACTTTACTTAATAAATTTTGTATCATTTTTACGTGCTTTTTTTATTTACTCAAAAACTGCTTTCACGATTGTGACCAAACTGGGTATTTAATGTATGTATATGCCAAATATGTGATAGCCAACATTTCATCAAAATTGATCAACCGAAGGGGGGACTTTACTTAATAAATTTTGTATCATTTTCACGGGGTTTTTTATTTACTCAAAAACGGCTTTAACGATTAATAAAAATAAGATATGAATGTAAAAAAATATGTGATTTTGGGAAATGATATCTAACAAAACACGTCAATTTCTTATCTAAGTAAGTTGGTAAGTGAAAGTTGTGTGTTGCGCGCACGCACCAGATTTTTTTTAAATGTAAAAATGTTGTCTCGGTTTACCGAAAGTAACAGATGCCCTCCTCTGATATAAAGACACTCAAGTGCTCTATGTCACAGTGTTCAAACACAAATGAGTGTTTATTTTGGAAAAAAAAATTAAAGTTTAAGATAGGTCCATCTCCTGCAAGTTGAGCGTTTCACAAAGATAGGTATAGTAATCCAGAACATATTTTGCTTCTTCACATACTCAATATAGTACGTATAATATGCACGTACGCAGAGTTCCCACCTTCTTGCAGTTTGGCAACCTAAAGCTCCGAAATTCCGATCATATACCAAAATTCTATCTGTTCTAATTCTTCAAAGATGATACATTCTATATAATCGGATATAATTTTGAAATATTCCAGTTAGACAATAATTTTCATACTAGCTAAATAGTTTACTTACTTAGAATAAGCAAACGAACCATCTCCTAACAACGAAACCTTTTGCAGGGCGGCATTATTCCTAGTCCTGTCCCTTAACCTAGTTTGCTATCGATTATAAGAAACCCACAATATAGGACATTCAACTTGGCACATCTCTTTATTCAGCGGTCTACTTTTATTATTTCTCATGCCAGTAATACCACTTTCTAATTCTTTGTTAATATAACTTCATTAATTAAAAATTAACAATAGTAAAAAAAAAAAACGTTTTTTTTTTTCAATTATGTCCATGCCCATGTCCATGTCCATTTTTTCATTGAATTTTATTTAACACTACAAATTAATTAAAATCCATGATAAATATTTTTAATTTACTTATTAATGTCAAGTACAAATTAAAAAAAAAAATAGAATAAATAATTGCTCGAAGTTCAGAAAAATTGGCTGTTCAGAACATTAAATACTAAAATGTGGCAAAATATATAGACATGTATAAAAAAAAAAAAGCTCGTTAATTTAGTCTGGAGTTAGTGATAAGAGATAAGGCTATGATGATTCCATTTAATCGAATTTCATCCATTTCTTTCGCTTACTACTATCGATTTGCTACACCAATATTTAAATAACGGCTTGTACGATTTGGCCCTAAGTTGAAGGCATTATAGGGAATAGTGAACAAAGGAAAATAGTGCAAAAATTATACGCATTTCTAATTCAGAGAATTTTATTTGTACAACTTGCAACTTTCTTTCGCCTTATTTACATAAGTATGTAAATAAACAATGGATATTTACTGTGTGAAAAACTAAACAATAACAAAAAACCACTACGGTGTGTACATATAAAGAGAGAAAGAACTTCCCAAGGTTGAAAGCTTAAAACATAACGTAATCGTCCAAGAGGAGAGCATGGATCCATCAAGAACATGCTATCTTTCTTTATATTTCTTTTTCAACATAAACTTCGTATGTTATTCACATGTACTCCGTAACATGTTAAAAAACACTGGTATCTATTCACGTAAATTTAACTTATACGAGGACATATTCATGATTTAAGATGAATAGTGTAAATAAAATCCGTTGTTTTAATTTTTATCTAAATTGATTTTAAAGAAAGACTATTTAACCATCAAATAGCTCCAAAATAATAGACATTTAAGGGAGATTAACGTTTCCTTCCAAAGAGCATCTCCATTTCCTACTGACCCTGCATTTAATTATCAGTTTAGAAACGTCGACAAAACGGGCGCTGACATTGCTCTAAAAGAAACAGAACCTTCTCCTAGGGATTTTTTGTTTTCAGTTACGCTAGGTAAGAAGTAAAGGAAAATAGGAAACCAAATCAAAGACAATTAGAACCTTCAAGTAATTCATTTAATTATTTATCCTCATATTTTCTATGGCCCGAAACCATCACATCACACCTCATAAATGTACAGTATTAAATTCCGTTCCAACTTTCTTTCGTGAAGTAAGTAGGTCATATATTCAATAGTTAATATATTTCATAATTTCTGTTTATTTGAAAATATCTGATTATATTTTTCATACTGTTTACATTTAAATGTTTACAATGTGATCGTAGTAACATATGGCAGACTTAGTTGTTGTTTCTCCCTGGAGGGATTAGTGGTGCTCCGGGCCGGATTTAATCGCACTGTACCGTGCATGTAAAGATTTGTAAAACGAAAAATGTTGGTATTCCTAGTGTAACTTCCGGTCATTTCAATTTATATAAATACTTTTGTTTGATTTTTTTGTGACGGATTTAGTTACCTATTTAGAAAAAATGATCTTTTTAATAAAAATAGGGCAAGGTTGCCCCCCGAGGGCAAAGTCTTCCAGGTTGACGGTAATTAATAAGTATGTGACGGTATTAATTTCATACATAACTTAATTATTTCCAATATATAATTGGTTCCTTAATATAACATTAATACCCATCTATTTATAATCTAAGTATATAGTATCCATCTAAGATCAATAAAAATAAATGCGAAACTAATTCTTTTCTTGAGTAATCCTGAGCTTTTTGAAGCTGAATGACCTTGCAAATATACCTCGAACAACCTTTTCATGGCGCCTGCTACCCGAGGTACTCCAGTACCATTTTCCAGAACCTATAACTATGTACTTCCAAGTATAGTTTTAGGTAGATGTATTATAGGCAGGTCAGGTAGGACACCTGGAATAATCCTTCACGGCTGGCGAGCACTTCCCTCCTTTAACGGTCTTCGGACTGGAGGAGGAGCAACGACCTTGTTCGAGAGAGGTTCTCAACCTTTCCCATTCATATCATCTGTCCTTGTAGGAGCTATCGTCTCTATTCGGCCCTTAATTCGAATACATTGAACGTTATATTTCAATAACATTTCATTCCAAGTGTTTATGTAAATCATATAACCCAAACTGTAGAAAAAACTTTCGTTTTGAAACCGAAAAACTTTTGAAAACCTTAGTTTTCACTGTACCATTTACGAAATTCACAATTAAATCGACAGTAAGTACATATCTTTATTTTCGCAAGTACCTTAGCTAAATTTCCTCATATCTTCACTTTTGCAAGTAGTTTAGCGAAATTTCCTTCTCTTCAGGCCACGACTTTTAAAGTCTGAACGGTATTTGTATAAAAACTGTTTTTCATTACAAAGCGATAAAATTACACCCAATATTGCGTGACTAATTGTTCAATAAGTGATCACGACATATTTAACGCAAATTGTAATAACTACATTTCAAATGGACTCCCGACAATTACAATTATTTACTAAGGAGAAACCATGATTCTTTTCAGCCACTGAATCCATTTTTGGCTGAATTCGACTTAATCACTTTTTCACTGTGATGACAGAAATATTTTAAATTAATCCATCCCTTATTTGCTGTAACTTAATGTACACAAATTATGTATTCTACGGCCCTTTGTTTTTTCACTAGGAAGAACGTATTCATAAAAGAAATAATTCACTGATAGGATTTAGTGACTTTTGCTGAATTTTCACAAAATATTTTAATGTATATTTAAGTTCGTATGTTTCTTTATCTCGAACTAACTATTGCTATCGACTAATTCATGAACGTCTGGTTTTCTCATATCGTATGATATGAAATATATTACGGAAACATTACAAAATCAAAAATATTAACTTACAGAGCTATGAATAATTGTTAATTGATACATTCTACAAATATCGAATTAAATAAAAAAAATTACTTATAATTTTTACTTTACTTTTTAATGAAACTCGTTGTTTAATGAGAGTCAAGTATCCATTAATAACAGGTAAGCTTTATCATTATTAAAATGTTCAGAAGGGGCATGAATGGGAAAGGGGGCTTTTTTGTTTTCCTATAAAGTACCTTTCTTTTTGTTTATATGGATAAATTAACTTTCTCTCGTTTCGCCTAAAAATAAGAAATGGCTAAATATGAAATGTGAAAAAAATCAAGTAAACATATACAGGAGAAAAAAAGAAAAATATTCCGTCAACTCATAAAACACGATGAGCCAACGCACGCGCAATACGCCTTGATTTATAGTTGTTTATAATTAAAGATATTCTGTTTATTTAATAGAAATTGTTTGTTTCATGGTAACTATATGACCATTTAACCAAATACATAGAGAATAATAAAATCAGACGACTTGGAGTGTTATGCTTGCATTGCCGAATTATCACAAGTAAAAACTTTTATTTAATAATAAAAAAAATTATTGTACTTTATTGAGAAAATAAAAACAAAAATAAGTAAATTAATGTGGAAAAAAGTGTGACATTCTGAGTAAAAAGTGTGAGGAATGCCATTTAACAAATCACGTCAATTTCTAATCAAAGTAAATTGGTAAGTGAAAGTTGTGTGTTGCGCGCATCGCGCCAGATTTTTAAATTTTTGTTTAATATAAATATACATAATACAAAAAAATATACATGAGTTGTTGCATAGTTGAATGAATAAACTTGTCTGCATTAAATTTATGCTTATTAATAGTGAATCAGAAAATAAAAACAAAAATAAGTAAATGAATATGGAAAAATGTGTGACTCTGAGAAATGGCGTTTAGTAAAACACGTCAATTTCTAATCAAAGTAAGTTGGTAAGTGAAAGTTGTGTGTTGCGAACAACGCACTAGAGTTTTGTTTTGTTCAGAAGTAATCAATCGTTTGGGACAACTCCAGCGAAAAAATCCAGCTAAGTGACATTCCACTTAGAATTATTTGTCATGTAAGTGTTTCAGTTAATAAAAATCCTTACTTCCTATTTTTAATATTAATAAAAACAAAAAAACTTTATCAAATTGAACCTATTTATTTATCCCAAAACGCTGTCACAACAGAATTTAAGCTATGTAAGATCTCTTGAGTTATTTCTCTATTGGATCATTAATTCACTGTTTATTTGGTTTTTATGAAGGTTTTTACGTGTCTCCATGTTATCTTTGGGTTTCCGATTGCCTTGAAGAACGCATTCCCACCTAATCGATAAGATTTCTTTTGGTGTCATTATTCCATTCTAGAGCTAATTGAGTTCTTGCTCTAGGACTCTACATCTATTTCTTATTCTACTTTGAAATTGAGAAAACGTACCCATACGGAAAGTCAATAACTATTTTTTTGTCTACAGCGTTGAGAATTTCCACTAATTTTCAACCATCCTGAAAAACATCTGAGTCCAAGCATATTTGACTTGTCAAATAAATGCGAAGGCATACCACTACTACCTTAGCATGATTTTTAGGGATGGCGTTGGTTGGCGCCGAGAAACACATCTGTATTAGGATTTGGCACAAATTCGGAGTAGCGTTAGAGATTCGTGTACAAATCTATAATGTCCCATTATAAATTTTATCGCATTTCATCTAATTCCTTTGTTTAAGCAGATGCAAATGTATTTAACTTGTAACATTTTTAAAAAGTGCCCTATCTGGAGAATCGTATTCCAAAATTATTTCAATACGATATCAATATAAAACAATTATCCACCTCGAAACATAGGTAACCGTGCACACGAAAGAATTGTAAAGAAACTTGGCATAATTTTTTTTTGTTTTTTATCGCATGAGGGTGCTAAAAAATAAGAGATAAAAGTTTAACTGTTTATGTGTACACTAAACGAAGGACAAATTCTGAAAAGTAATAAAACTATTCACTATCGAGATAAGAACGTCTCATTGCTTTGAAAAAGTTGTAACCCCGCACTCGAGTCAAGCGTAACAAAATACGTTTTAAAAGCGGCGATTAATGAGTCCTTTTTTTTTATTGATGAGAAGGAAGAATTTTCCCTGAACGCTTAGTGAAGGGGAAAGACATGAAAATTTTAGAGGATGAATTATTTTTAAAACGGTGCGTAGATTTGAGGCTGGCAAAGCGTGTAGTGGAAAATAGACGGACCTCCCGGGCGGCCTTGGGGACTATTTGGGTCTAACACCGAACTAGATCAAGGTTCGACGACGGACACTCTCCGTCAGTGTGGCAACCTGCATTGCTTATGTAATTACCTAACACCAATGGGATATATTTATAATAAATTCATTAAATAACTGAATATATATAGTAGTGAATAAATAACACGGCCAAAAAGAGTATAAATATATAACATTAAAGTTAATTTTATAGGAACAACAGTACTATAAGTAAATCGGTTGTTTGGAGTTGCTCAACACAGCTATGTTCATTTTTGAAATATGTTGTTTTATACTATATCAACAAAAGTCTGAGACATAACGTTCACCTAATCCAAAGTTATTCACAATTATAATCGACAATAGTCGACCGAGAGAAGAAAAAATCCAAAAATATTGGAATTTTGTTTTCTGGGCTACAGTTAAATTTTGGCACAACTCTTTAACTTTTTACACTTAGCAGAACTCTTGAACATAGCATTAAACAGCGTTTGATTTTATTAAACAATTTTATTATTTTTACGCTCTTATAATGTTTAGTGTACACGAATACAATTTTCATCAACCTCGGTAACTATCAACTATAAAGATTCAGTCTTGAAAAGGAGGTGGTTTTATTCATTTTCATCGGTAAGGTAAAAAATACATTGGTCTATCTATGGAATCTGATTCCATAATATAAAGTTTGGCAGATGAAGAATTCGAAGTTTCGATTTAGGTATTTTTGGGTTTATAAAGTCGACTTTTAATGTTTCTAATTTTAATAATTCCATCACTATCTTTCTGAATTTTGATGTTCCATCAGAATTTTTAATACATACTATAATATTAATTATTAGATGGAAACAACCTTATGACTGCTTCTAGCAATGATATTAACTCCTCAACCCTTCTTAATTCGTTCTTCATATAGTTTATCATTATTTCTCTTTCGTCCCATATTTTATTGTATTCTTTAAATAGTACCAAACCTCTAAGCGAAGAATCCTTTAACATTCTTTGCCGATTATTTCTAGTTAGTGCCAAGAACCTGGCGTCACTAATCACACTGTCAAATCACCGACGCCGCGATTCCCCCCCGTTTTGTCCCTGGAAAAATTCTCTGAACATTTTCCTAGGCGGAACATCCACTATCCTGCTCACCTTGATTTACTGGTCTCTCCTTCTAGGAAAGATGTTTGAGCTTCTCCAGGCCGTTACTAAACTATTACTCTCATTCCCTTGTGTGTTGTTCCTGAGGTAATAGAGAAAGTCCTATTCTAACTTATGTATAATGCTTCAGACGATTTTTTATACTCCAGTTCTCAATGTTTCAGTTGGTTATACGAGTTTATATCACAATCCTTGGATATGCCTAGTTCTGTTTTATTGTCAGTTTCAGTTTCTGCGAACCGTTTGCCACTTTTAAATAGACAAATAAAGCAGATTGATGTTGGACAATTTTTATCGCTTTTATAATAATACAATATTCATGAAAAATAAATAGTTGACTATTTTCTTCCATTATTCCTTTGTAAAAATATACTTATTTATCTAGACTGGAAAACTAAGTTTTTGGAATTAGATTTTTAGTTAATAGCTTTCCATTTATGATCTCCCATTGTTTGTATGCATCGATTTTAATTGTTTAGCTGCTAGAGGTTTTGACTGACATTTAGAATTAAACCATTTTTAATGAAAACTTCTGACTTTACAACATGAAGTTTTGATATAGAATATATTATACCTGACGCCTACTGATTAAAGTATCGGTTTTCAACATCAACATCAACTCAAATTGTAATTACTGAAATCAAACAGTGATGAAAAGCCTCAAATAGTTGTCGACATGTACTTTTCACTGATAACAATACTACGTTATATCTTCGTCTCTTTCAACAAAATCTTATCAGTTCATTGATAACCTTCAAAGTCTGCTAGAAAATATTCCTCGTTAGTAATTTTTTTGTAATATTTAACACCAGTATGTACGTATATTTTTTCTCATGGGGGTACCTTAAAATATCAATGTTCAGCAGAAACATGATTCGGACTATACACTACATGAATGACCATAAAAGAAAGTAAAAAAAAATTGGATGGAATAAAAATCGGATAAAATTAGGATTTGGAAAGAACATTAAAATCTTTCTTCCTTAAACTTTAAGATCACTGATATTTTTATAAATAAATCCTGGCCAATATTAAATCAGACCTTGATTTGCCCAACTCAGTTAAAATTAGTTGCTATAACCAGATAAAATACCTCGTCACATTTATTATAAAAAACAGAATCAGAACAATCAATTTTTGGTAAAAAATAATTCTAATAAGGAAAAATCTGGTGCGTGCGCGCAACACACAACTTTCACTTACCAACTTACTTAGATTAGAAATTGACGTGTTTTGCTAATAATCATTTCCCAAAGTCACACATTTTTCTACATTCATATCTTATTTTTGTTAATCGTTAAAGCCGTTTTTGAGTAAATAAAAAAACCTGTGAAAATGATACAAAATTTATTAAGTAAATTCCCCCCTCCCGTAGATCAATTTTGATGAAATTTTTACAGTCATATCTCGGGCATATAAATACATCAAATACCAAGTTTGATCTAAATCGTTAAAACCGTTTTTGAGTAAATAAAAAAAACATGTGAAAATGGTACAAAATTTATTAAGTAAAGTCCCCCCTCCCGTAGATCAATTTTGATGAAATTTTTACAGTCACATCTCGGGCATATAAATACATCAAATACCAAGTTTGATCAAAATCGTTAAAACCGTTTTTGAGTAAATAAAAAAAACACGTGAAAATGATACAAAATTTATTAAGTAAAGTCCCCCCTCCGTTTAATCAATTTTGATGAAATTTTTACAGTCATATTTCGGGCATATAAATCGATCAAATACTCAGTTTAATCAAAATCGTTAGAGCCGTTTTTGAGAAAATCGAAAAAAACGTAAAATTTATTAAATAAAGTACCCCCTCCCTTTGAGCAATTTTGATGAAATTTTTGCTGTCACATCGCGGGCATATACCTACACTAAATACCCAATTTCAGGTTCCCACGGTTTATAGTTTTTGAGCTAGTCTGTTCACATACACACACACACACACACAGACACACACACAGACCATTTCGCGGGACTTGGTTATTTCGACTCAGGGGGTCCCAAAACGTGTATTTCCGTTGAAAACCGGAAGTCGAAAATTTTCACGATCGCAATACTTCCACTTACTATATATTTCATATATAGGTAAGTGAAAGTAAAAATATATAATAAACAAAAACAAAACATTACAGGTTATTTTTCATTTTTTGCTGTTGTAATAGGTATATTCAGTAATTTTAAAACAGAATTACAATTATCCGTCGCCATCATTACAAAGAGGTTACAGGTGCTTTTAGGTGAAATTTTAGATTAATCTATTACAAATGATACAATTACAATATTATTTGACTGTACGATTCAACCCAAAAAAATCACTATATTCACCTAAGTAGCTTTAAGAGTGTTGAAACACATTCACATAAATTTTTAAATGCTTAATAATCAATCATGGAATTTAAAGGATCTTCATTCGGTTGAGAGAATCGGTCAAAAACAAGCAAGCATATCTTTAAATTTTATTCTATGGACCAGAAAGTTATTCGCATTTCTAAAAAATAAAACTATGAAGATTAGATATTATGAATATTTATAAACAAAAAATTATCATAATTTGAGTGGTTTTATAGTTTCGCAAACTAATTTAACCTATACATTTTCTAAGACCGTATAAATATTTGAACATGGAATCAAAACCTGCACGGGGGAGATATGAGATATCCTGTTGCTCAGATTTCATAATTGACGCAATTCATTTCAAAGAGATCTTGCTCAAGGGTTACGATTATTGTTTGATCTTTTGAAGAATTACTTCACAGTTAGCTGATAAGTAAATAATTCAGATAAATAATTATTTTATATCTATAACATAAAAAATAGCTTGGCAGGTACAAATCCAAATATGGCGTTAAATTGCTCCAAATTTTATCAGAGCGATATCATGGTCCGACTGGGTCCGAAATTATAATGCATGACTCAACATCCCTTGATTTGCCTCCAGATTAGGAAAGCAGCTTAAGGACAAATAATGAAAGATTTTTGATACTTTGCAAGTTGTACACAATGGTAACATTAAATCCAGAAGTTCAAAGATGGGTTTCCACACTGCAGTATATTAGTAATAAGGAGTGTAAAAATTATATAACTTTTCAACTATACTTTCTTTCTTGCTTCTTGTCATTTCACTAGTTGGAATCATGCAAGTTCCAAAAAGCCTGATCTATACACTGGGCTACAACAAATTGATCTATGGGATCAGGATTGCTCTTGTTTAATTTTGATGGTTTTTTTTATTTTTTTCAGTCGTGGTACCTGAAAATATTATGGGGGATGAATGATGGTATAAAAAAAAAAAAAAAAAATACCTAAAGCGAATACACCCTCACGCAATTCCGCATTGTGTAGCCGTCTAAATTCTCCTGTTGACTCATCTTTCTTCGGCCCGAATATTCTACGCAGCACTTTATTTTCAAACACCATAAGGCGTTTCTCATCCCTTACTGTAAGCGGCCATGTTTCACAACCGTAAAGAACAGTCGGAAGAATTATAGTTTTGTAAATCCTAATTTTTAAATTTCGGGATAAAAGGCGTGACCCAAGTAATTTTGCAACCGAGAAATAACAAGCATTTCCCGCCTTTAATCTAGCCTTAATTTCCTCTTCGATTTCGTTTGTTCTAGTAACAGTAGATCCTAAATATCTAAATTTCTCAACGGCTTCGAATATTTCCTCTTCAACTTCAATATCGCCAAAATTGTCACCGTTTCTACAACTAACCATATATTTTGTTTTTTCCGTATTTATTTCTAGCCCTACTTCTTTTCCGGCTTCCATCAATGCTTTTGTATTTAGTTCTATCGTTTCCACGTCGTCGCCAAGCAAAACCAAATCATCAGCGTAACCGAGTACGGATATATTTCCCCCCAGATTCAAACCCTTTCCGGTATTTATCACCTCCCTAATGACATATTCTAGAGCTAAATTAAATAACACAGGGGATAGCGAATCCCCCTGTTTCAAACAGGTTTTTCCCCTTCAATTTTTAAATTAAGGATACCCTTATATTATAGAGTCTGGGCTTGCCCACAGACGAACTGTGACAGGATATTAAAGATATCCTGTCTTGCCAGATTCGAACTCGGAACCTTGAGCACATCAACTAAATTCTTACTCAATTCTGTTTAATAGGTGCTTTACACTTTACGAACCTCACACCTCGCTGTGTGATCCTCACTTGTGAACCTCGAACTTCTCAGAAAAATAACGACCGATTCTTATTTTATTGAACGTTTCGGTCATACACATTTTAACTAAGTTTACTAACTTCTTCGGTATTCCTAGTTCAGTCAGGATGTTATACAGTTTATTGCGGTCTATTGAATCATAAGCCTTTTTAAAGTCGACATACAGTTTATGAACAATACCATTGTATTCTAATTTTTTCTCTAATATTTGGTCTACGGTAGATCGGTTCCGTCTGAAACCACATTGATAATCTCCGATAATTTCCTCGGCGTATTCTGTTATTCGGCTAGTCAGTATTGACGTAAATACTTTATAGCAGACCGGAAGTAGTGAGATCCCACGGTAGTTATTAGTGTCTGTCCGCGACCCCTTCTTGTGAATCGGTATAAGTATAGACTCTTTCCATTCTTCGGGTACTTTCTCATACTCCCAGACCTTTTTAATCAAAAGATGTATTTTTGAAATCCCAGCTTCCCCACATGATTTGATTAGTTCGCTAGGAATATTATCCGTCCCCGCTGCTTTATAGGATTTTAATTTTCCGATAGCTATTTCGACTTCCCCTATCCTCGGTTCTTCTAATAACGGTTCAGCACTTTGAAATTCCAAAAGTGGTGATAGACGGGTATTTTCTGGATTCAAAATACTATCAAAGTGCTCTTTGAACTTCCTTACTATGTCTACCGGATCCGCTATGATGTTATTATTATTATCCCTAATACCAGTCGTAACTGGTCCTAGACGTTTACGTGATAAATTTATGCCTTTATACATATCTCTAACGTTATTTTGGATTCCATTATTTTCTATTTCTATTATTTTGTTTTTTATATATTCTCTTTTTTTATTTTTAAGCAATTTAGTCGTTTCGTTCCTTATGCCTCGAAAGTAGGCACGATTGTCTTCGCTATGATTATTTAAAACTTTGAGTTTAGCGGCTTTTCTTTTCTCTCACGAGTTTAAACATTCTTCATAGAACCATGGTTTATTCTTATTATTTTCCCTTTTGCCCAGACACAAATTACTGACCTCTTTAATATTCCCTAATCCCTTCCCACAATTGATCAATGTCTTCACCATTCTCTGTCGATGGTTCTAATACATCAAATCTATTCTTGAGTTCAATTTCAAACTGTTTTCTAATCGCCGGGATTTTAAGTTTTTCCAGATTAAAATATTCGGTATGAGATCCGGTTTCTAACCTTTTTTTTATTGAAAGTCTTTGCCGAACTTTAGCGACTACTAGTTCGTGATCCGACCCGCATTCCGCCCCTCGGTACGACCTAACATTAATAACACTGTTTTGCCACCTATGCTGCACCAAAACATGATCGATTTGATTTCTTGTTTGTGAATCCGGTGATGTCCAGGTATATTTGTGAATATCTTTATGTTTGAAAGTTGTACTTTTGATTATTAAATTTTTAGAAGTAGCAAAGTTAATCAATCGGATTCCGTTATCATTACTAATTTCGTGTAAACTTTCTTTTCCAATTGTCGGATAATATATTTCTTCCCTTCCCACCTTTGCGTTAGCGTCTCCTAAAACTATCTTCATGTAATTTCGCGGAAATTTATCGAAGACCCACTCTAGATTATCGTAAAATTCCGACTTAACTTCGTCATCGCTGTCTTCGGTCGGAGAATGTATGTATGTTTATTAACGCGATTTTAAACCACCGCCCCTGAAATACAGCTACTGATATCCTGTCCCCGAAAAATTGAACGTCCCTCAAAGCGGATATCAACCTATTCCTAATCAGAAACCCAGTGCCTAAACAATAATTTTCGCCCCCGCCGTACCAAATTGTATACTTACCTTCTCTTAAAGAGCCCTCCCCCGGCCAGCGTACCTCTTGCAGCGCCACGATATCTATACCGTACCTCTCAACCTCATTCGAAACCGATTTTAACCCACCCGCTGTATTCAAACTTCTGACGTTCCACGTCCCTAATACTAAATCTCTTAATTTCAACTTTCGCCATGATTCCCCTAAAGCAGTCCCCACCCGGAGACCCGAACGGGGGACTAGTTTACCTCCGGATAATGAGCGTTTTACCTTAGGAGAATCCATGACTGTTTGTGGTGTTTGGGTGAACTAAAAAATGTGAGTAGGGCGTTCAAACCTACGTCACACCCTCCAGCAAACCTGGGGGGGCGCTCTCATTGTTGGTCAGCGAGTCCTACGGACTTAGCCGGGAGGAACTTCCTAGGATTTTCCACCGACCATCCCCACATCCGCCACCCGTGGGACGCTCCCCATACGCGGTAATGAGACCCGCGCGAGGGTGTATTCACTTTAGGTATTTTTTTTTTTTTTAAAGCGAATACACAGGGCACACTTCTTTATTTACAAAGTGAAGAGGAACTTCATCCTTGCGTAGTTCCTAGCCACAAAATTCGACACCACTTTCGAAGAATGTCAAGTCTTCTTCTTTTGCTGCTCTTCATTACTCACCCAACTTTTAAACTTCATTACAGTTTGCAGTCGATGATCCTGAAAACAGTGTAACTGACAAATGTTGATAAGGGATTAGCTGATTCCACATTATGATAAAACCAAATGTGTTCTTGCACTCATTCACAGCATAAAAGTAAAGTAACTGTAAAAGTCATTAAAATTATTACATCATCGGCACTCCTATTCAAGTCTTAATTCAAGTCCTAATTCACGTCTTTATTGGCTCCGGTATGCAGAGATTCCTCACAGGACATACACGATATAGGGAGGGCACTCAGTATTTTTTCTGTTTTACAAGATTTATGCCAAATCATACTGATAAGTTTGTTTTACAAATTCAGCGATCTCTTTTCCTTATTTTTGTATATTTTTATAGGAATCTAAAAGCTATTCTTTGAAAATTGTAATATAAAATAAAAGTATGATATAAATATTCTGCAATGTTTAAAAAAAAAAAAACTAGGCGAGTGCTATATTGACTTAATCTCTTTCCTCATTTCACGATTGTAACAATGATAAGGAGATAACAATATATCATAAGTAAGTATACACTCAAAATTAGAGCATGAGTATGAGAAATTTTATAAATATAAAATTGGTTACCTAAAATGTTTAATGTCCTATTTTGAGTAATGGGTTGAGGTTCATATGAATCAATTAAATATTTATTGTTCCAATCATTTAAATAAATAAATAATTATATCATAACTGTCCACAATGATTATTTTATTTTCCGATTATATTGATGTCTGAATTAAAAGAGATCTTATCAAACACTAGTTCTTTAAAAGTGAATTTCCAATTATTTGGGGGTAGGGGGTCATAATGTTTTGAATATATGTAGACAATTAACAATCACGACTAGCCAGATTTGATCAAAATTTGAATTTTATTATTTTATAACTTAATATTTCTGATAAAAAGCCCCAGTCTAATGAATGAGCAGTCTTAATCCTTTAGATATGTTGTTTATGGAATATAGTATTAATATGCAGGCACGATAGCATAGCGTATTTGTATATAGATTATTATATTTTGATGTTGAAGAAAAGTGTACAAAGAGGAAAGCATGTGTCTTACAAACAAAACATATATAGCGGCACTTGGGTAGAACCCTGAGGTACTTCGACCCTTCAGGGAAGTTTGAAAGAGGATATTTTAGGACGATGTAAATCCTCCAAGAAAGGTACTTTACCTACTAAAAAGGTTAGGGGGTAGGGTTTATAGCTTTCTTAAACTGAATATAATAAATTTTAAAACTATTAAAATTATAAATTATATAGTTTAAAAATTATAAATTAATTGTTCAATAAACAATCATGATTAAATAACATCATTAAATGAATATAATAAATTAATCTAAGCAAAGACCGAAATAAGCTAATGTAGAAAAGTAATATAAAAGTATTCAATACTTGAACAATATTTCCAGGATCATTAATGAAAAACAATTCAAATATATTTTTTTTTACCTCCTATTCACTTATCAATTGTGATTTTATGACACTTGTCAGTAATTTTATATTTAAATAAGTGTAACATTTTATCGGTAGAATTTAAAACTTTAAAGTTAATAGGTAGTTGTTTTAAATTTGATTGATTATTAGTGTAAATATTTGCAGTTTGAAGGAGTTTTAAAAATATCAAATGAAGCGAAATTCTCCCATGCAGTCAAGTCCATTTATGTACTACCGATCACTCATAATTTTTGTTTTCCATAAGACTAATGAAAGTTGGGCTCACTTCATTATGTATAAATACGATTTATAATTCTAAAGTATTTTTAAAAACTCCATTTCGTGGGAGCAATAATTATAAAGATTGTCCGAAATTTAACAAAAGGAATTCTCTTCGGTCAAGCATGAAGTGCCCTCACCTTCGTAATATTCACCTTGGCGTTCAAGAAATTCCAAGAAGTAGGAAATATTCAAGAGTTCAGGTAAAACCTAGATTACTTACACTTTGCCATGCTACCTTCTTAAAATTTCTTGTTTTATTATTTATAGATGTTATTGTTTTTATTATTCGTTGCACTTTTAATATTTTTAACGCAGCTTGTTTTGTAATATTTGATATGTAACAATTCAGATATTTTAGAAGCAATAATAGGACTAAGATGACCCAAAATTACCGGTTATTCATAAAGAAAAAAAAATTATTTTCCCAAAAACGACTCAGAAAATCTCATCTGGTCTTCCTTGGGGTTCAAACACACCAGAATAATTTCCGTCTCAGCGGTAATATTTCTTCGATTACTTTTACTGTAATTTTGTAATTTAATGGATTCAGTGACACAATCATTTCTGGGTTTATTTCACATGGCAAAAATCAGAGTTATTTGTCATATAGTTTATACTTATGATGATTTTACCGACCAACCTCTATTCGCTATTTAAAGCCAGTCTTTTATAAATGGGTATATTTTATATAGGTGCGTTAAGTCCAAACAAAATATTAATTTTTTAATTGGTTTACACATTAATTTGCAGATTTTATAGACAAAACCTTGATAAATAAATTAAAACATCAGTTCATTGCTAAATAAACTTTTAAAAAACCGATGTAACAAAAGCCTTAAGTTTTCAATCACATTTTTCTCAAATTTAAGATTTTGGGTTTAAAACACTTTACGCTGCAAGCACTGATAATATAATGAATAGTAAAAAAAATATAATTATTAATTCAGTATTTCCCAAGGAGGAAAGAAGCCACATTCTAAGAAACCAGCATGGTAATTGAGCATCTACTGGAGATAGCAAAATAAAATAAAAAACAATCACAGTCCACTCAGAACTGAACTCATTAAAATTATTTTGTCCGTACTTTTCTGTTTTTGTGCATAATTTGCCTAGCTAATTTCCTGTAAAGGCTGAAAAACTTTAGTAATTGGTAAAGATTTCCCTACCGAAACTATAATTTTGGAAATAGGGTAAAATCGCGAGGAGTCATCACTCTTCAATGATGTGTATGTAGCTAAGTTTATTTCAGTTTATTCCCAGGTTTTTACTGAATTTATTAATCAGGTTAAAAAGAAAAATCCCTATGGAGATGCTTCAGAAGAAATAAATATTGGAGAAATGAAAAACTTTATATTCACACGGTGACGACTGCCCGAACTAGAAAATAATGGTTAAGTTTTTTATATCATGTCTAATCCTGTCATGGACAGTCAAACAATTATGTGATCAAGAGGTCCACTTCTATATTGAATAATAATGGCAATAATCAATCATGGCATGGCAATAATGCTATATATAAATAAAGGCTAACTGTATGCATAGGGAAACTTAATATCCCTCAACCAACGCATGCTTCTCTTTCACAAGTATTATTTCCCCATGTTACGTAGGTCTTTGTTAATCCTTACCCGAAGGTTATGGTATTTCAAGAAGGTTCATTTAATGAAATGCAATTGTTTTGCCAGGGCCCCACTTAGGAAATAATCGACAACACTTCCATACCAAGTTTATTTCAGTAAAAAGTTCAATAGGTTACTCTCAGACACGGTAAACGTATCTGCCAAATACTTTGTCCCAATCTCTTGAAGAAATTGTTCGTTGTTGTTAGGAAAACTGTTATTGCTTTATGAAAACATGTCTACATTTTTATGTGAACTACCTTCATCTGGGAATATTGTAAGCTTTACTTTAAATGAAAATAAAAATCCTGGTGAAATCCATAGGTTTTATTCACCGGGATGGACTGGGTGAGCCACGTAAATTCGAAAATAATGGCGCAGTGGAACGAAGCCCGGAGAGGGGACCCACCCGTGATAGCAGCTACAGGTAAAAACAGAAACAGCTGCAGAAAATCTAGCCGGCAAAGAATTGGTTACTCTGAATTCTCTCAGGGATTTATTGTTCAAGATCTCGTACATTCAACGTGTGTTAAATGCTCTGCTTAAAGGACAGTTCTGCATATGTAAATATTATGAATCAGTTATGCAGAAGCATATTAAAATGAGTCCAGCATTGCGTGAAATATTGTAAGGTTTAAAAAAAATTGCTTAAAAAGTAATGAGTTTACATAAGGTTTTAAAAACAGCAAATTCAACAATAAATAAATTAATTAATTCGATTTTTGTTCAATATAAAGTAACGAATATTATTTGGCAGTATTTCAGAATAATGTAATAATTCCAAGTGGTTCATAAGATTGTGATATGAGAAATGTCTCGGTTTTCTTTCGTTTGTTGTTTATAAATAAATTTTCTTTGGTTTGTATTTCAGATATTAATAATAATGAATTTTATTTTATATTTATTTGGACTTACAAAGGACGAAAAACAGCAATTGTTATATTCCTCATAAGGATATTCCCTGTTTAAGTATGAAATAGTTGAATCCAATTGTATAATTTTTGGGATGCTGCTCTCAGATGTGCTACCCTAGAGCAGCTGCGAAACACCCAATATCTAAAAGTCAAAAGCCTTGAATGCCATAACATATCACATTAACTAACTAAGAATACACACAATATAATTTGTATAAAAAAAAAAAAATTACTATCATCAATTGTACAGAGGTCTAAAAATGTTTATCAGTGGTTGAATGGTGAGATATGCGGATTATGTACGAATCCGTAATATCTATCATATAACTACTATGATAACATCATAACCACAAATATTTCATAAAACTTTGGTAAATTTAAAAATAATTATTAGAAGAAAAAACAGGTTATTAATTTATCTAACTGGGTTATAGTATTTTTTTCCCTTGTCGCATATTTCCCTATATATCTTGTCGCATTTTTCCCCCCCTCAAGTGTGTTGTCTGATAATTATACTCTGAGACATAGTGAGTATTCGTGAATCTTCTATCTTTCAGATTTGGGCTAAGCTCTAATGCTTAAATTGCAAAAAAAAAAAAAAAAAGAAAGAAATTAATATTTCTAATTGATATACTAAATTTCTAGCATCATCTCATTCAGCATTTTGTTTGTAGCTTTGTGTTTTGCAAAGTGAGAGAAGTTTTTACTAAAATATTTATTTTAGCCATATTTAAAACAAATAACATGGTCTTAAACCGTTTTGAGAGATTGTAGAAAAATTTAAGCTCATATGAATTTTAATTTAAAAATGGTACAACTGAAAGTAAAATTTCACAATTGTACTATATAATTACACGTCTGCTCTCAGTTCCATGTTTTCTCTTGTTCAGGGGTTTGGAAGTTTCAAAAAATAAAATCATTACCCCTTAAAATTTGAAAACCCCTTTAAAATTGCTCCTTCAAAAAATTTTATTGCGAATTTACGTCTTGCAACCCCTGCAACCTTCTGGGCACCCTTGATACCTAAAATACATGAATAGAATGAATACAGAAATAGAATAATGCTATCTGACATTGAGTTATTTAAAGATGCATTGTTATTTTAAATTCACCATAATGGAATGTTCATTTATTATTTAAACTTCAAACAAGGAATATAGTTTTATTCATATAACATAATTTTTTTTTAGTTTAATTTTTTATATTATATATACGATTTTATATTATAGTATTATATATACGAAGAGTAACATAACACACACTGTTTGCATTAAATGCCGTTTGTATAACTTTGCATACCCTGTAAACATTTCTTTAAGCCTTCATTGTAACTGTGGACGTATTTGGACGCCGACGATGATGAAGAAATTTTCGTATTGCTGTTAAAGAAAATTCTTCGAATGTTTATTTATGCCAAAATAATGAGGAAGCAACTTTTATAAACAGATTTCTATGAGAAAATTTTAACAAGTATTTAATCAAACATATTATGACAAACAACTGAAAGTTTTGAGTAATTGTGTTTTGGTTAACTTCCCTTTATGCTTTCTAATGCTAATCCATGATGCTACAGTGGTAGTTCCAAATTTTGCCAGCTAAGGTTAATTAGGATAGGGATCTCTTACGAATTCCTACCATCGCACAGGCTCGCCAACTCCATTTTACGTCCCAAAGCTAGTTTTCTTTCGTAACAAATATAATATTGATTTAATGTGCTATGGATATATCATAAAACTATAAATTATAAGGGGCGTCGTTTTGGCAGCAATTTTATTCTAGTCATACTTTTAAATTTTATTCAGAATTAGCAGCGTTTCAACCTCTAGTGTTACGCGCTAAAATATTTTAAAACACGGATACTACTTTTTTTTTAAAAAGGCAATCACAAATGTACTTGAGCCAAAGTGGCGCCTGAACAAGTCAGATATCGAATTACAAAGTTGAAATAAAAGGATCAGAGAACATTCCGATATCACAACACGTCGATACGACACAGGGACGATGTTCAAAAAGAGATAAACGTTTATCTATGTTGAAAAATTCCTGTTAGATAACGCTTTTATGAGAAGTTTTTTGTTGGATAACGTTGAAAAGTTACGTCTGACCTACAGTAAAACGGATGATTCAATGGTTGGAACAAATGCGATTATTGAAGAAAACTATTTGGAAGGGAACGGGAAAACTCGTCCAGAAGTTGAACGACCCTTGACGGGAACGGCCTAAGTCAAGAATAGCGAGAGCTAAAAGCCTCATCGAGGGTGCAATGAAAATATTTTCTGTAAAAATAGCTCTAAGCTATTCTAAAAATATCTAATAAAATAGCTAATCTAAAAAATAGATTCCCAGGTCTAATTTTAGTTCAAGCAAATACATTAATCTGGAAACCTCTATTTAAATTGTCACTCACGTTCACATAAAGGAAATACATTAAAATGCGTTCCAAATATCTGGGATTGAGCACTGACAATTAAGACGACGAATCGTTGAAAATGTGGAATGAATAAGAAATGGCTTCTATAATTTTTGAAAAAAGAGGAAATAGGTAAATAGATTCCATACCCTTTGGACGATGAACATACGACACCTATAAAAACATAATAATACAAATTTCTTTACTTCAATTGAAAATAACAAGAAATGGTTAAGTTCATATAGGTAACGACATATTTTCGGCAGAGCCCATTTTTCAGGGCCCATTTCTCGGGGGACTTTCTTAACTAGAATTTTATTTTGCTATATCTGGAATTTGTAGCCCATGATATAGTTAAGTAGGTCCTCGAGTTGAATGGGATCTGGAACCACGTGTCAACATCATAATAATGTTAAGAAATTTAATTACTCTGATAAAACATAAATTAACAAGTATACATTAAAGTCATACATTATTTAATAGTGTGCACTTAGATGAGTTTAAACTTATAATTATATTTTAAACTAATATCTTATTTTCCTTTGCTTTTGCGAAACTTTTTTTGGTACTGGCTACTACTAGGTACTGCCCATTCCAGTCCATAAAACTATTCTGCCTTTGATAGCCATCAACTTCTCACCGATAATGCATCCCAATTTACTAATTACACAACTAATTAGTCAAATTAGTATCTTAATAAAATCACCCGTACCCCGTTTCTGGGTTTCTCAACATTGTCAGAGTATTTCCGATTAAGTGAATTAGTTTAATTATCTTCATCTTCTTGACTTCATTCTTCCTGGCCATATAATCGCCGTCATTTATTTTTTAAATAAATTTTTAGTGAGTAGCTAGGTTAATTTTGCAATCAGTATCATATAAATAGTTATTAAAATATTTTAGTAATATTTAAGAATTAAAAAAAAATACCATGGATAACATAATACTCGGTGCGTGGTTTATTTTATTTAACTTTTACTTTCATTTACCTATATATTTTTACTACTGAAATATAACAATTTTATATTACAAAACCCGTTTCCCCTCTCCACGTTTCTGATTTTCCCACTGTTTTGCATATTAATGAATATAATTAAAATTCCGCCTTGCTGCACAAAATGTTCGCCATTTTAACGTATTCATTATAATTTTTGCAGTACCGAAAACATCATCTATCCGATAATAATAATACACATCTATTCATGGATATACATTTAGTTAATTCCAAACCTTATTTAATAATAAATGCTAACATAAACTTTATTCCAATCAATTACATCAACATCCTCTTATGCATCTATCAATTGTTCCAACCTTGCACATGTATACAGATAAGGGGAACCAAGAATAGAATGGACGGTCCTTTATGAATTTATACCTTGACAGTCGGAAACAATGCTGAGGCGAAGAACAAAGGAACAGCTGTACAGAGTTTCTTGTTGTTACTATTTATTTATTATTGATATGATACAAATTATATTAAAGTTTAATTGTAAGGTATTTTCGACTGATATGTATGAGTCTTACACGACAGATGAAATATTAAGGTTTCCTCGAAACCCTCCTCACATTCACAGATCATAATCGGTGCATTTAACATAACAAAAGTAACTCCATTATTGATGTGATTTATTTACATAGATAAACAGTGTCCGTGAATGAGTTACAAATCTTATGATTAATTTATGTAGTGCTGGTGAATGAATCAAATATATGGTTTCAGCTTTAGAATTTAGAGAATGATTAAGCCTGTGAGTTTTTAAGTAACGTTTGTGGAAAGGTACTTGAACGGCATACCATCAAGAGTAAAATTGGAGACGGGTCTGAATGGAGGGAACATGGCGTCTAAATATATTGACCCAGTCTTCTAACAGCTGGCGCACAGCTGATCTCGCCGGACTGGAACATTCCCAACCAGATCAACTGTTAAATTTAGATGTTTTTTTTTTCCTTCTCTGTATCGCCATTTTTTAAAGATTTTGCCAAAAAACCTTTTGGAGTCAATAATTTACCTTAATTCAATTTGCCTCTCTGAGCTAACTGTAACAAACAATTGATAATTGTTTTAAAGATTAATAATAATTTTATTTACTTTTTTAAGTTCAGGAGTCCATATTTATGTATTATAATGACTCAGCATTATTAACCAATAAACTTTTTACGTTGGCGTATTTTACTAAATAAGGGAAAAACATAAATATATATCCAGTATATACCATGTGGCCGGGATGTCCCCCCCCCCCCCCCGAAATTAGTAGTATAAAGAAAACAATTCAGTGACTAAATAAAATTTATATTAAAGAATCATGAAAAACCCAAAATAAAATGTCCCCGTGATTATGAGACTGTGGGTTCAAGACCCCCCAAATTTCCTTCTAAATCTACTGGCTATAGTCATATATGAAAACCTCAGTGTGGATGAAACTGGCGACACAGGGGACAGGGGTCAAACCGATTTATCTTTCACCTTGAATGAACTACAGTGAGAGGGGTGAAAGAGATTTAAAATAGGGGCAATATAAAATGTCAGAAAACTTGCGAATTTTGTCGTGTGTACTAATTAATAAAAAAAAGAGTTTAGATTAATATTACATAATAATTTAATATGTAAAAATAAGCGAAAACTTACGAATATTTTCAAGGCCGTAACTAAAAAATGATAAGAGTTTAAGATTATTATTACGTATTGACATTGTTACGTGAACAGATTAAATACTCGATATTAGTCGATGATATTTCCTTTAAGCATTACTGTCTTTTTATTAACATTTTTTTTTTTTAATTTTTCGAAATACATCAGTGATTTTTCAATTTACCCTGAAGAGTAAAAAACTATTGCCTTTGGGAGCTCCCGGTGACAAATTCTTAACTAATTTAATATCCAGACCATGACAATAATATATGTTCTTATTAAATGTAGATATGCTTAGTCACATATTTTATTATTCATAAAATCCATCTTCAAAAATGTCTATATTTTTGCATAAAAGTGGAATTCCACTCAAAAGAATAGGTTACAACTGCTGGATCTAGTAAGTGATGACTTTGTCATAGCGATCTCTTTGACCTATCTCTTTAGGATTGATTCATTCCAACGGCCATGATATTTAAGCTAGACCGAAGAAATGTTTGGTTGGAAACTCTCCTCTCACTGATTACTTCGGGCTTCACAACATTCTGGAAGGAAATCCAAAAAAACGAAACTATTGACATATTGTCTGATTATTTCAAATATTTTTATATCAAACTTAAGATATCTCTTATTGATAGTTAATCCTATACTGGAAGACTTTTAAAAATCCCTTTTGGTCTTTTATTATTTTAAATTTATATTTCAGTGAAAAATCCAGTCTTCCTTTTTGATAATATATTTTTTAAATATGTTAAAACATCACAACGTTTCGAGGCTCATTGCCTCATCTTCAGGTGTACAAATTATATGTTATAATTATAAAATATATCAATTCCTTACAATCTCGTCAAATAATCAGAATGCACTTCTTACTTTGGCCAGTAACAGTGAGATGGCCAAAGTAAGAAGTGCATTCTGATTATTTGACTTTAATTATTTGACGAGATTTTAAGGAATTGATATATTTTATAATTATAACATATAATTTGTACACCTGAAGATGAGGCAATGAGCCTCGAAACGTTGTGATGTTTTAACATATTTAAAAAATATATTATCAAAAAGGAAGACTGGATTTTCCACTGAAATATAAATTAAGATATCTCATTTTCATGGCAGACAATTTCATTATTGCCCTCATAAAATAAAAATTGAAAGATATATAAAATGTGATTATTATAAAGTAATGCCCTCACTTAACGTTCATTAGAATTAGTAATAATTAAATCAATTAAAAAATGTTTCACATGGTAAATGAAATTCGAGAAAGCCTTGTTTAAATTAAGAAGAAACAATAGCAGTATCCACGGAAGTGAGATTCCCTGAATATCTTTCCTAATGTAGAGTGAAGTTTTCTTTTAAATTTCAGTTACACTTTGTCTTCATTGATGTAAACATGGCTCCTAAACGGAAATCGTGTGTGCAAGTAGACATAATAAAAGAGGCAGTTGAATTAATAATAATAAATAATAATAATAATAATAAAGGCTTAACGAACCCGAAGGTTCGATGCCGACACCACCACACGCTCCCTGCACGCCTCCATCCATCGAACGTCTTCCAGACCCAACTTCGATAGATCCGCCCTAACGCAATCCTCCCACCTCCGTCTCGGCCTGCCCCTCGGACGTTTCCCATCCGGCACCGCGCTTATTAATCTTTTCGGAATACGTTCACAGCCAAGTTTTGCAATTTTACACGCCCATTTTATTCGTCTTGCTGCAATCACGTCAATTATATTTACTGGATAAAGTTCACTCAGTTCGGCGTTGTGTAAGCGTCTAAATTCTCCCGTTATTTCATCCCTCTTCGGTCCAAATATTCTACGCAGTACTTTATTTTCAAAAACTCTAAGCCGTTGCTCATCCCTCAATGTCAGCGGCCAAGTTTCGCATCCGTAAACGACCGTTGGAAGAATAATAGTTTTGTAAATCCTAATTTTTAAGTTTTGGGACAGAAGGCGGGAGCTAAGCAATTTCGCGACTGAAAAGTAGCAGGCATTACCGGCTTTTAATCTAGCCTTAATTTCCTCATCGATTTCGTTTTTTCCAGTTACCATCGCCCCTAATTATCTAAATTTCTCTACCTGTTCAAACTTATTCCCCCCTACATTGATATCAGCGAAATCCTCACCACTTCTACGACTACCCATATATTTTGTCTTATCCGTATTCAATTCAAGTCCAAGTTCTTGTCCGGCTTTCATCAACGTTTTTGTGTTTAATTCTATGGTTTCCACGTCCTCCCCAAGCAATACCAAATCATCGGCATATCCGAGCACGGGTATATTCCCTCCCAAATTCAAACCCTTTCCGGTTCGTGTCACCTCCCTAATGGCATATTCCAGCGCTAAATTAAATAAAACAGGTGAGAGAGAATCTCCTTGTTTCAAACCAGAGCGGACCTCGAACTTCTCAGAAAAATAATTACCGATTCTAACTTTATTGAACGTTTCAGTCATACACATTTTTACTAAGTTTACTAATTTTTTTGGTATTTCCTGCTCGACCAAAATGTTATACAACTTTTGGCGGTTAATAGAGTCATATGCCTTTTTGAAATCGATAAAAAGCTGATGTACGATACCGTTATATTCTAATTTTTTTCTCTAATATTTGGCGAAGAGAGAATATTTGGTCTACGGTTGATCGGTTTTGCCTGAAACCACATTGATATTCTCCGATAATTTCCTCGGCGTATTCAGTGATTCGACTAGTTAGGATTAACGTAAATATTTTATAGCAAACCGGAAGGAGTGAGATTCCACGATAGTTATTGCAATCCGTTTTTGATCCCTTTTTGTGAATCGGAATGAGAATAGACTCTTTCCACTCTTCGGGTATCTTTTCTTGTTCCCAGATCTTTTTAACCAACAGAAATATTTTTGATATCCCAGCTTCCCCGCATGCCTTGATTAGTTCGCTAGGGACATTATCTGTTCCCGCTGCTTTATGAGATTTTAATTTTCCAATGGCTATTTCAACCTCCTCTTTACTCGGTTCTACTACTAACGGTTCAGCACTCTGGTATTCCGAAGAGGAAGATAGATTATTATTTTCCGTATTTAAAATACTATCGAAATAATCCTTGAACCGTCTTAAGATGTCCACCGGATCGGCCAAGATATTGTTATTTTCATCCCTAATTCCAGTTGTAACCGGGCCCGACCGTTTACGAATTCTGTTTATGCCTTCGTACATGGCTTTAACGTTATTCTCGATTTTGTTACTTTCGATCGCTATTATTTTATTTTTGAGATATTCTCGCTTTTTAAATTTTAGTAGTTTAGTTGTTTCTTTTCTTGATGCTCGAAAGTTAGCAAGATTGATTTCGTTAGGAATCTTTAACGCTTCTAATTTAGCAGCTTTTCTTTTGTCGCACATGTTAATACATTCATCATCGAACCAAGGTTTATTTTTATTTTCCCTTTTTCCAAGACACGAGTTACCGACCTCTTTTATACTATCCCTGATACCTTCCCACAACTTATCAATGTCTTCGTTATCTTCGTCGGACGATTCCAACGCCTCAAACCTATTTTTGACTTCCAGTTCGAATTGTTTTCTAACCGTCGGAATTTTTAACTTCTCCAAATTATAATTATCATAATTAAAACCAGCCTCATTTTTCCTCTGTATTATAAGTCTCTGGCGAATTTTCGCGATTACTAGTTCATGATCCGACCCGCATTCTGCCCCACGATATGATCGAATATTAATTACGCTATTTTGCCACCTACGTTGAACCAAGACGTGATCAATTTGATTACGGGTTTGCGAATCCGGAGACGTCCAAGTATATTTATGTATATCTTTATGTTTAAACGTAGTACTTTTGATTATTAGGTTTTTCGAGGTGGCAAAATTTATTAGTCGTATTCCGTTATCATTACTATATTCATGTAAACTTTCTCTACCGATCGTAGGATAATATACTTGTTCCCTCCCTACCTTTGCATTTGCGTCTCCCAGAATAATTTTTATGTAGCTTCGCGGTAGTTTGTCATAAATCGATTCAAGTTTTTCATAGAATTCACATTTAACTTCATCGTCACTATCCTCAGTAGGTGCGTGTATATTGATCAACGCGATTTTAAACCACCGACCCTGAAATATAGCTACCGATAACCTATCTCCGTAAAATCGAACGTCCTTCAACGCGGAAAGTAACCTATTTCTAATCAGAAATCCGGTGCCTAAACAATAGTTTCCGCTCCCACCGTACCACATAGTGTACTTCCCTTCCCTCAACGAACCCTCCCCTGGCCAGCGGACCTCTTGCAGCGCCACCATATCTAATCTATACCCTATTACCTCATTCGCGACCGATTTTAACCCACCCGCTGTATTTAAACTTCTTACGTTCCACGTCCCTATGCTTAGATCTATATTTTTCAACTTGCGGCATGAATCCCCTAAAGCAGTCCCCACTGAGAGCGGCCCCCCAGGCTTGCTGGAGGGTGTGACGTAGGTTTGAACGCCCTACTCACATTTTATTAGTTCACCCAAACACCACAAAAAAGTCATGGATCTCCCTAAAGTAAAGTTGAATTAATATTACAAAAATAAACAAGCAGGTAAAAGTTCATATTTTGCATTAATTATATAATTATAATCAATATATAATATAATAATAAGTATTGAAATATATTTGATGTGAAATATGATAATTTGTATCGCATGTTCGTCAAATGTCGAATGATATAAGACGAATCTTTTTTGTTGAATTGAATCTACATTAAAGTGGCGTATAAACGATTAGGATAAAATTGCTTGCAATAGTAACAGAATCTTATTTAATATAATATCATTATCATAATATAAATAATAAAAATCAATTATTAATTTCACAAATAAAAAACTAGGTACCCTTAATTGAAGGGAGCTTTTAGTGGTAAGTGAATCATAGCAGGAGTACCCAAAGTTATGTATGTACATATATTCCCCGTAGTTTAGGAGCTGAGTGCCAAACTAAGGCCTGATTTGAAGACATTTGTTATCTATTATGCCGAACGTAATAATTTCATAGACCGCATTTATGAACGTAAAACTTATAGGCATAGAAAATCGAAATTTTCGCTTTTTTCGCCACTTATTTGCTTATAACTCGAAAACAATTCTTCGCAGAGAATATTGTATTAACTTAAAAATGAAATGGCATACAAATTCGCCATACAAAAAAGGTACTCAAAGTTAAAATCGTTATAGTCGTTTCGTCAAAATTGATCATCAGTTATCGGCAATTATTGTCATTTTACCAGCAAATAGTTTGTTTGTTTAACGTCCATTTTTATGCTCCTTAGGCTAATCGGACGATGCTACAGTGGGAGTCCTAAATTTTTCCTATCCAGGTATAATTATGATTGGGATCTTTAACGAGTACCTGACATCGTACAGGCTCGGGACCTCCATTTTACGTCCTATCCGAGGGACGGCATAGCTAAGGAGCGGCAAATAGTATTACGCTCATGATCCAACTGCTACGTTTCCGGGTCTCCCGCTTTTTTAAGGCTGATATATTGACTGGTATATTGGGCATATCTTCTGCACTCTCATTCATATCCTCACTTTCAGCTAGGGGTGGTTTTTGTGTTTCCTCATCAGGTTTAGTGAAACGTTTTGCAGATGCTTCCAACTTCAGATTTGTTGTGTGAAAAGCTTCATTTATTTCCTGTAGGTGTTTATTACGCTCTTCTATTATTCCCTTAAGCTCTTTATGTCTATCTTCTTGATTTTTCTGCATCTCTTTTATTAGCTGCCATATTAACATTTCTTCTGGGCTGAGGCCATTTTCTTCTGTTTTCTCCCTGGTCTGTGGCTGAGTTGCTTCTGGATGTGGGATCGCTATTCCTTCAGCCAACCCCGTATTCGGCTGTGGTAGTTTCTCGTTTTCTACCCTCAAAGCCATATCAAAATGTCGTGCCCATTTATTTTCCCTTTAATATCTATTGAAACCTCCGCGGTAGGGTTAAACGCAAGCACTGATCATAAAAGAAAAACACAAATCAGCCACTTATTATAAGACCGTACAACAAGAAGTATAAGGACAGCCTCCTTCACACACATCACTAATTTAACTCTAAGGCAAGAGAAGACGAGAAAACGAAGCAAAGATTTAAAGCGAAATTCTGGAGAATTTGTAGTTAAATTAAAGAAATTATCAACCGTTATAATATTCACCCTTTAGCCACTTTGTATAATTTAACAAGAAATGTCAACTAATGATATAAACAAATTGGTAAGTACGTCCCCACAAGGGATGCCATTTTAATTGCTACGTTTCCGGGTCTCCCGCTTTTTTAAGGCGGGTGGGGGTTACCAGAAACTGTATATATCTAATTAATATATGTAATTAATGTAGTTAATACGCCTTAATGTAAATTGGATACTTTTCCAAAGGTGACGTGTTTACCAATTCTATTTTATTCTAATAAACCTGTGGCATATGGTAAATGATAATAAATAAACAAATCTAGATTGAACTATATCTTAAATTTTATTGACCAATAATTTAAATCATTTATATCCCCTTTAATATATTATCTATTACTGAGACAAATTAGTTAATGGATGCTGACTGGCAATTTAACATTATGTAAATAAATACTGACCACACAATATTACAATTAGTACCGTATATGTATTAATCTTGTCTGGTGGGCACTCTCTGGTGTTGTCTCTGGCCTATCTGCTGGATCAGTCCCTGCCATCTCTGACGCTCTCTCAGACTCAGAACAGCATCCCATCTCGGTCTCTCTCGGAAATCTGGACTCTGCCGCTCCTGCCTATCTGGTCCTCTGCCCTTCTCGTACCACTCACGCCCTCTTGGCACACTACCCGACCTCTGTCCACATCCGAACTCTCTCTCCACCCAAACTCTGCACTCGACTCCCGAACTCCACCTCTCCTCTCGACTGTCCTTCGAACTCTCTCTCCTCTGTATAAGTCTTCTTTTTCCCACTCTCTTCAGACTTCCTCTGATTGGCTGGCTGCAGACTTCTCCTGATTGGTTGGTTCCAGACTTCTTCTGATTGGCTGGCTGCCTCAAATTTCCATTCCTTTCTATATTCATCGTGTTTCCCAGCGGCCTCTTTGCCGGGGCAAAACCAGGGTTTATGGCCACAAATTTCTTTAACAATCTTCTTAGGTATTTCCCTAGGTGTTAGTCGGCAACATTGTCGGCCCTAAGCTTTGCTTATTTTGAATTTCTAGCAGAAGGTTTATGGCCCCAATAACTTACAAGGTGGTATTTCCAAGACCTAGCCGCCTTCAGGTAAAACTGACCACCCGGTTGAGCATATACAGTACTTTACATATTTTGATATTTAATTATTAATTTAATTTACTTTTTCCATCATGACAGCATCCACAATACATAGCACAACAATTGTGATACTTTCTGATGAACAAGGTTATGTTTGTGGGGTTCTGCTACTTACATCAGTTTAATTGGTACATAACATTAGTTTCAAAACATTGCTAAATAACAATTTCAGTCACACTCATCATTTCCCTGATTACATTTCATAAATATAATATTCTTCAATTATTTCATATACCTAATATTGTTCATTTATTATTTAATTTATTTTATCATCCTATATATATTCAAGATTAAATTCAATAAAATTTAAAATATCATGTTTATGGATTTTAATTATAACTTATTTTGGTAGGTAGTCTAGGTAATTGGATAATATTTATCATAACTTAAATTGTTTAGCTAGAATTATTTACCATTAAGCTTATTAATATTAAGTTTATTTTTAACAATAAAAAAATTGCAAATTGTATAATGTAACTGTAAGGTAGTTCATTTTATTTATTTATTATATGGGTTGTTGTTAATCATTGATAATAAATATATTTATGGCAATGTGGATTGCACACTTGAAGCAGATAAAACCTAAGCAGTGAATTGAAACTAGCCCAAGGCGGATCCATCCGCTACCCTTCCTACTACCTATTCAAATGATGGCCTCCTGATTTGCATGTTTTAGCACTACTATTGTGCTGAAGTATATCACTTAAATAATATATATATATATATATATATATATATATATATATATATATATATATATATATATATATATATATATTATTCAGAAATATAATCTAGAATAATCATTGTTTTTTTTTTGTTTTTTTTTTTCAATATCCTTTTGAATAGTTTCTTATGATTCTCCTGTTGTTTTCCTCTGTCTAAAAATTTATTATTAAATTAAAAGACTTTTTGCTTCTATATATTTTAATTTCAGTGCTATATTTTGTTTTCTTCTTTTTCTTCAAACAAGAAAGTTCAGAGCCATCTGTTACACCTTATTATTTGTTTTATTAGTTTTGTTGCTATTTAAATTTATCTAATTACTTTTCTTCATCTAATTATGACTTTTAATTAATTAATAATCTTAGTTTGACAAAAACTATAACTTAACGTTAATAGAGCAAATGATTTGTGAATGATCTGAAATAGTTTTATAGAAGTCTGGTATTACAAATATTACATTTGGTCGGTGCAAAACCATAGCGAACCAAGCGCCAAACCAGTATAATAAATTTTTATTATTAATTTCCAGCTGTTATTTTTTTAAGTCGTGCTTCTTTGTATTTGAATAATATAAAAGACAAAGTGAAAGTGATAGAAATAAACACAACCCTAATTAACAAAATTCAAATTTAACTTTAGTTTTCTGAAATATGGTAATTGGCGCTTAGTTAACTTTGGCTTTAAACTGAGCATTTCTATACGAAAATATTTATATATATATATATATATATATATATATATATATATATATATATATATATATATATATATGTATATATTTTTTTTTTTTTTACAAAGATGTGTTTTATTTTCACTATCAAAAAAATAAAAATTTAAAAGATTGTTCTGCAATGCCTATTTTAACTCTTCTTGAATCTATTTAAACCAAGAAATTCGATTAACGAATTATGTAATTTTAAATTACTGTAAAGTAACAAACAGGGTTGTTCTTCACTTCTAGGAGGAGGAAATGCTTTTTTTAGAAATAGATGATTTTTTTGTTTTAACGATCTTTTTTTTTTATGCTAATTCAGCCTTGCCTATTGTCTTTGCTCTTTTCTGTTGGGATTTAGTTATATTTGAATAAAAAATACTTTCGATTCCTTTCAGTTCCTATTCATTCATTGTTTATCTTAAACACCCATATGCTGCTCATGTGAGACTGATTGCAATAACTAAAAAAACAGTTGCTGTTTGACTGATATATTTTAGTTTCTATTTTGTTTATATATATTTTATTTTCTATTTTGGTTGTAAATAATTAGTTTCTATTTTTCTAATTATTATTTTGTTTATCTTATGTGAATGTATCTTTTGAGCACTAATATTAAATGCCCTTAAGTGTGGCAGATTGTATTATTTCTTCATCAATAAAAAAAAAAAAAAAGTTGTATTGGTGCCTCAAAAATAACTAAGAATATGATAGAATATTTTTTTAAATTATATTAAAAATTATATATATTTTAAAATTTTTATCTAGGATAATTTTTTTTTTACTTTTGAGGTTGCTTCTAATACATTACTATAATCTATACTGTCCTCTTGAACATCAAATCAACCATTTTTATTTGTGTCTTACACAAATATGTTTATAATGGTCTTGCATCAGTGAAATTTAGTTTTGTACTGAAATTTTGTTACTGAAAAATTTTGATTGCTTTCTACTAGTTTACTCTATTCAACATAAAACTTCTTTTGTAAATCACTTTTAATGAGTGTTTGTTATGAAGCTTAATGTTTTATTTAAACTATTTAACAACTATTAAAATCTGTATATCAATAATAGGCAAAGTGCCAAATACGGACAAAAAAAAAGGTTTGACCGATAAAAGCTAGTGAAATACCTTTGCCAACAACTCAAAAAATGGGCGAAATTCCAAAATAATTTTCTAATATCACTGCCAATGGAAGTGATATTCAGCTTACATTTTAGATTTTTGGCGATGGTTTTTAGCTTGGTTTTTTTTAGATATAGAATGCAGGCCTCAAAGTCTCGTATAATTTCAATAATTCACTTAATAGTGCAGGTTACATGCCAAATTTTCGCCTATTCAGGCATCTTCAGGGCTACAACAGTTTCACATGCAAGCTAGAAAACCTTGCCTGAATAGGCGAAAATTTGGCATGTAACCTGCACTATTAAGTGAATTATTGAAATTATACGAGACTTTGAGGCCTGCATTCTATATCTATAATTGAATAGTCTCTTCCTAAAAGTTTGGTTTTTTTTTCAATTCTAACTCAATATTTGTTTGTTAGCCCTTATTACATGACATTTTACTAGTTTATTCCTTAATCAAAGCAAAAGTAAACAGTTAAAATAATAACATCATGTGAGAAAACCTCATTTATATATTTTCAGTCTAATATCGTTGTTTGGTATTGTTGTACAAAGTCTCCTTTCTAAGTTTTATTGCATTGTTGCTATTATACTGTTGCATTTTATTGTTGTTTTATTAATTTTATTATATTATAGAATAAGGAATTTGAAACAAATCCCAACAATTTTCATTCATTCAAACATATCCCTAATCAAAATACATATGTTTCTCAATAAATAAATACACAAGATTTATCTAAAATAAAATTATAAATTAATCCCAACGAATGCCATATATAATAAAAGTGAAAAGCACAAAGTTCTCATTTAATTTTTGGTGCATTATTTCGATTTTTCTTAAGCAATGGTTATGTTTTAGTAAATATGCGTTATTGAAAGTAGATTGAGGGAAAATAGTATGGATCAATATGGAAAATTTAACAATGGTGGTTGATGCATACAAATTTTTTGTTTTTTATTTTAAAAAATATATTTGTTAATGGATGTAGTTTTAAATAGCAGGACACTAAGATTTACTTTTTTATTTTTCTAATTTATTTTAAGATCTAGTTAAAACCTAAATTCAGCTTTGCTGTAGCAATAGAAGTAGAAATTAACATACCATGTAATTTTTAGCAAATGTTATCTAAATGAAGGATGTCCCAAGGATTTTTCTTATTTATAGCTTACCTGTTGACCTAAATTATTATTATTATTACTATTAAAATTAAATACCCTATAATTATAGTATTCTGTAGGCTCAAAAATATTATTTATTTTGGATTAATCAGATATTAAGCTAAACAAAAAATAAAATAGTGAAAATTTCATCTAACCATGAATAAAGAGCTAAGTATAAAACCATAAAATAATTAATTTGTTAATGGATTCGTACAACAAACACATTAAGTTGCTAATTGAAAATATATTAGAATCATTATTGTAATTTGTGACCATATTTTTTTTAATATCTAGGTGGTAATAATATTATCAATATTATTTTACTTCAAATTAAAGACACACTTGGTGAAGTTAACCATATTTCTTTATGAGATATTAATATTTGACTTTTTCACTTTTCCTTTAACAGTTTTACATGAAGTATGAATTTTAATTGAATGGTGTGCAATAATAAGTAGATAAATCAATTATCCTAAATTTTGGGTAATTTAAAAAATAATTATAAAATTAGTTGTAACTCTTATCATTGTACATGAATGTATTATAATCCATCTAGCTATTGTGAATTCTTACCAATTACTTGTGGATTTCTCATAAATCCAGGTACCTCTCAAAAGAAGTAGCCCCTTTTTGCACCACTTATTCCATAGGAGCTACTGCTTTTTAGCAAGGTATAATGGAATTAATCCTCTAAGCCATTACTTTATTGCACCGGATGAAAAAGTAGTAGAAACTGATATTATTTGGAGGCAGAATAATAATAAATGTTCTTTTCACTTTATAAAGTATAAAAATGGAAATATATTACCAAAAATAATAATACTTATAAAGAAAAAACGACTTATAGCCCTGTGATGATGTGGACGATGGGTTGACAAAAAAAAAGAGGATATAATTATGGAAATATTTACACTAAAGTACCAAAGTTGGGTGTAGTATGGTTCATATTGTTTTATATTTTATTGATCATCTATTTATTCAAATGATTCATTAATTCATTAAAAGAAATGTTATGAAAAAGTAGGAAATAGCATGTTAATGAGTTAACTCTTAATTTAAACTGCTAGTTTTTTCTTATCTATTAAGTAACCTATTAAGTTGTAATCTATTAAGTAAAGGAACAACAGGAATTTTGTTTCGTACTAATTTGAATTATTTTTCTGTTTTGTGGATCTTGGTATTTGTGTGCTTCAACTCTCATATTATTTTCAGGTTATAATTCAAGATGTCGGGAATTTCTGTTGTGGACTTTAAAACCTCTTCCCTCACCAATCGGAATTTGAAGAGTCATTTTAAAAGGTTTGTTATTTTTACTATGCTCTAATTCTATTGTACAGAAACATATATGGGTGATTCTAAAATTATGGTGGTATTTGTGTCACATCCTGATAAATCGACAACCGCCTGAAGGATTTTAATTTTTTTTTTTGGTATTTATTACCTCTTTAGTAATGAAAACTGCTATCTAATTTTCAAGCGCCTAAAGACGGGATAGCATTCACTAAAATCAACAACAATGCTCTTTTTGTCACTCCCTAGCCTGTCACAAAGTAAAGGCCATTTACTTTAAAAAATAATTAAACCCTTTTTCGTCACAATAATTCTAAAGAAATCAGGCACTAATCTTATCAGCAAACTTTCAGGATGCAAAATAAAATTGAAGCAGGACTCCAAAGGGTACAGGCAAAGTACCACAACAGCTTTTCCCTTTGTCACACAGTTGTGAGGTCACTCCCTAGCTAGTTTTTTATATACCCACCAATTCAACAGAAAAGAAAATTTCGTGCTGAGAACATATGGGGTAACCTTTTTGTGAACCCGACTATACGTCGAATCATATCATTTCTCCTAAATTTACTTCAGTTGCTTTCAGGAGGTGGAGGAAGGTGTAAATCTAAACAATATTTTTATAGTGATTCAATCCCTACACTTTATCAACATGTTGATAGTAAACAATATATATATATATATATTTTTTTTTTTTTATCACATTTTAAAATAGACCTTTGGAATCTTTTCACAGCCATAACCTCCTTTTAATAATTTTTGCACCAGTTTTGACAAAATTGATGATAAATGGCCGATTTGTCCCTCCCTGACCTTTCACTCCCTAGCCTGTACTCATTTCGTTTTTAGCTAAGGAGTGACTTAACAAGTGAGTGAGTGATTTAACAACAATAAGTTGGTCAGAGAGAGACCAATTGTGATTAAATTTGTAACTTGGTTATGTCAAGTACTAATCATTGCCAGTTCAGAAAGTTAGTTTTTGATTAAGTATACATATCTTACATCCCACCCCCCTTAAACCATCAAATAAATTTTTAAAAATAAGTTCTATAGTTAATTGTTCGTTCTTTAACTATTTTTATGGTAGGGATTGAACTTATTCTACCTATATAAGAACCAAACTGATTTTAGACGAAACGATACTTTACAATTTAAAGAATTCTTTTTTAAAAGATTTAAATTAATATAATGATGTCATATGTTACATTTTGTCTCTCCCTATAACATTACTTTTTTCAAAAATCATTATCTCGGAAACTATGAATATAAGTGTGTGCATGCTTCACATCATTGGTAAGGAGAGAGTGACCATGCCATCTGCGACCAGAAAAATAACATGACTTTGAAATTCCAAAACATTTAAGAGCCAAATACCACCATAATTTTAGAATCACCCTTATCATATTGATACAAAGTTAGCGATGTGAATTCTCATTATGACACATTACTTAGCTGAAAGTTTGTATTACTGTTTTAGCCACTTCCCTCCTTAAAAACTATCTGTGATTTTTTTTAAATGATAATGTTGGAGTGATTACATCCTCATCAGAATGAAATGTTTTTTTTTTTTTTACTTTTTTCTATTCATAAACTTTTAGTTTAACTGGAAATCAAAAAGTACTAACCAATATTAACTTGACTGCAAGTAATAATAGACTTAAACCTACCTAAAAATACCTCGATGGAGTGAAGCTGGACCTGTCATTGATATATTAATGAATAAGGTTTCCATGACAAACTCTTTAGAAATGAAAATAACTTTTCTAAAATTAACGTAGAATATAATAATTTTGAAATAATTATTAGAGGAATAGAGGAATAAGTACAGTCAGCTCCAATATAACCTACCAGGGGAGGGCACAATATTTACAGGGGAAGCGACAGCTACTCTAAATGCTCTCTACTTGATAGAGGAATCCACATAAAACAGCTGGACTGTTATTTGTTTTGTTTAACCTCACTTTATGCCACTAAGGCGAATCGGACGATGCTACTGTGGGAATCCTAAATTTTGCCTATCCAGTTATAATTAGGATAGGGATCTGTAACGAGTACCTGACATCTTACAGGCTCGGAACCTCCATTTCACGTCCTACCCGAGGGATGGCATAGACAAGGATTTTTTATTCCCATTAAAAAATCCTAGGGCCACCTTGGGACGCGAACCCGCAACCTTTGGTATTGTAAGTTTCTATGCTAACCACTACACCACAGGTGACCCCAACTAGGCTGTTTTAGCAAAGTCATGGAGCATGTTGGCTCTCATTAATAGTCAATACCTCAGAAATTTATTAATTAGAGAAATTGTTAATGTATGGTGGGAGATTGGAAATAAAGCCAAAAGTATTGTTTTCATTTGGGTTCCTTCCTGCCCGCAAAACATTCTAGGCAATGAAAGAGCCTCACCAAGAGGCAGTAAGACAGGAAGAGGGAATAAATAATACAAAAATAATCAATGTTACGCCACTAGATTGGGTGCTGCAAACAAAAGGGAGTCAATAAGCCAGAATAATTGGGTCCCCCAGCATCATTAAGAGATATTATGAAAGACACTGAAGGGACAAATCTTTAAAAATTTTCATCAAAATATTAACCTTGACAATTTTGTTTTTACAACGAATCTAATAATTCATAAATTGTTTTACTTATAGTCAGGAATATGACATTACTTCCTTATTTGTAGATACAATGAAATGACTGAATATTCTGCTACTTTACTTGAAAAAGTAAATTATTTTATCTATGACTAAATAGGTGAAATGAAATGTAAATATTTAAATAATTGATACTCTAATATACCTTTATCGACAGGAAAGCATCCAATCATCCTCATTATTGAGCAGTTGTATAGATTCACTGAAGATATAATTAGCTGGTGGTCAGTTTGCCATTATTTCTCAGTACCTTCAGAGCAACAGAAGACAGCTGTTCTTCAATCATTCATTAAAATATAAGTTACAAAAGTGTTATGGGCTTCTTATTAATGTTCACATGCTTTAGAGCCTCATGAAATTTTACATATTTACTCCGTCATAAGCTGTTCAATGTTTGATAAAGATGTGTTGAGTTTTGATCCTCCCTTGTTTAAGTATTGTCCTGAAAGTTAATATGTGGTCCGTAGTAGACCTGATTATTGAAAATTTATACTTTTATTTAGAGCTCCCCTCCACCTGAGTCAATCGCCTCTCTCTTTTATACAAGGCAGATGAGCAACTTTGTCCATAGTTCAGGCATCTCTTAAATCAATCAATCGGTCACAACCAGATGATTATAAAACCATATTATGTGGATTCTATATCAAGGAATATTATTTTTTACTGTCTATTCCTGTCAAACGTCATGATACGAAAATAAGGAAATTCGATAGAGTGATTTTAGTTAGTTGTATATGATTAACATATTCTAATATTCTAGACTAAATGAATAAGATCCAATTTCAAAGTAACTGGTTTACTGATTAACTGAATCAATGGGTTGAGAACAACTGAAAAAAAAAAAAAAAAAGAATAGGAGAAGTATCACCAAATGACTTAAATAACACAATGAGGCTTAACAATGCTTAAAGGTAACATATAAAGCATTAGTAAAATTTATTCAAATCATGTCTTCTAATTGCTTATACTACACAGAACAACCTGCTTCTATATGAAAGAAACACACCCTTAACCATATATTTATTCAAATGCTATTATATGTTGTACTTTCACTTGCAAGGACACCAAAATTGAGATGGGTAGATGGAGTTGCAGCTGATGTGAAAGAACTTTTAGGAATCAGAAATTCAATGAGGAGGCCAAGTGCCATTGAGTGTTGTTGAGCCAAAAGATATATATATATATATATATATATATATATATATATATATATATATATATATATACACAATGATGGAAAACTGCAAATCTGCCTGAAGAAAAGTGGCCTTTTGAAATTCAATCAAATTTATTGACTTCTGTTAAGAAAAACTATAAATTACTGGTTGGTTTGTTTCTTTAATGTCCCTTTATGCTGCCAAGGATAATCGGACGAAGCTACAGTGGGACTCCTAAATTTTGCCTATCCAGTTATAATTAGGATAGGGATCTTTTTAACGAGTACCTGACATCCTACAGGCTCGGAACGTCCATTTTACGTCCTATCCAAGGGACGACATAGCTGAGGATTTTTTACTCCCATTAAAATATCCTACGGCCACCGCGAGGCGCGAACCCATGACCTTAAGTATTGTAGGTTGCCATGGTAACCACTATACTACCCAATTACTGGTTGGTTAAATACATTGTTTCAATAAGAAATTCAATTTCTAGGCATTGGTATTAAGACATTGACAGTTTACCATATTATCTACTTTTTTAGGGTCAGATTTTTTAATGTATATTGGGGTATAATAACACTTAGACAGGAAACCTTAATAAATCAGATCAAATGGATTTTTGGAGAAGTTTTCTTCGTAACAAGAAAGCCGAGGAATTCCATATTGGAGCACTTACAGCTGTCACTGTCTTGACAAAAAATATTGTGTATTTTGCTATTACCTCTGCTTAAGAAAGGGTTGTAAACAATGTTGTGAGCAATAAGGAGAAACCTGGAGTGAAAACTTTTCAAATTGTAACAGAATAGGTGAGCATGTGTCTCTTGACTTCAGAAAGTTCTTAATAGCATACTTAAACAGCATAAATAAGTCTGATAAAACATGATTTGTAATATTGAAGCCATGATGGTTGTTTCTTTGTTGAGGGGATCGGGTTAGTTCAATGGCATTGAACTACTGTTCTCAAAGCCAGTTTGAAACTGGCTTGAGCGGGTATCTTTTAATATTCTGTCACAGATCCCCTTTTGGCTGAGAGACCCTCCTGGGACACTCTTAATTAACAAATTAAGAGGGAAAACCTGGCGTTTGAGCGTGATCACGGTCATATCACCTCCTTGCAGAATAAAGGACTGGTGATCAAGAAACAGTACTGAACCCAAGACCCTTCATGGGCTGAAGTGGTACAGGTTTGCTCCGTTGATCTTCAACGGGGACTATTAAGGATAAACCCTAGGGTCCTGTAACCTCCTGGGGCACCCTCAGTCCCTTTTAAAGGCACTTTCGGACGAATTATTGAACCCTTTATGTTTGTAGTTGTGTAGGTTTGTGAGCATTCCTTGCAGATGTGCTGTGCGGGTCGGGTATGCGGACCCCTGCCGTAGCCTTGTCAATAAGCGATGCAACGAAGTTAACCTCAATTATTCTATCCCTGCTTTGGGCTTGGGAGTCATTGGATTGAGTGTAACCAAATTTTATTCTTTATCTGTCATGTTATTATTTCTATTCAACAATGTATCAGTTAATTACTTATAACATATTCACACCTTTTATCAAGATAATAAAATTCAATAATTTATTTATATATTTCATTATGTTATTATAATTCTCATGTAAATTCATGATATGCCAGTTATTTTATTTACCTTTTACATTATTGTGGCGTAACAACTCGGCCCTGGCCTCCACTAACCACCTTCGCCATCGGCACGATCTAGCGCAGCTATCCTGACACCCATAATTCCTGACCCATAATTGTCCCTTGAATCAGTCAATCGCTATCCTTCTCTTAGTTCTGCCTTTTTTTCTGGTCCCATGGAGCGTCTCTTTAAGCATTCTTCTCCATCTGTGCCATATGTCCTGCCCATCACAATGTCAGGCAGGCTCTATATTTGTTACTAGTGCTTCTCATCCGAATCCCATCTACGAACTCTTCGTAGGATCTATCTTTTATCTGATTCCAAGTCTCTGAGCCATATAGCAGAACAAGACGTGATAGGGTTCTGCAAAAATGGAGTTTAGTGTCTTTATAGAGATTATGGTCGGTGAACTGTTTTTGTAGTCTAAAGTAACATCTGTAAGCAGGGATTACTCTTCTCTTTATCTCAGCTCTCTCGTCATTATCTTGGGTCAGTAAGTAGCTTAAGAACACAAAATCCCGTGCTTTTTCAAAGTTGTAATCTCCAAAGGCAAGACCCTTTTTTGGACGAGGCATGCACCTTGTCATTAGATACTCAGTTTTCGCCTGGATTAGTTCAAGTATCACCTGATCACCTGGATCACTTTAATTCCATCATAATTTCAGTTGATGATTTAACTGCAGAAGACATTTCGTACACCTCTATAATATGCGGAAAGTCTTTTGTCAGAAGCTCAGAAAATTGGATTCTCCAATGAACCAATGAGTCAATTCATTTAAATGTTCTAACTTCTGCTTCTATGGAATTTTTTCTATTAATAATAATAATAATAATAATACTTTATTGTTAGCTATTTACAAAATTTACAAAACGATTAAAAAATAAAGTATACATGGCAATGGCAATAGCCGTCTGCCAGAGTTCACTGAAAGTATAAAGTGTACAAGCTCAGGTAAACAATAATAAAATACAATTATGCAATTACAATAAAGAAAATAAAACGTATAAATTAATTAACTTATGAGTTACTTTTAACATATTACATAACGTACAACAAAGATAGAAAGAAAATAATTAAAGAGGGATAATTATACTCTGAGGAACAATAAATTAAAAAAAATACAAAGAAAAAGATAAATAAAAGAAAAAATCTTAGATTCAATATACCATAGTAAAAATAAAGTAAAGAATAGGACTTATAAAGTTAAATATCAGACATCCAGGAGTACCTAGCCCTCCAAGCGTGACGAGCAAAACGGATCAAGGGACGAGGATGAGAGAGACCAGTCAGAAAAGAAATTATCTCATCCCTTGTGAGAGAGCGCTTGTTAAAATAAAGTAAACGAAACTCAGCCAATAGAGGACACTCTCCCAAGAAGTGATACAAATCTTCACGAGAACTGCAATTGCAGAGAGAACATCTTGACTGATCGGGATCATTTTCAAACCAAGGACGATAATTCAAATAAAGAAGCTCTCCCCTCAATTTAAGCAGCCATTTCACCTCCAAAAAATTCAAATCTTTGGAGAGAGAAGCAGTAACGCGGTTTTTATAATCCGAGATTAAAACTTTGTATAAAAGAAAGTGGTCTGATACAATCGCGCGGTTAAAGCTCTTTTCGTAGTAATCCTCTTTTATTTTGGAAAATAAGGCCGAAAATTGTTGACTCCATAAACCCACGTCATCACTAGAGAATGGTAAGGAAAAAGAGCGGAATAGAGACAGCCAATTGTTAAACCAGAATAATTTCTTGTTTATTGTTTGTTGGGACACTATCTTTGGGAGCCTATGTTCCGAAAGAGAAAGAACTTTCATAATATACTTCACATGGAGGCGAAGGGTGTAAATCGTAAGAGGTTCCAAAGAGGTCTCCAGAGCCAAGATATAATTGGGAGTGGAAGAAGGCAAACTAAACAGTTTTCTTACAAAAAATCTCTGAAATTTCTCCAAGACTTCATAAGACTGAAACCCCCACACTTGGGCACCATAAGATACAACGGCACGTGACACACTGTTGAATACTTGAAATTTGGCCGTTAATGGGACGTTTTTGTTCATTATAAAGTTTGACCATAGTCTGTTAAGACCTAGTTTAGCCACGTCTACTTTATCTTTCAAATGTGGGAAAAAGCTTAAGCGCGGTGTTAAAGTAACACCGAGATATTTGAAACGATTTACCGTTTCAATTTGTTTTCCTTTATAGAACCACCTTTCTGAAGAGGCCAATCTTCCACCATTCCGAAAGATCATTATTTTAGATTTTTCCAGGTTTACCATCAAATTCCACTGCTTACAGTAACCCTCAAGAATATTAATATTCCTTTGAAGAGCTGTAGGATTATTGGCTATCAGAACGATATCATCGGCGTATAGCAGAATCTTAACTTTCAGACTTCCTATCATTATTCCTCCCTCTAAATATGACACAAGATCATCCAGAAAAAGGGCAAACAGGATTGGACTGAGTAGACACCCCTGTCTTACACCGGAGCCAACACGGAAGAACTCGGAGTTATGGTCTAAACCTCGAACTGAGGAGCAAGCAAAAGAATACAACTTTTTCAAAATAAGAATAAACCGAGAGGAGACACCAAGGTTGAATAACTTTAAGAATAGAGACTGGTGATCAATGGAATCAAACGCAGATCTAAAATCGACGAAGAAGCAAAATAACTTCCCACCCTTCGTTGATAATTCTAGGTGAATTAAACTTGTCAGTACAAATATGTTATCAACTGCGGAATAACCGCGCCTAAATCCAGTCTGAAACTCACTCAATAAATTATTTAATGAAACAAAATCCTCCAGGCGACGAAGAAGCAAGGAAGTAAATATTTTGGCTATTGTGTCCATGCAAGAAATACCTCTATAATTTGAAACTATATTAGGGTCTCCATGTTTGTAAAGAGGAAAAATTATAGATTTACTAAAGGATAGTGGAAGATCGCCAATCTCAAAAATATAATTAAAAAAGGAGAGGATATTATCTAAGAAGAGAGGAGTAGCATGTTTATAAAATTCATAAACTAGTTTGTCCGGACCAGGGGCTTTATTGTTTTTAAGGGTTGATATAGTAGCATGCAGTTCATCTAGCGTAAAAGGGGAGTCCAGAATAGTAGAGAAAATAAACGGGTCAGCATAAGAGGGAGAGCAAAGTATGGAAGGATTGAGAAGGTTTTTAAAATGTGAAACTAAGGTATCCAATGAGATATCATTTCCAAGAATGAAGGTCCTTTTACGAAATCGATTCACCAAACTCCAAAATTGCTTAGAATCATAAGCAGCCTTAAATTGTTCAGAAAAGGAAGAAAAATATTCAGCTTTTTGATTTTTACAAATATTTACAAAATCTTTTTTAGCAGTGATGTAAGCTTCCTTTGCAAATCTAGAATTTGTTTTTCTAAATAAATTAAGGAGGCAAAAAGATCTTTTCCTAGCCTTCAGACAACGGTAATCGAACCATGGATTCTTTTGGAATTTTTTTATGAATGATGGGCTCTTGGAGGCTAAAGGAGAGTATGCCTTTTTAATACAGTTGACTAACACATCGGCATAGTTCTGAGGATTTTCTGGAAATTGAGGGATACTGGCAATTATTTTATCAAGGTTTGCCTTATATATTTCCTTGCTAGAGTCATTCCAATAAAGCTGAGGAAGCAATGGCATGGAGACACAATTAATTTCTGAAAGAAGACTGAAAGTGATGGAGAGGGGGAGGTGGTCGGAAAAAGTCTCTTCTAAAACTGCGAAACGATGGACAAAAGGTATATAATCAAAGGGAATGCAACAGAGATCATTGACAGAGGAACCCATAGGACCAACGAAGGTAAATTCACCCTCTGTATCTGGAAAAAAACGGCCATTTAAAATTATAAGATCGTTTTCATTGCAAAAGTCTATAATATTTGAACCACGAGAATTTAGAACTAAGTCTTTTGATTTTCTGGTTAAAGAACAATTTGAATTGTTAATTATTAAATCATCAGGAATCACCTGGGCTGAACCGACTCTAACATTGAAATCACCGACCAAAACTATCTTTTTTCTAGGGCAGGATGCAAAAAATTCAGAGAGAGCTTTAAAGTCTGTCTCCCAACTCTTACTATTCAAATAAACCGGAAGAAAGTAAAGCTCGAGTTCATTTTGCCTTAGACATATTAAAGACTGATGAGCTATCGCGATAATAGACAGGACCTCGCAAGAACGCCTGACCCCTATCAATTTACCACCGCTCGCCCGTCCACGCCCGGACCGCCGGGTAGCCGGCTCCCAGACCAAGTGAAACTCTGAAAAGTAATTTACATAATTACAAAAATCGTCTTTCATTACAAATGTTTCAATTAAAACAAAAACATCAAATTTTCTGAAAAAATTAAGAAACAAATTAGGACAGTTTTCAATTTTTGATTTTAAACCTGAAATATTATAAGAAACCAATGAAATAGTATTGACGGAAGAACCTGGAGACGTACTCAAAGATTTCTTCAGGCAGACGGCAGCAAGATCTCAGGACGGGATTGAAGCGCTTGAGGAGTGGGCATTAGATAACTTTCCATCGAGATGCTGACCAGATTGATGAACAACTTTAGAAAAATAGTCTTTAGGTAGAGAGCCAGAGTGTAAAGCAGCAACAAAAGCGGAGAGGTTAGCACCAACTAATTCGTTTAGCTTATTAATGCCATTTTCACTCGAAAACCTCAAACCTTCCTCATTGGACCAGAAAAATTTATGTTCTAGAACAAAAAGATAATTTGTTCTAACCTGCACATTAAGACGGTTATTAAGCCTTAATATTTCACGTCTTAACAGGAGCAACTTAATTCTTTTTCTTCGAGTGCTTTCTGGAAGATCTTGGTGAATAACATATCCTGTGCCTTTTAGTAGTTTAGTGGAATTGAGAATTTGCCTTTTATCTTGCGGGCGAGAGAAAGAGACTAGAAGAGGTCGCTTAACATTACTCTCATGACCCAAAGGAAAAACATTTAAGTTTTCCGGAAGAAGATCGACCTTAAGAATCTCCCTGCAAAAGTCAGTCAGAAAAGAAGTACAGCCACCAGATGAAGGTACATTAAAACCTTTAAAAATTAAATTGTTTCGACGAGAGGAAATTTCTAATTCTTCAATTCGATATTCTGAATTGCGATATAAGGCTTTTAAAGAATTAATTTCAGCCTTAAGGGCAGTGTTTTCTTCTCTAAGGGAAGTAATCTCATTTCTAAGTGACTGAATATCTTCTTTCGTAGCAAGAGGGGCCAGTTTTTTATCTAACAATGCGGATACGACATCCAAAGAGACTAGTTGAGGTGTAGAAGAAACCGTTTCCGTGGGCATTTTTTTTGATTTCTGAGAAAAATCGCCGGGTGAACTTCTCTGTCGTTTATTAGGCGTAGACTGTTCTGACATAAATAAATTCAATTGAGAGAAAAACAGTAAGAGCTAAGTTCCAGCAGTTTTTATGTAGCATTAAAATTTCAACTAATTAAGTTAAATTTTAATAAAGGAGCCTATTAATAAACAAACGATACAATAATAATAATAATAATAATAATAAAAATGATTATAAACAGAGCAGTTTGCGATATCAATACGCTGTAAAGGATTACCAAATGGAGCTTCCCCCACCACACTCCCAGGCTGCCTCACTGACAGAATTATAACATTCAATATTAATTAATATCTAGCAAACCTGTCGGTAGAAGTTCCTGAAAATTTAACACATTAAACTTTTCACATTTAACTCTACGCTTGCCAAAAGTCAAAGGTCTACGTTCAAAATTAACTAAAAACTTAAAATGGTTAATACAGAGCGATGTTTACGGCACAAGACTTAACAGCGAACTCGAATTTTTTCTATTCCATATATATCAAAATTTTATCAAGGCTGACCCCCTACCCAACCCCTCAACCCTGCTACCCACCGGGTTATGGTGTTCTGCTTTACTAATTTTAAAATCTGGTCACCTTAATTAAACAGTTATATATAAATTAATGAATAGATTAATATTAATAATAGACCAGGTCCTTTTTAATGAAATGAGTATTCGTTTCTTGATTAAAATGATACCATTATCTGTAAGTTAACATCTGGAACCCCTTAAGACCGCACATAAATTTCATCGTCCAACCACTAAGAAGAGCTTGCGTGTAGGTATGTCATTCATCGCTCTCAAGAACATCGTCCTTCCTTTATTCTACAAACATAACAAGCCCGATCGAAGTAAATAGAGACAAAATCAAACAACAGGGTCTAATTATCGTCAGATCTAAATAAATAAAATGAAGAAAAAGCTTTGAATGGCAAAAAAAAAAAAAAGAAAAATGAAAAAATATAGCCTTATCCATCTTAACGGTTCAGTGGATTAAAAACTATCTTATGATTTTATTAGCTTAAATAATTAAAACCGTTCACTTTTTGGAAACTTACATTATTATTATCATTATTGTCAGTTGAATTATAATAAAGAATTTTATAATTCCCTCAGTATTAGAACAGAAATATTTATATTTTAAAAAATAACTCAAGAAGCCCTAGTTTTAATTTAAGGAAAAGCCTTAAGTAGATTGCTTAAATATTGTTAAGATTGATAGATATTCTAACTGAAGGATCTTAAGCACGCATGTGGCACGCTGGGGATTTGAAATGGTGCGCGGCAATATGAAAATTTGTATTCTTTACTTCTTATTTATTAAATTAAAAAAAATAAAAAAATATCACAAATCCTTGAAAAAAAGGCAAGTTTTACTAGGCATCGTAGTAAGTACATTTTATTTTTACATAATAATTATCGATTTTGTTGTTATATTTTAAAATATAGCTAAATAAAAATTATTATAAATATTTTATATTGCTAAAAATATGATAAATGAAGCTTATATGTATTTTCAACATGGGATAAATTCTAATTCTATACCTTTGCGAAAATGTTTGCCAGTATATATATTAAATTTCTAGTGTTCTCCAGCCTTTTTATTAGCTCTGTTCTTTTTAGAGTGAGTTAATATTTTAATAAATATTTACTTTGTAGTAAATATAATATAATAAAAAAAAAAAAATTATAAACGTTTTTAAAATATAACTTAAAAACAAAAAATAAAATAGTAAAATCCCATTCTGAAAGTAGACGCCTCATATATCACTAAAATCAGAATAATTAGTTAAATAACTGCAATTAAGGTACGCTACAATTTTGGCAACCCTTGGGTGTGGTATGAGTTAAAAAATTTTGGGCGTGTCTATGCAACTCAGATTGGATACGCAACTCTCGATAAAATCTATATTATTGAATCAGACGAACTAATTTTCTTAACCTTTTTTTTTTTTTTTTTTTTTTTAAATATCTCGTTACCCAAACTTTTCAGTTGAAAACACTAAGACTAATAACAAGTTTACTATGGTACGTCAGCAACAAAACTATTCTCACATATTTACAGATACCTAATGTTGAAGTATATACTTATACACCATATTAAAGATATCACGAAAAACTCTCAGACATTACAACAAACATATGCAGAATATGGCGACAACGGACATGCCGGAGTATTATCATCAGAAAGCTGAAATGGTGCTGGCAAACAGATCTCCTAGCATAGAATCTTATAGAATTTAAATTAGGAGTTGCGAGCGAACTCTCTCATGCCTGTTTCTTTATATATTGTATTTCAATCACATTCACTTATTGTCGTATTTATTTTTTGACAGGTCTGGATTTATTAATCAAGTTATTTAAAAAAATCTCAATGAACACATCAAAAATCACAAACGTTATCATAAACGCCCTTCCTTTCTCAAGCAGATTTTTATCTTTAGGTTTCGTTGGTTTGGTGAACATGCGTTATGTTTGAATGTGGAATTTTAAGAACCACTTATCATCATATTGGACCATATATTATCATATGATTATAGTATAAGAAGATAAAGTTATCGGTGTGTCACATCTTGGTTTGGCATAGGTCACGCGACCGTGATATTGCGAACTCCTAACACGTCCTTTTCAGTTTCGCTCACTCTACAGGGATCTCACCATGGGCGTACCCAGCGTGGGGCAGGGGGGAAGCTGCCCCCCCCCCTGGAAGGCTAGATGCAATAATTTTTAAGCTTTTAAGACGGGAAGCAGTAATAGAATAATTTTTTCAAGCAAATAATTGTAATAACTTAAGCACTGCCATAAGTATACATAATTTTGATTTCATTCACCTTTTCCGCGGTAAGATGTTACAACCTGAACGTCCATAGCTTGCCCCCACCCCCTTGTTTTGATCCTGGGTACGCCCGTGGACCACACTAAACTTGTCTGAATGGGCCACGCCATATCTACAAACAACATATTATAAATATATTACGGGATGACTATATTCATAAGATTAAATTGGTGCAAATATATTCACAATCTCCTTCCTTTCACTAGACCGAAATCCCCGGGTCGAGCCAGGAGTGCGGTCGATAGACGAGTGCTGCACCCTCTTGACGAACGGGGGAACCCCGGTAGTTAGAGTAGGGCCAGTGTGATGGTGTGCTCTGTGGGGTGTATCCGACAGCTCCTCGACTCCTTGAGGTCAGTATCGGTGCCAGTGTACCTCATCCACCTGTTGTCAGTTCCGACCTTCCCCAACCTGCAGGATATCCTCCACGTCTTGCTGGATGACACTTCCGCTCTTCTCCAAGGAACAAAGAGGTAGAAATTCCTCTATCGCTTCTGTTATTAGGCTTATAATTGCATTTATTTTTTTACATTTCTGTACATAAATAATCTCAATCTTACTTAGCGTAGAAGTTGGTCATATTTAATTAACTATCTGTAAGAATATGTTATTTTTTAGGAACTACTTTAGTATGGTTCTTTTTCAATTGAAATTTCTTTTAAATTTTAATTATTTATGTTTTCTTAATTCATTCCTCCATCAAAATATAAATTATAATAAAAAATAAGTTTACAAATTAATAGAATGCTACCTTTCCTCTATATTATTTAAACAATAATTTTCTTGTTTAAATATTTTTTTTTAAATCGGTACGTTCATATTAAAAAGTTTAATGATTGATAAAGTATAATTAATTATAGATAACAATATATAGTCATTATATCGATAATAATATATTATAATTATATTTTTGAATTTCTTAATAAAGATATAATTAAACTTTTTAAAACAAAAAATAATTTTCATTACTTCAAAAAAGTAAACAAAAAAACTTTCTAGCCTTATTGTACTAAAATTTAATTATTTACAAAAAATTAAATTAAATTAAAATATGCCCTCCTTATTTATATAGATACTTTAATTCTTTTTTATAAGATGTCACTTTTAGTAAGATTCTACTATTCAGAGGTGTTTAATATAAAAACCACGAATTAGACAGGTTTATTAAGATCTAGAAAGGCTAAAATTTTGGTTTAGTTGGGAGATTTTTCTTGAAAAATTAGCTAAGTACGATTTGAAAAAAAATCTGGTGCGTGCGAGCAACACACAACTTTCACTTACCAACTTACTTAGATTAGAAATTAATGCGTTGTTGTGGTCCCCTTCGTTAGACCAATTTTGATGAAATGTTGGCTATCACATCTTTGGCATTTAAATACATTAAATACCCCGTTTGATCAAAATAGTTAAAGCCGTTTTTGAATAAAAAAAAAACACGTGAAAATGATACAAAATTTATTAAGTAAAGTCCCCCCTCCGGTTGGTCAATTTTGGTGAAATGTTGGCTATCACATCTTTGGCTTATGCATACATCAAATGCCCAGTTTGATTAAAATCGTGAAAGCCTTCTTTGAGTAAATAAAAAAAACACTTGAAAATGTTACAAAATTTATTAGGTAAAGTCCCCCCTCCGGTTAATCAATTTTGATGAAATGTTGGATATCACATCTTTGGCATATACATACATCAAATACCCAGTTTGATCAAAATCTTTAAAGCCGTTTTTGAGTAAATAAAAAAAAAACACGTGAAAATGATACAAAATTTATTAAGTAAAGTCCCCCCTCCGGTTGGTCAATTTTGGTGAAATGTTGGCTATCACATCTTTAACTTATGCATACATCAAATACCCAGTTTGATCAAAATCGTTAAAGCCTTTTTTGAGTAAATAAAAAAAACACGTGAAAATGTTACAAAATTTATTAAGTAAAGTCCCCCCTCCCGTTAACCAATTTTGATGAAATTTTTACAGTCTTATCTCGGGCATTTACATAGATCAAATACTCAGTTTAATCAAAATCGTTAGAGCCGTTTTTGAGAAAATCGAAAAAAACCTAAAAAGTTATTAAGTAAAGTACCCCTTCCCTTTAAGTAATTTTGATGAAATTTATGCTGTCACATCGCGGGCATATACCTACACTAAATACCCAATTTCAGGATTGCACGGTTTATAGTTTTTGAGCTAGTCTGTTCACACACACACAGACACACACACACACACAGACCATTTCGCGGGACTTGGTCATTTAGACTCAGGGGACCCCAAAACGTGTATTTCCGTTGAAAACCGGAAGTCGAATTTTTTCACGATCGCAATACTTCCACTTACTATATATTTCATATATAGGTAAGTGAAAGTAAAAAATTAATCTTTTAATTGATTAATTTAAAAAGCATTTAAAGTATAATCGAAATTTAAATAATTGTCAATATTTCTACCATACTATTGATAAAAAGGCAAAACTATTGCATTGAGAAATATATGTAAAATAGTTAACAAAAAAGAAAGTTGAAATTGGTCAAATGAAAGTCACTCGTTTCGTTCCAGTTGTTTGACGTTTTGACATTATCATCACACTGCACTATCCTTATTTAGGAACACGTATCGCCAATAACAAACTATTGAATAGTTTTCAACTAGCACAATGTTTATATTTTACGTTTATTTGTTTATTTTATTTTATATTAATGTTCAATAAATTAAACATTTCTCTTTATATTAAATATTTCCAGTATTTTGAACCTTGACTTTTTATCAGAGAAGAATCAATCGTGTAACTTTACCCTCTTGTTATGACGGTATTATTAGAAAGTGGAATTTCAGCAATTCTATCGATGCTGAATCATTAGTTCGGGTGGCCCTTGTTATATTAAATTTTAAACATTACTTTCAACTATAATTGAAAATTTTTTGTATTATTTATAATTGATAATATTATAGTTAACAAATTTAAATCACATGATATATTAAAAGTTTCAGATCATGTGAAAGTAGGACAATGAAGTTAGGTTTAAATAAATATTTGATATCTGTAGAATTATTATATATAAATAAATAAACTCTTACATTAAACATTAGTACTTTAATTACATTAAGCATTAGTTCTGAAATTATTTACTTATTTTTTAAATTTATTTTTCTATATTCATCTTATGGGTTTAGTTTATTTATTTTTCTTATTTTATAGAACGGATACAATGATATTTAATTAAAAATACATCTTTTTAATCGATAAATGTATTGTAAAAGAGAATCAATGATTGCTGAGGAAAAATATATTGTACATGTAATTCTGTTCTAATTTTAATTCCGTTCCACTGTAAATAAGGATTTTATTAAAATATTATAATAAAAAAAGAAAAGAAAATTCTCGGTTTTGAAGTCCTTTTTTAATAGTGATAAACAAAATATACTTAATTGACTAATCAAACTTTCGAAAGATATCGAATTTAAGAATACGTAAAATCTGCTTATAGACAATTATACAACTTAGCTGTTAAATTGACAGATGATTTAAAAAAAAAATTGTTTATATCATAAATATCAATAATTTTAAAATACTTCCCAATGTACCCGGAGGTTCGATCCTGGTGCCGTTAACAATCATTGCCGAAAATTTTTTTGTAGGGTCGCAATAACTGGAGAGGTTTTGCTACCCCTTCAAATCAAAATTGTATGTAAATATTTTAGGTGATATATTTCGAAATGCATCACTGCGTAAAATTATCTCAGGCTATAGATTGAATTTAAAATAAAGAGGAAAGCAGAAACAAATATTTTTTACTTCCGGCTTCAATAAATTTAATATCCCACTTATTTCTGATTCCCTAGGCAAGGGCAATGATTGGCCCCTCTTCGGTACCGGGCGTAATTGCATTAAATAAAAATCTGGTGCGTGCGCGCAACACACAACTTTCACTTACCAACTTACTTAGATTAGAAATTAATGCGTTTTCTTAACTGCCACTTCTCAAATGAACAGAACATCTTTAATTATAACGCATTGGTTTGTCATTAAAGGCGTACGGCGCATGCGTGAGCTCAAGGTGTTTCATGAGTTGACTGAATATTTTTCTTTTTTTTCTCCTGGATATGTTTACTTGATTTTCTTCATATATCATATTTAGCCATTTCTTATTTTTAGGCGTGATTAGAGACAGTTAATTTCTCAATATAAACTAAAACAAAGGTACTTTATCGGAAAACAAAAAAGGGCCCTTCCCCATTTAAGCCCCCTCAGAACATTTTAATAATGATAAAACTTACCTGATATTAAATAACAACTAATTTTCATTAAACGTAACGAATTTGATAAAAATCGTTAAAGCCGTTTTTGAGATAATCGATCAAAAAGGTAAAAATTGGAAAAAAATTATGAAATAAAGTGCCCCCTCCGTTTGACCAATTTTGATGAAATGTTGGCTATCACATCTTTGGCATATACATACATCAAATACCAAGTTTGATCAAAATCGTTAAAACCGTTTTTGAGTAAATAAAAAAAAACACGTGAAAATGATACAAAATTTATTAAGTAAACTCCCCCATACGGTTGATCAATTTTGATGAAATTTTTACAGTCATATTTCGGGCATATAAATGAATCAAATACTCAGTTTAATCAAAATCGTTAGAGCCGTTTTTGAGAAAATCGAAAAAAACCTAAAAAGTTATTAAATAAAGTACCCCCTCCCTTTGAGCAAATTTGATGAAATTTTTGCTGTCACATCGCGGGCATATACATACTCTAAATACCCAATTTCAGGTTCGCACGGTTTATAGTTTTTGAGCTAGTCTGTTCACATACACACACACACACACACACACAGACACACACACACACAGACCATTTCGCGGGACTTGGTTATTTTGACTCAGGGGACCCCAAAACGTGTATTTCCGTTGAAAACCGGAAGTCGAAAATTTTCACGATCGCAATACTTCCACTTACTATATATTTCATATATAGGTAAGTGAAAGTAAAAATTAAATTCACTTGATCAGACTCAAGGCATGTCTTTCCTTTAGGTTTTGAGCTACACTTCGTTAGCTTTAACTTAGTTAATAGTTTAGCCTAGATAACCTTTCTAATAATAATAAGAAAGATTATCAATCCATAAGGATCATTTCCTTATTGAGTTACAGTTATTATGTTCCGTTATAAAATATTCATTTCTTAAATAATAAAAACCTTATTGAAATCCTTCATCGCCGTCTTGGTAACATGTTTGTATTTCAACACTTGCGTGTGAATTAGGAGCAATTTGTTTTTAGATTTCGAGAAATTGATTTCAATGAATTCGAAATGGATTCTGTTCCCCAATTGTCTTTATTCAGAATTGAACACTGTTTTTTTTTCTAAGCAGTGATATGATACACTTATTTCTTTGAATTAAGCGTTTTTCAATTAATAACTAGAAATTCGCCGGTATTTTTTCAGTTCAATCAAATGTGATTTTTTCTAAACATCCTTCTAATACATCATATTGATACCGTATTCCAGATATCTTGAATTTGAATAACTTCAGGTTGTTGGATCAATGTTAGTTGTGTATTCTTGGTAACATAACTTGGCTTGCTGGCACCTTTGCTTCCTTGTTTGGCTTCATTGGGTATTCTTTGCTAGGCCTGGGTATCACTCCTGTGCGATTGCGTTGTATAGATTCGTAACTGCAACAATAGTCTTTAAGATATTATAATCACGCTTACCAAAATAAAACTAAAGAATTATTTTAATGAAATACTAAATATTATTGTTGAATCTGCTCCTCATTAATAATTCAACACATAAAGCAATGGACAATCTTTAAATCGAGACGTCTTTTAAAAGAAATAAGTTTGAGCATTGATTTCTTACGCTATGTTGTAATCAATGTCTAGTATAACCAATTAAAGTAATGGATTTATCTTGAATAATTAATCTTTGTCATATATGGTTAAAAATGTATTTGTAATTTCTTCCTGTTTACGTAATTAATAATCAAAACATTTACAAAAAAAAAAAAAAAGTAAGAAAAAAGTCATATTTTAACGACTATGTTCCTCGTTAATAAATAACGATTATGCCGATGATTTGGTTTTGCTTAGTGAACACGCGGAAGCTATAGAACTAAATTCAGAAACTTTGATGAAAGTCGGTCAAGAACTGGAAATAAATACGAATATGACAAAATATGTGGTTATTCGTAGAATTGGTGACAATTTTGCTGATATCAATGCATGAGGGAATACGTTTGAACATGTAGAGAAATTTAGATATTTAGGGGCGATGGTGACTAGGAAAAATGAAATCGATGGGGAAATTAAGGCTAGATTAAAAGACGGGAATGCTTGCTACTTTTCAAATTGCTTAGCTCGTGCCTTCTGTCCCGAAACTTAAAAATTAGGATTTACAGAACTATTATTCTTCCAACGGTCCTTTACGAATGGAAAACGTGGCCGCGGACATTGAGGGATGAGCAACGGCTTAGAGTTTTTGAAAATAAAGTACTGCGTAGAATATTTGGACCGAAGAGGGATAAACTAACCGGAGAATTTAGACGCTTACACAACGCCGAACTGAATGAACTCTGCCCAGAAAATATAATTAACGTGATAGCAGCAAGACGAATAAAATGAGCGTGTGAAATTGCCAAACTTAGTAGTGAACGAATTCCGAAAAGATTTATAAGCGCGGCGCCGAATGGGAAACGTCCGAGGGGCAAGCCGAGACGGAGGTGGGAGGATTGTGTTAAAGCGGATCTATCGAAGTTGTGTCTGGAAGACGGTCGATGGATCGAGGTGTGCAGGGAGCGAGTGGTGGTGTCGGCATCGAACCTTCGGGTTCGTTAAGCCTTTATTATTATTATTATTATTATTATTATTAATTACATTTTTATTACAATTTTTATTGAGGAGTAAAACCGATAGGACCCACCCTATTACTGTTGTTATAGAAGGGGAGAGGATACGTCCAAGTGAGGTTGTGACTTACCTTGGCATCAAGATTGGAAGAAAGTTCAATGTAACACCTCACTTGGACTTCTTAAGAAAAAGGATTGCCATAGCCCTTAACGGACTTGGTCGTGTCGGGGGCGCTTTTTAGGGTCTCAGATACCCAGCAACATTAAAAATTTACAAAGGAGTGATTCTGGGTATTTTGAGATATGCGTCCCCGGTATGGAGTCAACATCTCTCGCACCATCAGAAGAAAAAGTTGGCGACGATTCAGCGGATGGCTCTACTTCGAGTCACTAGGGCGTATAGAACAGTCTCATGAGGCGGTACATGTCTTAGCGGAAGTCATTCCTATCGATCTTCTTTTGCGTGAAGATTACCTCCGGTACAAGATGAAGAGAGAAGGCCTGGTAGATCTGCCGGTAAATCTTCGAGAGAGGATCGGCGAAGACCCAAGGAGGTGGAAGACAATAATAAGTGAGCTACAACATTTTCATCTCATGATCGGGCAAAAAAAGAACAACAACAAAAAAACGTGTAAATAAGTTTACTTCGTCCTTTGTTATCGTCCCTGGCGGTCAAGTAGAGAAGCAACGTTTGGTTCCAAATTTCGTTCCAAAAATGTTACCGTGCAAACAACCTTTAGAACGTTAATGGGCAAAAATATTTTTTTTAGAAATATACCAAAGCAGAAAAACACGATAAATTATATTTCTTAAATTACTCACATTTTTATATAGTTAAATATAATAAATGTGACTTCTTGTAATTGGGATTAAGCATTATTCTTTCGAAATGTAACGTGACTTGAAACCGTGACAGAGCGATTCGTCTAAAACACCCGGAACCGGTTCTGAAGAACGCTATTCCTAAGAACGAAATTACGACAGAGTAATCTCTTCTTTCCTTCTCTCTTTCTATCCGTTCTCCCTCTCACTTCATATCACTCTCTTTCTCACACCACACTCGGCATCAGCACTGGGGTCTCCTTTTTTATTTCTTGAGAGCTTGGAGGCAACCTTAACTATCACTGTATTGTTGTAAACAGGTATTAATTGGTTTTATACCATATAGGTAAATATTTTTTTTAAAAAAACGGGTGCTTTTTCAAAATTTAAAATAGAAGATTTTTTTTTTTAAGATATTAAATTTCCAGAACATAGTCATGTTGTACATAGCTATCTAGCATAAATATTTTTGGAGATCTTGCCCAAAAACTATCCAAAAACGCACCTACTGTATCTCGAAATTCTTTACCTTGAGAACCCATTTTTCTCCCGCTTTGTACATTATCACACCTTTACTAAAAAAATATACAATACATTTTTTTTTTTTTCAAAATTCGAAAAAGATGTTTTTATTCTTTTTTGTTTTAATATCATAAATTTAGGATATGGACATGTAGTATACCAAAAGAAACAACATATAATACTGAAAAAATTAACACCTGTTTCAGCTTTCTAGCTTAACAAGTTTTTGAGATATAAAAAATACTTTTAAAAAACGCTTATTTTTTACTAATTTTTTTTTTACTAATTTAAAAATGTATATCTCGAAAACCGCAAGTCTGAAAAAACATGATACATGGTATGTTTCTTCATATTGATGCATGCAACAAATAAACCAAAAAGTAAAATTATGATAAAATTTTAAGGCAATGTCAAATACGATGGTCAGAAATACCTAAAACACTTGGCAAATTTTTTTAGCATTGAAATAAGTCGGCAGCTTTTTAAAAAAATAAAAACCATTAAAAGTTATCGAGGAACACTCACAACAATTATAATTCTATTTTAATTTAATTCCATTTCTGTATAGTTGTCACTTTTTATTTCGTTGGATTCATGCTATCCACATCTATTAAGTGAGTTGGTTGGAGGAATTTAGTTTTTATAATTTAAGGGCTTGGTTTAATTGATTTGATTTAATTCTCATTGTATGTTTGGAGTAGGCTGGTCAGGCATCAAATGGAAATGAGATCGTGTCGTCAGCGAAATTACAGGTGAAAGTTTTAGCTGTGGGTTAGGTCTACTATCAACGACCGTTATTTATTACCTTGTTGGAAATGCTAATTTCAGACTTTTTTGCTTACTTCGGATACGATTTATTAGGAGTCGAAAATCATTAGCGGTTATGATATATAGCTTAATTATAACCATATTTATGGTTTCTTGTCTAACACCTTAAATTATTTTGTTAACAAATAATACAAAGAACAATGTACGTACATTTTCTGTCTTCGTTCATTTATTTTATATTGTGCTGATTTGATTATGATTGTTTTGGTTAATAATTATGATAATACCAATGTCTGGGGAAAAAATGAAATGACAATGTAGGACGCACTTTGGTATTAACTGTAATTTTTTCCGGGGGAGGGTTCCTTTTAAAACGGATTTCCGGGTTGATTGTGCCTCATTATCACATATTTAATAATTAAATGCGACTCGGTAACAATGCATGCTAAAGAGGACTCTGATATTAAAACACTTTTTTTTACATATGAATGACTTGTATTTATACAGCTTTTTTTTTTCTTTTTTTTTTTTGGAACCGTTAAATTGAAAGAATTTGACGGTAATTTTAATCATTTTAGAGGAACCTGTTCTATAATTGATTATCCACGATAAATTTTACCTAAAATTTTGTTTGTATATCTCTGTCTTATGAGTATTTTATAAGAATATTCTCTTTAATTTTTTTAGAAAAATATGTCAGGTCAAGGTGCAGCTTTTTTAGGGTTGAAATGGGTTACATTTAATTGAATTATTGGAGTTAAGTATGTATTTATTTTATGAAATTGGATTTTATTGTAATAAATTTCATTTGACATTTTAAAGATTTTTTTGTCCTTATGGGTTACATTTAATTGAATTATTGGAGTTAAGTATGTATTTATTTTATGAAATTGGATTTTATTGTAATAAATTTCATTTGACATTTTAAAGATTTATCATGCTCCACTTGAAATCGCTCATGCTACGAGGTATAATAATAATAAAGGCTTAACGAACCCGAAGGCTCGATGCCGACACCACCACCCGCTCCCCGCACACCTCCATCCATCGACCGTCTTCCAGACCTAACTTCGATAGATCCGCCCGAACGCAATCCTCCCACCTCCGTCTCGGCCTGCCCCTCGGACGCTTCCCATCCGGCACCGCGTTTATTAATCTTTTCGGAATACGTTCACAGCCAAGTTTTGCAATTTTACACGCCCATTTTATTCGTCTTGCTGCAATAACGTCAATTATATTTACTGGGTAAAGTTCACTCAGTTCGGCGTTGTGTAAGCGTCTAAATTCTCCGGTTATTTCATCCCTCTTCGGTCCAAATATTCTACGCAGTACTTTATTTTCAAAAACTCTAAGCCGTTGCTCATCCCTCAATGTCAGCGGCCAAGTTTCGCATCCGTAAACGACCGTTGGAAGAATAATAGTTTTGTAAATCCTAATTTTTAAGTTTTGGGACAGAAGGCGGGAGCTAAGCAATTTCGCGACTGAAAAGTAGCAAGCATTACCGGCTTTTAATCTAGCCTTAATTTCCTCATCGATTTCGTTTTTTCTAGTTACCATCGCCCCTAAATATCTAAATTTCTCTACCTGTTCAAACGTATTCCCCCCTACATTGATATCCGCGAAGTCCTCACCACTTCTACGACTAACCATATATTTTGTCTTATCCGTATTCATTTCTAGCCCCAGTTCTTGTCCGGCTTTCATCAATGTTTTTGTGTTCATTTCTATGGTTTCCACGTCCTCCCCAAGCAATACCAAATCATCGGCATATCCGAGCACGGGTATATTCCCTCCCAAATTCAAACCCTTTCCGGTACGTGTCACCTCCCTAATGGCATATTCCAGCGCTAAATTAAATAAAACAGGTGAGAGAGAATCTCCTTGTTTCAAACCAGAGCGGACCTCGAACTTCTCAGAGAAATAATTACCGATTCTAACTTTATTGAACGTTTCGGTCATACACATTTTTACTAAGTTAACTAATTTTTTTGGTATTCCCTGCTCGACCAGAATGTTATACAACTTTTGGCGGTTAATAGAGTCATATGCCTTTTTGAAATCGATAAAAAGCTGATGTACGATTCCGTTATATTCTAATTTTTTCTCTAATATTTGGCGAAGAGAGAATATTTGGTCTACGGTTGATCGGTTTTGCCTGAAACCACATTGATATTCTCCGATAATTTCCTCGGCGTATTCAGTGATTCGACTAGTTAGGATTAACGTAAATATTTTATAGCAAACCGGAAGGAGTGAGATTCCGCGATAGTTATTGCAATCCGTTTTTGATCCCTTTTTGTGAATCGGAATGAGAATAGACTCTTTCCATTCTTCGGGTATCTTTTCTTGTTCCCAGATCTTCTTAACCAAAAGAAATATTTTTGATATCCCAGCTTCCCCGCATGCCTTGATTAGTTCGCTAGGGACATTATCTGTTCCCGCTGCTTTATGAAATTTTAATTTTCCAATGGCTATTTCAACCTCCTCTTTACTCGGTTCTACTACTAACGGTTCAGCACTCTGGTATTCCGAAGAGGAAGATAGATTATTATTTTCCGTATTTAAAATACTATCGAAATAATCCTTGAATCGTCTTAAGATGTCTACCGGATCGGCCAAGATATTGTTATTTTCATCCCTAATTCCAGTTGTAACCGGGCCCGACCGTTTACGAATTCTGTTTATGCCTTCGTACATGGCTTTAACGTTATTCTCGATTTTGTTACTTTCGATCGCTATTATTTTATTTTTGAGATATTCTCGCTTTTTAAATTTTGCTACGCTTTTTGCATGCTACGAGGTACATCAGTTTTTTCATCCTATTTAGTCTTATAGCTAATTCAAAATACTGTTTTTTTGTTTTTTTTTAGATATTGACAAATATTTTAAGTTTAGACTACCTAAATTAATATTTATATATCCTCATTATCATTTATTTCCTACTAAAAGAAGAAAAATAGTCGTTCAGTAATAAACTGTGGACGGGATGTGCTGACTTGGATGCTGCCGTATCAAATACCGAGATGCTTACTAGCGTAAATATTTACTCGTAGTTTCTTTTTGCAGTGCTGATTTGAACGAAGCCAGTATAAATAAGTAAATACTTTATAATAATATTTACCATTATAGTAGATTATAATTTATGATATAACATTGTAGTCTAGTCTGGGACGAAATACTAGACCAAATAGATACTTGCATATTATTAAATTATTTTATCTATAGTGGAAAGATTGGCCACATCCGGAAATCGCACCCAGGCCTCTGCATCACCGTTACAGGATTCTTAATTAGCTGAGCATTGGGCTCTATCCCCGAGACGAGATCCTATCATTTGGAAGTTCATCCAGTCCCTAGTTGCATCAGATAAAATTATCTGTATTGTACAATCAAAATTTAATATTCAATAAAAAGATATATCTTGCATATTATTTAAAGGTCAATTAAGTAATTAGCCATTTTCCATTTTGTTAATAATATTTTCAAGTAGTTACATTATATTTTATAAGATAAGCAATCCCTTATTTAACCTTTTTTACTTTCACTTACCTATATATGAAATATATGAAGAGTCCACGGAAGAAAGGGGGGATGTCATTTGGAGTGCTTTCCGAGAAAATCCAGTTTTTAGGTTTGGATCTTTAATTACTTACGTATCTTTTATCATTTTTCTTCAATTTTTTTATATGTCCTTTTCCTTTTTGTTTTGCGTGTCAAAATAATAAATTTGCCCGAAACAGACATATCACGCTCTAAAAAAAAATGTTTTAGTAAAAAAAAAACAATTTAAACATAACCGAAAGGGGGATAGTCATGGACGCTCCCCCTTTCTTCCCTGTTTTATTGATGAAATGGTGATATTAATACACAATCCATATAACTTCTAACATGACTCTCCCCATTCTAGGTTTTTCCGCGTGGACATTCCCCCTTTCTTCCGAGTACGTGGTTCTTTCCATCCCTTGTAACCAACCTACTGTCATTTTTTCTGACTATTTCTTTTTACCAACATGTTCTACTCATCTAGACGAACAATTATATATATATAACTAAAATTCGGAAAAAATTGACTCTCCCCCTTTCTTCCGTGGACTCTTCATATAGTAAGGAAAGTATTGCGATCGTGAAAAATTTCGACTTCCGGTTTTTAACGGAAATACACTGAGTCCAATTAACCAAGTCCCGCGAAATGGTCTGTGTTTGTGTGTGTGTTTGTGTGTATGTGAACAGACTAGCTCAAAAACAATAAGCCGCACAGACCTGAAATTGGGTATTTAGGGTATGTATATGCCCGCGATGTGACAGCAATAATTTCTTTAAAATTGGTCAAACGGAGGGGGTACTTTATTTAAACAATTTTGTCTAATTTTTAGGTTTTTTTCGATTTTCTCAAAAACGGCTCTAAAGATTTTGATGAAACTCGGTATTTGGTGTATCTATATGCCCGCGATGCGACAGTAAAAATTTAATCAAAATTGATTAATTGGAGGGGGCACTTTACTTAATAAATATTGTCCCATATTCATGTGTTTTTTTTTATTAACTCAAAAACGGATTTAACGGTTTTAATCAAACTTGTTATTTGATGTAGGTATATGACCGTGATGCGACAGCCGAAATTTCATCAAAATTGGTTAAACGGAGGGGGCACTTTAGTTAATAACTGTTGTCTCATTATCACGTGTTTTTTTTTGTTTACTCAAAAACGGCTTTAACGATTTTGATTAAACTTGGTATTTGATGTATGTATATATGATAACCAAAATTTTATTAACCGTATTATGAAAATAGAAACTTTTATTTATTAATAAAAAGATTAATGTTACTTTAGAGAGTAAATACGTGATGCTCAAATTTTTGAAGCATCGCAGGTGTGTAAAACTATGGTATAAGATAATAGTCTATAATATAGGTATATTTTAGTCTAGAAACTTTTGTTCCTTAATAAATTTTTGAAAACAATATAAAGCGATTTTAGAGGAACAGTAATCGTTCTTGATTTCCAGAAAGGCATAAGAGACTTAAATACACTTATCGATTCACCTTCACGATGTATTTGCAAAAAGCAACTCGTTGTAAAAAACAAACAAGCAGTAAAAAAACTCGACTGTTGATGAAATTAGTCCCTTCATATATAAATTAGCAATAATGAATCGAAAAGTGCTGAGAATTACCAAATTTTGCTATACAGATACCCTATAAATTATGGAGATCTACAAATATAGTATATACTTAAATGTGGAAAAATGTGTGAAGTTGAGGGATGGCGTTTACATATTATCGAAACTCGTCGATTTCTAATCCAAGTAAGTTCGTAAGTGAAAGTTGTGTGTTGCGCGCATCGCACCAGATTTTTATTAAATAGAATCAGATATATATTGCATTACCCTACTCATTTTTCCCATGCGGGATAAAAGAGTATTTTGAGCGGCAAAAGGCGGAAATAATATTTTATTTGGAATGTAATGCCAATGAATACCATTTAGACAGTTTTGCTTTTAAATCCCATTAGAACTTAATAATAGTTGTAAAACTTAATGGTTTTTATTTTTAATATGGTATGGTATACTCTTTGCTCTTCATCTCCTGACTCGGGTTCGCTATGAAGTAGGGGTAATAATAATAATTTAGCTTAGGGGAAAGCTCCATCTTGGTCAAATCCACTTGCACAAACACTACTCTATAAATGTCAATTTGTTGCTATGTGCGAATCCAATTTCCTTTTATGACTTGCAGCGGCACAGCTTTTATACTTTTTATTTTATTTTTTGGAACAATGCTTTATAATAATAATAACAAAGGCTTAACGAACCCGATGGTTCGATGCCGACACCGCTATTCGCTCACTAAAGACCTCCACCGACCGACCACCGTCCAGCAGGACTTTGACAGATCTCCCTAACGCAATCCTCCGACCTCCATCTCGGTCTACCAGTTGGATGTTTCCCAGCAGGCACCGCAATTAATCCTCTTCAGTTATTCGTTCACTACCAACTTTCGCAATTTTACATGCCCATTTTATTCGTCGCGCTGCTCTCACCTCTGGGTCATTCCATATCGATTCAAAGAGGGTTAAAGACATTAAGTGTTTTCATTAGAAATATTTTAGAAGAGATTACAAATATGTTTATAAAAGCTGAAGGTTTTAGAAAATAAAGTACTGCGTAAAATATTTGGACCAAACTGAGTGAATTGTACCAGGTAAATATAATATGTAGTTCAGACTAGTCTAACTCTTCATTCTATCGCTCCTTTAGTCTGAATTAGAACTATCTTGGAGGTTAGACAAGCGTAGAACATTCTCGAACAGGAACGAACTGGTACTAGAACAGTTTGTAACTGTTCCAACAAAAATTCTAGAACTCTTTTCGATCATATCTTTTGTGTTTCACGTTACAATATCTTAAATATTATTTCTAATTTAAAACAAAATAATGTCCATTACTTGCAATATTTTGCACTACTTGTTGATTTCACTGATTACTAAGCTGTCCTTGTAGAACCTGTCCTTCCAAGGAGCTTTTGCATTCTGCTTTACCCGTCAAGCAATCCACGAACAGTACACGGGTAGAAGCCAGATTGGGACAGAAGTTTCGACACGACGACTTCGATTGCCAAATATCCATTACCTCTCTCCATTCTTCTCACATCGCCCACTTTACACCTTCAGTTCTACATTCCCCTTCTCCAACTCTCAGACATACTGTGATTCGATTAAGGAGGCGCCTCATAGCAATTGTCGACAAGCTGGCACATGCCCAAGATAATTGCTCGGCTCCTTTATCCACATTATGTTTGTCAAATATTCTTGGAGGAGAGTTCCTGCTCCTATAGAGGAAAATCTATTGGGACTATCCTTTTTAATTTTCTTCTCTAGAGCAAAAAAAAAAAAAAAAGTAACAAAATTTTATCTATCCCCACCGCTTACATTATTTTGCAAGATGCATGTAATATACTTTCCCTCCATTCTCTAGTAGGTATCGATGTAGCCCTATATTTATATCGGCGCAGTTTTCAATTTGTTGTTTGCTATGGTTGGATAATCAAGGACTTTAATGGAGTATAGATTAATAAAAATAAAAGTTATTATATTTAAAACGTAGAAATGCTTTAACGTTGGTCGGATTTTCCTTAACCAGATCCATGCCACGATTCCTTATGAGTTTTTTAACAGCGGTGAGGAGAACCATAAATCGAATGACATATTGTTTAGCAAGTTTAAAAAAAAATGGTACTATATACTTCACATAGATTTTTAATTTTATTAATACTAAATCTTCCACTTAACTGTTTTCAACTCTTCAAAATGGTTAACCCTTATGTACCTATTGTTTATTTTCTGCTATGAATCAGTCTCTTTCTTTTACCAGAATAAAAACGTCTTGAGGTTTTTAAAAACAAATTTTTGATTAAATATTATTCTAGTTAAAGTTTTATTTTATTTTTCGGGTTCCCAATCATACGTTACCATAGGCAACGTATTATCTAACGCACCATCCCACCATCCATTCTAGTTTAAGTTGCAAGGGGAAGGGGTTTTAACTGTCGTCTACTTAATCATTTTTGGACCATTATTCCAAATAAATTTTGCCATTTATCTTATACATCCCATATATTTAAGAAATCATTTAATAAAAAACTTTAACGATGAAAAGGTATTTTATATTAGTTATTACAATACCCGTTTTTAACATTATAAGTTCTTAAATTAACATCGTATAATGCCTGGAAATCGGAAATAAAAATACCAAAGAGGTATAACAGACAAAGTAAATTTAAGAAGCCCTAATGGGAATTATTTGGGTATTAAAATGTGTTAATGCGTTACCTTTATCAGATGTTTTTAAATGGAATTATCGTGGTGATAGTAATTGATATGGGAAATTACAGGTGAATGAAAAACGAATATCTAAGACATTTATGGACCTGAACTGACCTGTATAAAGCTTACCATCACTATAAATTTTAGTGCTTATCAACAACGATTGTAATAGACCAGATGGTCAGTTTTATATTTCTTTTTTACCTCCATCATCTAATGATTATGTAGTTTTAGTTAATAACTAAAAGGATTTTAAATCGCTGGCTTTTCCTCTGGTGATAGCAGATGGAACACTGGTTACTCATTACTTCCCTTAAAATAAAGTGTCAATGAATATAAAAAATCCAAAACATTAATTGACTGTGAACTTGACAAGGTTGGTTCTCGGTATTTCAATGTTCTGGATGAAACTAGCTAAAGAATTAAGACTCAATATTTGTTTTTAAATAATTACCCATCCCCTCTTCTTTCCCTTAATAATTAATATTTAATCAATATATTCAGAGAGATTATTTAAATTGATTAACTTGAATACTAGAGCGTATCCCTCGCAGGGTGGCGCACTTATCTTGGAAACAACACAAACACACAGTCTGTGTCACTGTTCCTTCTGATAGCCTTATCTTACAGGTTTCCGTTGGTGGTTTTTATTTTATTTTTTATATACAACAGAGGCCCAAGGGACTCTGATTTCAACCACCAGCGATCAAAGGAACCCCAATTTCAGAACATGTTTAATCAACGATAAACATAACATAACATTAACTAAAACATAAGCCTCGCGAATTTATGATTCAGCAAAAAGGAGGCACTAACAAAAACTAAAAATATTTTTATGCAAAATTTTAATTTTAAGACTATTAACAGCACCTTGCTTAGTACGTTAGTAACAAAACTCTACTATGCGACTACTTACCATCGACAAGCTGATGGGAAATATTTATTCCGTCTATCATAGTCAATTTCACGGACATAACAACCGACTTATTTAAGAAATGAGAGATCCCCTCTCTTGAATCAAGACCAGGATAATGTGCTACCTGGAATACAAATTGTAAAAGTTGTATATTTTGACATATTTTCCAGAAAGTTAAACAGTATTAAGGCCGTTAGCTGAAACTATCTGGTTAGTTTATCTATTTTTTGCCTGCATATGAAGCGAGCTCCTAAAATAAAATAATAAAATGGCTACGCTGATAATGTTTATGAAAAACTTTAATAAATTGCATTATGTTAAAACACTTTTATAACTTCCCCTTTCAATTCGTTCAACGGCTGATAAATTTCATATAACTGTGTGCAAAGATGCCATGCTTCTTGATAGTCGCTAGAAAGCAAAATTCTGATCTATCTTTACTGTCCTAAATTATCTGATAGTTCATTTCTTAATTTTATCTATTACTGATAAATCCATGTGGTAGAGCAATAAACAAAAACAGAAAATTAATAATAATACATTAGACAACTCACCGGTTGTTATTTGATTCCGTTAATAAAGTCCATATCTAATCTCTGGTGTTTCAGTTCGATTAAAGTTGATGTTATCTTCCCATCGATTCCAAGGCCGATTGCTATTGCACTCTCTATCATACCTGATTGATGAAATCTTTATCTCCTACTCACGTCATTATGGTGACACCTCGAAACCTGGTCATTTGATATTCTCAATTCAATCGTCTTCGTTAATAATGGTCATAATATTATAATATCGATCCAATAATATTTGATACATATATATATATATATATATATATATATATACACACACACACACATATACACATACATATATATCAAATACTCCAACCTATTCGCAATCTCATTATGGAAAACTAAAATTAAAGATCTGTTGCAAAGAACCAGATACCCATCTTACAAGAAAGAACTAAACAAACTAACCCGAAAACTTCAACAAAAATTATCAACATTTAAAAACAACGATTACAGAGACTACATCGACTCGGTACCTCAAAGATGGAAAAAAAGTATATTGGAGAAAAAATATATCCAATTCCCCCTTCGACGTTCAGATAATACCTGTGCCATGACTAGTTAAGAAAAGGCAAACGAGTTCGCAAAGTATCTTGTTTTTGGTTTTTGGAACAAAATCTATTTAGGACACTCACCGAAATAGAGGACCACTTGACAGCTCCACTACCTCTATCATTACATCCTCCAGCTTTTCATCCGAAAGTTCTCCACAAAGAAATCAACAGACTTCCGAACCGAAAAGCACCGGGATACGATCTTATCACTCCCTTTATCCTTCGCCAACTACCTTGAAAAGCTCTTTTGTTTATTTCACACTTCTATAATTCTATCTTACGCACAACATATTATCTTCTTCTTTGGAAACTCACCACAATCAAAATGATTCCTGAAACTTCTAAACCCACAATTAATACTTCATCTTACCGTCCTATCGCACTCCTACCAATGATGGGGAATATATTTGAAAAACTATTCTTGAACCGAACTAAGCCCTTACTTGAAAGTAGTGAAGTGGTAACGAATCATCAGTTTGGCATTCGATCATATCACTCCACTCTGCAACAGTGCCGTAGGATAGTTGATGCAATATTGATACCTTTCGAGTAAAAGGTATATTGCTCAGCGATCTTCCTTCATATCGAAAAACCTTTCGATAGTGTCTGTCACAAGGGTCTATTATGGAAAATAAAATCGCACTTACGTTCTAGCTACTTCCTTATCCTTCATTCTTTCTTGATCCATTGATATTTTTGTAATAGGTACTGCAGATTCTTCTACTTCTTCATTTTTTCCTCAACTTACAGTCGTTCCTCAAGGAAGCCTTTTAAGCCCCCTCTATTTTATTTACACTTGTACCACCATCTTTACCTTCGCTGACAACACAGCTATCCTTTCTTCCCACAAAATAGCATCGACTGCTATCCAGAAGCATTTATTCGACTTCGAAAATTGGTTCCACAGGTGGAAAATAAAAATAAACGCTACTAAGTCGAACCATATAAGCCTCACACTGAGGAAGTCGACATGTCCTCCAATCAAAATTATGCTTGGACAAAAGACTCACAAGTAACAAACATACAACACTAAAAAGACAAGAACTGACCAGACAAATAAACAATTGTCACACCTCCTAGACTACAGATCCCCACTTAACTTACGAAACAAAAGACTAATATACTACGCAATACTAAAATCTATTTGGACCTATGGAGCAGAACTTTGGGGTTCCGCTGAACAAGTACACATAAACCAAGTTTAAACGACACAGTCAAAAATTCTTAGAAAAATTTCAAACGCTCCATCGTACATTTCTAACAACACAGTACACAATGACATGGACATTCCCAAAGTAAAATCATACATTCATGACAAATACTATACATTCCACTGTTCAACTCATAACTATCCTAGCCCACTTGTTTCTTCTCTTTCCTCCACCCAGTCAGCCGTCCAAAGAAGATTAAAAAGACAATGGCCGAGGCATATGCTCGAGCAATTAAAACAAGCAAATTTCAGATAAACTTTGCATTTCCCACAAATTTTCTAGATGCGCAAATTACGTAAAATATAAATAAATAAAAATTTTACTTAATAAATGTGGGATATATATTCCTCTTATTATATGTGTTTTGTATACAAATAAGGGTCTGGCCACACTTTTCCGCACCGGATCCGCACCGTAGCAATAATACAGGTTATGTTCAGAATATTTTTAATTTAACTTACATATTACCTTTAGTTATGCCTAAAGTGGCCTGTGTCTGACATGTGTGGCTTGAACTTTAGGCATAACTAAAGGTAATATGTAAGTTAAATTAAAAATATCCTGAACATAACCTGTATTATTGCTACGGTGCGGATCCGGTGCGGACATGTGTGGCCAGACCTTAATACGTACCGCCAAAGCGGGTAGACCCTAAATAAATTAAATATTTTAAATCACTATACCATTTAACGCAAAATACACCAAACCACTCTATTAGAATCGAGACACACTATAAATATATTTATGTAATAATATTAGAAAGGGTTAGAGCTTGATGCTAAAAATGCCTTCTAATGAACAGAAACTATGCTAGGACACGGTCTTAATAGCAATAATTTCTACACCTAACTGCCTTATGTTAAAATAATATTTCAGTAACTTTACGTTGCGAAAATTATTCAGGCTTTTTTTTTTTTTTACATAAATCGGTCGAGGAAGAAAATAATAAGCATACCAGAGAATTTGGAAAATCATTTGATATCTAATGATCCACAGAAATGCTTGACTCTAAATTTCATAATTGTTAAAATTAATTATTAATTTAATTTATTAAATCAAATTAATTTATTTTCAAGAAGGAAGAACAAGGAGAGGGATAACATGATAAAAACAAAAATATCAATAAACACAAAATTAAGTTTGTAGGCTCAAATATTTGTAAAATTATACATAAATATGGTTTTAAATATGAAATAGATACAGCATGTACCAGTGTCTCTCCAGCGTATTTTAATTTATTTTTCAAAATATAATCCAGCTGGATCTCGCTATCTCAAAAAATACATTGATAGTTCCTGTAATACTGAATTTGATTTTATTAATTGAGTTAAATCAGTAATCCCAAAATCGGGAACTTTGCAGTTATATACTCTTAGGAACAGAAATATTCTAATGATAAAAGATCGAATATAATTGACCTGTGTCTAAAACTATTTTAAACAAGAAATGAAAATTAGATCATTTATTTCCAATTAGTGAAGAGACGAACAAGTATTGTTGCTGCGATTCCTTTATGATAATGACTATTTTCAGGATTAAAACATATTATTTTATTTTGGTTGTTTTTGTTTACACGTGCAAAAACTATTTCAGATATTCGTTTTGTTTTGCTTTTAGTTATTCATCATCATTTTAGTTATTCATCATCAAGTTATATCTTCGTAATTAAATAATAAATAGGTACTGTGGTATGTTAAAAAATAATGATGTAGAATGTAATATAATATTGTGATATAAATCGGAGAACAGAGAAGGTGATCAGTAGAAGTCCCAAAATGAATCGTTCTTTTTATTTTCAAAATTATGAGCTCAAGGATGTTGGTGTTTTTTTAAATAAATAAAGTAAAAATTAAATAAAGAACTGTGAAATTAATTAATTTGTTTACTATCGATTTACCGAATTTTTTTTTAATATTAATTGAATAATTAATTAAATTATTTTTACAAATAGTCGTTAGTTATCAGATCTGGATCTAGGCAGCTGAAACTGCTTTCAATGTGACCATGATATTCGCTGGCATGGGTTCTCAGAAACGGTTTATTAGTTAGTGAGTGGTTTGGGTTATGGTTTCTTAATGTCAAAAAATTAGGTCAACATTCCTTTATTAAGGCTACATGATCTTTTTTTTTGTTTTCAATATTAGTTTAAACTTGGTTTTAAGCTCTCCATGAAGAACAAGACATTCACATGTAGAGTTTAGAAGGGAAGCTTAACAAATTACTGATGAACTTTACAAATATGAGGATCTATTCTGACAATGAAATATCTTATTCAGCGCAATTAAAACAAAAAAGGTATTTGTCAATTTTGATAATCTCCGCTTCGTCCTACTACATGTATCAAAGAGGCCAATCGTTGTGATTCTCTGAATTAATCATTCGGTACACTTTACTCTCGAAATACTCTTTTTGGGGTCCCCTGAGTCCAAATAAATAAGTTCCGTTAAATGGTCTGTGTGTGTGTGCCTGTGAACAGACTAGCTCAAAAACTATAAATCGTACGAACCAGAAATTGGGTATTTGGTGTATGTATATGCCCGCGATGTGACAGCAAAAATTTCATCGAAATTAGTCAAACGGAGGGGGTACTTTATATTAGAACTTTATTCCCATTTTTTCGTTTTTTTTTAGATTTTCTCAAAAACGGCTCTAACGATTTTGATTCGATTAAACTTTTCATGTTTAATAAGAATCAAGTATTCTTCAATATCAGGTAAGCTTTGTCATTATTAAAATGTTCTGAGTGGGGCTTAAATGGGGAAGGGGCTTTTTTGTTTTCCTATAAAGTACCTTTGATTCTGTTTATATGGAGAAATTAACTGTCTCCCGTTAAGCCTAAAAATAAGAAATGACTAAATATGAAATATCAAAAAATCAAGTAAACGTATATGGGAGAAAAAAAGAAAAATATTCGGTCAACGTTGAGTCCACGCAAGCGCAGTACGCCTTTAATGACAGAGCATTGTTCATAATTGAAGACGTTCTGTACTTTTAATGAAAATTATTTGTTTAATGGTAACTAAATGGTAAAAAAAATCAGAGGCGATGAAGTATTATGCTTGCCTTGCCAAATTATCACAAGTAAAAACTTTTATTGTGATAATTCGGCAAGGCAAGTTTAAACTTTTGGGGATTACCAGTGTGGATTCAGAAAAGGTAGATCTACTATCGACCACATTTCAAGCATAAGGTCCATGCTGGAGAAGTGCTATGAAAATAATATCGATTTGCACCACCTCTTCATCGACTACAGACAAGCGTATGACAGTGTAGACCGATGCAAGTTTTATCAGGCCATGACAAAGATGGGTATCCCAGAAAAACTAATACGATTAGTGCGCACAACCTTGGAAGGGACACAAGGGAAAGTAAAAATCCAAAGCACTAAGTCCAGTTGCTTCCGCATCAACAAACGATTAAGGCAAGGAGACCCCCTATCCCCCATCCTATTCAACATTGTATTGGAAATGGTAATGAGGGCCATAAGGACTAATCCTGGAGGGACCATTTACAAATGTAAGACACAGCACCTGTGTGCATAAGCACATGGCTTATGCAGATGACGTTATCATTACTGGTCGCACACGTGCATCTTTGCTAGGAGCTTTCGAGGAATGTGAGCAGGCTTCCAAAATGGACGGACTAAACATCAATGAAGCCAAAACCAAATACATGAAGACCTCCCTGACTGATTGTGTGGCGAGGAATGGTCTTAGGACAAGAGAGCACTGTTTCGAGCAGGTACAGGAGTTTAAATATCTTGGGGCCAACATCAACGAAAAGAATGATATAATGGCAGAAATAAAGAAACGCATGATGGCCGGAAGTAGATGTTACTGGGCGCTCGGAAAAGTGCTACTAACCTCGCGGTTAAAGCAAGCTGTATACACAAGCATTATTAGACCAGTAGTGACATATGGAAGTGAAACATGGGTTCTTACTAGGAAATCTGAACAAATACTCAATGTGTGGGAGCGGAAAATCGTTAGAAAGATTTTTGGTCCCTTGAAGGAGGGAGATCAGTGGAGGCAAAGAAACAATCGGGAGCTCCGTGATTTATGAAAGGCCCCAGATATTGTCACCTGCATCAAGAAGAGTAGAATTAGGTGGTTGGGGCATGTACAGAGAATGGAAGAGCAGCGAATCCCAAAGAAGCTTCTGGAGGGGCACCCAGGGGGAGGACGAAGAAGGGGGCGTCCCAGATTGCGGTGGCTCGATGACGTGGAGGAGGACCTGAGGACACTTGGAGTTCGAAGGTGGAGAAGAGCAGCTCTGGACAGGGAGGAATGGCGGAACATTGTGGAGCAGGCCAGGGTTCTTCAAGGATCGTAGAGCCATCGAAGAAGAAAAACTTTTATTTAATTATTAAAAAATGAGTGTACTTCAGAGAGCAAATATAAATATAAATAAATAAATGATTGTTGTTTTAATCTGTACTAACGTTATTATGATTTATGGAGTATTCTTCTGATATTCAGTTTTATCAGTTAGAGTTTAAAATTATGTTATTTAAACATGTAAGATCATAAATATGCTTATGGCTTATTATTAATTTGATGTTGCATTGTTTTATTTATTATTTTTAGAAATATATATGGGCCTAGAAAGTGGGGAAGGGAGATAAAATAGGGCATTATCATCATATTGCTAAAAATATTTTAGCAAGTATATAAAATTAATTTCGCAGTTAGTACCACCGATACTAACTGTCCCAAAAGTTTACGATTTGTGATCCAAGACTATATTTATTTCCCTATATTTCCCTAGTCGCTGTTTGGATTTACACAGTAAAATTGAAAATGCAGTTAAAACTTCACTTGTGATTATCCAAAAAAAAATTTTTTTAGTTGTAAAAAGCTTCTTGAGACGTGCGATTACAATAAATAAATAATTTCATAGTTATAAAATTGTTGTTTATTCAAATTTTTAAAAGGTAATTGCTATCAACACTTCTATTTTGAGCTAAAAACGCTCCTGGGAACATAATTTGAACAAATATGTTCAGTTTACTATTGGCATGTTTCTTTTAGTATTTATTATGTTTTGTTAGTTTATCTTGCTTGAATGCATATATTTATGCAATAGGATTTAACTAAATAGTTTAGTGCTGGCGATGCTGCCAACAATCCAAAGCTTTCGGGTCTAGGAAGTTTATTTCAATGCTTAATCAGACAAATATTTATTTAATGTATTTTTACTAAAGAATTTATGGTTTCTGGAATGAAAGAAGACAAATATATGAGTATCTGTGTTAGAAGATGACAATTAAATTTTTATCATGTATTTATAGATAGTACTAATTATAGATTATTAATTATTGATATTAACAACAAGGAGTAGCAAAATAATGGAAAACAAATCCAGCTGATGGTATATTTACATGACATGATAATTATATAAAAGTTACTGAATCCACTGAAATATCCAAGTCATGTAAACATACTGCAACGTTAAACAAAAACATATGGTTTGGAATGGTTTTATATTTATTGTTGGAACGAACTAGTAGTTGGAACAAACTGTCATTGCACTTGTTTGTGACTACGATGTTCGAGTACCTTCTACGCAGTTCCACGAAGTTCTAGAATATTCTCCTTACGACTAAATATAAGGAGCGATGGAATGGAGAATTAGTCTTGTCAAGCTTAGCCAACAATTTTTTACTCCCACTTAATACTCGGGCCACCTGTCGGGATACGAACCCGCGACCTTTTGTGCTGTAATCGGTGTGCTAACCACTACACAGGTAAAACCACCAAAAAGTTGTAAATATTTTTTAAATGAATATAATTCCATATTTAACATTTATTCTTATTAATAGCAGAAATATAAACAAACATCTCATAATACCGAAAAAAGTGTGATGCCTAAACGCATCTCTGAAACAAAATGGAGAATAAGCAATTAAGGCAAAGTGGTAGATAGAATTGAGTATCATGGTTGTAAATCCTAGGGCCAGCATGGGACGCGAACCCGCGACCTTTATTATTGTTGGTTGGTATGCTAACAACTATACCACAGGTGCCTGTAATATCCATTACTGATTAACATATATTAAATAATATGAGGGACTGGAAATTTTGTTTGTAAATCGAATTTGCATTTGATAAGTGCCTTGCTTTTATCTCGCAACACATGAGGAGAAGGAGGACTATCACCAATGGGGAAAAGATTAAATTTTCCGACATTCATTTATCTATCTCCTTCACTATGCATAACATTATGTTATTTGAAACATTTTGGTATGTATAGTTGTATATGTTTCCTGTAATTGGATGAAAAAGACAAAAAATTAAATAAAAAAAATCTGGTGCGTGCGCGCAACACACAACTTTCACTTACCAACTTAATTAATTAATTTTGATGAAATTTTTACAGTCACATCTCGGGCATATAAATACATCAAATACCAAGTTTGATCAAAATCGTTAAAACCGTTTTTGAGTAAATAAAAAAAACATGTGAAAATGGTACAAAATTTATTAAGTAAAGTCCCCCCTCCGGTTAATCAATTTTGATGAAATTTTTACAGTCATATTTCGGGCATATAAATCGATCAAATACTCAGTTTAATCAAAATCGTTAGAGCCGTTTTTGAGAAAATCGAAAAAAACGTAAAAAGTTATTAAATAAAGTACCCCCTCCCTTTGAGCAATTTTGATGAAATTTTTGCTGTCACATCGCGGGCATATACCTACACTAAATACCCAATTTCAGGTTCCCACGGTTTATAGTTTTTGAGCTAGTCTGTTCACATACACACACACACACACACACACACAGACACACACACAGACCATTTCGCGGGACTTGGTTATTTCGACTCAGGGGGTCCCAAAACGTGTATTTCCGTTGAAAACCGGAAGTCGAAAATTTTCACGATCGCAATACTTCCACTTACTATATATTTCATATATAGGTAAGTGAAAATAAAAATTAAAATGGAAAGTCCCCGAATTTTTTTCAAATGAATTACCAGTATTTCATATCGTCCCTATGTATTTATAATTTAAATAGAACTTGGTGCCTCTAGCTCTTCTTTTTATACACAGCACCTAAAATGTAATTAAATAAATAGTAAAGCATTAAGGGTATATAAAATCCTATGTCAACATTCTTTACTTTATTCGTAAATTACTTATTTTCAATATAAAAATTGGCTTTCAACGCAATCCCCCATGGGTTTATTATTATCTTATCCATCAAAGATCAAATTTAATCAAAGCCAAATCTAAAAGTCAATATTTTACATTCCAATAGATATAATTTCAAGTTTAGGAATATCCAAACTTACATTAAAATAAAGTAAAACCATAAAAAAGTACCAATAACTAATAGAAGTTTAAAAGTGGGTACAGGGTAGAATCACTGAATTTATCAACTTTAAAATATGTTGTGAAATAATTAAATTAAAAATATTTTGGGCTAATGTAAATTGATAGTGATCACGAAACTGCAACAAAACAAACAGAAAATGGCTTTTCCCAAAAGTTTAATGAGCACTTTAGTAACTTAATATTTCGCTTATGTTAAAAAAACTAGCTGCATTTTTAAAATAGTTCTTGTTAGGTGAGAGGAACCGCACTAAATTCTTCTAAATTAATATTATTAACTGTTAATTGACTAAAAAACAATTTTTTTTTTACAAATTATATTTTAGCACATCAATCGAAATAATTTTATGGGCCTGGCTTTGTTAGTAAACAGGCTACTCGTTTCAAGCTCTCTTGAAATTTAAGGAGGTCCAGAATTTAAAATTTCGTTAAACCTTTAAATACATTAAAACCTGAATGAAGTATTTAAGGATTAAAATTACAAAGATTGTGACCAGATGTTTGATTAGAGAGCATGAAAAACTTCCTCTGCTGGGAAGCTAAGCAAGCACTTCTGCACAAACAAATGGAAACAAATGAATGAATTTTCTTTGTGTAAGGAATTCGCTTCCCGCAATATTTGATTATTAAAATTACCGTATTTTGAAGAAGAATAACGCAAGAGGTGGAAATTTTAAGGAAGCTTGCCTTTGTTATTCAAACGACTCCAGTTCCCCTAATTTATATTGAAATGAGATGCCAAGTACCTTGTTTGACACCTTCCTTAAGGAGGAATAGGGGAAATGATTTTATTTTTACGTAGCTGTTTGTATGTTTTTTTAACGAGTGAGTATTTGAACGACGTAACTTGATCCTTTACTTTATATTATAAAATGAAGAAATATTCAAGCAAGGGGGGATGGGGCAGTCAAATATAGGCATTTAATTGCTATGCCCTGGTCCTGGCGGTTGAGCGTGACAACGGTCAGGTAATTTCTTTGCACGACCGATGACCAAGAATAGCATTGCACCCTAGATGCATTGTAGTGGCGTAGGCCTTTTTATTTCAAGGTTTGTTTGTTTATTTTTTAACATCCCTTTATGCTACTAAGGCTAATCAGACGATGGTACAGTGGGAGTCCTAGATTTTGCCTATCCAGGTATAGTTAGAATAGGGATCTTTAACGAGTACCTGCTATCGTACAGGCTCAGGATCTCCATTTTACGTCTTATCCGAGGTACGGCATAGCCAAGGATTTTTTATTTCCATTAAAAAATCCTAGGGCCACCTCGGGGCGCGAACCCGCGACCTTTAGTACAATAGGTTGCCATGCTAATCACTACACCACAGGTGACCCCTTTATTTCAAGGGAGACACATTTAGAAATAAAAATAAAATTTTGCAAAGGATAAAATACATAGGGCTTATAAAAAAAGAAACTTCAAATCTTTTTAATCAATATACCTAAATACTCCATCTGAATGTAAAAATTAATATGGTTATGAATAACTTTTTAGGACTTTATTAAACATATATTAATGTATAACATATTATACATATATTTCAGATTGAATTATAATATTAATTAGTGTTATTAAAAGCATCTTCCAACACCATTCCCACAAAACAGTAGCAATGAATTTAAATAAATTTATTGTTAAAATTCGTAAATTTGATCATTGTGACCACACTCTTTTCCCAACCAGAGTATAATTTTCTTGCTAAAATTACATCTGCTTTTTGACAACTAAGAGATTCACTTCTTTTAAATTTGACAGTCATATTTAGGATTAGGACTACAGCGATAGTTATGTTTGTACAAATTGAAATTAAACCACTTTTTAAATAAGAAAGAAAGGTGCTCGCAGACTTCCTCCATAGAGGAACGACGGACGCTGCGCATTGTAATCTAGTTGGCTAATTAGGAACTGAATACAAGACATTGTGTCGAAGCGGGTGACAATGGGTTCTCCAGGTGGGGGAGGCTCTTACGCAATCCAGACAATGGTTAGATTAAAGATGTTAGAGGAAGCATGGTTTGGACTGCCCTTGTATCAAGGAAATGACAAATTTTATTTTTGAATAACCATTGTTACTGATTATTTTGAAATATCTGCTGTTGTCTTGGAAAAAAAAAAGTTAAACATACACTAAACGCCCGATTATCCGTCCTCGTTAGAACCAAGACATCGGGATTCTGTTAATCGGGTGAGCCGATTAAAGCGGAGGTTATCAAATAAATTAAAAAACTGTAAAATTATTTTAACTTTTATTTTGCAGAAAAATCAAAATAAAAGACACAAATTAAATCAAGAAGATAATTTTTGTGTGTGAAGATTTGTCAACATATCATTCATGTTTGGGCAAAAGGGCTTAAGTCATAACATTTTTTTTTGTCTGGTCTTCTTAAAATTCATAATTTACTATACGAGGGCCGGCGAATCTTGGTGCGCTAGTAGTAGGGGTAGCTCACGCTATAGCCACGCCTCTTTTCTCCCTCTACACTCCCCCGACTCCCTTACCACACTGTTGGTAGGCAAAACCCAAAGAAAACATAGGTTGGACGAAACATTTTATGCGATATGTTTTTTTACTCTACCGGTATTTATAATGTTCTGGAGAGAAATGTTCGAATCAAAATTTAACTACAAGTATACTAATTCATAATTTAAATAAAATACAATTATAAAAATAATAACTTTATTTACAATGAGTTACAACTAGTTTTATACAATAAACAAATTATTTATATTAATTAATATATTAATTATTTATTTTTAATTTTGATAAATTATTTATTTATTTATTTCAAAGGCCCGTTATTGTCTTTTTCCTTTGAAAAGTAGGTGTGAAGGCGGTGAACAAACATGCGAGCTTGGGATTGCAGCACAAAATGTTTTTGATTTTCGCTTCCTATCCCCTCACCACTTGAACATGAAGCTTCTGCCGTATTTTTTCTGAAATAAACGTTATAAATGCAAAATTTATATTAAAACACAAGAACTATCACGTAGGACGTCTGAGTTATAACTGAGAAGAGGGTGAGTAGCTGGGGAAGGTGGGGTTGTTGGCCAGGCCCACGGTAGCTATGAGGGGGTAAATCTAAGACCCAAGACTCGCCGGCCCAGGTATATAATTTATTCGTTATTCATAACTTATTTAGTCTCTGTTGAAAGAATTTAGTTTCATTTATTATTCTGGAATAAAGAAATACAATCAGAAAGAATTTATAAAGATTTTCAATAGCTTGGTAGATCGTTGTTTAAGCTTCACATTTGATGACTTAATTCCTTTTGACCAAAGGGGTTAAGTCATCAACAACACTAGTGATATATTGAACAAAACCCTTTCTTTCTACATTCTAATCTATTTAAATTCTATCGAACCGCAACATAACAGATACGAAATTTGTAACCACTGGTCCATAATTCCACAAAGCGACGATTGGTTTAATTGATTTTTCTTTTAACGCTATGGCCGGATTAATCCGAAGATCTGGTAAAGCCGGAGTCTACTTATATTTAGTTTTCTTATAAAAAAATACTATTTTTAATTTGTGTTCTTTGAGATAGCCACTTCAAAACGACCAGGTTGTTTTCAAATGGCGAAGTAGTTTTCTTGTTCATGGTGTAGATATGGAGAAATTCTTTAACGGATTCCAGAAATTAGGAACCTGGGTTTAAGTTGAAGGTCACGATACCTCGCCAATACCTGACAAAATTGATAATTTTTTGCTAGGTTTTTTTCTTCACTTAGTGAGGAAGAGTGCTTCAATATCTAGGATTTTTTTAATGAAGGAGTCTCTTCCGCATTTTAGTTTATTTGTATCCCAACGTTTCGAGCTATTGGCTCATCCTCTGGGGTTATCTTATCCTATGTGACTTCTTTTTCCACATTAACCATATGTCATCTTATATATTTTTTAAAACAGTATATAAATACTTAAGTCTATCCTAAATTCTTGTTACATTTTTATGGCATATTACACTTTTTCTAGTCTTTTTAATTCACTCAATAAAAATCACTCGTGCTAATATGATAATGCTGATATATTAGCACAAGTGATTATGTGACAGTGAATTAAAAAGACTAGAAAAAGTGTAATATGCCAAAAAAATGTAACAAGAAATTAGGATAGACTTAAGTATTTATATACTGTTTTAAAAAATATATAAGGTGACATATGGCTAATGTGGAAAAATAAGTCACATAGGATAAGATAACCCCAGAGGATGAGCCAATAGCTCGAAACGTTGGGACAGAAATAAACTAAAATACGGAAGAGACTCCTTCATTAAAAAAAATCCTATGATAATTTTTTATTCATTTATAAAATTTGGCATAAGAAGTATGCGCCTAATATGGAAGATGCGGCTCATTCCAAGAAATAGTGTTCTTATTATTTTATTTAATTTTTCCATAACTCATTCAAAAAGTCTTTTTGGATCCTGATCATTGCTTTCTAATATTATTTTAAGATTTCCTATTGATGCCCCCTTTTCTGTGGCACACTACCTCAGAAGATCTACGAACCTAGTTTAGCCTTGTGTATATATAGAAAATACATTTAACACGTTCAGGCCGGCGTGTACCACCGGTGGCCCACACTAGACTGCCTCACTTTAGTCAATCACAAAACTTTCTACGACTGTGGGGTATTAGGTAGGATTGCATTGTTTATTTTATAATTTTTGGATTGTCAGTATTGCATAATGCACTGGAATAGCTCCCGTCCAATAGAGCGAAACACATTAAGCTCAGACGCCAATGGGCGTGAAGCATGAATTAAAGTACTGGCGTGAACGTGTTAAACACTTCTTGCACACATTTATAACTCATGTTCTTCAGGATTTGAGGTATTCGCTTGGTTTTATTCTTGTGCTGTTTGACAAGGAAAACAATTATTGGGACACTTACACCCCTCGGTCCCAGTAGCAGCAGGAAATGATATGGTATTGTTACGTAAAACCAGTTTTAGCCATTAATTTTACCCAACGACTCATGACTCATTTATACATAATGCAGGGGATCATTATTAAAGATAAGTTTTTGAAATTAAATCTCTATACTTAAATTTCGATTTAGTCATCCTCCACAATTAATATCTTGCTATGATTGATTTGTATGCCCGTATATTATCATGTTACATATAAGAATTTCTTTTGTTATAAAAGAATTTATAAAAGATAGGTACCTATTGTTTTACTGTGGATTTGTAGAATAACTAATATAAAATAGACAAATTCTTTTGCTTGATCCTTTTACAAAATCATAACTATAAATATATCTATGCATTTATAGATGCGGGTCCAATTTTATTGTCCTGGCAGTGAAATAAGATTAGTCATTTTTTTTTTTTTCCAATCTGGAATATTTTTCTTCATATCATAGAGCTTGTCTGTCAGCAGGATAATGACTAACTCTTAATTAGTCATTACGTCATGGAGTAATCTACCGTTTCCTTCTCGCTGTCATATTTTAGAATTGTGTTATTCAACTTATCTGATTCTCAAAATATCATTAGGCTCAATTCTCAAAAAAAATGTCACATTAAATCAAAATGCGTTCAAGGAAGTTATTTACTTAATTATTAATTTAAATCGGCAACTATTAAGTAGTTCTGTTTAATCTCATTAATTTACTTTCTTTTGCATTGATCCTAAACCTCAGATGCAGATGCTTTTCCTGGCAAATTTTGTTTTTGTTATCCTTATGCTTCTATACCTTTAATTTAATCTGAAACGAGAATAATTTTATTCATACCATTTTTTTTTTAAATGAGAAGTACTTGTTTGATATTCTTCATTCCTTTTCTCTCTGAAATCCATACCGGTTCTCCAGGTATTTCCCCCTAAGCCTTTCTACCGGATTTCGCCTATCTTATCTAGCCTCCACTCATGATTCCATCATCCAGGTGTCTGTCAGTTTTCTGACGTACCTAGAGAATCTAAGACATCTTTCCAGTTTTTAATTTTATTTTATTTTTATTTTTTTAAAACAAAGCTGAATTCAGTTCCTACCGAATAATTTCGTTGATGGAGAAAATCACCTCTTAACCTACTTCAGGTACCGAGCTCCTTATTCCACCCTTTTAGCTCCTATATTTTTGGGTAATTATGCTCTTGACCTACAATTCCAATGATTACTCTTACCTATCATAGCCAAACCTTATTCTCCTTCTTAGGAGGTTTTCAGGGGGTAAACAATAACTCCGAGTGTTGTATAAATAGCGGGCTTATTGCGTATTATCCTATTCATAAAAATAGAAGGGAAAAATGATTAGTTACTTTTCCTGCTGATTTTGATTACGTGATATAGAAGTATATTAAATATATAAGAAATTCCCTTTACAGTATACACTTACAATTAGTTATGTATAACTATGAGTCCCTATGTTGTTTTTTTTGACAGTTTATGCTGAATGAAATAGCTTCCATGAGCAAAGGCATGTATTTCGAACCTTCACTGATTCAACTATGTGAAATAAAAATTTGAACGATAGATGCTTACTGAACACATCCTTTTTCCTTGTATTGGAATTTCCCCATTCAGGGATCCGTCATTCCCCGAAGGTCAAGTCATCAAGCTCAATGTTGATGAACCTCCAGACCCCTCCCCTCACTTGTAGACGGAGCTGAATGGGAAGAAGCCATTCTATTTCGGCTGGCTCCAGAAATAGCCCCTGTTACGATGTTGACCCTAGCGTACTCCAGACCTCCGGAGGCTACGGAAGGCGATGTGCGATCGATTTCTGACTCGATTGTTTGGCGGGGGTCGCCATGGTACTACCTGTTGGCCAGCGGCGGCTGCATGTTTAATACCAATCCACCACTTCATCTAATACTTTATTCACTGCACCTTGGTCAGGGTCGAAGGAATGCCTTATTATTCAAGTGCTCAGCGCAATCGGACATTCATTATCACAATGAATTACCATAATGGCCTCCAGATTTCAGCATAAGCTTACTTGATTTTAGCAAAACAGAACTAAATATTATTCTTATACCCTGACGACAATATTAACGCACAATATGTAGTTGAAACTACTCAAGTATGTTATTCGCTAAGATCATCTTAATCTCCCCTTCATAAACTCCTTCTTTCCTTTTTTTCTTATTTTAAAAATGATTCTTCGGTGAAATCCCTAATGCGACATTGAGTGAACATGAATTCATTCCAAGTTGTTAAATTTTTTTCTTAACATCATTAATTAACCTCACAATAATCGTTATCTCACCGCGATTGTTTGTTTATATAACTATCTTAAACCATTAGTTCCTCTTTCTTCGAGGTAGCATTCAAGGAATGTCGTGACTCGTTAAGGATCCTATTTTTTTTTCGTATTGTTTATTTGTGTAAATAATCCCCCACTTTTCTTACCTTACGGATGTGCTGAATTCTGATTCAAATGTTTTGCTATTTTTTTTTTTTTTGTATGTTTGCTTTTTTAAAAATCTTCTGATTTATGATAGCACAACCCAATTAAAATAATATTGCAATTTATCTAAGCTGTCGCTCAAACAAATTAGCGCATCTTCAATGACACCTAAATCCTGAAGGTTAAAGAAATCTTTTTGGGCCTGAATAAAAGACAACTTTTGTAAATGTTCATAATTCCCTTCAGGATTAAATATAAAGGCATGAAGATATGGACATCGGTTTCTCTCAAGTGGCTTGTTCGATCGCTTAGATTTTTTTTGTAGGTTTTTTCTTGAAAAAATACATTTCTTTTGTATGGAAAGTGTCTAAGGACCTAGAATATTTTAGGCGAATCGTTCGGATTTATCTTGGGGAAACCCAGCAATGTTGCCTGATATAACTGTTCGGTGCAACTTGTTTGCTTTTGATGCTTAAGAGATTGGCAGTCCAGAGGTGTGGGGATGCAGAAAACTGCGATCGGAAGTCGGGGTAAGGCAATGATCACTAAATAGCTAAGCAGACCATTAGATACCGCTATCAGGTTTAATGATAGTGGATAGGGGTGAGCACGTCAGTGGGCGAACATTATAAAGAAGCCTTGCTGAACTCAACCTGCACGCTAGGGTCACCACTTCCGCCTCTGTACATTTAATGTATTCCCTTTTATCATTGAGGTTCTCCACACGGCAATGTGGAAAATTCATTTGTGCCTGCCCTGGAGCGCATCTAGCAAATTTATCGAATATGCAAAGTATGCTTGCATTGATTGCTTTGATGGAGCATACCCTTCGGCCATTGCCTTATTAATATTCGTTGGACGGGTTACTTGGAGGAAGAAAGAGAAGAAACATTTGGGTTATGTGATTGTGAATTGAGCAGTGAAATGTGATGTATTTGTCATGAATGCTTGATTTTACTCTCGGAATGTATGTAATGTAAATATTAAAGAATGTCTGTAATAAAATATTTCGTATATTGTTATCCATTTCGTTGTGTATTGTCAATTTGTTGTAAGAAATGTACCATGGAGCGTTTACAATTTTTCTTAGAAGTTTTGATCGTGTGATTTGAATATTGTTTGTGTGTACCCGTTTAGCGGAACCCCAAATAGTTCTCTTCCGTAGGTCCAAATAGTTTTTTGTTCGGTTTTACGTATTAGTCTTTTGTTTCGTAAGTTAAGTGATGATCTGTTGTCTAGAAAGTGCGACAGTTGTTTGTATCGTCTGGTCAGTTAATTCACATACCATAATGATCTGCTTTTTAGCAGTTCTAGTGCCACCCTATTTTTGTAATGCATTTCCATAATTATATAAAATTCTTATTTTTTCGTCCTTTATATACTAAACGTTCGGAATTTTAAAACATTTGCGATTCTAGGCCTTATTTCTTTGAGGCATGCTGTTTGATAATTTGACAATTATCTGTATTAGATAATTGCCGGAATTCATTGAGCTCATTAGTTGATGGGTGTTTATATATTAGTCACATCTTATTAGTACCATGTGGGCACCAGATGCTGTCTGCCAACCATGATGACTGGACAAAGTCAGTGATATTGGAACGAAACATCATCCATCCATCAGAAAGTATTAGTTTAGTTAAAAGTTGAAATATCGTCTCTTAAGCCGATTGATGAACTGAAGGTAAAAAATACGACCAACATTGAACTATTTACAAATACAATACGTTTCCACAAATAACTACACCAATTTCAGGACATGCATTCATATGATTCGCATCTCTTCTAGGCCAAAATTTGTTTCTACACTATTTCATAATATAAAGTTTAAATATCGGATGCATATCATTCTAAACCATTTGGTGTTGTCTTATACGGTCCGTTAGACATTATTAGCTACACTAAGCAAAATATTGTTCTCTTTATCATATTTCTAAAGACTTTAGTGGTTAGTGGCATACCTAGAAGGGTTGCTTAGGAGGCGCGCAGGGGGTGGATGATTTTTTATTTATTTCAATTTTTTTGCAAGGTCATTTGAAATATCTTTATTTTGGACTCTCGATTAGTATTTTCTTGACTGAATAATCTAATTTTCTATTTTGTTTATTTTTTTTTTCAGTTCGCTCCTCTTTCCTAAAATTTGTCTATGTTTTTAAAATTTGTTGCTGTCTTGTATGATATGTAGTACCGTTCTTTCTTTATACCTTTCAAATTTCGCATGTTGGAAGTTCCAGATCTTTTTTTTTAAATACCTGTGAGAACTGACTGTGTCAATTAAAACAGACATAGGACGATTTTCTCTCTTCGTGATTTTCTAATCGACAAGTACAATTTGGCTTGCCCTTTTTTAAAAATAAATTTCTAGTTTTATTTTTTAACAAAGTCTTGGAGCGAAATACATCTTGGTTCCTGGAACACATGCCGTATGCGCCGCCCGATCTGCAATCTTAATAAGATAAGCAAACGAAAACAAAGACTTTTTATTTTTTTATCATTGATTTTATTTTTTAAATCAGGCACTAGGGAAATGCCTTGATGCTCCCAAAGAATTTTTACTAGAACACAACGTGAATCTTCCTATCATTTCATCTAGGTATATGTTGTCCTAACTGAACCATTGAATTTTTGTAATGTCCTTTATAAGATTCATAAGCGTTGTTACATTCCCATCGTTGTTATATGTTCTTCATAATCATCTTCTTCAGTTAGAAATAACTTTTAGGCAATTAGTTCCTTTCTTCAAGTTACGCTTTCAGTTTTTCCATTGTTCGCAAGTTTACGATCCCAAGTAAACTTGCTTACCTGAGCGAAGAAGCACTCAGAGGATTTGAAGGTCCAGGTAGAAATCTCCCACGCTTCTTTGCAATGTTACGGTACGAAGCTTCCTTACAGTCTGTAAGTTACAGATAGGGACTTAGCAATGAAAACAAACCTCTGCTTTGGCATTTTTTTCTCAATGTTTCTTAGAGTGGGTGATTGGGGGGTTTCAGTATGAAATACGAAATTTATTTTTTTATTTTTATTATTAATTAATCTTTAATCTCGTATATTCTGCCTATTGTGATAAAACATCAACCACTTACTACTTTGCTTTTGAAGTTCTGCGAACGAAAGTTATTATTAGAAAGCACCATCTTGTGAATCGTTTGAGGTTCCTCGCTATCCTAGTGCGAATTACGTGGTTAGGTATGCTGGCCGTGTCCCTTTTTGGAATCATATCGAACTTGACTTGTCGATACGCACTGTGAATGAAATTGCACTGGAAGAATGCTTAATTTTTCCAGGAGAAGCCCACTATTATTCTCTGTTGCTTAAATATTAATATTTAATTTATTTACATATTAATTTAATTTTACGTTATTCCGAGAAAAAAAAACTTGCCTTAGGCCCGGTGCACACGGACGACACTTTTCTGCGATGCGGACTATAAGCCAGGTCAGGGGTACCTGGAGTACAATGGACCGACCGGATTTACCATTATACTCCAGGTACCCCTGACCTGGCTTATAGTCCGCATCGCAGAAACGTGTCGTCCGTGTGCATCGGGCCTAAGGCATTACAGGTAGACATATCATTAGAGATTTCCACAAAATCCTGTTTATTTTTTTATGTATTCTTGTTAATTCTGAATATGTATTAGAAGGTTTTTCGGATGCCAGAATCGATTCAAGGGCAGTACTTTAGCTCTGACCCAAGATTCAGGAATCTGGTACTTTACCCTTTCTTTGAGTTAGTCCACTCTGTATTTTATAATTTTTTTTTTTTGTTTTTTGTTAAGAAAGTTCATTAATTTTGAACTTGGGTTGGAAGATATACAAGTATAAAATATCGTAATAAATGGATGAAATTTGCCCATTCCAATTTATTTTGGGTATTTAGAAGACACTAATATTAGGATTTTATTGTATGAATGAGCATTCCTGTTTACTGATTCGACAAAACACAGTTTTCTTGTATAGTATTTCTAAGAAATAAATGCATGCATTTTCAGGTGAAATAAAAAAAAAAAAAAAAAAAAAAAAAAAAAAAAAAAAAAAAAAAAAAAAAAAAAAAAAAAAAAAAAATTTAGCATAATATTTAATAGAGAAAAAAACGGCCTCAAATAGTCTCAAAAATTACATATATATATTTTCATATATATACAAGCCAAATTTTCGCCCATTCGGGCATCATCAGGGCTGTAAAATTATGTATAAAGGTACTATTATAATTATTCTAAATTTTTTTTAATAAGTAGAAATAAAGTAAAATAAATGTTGGAGGACTCACCATCAGAATTGAATATATATATATATATATATATATATATTCAATTCTGATGGTGAGTCCTCCAACATTTATTTTACTTTATTTCTACTTATTAAAAAAAATTTAGAATAATTATAATAGTACCTTTATACATAATTTTACAGCCCTGATGATGCCCGAATGGGCGAAAATTTGGCTTGTATATATATGAAAATATATATATGTAATTTTTGAGACTATTTGAGGCCGTTTTTTTCTATATTAGTGATTGGTCTCCTTCCTGCTATTGGAAAATCTTAATATAAATAATATTTAATTTGCCATTTCATTCTTATTTAAATTGAATAATTTTTTTCATTTACATTGTTAACAGAGCTATCTTAGCGATGGTATAAGTCTAAAGGATTCGTTGAGAGAAACGGATATTTTTGGCGATGTTCCATAAAGGCGCCCTAACCATTTCCTTTAATGACACATTACCTCTTTTATTGCCCATTAACTTTCTCTCCTTTACCGAACCTTTTTCTGATTTAAGGGATAGAGGAAAGGAATTTCACAAGGTTCAGTTCAGTAACATATTATTGAATACCATAACATTTTAGTCATCGAATTGATGTTATTAGGAGAAAAATATAATTCAGTTACATGAGAATTGCCTCATCCCTTTAAAACATTGATCACAACCACAAGGGCAGAGAACAAATTTAAATAAATAAAAAGAAATTGTTTTTTTAATATGATCCAAACCCGTCGGTAATTGCTTATAATTCCGCAGGAGTCGGAAGTAGGTTTTTCTGTTTAATTTTCAAAATATTTAAAAGTAGAATATTTCTCCGAATACTGTTGATTATGTATGTTTCAAGCGTTAGTACTATATGTAATAATGCATTGGTGTTTGTTTAACGTCACTTTATGCCACTAAGGCTAATCGGACGATGCTACCGTGGGAGTCCTACATTTTGTCTATCCAGGTATATCTAGGATGATGAACGAGTAATTGACATAGCACAGACCCGGGCCTTCATTTTAAGGTGCCTTTACACCTTACGAACCTCACCTTCGAACAAGTTCTCCTTCGCACCTTGCCGTACCGACGTGAAGCGAACAGCCATTTATACTTCACGTGAGGTTAAGCGAACCAATATGGCTGACGCACCCAAATCTAGCTTATGATAAAGAAAAAATCTCCATTATCAATATATTTTATATTATCTGAAAAATAAAAAAATAGGAGACGATTTACAACGTTTCACAAATTACACTAGTATCACAAACACTCCTATCACAGGAAAAACCCAAATCAAAAGTGACACTAGCGCTACCCCCGAATCCAGGCGAACAGATGAAGTACCTAGAACACCCGAACAGTCGACGTGAAGGCTTCACGAAGGTTGTTCCAGGGTGGTGTTCGAAGGTAAAGTTCGTAAGGTGTTAAGGCACCTTTACGTCCTATCCAAGGAACGGCATAGCCAAGGATTTTTTACTCCCATTAAAAAATCCTAGGCCCAACGCGGGTCGCGAATCCGCGAACTTAGTATTGTGGGTATGCTATGCTAACCACTACACCACAGGTGACCCCAATAATGCATTTTTATGTTCTGCGCAGTATTATTTCACCTCTTCCTATAAGTTATTATGATTATTACCGTAGATATGCTAAATTTCTCAATTTATGCAAGTCTCGTTTATCCAAGCATACGAGCTATATACGAGCTCGTATATAGCTCATCCAATTTATGTAATATGATTGTTCTAGCTCAATAATAGCGATTTTGTAGAAGACTAAGTTGATTGATGTGTGATGTGTGATTGAGTGATCTACCTATAGTTATGATAGTTAGTTCATCGTCTCGCCAGTTTACTAAACTAATAAAAAAAAGTTGTATTAGTTTTTCAATCCGATACTAATGATCATTGTTATTAAACTTTGGCTCGTTAAGCCTTCATTATTATTATAATTATTATTATTTGATTAAAAATAAATTTTCTTTTTAAAATTGTAACTTACTTATTAGCTGGTGTAGTAAGTTTATTATCGGTTCCAGTAGGAGGGCTGTGGGAGCTGCCCACCTGGATTTATGAATGATTGGATCTGCCCATGAGTAAGTTGTATTTATATAGCAGTAGGTATCTTCCGATGGTCTTTATCTTTCACCACAGTAGAACATTTGGTCATCAAAAGAGGATGTAATTTCATCATACCTAAATCATAGTTATTTTCATGTGGCTAATTACGATTCATTATAGCTTTTATTTTTTGTGCAAGAATTGAATCCTTTAACATACTCGTATAAGCCATTAAAGTCCTTAAAACAAGACATGAATCCGATTTTTCCTTCTGTAGAAAATATAGATATTTATTGCATTCCTTTGAAAATGATTCTCAGAAAATTATTTATCTTTTACTCATATATTTCTAATTCGTTGTCATACAATAAGGAATGTGCTGAGTCATCATTCCATTGAGGTTCGAGACGTCATCAAGTCGTTTAATCTTTCTGGTCGTTTCGTCATAGTTGGTTATTATGACGGATTTCGGGGTCACATGTTGTTTAGCGGCTAGGATAGCAGCCTACAAAAGTGAAGTAAAGGTCGCAGATTCGCATCCCCTTAGTATGTGTTAAAGGTAGTAAAAAATCCTTGGCTATCCCGTCCCTCGGATTGGACGTAAAATGGAGGTACGATCCTGTAGTACAATCCTGTATGATGTCAGGTACTCGTTAAACATCCTTATCCTAATTATACCTGGAAAAGCAAAATTTACGACTCCCACAGAGTAAGTGGCATAAAATGCCGTTAATTAAACAAATAGATGGACTTCTATTTTTATTTTGCATCTCTCCTTATCTGTGTATCGTGGACTTTTTTACGTAATATTCAATATATCCTCTAGTAAAGAACATTGATATTTAAAATTTTAAGATCAACAGAATAAGAGTCCTCCACTACAAACAAGAATTATGACGGTATAACTGTGTAATCGCCTTCTTTATATCATGCCAATTTCTTATAATATTTTGCAATTTTTAGAAGGGTTCGGGTTAGGCCTATATCCATTTTTAGCTTAACGAAAAATTTCGCTTATGTGTGCCTAAATATATTTCAAATTTTGGTACCCTACTTTGATACATGGGCTCAAAAAAATGTAATGCCCTAGGTCGAATTCCAGAGATGTTCCGAAGTGCGTCCGAAAGCTGTCGAAGGCTACCGAACTCATTGCTTTGGCCCCTACCTCAACTGGAAAGAACCGGTTGATGATTCCGCAAGTCGTAAAACGCAACCTAAATGGAAGGAGGTTGCACTTGTGAACCCGTTGCCAATATGAGGCCATTCTCGAAATTCCCAATGCTAGTTGATTATGAATTCTTGTGCCCGTCCGTCAAGACAATTGGAGCGACATTTGTAAACTGTTCAAGCACATTGTTCGCCTGATCACTTGTTAATAAATGCGTATGTTTATTCCTGGACCACGAATTTCTTTGTCTTTCTGATTAAGGGCTGTGAAAGGGGATATATTTTCATTTCTCATGCTCGTATTCCGTGTTCTCATATAAGAGGCTTCTTCAGAGACCGATGAATCTGAGAAGAACGTTTACATCGTAAAGAAAAATCCAAAAGAAAAGGGATATAAGTACTTATAATAAATATTTATTATTAATAATTCATTAAATGTAGTGACATTACAAAACTGGTCTTATCCTTACAAGGTGGAATAGATCCCACCTATCGACTCTCGCTCGCTACGCTTGCTCTTCAGAGATAAATAAAACCCCTAAAATGCCATTTTAAGTTAAGACCGGGGCCTCACTGAATGGCGGCGCCATATTGGCCGCGACCTAGGAGTCTCGTTAAGATTCCAGTGTCAATGTTTTTTACTTTCACTTACCTATATATGAAATATAAGTGGAAGTATTGCGATCGTGAAAAATTTCAACTGCCGGTTTCAACGGAAATACATGTTTTGTGGCCTCCTGAGTCCAAATAACCAAGTCCCGCAAAATGGTTAGTGTGTGTGTGTGTGTGCGTGTGAACAGACTAGCTCAAAAACTATAAACTGTGCGAACCTGAAATTGGGTATTTAGGGTAGGTATATGCCCGCGATGTGACAGCAAAAATTTCATCAAAATTACTCAAAGGGAGGGGGTACTTTATTTAGTAACTTTTTACGTTTTTTTTCGATTTTCTCAAAAACTGCTCTAACGATTTTGATTAAACTGAGTATTTGATGTATTAATATGCCCGAGATATGACTGTAAAAATTTCATCAAAATTGATTAACTGGAGGGGGGACTTTACTTAATAAATTTTGTATCTTTTTCACGTGTTTTTTTTTATTTACTCAAAAACGGCTTTAACGATTTTGATCAAACTGAGTATTTCATTATGTATATGCCAAAGATATGATAGCCAACATTTCATCAAAATTGATCAACCGGGGGGGACTTTATTTCATAACTTTTTTTCCAATTTTAAACTTTTTTTCGATTATCTCAAAAACAGCTTTAACGATTTTCATCAAATTCGTCATGTTTATTGAAAATTAGGTGTTCTTTAATACCAGGTAATCTTTATCATTATTAAAATGTTCTGAGTGGGCTTAAAGGGGGTGGGACCTTTTTTGTTTGTTAGTTTTTTTTTTGTTTCCTATAAAGTACTTTTGTTTTTGTTTATATGGAGAAATTAATTGTCTCTCGTTACTCCTAAAAATAAGAAATGGCTAAATATGTGATATGATAAAAACCAAGTAAACATATACAATACAATACAATAAGGCTTAACGGACCCGAAGGCCCGACGCCGACACCACCAATCGGTCCCTACATACCTCTATCCATCTACCACCGTCCAATCCCAAATTCACAAGATCTGCTTTCACCGAATCTTCCCACCTTCGCCTAGGCCTACCCCTCGGTCGTTTTCCAGTCGGCGGTAAGTAAACATATAGAAGAGAAAAAAAGAAAAATATTCAGTCAACTCATAAATCACGTTGATCCTACGCATACGTAGTACGCCTTTAATGACAGACCATTGTTCATAATTAAAGCCGTTCTGTTCATTTAATGGAAATTATTTGTTTCATGGTAACTAAATGAAATTTTCAATAAGTACATAGAGAATTATAAAATCAGTCGACTTGGAGTATTATGCTTGCATTGCCGAATTATCTCAAGTAAAAACTTTTATTTAATAATAAATGAAATTAGTGTTTGTTATAGAGCAAATGGAAACAAAAATAAGAAATGAATGTGGAAAAATTTGTAACTTTGAGAAGTGGCATTAACAAAACGCATTAATTTCTAATCTAAGTAAGTTGGTAAGTGAAAGTTGTGTGTTGCGCGCACGCACCAGATTTTTTAATTATACCAATGCCGGTAGTTCTTCAGTTGATGTCATTTAGTTAAAATTGTACTCTTAATTTATTTACGACTGACGTCTGCTATCTGAATTCAGGGGGGGGGGCAGAGTTAGTTATAATTTTAATTTACGTAGATTACAAATGAGTACATAAAAATTATATAATAATATAAAAATGAGAATGAACTGCTTAAGTACCCAGCGGCAATCGATTGTGATGGACGACTAAGCCATTACACACGTGGACGTGCCCAATCGATCCCCTCAGACAGACGACCCCCCTCAACGCGACCAACCACCCCGTACCCAGTACCCAGTACCCTACCACTGCCGTACCCTCAGTGTACTCCGGTCCCTAGTGGGGGCAATGTCAAGGCCACCACCTGGCACTCTCTGCCTCGCTCAATGCTCAAAGTGTCAGTGATCTGTGTTCTTTCTACAGTGTGATATGAGAATACGTCTCCCTCATCGTCTGTGAAGTAAGTACTTTTTGGTGTTTCCATTCATCTGTATTGTAAGATATCGTCGGATGATTCCCATTGTCTGGATCAAGAACCATCCAGACCTGTCTCGTCCGTTAGGACCCTATCGCGTTCGTTACTTCTCGTCCTGTTGATTGCACACCGTGTTTACCGTTATCGTTCTTAGTAACCATCGCTTTGACAACCTGGTGGATCGTATTTTAAAAAATGGTACCTTCCGCCCTAAGTATAAAGAATTTTTTGTTACAAATTTAATAATGAGATAAGAAAAAAAGTCCAAATATTTCTCAGTGGCCAAATTGTATTTTGTAACCTCGAGTTTCCCAATTTTGAGAAATTACGAAATTTCAAACATTTTTACTTTTTTCAGAACGTTTCGGCACTTGTATTTATAAAAAAATAAATAAATAAAAGCAGATAATTGCCATGCACCTCCTTTTAAAATGAACAAATCAGTTCCGTTTCTGACTATTCCGTCATTTTAAATTAAATATATTAAAATAAATAAGACCATCACTCTTTCATTCATGGTCAACCACATCATTGTCACTGTATTCTTCCAGTAAAAAATAATAAGTTTATATAATCTTTTAATTTATTCCTTAGAAACAGTTGTCATTTTTTTAATCATATAAAAAACATAGTTCTGTTCCATCCATTGTAAATAAAAAGAGATTAAACGATACAATTTTGGGAATAAAAAAATATCACAATATAACCTATGTGACAATTGTATTATATTATATTATCTTAGAATTTTTGCTTTCACATACCTATAAATGAAATAGGTATATAGTAAGGAAAATATTGCGATCTTGGAAAATCTCGACTTCCGGGTTTCAAAGGAAATAAACGTTTTGGGACCAAATTACTGAGTCCAAATTACCAAGCCCCGCTAAATGGTGTGTGTGTTAACAGGCTTGCTCAAAAACAAACAGGCTAGAACAGAATCATAAGAACCTGAAATTGGGTATTTGATATATGTATACGCCCGCGAGGTGACAGCAAAAAGTCATCAAAATTGGTCAAACGGAGGGGGCACTTTATTTACTGGCAGAATATAGTGACTGTGTAGTGGACGTTCCATGAATGACATAATGATGTTCTTATTTATTTTACTTTAATTAATTTAAAGACGGCATAGTAAAAAAATTAACTGCTTTAGATAATTTAGAAAACAGTTGTATGACAATTATTTGATATGTCTTTATAAGTGATCAATCACTTATTGGTGATAGTTGCGGATTTATGTTTGATATTTGATATGTTTGAAATTTCGTACTTCACTAAAGTTAAAAACTTAATTTTACAAAATAAAAATTGGCCTCTGAGAAATGTCTGGATGTGTTATTTCTAATTATTTAATGGCAGGGAATACATTTGTTTTTGGTCCATTTACCGATGGACTTAACTTTTATTCAGAACAAACTAAAATATTTGTAATAATTTTAATGTGGTATTGGTTATAGTATTTTTCATCTTCTGACACGATGTTAATAATATAACACGAGATAGTTTTTGATTTTGGGTCATATGAGGTCTTATTCTCTTCATATATTTTTTTCCTGGCTTTTAGGAGAATATCATTATTTATCAGCACTGAGAGGACAAGGAATTGAGAGCTCGATCGATGAATTTGATAAATTATTTTTGAAAATACGGCTTACTGATAAAAATTAGAAAAAAAAAAAAAGGCGTGGAGAAACAATTTATAAAGATTACAAATTATTATGATTAATTTAATAAACAAATAATGTATTTTGAATTGCAAAAATTATTAGGACTAGACAAATTACAATTTATAAACTTTATTACCGCCATTAAGTCTCACTAAGTATCTGAAAAGAAATGACAAAAAAAACCAGTTGTCATGGGAACCGTAGGTCAGGAAACCGTTCAGCTGCCCAGGTGCCTCCGCAAAAAATCTTTGGATTTCTTTTCTCCTTCTATAACTTTTTTATGTATTTAAAAACATTTGAACTATTCAGCAGAACCATTTGGATTCCATTTTGTTACACTAGATTAAAGATAATAATAATAACCCATTGACCTAGCAATACAATTTTATCGAGAAACCTTTGTTCATAAAAGATATTAATTAACTTAAGAAAAGTAAATTTGACTTTATCAAAAGAGAGTAAATATTGAAGAAAAAAAAAGAAAAGAAAAAAATTATTGCCTTATAATGCCGACGGTTAATTATTCACAGTTACGTTATGCATTCTATCACATCAGTATTGGTCGGGACTTCCCTCACCAGGCCAAATTATATTTGATTACTCAGTTTGAGGATAATTTCATTCTTACAACTTATAATTTTTCGACGAAAACTATTTTTAAGAAACGTTTCGTAAATTGCTTATATTTTTTGCTGTTACAAGCATTAAATTACCTTCTGATAGATTAAATATATATATATTTTTTTAAATCTTTCATTGGATTATTTAATTCTTTAGATCCACTTTAACTGTGTCGAACTCTAAACTATTATTGTATAATTATTTTTGACAATTACTTATTGTAATATTTTTATTATTCTTAACGTCATCGACCATTATAACAAAAAATTAAATATTAGGTACCTAAACAATTTATATTTAGGAAGTATTTGTGTAAAAGAGAAAATCTTCTGCGTTGTAATAATTGTTGTAAAAATATATCAATATATAATGATGATAATTACATTATAACAATTAAAATATTGTACCACATCTAACAAATTTGTTTGGTAGTTTTGATTTTTTCATAGTATAACGTAGATCATTATATAAGGTACCTCAGACACTATTATTTCACTTCAGCCTTTTCGTCGACTGGATGGATTTGGGTCATTTTGAGTTTAAGATTAAAGTTGATGTATTTGTCGTGTATGTAATATTTTACTGTTGTTATTTCAATGTTTTAGTGGTTTGTATAGTTTAAGATGTACCATGGTTCCATAGCAATCTTTTGAAGTATTTGTGGCTATGCTTTTTATTTTGTGACTCGAACATGAACTGTGAGGATGATGAACCATGTTGGTTTCAAAATAGTGTAATTTTTTTTTGCTAGTTAAAAGGAATAAATTCTTAATTTCTTTGAAATATTTATGCTTTTTTTTCAGTCAAGACAAGACTAATAATAACAATAATAATAATAAAGGCTTAACGAACCCGAAGGTTCGATGCCGACACCACAACTCGCTCCCTGCATACCTCCATCCATCGACCATCTTCCAGACCTAACTTCGATAGATCCGCCCTAACGCAATCCTCCCAACTCCGTCCTCCCCTCGGACGTTTCCCATTCGGCACTGCAGTTATCAATCTTTTCGGAATTCGTTCAGATCCAAGTTTCGCAATTTTACCCGCCCATTTTATTCGTCTTGCTGCAATCACGTCAATTATATTTACTGGGTAAAGTTCACTCAGTTCTGCGTTGTGTAAGCTTCTAAATTCTCCGGTTAGTTCATCCCTCTTGAACACCGACCTCTTCGGTCCAAATATTCTACGCAGTACTTTATTTTCAAAAACTCTAAGCCGTTGCTCATCCCTCAATGTCAGCGGCCAAGTTTCGCATCCGTAAAGGACCGTTGGTAGAATAATAGTTTTGTAAATCCTAATTTTTAAGTTTCGGGACAGAAGGCGCGAGCTAAGCAATTTCGCGACTGAAAAGTAGCAAGCATTACCGGTTTTTAATCTAGCCTTGATTTCCTCATTGATTTCGTTTTTTCTAGTTACCATCGCCCCTAAATATCTAAATTTCTCTACGTGTTAAAACGTAGTCCCCCCTACATTGATATCAGCGAAATCCTCACCACTTCTACGACTAACCATATATTTTGTCTTATCCGTATTCATTTTCAGTCCAAGTTCTTGTCCGGCTTTCATCAACGTTTTTGTGTTCATTTCTATGGTTTCCACGTCCTCCCCAAATTCAAACCCTTTCCGGTACTTGTCACATCCCTAGTGGCATATTCCAGCGCTAAATTAAATATAACAGGTGAGAGAGAATCTCCTTGTTTCAAACCAGAGCGGACCTCGAACTTCTCAGAAAAATAATTACAAATTCTGATTTTATTGAACGTTTCAGTCATACACATTTTTACTAAGTTTACTAATTTTTTTTGGTATTCCCTGCTCCACCAGAATGTTATACAACTTTTGGCGGTTAATAGAGTCATACGCCTTTTTGAAATCGATAAAAAGCTGATGTACGATTCCGTTATATTCTAATTTTTTCTCTAATATTTGGCGTAGAGAGAATATTTGGTCTACGGTTGATCGGTTTTGCCTGAAACCACATTGATATTCTCCGATAATTTCCTCGGCGTATTCAGTGATTCGACTAGTTAGGATTAACGTAAATATTTTATAGCAAACCGGAAGGAGTGAGATTCCGCGATAGTTATTGCAATCCGTTTTTGATCCCTTTTTGTGAATCGGAATAAGAATAGATTCTTTCCACTCTTCGGGTATCTTTTCTTGTTCCCAGATCTTTTTAACCAAAAGAAATATTTTTGAAATCCCAGCTTCTCCGCATGCCTTGACTAGTTCGCTAGGGATATTGTCTGTTCCCGCTGCTTTATGAGATTTTAATTTTCCAATGGCTATTTCAACCTCCTCTTTACTCGGTTCTACTATTAACGGTTCAGCACTCTGGTATTCCGAAGAGAAAGATAGACTATTATTTTCCGTATTTAAAATACTATCGAAATAATCCTTGAACCGTCTTAAGATGTCTACCGGATCGGCCAGGGTATGGTTATTTTCATCCGTAATTCCAGTTGTAACTGGGTCCGACCGTTTACGAATTATGTTTATACCTTCGTACATGGGTTTAACGTTAATCTCGATTTTGTTACTTTCGATCGCTATTATTTTATTTTTGAGATATTCTCGCTTTTTAAATTTGAGCAGTTTTGTAGTTTCTTTTCTTAATGCTCGAAAGTTAGCAAGATTGATTTCGTTAGGAATATTTAACGCTTCTAACTTAGCAGCTTTTCTTTTGTCGCACATGTTCTTCATCTAACCAAGGTTTATTTTTATTTTCCCTTTTTCCAGGACACGAGTTACCGACCTCTTTGATACTATCCCTGATACATTCCCACAACTTATCAATGTCTTCGTAATCCTCGTCAGTGGGTTCCAACGCCTCAAACCTATTTTTGACTTCCAGTTCGAATTGTTTTCTAACCGTCGGAATTTTTAACTTCTCCACATCAAAATTATCATAATTAAAACTAGCCTTATTTTTCCTATGTATTATAAGTCTCTGGCGAATTTTCGCGATTACTAGTTCATGATCCGACCCGCATTCGGCCCCACGATATGATCGAATATTAATTACGCTATTTTGCCACCTACGTTGAACCAAGACGTGATCAATTTGATTAAGGGTTTGCGAATCCGGTTACGTCCAAGTATATTTATGTATATCTTTATGTTTAAACGTAGTACTTTTGATTATTAGGTTTTTCGAGGTGGCAAAATTTATTAGTCGTATTCCGTTATCATTACTATATTCATGTAAACTTTCTCTACCGATCGTAGGATAATATACTTGTTCCCTCCCTACCTTTGCATTTGCGTCTCCCAGAATAATTTGTATGTAGCTTCGCGGAATTTGTCATAAATCGATTCAAGTTTTTCATAAAATTCGCATTTAAATTCATCGTCACAATCTTCAGTAGGTGCGTGTATATTGATCAACGCGATTTTAAACCACCGACCCTGAAATATAGCTACCGATAACCTATCTCCGTAAAATCGAATGTCCTTCAACGCGGAAAGTAACCTATTTCTAATCAGAAATCCGGTGCCAAAACAATAGTTTCCGCTCCCACCGTACCACAAAGTTCCCTTCCCTTAGCGAGCCCTCCCCTGGCCAGCGGACCTCTTGCAGCGACACGATATCTAATCTATACCCTATTACCTCATTCGCGACATTTTTTAACCCACCCGCTGTATTTAAACTTCTTACGTTCCACGTCCCTATGCTTAGATCTATATTTTTCAACTTGCGGCATGAATCCCCTAAAGCAGTCCCCACCGGAGACCCGAACGGGGGACTAGTTTACCTCCGGATAATGAGTGTTTTACATTAGGGTGATCCATGACTTTTTTTGTGGTGTTTGGGTGAACTAATAAATGTAAATAGGGCGTTCAAACCAACGCCACACCCTCCAGCAAGCCTGGGGGGCCGCTCTCATTGTTGGTCAGCGAGTCCTACGGACTTAGCCGGGAGGAATTTCCACCGACCATCCCCACATTCGCCACCCGTGGGACGCTTCCCATACGCGGTTATGAGACCCGCGCAAGGCAAGACAAGACTAACAAAATAAAATAACGAACAAAAAGTTTTTAAATTGATCCATTTAAATAAAATTAGAGTATTTAGTACTATACTGTTTTCTTTATTACCATATTGCTAAAAATAAAAACGTTTCAATTAACTTCTTCTCAACAAAAGAGCCATTAATTAATATTACACTCAGTTGAATATCCTTGCACCTTTCATTGATAATTGCATTGCCGTATCATTAATATTTACATTTCGATAAGGAACCAGTTACATTCTGTAAAATCTTAAAAGCAATCCATAATCAATTCTATTAGTCTGACAAGAGTCTGTTGCTGAAATCTCCGCTAACTATTTTTTTATTTATCCATTTTCCTATCAAAGTTGAAACTTGATGTACAAGAAAAAATATAAATCCGTTAATCGGACGCTTAGAGCACTTCAATGTAGTGATATGAAATGACCCTTTGATATGTTTACATATATGTAACTATCAATGCTGAAAAATATTTATCTACCTGGAATTAAACATACAGAACTGGGTATCGTTTAAAGACTGTCTTATAGCATTTAACTAGCATCTTTTCAGATTCAAAGGCATGTTATCTGCAAAATAAAAATTCACTTGTTTACAACAATATTTAATCAACATTGTAACAAGGTTTGTGTTATAGAGTTATTTACTTGACACTTTTCAGTATAATGCAATAATTTTTTTATTCTAGTAATGATTTCATTTCAAAAGAAATAGTTAACATTTCTTAATCACTTTTGAAGGAATTATGAAAAACGAAAATTAAAAAATATGTAGGTATAACCTGATACCAGCGTAAGATGAATAACTGAATTACGATTGATGTGGGAGCTTAAGCCGGACTTTCTTATTTTTTTCGGCTTAAAGGCGTGCCTCAAGGTAGCGTGTTAAGGCCTCTCATTTATCCCCTTTAAACATCTGATATCCTCTAGCACCTTTGTATCACTGTCTTCACTTTCGCTAACGACATGGCTCTCCTCCTTTCCCACAACAGTATCAAATACCCAGTAGCAGAAACATTATTTTCCTTAGGTTTCACTAATTGAAATTTAAGTTAAAAGCCACTAAATCAAACCACTCGAGTTTCTACCTAAGAAAATTCTCTTGCTCATCTGTTGCACTAAACAATAGCATGATGATTTCATTAAACTATGTACGGTACTTAGGACTATACTTGGACCAAATACTCACTTAGAAAATTCACACGAAATTAAAATGTGACGTTATATTATCACACCTTCTAGACTAAATATTACTACTTAACTAACAATACAAAAGATACGTTCTTGACACTTAAAAACCTTGAAACATCTGGAACAGAACTTTGGGGTTTAGCTAAAAATATACACGACAACGTAAACAGCCAAATTATTTCGAAAAATTGTCAACAAAGGTATGTACCATCTAACAGTGAAATCATAATACATAAATTTCTTTATCATTCGAATTCTTCATTTGAATTTAATTCTTCAACTCAAAAATTGCCCCTATCCGCTTCTCTTTTCCTTTTCGTACTATTTGTCATCCCAATTGACACAGACTTAAAATAACGTGACAGAGACATACTTCAATAATATACCATTATCATAAGATATTCAAATAAATTAAAATTCACGAAATTTTCTAGACGCGGTTTATCGCAGGTGCAAGTGTAAAAGTATAAACAAATGATTAATTTTTTTTTATCAATCTATTTTATTTTTTATTGCCTCAACCCTAGAGGGTCATTGGCAACAATTTATTTAAAAAATAGTTAGAAATATTTTTTAAATTAATTTACTCATTTTGTCTTTATCATTATCGTATATTCATTGAAAGGTTGTGGTGTCAGTTACGTCCACAGTTCCTCAGGAACAAAGCGCTCCGCCATCTCTTGTTATGAACCAGGCCTATAGAGCTGAGGCTGTTATTGTGTCCTTATAACGAGGGTACTGGGCTTTATTGTTATCCAACCATCAAATAATTAGTCATCACAGAGCTCTTATTATTATTAGTCAATGTAATATACCAAAAATAATATAATTATAATTATAATTGTAATTATAATAATTAGTCATTAAGCTTTAACTATTATTATTCAATAATTATATTGATAACATTTTTAGTTTTTATTCAACAATATTGTTTTATCTTTTCAGTACCGGCTGAGCCATGAACCGGCGAAAAAAAGTGAATTTCCTTCCACGGACGAACAAAACAGTAAGTTATTTCATAAAAATAAAATTTACTTGATTAATGTTCCAAATAAATTATTTTAACGGATAGTTTATAAAATATATGACATCCATTTATTATTTATATTTTTTTCTTAACAGTATATTTTGGGAAAGAAAGTTCCCCTTTTAATTAGGGATGTAGTTTATTAAAAAAAAAATTAACCGGTTAATCCAGTTTAAAAAAAAAAATAACCGGCCCTTTTTAGACATACATATATACATTTACCCTACATGGACCAGTCATTATAACTTGTTCAGTAGATATCATATCATACACAGCAGATGAACAATGCGCACAATCCTAAATTCCTCGAAATATTGAAAATAAAACGCATATATGAGAAGTACTCTACATCCACTCTTTTAACTCTTATTTTTCCTGATTCGTATGGCATACATTTTAGAATTCTATGCTAATATCATGTTCAAGATGGATTGCTAAAAATGTGTTAAAAAATAATATAAAAATTCATTCGTGCTTAGTAATAATGCAGGGATGAAATCGATCAATTTTTTAAGTTGGTTAATTTGTCATAGTAAAATTAAAAAAAAGGAAAGATGGACAGAACATTAATTATGTAACTGCATAGTATAACTGTAATTTATTTATTTATTTGGTTTGATATGCCTCTACCCGAAGGGGTCATTGGCATTTTTTTTTTTTTTTTTTTTTTTAAATTCTATTGTAAAATCCAGTAAGCTTCAAAAAATTCATTAGCTTTTCAACATTATCTTCGGTATCCCATAGCACGTCTTTTAATGATGTGTTCATTTTTAGTTTTGTCCTTGCAGGCTGGTAGTGTTCGCAGTCCACTAGTATATGGGAGACCGTGATCAGGGCACCACATTTGACGCAGGTAGGGTGTGCGAGGTTGTGAAGCAGGTATGCATGGGAGAATTCGCAGTGACCTATTCTAAGACGGCAGAGGATTATTTCTTCTCTCCTAGATTTTCTGTTGCTGGTCAACCATTTTTTACAATCTGCTTTTATTTGTAGCAGTTTGGAGGGGTTCCTTCTCCAGGCTTCATTCCATTGTGTCATTAATTTGGATTTCACGTGCCTCACCCAGTCTTCTCGGGGGATAATGTCTATGGATTTGACTTGACTGTTATCCCCTGTTCGAGCCAGTCTGGATGCAGCATCTGCCTTCTCGTTTCCTACAATGCCACAATGGGATGGAGTCCAAAGAAAAGCTATTCTTTTTCCTTCTTTTTGTAATTCATCAAGAAAATGCAATATTTCCATTATTGTGGCGTGCTCTGGTTTTTGACTCCTTATTGCCCGTAGAACACTCATTGAGTCAGTGACAATGACTGATTTTTGGTAGTTCGCTACTTTGCAGTGGAGCAGAGCTTCCTTTATGGCTGTTGCCTCTCCAGTAAAAACCGAGCAAACTCCAGGCAGCTTAAAAAGGTATGTGTCTTCTTCTTTTATTACAGCACATCCCACTGCTGAATCCTCAAATTTAGACGCGTCGGTGTACATAATGTTGTGGTCCTGAAATTCTTCTAAAATTTCGAAAAACATGTTTTGGATCATCAAAGGATATAAATTTTGTTTTTTCTCTTTTGAGAGTTTCATATTTATTTGGATATCATAATGGTACCAGGGTGGTTTACTTGTTGTTGGGTACTTTTGAATATGATCCAGGCTCGTATTCTCGGCAAGGTCGGGGACTAATTTTGGAATTTTTTGTGCTATCATATCCCTCGGGACCTTAAATTCCGTCTCTCCTCCAGATGGATGAAGTGGGTGGTTCGGTAGTGACGCCAATTTCGCAATGTATTTGAGGGATAGATAGGATCTTCTTATGATCAACGGTGGCTCTGCACTTTCAACATAGAGGCTCTGGACAGGCGAAGTTCTGTACGCTCCGGTACATATCCTGAGAGCTGTATTGTGTATCACGTCTAACATTTTCAAGGCTGATGTGCTGGCAGAGGCATAAGCAATGGAACCATAATCCATCGTGCTTCCTATTGTAGCCCTGTAAATCTTCAAAAGGGTTGATCTGTCAGCCCCCCAACTTAGGTGAGAAAGACACTTGAGCAGCCCCAGTCTTTTTAAACAAGTATCCTTGAGATACCTGATGTGCCTAGTCCAATTAAGACGTTTATCCAGATGCATTCCTAAATATTTTCGCTCATCAAGGAATATTACGTTGTTTGTTCCCATCGAAATTTGGGGATTGCGGGCGCAACCTCTTAAACGGCAAAAATGCATAGCATTAGTTTTCGACGCCGAAATGGTAAAGCCGCTATTTCTCGCCCATTCCGCGGCTTTATTCATAGCTTGTTGCAACTTCCATTCGATAAAGCCGATGGACTTGCTACGAGCGAACAGGAGGATATCATCCGCAAATAGGACAACCTTTGTTGGTTTCTCAAATAACGTAGCCAATTCATTGATTGATATTAAGAATAATGTAACACTAAGTGGCGATCCTTGTGGAGTTCCGTTTTTCAGTGTGTGAATTGATGAATATGAGCTTCCAATTCTTACACGGAACTTTCTATTCTGCAAGAAGTTCTTTATATAAATATATATATTTCCTGTTATTTTCCAGGTCCTTAGAATTTTTAACACCCGTTCCCTACACATTGTATCGTACGCTTTTTCGAGATCCAGGAATATAGTTATTAGATGTTCCTTCCGAGAGAAAGCTTCTTCTGTTTCTCCCTGCAGTATAAGGATTGGATCCATCGTGGAAAGATTCTGTCTGAAACCGAACTGAGAGGCAGAAAATAACCCTTTTGTTTCTATTATATTGATCAACCTCGAATTAACCATTTTTTCCTGAATTTTCGATAAGCAAGAACAAAGGGAAATAGGTCGAAAGTCCTTTGGTTGATTGCTATTAACTTTTTTAGGGATTGGCACGACTAAAGTGGTTCTCCAAGCGTCAGGGAAACTGCCACTGTTCCACAGGTGATTATACAGTTTCAATAAGTAAGCCTTCCCCTCATATGGCAGATTTCTAATCATTTCGTAGGAAATTTCATCAATACCTGGGGCCGAAACCTTTTTACATTTATTTATGGCCTGTTCTAATTCATTCCAACCAAACGGCTTGTTGTAGGCTTCGCGTGATGGAGTTAAGTCTGGTTGTTCGGATTCACTACCATTATCACTTATCAGTAGGTCATTGTATTGCACATTTGACTGTAATTAAATAACTAAGTATTTATTAGTTTTAATACTTTATTTTAAAAGAGAAAAAAGTTTCACTTTTTTATCGCTATTAAGAATATGTCCATAATTATTAACTTTAAACTTAACAGTGTTCATAATGTCCAATGATACCATCTAATTTTTGCAAAACTTATTTATGATTTTGGTTCGATATTTATATCTTATTTTCAAAATTATTTATTCAACCTTGATAAGAAATCGGGCCACATTTAAAAATGCCATGATGGTTTAATATTCCATTTTTAAGGGAAGATAAGCTAACGCGCAAGCATGATTTATTGTCTTCTTGCTTTCGTGACTGTTGATCGTTTAGTTGCCTTCGTTTAAAGCGCTAGATTAATTTATTTATTTAGAGTTCTAGAGTTAGCCATGTTAAAATATTTACCAAGGGGACAAGTACAATCCACTTTATAACCCATTATTAGAGATTTGGAGGGCAGAGGACAAGTTGGTGATGGGTAATTGTTCATTATTAAGTGTACACTCTTGTGTTGTTCCGAAGTTAATTAAATCCTCTTCAGTCAACCTGTTGGTACCTACCATGCTTAGGGTATCTCTCTAGTGCATATATTAATCTCTCTCACTCTCTCTCTCCAACTCTCTATTAATGAACATTGGAGTAACCATGGAGTTGGTGAAATTGTATTATATTGATGATTTAGTTTTTTTTCATTCTGATAATCCCCCCTCCCCCCCTTGGGCTATTTTTAATGATGAATAATTGAATATAATTCTTAATTATATCCAATATATAATTGGTTTCTTAATCTCCTGGGATATTTATATTATGGGTATAGTTGCTGTTAACAGTATTGGAGCAATCACCAGGACAATCTCACATATAACATTCATTGCTTCATCTACAACGTTTCGGCTCTGTCGCCATTTTCAAGTCTCAATCTGAATAAAGATGTAATTAATCCAGTTTTTTTAAACAATGCCTTCATCAACCCAAAATAAAACTCCTTTTTATTTTTATAAATTAAATATATATAAAACATTAACTGGTGTCGTCATATAAAAAGTTGAAAGACTTAAATTGTGTGCATGTTAAATTTAAGTCTTTCAACTTTTAATATGACGACACCAGTTAATGGTTTATATGTTATATGTGAGATTGTCCTGGTGATTGCTCCAATACTGTTAACAGCAACTATACCCATAATTGAATATAATTGTACCTTAAGACTTTCATTTTTTTCAATTCCGAGATAGTCTTTAAATGTTCTCAAAAATTATTTAAGCACTTATGATTAATTTATGTTTCCGGCCCGCAGAGTTGAGTTGAGAGAATAGTGTGTGATCAAATATTTTTTTGGATCAGAGCTCTTAAGGAGAATAGTAGGAATAGTAAATCTATTTTGCCGACCAACCTATTCCTTCTGACTCCTGAAGGTCACGCACTCTGCTCTTAAGGTGCCTTTACACTCTGCGTACCTCACTCTCGAACACTGTTCGTCTAATCTAAATAAAACACGAACTTTAAAGTTCGGGCACGCGCTGGTGTCGCTTCTTAGTTAGTGAAGATTAGATAAGACCTTTTAGCATTCTTCTGACCCTGCTTTTATCCATAATAAGTTGGATGAAATGCCAGAACAGCTGGTAGTTCCAAGTCAGCCGTCTTCATAATAAAAATTGTTTTATTAAGGTGCATATGTGCGGTCAGACATTGTTCGCTCCACCACATTCTAGTGTAAATAATTGTTCGTAGTACGCCGGTACCGCAAGGTTTGGGAGGTTTGAAGGTGGAGGCACGTTTATAATTAGTTTCTGACCTTACATTAGTCAATATCATACCCTAATAGTAGTTATCGATGAAACATTCTTAAAGCATTATTTCTTGTAGGACAGCACATGAATTGGTTTAGCCTAATGTTTCCAGCTGTGCCCCTTACCTTGTTTTACTTATCCCGAATTATTCAAGCAGAAAAGCAAGATAGAGGAGGATTGTCCTACAAGTTAAAACTTGCTACAGTTGACTTATTTTATCCTTCGGCCTGGTTACTGGCAACTGGATCGAGAAGAAACTTCTTTTTCACAGAAGATTCTCTCTCGCATCACTCAACCCGAATTTATTTCGCATTCGAAACGTTTGATTTATTTACAAAATGCTATATCTATTTTAAGCATTTTTATAATGATACATACTTATCTTAATTATATTCGTGGAACTAGCCGATTCCGTGGTATTTGGAAAAGTGGATAGATACATATGTTTTAGCCTACGAGAATCAATTGTTATCATTCCTTGTTTATAACCTGACTCATGCTAATTGCTCCTAAATGGTTTTTGTTTGGAACATGTAATCCTTAAGAAAACTCATGAATACATTGTACATTATACCCCCTCTATTTTTGAATATTCAAATTTTAATCAATAATATTGTTTGCATCTACTCTTCGAGCTACGATTACGCAAGAAATACATTATTTTTTTACTGCTTCCGATTTTATTCCTGTTTAATAAGTAAGCCTTTCCCCGAGGTACGACATGTGAGGTGGAGGGTTAGTTTCGGTCATAATTATTTTTGAACATGGAACATCTAATTCCTCTGAGATCGTATTACCTTTAAACCACGCGCCTATCCCTCTCTTTTTTTTTTCTCCTAATTTTATCGACACTATTGTGCATGTAGTCTTTGAGATATGATTACGCATGATTCACTATTTTTTTTTACAGAGAAATAAATACATTTATTAATAAAACAATATCATTAATCTTTATTTTGATTATCTCCACGATAGTGAAAGTAGCTCATTCGATTCTAAATAACAAAGAACGGGTCCTCATCTTTATAAACCTTCCTCCAAACTTTATACATATATATATATAAATATATATATATATATATATATATATATATATATATATATATATATATATATAAAGTAGTATCTGTTTATAACCTAATTATTAAATATTCTAGTCCCAACATTTTACATGTTCTTCAATTGCACATCCGGAATGGTTGTGATATTCATGTTTTAAAACAAACAAATGGAACCAAATTAAGACCAGAAAAAAAACAAAGACAAGTTCAAAGAAAAAAGACGGCATATACCTAGTGATAGCCAGTGGTAGGTTGCTTACCCTTGGGCTAATACACAAGTACCCTAGTGCACTATCGGACGAATGTAATGCAGAATATTACTTTTGTCGGAAGGCTTTATCTTTCTTTTTTTTCATCTGGTTTGTTATGATTTCAGCTTGAATTATAAGCACTATGTTATTTCTTCTCAATCATCAGAACCACCACTATTATTATGTATGCATAGAAAATAGATTAGGATAAATATTATTCTGACAGAATTTTATATATTTATACATAATTAAGATATATATATAAATAAAATATTGCTTGAGAAAAAGGTGAGAATCTCGTGGATGCAGGAGCGGAGGCTGGTGCTATCGACCTGGGCAGGGCACCCTTTCGCCAGCCCGACCTTGGCCGACATCAGGGGCTGGTCCTCCCGATACCCTTTTATTCTTATCCTATCTCCCCCCTTCTATCCTTATTTTGATAATATTTATTTTTATCCCTTGAAAGAAGGTACTTTTAACTCAATTATTGAAGATACTGATAACAAACTCAATTATTTTTTATATTTTTAAGTGTTTTTTTTTTCTTAAAAAAAAAAAATATGACATTTACTCTAATATCATATCGAAATATCGTTTATAAGTTATTAACTTGTGACCGCGAAGCCATTTACTTATTTAAAATTGTTTTTCGAAAAAAAATTTTAAATGATTTATTAAGCTTAAGTTTGGTACTTAACTAGCTTTTAATTTTTTTTTTTTTTTTTAATGGACGTTTTTTTTTAATTTTCAACGTCATTTGTGACAAAACTGTATTGTTAAATTAACTGAATGATTAATGGTAAATGATTGTTTTTGTGGTTGATTTATTTTAAATAAAAAATACCATGGTATTATTGGGTTTTGAATAATAGTTATTATATCTTGAGCTTTGATATAATAATTATTGAAATTCATAAACTACTTGTACTAAAGGACTGTAATGTCACAGACTCTTGGGGGACTATAAATTTTTCTCAGATAGGTTGACCATCTCATTTAAAAAAAAAAAAGGTTAAAAAGTTAGTCAAGACAGACGCAATGAAGTAGATTTTATTTAAATTTTTTATTAAATGTTTCATGTTTTTTCACAGCAATATTTGATGCTATTCGATTATTTGGATCTAGTCTTATATTTTATATCATTATTATATTACTTATATCATACGAGCAGTCCCAGCCACGCGTTGCTGTGGCTCAGTAGCTATAATGCGTTGAATTAATTATATCCTATTATTTTTAATAAAGTCACTGATAACTTTGATAATGTTTCAGCTAATCTAAAAATCAACGGGATTCAAAAGAGAACTTTACGCCAAATTTAAAATTGTTTGGTAAAGAATTTAGGTTTCATTAATTTTACATCTCATATTTGACTCTATTAATGATCCATTTATTTAACACTTATTGGATTATTTCAGAAGAGGCGTGATATTTGTAATAAAAGAAATATTGTGGTCAAAAATTAAGATAAAAACTATCTTATCTTTTAAGTTGGGCAAAACTATACACATTGAGCCAAATTTCATCAAAATCGGTCAAGTAGTTTCTGATTTTACCTTCGACAAAAATCAGGACACGACATTTTTATACATATATATAAGGATGTGTTCATATTCTGTGGATCCTGACTCCATTGCTGTTTGCTAAGACGTAAACTTGTTTCCTTTTTCTTTTTATTATGAATAAAATTATTATAAATGTTTTTTTCCAAAATTACTATATTAAACATCCAGAATGCCGTGTTGGACTATTTGTTGACGCCTGTGTTATCCAATGTCACTCGGTTTCCCTTGACATCACAATGCCTCCGAGCCACACCCGTTCCGTTTGTTACACCCGCTTCTAGGTAGGGTGGGATATGTGTTTTGTTAAAATGATTTGCAATTAATCTTAGATTTCACACCCGAATAGTTTTAGGAACAGTTCATAATCTCAGAGTATACAAACTTAATTTGAGAGCTATTTACATAGCTAGACTAATTATTAAAGTTAGAATCGGTAGTTATTTTTCTTAGAAGTTCGAGGTTCGCTCGGGTTTGAAACAAGTTGATTCACTATCACCAGTTTTATTTAATTTAACACTGGAATATGCCATTAGGGAGGTGACTCCTACCGGAAAGGGTTTGAATTAATGGCGGATATGCCGATGATTTGGTTTTGCTTGGTGAGGAAGCGGAAACTTTAGAACTAAATACAAAAACCTTGATGTAAGCCGGTCATGAAGTTGGGCTGGAAATAAATAAGGGTAAGAAAAAATATATGGATAGAGGTAGAAGTGGTGAATATTTTGCTGACACTAATGTAGAATGAAACACGTTCGAACACGAAAAAAAGTCAATGTTGTTCTCAAGCATTTGGCCATATTTTATAAAAACAAGTTTATATGACACTCTGAAGTAACGAAAATGCTAAGTTTTTATTTAGTGATCAAATAAATTTTATATTTTACCCCTTAATAATTCAGTTTATTGAACGATATAGTTTTGTTATAGGTCATGTTGAAATACCATTAGGCGATCCTGCAATTTTCTGTAGGGGGTAACTTTTTTTTTATTTCCATGACTCAAAAAGCAGCTAATTTAAAACATGAGCTCATACCAATATTTCATATTGTAATTAAATGTTTAAATACAAAATATTTTCCATTTAGGTAAAAAAAGGGTTACTAAATTAAAGCGCTTCCCCCTGCTGCTTTGAAATATATATAAAAAAATTAAATTACTTTTGGTTAAAAGCATGATTAATTACCTAGGGATTCGTTCTGCATTCAATTAACAATAAAATTGTTTTCAGGTAGTTTTCAGTCAAAAGCGTAATAAATCATTGAAAAATTATTTTCGACATTAATTTTCACCTCCCTAATTAGCTTCGCATCAGAAGTAACTACTAACAACAAATAACTATTTTTTTTTAGTTCTTTTATCTATTTTTCAACTTAAATAACTAAACCAAACTAAATAACTTGGTAAATCGTTGTTTAAACTTAACGTTCGATGACTTAACCTCTTTTGACCAAACACCAGTGATATACTTCAGCTAAAAAATAACGATCGATTTAAGGCCCTTAGCGTAATTTAGAGGTAAATTCAACAATTATCATTTGATTAATGATGATTATGATATTAATATATAGTTATGATATTATATATTATAAGTTATATTATATATAACTATGATAGTATTATATTAATTACAATTATATCATTTGATTGACACCACCAAGCGCGCCCTACACTCATCCTTAATGAAATAATACTTTTATTTCAATATATAAATAAATAGGTAATATAAAATTTACCTATTTATTTATTTTTTATACATTTTTCTTTGGTGGTCCTCAACAATAAACCCCTTCTCCCTTCCACTGGCTCCACTTTCTTTTTAAAAGGACCCACGCGAAGTGAATTTTTTTTGGGGGGCTTCAAAAATAAATCGTTTGGCCCCAATTGTATTGTTTTGCCACTAATTTCACTAAAATATTCATGGGAATTCAGTTTCTTTGAAGCTGATCATCACAAATCATTTTGTATAAAGTTTCGGCAATATATGGTCATATTTTTACATCTGATCTAATAATTATCCTGGCGGTATAACTTTTATTATTTCAATTTCAATGATCCTTATTAAACGTTTTTTTCAATAGTAACCTTTTTGTTCTATTTTTCGAATATTTTTGGCTTTATTGACTTGATTTTTAATCATATCAAAACATAAAAATCTGAATTAATATTTCGCTCTGATTACGGGCGTCACCGCCAGGGGATACAGGAGGGATGGTCCCCCCCCAATATTTTGGCAGGAGAGGACATAATATAATAAATTAAATAATAATGCGATTTTACGAATTTATCCGAGTTTAACCAATAAAATATTAGTTAATTACAGCCCACTCTATTGTTAAAAGCCTAATCAGGCATATTGTATATTTCGTCATCACCAGGCTAAAGTAACGAATATGCATAGGTTTTTAGTTGCATAGGTGATGACGATTTGATGAATTATAAATACATTTTTTATTTCAGCTAGAACTGTTTTGTTTTATGAATTCTTTAACGAAGTTGTATCCCCGGAGTTGCCCTCCATTTCGTTTTTAAACCAAGCAGCTTGATCCTGGACCTGAATAAGTGGGATCAGGACCAGAAGAAAAAATTCAATCAACAAATTTTGGCGACGTCCTTCAAATTAAGCCTTAAAAACTCCCTATTTTTTAACTGAGGAATTAATTGACAAATTATAAGAGACTATAAATACCTTTAAAATTCATCGTTGGAGGATGAATTAAATGTCCCAACAGTTTTTTATTATTATTATTATTTCAACTTTTAGACCCTTGAATTCCTACCTACCTCATCCTGGAAATATTGAGCCCCCCCAATGATTTGGTGCTGGTGACGCCCATGTCTCTGATAAAATTGAGTAACATCAGGAAGAACCTATATTATGGAGATGTCATTGGCATTATAAGGCAATGCCTGTTTAGGAGATAAACTCAGAGGATTTTCTATGTCAGTTGGAATTGATTTGTAAGAAATTTTTATAATCCAATCTTTTTGTCATGGGCTCGTTTGCATTTTGAAAAGTATTAAAAAGTTGATTCTCTAATTAATTTCTAATAAATTTCAAAGTTTAGTTTAAAGTTGATTTATTTCATATGAGATATACTTGGAGTAATGATTTTTAAATTTTTTAAATGACAGATTTTGTACATTTTTTATAGGGGTGATTCCCACTAAATAACGAGAACATGCACTTAAAATATTTTGAATATGTGAAGGGATAGCAACGTTTTTTTATTTATTTATTTATATTTTAAGAAGAATATCAAATCGTAATAATAATAATCAAATAACACTGAATCAGTGTTGCCACAATCCCTAGTGCTCAGTACACTCATTAGATACAGTATTCACTACCATCCTCAGTTATCTTATTTAATTCAATTTATAGCTTCATCCTTTGTAATATCAAATCATCACGAAATAAATAAATGTTCTTAGTGGCGAACCTTATATTATGTGAATTGGCGAAACTTATATTATTTTAGCATGAGAAACGTTTTGATGAAGAAAATATTAGCTTGAAATTATTATCTGTATTGTCATTCTCCTCCCATTATAAAACGGCGGACGACACGAGTCAACTCTGCTCGTGTCACGCGATCTGATTTATTTTGGAACTGTGGCGAAATACCTGGATCTTAAGGCTGTTGTATACCTCGGCGATATCTCCGCCGCTATAAGTTGACATGTCCCCTCTCTGATACCTCAGTTCATTGTAGACTTCTTCCTTCACCTGACTTAAGAATAAAATACACGATGATCTGACCAACGTTATGGATAAAGGTATAATTTAGTTCGGATTAACTCGGAAGCAATAATTTCCATATGAATTATTTTCTAAAGCTACCGACAATTTTTATTGTACGATTTCGATAATCCAATGCTCCTAATAATCCGAAAAATATTGCGAATAGAAAAGAAAAAAAGAAGCTAAATTTGGAAGATCATTAATTGAAGGAATTAGATAGATCAGGTATTTTATTTGGCAACAAAATCAGAGGCACAATGTACAGTAATTGATTGTACGGTTGGTAAATAATTATAATATTTAAAATAAATGTATATTTAACTAATAATATATCTATATTATCGTTACTTTGTGGAATTTCCCCCTGTTGTCACGCAATCTATGTGTTCGTGTTCGGATTACTAAGACGGTTATCAGTATCTAACACATTTATAAAAGATTTGTTGTCTATGGTTTGTGTTTGCAAATATTTTTCTAACTTGATGATACCTGAATTATTTAATACAAGTATCCTGAAATCTAAGGCGGTTACCCGATAGCTTAAAAAGGTGTCCTCTGACTTAAATCTAGAAATTGTAAATAAAATTCTATTCTGATGGGCTGGAACTCCTTGAACCCAGAGAATAATGAACATATTAATTGTACTCTAATTGCATGCAGTAAAATATTTAAACGAATAAGAACTAGGACACCCAAGGATATGTTGCTAAATAGTGAAGGAAATGCCTGTCCTGAAATACTTTATTTTATGGTATTAAATACCATTAATTTAGCTTATACGCTAATCGTGAGTAAATGAACTTCTCTCATACGATCACTGTCTGCTATAATTATTTTTTTTATAAATTATATTAGTGTTCTTTATTTTGTACACACCACCTTATGCTTGGAGAACGAAAATATCGGCAATAGTTGCTGCTGACTGATGCTTGATAATATAATCAGTTCTGCGTTATGTCTTAGACTTTATCTATTTGCATCGGTGATATCGCTGAAACCAGCCTTCTTGGGAACGAATCTCTAGGGTCGAAGTTTTTCAGCTTCTATCTGTCAACGAAGCTACAAAGTCCTGAAAGTTCTTTCTCTTTGTTTCCTTTTTTTTTTTTTTTTTCATTAGGAGTTACTAATACTTTCTGAGCCAGGGTATGAATTCCCAGACCTGGCGTATTCAAAGGATACGGCGGATCCTTTGAATACGCCGTAAATGCGGTGCAGTTTCTGGAACGCCTCGCATAGTTGACGCTTGCCAAAATTAGCAAGTAGAGTCGAAAGCAACTACGGCAAGATGCTTCAAGAGTTATCTTCAGTTCTACGGGTTTATTTCCTGGGAAAGAGGGGATGGGAAGTAAAACATTAAAGGGAATAATATTCCAGGTTTTACTTCAGTTTTGAATATAAATTTTTCTTGGACCTTACTCTTTTCCTCAGTTCACTAAAGCGAGAGGGTTAAAAATCAGTTGTTCACTGGACATTTTTCAGAAGGACTTCTTCATGACCTTTGGTACTGATAACAGTGACCTATCAATCCCCCCCCCCCACAAAACTTTGTAAATGAATGACAAAAAAAAAAAAAAAAAATTGCTCAATCCACCACACCCCATCAACCCCGGATTTTTTTCTGACACCGCGCCTAATTTCATGATATATTGTTCTGAACGCTCCAATATTTAAAAATGGTATTTCTTTTGTGCCTTTTAAAAACCTTTAAATCAACAGAGTATATAATTTTTTTTTTAATTTTAAACTTTATTGGATTCATTTTGTTTCTAGCATTAATGGATTGATTTTTAATGCCAGAATATTTGTTCTCGTAATTCCTCACTTGTTTTTCAGTACGGATCACCAGAGCGTAAGTAATTTAGATTGAAAGCCGCTTCAAATCAATTTCATCATCTTAAGTACTAAATGGTCCTCTTCAGAACTCCTAGTTACAATTACTACAGCAAACAGATAGTAATTAATAAAACAAACTATTTTCGTAAACAACGTTACATAAGTTGTAATGCCTGCCTCAAATAACATCCTCTTTATTCATTGGCGAATCGCCTGACAATTACTCACTCAGCAATTACACAGTGTTCCCAGTAAGAGTCAAATGAGCTCCTATTCTTTTAGCCGGGCTGAGTAACATAACCTATTTATCAAGGTCTGTCGTCTATTTTCTGAGTCTATATAAATTATTGAAGGTCCACTTCGATTATTATGCAGTCATTTGAGCGTTGTCTGTTATTCATGCGAGAGCTCATTTTTTATTTTTTTCTAGTCATGGTATGATTAACGATCAGCCTCTAATTCGCCTAAAAACTGCTATATAAGTTCCGCGAATTTAAACCTTAATTAAACCGAATTTAAACTTAATCTGTTTGCCACAATATTGATTTTTTATAGTATATTTACACTGCAGATTCTTATACCTTATAATAGTATGAAATAAATCAGTCGTTTAAGAAACTCTCGATACAAAAAAAAAAAAAAAATCGCCAATCTCTGCCCAGCCTACCTCCTTCCACTAACCCATGTCAGAAGCCGGTTTCGCGAGGTCAGCTCAACGCAATCCTCACACCTACGCCTCGTTCCCCCCTTCACAATGAGAGTAACCCCATTATGGGGCAGGGTGGGGGACGTAGGAAGGGTTCGAAATACGTTATTAAATGTTTTCACTATTTTTAACACATTTTTATGGCATTTCGAAGTAAAATTGTTTCACAAAAAAAAAATTATTGTTGCGGTCAGCGGTAGTAGACAAAGCGCCTTTGGTGAACAATACTTCCGTTGTTCGGTGCCGCACTGGCTGTCGGGGAAGATCAAAGACTTTGTTCTGGATGAACCCCGAACCTTCTAGAATCCACCCAAGGCTAATAAATACCGGCTCTAACAGGCCTCAGCGGAGTTGTTTGGCAACACCCGTGGTGTGGACTTCGTAGTGAACAGTGATAAGTCTATTGTGATAAGATAGTGTGATAAGTGGTAAGCCTTATTGTGATAAGTTATTGTGGTGATAGTGTATGTCGTAGAAAAGACTCTTGTTTTAACCCGTGCGGTTAGTTATAAGTAATTAGAGTCTGCATACACAGCCTGGTTTGTATCTGATAATAAGGCAGTAATTACCCTTGTGAGTATTGATTAATAAATTATTGTCCTATTGCTAATTGTTCATTTTATCGAACCCGAAGCCCGTAACAACTGGTGTCAGAAGCGGGGATTATTTTTAGCATTAGCGTATTTATTTAGTTTGTTTTAAATAATTTTTCTGTTTGTTATTTTAGTTAATTATTGTAATTTAGGCTATTGAAAATTTGTTTGTCTATATTGAATATTGTTTATTTTATTTAATATTTGAGTTTTATCTAATCTTTTTGGTTTCTTTTAATAATTTAGTTTATTGTTTATAGTGTTGGGAATTTCAATTGTAATTTAAATCTTAGTAACTGTGTATAGGATTAGATTTCTTTTTTTCGTTGTGAGTTATAATCAAATTATTGTTGTTAGTCTTTAAGTTTTGATTTGTTAATTTTAATTTTGATAATTGTATATAATATTTAAAATGTCAACCGGTGGCTTGAGATTGTATGATTTGAAAGTAGCAGATTTAAAAAGTGAATTAGAAGAACGCGATTTGGATACTTCTGGGAACAAGTCTATATTGCAACAAAGGCTCAGGGAAGCTTTAATTAGTAGTGGAGAAGATCCAGATCACGTTCTTTTTGAAACAGAATTTAGTAAATTGAAAAATGAGTTGTTAGAAATTCAAAATGAGTTATTTTCTACGTTATCAGAATGTTTTACTACTTTAGAAAATAAGTTAGTTGATAGTGATACTCCTAAGATTTCGGTTAAGAAGGTTCTTAGTGCTACGCAAAATGATAAAGAAGATGAAGAAGAGCCCTTCGACCTTGATCCTCAAGTGAGTGTTGAAGATGTGAAGGTCCCGCTTGGCGGATTGAGAGAGGTGGATGCTCTTGTGTGTGGATCCTCTTGTGGTGTTCATTTCGAGGAGGAGTTCATGAAACCCAAGCCTGAAAGAATAGGAAATGCAGGGTTAGCTGCTGTACAGACTGTCATGGATTCTAGTACTTTTAGGTATGCTAAACCTGACAAGGAAGATTGCGATGAAGGCGCTGAGGAAACGCCTGTTGAAGTGGGAAGGCTTGTTCAGGTGGATTCGACAAGAGAAGTCATGGAAGTTGAGTCAACCACTGGTGTTGAAAAAGGAAGGGAGGATATTGAGAACTTGAGAGATCATCTCGAGGATGGTGATAGCTCCCAAGATAAGGAAGAAGAGTTTGTTGTTTCCCGTAGGTTCCATCCAGGAAAAAAGCAATACGGATACTCCCTTGGATGGGAGGGATGCCCTTCTGAACAGAGTGGCTGGGAGCCGGCTGGAAGCTTGGAGGCTTGTCGGCGTCTGTTTGGAGCATTTGAGGAGAGTTTGGCCGAGCGGTCTTTGAATGGACAGAGGTCAGCCGTATCGAGGAGGGCCGGATACACCCTTGGATGGGAGGGATGCCCTTCTGAACAGAGTGGCTGGGAGCCGGCTGGAAGCTTGGAGGCTTGTCGGCGTCTGCTTGGAGCATTTGAGGAGAGTTTGGCCAGGCGGTCTTTGAATGGACAGAGGTCAGCCGTATCGAGGAGGGCCGGATACACCCTTGGATGGGAGGGATGCCCTTCTGAACAGAGTGGCTGGGAGCCGGCTGGAAGCTTGGAGGCTTGTCGGCGTCTGTTTGGAGCATTTGAGAAGAGTTTGGCCAAGCGGTCTTTGAATGAACATAGGACTGCCATATCGGGGAGGGCTGGAAACGATCAAGTGACAAACTCTGGAACCTTTTCAATCAGTGGTCGGCTAATCAGGTACAGCAAGCAAAGAACCTTGAATCAGGGAAAGGCTTGGTGTGGGTCTATGAAGCCTGATGATGCTGAACTTGAAATGTTAAACAGGAGAACGCATGTTACTGATTCTGATGAGGATGATGACCCCTTAGCAGAGAAATTGAAATTGGAGAGAGAAACTGACAATGAAGTGACAGTGAGTGGCATCATTCGAGGACCTGGACGGCCTCCTCCTAAGCCCAATATTACCCATGGGACTACAGAAAGTCCAACAGCGGTAGTAGGACTCGAATCGAATGGTGATGAGAGCAAACCATCAGCTGCTCATGGTGCTGTTAACGGAATCTTAGTTGAGCAGATCACAACCACTCACAACCAACAGGTGCTGGTTTCCAAAGCAAGTGTTGTAAGGATTGATCCAAGCCAGGTCCCGGACCCAACTTCTGGTGTTTGTGTAATGTCAAATGTGTTTGGCATTGTGGAGCTCGACTCTGTTGCACCGGCCAGTGTCCTTTCGTTGAAGGTGGCTTCGCCTGGTAGTTTCAAGAAACTCGCTGTGCTTCTAACACTCGGTCAGGAAACAGGAAAAGTCCTGCTGGAAGCTGAAGAGGAGAAAACACCTGAGCCTATTACACCCCATTCACGACCTGATCTGGGACAGATCAGCATTAAGGAGGGGGTAGTGTTGCGGTCAGCGGTAGTAGACAAAGCGCCTTTGGTGAACAATACTTCCGTTGTTCGGTGCCGCACTGGCTGTCGGGGAAGATCAAAGACTTTGTTCTGGATGAACCCCGAACCTTCTAGAATCCACCCAAGGCTAATAAATACCGGCTCTAACAGGCCTCAGCGGAGTTGTTTGGCAACACCCGTGGTGTGGACTTCGTAGTGAACAGTGATAAGTCTATTGTGATAAGATAGTGTGATAAGTGGTAAGCCTTATTGTGATAAGTTATTGTGGTGATAGTGTATGTCGTAGAAAAGACTCTTGTTTTAACCCGTGCGGTTAGTTATAAGTAATTAGAGTCTGCATACACAGCCTGGTTTGTATCTGATAATAAGGCAGTAATTACCCTTGTGAGTATTGATTAATAAATTATTGTCCTATTGCTAATTGTTCATTTTATCGAACCCGAAGCCCGTAACATTATATTGTACGAGACTTTTATACAGTACGTCTTATATATATCAATTGTATAGAACGAGGTGGATCTGTCGAAGTTGGGTCTGAATGGCGGTCGGTAGATGCAGGTTTGCAGGGAGCGAGGTGTCGGTGTCGAACCTTCGGGTTCTTTAGGCCTTCATATTATCATTACCATAGCACGAGGCTTTTAACAAGTAAAAACAACCTTTATAACTACATAAATTGAATTTTTAAATTTTGAATTGAAAAATTCTAACTAAGTACTAAGTATAAGTTTCATGATATCAAAATAGGAATATTAATAGAGATTTGTTTTTTTCAAGTTATCTTGTAAATGGTATGTATGCTCTTTTTTATGCGTGTCTATAAATATTATAAAATAATTAGTGTATGGGATTATAGACAAGCTACATGAAGGCAACGAGTTGAGGCCATTGATCCTGTAATTATTCCTTGTTAGTTTTATGATTTATTAATCACGTTCTAATTGCCACAATTGAAACCGGTTAGTGTCCGGAATAGATTTAATGTTTTATTAGTTCACATCAAGGTGTTTTCGATAACTGATGTGCAATTCAGTCCCCAACACCATCTATGAGCTTTTATACCTAAAAAAAGTGATTATTTTCAGGATTTTTTATTTATTTATTTATTCCACCCTACAGTACCTCTGGGGTAATACGTTTTTTTTTGCAACTGTGGTATGATACCCATGCTGGCATAACATAACACTGCTGCAATTACATAAATTTACAGTTTTCACTTGCAATATTTTTACTTTCACTTACCTATATATGTAATATATAGTAAGTGGAAGTATTGCGATCGTGAAAAATTTCGACTTCCGGTTTTCAACGGAAATACACGTTTTGGGGTCCCCTGAGTCGAAATGACCAAGTCCCGCGAAATGGTCTGTGTGTGTGTGTGTGTGTGTGTGTGTGTGTGTGTGTGTGTGTGTGTGTGTGTGTGTGTGTGTGTGTGTGTGTGTATGTGAACAGACTAGCTCAAGAACTATAAACCGTGCGAACCTGAAATTGGGTATTTAGTGTAGGTATATGCCCGCGATGTGACAGCAAAAATTTCATCAAAATTGCTCAAAGGGAGGGGGTACTTTACTTAATAACTTTTTAGGTTTTTTTCGATTTTCTCAAAAACGGCTCTAACGATTTTGATCAAACTGGGTATTTGATGTATTTATATGCCCGAGATATGACTGTAAAAATTTCACCAAAATTGATTTACGGGAGGGGGGACTTTACTTAATAAATTTTGTATCATTTTTACGTGCTTTTTTTATTTACTCAAAAACGGCTTTAACGATTTTGATCAAACTGGGTATTTGATGTATTTATATGCCCGAGATATGACTGTAAAAATTTCATCAAAATTGATTAACTGGAGGGGGGACTTTACTTAATAAATTTTGTAACATTTTCACGTGTTTTTTTGATTTTCTCAAAAACGGCTTTAACGATTTTGATCAAACTGGGTATTTGATGTATTTATATGCCCGAGATATGACTGTAAAAATTTCATCAAAATTGATTAACCGGAGGGGGGATTTTACTTAATAAATTTTGTAACATTTTCACGTGTTTTTTTTATTTACTCTAAATCGGCTTTAACGATTTTGATCAAACTGGGTATTTGATGTATTTATATGCCCGAGATATGACTGTAAACATTTCATCAAAATTGATTAACTGGAGGGGGGACTTTACTTAATAAATTTTGTAACATTTTCACGTGTTTTTTTGATTTTCTCAAAAACGGCTCTAACGATTTTGATTAAACTTAGTATTTGATCTACTTATATGCCCGAGATATGTCTGTAAATATTTGATCAAAATTGATCAACCGCAGGGGGCACTTTACTTAATAAATTTTGTATCATTTTTACGTGCTTTTTTTATTTACTCTAAATCGGCTTTAACGATTTTGATCAAACTGGGTATTTGATGTATTTATATGCCCGAGATATGACTGTAAAAATTTCACCAAAATTGATTTACGGGAGGGGGGACTTTACTTAATAAATTTTGTATCATTTTTACGTGCTTTTTTTATTTACTCAAAAACGGCTTTCACGATTGTGACCAAACTGGGTATTTGATGTATGTATATGCCAAATATGTGATAGCCAACATTTCATCAAAATTGATCAACCGAAGGGGGGAGTTTACTAAATAAATTTTGTATCATTTTCACGGGGTATTTTATTTACTCAAAAACGGCTTTAACGATTAATAAAAATAAGATATGAATGTAGAAAAATGTGTGATTTTGGGAAATGATATCTAACAAAACACGTCAATTTCTTATCTAAGTAAGTTGGTAAGTGAAAGTTGTGTGTTGCGCGCACGCACCAGATTTTGTTCTTTTTCAATTCCTCTGTCCGGAGGCCTCCTTGGCTTCTTCTTTGCATGGCGCAAACTCTCTACCAAAAATTTAATTCTCTTTATGTAAGACTAAGTTAAGGTTTGTTCCAATTTTCTCTTGGTTCTGGATTTGTATGATTTCCTAAAATAAAAGATAAAAAATCATTAACCCAAAAAAAAGTGTGCCTCCTTCTAAAATTCTTATGTCGCAAATGGGCCCTGATTCTCAAATTGTCAAACGCATACGCATTTAGGTTTTCAACTTTGGGCCATTGGTTTGGAGAGAATAAACCTTCATGCCAGAAATATTCGGATATTGTGAAAATCCCTTTTCGATATAGGCCTAATAAAATTACAGTATAATGTAAAAAAATCATTAACGCAATAATGTCCTTTGTTTTTTACAACTAACTTTAAATCTTTCTTGCAATTAAAAATATTTCTCGTTCCAATTACTGACGATTTAAATGCTTGATCTGAGGATGTTACTAATGAGCTTACATTAGTAATTATTGTTATGAATGATGAATTATTTAAAAGCTTGCAAATTTTCATCTGCCACTTTTTCGGGCTAACAGATAAGAGTAATGTACGCGATTTTTCTTTCCCAATTCTAATGAATAATGAATTATGATAATAACCGACTGTTACATGAGTGCAATGCTTATTGAATAATTGAAAACATAACCGTCCTTCGGTTTAGCGAAAATTGTTACCTCGATTAATAAACGTCCTCATAATTTAGCTAATAACAAGGTGTGAGCATATGGGGCCTCATTGGGTAATTATTTATCCATTTTAATCATAGCGGTATATTTAATGTTTGTACTTTGTTAAATTATCTACAGTCCCCTATTTTGGTTGGTTTGGATATTTATGAGGTGAAATAAAGTAGGTTAACAATATTTATTCAACAAAAATATACAATTATCAATGCCACACCAATAATCAAAGCACAACTAGTTCAACAGGTTGCAAAAATTATCATTTTGTAACACAAATAATCATATAGCTAGAGCTTCACAATCAAGAATAATACTAACGGTCCAATCAATCGTTCCTAATATAAAATCGCAAGGATAAGGGCCCAGAACTTCATATAACGTCCTGGATGGGACTCCAACTTTGTAGTCCCCAAAACGTGCTACGACAGTTTGTTCCAACAAAAGGTCAGGGACTTTTAAACCAATTTTTTTTTTATTTAACGATTTAACGTTACACTATGTTTCTATTGATTTAAAATTAATGAAAATTTGGAACTAATGGGTTGAATTTTCAAGGAAAAAAAAAGTAAATAATTAACTGAATGTTAAACCAGAGTAGATTAATATGAATAAAAACAGGTTGTTTCGCCTATTATTCATACCCATACTGCTCTGCTAAACTTCTTCCTGTTCTTTTCTCATTAGAAACTAAGGCACTCAAATAAGTGGAAGATGACCAAGAGCGAAATCAGGATCAAAACTATGGGCGCAAGCCATCAGTTGACAAGCCGAGCGGTGTCCGTTCAGAGTATACGATATTCGGACGGAAAAGGCGAATGAAAAAATACTTTGAATGAAAGTTGAATACGATTATAGCATTGCATTATCATTCATTAAAATCATTTGCTAGACAATTATTTGCTTCTAAAGGGAGTAGCTGCCTCTCTGCCCCGACATTAGGTAAGCCCATAAAGGAACCGCTTTGAAATTCTAGGTGTTGTAGTATTTTGTTGAAGATAACTAGGGAATTCAGAAGATTAAACTTTAATGTCAAAATCATTATACTGAGGTAAAATCAATTAGGCCTATGAAAATCTCTTGGGCATCGTATAAACTCTGCACTAGAAACTTTCATAGTATGGATGACTATTACAGAGTGGGATATCTTTAAAACATCAATTAAAAAGGTTTTAAAAAAAAGAAAGTTTATTTGTAAATAAAATTTACAAAAGTTTTCAAAAAATGATCCTTGGGCTTTTTCAGCATCACTTAAGGGGACCCATTACCTATTTTTTTTTTCTAATTATTATATTTATTGTTTTACCCCTTCAGGGTTTCCAACCCCACCCCCTCCTAAACATCCTTGGGCACTCATGCCGAAGAAAAATCCATCCATGGCGGGTCTCGAACCCTTAGTGCCAGAGTGGGAGTATGGTAAAAAAAAATTCTAATCTATTTTATTATGAAAGCACAATAAAAATCAATTTTTAATCCTTCCTATAATAAACTTTTTTATTGTAAAGACTTCTAACCTTAAGCATTTCTCAGCATCTGTTCTAAATAACCCAACTCATATTACTGCATATTCATTTTCAAAGTATTAAAATATTCATGGTTGTTACAGCACCATTCATATTTTGGTCTGTGTAAATGTTTCATAAATGTAAATGTGTGTGAAATCTATAGACTATAGCAAACCTTGACTGACAATACATCTTTCTAGCCTCCTCATGTTACTAAAAAATTAGCGATAGAGCTACAGATTAATTCTGACATATCAGCTCTAGACAGGATTAACTTCAATTGATTTTATCACAAAAACGGAACTCCAAGGCAAAAGCGCACCTGGAACACCTGGGATTTGGTAAATATTTGATCCCGTCTAAGTATACTTACCTACCTTCTTTACAAAATAAACTCGATGTCTTGAATTACTCTCGGTTTTGTCTTCGTTTATTTTCACAATTTTTTTTTTCACAAGTTATTTTTGTCTAAATTTTAGTTTCTATTGTATCACCAACATGGGTTTAAATAATTTTATCAACGTAAAATAATGATACAAAAATGGTAAACTAGTAACAACGTTACAGAACAGTAACTAATAGTGACAAAACCGTTAACTATATGCTTCGATGTCCAAAGCAAGACCATCCCTCCTTATATTTAATCCGACATGGAACGTTCCAGAACGGTCTAGATCATTCCAAAACATATGATTACGTGCTAACACATGAATATAACGGTTTCAGAAACATAGCATTATTTGTTTATCATTTAGGTAAAAATAAAGTAAAGTAATATTATTCATACAGGGAAAAATGAAACATGTTCAAAACAGTGCATTACAAAACAATTTAAAATATTCAAATATACAAACAACTCAGCATTTATTTTAAAATGCTCATTTTTCTCAGGTCGTTGGTTTAAAAATTATATATTCCTAACATGTTATTAAATAAACATAAGAATGTACACTAGGTAATTTTTTCTCAAATTTGAACTTTTAGCCACACTTTTAAGGGAATTTATTATTGTATGCAGTAAGAATTATTTTAGAACGCTTATTGGATTTTTTTTTTTTTTTTTTTATACTTCTTTATAAAATTTACTTTACAAAATATAGATAGGATTTTGAATTCGCAAAAAATGGATGACTCACTTTTTCGATCCTTTTTTCCTCCATACTATTTTTTAGTTTGATTTTTTTATATATTTTTTAATGTTTGGGAAGTGTGTTCGCTGAGCTGAAAATATTATTTTTGTTAAATGTAATTTATGTAAAAAGTTATTTTTTTTTACAAAGCTACTTAAAATACTCAAATACGCTAAAGAATTTATTTTAAATCAGCATTTATTTTAAAACACTTATTTTTCTCAGGTCGTTAGTTTGGTCCTAGATTAATAAACTAGAACTTGCTAGTCTGCTTTAGTGGATTTCGTTTTTCAGTTACTATTTTTCCTGAATATATGGTAAGTAATTATTATGGCAACAAAAAAATAATAAGAATACTGTAAATTACTGTTATTTTTTATTTCCTTTAGTTTTTTTCTGAAATATAAGGTTATTAGTAAAATATACTTATCAGAGAACCTCAATGTGCATTTTTTTTCGGAATTCATAAAACCTCACAGAGGAATAATATGATCATTTCCCATTACTCTACAAAATTATGGGTAATTTTGTAAACATTTGGGAGATGGTAATATCAATACATTATAACTTATTCGTGTATTGGCAAAAAATTGTATCAGTGACTTTTACCTCCTAGCAGACGATTTAAGAACACATTTTTTTTTTCTTTTTATTGCACCAAATAAAAAGATAAATCCATTACACTAACGTATTCAGTAGCATGTTTATTTTCAGTGGAAAATCCCATTCTCGAATAGAAAATAACTTGAAATTAATATAGCGTATAGCTTATTTATTTTGAATCTTTTCATTAAATTCATTAATAATTTTATCCCTGTAATGCAATCCCGCGATTCTTCCTTTTTCCCCATTAATATCACAACAAACAGAAGATAAAGCCATATCGACGATTCGCCGATATTTAATTCCTATTAGGAACAAATTATTGGTTCTAATTTTTAATTATTAAATCAAGATATCTGATAAGTATATGTGATTATAAAAAATTACAACTGTTTTTATATTATTTTAGCAACCATATTATTAATAGACATGTAAATAAATTATTTTAAAATTTCATAGCGTATTAAGTTACCGTGGTATATTGAAGTGATTTTATTTTCCGATATAAATAAGAGTATATATTTATTAAAAAAACAAAGAAAAAAAAACATTGCCAATATTACAATACTTATTTCGAAATTTAGCCAATAAATTTGTCTCGACGCAGTAAAATTATAGACAAAATTTTCTTCACCATTCTCTTATGAATTTCATTAATAATTTATTAATTATGAATACTTAATCTTCATTAAAAATTAGGAGTTTGATCAAAATCGTTAGGGCCGTTTTTGAGAAATTCGAAAAAACGAGACAAAATTTATTAAATAAAAAGCCACCTCCGTTTGACCAATTTTGATGAAATTTTTGCTGTCTCATCGCGGGGAACTTCATAATTCAAATACCAAATTTCAGGTTCATATAGTTTATAGATTTGACCAAGTATGTTCACAAGGTGAGTGAACTTCACACACACAGAACATCGCGGTTCTTGGTTAGTTGGACTCAGTGGCTCCAAAACGAGTATTTCTGTTGAAAAAGTCGAAATTTTTTCACGATCACAATACTTTCCCTTACTATATATTTGATACATAGGTAAGTGAAAGTAATATCAGATTATGGAAAAATAGAATAAAAATTAATTATTAAATTGTTGTACTATAAATTAAAATTTTCATTCTCTTTACTTTTTAAATATCAAACATATTTGTTAATGTTTTAAGGTGATAAAATTAACGATAAGAACATGCTTGCATATAAATTATTGTATTAGGTATTATACATTAGATTGACCAATTAATTCACCGAAGTTATCCAAATTCACGCTAGGATGAGCTGAATATCCGCTCAGCCGCTAGCGCTTCTAACGGATTCCGTCTTAACTATAAGGCAAGATTGTCTGCTGCAGTATTAACGAATATCCAAAAAACATTTATTTATTTAGTATTTATTTTGAATCATAATTATCATTTTAATTTTCTCGAGTCAATAATTAGTTAACCCTCTAATATTATTTAATTAGTTTGCTAATTACCAAGTTCTATGCACCAATCGGTAGAAGAGCAATAAAATAAGTAAGCGATTATCAAATTAAAATATAAACATATGTATAAAAATACGAAATTAAAATATTTCTTTTATGGAAAAGCAAAATTTATATTTTCGTTTCAATAGTCTTTAAACGTGTTTAAAAATTTGTTTGTCTGTGAAGTTCAAATCTTTCCTATTTCGTAATTTCATTTAGAAATATTTTGTAAAATTTAATGCAATCATGTTGACCTATTTTTAATTTTTACTTAAAATATTTATTTGCACCGGTCAACGATTAGTTAACAATCGGCAAATGTGCTGCTGTTGGAGAAAAAATAAAATATCTTTTAGCCATCGGGAAAGAAAGAACCCAGCAGTGGAGCTAAAGGAGATCTCTCATCCAGCGTTTTTTTAGTCTCATCGTCGAATTCAATGGTATAACAGTCATATATTTATTATATCCGTTTAAATTTCAAAAGGGGCATTATGTAATGAATTTTAGTACAGGGATTATCTAACGAAGTTCAGTAACGGACAAATAGATCAAAGTAACCATTTCTGGAAAAAAATTTGTACCTTCATAAAATTGGTCATAAATTTGTCTCCCAGTAGTAAGATTAGAAATCTGCAGAGTACGCCCATTAAGGGGACTAACATTAAATTTTGAGAGTCGAATTCGGGGTGAGGTGTTCAAATTAATTCGCTGCAAGTATGACTGATGCATGTTCTTAGTAGGTTATTTACTTTTGAATTCAAAGAGAAGATTCTCATTACGGTACAGTTAATAGTTTGAAGTTATCACGGATTATATATAAAAAATCACGTTTTACTGCTGAATGATACACAGCTAAAAGATTGGTCGTGTAAGTACATATAGCAATCACATTTTAATGTTAAATAAGCATCTCAAATGTGCGTTTGAAGATAACTTTATTTCAAGTAAAGTGGCTATGGCTAGTCTTTTCTCTTCTGATACATATTATTAAAATATTAATAGAATAATTAACCCTTGAATCGACTTATATTCAGTGCTTTGTGGACATACTTATCGATTGTTCTATCAGATACTAATTCAACTCCTTCCAATATTTTTATATGTTTATATATCTTTAAAGTTTTAGCTTGGATGATTAATGGGAATCCCATCGATTTCTATTTTATATATATTGCTATCTCTTTTATAAGATAAACGTTTCCCCCATTGTCCAACTATTCCACCGCTTTTGACAGATATACAACAAAAGAAAAGGCGGATAAGGGACTAAAATAGAGGCTGTAAGCTAAGTTTAGTGTTGATTGTTCATTTAGTTGACTAGTTCTATAGAAGTTGCTGACATTGAGCTGTGGGGGATCGTAAATCGTCCTGTTGACTCCTCGGCCCGGTAATCGCTTCGTCTTTCTTCTGTACCATTCCCCTTACCTGACTCGCTTATTTCTATTGGTCTATTTTATTATTGTTATTCTTATTGTAGTATTTCTTGTCAACTATATTATCTGTTAAAATATACACTTACTTATCAAAACTATAATTTTTCTTAATAATTAATAATATTTCAACAAACATATGATTGATTGTTAAAATTTATAGTAGTTTGAGAGCTTTCATGTTACCTAAAACGCCACTTGTTTGTGTAATTAAGGCATATGAAAAAATATAAATGGGTCATTATCTGAAGATGTGTAGATTTCACTTGCTAAAATTTCATTATTTAAAAGTTATAATTTCGGGCCGAAAAAAATCACACGTACTCAGTGGTATATTACCTTCACTTTTTAAATAGTAGCCAGACAGGAGAACCTTTAATTGTTCTTTTAAAAAATTATGAAAACAATTTCAAAGTGAGGGAGTGAACGGTAGTGAAAAATGTGTTAAGGTAGTAGTGTGAAAAGTGAAAGCAAAAACTTGTATATTTTAAAGAAATACAATCTTAAAAAACAATAGAAAAACAATTTCAAATTCAAAAATATAAAATTCCAAACGCTTATAGCCATGAGTAAGCTTAATATTAGAGTTAGGTTAGGTTACAGTTACATACTTTTGGTCATAGTTTAGGACCAAAAGCATTCTCAAAATGAATTGAGAATTCAAAGAATGGAGGCATTCGCTCCCTCATTTAAGAAATTTTTGGAAAAAGTTAGGGAGTGAAGTTTTCAAAGTCTTTACTACTTTTTAATCACTGTAAGAATTAAAGTTGTAAAATATTGCAGAATCGAAAACTATGACCATTTTCCATCGAAAAACAATAGTTGAGTGAAAAAATTACTTGGAAATTCACCAGTTATTTTGAAGTGAGGGAGTGAAGTAGCTATTGACCACAGCGTAGATTTCCCTTAATAATCTAAATTTCACAGCGGAGGCAAGCGATCGCAGCCCATGGTCGGCAGTCAAAACGATTCTAGGGTCTTCCCTGAACCGATTCTTTCCACCCCCCCGGCTTTGACCTATGTTCCTCTCAACGCTCAGACCATCCAACACTTGATGTGAGGAAGTGAAGTAAAAACGTCTGGACATACCTTTTTTATTTTATTTATTGTTATTGGTAACAATAAATGACACCGCTTATTTTTTCATGGAATCTTGAAGTAATCACTGATTAATCAATTTAATCAAACACTCGATTGTTGAAAGAATACGAATTTTTAAAGTAGCTTGCCTGGGAGTCGGACAAGGTGAGGGAGTGAAAAAACAATTACTTTTAATTTGTTTTAACCAATTATAAATTTAGTTTGGAGCTAAAAAATAGCCTCCATAGAACAACAAAAGGAGTGAAATAGTTCCTATTTTTTTCTAGTAACTAGCTCTCATTTGAATGGTTGAGAATGGACCGGACGTACGATTTACACATTTTCAGATAATGACCGAAATACTCCTGTCTGTTTGGATGCGTCATTTTTGACAAATAATTTAATTAACGTAGATTATTACGTAATATGATGTAATAAATTTATTAAAATGAGGGCGTAAGAATATTTCTTCTGTCAAGGGTGAGATTGTGAACCAATATAACGATCCTCAAAGCTGAACTGAAAGGTTTTTTTTTTTTTTTTTCTAGTTCATATCGATAGCTCACTTCACTTTAGTGCTAAATAGATGGAAACTAAATTTAGGTAAAATATAATTTAAGGTTATCTCTTTCAAAGACATTTACCTGCAATGTTTAGCAACTTTACTTAGTACAAAGTGTTCTTGAACTCTTGTGAGACGATACTACAAAGGTAGTATTGGGGAAGGTTACAAAAGAATTAGTTTAACATAACACTTATCAGCAGGCGTGGCGAACTTAGGTTCGATGACAAGGTTCGATGGCAACGCAACGAATCACTCCTAACACACCTCCATCTGTAGATTTTCAACCCCTTTCAAACTTGACACCACAAGTTCAGCCCTCGCAGAATCCTCCTAGCCTTGCGCCGGCCTGGAAAACGGCCCTGGGTCGAGCTTGTTAATCTTTCAGGTATTCTTTCGCAATTAAGACTCGCAATTTTGCACTCCCACTTTGCGGTACCCAATAATAACTTCGATTATATTGGCCGGTTAAAATTCAAGCTATGCAGCATTTTTTACCATTTGGATTATCCATCTTCGGTCCTGACATTCTATACAGTACTGTATACCCGTAAAAAAAACTGTTGGAAGTAATATAGTTTTTAACTTTTGGGAAATTTCGCCACAACGAAATAACATGAATCTAGCTTTCATTTCCTCCTCAATTTCTTATTGTATATTCAACTGCCTTGTATTATAAAGTGCGAACTTCACACCCTCTAACTTTAAATTTACTGTAACATTCTATTGCAAGATGTAACCTCAATGTAACACTTGATAGTATGGGCGAATCCAGCCGATTGTAAAGGCGGTGGGCTGCAGTACCAAAGGAGTGGGTGCAACCTCACAGCCCTTCCTTCCCCTGGATCCGCCAATCAGCTTTTTTACCTTTATATTCCTTTCCTGAAACTGAAATTCTTCTTGTTTTGCATGTTATTTGTTCCTTACCTGATTTCTTTACTTTTAGTGAAGTTAAATTCTATCTTTAAATGACAAAGAATTGTCCAGCCGTCCCCTGGAACCGCCATCGTTTGTTGTATACTTGTACTACATACTATATTGTATACTATACTTGTACCTTAGTAGCTACTAACTTAGTTTACTTTGTAACACTTTTTGATATATAGGTATACGTTTGGGTTAAAGTTGACAGAGCTAAATATTATCCAAGTTCATTGCCTTTGTAATCATGATTTTTGTTATTGAAGGAGCAAAATAATTGGTTGGGTTCTATACTTTTGTATTTATCCCGATTGATAATTTATTTTCTTATTTTTATTTTAAAGAAGAACTTTATGCAATTCACCCATGTAGCAATCTTTAGGATACAGAAAAATCATCTATAGACTCCAAAGGCAGAAAAAAATATTTAAGGTTTGTTCCTTTATTTAATGTCTTTTTATACTGCTATGGCTAATCTGACGATGCTACAGTGGGAGTCCTAAATTTCACCAATCTTGGTCAATTAGGATAGGGATTTCAACAAGTACCTAATATCGCACAGTCTCGTGATCTCAATTTTACCGAACACCCGTAGGAAGGCATATGAGCCTTTATTGGCTTTAAAAATTCCAGGTCCACCTGTCTGGCTTTTTGTTTCCTATTTGGCTAAACCACAGGTGAACCCTAGTTTAAGGTTTAAAATGATTGAAATGAATTAAGCTAACATTGATAGTGTTTTTTGTTTTTTATGATATGCTCAGTTGGCACTTAGCACTCCATACGACGCACTTACCTCACTTCACCTTATCTTATAAAAAACATCCATCATCATACATATCATTTAACTAAATCATATTTCTTTTTAGGAATGATCTTAACTTATTTTAAGAATGTAAGTAGCAAAACGCTGAATATTTTTGGTGCGATTGCTTACGTTTTCTCTACATTTGCATTAATTAAATAATTATTACTTATTTTTATTTTTTTTTATCTTAATCTTTCGATAACACATATGTAGGCGTTGATGACTTGGAAAATTTTAGGTTTAAAAAAAAAGAAAAAGGGAAAACAAAATTAGCCTAAATAATTATTGATTGATTTCTAAAGCCAACACAGGATCCTATTAGGGTAATGGATGTAATGATACATATTATCGATTATCAAATATTTACTTTTAAAATAACTGTCACGGGAATCGATCCGGCCGTTATTACTGCTGCGCTATTTAAATCATTAAAAGAAGGAGTAATAACATTTTATTGTTCTGTGCAGATATTTTATAGGTAATAAAAGACCGGCGAACTATAGGCTTGGTTATGTACTGATTAAATGCCCTCTTGAGACGAAATTTATTTACATCACTGGTATTGTTTTCTTTTTTTTCTGGTACAATTGACGTATTTAATTTAAATTTAGACACTTTTTATTTTCAGCTATTATTCTTACTTATTACCCGAATGAACAAAAGGAAATGTATTTTACCTTAAAAATTTTATTTTAATTAAGAGAAAAGATTGGTCTCGGCAGGGAAGAAATGATTAAATTAATGTAGAGGTATTTTATGGAATACATGATCAGCTCCTCCTCCCCCCTCCCCCGAGAAATTATGAAAAAAAAAACTACGAATTAAATAAATTCGTATTTATTTACTATATTTATTATGTGTTATGTAAACTAATATTTAAAATTTCAAATATCGATTAGTCGTATTTGAAAAATTAATTGAGCCTTTCAAAGTCAGAATACCACGCCCCCTCCCCCCTCGCTCACCTGCTTTTCACCTGCCTGCCCCCCAGACGAAAATTTTATCTCCCTACAACCCCCTAATTTCTGCAACTTTCTTCTGAGGACGACCTTGACGGAATAGTTATTGGATATAATTGAGCGTTCCTCTATTTCAGACAGCACGCTAGTAATTTATATTTCATGTACTGAATTTAAATTAAGGTTGGTTATTTTAGGTTTGTTATTGAACGGTAAGTCTATTTTAAACATCTTTTTTATTTATTTATTTATTTTTTAACTTTTGTAAACTTTTTTTTTTTTTGGCTTCATAATTTTAATTAGCGCCTGTCATTAAACATCGACAATCAGCGAATGTTAGCTGTCCTAATTTGTAAACATTAATTATTTATTTTAAAAGTGTTATTGTTATCTGAATGTTGTAAATTTACATGCCGTTTTTAAAAAACATTTTCCTCTATATTAACATTAAATAAAAATAGATAAACATTTAATTTAATTTCAATAAATTGAAATGCTATTTTCGTTTTGACATTTTTTTTTCGGAGGCGGCGCAAAATTTAAAATTTTTTACACTAGACATTATGAAAATCTTCTAAATAGATCTTCTCTTCCCATCTATTGATTTCAATGCCTACTAAATGGAATTGTATCAGTAACATGTCATTTCTATTTTGCGCCGCCCCCGAAAAGATTGTGTTTTATTGAGCATAGTATTTAATATTTAAAGTTAATAATCTTTATAAACAATTAGTGACAAATCAAAATAAAATTATTCGTCTCATTGCATTTTTCCACTTTTTATACCATTTTAAATTTTGCTGTGTATTCATAAAAATCAGAAGGTAATTATTTCATACTTTTCAGTGAATTTATTTTTACTGGTTCCTAGGTTTCGAAGTCGGTTTAATATTTTTTTATAAAATGTTTTTTATATGCATTGAATTCCAATAGTCATTACTTAAATATATTTTTGTAATATAATTTTATCTATTTATGTGTCTGCATCACCGTTTTAGCGTTCTGGCCTGATGAACTACCAATGTCCATACCTTAGCCACTTCATCCTTTTCCTCTTCAATGAACCCAAGAAACAGCTAATAATTACCGCATTGCAGCGTAGTAATGCAAAGGTGGCATAATATCAACAGAATGTGACTATTTAACTTTTGTTCATTGAATTCCAATATTCATTATTTTAATAATTGGTTAGATAGAAAGACCCGGGTTCAAATCCCTCCCAACCTTTTCTTTTCAGATATTATTTTTTAAATATTAATTAGGTATAAACATGATATAAGTAGGTAAGCATATGCTAAGAATATACAACTTCATTACGAACAATACTGATAATCATATATTTTTATTATTTTTTTATGAAAAAGAAAGATGCAATGACGAATTTTTGAAATTATGATTGGTCTGTGGCGTGGCTATAATTCTTAGAACAGCCTAATTCATGGATTTGAAATTTCAATGTTTGTAGTTCTCATATAATCATTGTTGTCACTTCGCTGATAAACATAGAAATTTCTTAAATTAGAAATGTGATGTTTAAATATTCCTTTGTTGGTACACAAGCACACAATTGTGCTCAATGGTTCAAATTTATCCGAACAACAAAGGATATTAGCTAGAATATGTTATAAACATGGTATATTTATCCCAAAAGAAGAAGGAAAATGAAACAGCGTTTCTATATTCCTATAACAGGATAACTTGAGCTTTATATAGCTTCCATCTGGTTCTCATAAACTTGTTCAAGAAATTGCTTTCCAATTTTCCTCTTACGCTTGACAACTATCTAGATGTTTATATCATACTGTAACAATTTGTGGGTTGAAATAACTTTTATTGAATGAAAATAAAATTTTTACAATATCACCCAAACTATGAAAACACAAAAAATTAAGCAGGTTACAAAAAGTATCACTTTGTAACTACACAGTAACACAAAAATAACCAAATGGCGAGCTTCAGAACAATTAATACTGATGTCCATCGTTCCTTATATTTAGTCTGAACTGTCTGGAAGGTTCTAGGCAAGCGTAAATTGAACTCGAACATCGTAGTCACAAACATGTACTATTAACCACAGTTTGTTCCAACTGCTCCAACAAGTCCAGAACTATTTTAAATAGTATTTGTTTCACGTTACAATAATAAAAATTTCATTATTGTTTTATTCTGAGAAAATAAGACTATTCTGGTGCTCCACATTGTCTAACAGTGTAATATAAGCCTCATATGATTGGATTATTATGAAAATACTATAACACTGATACGTTACACTCAAATTACACTTGTCACTCACGGTCTACACACTCATATTACATACACGACTTTAACCGTTCCAGCCAATTGTACTAGTACAACAAAACAGATATTCCTCTAAATTGGTTTCACGTCACAATATTTTTAATTAATTTTAATGTTTAGAAAAAAAAGTGATTTTTTTCTAAATAGACTTAAATCATGTCACACAAATGACTAGAATAGAACGCCACTAAAATTAAATAACTTCTTAAAGTTGAGTGTAAAATTGATACGATTCGCGCATACTAAAATACTACAAGACACTTTCTGTTGTATTTAATTGCAGCACTCAGCAGATTGGTGCAAGAAGGTTTCTTTTTTTTTCTTTTTTTGTGAAAGGAGCTTTCTTGCAAGGAGCAAGCATGTTGATGCACTCTTCGAATTGAGACGGAGTGAATGACGGACACTAATGGAATGCTTAGAGTTTTAAGGATAAAAGTCGGTTCCTATTAACACAAAAAAATATGATCGGGAAGACGTTTTGAATAGTAACTAAAATCTTAGAACACGGATAGTATCTACAGTACCAAGTAGACCATCTATAGTGTTAAGTCGGATAAAATGTCGATAAATGCCGAGATGGGCGTGTTTTAGAGCGATACTCATTTCTACATTTTGACGACTTGTTTCCCATAGAAAGAAACCTTCCTTATAATATAGGTTGGTTATTCCTGTTTTATACCCCCTCCTCCCCCCACGAATAGCCGGAAAGGAGAGAAAGCAAAAAAACAAAAACAAAATTTTTAATGTTCATATAATTTAAGCATACTCAGAGTCAGTATTATTGGCCTAATAAATTCTGGGGGAAAGGACATTAGTTCCCAAAGGTGCTGGTTAGACTGCCGTTACACCTTGGAGACCTTTGTTTGCAGCAACTTGAGGCTTGGACAACCCCCTCTAGGCTGACTGGGCTCCCGCAAACAAGATAAATCTGTAAAGGTGTCTTTACACTCTACGAACCTCACCTTCGAGCAGGTTCTCCCTCGAACCTTGCCGTACCGACGTTAAACGAACAGCCATTTATACTTAACGTGACGTTAAGCGAACCAATATGGCTGACGCACCCAACGATAGCTTATGATGAAGAAGAAATCTCCATTATCAATATATTTTATATTATCTGAAAAATAAAAAAAAATAGGAGACGTATTAGAACGGCGCACAGTGGGGCAAACTATGAAAAAAACCCAAAATCCAATGTTCATATCTGGAGTTAATTTTTATTGTATTTCATTCTTGAATAGTTAACTCATAAAAAACGATTAGTTCCTGTCTTATCAAAAATTTCTCTTGAGCAGAAATTATAAGTTTTGTCGTGGTTTTAATATTGTCATTTTTTTTTTTTATAAAAATATTTTGAGCTAGTTACAGCACATTTGAGTGATAGTTGTTTGACAGCCTTTATGTGCGTATAAAGACGTTTCACATTATAGCAGTATTAAATAAGCGAAAATCTTTCGCACAAAATAACTAATTTGAAGCATGATTAAAGATAAAGCCTTATTCTGGCTGAAGATGGCAGGGATTGATATTGGACCGGGTTTTTTTTCGGCAATGATTCTGCTCTAGCTGTTTTTATCTAATCAAAACTGTCTGTAGGTATGAGGTGATGAGAAAGGTGATTAAAGACAGGATTCTTAATATTTCTCCACAAAAAGTTGCAAGACAGTAGCTTAGTTAAAAATAAAAAATAAAAATGCTACCTTCAAGGAAATTGAAATTAATATTGAGTTAAATCAAACAAAATTAAGATAAAAGTATGTTCAATTATTTTTTTTTTAATTATTTAAAATATCTGTTGTTGAGTTTTTTATTATTATATGTACGTTAATAATATAATTTTTAAATTTAGTTGCAATCCTAGTGTAGTAGTAATTTTCGATCTTTAATCGAATAAAACATTTTCCATCTCGATAGGACAAACCGTTCTCGAGAGTTTAGAGTTTTTTCACTTTTTTGCCGTTTTACCCCACTGTGCGGCTAATATCACTAATATCACAAACATCTCCTGTCACTTGGAAAAAACCCATATCAAAAGTGACACTAGCGCTATCCCCGAACACAGGCGAACAGATGAAGTACCCAGAACACCCGAAGAGTCGACGTGAAGTCTGTTTGAGTGTGATGTTCGAAGGTAAAGTTCGTAGAATGTAAAGGCACCTTAAGAAGTCCACTCCGCTTGGCCGAAGGTCTCATCATACCTACTCCGTCGACCGAAATAAAAAAAAAAAAAAAATATTAGGATTTAATATAACTAGGTTGCCGAATAGTGGATGAAGTAAGTACTTAAGGATTAGAATGGTAACTTAAGTTTCAATGGAGGTTCGAGGATCTGGACGGGATAGAGTTGAGGACAAATGGAATACTGAAGTCTTGATTTTAAATTTTTGTTATTACATACGATTAAATTTTGAAAACAATATAAAGATTATAAAAATCTGAAGAAAACTTAGAAATTCATTACAAATTTCTATACGTAGTTTGTATTAAGGAGGGGATTAGCTCTTGAGGAAGTTGTCGCGCTCTTTCTTTTCTAAGACTAAATAGGAAAATTACAGGCCGTACTAAGAGGCCACTTTAGCCCGCTCTGAATATATAACATTATATGTATATGATGATTCCTATATAATTATAGAGTTTACTATAAGTGTAGTACAGAGGGGAGGGGGGAGTGGGGAGGGTCAGGGTGGGTGGGGGCGGTAGGTCAGGGGTATCGAGCGCCGCCTCCAGTCTAAGCCGAGCCGCCCCGTCCGCCGCTCTCGCTCTCTGTGAGTAGCTCTCTCACTCTCTCTCTTTCCAATCTCTCTTATCACTCTCACTCTCTCTCTTCCGCTCTTTATCTCCCGCCTCTAATTCCTCATTCCTTCCTGTACAGATGCTCTAAGGTCTCTTATAATTTTATATACAAATTTTTCAGTTTGTTTATTCACACTTCCGGGATGACTAAAATACCTAAAAACCATTTCTGTTTTCTTATTTGTCTTAAAAATAAATTATTTTTTCTTCATTTTATTATTTTTAACAACTATATAATAAAAAATATAAATATAGAAAAATCACTAATAAAAATTTTAGTTATTTCCATAAAAAAAAAAAAAAAAAAAAAAAAAACGGTGCACTTTACCCATATTCATAATGATAAATAATATTATATTGACCTCCTTTGATTTCTATATTTTTCTACATTTTTATTTATTCCCGCCAAAATTTTTACATCCAAGCAAATATGTATCAATAAATATATTATTAAAAATAACATTGTTAGAATTGAAATATATTAATAATTTAAAATATTATCATTAAGGAAGCTTGTTGCATATTTACGCGTTTAGCCTGGGCGAGCGAATCCTGCAGGAGGCTTGAGGACATCCCTGATTTATCAAAATATTCATTGCTGCTATAAATATCCGAGGCATTTCAAAATATATAGATGTATTAACCGTAACTATAAATTTTTGTTATCATAATCGAACAGGTTCTATTTATTTAGATTTACCAATTTTTGGTTTTTATTAATTGTTATAAAATTAATTGCGATCAATAAGTGATTTTTCTTTAAAAAATTATATACTGTTGAGGATCATAAAGGGTTAGCTGTTAAATGTCAAATTATAAACTTATCAAATATTAATTTCATCCAGGGCAAAAATTTTTTAAAACTATTAAAAAATAAATCTGGTTCGAGATTATGTAAAAGTTAATTTGAAATTATAATTAAATATTAATCACGATATTTTTGTTTCATTGTAAGCAATAAATTTGTATTCAAAAATAAATTTATGTATAACCCGTAGTTATTATATTATTTTAAAGTATTAAACGTTACAAATTTAAAATTTCTATGATACCAGAGTTATGTAATTATTTAAATTTTATTTTCTCACTTTCTAAATATTTAGATTAATAATGTGTCTCACATAGAACGTATTTGAACTCCCATAATTAAAAAATAAAGAAAAGGGTTTGAATGTGGTGCTACATTTATTAAATCTAAAAATAATTTAAATATCCTTTAAGAAATATTTTAAAAAATATATTAATATGAAGCTGTTGTTGTTTTGAATTGAAAAATATTTCTGTAGTATTGCGATAAAAGATTAATAATATATTTAAGAATATTCCATTAAAAAGACAAACTAAATTTATAAAATAAATGTTTCTACTATGTTACTGGTAGATTAATAGAAATCAGGATTAAACAGAGTAAATTGCTTATTTCGGCATTTTTTCAAAATAATAAATTATAATATCAATGATTAATACAATTTTCATTATTTTTTAACGACCCTATGGTTTATAAGAAAAACATAAATAATTCAATAATTAAAAGATTGCTGGTGATGATAATTTGGGACTCATATCTGAGGTCGCTAAAGTTTGGATAACTAAGTTATTCCTATCCCAAACCTGCTTTAACTCTCCATACCAATTTCGGAATATAGGATATGCAATCTATGAGTAATTTATCATCAAGATTAATTCTTAGTAATTTATAAAATTTAATATGTTTAATAATCATTATAAAGTAAACAATAAAGGAATATGTTATATTACATGCTTTATCTTATCCATTTTATTATTCGTATCCAGACCTGCTGTAACGCTATTACCTGTTGTTAATAGTAAAGCTATTACCAACCTCGGAATACAGGATATGCAATCTATGAGTAATTTATCCTCAAGATTAATTCTTAGTAATTTAAAAAATTTAATATGTTTAATAATCATTATAAAATAAATAAGAAACGAATATGTTATATTATATGCTTTATCTTATCATGGCTTATCAGGAAAATATTTTTTTAATAACATTCAATATTTTATATTTAATTGTTTATTAAGCATTATTTAACAAACATGAATCAAATTTACCTTAAAACCCCAATTATTTATTAAAAATAGCCCTGTTTCTTCCGCGCAAATTTATTTATTTATCGATTTTTTCTATATATAACTAACTGCAAACATAAACATGATCTTGCATCCCAATGTTTGTTTAGTATTCACATTTGAAAGTTATTGGAGCAAACAACAGCATCCATTTTATTTTGATCCAACAAGAACATTTTATTTTGAAACGTTTTTTTTACTCTGCAAATACGGCATTTTTAAAGATAGATACGTTTCAATTTAAAAAATTAAAATATTTAATTTGCTGCAGAATAAAGCTAAAATAATCAAGTCATAAAAAAAAAAAAAAAACAACAACAAAAAAACAGAAGTTTAATATTGTTTTTTTGTAAATAAATAGCTGAGTAGTTACAATATATTTGATAAATGTGTATGGTAATTTTTAAATAAGTAGATTTAAAAGTTATAAATGTTTATACATAAACCGACATTCTCCTTAATAAGCGTTTACATTTACCTATAAGAGATAGACCTTGTAAAATTCACATCTTCCAAATACCTTTTCCGTCCATCCCTTATTTTTTCCATTCTAGTACAATTATGATTTTTAATTTTCCATCATTTCCTTTAAGGAAGCTATTTCAACAGAACTCGATGCTGGAGATATTTATGTAAAAGCGTTTTCTTACCTCTGGTGAAGGAGACTTTGTTGGATACGCGGTATCCACCCACAGTTTGGTGTGAAGCCCAGCTGCTGTTCTGAGTTTTTTGTCGAAAAAGGTGATTGAAATCAAGAAACCATATCAACTGGAAGCAGAATCGAAACCGTATCATGTTTTGGTTTATGGACTCTTCCTCTCCTACTGTCTGAATTTGTTCGGCATGTTTGCATTTTTAGCATGCCAAAATTTATTTAAAGAGTCATTTCAAAAGTAGGGTTATTTCTCGCGTCGAATTTTCGCCATGTATTTATTTATTTATAATAAAAAACACCTCTATTCAATATAATAGTACGATCTTTATTGTTTTTCCACGCAGTGAAATCTATTCACTATTTTCTTTGGAATTTGATATTAGTCGTAAATAAATCATCGTCACACTCAATTTTTTTTTATTTTACTTGTAATATGTCATTTAATAATAATAATTACAGTAAAAAACTATTGATTTGTGAACGAAAACATCGGAGAGGTGACAAACCGGTGACCTCTATGCATAGGCACCTGTAGTATATCTAGGTATGTCAAAGTAACAGTTCACTTAAACTATTTTAATTGATAAACTATAAACCAAATTCTTTATATAAATGACAATGATATACAAAGCAGAGATAGCTAAGTCTTATACACTAAGTATTTCTAGCTCTTTTCATTAATTTCATTAACAATCACAAACACGTACTACAATCGCCTCCCGAACAAACACACAAATAGGAAATCAAGACCTTAATTTAACATACATAAACAAAGCATTTGTATGTAATATCACTTTTGTTTTTTAGTTTGCTTATTACTTCACTAAACTACTACCAACTTATTCAAACAATACATTACTGTTCCTAGTGAGAGTCTAATTAATTAATAATTACCTTAACTTAATCTGAATTTACGTTTAAACTGTTTGTCTTATCACTTTTAGAAAACTAATATAATAATAACTTCATTATCAAGTCCATAGGAACGTCAAACCTTTTCATTTGATAGCTCATTGATCTAAATCCATAGTTTCTGCAAATTGGAAAAGGAATCCAAACTAATACGGTACTTAGTTTGGATATATATATAAGATAACGAAAGCGTTCTTGCCTTAACATTATCCGAAATGAGTAATACCTATATAAGTTTTGACATGTCGAGGGATTGTTGACTAATTGCCTATTATAATAATTATTATAAGGATCTTAAATTATATCAAGAAGACAAAATGGAGAAAATAAAAACTGGAGGATGAACTAACTCGAGAAATTCCTGCAAACAAGGATATTTCCAGCAAAAACGATAGATAAGAACCCATATTTTTGAAATGACTCATAAAATGGATATGTGTTAGGTAAACATATCACATAATTTTATTAGTGTAGCTATTCGAATCCATTCAGTTTATTTTATGACCTTTTCTCTCTTTCGCTATTGTATTGCTGAATGCGTCTACTCTATTGTAGTGTTAAGTGCATCATCAGTTCCGTTTATTACCTATTATTATCATCTTATTATCCTTTTGAATGTCGAGTTAGTTTTTATTTAGTATAATTTACTTCCCTCTTCTGAATTGTTTTATTTGTTATTTTAGAGTGATGAGCATGGTGCTCGATTTTTAAACATATATCATCCGTTTATATTATGCTTGTCTCAGCGTTACCATCTTCATTTGTTTTTAGTTTTTTTTTGTATTATGATATATGTAAATAAACAATTCGAGAATATATTATTCATCATCTTTCGTTTTAATATAGAAGGAGCATGATAGTTTGCCAATCAACTTGTTAATTATTTTGAACTCCAGTAGCATTTTTCTTTTTTCTTAATGCCAGTGTCAACATTTAGATATTTTATCAAATATATTATATATCTTATATATTGAATAATATATTTAACTTTAAAATTTGAATACTAAACAGTATGATGTGCATACACAAAATTGTCTGAAGCGTGTTCAGCATTCAAGGGAGAAGCAAATGCCTTAAAGGAATGTCTGCTCCATTTCAAAGTAGCCAACCACCAAAAATCACTTACTGTTGCTGATTCAATGAGTACGCCAAAAGCAATAATAAGAAACGAAACATCTAAGCTCCATAAATTTTTTAGAAAAATATTCAATCCAAGGGGAAGACAACTAAAACACTGGGTTCCATACCACAGCGGCATTGAAAAAAAAACAAAAAAAAACGCTACATCCCGGTTTTCTTAAACTGGCGATAAAAGTCCGATAACATCCATAGACTTCATATCCAGAAAACTGAATGCGGCTAGCAAAACCCCAAATAATAGCGGAGTGGGATGAGGTCTGTAGAAGGAACCATTATAAACTAATGCAAGTTAAGACCAACTACTGCAGGTAAGACAGATTGCAAAGAATGGGCAATCACCGGAAGAGTCGGATCGAGAAAGTCGTGTCACTTAAAATAGGTGAATTCCTCACATGGTCTCCTTCATGATTTCCTTACAAACTACATGAGAGGTGAGGAGACTCACAAAGTATTACTATGCCTATATTTCTATATAAAATGAGCTATAGTTAGTCATTTTTCAAGTCTACTAATTGAAAATGAATTGAATTTAAACATTTACAACTTCATTATGTACTAATATGCATTTTAAATTAGGGTCTTCATTACTCATGAAATATAAAAAAAAAAAAATGCGCGCCCCCCTCAGAAAATTCCTGGATCCGCCACTGGCTGCCATAATCCTTGGATCTAGACCAGTTTGTCACTGTCCTTGGATCCAAGAGAGCTAACGCCTTCGGTAGGAAAGACACTGCCAAATTAGCCCCAGTGGGATTATGGAACTATAGGCAGTCTGCCGCTACACCATGGTGACCATGGCTTGCTGCAAAGTGAGGTTTGGGCTACCCCCTCCAGGCTGTCTGTGCTCCCGCAAGCAATACAAATGTATGTAAAAAGACCACACTGCGCGGCCAAAGGCCATAATTAGGCCACATTAGGCCTAATGTGCCAACCGAAAAAAAAAATTATTATTTCATTAAGTAAGTGTTCTTCAAACAATCCTGATGTAGTCTATATAACTGATAAAGGAAACTATAGACTAAAGAAAAATTTAAATTATTTTCATATATTTCAACATGTAATATACCATTGATTCCAGATAACAGAGCGCTCAGAACATGAAAATGTTAAAAAAAAAATAATCCACCAATCCCAATACTTGTGTATAGAAAAAAATAACTGTTAATTTTGTTAGTAACGAATTAATTTATAAGACTTATTTTATACCTTGCAACAAATGTTTTGTTTTTAACTGTTTCATAATTTTATAGATGAGAGACCTTGATGGCACTGATAAGAAAAGGATCATAAACCCTCTTCTGTTTGTTAAATCGTAATACAAGTCATCAAATCTAACAATGTTTTGTTTTAATAATTAGGTTTATTAATAGCCTAAAGGATAAAAAGAAACATTATTTTATTTTATTTTTAAATCGAACAATAATATCTAATACTAGCCAATATATTGTGCATGAAGAGTGATTTAATTTATTTTTTGTGTAATGTAATATTTTATTACGTTATATTATTATTATTTTTGAGTATTATAATAATGATAATAGTATAATTATAAGTAATTAATTTGAGAATTTCATTAATAATTAATTCACGTTCGATAAGTTAATGCACAGAGGGTAGACTGCACTGCGACAAACACGCGACTCAACAAATCCCTAAACAACATAATGATTTACGAAGTGAATATTTTTCACGATAAGGAAGGGCAAACGTTTAACATGCCCTGGGGGAGAGTACTCACCTTTTTATTTATTTATTTTGTTGATAAACTTTAAAGAAAAAAATATAAATGTTCTAAATAATATCACAAAAAAAAAAAAAAAGGTTTGGCTAAAATCAGTTGAATCCCTTTGTAAGTCTGTATCGGTATTTTTTTTATTAGTGACTTATTTGGGTAATAGGCTAATGAAGGCTGTATTTCAACATATTTCGTATCAAATCAAAGATTATTATTTTTCTTAAGAAATTTTCGTGTTAAAAAACTCAATGATGTAATTGTACATCATCCTTCAAATCCTATTAAATGCTAGTAAAAAATCGAAAATTTCATGAAGTAATAATATTCCGTATTCTGACTTTAATGACAATTTCTCTCTTTCGCTATTGTATTGTTGAATGCGTCTACTCTTTTCTAGTGTTAAGTGCATCATCAATTCCGTTTATTATATATTATTATCATCTTATTATCCTCATGATTGTGGATATAGTTTATTCTACTTCCCTTCTGTATTGTGTTATGTTTTTTAGCGGGGTGAGCATAGTGCTCGATTCTTAAACATATTTATCATCCGTTTATACATGCTTTTCTTCTTAAAGGGGGAAATATGGTTATTTATAGCTGTACCTCGAAGTTAAACAACGCCACATCCATATTTATTGAATTAAACATTTTGAATTTAAATATCACCATGAATAATTCCAATTACTTATCCAAAATGTAAAAAACGCTCAATAAGATGTCTTTGTAAATAAAGAAAAAATAAATTTAACAAAGAATATATCATGATATTTGAATCAAAAGTGTCCTCTGAGAGTCTAAAAAATGGCCATGGCGTTGTTTACAGGGTACAATATATAACTCAAATATGTTTACCATAGAATTCAAGGGGTCTAAGAGAAGTTGTTGAAAAATCTAGCTAGAGGCGGAATATAGTCGTAAAAATGCCACTCTAATTGGTCTAGATTCAAGGTGGATTTAAAGCGATATATTTGAATATTTTTTTAAAAACCTATTTGTCAAAATTAGTTAAAATCGGATTAACTGTTAAAAGCTAATAATCCATCCTCTCCCTTCTTCTTACGACCTTTGGAGGTCTTAACAAACAGAGAAAGTAGAACAATTAAAAGATTATAAAAATCAGTCTAGCCGTTTTTCAGTTATAAATGGTATAACTAATCCGACTTTGATTTATAGTTTTGACAAAAGGTTATAAAATGCCTTAAAGTAAGTATACCAAAAAAATTGAAACTAATATTGAAAGTCAAAAACCTGGTCCAGATTTTAGAATAAAGAATAAATGTTTCAAACCCACATAAAAATATCTTTTCAAATTTGAACTTTCATTTACCCGAAATGGAAAAATCTCACTGACACCTAGTCTTCCTCATATATTACTTACAAAATTAATTAAAGAATAATTATATATAAGTTTAATAAAATTGTTTTATATAAATTATTAAATTAATTTTAAGGAAGGGGATAGTGGATGTTGGATCAGAGAAAGCATTAATCATATCACTATTGTGGTAACCCAAGCTTTTGATCAACCCCTGACAAAGCCGTACGCCCTGGTGCCTTTTATTTGGCATTTAGTTCTCATCTGGTTGAAGAGACCGATAAACACCTGTTAGCATCTACTGTGTTAGATTATTTCAGGATCTCTCACAAGCTCACAAGCTGAATTAAACTTAAACCACTTGAAGCAATGTTGTTTAAATTTTGATTTATTATTAATAATAATAATAATAAAGGCTTAACGAACCCGAAGGTTCGATGCCGACACCACCACTCGCTCCCTACACACCTCCATCCATCGACCGTCTTCCAGACCTAACTTCGATAGATCCGCCCGAACGCAATCCTCCCACCTCCGTCTCGGCCTGCCCCTCGGACGTTTCCCATTCGGCACCGCGCTTATTAATCTTTTCGGAATACGTTCACCGCCAAGTTTTGCAATTTTACACGCCCATTTTATTCGTCTTGCTGCAATCACGTCAATTATATTTACTGGGTAAAGTTCACTCAGTTCGGCGTTGTGTAAGCGTCTAAATTCTCCGGTTATTTCATCCCTCTTCGGTCCAAATATTCTACGCAGTACTTTATTTTCAAAAACTCTAAGCCGTTGCTCATCCCTCAATGTCAGCGGCCAAGTTTCGCATCCGTAAACGACCGTTGGAAGAATAATAGTTTTGTAAATCCTAATTTTTAAGTTTTGGGACAGAAGGCGGGAGCTAAGCAATTTCGCGACTGAAAAGTAGCAAGCATTACCGGCTTTTAATCTAGCCTTAATTTCCTCATCGATTTCGTTTTTTCTAGTTACCATCGCCCCTAAATATCTAAATTTCTCTACCTGTTCAAACGTATTCCCCCCTACATTGATATCCGCGAAATCCTCACCACTTCTACGACTAACCATATATTTTGTCTTATCCGTATTCATTTCTAGCCCAAGTTCTTGTCCGGCTTTCATCAACGTTTTTGTGTTCATTTCTATGGTTTCCACGTCCTCCCCAAGCAATACCAAATCATCGGCATATCCGAGCACGGGTATATTCCCTCCCAAATTCAAACCCTTTCCGGTACGTGTCACCTCCCTAATGGCATATTCCAGCGCTAAATTAAATAAAACAGGTGAGAGAGAATCTCCTTGTTTCAAACCAGAGCGGACCTCGAACTTCTCAGAAAAATAATTACCGATTCTAACTTTATTGAACGTTTCAGTCATACACATTTTTACTAAGTTTACTAATTTTTTCGGTATTCCCTGCTCGACCAGAATGTTATACAACTTTTGGCGGTTAATAGAGTCATATGCCTTTTTGAAATCGATAAAAAGCTGATGTACGATTCCGTTATATTCTAATTTTTTCTCTAATATTTGGCGAAGAGAGAATATTTGGTCTACGGTTGATCGGTTTTGCCTGAAACCACATTGATATTCTCCGATAATTTCCTCGGCGTATTCAGTGATTCGACTAGTTAGGATTAACGTAAATATTTTATAGCAAACCGGAAGGAGTGAGATTCCGCGATAGTTATTGCAATCCGTTTTTGATCCCTTTTTGTGAATCGGAATGAGAATAGACTCTTTCCACTCTTCGGGTATCTTTTCTTTTTCCCAGATCTTCTTAACCAAAAGAAATATTTTTGATATCCCAGCTTCCCCGCATGCCTTGATTAGTTCGCTAGGGACATTATCTGTTCCCGCTGCTTTATGAGATTTTAATTTTCCAATGGCTATTTCAACCTCCTCTTTACTCGGTTCTACTACTAACGGTTCAGCACTCTGGTATTCCGAAGAGGAAGATAGATTATTATTTTCCGTATTTAAAATACTATCGAAATAATCCTTGAATCGTCTTAAGATGTCTACCGGATCGGCCAAGATATTGTTATTTTCATCTCTAATTCCAGTTGTAACCGGGTCCGACCGTTTACGAATTCTGTTTATGCCTTCGTACATGGCTTTAACGTTATTCTCGATTTTGTTGCTTTCGATCGCTATTATTTTATTTTTGAGATATTCTCGCTTTTTAAATTTTAGCAGTTTAGTTGTTTCTTTTCTTGATGCTCGAAAGTTAGCAAGATTGATTTCGTTAGGAATATTTAACGCTTCTAATTTAGCAGCTTTTCTTTTGTCGCACATGTTAATACATTCATCATCGAACCAAGGTTTATTTTTATTTTCCCTTTTTCCAAGACACGAGTTACCGACCTCTTTAATACTATCCCTGATACCTTCCCACAACTTATCAATGTCTTCGATATCCTCGTCAGACGATTCCAACGCCTCAAACCTATTTTTGACTTCCAGTTCGAATTGTTTTCTAACCGTTGGAATTTTTAACTTCTCCAAATTATAATTATCATAATTAAAACCAGCCTCATTTTTCCTATGTATTATAAGTCTCTGGCGAATTTTCGCGATTACTAGTTCATGATCCGACCCGCATTCGGCCCCACGATATGATCGAATATTAATTACGCTATTTTGCCACCTACGTTGAACCAAGACGTGATCAATTTGATTACGGGTTTGCGAATCCGGAGACGTCCAAGTATATTTATGTATGTCTTTATGTTTAAACGTAGTACTTTTGATTATTAGGTTTTTCGAGGTAGCAAAATGTATTAGTCGTATTCCGTTATCATTACTATATTCATGTACACTTTCTCTACCGATCGTAGGATAATATACTTGTTCCCTCCCTACCTTTGCATTTGCGTCTCCCAGAATAATTTTTATGTAGCCTCGCGGTAGTTTGTCATAAATCGATTCTAGCTTTTCATAAAATTCACATTTAACTTCATCGTCACTATCTTCAGTAGGTGCGTGTATATTGATCAACGCGATTTTAAACCACCGACCCTGAAATATAGCTACCGATAACCTATCTCCGTAAAATCGAATGTCCTTCAACGCGGAAAGTAACCTATTCCTAATCAGAAATCCGGTGCCTAAACAATAGTTTCCGCTCCCACCGTACCACAAAGTGTACTTCCCTTCCCTTAACGAGCCCTCTCCTGGCCAGCGGACCTCTTGCAGCGCCACGATATCTAATCTATACCCTATTACCTCGTTCGCGACCGATTTTAACCCACCCGCTGTATTTAAACTTCTTACGTTCCACGTCCCTATGCTTAGATCTATATTTTTCAACTTGCGGCATGAATCCCCTAAAGCAGTCCCCACCCGGAGACCCGAACGGGGGACTAGTTTACCTCCGGATAATGAGCGTTTTACTTTAGGGAGATCCATGACTTTTTTGTGGTGTTTGGGTGAACTAATAAAATGTGAGTAGGGCGTTCAAACCTACGTCACACCCTCCAGCAAGCCTGGGGGGCCGCTCTCATTGTTGGTCAGCGAGTCCTACGGACTTAGCCGGGAGGAAATTCCTAGGAATTTCCACCGACCATCCCCACATCCGCCACCCGTGGGACGCTCCCCATACGCGGTAATGAGACCCGCGCGAGGTTTATTATTAATAGATAAGATAATATAATAATTTACTCTCTGTGTATGTGTGATGTCATTTCTATTTTAAGTGTAAAATTTAGGTGCCATAAAGTTTCTTTTTTTTTTTTTTTTGTATTGTTTTCATTGACACTGATTCCGAAACGAATATCAAATATTTTATCGCGCATGTAATTGAAATTTATCAAATAATTTCATTTGAAAAGAAATCAGCGTTGAAATTTCTCCATCCATCCATCCACTAGTCTAACAAACCCCCCCCCCCCCAGGGCAAATCTTTTCTTTTCAAATAAAGTTATTTAAACTTATCGCCACATCGTTGCGGTTGACATGGCTAGGGATTCAGAGTTCTCACAGGGCGGATGTCCCGGGTTCAAATCATAGATATTTCGAATCAGTTCTTTTCAAATGAAAGTATTTTTAAAAACTATAATATTTCATTTCCTTCAGGCACGTTAGCATGAGAAAAAATTGAGGTGAGGAAATGGCGGTGAAAAAAAAATTGTATATAAACTGTAAAAACAGCAAAGAAATTGAAGATATTAAAGTAGAAGTATAAACCTATAAATAAACCTACTTACTAGAAAATTAATGCGTGAAATTTGTTCACTAATCGTTTTTTTAATCAAAAGTTCGGAGAGGGGAGTCTATCCTACCTCTGAAACCGCTAATAATTTTCTACCTGCCATAATATTCCATTAAATATAAGACTTTCAAACAAACTTGAATAAAAGGTTAAAATAAAGTGTAAAAAATAAATAACGGCCTAGATTACCATTATTCAAGTATTATGAAAAAATTTTAAAAAAAAATACACACCCACGAATAATTTTTAAGACGTAAAAGTAACTTTAGCTTGAGAAAGTAATCGGTTAGGTTAAACAAGTAAGAGGGTAGATCGGAAGAAGTGGCCGATTTGATACAGAAGTACCGAAAAACGTAACCAGGGTATTAATAATGTCTTCCTATTATAAAAATACATAGTGATAATAATAAATCAAACAATAACAAAAAAAAAAAAAAAAAAAAAAAGTAAAGTATAAAAGCAGCTCGGTATCGAACAAACCGAAAGGATTTAGGTAAGCAGGGATTGATGGTGGGGGGGTAGGGTTCATTGCTAATTCGTGCCGCATAAATGGCTCGGCGACGTCCACGCGCCTCGCTACAACCTGATAATCCTTTTACCAAAATGGCCTCCCCTCATTGTGTAATGTTTTCCAGGAGCCGTTCCCAGGGGGAGAAAACAACCTTCCATCTTATTCCGCAAAGATTTATCTTACACTCCCCTTCAACCCCGTTTTCCGTTTCTATTCCGTGATAATTAGGGGACAGATTTATATGTATCCACATACATATTTCTTCTTCAGTATGTTTTAGCCTTCTTCGAATTTTTAACTTCATCCTAATTTAAAAGCAAAAATAAATATTTTTATTGTTAAATATTTTGAAACGATATCACAACATTTTTACATATCATCGCCTCTGTTCAAAACTGTACCATCTCAAAAATGACTTACTTTAATCATTTATTGGATTCAATATAAACCATTAAATTCAGAGAAATGCAATGCCACTAACGTATATCACTTAAAAATATTAAATGTTAAGAATGTTAATACATTTCCCTGAACTATATGCTACAAACCAAAACCAATAAGTTTTGATATGTTAAAGTTTTAAACTGAGGCGACGATATATGGGAGAATATAGCTTTTTTTGTCAAAAATTGTAATGTTTATATCAGCTCAAGTAATGAACTTTTTTTTGCAATGTAAATATTTAGGTGCTGGGTGGATATAGTATATTTTTCTGTGATATTTTATTCCATTAAATATCACACAAAAATATCCGATATCACAATTATTAAAATATTGACGCATAACTTTTTCTTTACTCTTCCTGGTATATATTTTTTTAAAAGGAATAATTTTTAAAATTATATTTTTTTTTCAATGAAGATTTAAAAATTTGTGTTCAGATTTATATCACTCATATTTGTGGGTTAGCACTATGATGCAGAAAATAAATGAAAGATTTTTTTTTTTTTTTTGATCAATACAATGTTGCCTACAACTTTATTTATAGCATTAAATCATAAATCTTGCACTCTCATCTGTTATCAGATATCTATCAAATCCCGCGCCTGCTTCCCGAATTTCGGCCTTACCGATTTCCATCGCCAATTGTGAGCTTCTACCCTCAGAGCTATGATTTCGCTCGGTTTTAATTACTATTTATTCCAATTCTATTTATAGTTTATTCTAATCCGTGCAGAATTAGAAATTTTTAGACTGCCTCCTATTCAATTCGCGTCCAATTTGTTGGCTTTTTAGATAATATATGTAATTTATATAGGTAATATAAATGGTAAAAAATATAATATATAGTAGGTGCTAGGTGAATATAATAGTTTAAAAAAATGATAATAATAGATACTATATGAGTGTATTGATGAGGGGGTGGAGAGTTGAGCCCAGCACCTACCTCCCTATTTTTGATCATACCAATTTCCATCACCGATTGTGAGCTTCCACCCCAAGTGCTCAAAGTTTGACTTCCAAACTTGTGTTCCAATTTACTATCAGCCGTTATTATAAACCCCTGATATCGATCCCTATTTAGAATCGTAATTGAGATTCGAAGAAAAAAAACGTTAATGATTAGAGCGTTTCTAGGATTAGGTTTAAGTGCCCACTTATAGATTTGTTTGAACTGGAATGAAGCTTTTTTCTTTTGTTCGATTTAAAAAATCGTAGTTTTGAATTTTAGAACACAATGGTGCATTTTTTAAAATCTTTTGATTTTAAGTTAAAGAAATATAATGTTTAATGTAATAAGCATTCGGGACTAGTCATGTTTTATTTATTTTTTCTTGATTTTTGTTGTTGTTTGTTTAAACTTCCCTTTATGCTACCAAGCCTAATCGGACGATGCTACTTTGGGAGCCCTAAATTTTGCCTATCCAGGTATACCTGAATAATTAGGATAGGGATCTTTAACGAGTACCTGACATCGTACAGGCCCGGGACCTGCATTTTATTACGGGATAACCAAGGATTTTTTACTCCACTGGGACTGGGACACGACTAGCGACCTATAGTGTTGTAGGTTTCCATGTTAACCACTACACCTCAGATGACCCCTTTCTCCAGTTTTTATAATAATTTAACAATTATACATGTAAAATAAAACTATAATTTAGCATACTTTAATCTATTTTAAATCCAAAATCTTAATGATTAAGTTAATTAAAGACTCACAAATTTTATATTCGAGCCTTTGTACATGGACTAAATATGATTTTAAAAACTTGTTTTCCTTTTGTTGTTCACTTTTTTTACGTAAAAGTTGTATGCACTCATTAGCATTACCTTTTAAAACAGAGGAAATTGAACATTTTTATACTCCAAAGAGTGCATTATTTTGTCATGCCAGTCAAATTTCCAATGGGCAGAATACATAAGTGTTTTTTTTTTTTTTACTTAGGACTACTTGGCTTTAAGTGATGAAAACTATCTTTTTTTTTTCTCCATATAATGTTGGTTTGATTTTTTCTTTTATTATATTTCATTTGCCAAAGTGACCTCATGCAATGAATTATATTTATATGAGACTTATGAATAATTTTTAATGCATGCAAACATCTTTCCATACTTGGAGACACCCTAAAGCTAATTAGTTAAAGTGGGCCGGTCTTCAATTATGAAAATTAAATTGAAATCAGATAGGTCCCATCTTGTATAAAATTAATATAAAATTGGGTAATTGCAATATTATTTGTATGAGATATTAATAATATTTACTTTGGTTAATTATAATCTTATATGTATAATAATTAACACTTATTAGGTTGCCGTTGCTGTATTACGATTTCGCGGTAGTTCGTAAACTGTCACAACGGGAATAGTAAAAAGTTACTCTTAAAAATGCGGTGCCATATTTAGAATTTACGATACTTCGATCAATAATGTTGAGGTTTATGCTATTATTTATGTTTATTATTGGCGTCGTAACTTAATTGCTCTGAAGCATCAATAGTCGTCAATGTTTTATTTATCTTTTCAATGTCTTATCGAGTTATATTTAGCTATAAAATGAAATATACAAAACTTTTGAGTTCTCTTTTTTAAACCTACTGATATCAATTAGAAATTAAATTTTTTATCTCCATTGATTTTATCCTGGCTAGAAAAATGTCTATTATTGAACCATTCTCGTCACCTACACATAGGTATTGCGAAGATTATCGGTATACATGTAATATGTAAGAACATTAATACCTCTTTACAGAATAATGCTTTACAGAAGAACATCTATTTTGGGATATTTGGTACGTCAAGAAAAAAACAATGTTTAAAAATTAGCTTAATCTTTGAACGTTAGGAATGTAATGTACGTATCACACCCGACGTAGAATAATGGTACAACTCAAAAATGGGAAGTTTTGAGTTAACAACAGTATTACAATGAGGAAGTTGCCTATTTTGTAAATAAAACTCAGCTAGTCTCCCCCAGCACCCAATTGATGGTTTTTCTTAATGGTTCGAGGGTATTCAAAAGTGTAGAACAACCAACAACTTTACTAACGTTTTCCTTAAAATATTCAATTTTTGAGTTGTGCCTTTATTCTACGATGGATGCAATTTTTTTTTTTAAACTAATCAGACTCTTAAGCCTAAATCAAGGCCAAATATTAAAGAAGCAATAATAAATAAAAATATCAACGAAGTGAAATATAAAGTTCCCTATTGTAGTCTTTTCCTCGGTTTTATGTTTCGCATTTGAATTCTACATTGTTTTGTATGGGGACAGGTTATTGTTCAGAAGTCGTCCATTCTGAAGTTTGGAGTGTACTTTTCCTTACCTAGACTTAGAAAATTCAATAAAAAGTCAGTTTGGGTGGCGGGATGGCCGAGTGGGCAAACGCGTGCCCATGGCAACGTCTGTTTGGAAACATGAAGATAGCAAGTTCAAAACCCGGAGCCAGAGGAAAATTTAATTAATCTCGGCATCAATCCCCCACCTCTCCCCTGGCCCGGGAAACCCCGTATAGCCTACAAGGCAAGGGAGGGGAGGAACAAAAAAAAAATTAATAATAAATAAAGTTTCCTTTATAAAAAGTTTTAATGGTAACGAAATCTCCCTTTTTTTTACTTTCACTTACCTATATATGAAATATATAGTAAGTGGAAGTATTGCGATCGTGAAAATTTTCGACTTCCGGTTTTCAACGGAAATACACGTTTTGGGACTCCCTGAGTCGAAATAACCAAGTCCCGCGAAATGGTCTGTGTGTGTGTGTGTGTGTGTGTGTGTGTGTGTGTGTGTGTGTGTGTGTGTGTGTGTGTGTCTGTGTGTCTGTGTGTGAACAGACTAGCTCAAAAACTATAAACCGTGGGAACCTGAAATTGGGTATTTAGTGTAGGTATATGCCCGCGATGTGACAGCAAAAATTTCATCAAAATTGCTCAAAGGGAGGGGGTACTTTATTTAATAACTTTTTACGTTTTTTTCGATTTTCTCAAAAACGGCTCTAACGATTTTGATTAAACTGAGTATTTGATCGATTTATATGCCCGAAATATGACTGTAAAAATTTCATCAAAATTGATCAACCGGAGGGGGGACTTTACTCAATAAATTTTGTACCATTTTCACATGTTTTTTTTATTTACTCAAAACCGGTTTTAACGATTTTGATCAAACTTGGTATTTGATGTATTTATATGCCCGAGATATGACTGTAAAAATTTCATCAAAATTGATCTACGGGAGGGGGGACTTTACTTAATAAATTTTGTATCATTTTCATGGGTTTTTTTATTTACTCAAAAACGGTTTTAACGATTTTGATCAAACTTGGTATTTGATGTATTTATATGCCCGAGATATGACTGTAAAAATTTCATCAAAATTGATCTACGGGAGGGGGGACTTTACTTAATAAATTTTGTATCATTTTCACGGGTTTTTTTATTTACTCAAAAACGGCTTTAACGATTAACAAAAATAAGATATGAATGTAGAAAAATGTGTGACTTTGGGAAATGATAATTAGCAAAACACGTCAATTTCTAATCTAAGTAAGATGGTAAGTGAAAGTTGTGTGTTGCGCGCACGCACCAGATTTTTATTTTTTAGGTTCCAATATTTTTCCTTTTTTTTTACTTTCACTTACCTATATATGAAATATATAGTAAGTGGAAGTATTGCGATCGTGAAAAAATTCGACTTCCGGTTTTCAACGGAATACACGTTTTGGGGTCCCCTGAGTCGAAATGACCAAGTCCCGCGAAATGGTCTGTGTGTGTGTGTATGTGAACAAACTAGCTCAAAAACTATAAACCGTGCGATCCTGAAATTGGGTATTTAGTGTTGGTATATGCCCGCGATGTGACAGCATAAATTTCATCAAAATTACTTAAAGGGAGGGGGTACTTTATTTAATAACTTTTTACGTTTTTTTCGATTTTCTCAAAAACGGCTCTAACGATTTTGATTAAACTGAGTATTTCATCTATTTATATGCCCGAGATATATCAAAATTGATGTACCGGAGGGGGGACTTTACTCAATAAATTTTGTAACATTTTCACGTGTTTTTTTTATTTACTCTAAATCGGCTTTAACGATTTTGATCAAACTGGGTATTTGATGTATTTATATGCCCGAGATATGACTGTAAAAATTTCATCAAAACTGATTAACCGGAGGAGGGACTTTACTTAATAAATTTTGTAACATTTTCACGTGTTTTTTTGATTTTCTCAAAAACGGCTCTAACGATTTTGATTAAACTTAGTATTTGATCTATTTATATGCCCGAGATATGTCTGTAAAAATTTCATCAAAATTGATCAACCGCAGGGGGCACTTTACTTAATAAATTTTGTATCATTTTTACGTGCTTTTTTTACTTTCACTTACCTATATATGAAATATATAGTAAGTGGAAGTATTGCGATCGTGAAAAAATTCGACTTCCGGTTTTCAACGGAAATACACGTTTTGGGGTCCCCTGAGTCGAAATGACCAAGTCCCGCGAAATGGTCTGTGTGTGTGTGTGTCTGTGTGTGTGTGTGTGTGTGTGTGTGTGTGTGTGTGTGTGTATGTGAACAGACTAGCTCAAAAACTATAAATCGTGCGATCCTGAAATTGGGTATTTAGTGTAGGTATATGCCCGCGATGTGACAGCATAAATTTCATCAAAATTACTTAAAGGGAGGGGGTACTTTACTTAATAACTTTTTAGGTTTTTTTCGATTTTCTCAAAAACGGCTCTAACGATTTTGATTAAACTGAGTATTTCATCTATTTATATGCCCGAGATATGACTGTGAAAATTTCATTAAAATTGATTAACCGGAGGGGGGACTTAGTTAATAAATTTTGTAACATTTTCACGTGTTTTTTTTATTTACTCTAAATCGGCTTTAACGATTTTGATCAAACTAGGTATTTGATGTATTTATATGCCCGAGATATCTCTGTAAAAATTTCATAAAAATTGATTAACCGGAGGGGGGACTTTACTTAATAAATTTTGTAACATTTTCACGTGTTTTTTTGATTTTCTCAAAAACGGCTCTAACGATTTTGATTAAACTTAGTATTTGATCTATTTATATGCCCGAGATATGTCTGTAAAAATTTCATCAAAATTTATCAACCGGAGGGGGGACTTTACTTAATAAATTTTGTATCATTTTCGCGGGGTTTTTTATTTACTCAAAAACGGCTTTAACGATTGATAAAAATAAGATATGAATGTAGAAAAATGTGTGACTTTGGGAAATGATATTTAACAAAACACGTAAATTTCTTATCTAAGTAAGTTGGTAAGTGAAAGTTGTGTGTTGCGCGCACGCACCAGATTTTTATTTACTCAAAAACGGCTTTCACGATTGTGACCAAACTGGGTATTTGATGTATGTATATGCCAATTATGAGATAGCCAACATTTCAGCAAAATTGATCAACCGAAGGGGGGACTTTACTTAATAAATTTTGTATCATTTTCACGGGGTTTTTTATTTACTCAAAAACGGCTTTAACGATTAATAAAAATAAGATATGAATGTAGAAAAATGTGTGACTTTGGGAAATGATATTTAACAAAACACGTCAATTTCTTATCTAAGCAAGTTGGTAAGTGAAAGTTGTGTGTTGCGCGCACGCACCTGATTTTTTTTTTTGCTTATTCATACTTCCTGGTTATTACTTATGTTCATGTAATGATTCGAAGGTAAAATAAAATCATAACTCGTGCACTCTTATCTGTATCAGACATCTATCGAATTCCTTATAAATACCAATTTGAAGAAAGAAACCATAAATGATTAGTGCGTTTCTAGATTAGGTTTGAGTGCCCACTTGTAGATTAGTTTGAATTGCAATCAAGGTTTTTTTTTAGAATATTTATTTGTTGTAAAAGGTTTTTGTCTGTTTGATATATATTAGAGCAGAAGCTGTAAATCTTTTGATTTTGAATCTTAAAAGTTATAAGAATTTAATAACACGTATCCGATATGTATCGAAGGCGAAATATACTGCAGATTCAGCTAAACCTTAAAAATAAAGTTGTAAAATGTGTGACCGAGCAACTAGTATTTAAAGAGTTCTATATGATAGTATGGGCCAGCAAATTTCGCTGTTGACCCTTTTGTCCAAGAACATGCGCTTGATGCAGTTGTTATGGAATGTGCATTTGATTTAATTTTTAATGTTGGTTTTAAACAACATAAAGAAAAGAAAAAAAAAGAAGAAGAAAATAAGAAGCAATAGCTGAGTAGTTCTTGCATTTGATATCAACACCAGTAACAGTTTTAATATACTCAATCGATATATATATATATATATATATATATATATATATATATATATATATATATAATGTTGGTGAAGAGAATCATAAACGATGGACTCACCACGATTTGCACCTCGTTTGGTTGATGAGATCGACTCACGCAATAATCAGAACGGTCGTGCTTGGAACAGGTCGGTATAGGATTCTTGCTTAACTTGTTTAGATTTTTTTTTTTTTTTTTGTTAGACCTCATATACTTTTTTTAAAAGTGTAACTATTGGATATTTTTTATATGGTAAAGGTCAATATTAATATTAATAGTGATCATAGGCCTCACCAGCACCAAATTATTGGGGGGTAAGGCTGAATATTCTCCTTGATCGGATAGGTAGAAATTTGAAAGTTGAAATAATAACGCATAAGTTTGGACATTTAATTCATCTTACAACGATGTATCTTAAAGGTTTTATATTCCCTTATAACTTGTCAATTTATGTCTCATTCAGAATACTGTTATTTGCTAAGGCTTCCTGTTGAAGGATGTGGGCAGAAATTTCTTGGTTGAAATTTATCCAAGTTTTCCTTTATCATCTACTTATTTCATTGCTTTTCATCAAGTTATATAAGCTTCATCGAGTTGAGGGAAAGTAGGATCAAACTGCTTGATTTAAACAAGAAACTGAGACCTAACTCTGTTAAAGAATTCATAAAACAATACAGTTCAAGCTTAAATAAAAATAATATAATTCATCAAATATACAATACATCTGACGATGATATTAAAAAAGCGACAAGGCGCCAATTTGTGAAAATAAAGTATCAGATGGAGAAATTGGGTATAATCAAGAATTAGCAATGCTGTAATTACCTTATATTTTATTACATTGATTGGTAAAACTCTGGTATATTCGTAAAATCATATTTTATTAATTTATTTTCTTAAATTTGGGGGGTGATGGTCCCCTCCATCCAAAATATTGGGAGGGACGCGTCCCCTCTGTCCTACCCGGCTGTAACGCCCATGATAGTGATAAGACATAGACCATGTTTTCATATTGAGGATAACATATTAACATTAGCGTAATTTCAACCCCCCTCGAAACTGAACCTAGTAGACCTGATAGAAAGTAAAAGGTCTCTAAATATACCATTCATACTGTAACGTTAAAAAAAATAAAAAAAATCTGGTGCGATGCGCGCAACACACAACTTTCACTTACGAACTTAGTTAGATTAGAAATTGACGTGTATCGATATGTAAACGCTATTCCTCAACTTCACACATTTTTCCACATTTAAGCATATACTTTGTATATCTCCATAAGTAATTGTACATACATAAGTAATGGAAATGTGTTCCAAGTATTCGTATCATAGAACTTTGTTTCTTTTACTTTATACATATGATTAAGTCGCTTTTTAACATAGGAATATGACTACTGTTTCGTTAAACAATTACCAGTCTCAACCTAACGTAGGGTCAGCCCTTTAACTACTCACTTGACGGTAGTTATGCTTCTTCAAAGAGTTCCCTGTCCCTTGAAGTAGATGTAGCGGTGACATAATAGCAAATAAATTTTATCTCTAGAGTCGGACTCGATTTTTTTAAAAACTTTTTATTGAAATAAATAAGTCAAATTTTCACAATCAATGATAAGGTATTAGTGCTTTTAGGGCTTGTTCATACTATACGTACAGTCTATAAAACAAAACAAAAATGCCAATAAATAAATAAAACGATAATAATAAAAAATAATAATTACTTATTATACTAGCTTCTTTAGATAAAATTGTAATAATAATTCATTAAAAAAATAAAAAATGATTGAAATAAAGTAAATTATTATTACTCAATAAATCATGTATCTGATTATTTTTATTAATACTTAGGGCTATCTAATTGACTGAAAATTTATTTTTTAGCAAACCTAGAGCATATTAATTAAATATCCGAATAAATATAGCCTTGCTGCAGTAAAAGTACAAAAATTGTATAGCCAAGAACTATCTTTTTATTTATACTCTTTCGTTATTGAAATAAAGTCTTGAACTTCTAGCCTATGAAATTATCATCAACTCGAATAAAACTCATAAAGAAATACGAGGGTTTTAAAATAAATTTCCAAAAGTTTTAGGGGGCAAATGTTTTTTGACTGGGCTCACGGTAATGAATAGGCCGGTCAAAGAGGCTATAAAATTACCTACTGCACTGGTTTTCAAAGAGACAAAATAGAAAACCAAACTGAAAAAAGTTAAAGAAATATTATTTCTAAATAATTATATCTAAAGAAAAGAAATTGGCCTTTACCAGGAATCGAAACCGGGTATCTGCACCGGATAAGCAGAGATCCGAGTTCGAATCCCGGGCGTGACCAATCTTTTCTCTCCTGATAAAATCAGTTTTAAAAAATATTTAAATAATCAGTATTAAAATGTATCTAATAAATATTATTTCTTTGTTATTTGCTTGTATGATTTATTGTCCTATTTATTAAAATAGAAACTCAAGAGAATTACTGGTAGAAGTGAAATAAAAAAAACCGTAATTATACAAAAAAAAAAAACAAAAAAAACTTTGTACTAGGCCTTCCCTTAAAAAGATAAATAGCCTATAGTTCCCACGGAGCCGACCCCTACAGGGAAGCGGGATTTGCGATTTCCTTCTATCTTTCCCCACCAGTGGTTCTTATCTCTTGCTCTTTCCAAGCCATGTTCGGGTGCTTCTTTTTTTTTTTCTTTTTTTTTAAGAAGTCTCTCTATATCTTGCCTGCTTCTAGCTCTAGTTGGATCTATTGAGTTCACTCTGACATATTATATGACCACTTGTCATCAGTACCCGAGAAGAAAAAGGGCAAAAACATTTCTGATTTGATGATCGGTACCGTACGTATGATAGTTAAGTATGGCATTCATTATATTCGGAATAGCATACCATTTTATGATAAAGAGAAAGCATTAAAAAATAACGAATATTTCTCATATTGAGTATACCCTTAATTCCCTCTTCAATTTCGTGTTTCCTAATTATCATTGAGCATAAATATATAAATTTCTTTACTTGTTCGAACAACAATTATTTAAAAAGATTTAGTATGATGTGAATGGGTCTTTCTAATGGAGACTTTGCATTTTAGCTTATTTTGTCTTTATTTTTTTCTATGAAATCGGTTCCTGATTGCATACCCATTACATCAAAGGAACTAATAGCGACGATGCCCAGCCAGAGAAATTATTAAAAAAAATAGAAGACAGTTGAGACCAATTTATACCCGCTTCAAAGGAGTTGGGAACACTTATAACCTCAGATCTATTTTTTATTTAAATTCGAATCCAGTTTAAATAAAGTCAAGGACTCTCCACCCGAATCTCACTGATTCATCTCTTAAGGTGAATGGTTTTTGTCTAACCTTGTAGAAACAATCATTTCCAGTTAAGTGGTACGACGAGTTTAGCCTCCTTTTGAAGCCTTTAAAGTGGTGAACTTCAATGCTGTTCAAGTGAACTTTAAGAACTTTTATTGTTTTAATCGTTCGTTATGGCTAGCAGTTATTGCGTCGTAAATCTAGCGTCATTTGAAGAGATATATATTTCAACAGCAAGGACGTATGTACAAGGACAGATATGTTCAACAACAAAGATGTATTTCTTTAAAAAAAGAAACAAATTATTATTGTTGATTTCAATTACAGCAACAAAAATATCTTGCAAAAGACCGGGCTTTCTTGCAGAAACATTTTAAACTACACTTACAACTTGTAATAATATAAATGAATGATTCATTTGGTGCAATCTAACTATGAGAAATTAAACAATAAGTTTTTCTAATAATAATTATTATTATGACCTTCAAGGCATGCACTTTCTTTTCATAAGTAGACTTGACCTGCTCCAAGCGTTCTTTGTAATCTGCTTCTGAAAAATAGGACTTAAATTTCGACTCCTTAACATCATTCTCAGATTTTAACCGAAAAATCAGCATTAAATTATTGAGATTTAATGCTATACTATGTTACAATTAAAATCTATAATATGTTACACTTAGAAATTACTGTTAATGCAGGCAATTATGAGAGTTTTTTTTTTACGTTTTTAAGGTTATTATTCTTTTAGTTATTCGTTCGAAACTAAAAATCGCAACTTGCATGTAATCATAACCGGCGCGCGACTAGAACTTCGATATTTACAAAGGGCACGCAATTCGGCATTAGCCATCTAAACTCTCCTGTTGATTCATCCTTTTTGCGTGTTGCGAGTAGTCGTATGACGGTCTAATTTTGTGCAGCTAGTTTATTTGTAGCTAATTTATTTATTTTATTTATAAAATAACTATTTTAATTGAGACAGAGTAATAAGAAAACTAAATTATTTTTGTGAAATGTTAAATATGTATGCTATACATGCTCACGACTCTTGCAATACGATGAAGTTGAACAAGATGGTCGCAAACTTTGAAAACAGTTATCAAACTCTCCCACATCCTCTCGTTTCCTTTTAAGCAGCACATCTTGGCAAAGAGAAAATCGGTTTTTTCTATTAAAATTATTTATTTTTATTTTTTATGATTTATAGACAGTTACTATTGAAAATTCATAAAAACAACGACCACATGTTTCCAAAACCATATCTCAAAAGTGCGTAATTTAAAAAATACTAATGAACTACAGAAAGTACATCGCTCCGATGTATCTAATAACAGAGGAGAGCATGAAAAACTATTTCGCTGCTTTTGTTTTTTTCATGGCTGAGAAGTTAGTTAAACGAACGACCCATGTGTAATTCGAAATGAGCTGTTTAGGGTAAATTTTCTTAACTCTTCCGAAATAAACATTTGACATGGTGGGAAACTTGTTCCCCTTCTTTTTAATGAAACTCGTTTTAAATTGTGTTGGTATTTAGAGCATAAGTTACAGCTAGAATAAAAGAAACCTCATAGATTTAATTCACTGTCTATATAGAGGTAAGAATTAAAAATTCCTGTTAGATATCAGACACTGTGGGATGTGAACCCGCGACCTTCAGTGTTGTAGGCTGCTATGCTTCCCACTGCCCCGCAGGTGACCCCCTTATCGAAATCCAGATAATCGATTGTAAAAAGTAACCGCAGCTAGTGCTATAAAACTGTGGGGGGATGTAATATGTGCAGCCTGAAAATGCTACTAAGAATGTACTTAATTATAATGCTATGAATTATATCTATGAAAAATGTCCTAGAATAGAAATAATATTAATAAAAAAGATCAAGTGTGTCTAATGTTTTGATGTCCATTTTATAGCCCTGAGGATCGACGTCAAAAGAAATAAAAATGTCGCTAAACTCTACCGCATAACTAGGGAAAGGTGGAGTTGAGCAAAATTTGAAAAAATTTACGCATTGTTCCATTAATACAGTATTGATCAACAAAGAATAATTATTATTAGGCGATGTTATAACATTATTAACTTCATGAGAACATATTTACGAGGGTGAATCAAATATAAACGAGACTTTTTTTTTAATTTATTTTTATTTTAAACGCAAAAAAGAATATTGTATATTTTTCTACATAATCTCCTGATTTGGAAACATATTTTTCCCAGCGGATAGGCAGCTTTCCAATTCCTTCCACGTAGAAAGATGCAGGTCGTGTCTGCAGCCAATTGCGCAAGTAGGCTTCAACCTCAGCATCACTATTGAATCTTTGGCCTCCCAAAGATTCCTTGAGAGGACCAAACAAATGAAAGTCACAGGGTGACAGGTCTGGATTGTAAGGAGGGTGTTCCAATGTTTCCCACCCCAGTTGCTCCAATTTTTCCCTAGTCAAGGCTGCTGTATGGGGGCGAGCATTTTCATGGAGAAGAACCACTGCCCTGATCGATAGGTCTCGTCTTTTGTGGCAATATGCAAGTTGGACCTCACTCAAAACGTTACAGTAGTAGGCCGCATTAATTTTCCTGCGCTCGTGCAAAAAATAAGCCGTCGAACACTGCTGATGTTGTTCGCTGTAATGCTGGTGCGAGGTTTGCGGTCATGGCTCTCATTTTCAACACGATCGCGACCCTCCACGAACTGTTTATGCCATGCAAACACTCTGGCTTGCGACAGTGTCTCTTCCCCGCACTGGGCAGTCAATCTCCTCAAAATTTCGGGCGGTTTTACGCCTTCTGCGGCGAGAAACTTGATTAAAACACGTTGCGCAATTGACGGAGGTACCTCTTGCTCCAACATCGTCACAGGAGGCCACAGCCATGTGCTTCCCCTACTCCTGACAAACCTACCCAACAACAAACAAAGCGGGAACGTTCTCCCTCCACTATTGTACCTGAAGGGCGTAAAGTCTCGTTTATATTTGATTCACCCTCGTAAATTATTAATTTCCATGGTTTACCTATAAGTTTTATATCAAGTGTGAGTTTATATCAACTTTAACCTACCACACTATATTGGGATTTATTATACCTAGTTCTGTTTTATTATCATTTAAATCAATTAAATAGTCTAAAAGATACGAAATTTTATAACTTTAAGTATCTATCAGAAATAAGATCATTAAAACCTTTAATTCAGCTTATTTCCCACTATTCGAATCTTGCGGTTTAGTCCGATAACATCTCTTTCCCTCACAATAATCCTCCTCGTTGCTCTAAACGCCAGTGACCCAGAGACCTTTTGTGAAATGGGACAATGGTGATCCTGGCAGTGGTCACATCCTCCAATCTAGTCCTCAGCTTTTGTGAGTATTTCGTTCTATTCTCCAACTATACCTCTCTGAAGTGGAAGGGGGTAAAAGCTTCAATAGGCTCCTTTATTTCCATACAAGGACATTCAGTTCGTTTTCAGGTCTGCAGAATAATTATTCCTTTATCTTATTGTAATTTTGATTTTAAATATTTGTAAATTGAGCATTTGAACAGTATCATTTGGAAAAAAAATGGCGCCTGAACACTAAGACATTTGCTCAAATTATAATAATTTATCTATAAATATATATGTATATTATCAACAAGTAATATACATGAAAAAGTTACTTGAATTTTAATTCTGCTCTGAAATAAAAGATGGCTAATAATTATGTTAATTAATTAATTAACTTCTCAATAGTCATTAAGATTCCGCTTGGTATTTATGCTGCCAGGAAATAATTCTAATTACTAAAAATTATACCATTTAATTTTAAAACAGAAATTGCTCAGTTTGAATTCTAGTTAAACATTGGGTTGTATTAAATGCAACTGGTCACATAAAGCACTTCATTGAAATTGTATGGGTGTGTTTAAGAAAACGAAAATTATGGTTCACAAGTTAATTAGTAAAGTTTAAAAACATAAAAGGACTGCTAATTTCAAAAGGTCAGGCATCTTTTTATTAATTTATATAGAAGAAAAAAACAACAACAAACAGTTGAATTTTAAATAAGCAAATTAGTCTGTATATAAACGTAATTAGGTTCTATTTATAGTTTACCTTATACAGAACATCGGCAAGATTCTCAGTATTATTTCATAATCAAAACATAAAATTAAAGAAATCTTTTTGATTAATTGTTATTTTGAAGCTCCAATTTACAGGATCTTACTCCCTGATTGTGATTCCGAAATTAAGAAAATTTTAACATTTCCATATTGTCAAATTCTAAGTCAATAGTAAAAAAATTGTTAAATAAACCAAAACCTTTTCCTCTTTATTACGATTCAATTTTTTTCTGTATTGGTAAAATTGTAGATTTTTTAGTTGATTCCTATTATTATTTAACAATACTTCATTGGTTCATTAATAAATTTATAGTAAGTAAAATGTATTAAAAGTGTGCCTTTAAAAATTGGTGCTAAATTCACATATGGGAATGTACTTCCTTTTTTTCAGAACTACAGACTTCAAAGTTTTTAAAAATTGTACTACAAACCAGAAATGTTTAAATAATTAAAAGAATGCATAATATTAAAAAATATATATATATATATATATTTTTTTTAGGCAACACATTCCATAAATGTTAAATTTCCTCTTTGAAGCTCACGAAGGAAATTTTAAAAAGCTATCATTTTTCTTTATGCAAAAATTATAACTTATTTATTTATGTTTTTTACGAATTGAACAATCGATATCCCTCTTTTTTGTTTATTTTTTTTTGCTTTTATTCTTAAGCTTTTCAGATTTTTTTAGGGGGAAAAGTGGACGGACGGCTTCACAATTTTCCGATAGAAGTTAAAGAAGAAAAGAGAACCCATAGGAACTGCCGAAACCCCTCAATTCCCTGCTTCAGTCCGCTGAATCGTAATCGCTCGAAGTTTACTGATACGTCACGTTTGCCGTTTATAAAAAGAATCTTTTGAAAAGATTACTGACAAACTTTTCTTTCTTTTTTTTTTTTACTTACGTAAATTTGTCGACACTTAGGAAGCCTTAAGGTCAATAAATGTGAAGGTCATTCATTATATTTCATAAAACCTGTATAAAATACTCCATACACCTCAAATAATACGAATAACTTTTGTTTTTGTTTTTTAAATTTTATTTAATTAATTTACCATTATTCAAATGTTTTATCTAGGTACTATATTGTAGGTGGGAATAAATTTCGACTAATAAAAACATCATTAAAAAATCTATTTTTTGCCAATATTTTTTCTTTACTTGAAAAATAAATTAATTGAAGAAAATTAAAAAATAATATTAGTTTTTTTTTTTTTTAATTTTCTCAAGTCAAAAGATGAAAAAAAATATAGGCAAGGTGCTGTAATTCTCATTCTAGAGATGTCTAAACTAATAGGTTCAGTGAATTAGCCAATGCACACTGAAAGCCTTGTTGGAATCAGGAGCAAAATTGGGGGGGGGGGGGGGCTGACAACCCCTCGGTCTCAAACCCTCTTTTTGCTTTTTGCCTTACAACACTTTTGTTTTAATTTTTTTTAAGAGATTATTACCTCATATCAAGAAGGAATTTTATCTAAACAACCAAAAGTGTTACATTCAAAGTTATTTAGAGTAGCTAGGTAATTAATTAATTTTTTTAATACCAAATAAATTAAAGAGTCAAAATATTTGAGGGAGGCTCATGACCCCCGCCCTCTCCTTGATCCGCCCTGGGTTGGAATTCCCGCTTTCAATGATGTACAGGCTACACTAAGCCACTCATGTAACAAGCATAGTATAAAATAAACATCAGAAAATAAAATAAAAATTCATTTTTGAAAATATTTTAAAGTTGCACAAAAGGTCGAGGTTTAGCATAAATAATATACAAATGATAAAGTTTTTTTTTTTAATTTACCGGAATAGGTAGCCAAAACATTTTGGAGTTCGTTGTTTTTTAGAGACTACAACATATAAAGAATATAGGCTTTATAAAAGTTAGCTTAGACTAATAAGAACCAGGAATTGTTATTTTGCAATAAATCGAATAAGATGTGTCCTCGAATTATACCTTTTCCGATTTTCCTTGAAAAAATAGAAGCCTTATTTATAAAACATACTAACTAAATATAAGTAGTTATTATATATAAACATATATATTTAATGAAAGAAGATATTATGACGAAGATCATGGGGTCTGCAAATTACTTTGCAATGAGCAAATTTTATTGACTGCTTCTTGAGCGCCTGCCAACTCGTCAGGGTGGGCTAGACAGGTTCCGTGAGCATTTTATGTTCTGTCAGAGGGTTTTTTTTGTAAGTCAGTATGTGGTAAAAACTATTATAATTTTATTTTGCTGTTTCCTAAATTGTTTGCATGTCTAAGTTCTTGTGTATTATTTCGCTGCTAACACTAAATGGTGCATCGACTATTATTCGCTAAACTTTCGAGTGAAAAGACTGTATTCTTTGTACGCTGGAAGTTTTTGCAGATCCCCGCAGTTTCTTCCAGTCCATATAGGTTTTAATATAACATTATATAATGTAAGTTTGTTGGCAAAATAATTTTGGTTAATGAGAATGTTGAACGACTTTCAAGTAGCCCTGATAAAAGAATGTATCATCTGTTTAGTTCTTTTGGTTTCTGTCTAATGTGAGCTTTCCAATTTAATCTTTTATCCAGGTAAAAACCTTCTTTTTTTTTTTTTTTTTAATTGAAAGGAATAATACTTTCTGCCACAGTCAAGGACATTAACATTAGAGCTCTATGGACTCATTCACACACTAACTTTATACAAATTTACATAAATAAAAGAATTTCAAAAATATAGAATATAAAAATAAATAAAAAATTAAGTGTATAGCTGGTTGAAGAAATTAAAATAACATTTACAAAAATGGAATAAAATTACAATCTCACATTCATAGCCACTGTGTATACATTCAACCTGGAAAACTATGACTAATGCTTTGCTAAGTCATGCTGCCTACTTTTGGAAGGTAAAGCAGGACTGTGGGAGATCCCAGTGCTTCTTTACCTGCCGCATCACTGTTATTAAAAACCTTAATGATAAAAAGTAAAAAATTGGAGCCTAGGTGAGAGCATTCAAGATATAAACCTTAATACCTAACCTCTTCGGATGCCGGAATTGGGATATTATTAAATATAATTGTGAACGAGGTCCAAATAGTTAGATCAGCTTTAATATATTCCAGCTTTCGGATCTATTCTATTTTTCTCTGTAAACGAATATGCCTTATATTCAAGTTTTATTGGTTTTTACTTTCACTTACCTATATATGAAATATATAGTAAGTGGAAGTATTGCGATCGTGAAAAAATTCGACTTCCGGTTTTCAACGGAAATACACGTTTTGGGGTCCCCTGAGTCGAAATGACCAAGTCCCGCGAAATGGTCTGTGTGTGTGTGTGTGTGTGTCTGTGTGTGTGTGTGTGTGTGTGTGTGTGTGTGTGTGTGAACAGACTAGCTCAAAAACTATAAACCGTACGATCCTGAAATTGGGTATTTAGTGTAGGTATATGCCCGCGATGTGACAGCATAAATTTCATCAAAATTACTTAAAGGGAGGGGGTACTTTATTTAATAACTTTTTAGGTTTTTTTCGATTTTCTCAAAAACGGCTCTAACGATTTTGATTAAACTGAGTATTTCATCTACTTATATGCCCGAGATATGACTGTAAAAATTTCATCAAAATTGATTAACCGGAGGGGGGACTTTACTTAATAAATTTTGTAACATTTTCACGTGTTTTTTTTATTTACTCTAAATCGGCTTTAACGATTTTGATCAAACTGGGTATTTGATGTATTTATATGCCCGAGATATGACTGTAAAAATTTCATCAAAATTGATTAACCGGAGGGGGGACTTTACTTAATAAATTTTGTAACATTTTCACGTGTTTTTTTGATTTTCTCAAAAACGGCTCTAACGATTTTGATTAAACTTAGTATTTGATCTATTTATATGCTCGATATATGTCTGTAAAAAATTCATTAAAATTGATCAACCCCAGGGGACACTTTACTTAATAAATTTTGTATCATTTTTACATGCTTTTTTTATTTACTCAAAAACGGCTTTCACGATTGTGACCAAACTGCGTATTTGATGTATGTATATGCCAAATATGTGATAGCCAACATTTCATCAAAATTGATCAACCGAAGGGGGGACTTTACTTAATAAATTTTGTTTCATTTTCACGGGGTTTTTTATTTACTCAAAAACGGCTTTAACGATTAATAAAAATAAGATATGAATGTAGAAAAATGTGTGGCTTTGGGAAATGATATTCAACAAAACACGTCAATTTCTTATCTAAGTAAGTTGGTAAGTGAAAGTTGTGTGTTGCGCGCACGCACCAGATTTTTTTTAATTGAAGCCCTGACGATGACCCAAAAGTTTGGGTCGAAATGTTGGCGGTTTTAACTAAGAAATCATGAAGACTTTCAGATAAATGATAATCCTTTATGAATTAAAACATTCAAGTATTATCCTCCTCAAAATTATGTTATTATTTTTTTTTAATAACCTATAAAAACTACTGAGAAATGATTGAACAAAAAACCTAATTTAAAAAAAAAAGTTCATAAGAACATTAGCTATTTAAATATAATAAAAGACATTAAACTGCGCACTGATACCGATCTGCCAGTGGTAGCATAGCCACTATAATTTACATTTACATATGTTTTGAATTAAGGTATCCATTATTTAAAAGCAATACTTCCTGCCTATTTTTATCACGAAGACTTTATTACGGAGAAAATTTGAACGGGTAAAAAAAAAAATTCGGTACGAAAAAAAAAGTGAGGTGAATCAGCCGGGCTTTCAAATAGCTAACTTCATTATTAGGTTTCACATGCCTCTTCCTTCTTTTTCTCCCTAACGGCTCCCGCGGGCTTCTTAAAAGCGAGCCTCTCTGGAACAGACGAATCTTAATTTTAATGATGGCCCAATTCATGTTTGAATTAGGTATACAAAATTGAGTTTTTAAGTGTAAATCTTGAGAGATATTTCCTCGGTTTCATCCTTATAAATTCATCTCACAGCAAAAAATAAAAATATGTTTCCTTCACGATTTAGTCATCTTATCAAAAAGTTTTATTATTTATTAAAATACATATTTTTTAGTACCTATTCTGAGATCGAGTTTTTGAACAGATGTTAGGTTATTTTTTTCGTCTATCATATTTTTTTTTTTTTTGTGCATATTATTTTTCCAGTTTTTTTTTTTTTTTTTTTTTTTTTTTTTTTTTTTTTTTTTTTTTTTATTCGGTACCCCTTCCTGGCCAAGTGTGGCATACGGGGGGTTACTCTACAGGTGTAACCAACCTATCCTAACCATGGTGGGTAGGTCGAGATTTTATTCCGTGGGGCCTCCACGAAATAAAAGTCAACCATCCCAGGGCGGATTCGAACCGCCACCGTTCGGCTCGAGCGTGTTAAAGCGGGCCGCGCTCCAACACGCTCGGCTATCCCCGGCCCGTTTTCCGGGCCTATTTTTTTCCATACATATTTTTCCAGTTATGTATTAATTTTAATTTCTCATTCTTAGCCGACAAAGGGCGGTATCCTCATTTCGGGATATCTGTTGGAGGTGGTCCATTTGCCCGGTTCTTCGTTATGGCAATTAGTTTGGCTTCTTGTTGGTACCATTTGTATAATCCGATTTAAATTTGTATGTATAAATCAAGCATGATTTATGTGACAATTTGGCAGTGATTTATAAATGACAATGTGACAAATGACTCCTTATACAAGGACCTGAGCATCCCAACAGTCATAAATAGAGCCACTCAATATTACGAAATTTTCAAACAGGACTTAAACAAAAGCACCCGTATTAACTACACTAAATGTTTAAACTTTATACGCAAAAAAAATAAAATAATAAAAACACATATTTGCTTATTGCAATATCAATATTAAATATAAATATTAATGTTATCAGCAAAATATTTTTGAATTATCAGATTGTTCAATGCAACATGAACCCCTTATGATAACTTATAAAAGAAAATATAAATGAGCTTACTTTTTTTTTCTTGAATACTTCTCACTGACACTGTCACTCGATCTCCTCCAATGACACCTAGAACTGAGAACTTGTTTACCAGTTTCGCAATGCTCATAATTGGTTATAGTTTTCGCAAGACTATAACCTTTAGATCACTCCTCTCCTTCAGATATAGACAAAAAAACAGCAAGCAATATAATCACCGACTTTGTTCAAAACTGTTCGTTTATAAGTATACGAAATTGCCTACTCTACAGTTTTAAGCTTACCTTGTTTAATTAAACATCCTATTTTAGTATTCAGATAAGAAAATTATATTTTCAAAAAGGACCTTTTTAAATATTATTTTATCCATATTTCTTTAATTCGCTTAGCAGGGACATGACTTTTAAATCGGGTACGAGGTCAGAGAAACTGCATCTGATTGACTTCATAACAACCGAAAAGTAAACGAATAGCATATTGTTTTTGATGCTTTTATTCTGAAAAAGATTGTTTTTTTAAATTGTATTTTTTAAACATTCTAAATAAAATTTAACTTTTGATTTATACTTCCAAGTGGTAAAATTATGCATCATTAACCTCATCTTTGAAGGTCAATAGGTATATAATTTCCCATAGTAGACAGAGATCAATTGAGAAATCGACATGATGTAACTGACGCAAAATTTTGAAATTGATAAATCCATATAGTGTTGACAAAAAATTATTAAGAGCCTGTTTGTTAGATGACGTAGATCATGGTATACAAATGACGGCCCACTAATATGGAAATATTTCAACTTTTTTCAGTTTTTTGCTCATAACTCCATAACGATTCTCATAAAAATAGAAAGGCATAATATATCAACAGATGACTTATTTGAAGTTAAAATCTATTCTATCGTTTAGCCGAAACATTAATAAAGCTTATGTTCATGCGAAGTGATTTACCGACCTAAAAGAAAAAGAAAAAGGTAATACCAATACTTTGCGGTTTTTTAGTCCTTTAAACACTAAGTACTTTATGTTTTAATGAGTATAATTACTTTTTAATGAGTATATTCACGTTTTAAAGAGTATCTATACTCTAGTGTAGAATTTACACCTTTGATTGGGTTGGTTTTTTTTTTTGTCATAATTCCATTTAGAAAACCTATCTGAATATGGCAACACTGTAACCTTTCTCTTCTCATATCTTTTCTGTATACTTTGCTGCGTGGAGCAAACAACAACAGTTCGTGATTGATTGATTGTTATAAAGTTTTAAATTATTTAACGCTAGAATTATTCCATTTATTGCAGGAATTAGTTTTCATAATAGTTTAAGAATTTAATCCTTATAATGACTTCGTATTAGTTGCAATGTTCGAGATCTACATAATCAACTGAATTTGGTGGGGGACAACTGCCCATTAAGAGAAAGGGAAATGAATTCGTGGTGTGCAAATAAATTTCGCAGAAAGTAGGTAGACTGATATATATTTTTCAATAAGGTCCAGATCTCTGAATAAAATGCGGTCATTTCTGCGGGGCCGTGACGGCTGAGCGTGTTAGAGCATATCCCAAATTTTTATGTACTTTAGTCCAGTGGCTTGAATCCGTTACGGGCTAGTTGAATTTTATTTCGTGGCGTACCCACGGAATGAATTTCGATCTTCCCACTCTGGTCAAAATAGGATGGGTTATAGTCTGGAATATTTCCCCCTCAGTTTGAACAGATTCTGCTGGTCGTTCTACTGCCAATAAGAAGTTAATACCTGGGTTATATGATTGTAGATATTTTATTCTATATTTGGTATCTTATTAACTCAATAAATTTGAAACTTAGCAATTGTGGCTCAATCATTTATAACCATAATCGTTTATAAACGATTAAACCGTTTATAAACGATTCAATAACAATAAGGAAGTTATAATTATTTATTATAGCCCACATATCTATTCTTACATTTAACATCGTTAAATTTTGTTGATTGATGATGTATTTATAGGTCACAATTGAAGGAATAAAAAAATAATTTCGTATATAAAATAATCTTTTTATAGTGCTTGTAACTTAAACTCCTTCCTCCTTCCTCCTTTTAAACTAATCCTGAACGGTTCACCTCACATTCGTCCCAATAAGTCGATTCCTTGTAATGAGCTCGGTGTGGATTTGTCCCAATGAAGGAGCCGGTAATCCCCGAAGAGTATTCGGTCCTAGGGGATCTCCCCGATGAAGCCCTCCCAGAGGAAATGAAGCCAGGCTGCACGCTTCGCTGGCTATTCCGCGTCTTCAGTCTTTATTAGTGTTCTCATAATCTTCTTCTCTATTACTTTAACTTTCTTTGAGCACTAACAGCATCGGAGCTGTACATAATCAATAGTATACATCAAGCTCGATTGCTTAAGACATTTTCCTGATGAAAGCGGAAAACATTTATACATCATTGCTAAGCTTTAACATCTACATAGACTTCTCAGCGAATCCAGAGATTCCAATCGTTGCCAGCACTCTCCTATCGGCCGCCGTTGTCACTCCGACAAATAAATCTCAATGCAAGTCCTCCCAGACGTTTATCCTCCGAAAGTTTTCCGAAAGGTACAGGGCTATTTATCAATTAGGTAAGGAATTTGTTTGCTATCAAGCTTCTCAATTTACAAGCAAGTTGTATTTATGGAAGTGCAACCGCCCAAATGTTATTTATCATTAGAGATAATTAACAATAGAATATCAATTACAAATCTACATAATACACATTGATGGGTTTCTTACTAAATTTTACTTGTCTGCCAATCAATTATTCAAATCTGCATATTTTCATGCAAAGCTGCAAGGAGTTTTCAATACATTCATAAGTATAGATACTTGAGTCATGTTTCTATGATTTTTATTATACAATGAATATTAAATATTTGTAAATAATTTTCCTCAATCAAGGAAGAAAGAAACACGATCACCAATACCTTGCGTAATCAGCATCATCTAAAGGCCTAATCTAAATGCTTATCAGTAAAAATCTGGTGCGTGCGCGCAACACACAACTTTCACTTACCAACTTACTTAGATAAGAAATTGACGTGTTTTGTTAAATATCATTTCCCAAAGTCACACATTTTTCTACATTCATATCTTATTTTTATTAATCGTTAAAGCCGTTTTTGAGTAAATAAAAACCCCGTGAAAATGGTACAAAATTTATTAAGTAAAGTCCCCCCTTCGGTTGATCAATTTTGATGAAATGTTGGCTATCACATATTTGGCATATACATACATCAAATACCCAGTTTGGTCACAATCGTGAAAGCCGTTTTTGAGAAAATAAAAAAAAACACGTAAAAATGATACAAAATTTATTAAGTAAAGTGCCCCCTGCGGTTGATCAATTTTGATGAAATTTTTACAGACATATCTCGGGCATATTAATAGATCAAATACTAAGTTTAATCAAAATCGGTAGAGCCGTTTTTGAGAAAATCAAAAAAACACGTGAAAATGTTACAAAATTTATTAAGTAAAGTCCCCCCTCCGGTTAATCAATTTTGATGAAATTTTTACAGTCATATCTCGGGCATATAAATAAGTCAAATACTCAGTTTGATCAAAATCGTTAAAGCCGATTTAGAGTAAATAAAAAAAACACGTGAAAATGTTACAAAATTTATTAAGTAATGTCCCCCCTCCGGTTAATCAATTTTGATGAAATTTTTACAGTCATATCTCGGGCATATAAATAGATAAAATACTCAGTTTAATCAAAATCGTTAGAGCCGTTTTTGAGAAAATCGAAAAAAACCTAAAAAGTTATTAAGTAAAGTACCCCCTCCCTTTAAGTAATTTTGATGAAATTTATGCTGTCACATCGCGGGCATATACCTACACTAAATATCCAATTTCAGGATCGCACGGTTTATAGTTTTTGAGCTAGTCTGTTCACATACACACACACACACACACACACAGACACACACACACACAGACCATTTCGCGGGACTTGGTCATTTCGACTCAGGGGACCCCAAAACGTGTATTTCCGTTGAAAACCGGAAGTCGAATTTTTTCACGATCGCAATACTTCCACTTACTATATATTTCATATATAGGTAAGTGAAAGTAAAAAACATCCTGATTGATATAATTTAAAAATTAAGCTCATAAGCTGTTTATTTTCGTCTTTAGCGTGCTGATCGCAGGTTTGGTTTCTTAGAGAAAAAAACCTCAGACTGAAAAATAATCAGAATAAAACCGAAAATACGAGAGGATCCTTGGAAAGGTATGGGACAAGATAAGGGCAGACATGATCTGGAGGAAATTGAATGACAGAAATGGATATGGGCAAGACATGTCTGCAGAGCAAAGTAGACAGAATGACAAAAATTAGAATAAAATGATAAACCTCCTCGTATTTTTTTATCAATCAATATTTTTCTATGATTTTTTTTTTAAATACAAATTTATGAATTGCTCGTTGCAGATCGTTCGTGGTAGAGATTTTTCCACTTTAGGATTCTCTGGCTCCAGGAATGAGTTAAGAAAATAAATACATATGTGTGTATACAAATATCTATGTGTACATACTTATATATGCTTATTTTGATTTCCTTCATTGTTAGTACCGCCAAATCGGTAATGAAGCTCTAATTAATTCATGTCGCACTGTAACACCGATGTGGGTTAGATAATTTTATTTACGTGTAATTAAAATACGAAAACGGCAATGAAATGATTAGAACTCAAATTAGTAACAACGTTAAAAGCAGTAACTACAAGTGATGGAACAGTGTTATTATCAAAAGTTGTTACTTTTCTTTCTGCTTTGATGTTCAAGGCAAGACTCAGCCCATAATTCATCGCTCCTCTAAATTGAACAATCCAGAAAGGTCTATATCGTTCCAAAGCATCTGGTCACGTACTAATGTAACGGTTCCAGAATAGTCCAGAATAGATCTAACTATACTCTAACGTAACAATATTATATTCTGAAACTCCAAATCAACGGGTCTACTCTTTGGCGAATCAATCGTCGTTATTAACTAATCGTCTTTGTTAAAAAAATTAATTAAATTATTATGTAGTAATTAGTTATCGTTAGATAATTAATTTATAATTTTTAAACTATTTTATCTTCTAATAAAATAGTTTAAAAATTATAATTAAATTATTTATTGTTTTTACCAGATTCTCTTCTTATTACGCTATTGGTGATGTGATAAACAAAATGATTTGATCTTTTATGATACCCTAACTTAGTCACGCTGTTGGCTGAGTCTTGGGATCATTTTTTTATCGGTTCCACTTCCGCTGATCGACCTTTACAGCGGCTACGTGCCGACGATGCTTGAAGAGGAGTATTGCGCCTCTCGGGGAGACATTGCAAGATGGACTCCGTTGTAGGGATCAACATTATTTATTTATAGAATTTTTTTACTGTTTTACAACCTCTTTCTCGGAACATATTCTACTTCGTAATGATGAAATATACAGTTATCTATAGGCTATATAATTGATAATGAAATGTCGTGGCGACCTTGAGGGAAAAATCTATATATAATATATTTAAACTCTGTCATAGTTAAAGAACCCAATTCGAATTTTGTCGAATTAGTCCATCATGAGGTTGAATTTGTCCTGAAATTACATTATAACAAGAAGATTTCTTTTTAAGCACACATAGCACACTCCTCTGATTTAAAAAAATAAAAAAGTGTTCAGCTGAATTCAGGATAAGGCACAATAGCGTTCGACAAAATTATATATATACTTATTTCTAAGAATCTCACCATGCTAAACTTTTATTACTTTCAGACAACGAATATAATATAATAAAGGCTTAACGTACTCGAAGCCGTACGCCCGATGGCCGACAGCACCAATCGTTCCCTACACACCCTCACCGAATCCTTCGTCCTTCCACCTTCGTCTAGGCCTGCCCATCGGTATTCGAATATCTTGTAGGTATTCGTTCGCGACTAACAAGGGGAGGCTACGGACGTGGGGTCACCGATTACAATGAAACTTTTTTTCGAGTTTCTAAATTCAAAAATATTAGATACGTGTCCGAGGGTTCTTGCCAATGGGCCTTCTGAGCCGAGAAAAAAAATTTCTTAGGAACGAAAATAGCCAAAAATTGCATCAACAAAGTTGCCGCTGCTCAAGGCTCCTTCAACCAATTTCAATGAAATTTTCAGGCATGTCAGAGTATTGGAAAATATTAGACACGTGTATAGGGCGAAATTAGCCTCTGGAAGCCCAGAATAAATCATTCAATTTTGTGTTATATTCGCGCTCTTGGTAACGTTAAAAATCAATTCCTTTACTTTTTAAATTGAATAAACTACGTTTTTTCAGCTTCTTACTTCAAAAACTAAATATTTATATTTAAAAACAAATTATTTTGAGACGAAGTTTTTTTTTTCTTTTTTTTATCTTCTAAATTTATATTTAAATATTATAAATATTTAACAGGAAATATTTTTCATAACAAAATTTCCTTGCTTGGATTGAAGATATTGTCACCATAAAATTTATGCTCGTAAAATAGTAGTACCTATATATTTCAATGTAATGTGATAAATTTTTGAAAAATTAAAATTAAAAACTTTTTTGTCCAAAAACATATCTTTGTCAGGAAAATGTTTCAGACTTTTCCTGGAGTTCATAAACATTATAAAATACCAAATTATCCTAAAATACTAACTAGGAAATTAAAAATATGCGTTTACACCCCACACTCGTTTGGGTGATATTTATAAAATAAAACAGCTAAAACATAAGTTTTTTCGGCAATGAGAGCATTTAATAAAAGGCACACCTTTGCAGTTGCAGTTTCATTCCATCAGGAAAACATATTTGATTGACATTTTCAAATATTGCTCTCATTGGAATTAACTTGGATGCAAACCAAGCATAATTTACCATGTCAACAAATAATGAAGATGATAATTGGTGATGAATTAAGGAATGAATTTTCAGAGCATCTTCCCTTGAAGTAATTTCCTGACGACCATCACTCAATATTTCAGGGCAATTTCGTATTTTTTTTATGAAGTTTTTTACTTGTCGAAAAAAATAAACATCACATGGTTGACAATATGCTGTTTTTTGTATTTAGAAGTTCATACTGTGTTTATAACTGCAATCCCTTAATTCAATAAAAACAGTTGTCGTCTTCCAAAGATTTATTATTCTTAATTTTTAACAAACGTTTTCAATCATAAAATAATTCCTTAATTCTTTGGGCAAGGGAAAACAACAATGGAAATACTTTCAGATTCAAAATTCAAACTTTCGAATTCCATTTTTCGCAAAATTATCTTAAATATTTTACGCAAAATTATCTTAAATATTTTTTTAAGTAACTATGAAATTTTGCTTTTTACATAAAAACTGGAACATATTTCAAATTGTAATTTTTTTTTTTTTTTGGTTGAAAATTTTTCTTCAGTCTAAGCAAAAAATGCTTTCTCATGAAAAATATATCCTGTTAAATATTTAAATACAAATATTTAGTTTTTGAGGTAAAAAGCTGAAAAACGTAATTTATTCAATTTACAAAGTAATGGAATTGATTTTTAACGTTACCCAGAGAGCACGAATATACCACAATATTGAATGATTTATTCTGGGCTTCCAGAGGCTAATTTCGCCAATCCCCTATACATGTGTCTAATATTTTTCAATACTGTGACATCCCTGAAAATTTCATTGAAATTGGTTGAAGGATCTTTGAGCAGCGGCAACTTTGTTGATGCAATTTTTGTCTATTTTCGTACCTAAGAATTTTTTTTTCTCGTCTCAGAAGGCCCATTGGCAAGAACCCTCAGACACGTATCTAATATTTTTAGATATAGAAACTCGAAAAAAAGTTTCATTGTAATCGGTGACCCCACGTCCGTAGCCTCCCCTTAAAGGTTAACTCTTTAAACGGTTAACTCTTGAAGGTTAACTCTTGAAGGTTAACTCTTCAAATTCCATCAGGACTCTTGTACCTGTTGTAGCACTGTTGTTAGTTATCAGTATTTTTTTTTTTTTTTTTTTTTTTTTTTTTTTTTAGGGGTAATAAGATAGCATTAACATTCACATTATTTGTAACACAAAAATCTCTATTTCTATGGATATCGTGGAAACTGCTTTAACGACGAAGTATATCATTACTTATTAGAGCATACTTCGATTGGCATAGTTTAGTAACAAACTTAATAAAACTTTGGAACATAAATTAAACATGTAACATACACCTGACAAATTTATGTAAAACAGCCACTCTTAAGTAACTACAAAACCTTTCAACCCAAAATTTTAAGTCTAATAACAGACGCACCTTCATACGTTAATAAAAAATCTATTGAAATTATGGATTGATTTCTGTTCTAATAGTTGACAAATATATTTAAGCCCTAAAACATTGTATAAATATATTAAAAAGGATATCATATGATTCTCATGAACTTATCGATATATCATATGATATTAACGAATACCATAAAAGTAATTAAAACATAAGTAAACTCGAATAAACCAACTAAAAAGCTTAATTAACTTGATTTCCACCTTAATGAAACAGGGTAGCAGGAACCAAGTTTTCAGGCCACTAGAAAATTCGCCATTACAACCTCTCACAAATGAGCTTGAGTTTTCATCAAAATAATGTCGATGGCAATACAGCTAACTAGTATAACTTGGCAAATTACCGCCAAAATTCGAACCAAAATAATCATTCCTGAATCCTATTAATCACAATATTTGTACAAAATGTCAACTATTGGAGCACTGTCAACTTATGGTACAGTTACCCTAACTGTAGTATAGATATTCGATTAGATATTCTATAGCGAAGTACGCGGTTTTGTTTATATATTTTAAACAAGGACATTTGAAATGTTGTTTCCTAGCCAATGTTATGAATAAAATTAACTCGTCATTGTTGTCCTCTGTCTTATCTGTTTTTAAAATTGTCTATTAACTTGAAAATCGTATTTGTAATAAGTTAGGAACCAAACAATAACAATTGAAACAACAAGAAATGTAATGTTTATAAAATTATTCCTATTTGATATTTTTTTCTTTTGTCTCACGTGCGTTAGATTAGTATTATTTTGGTCTATTTTAAAAGAATGATCACGTATATCAATTTAAAAAAATCGAATATGTGTTCGAAATCTTAAGGATCAATGACTAAGAAAAACTTACTTGAGTTATCTTGTATTCGTCATTCAGCAAAAAGAAATGAAATTTATTATTGAGAAAACCTATTTGTGACATTGATGACATGTGTAAAAATTTCTTTAAGATGGTTCAATGGTGTTTACAAAGAGGGGAAAAAATGTTTTCATAAGTATATAGATAATAAGTTATATCCTAGTTCTTAAGAATGAGATAATCTCTTAGTTCTTTGTACTTCTTCTGGTTTTACTTAATTTTGTCTTTATTCCTTTTTATTTTGACAACGAATATGATATAAGCGATCTTCTTTAAATATAGTTATTTTTATTTATTAATAGGTATTTGGGCCGAAGAAGGAGAATATTCAAGAGGAGAATTTAGACGGCTACACAGTGCGGAATTGCGTGAACCTTTCCCGGTAAATGTAATCGAAGTTATAGCTGCTCATCGGTTAATGTGTGCGTTAAAAATTGTGAATGAATAATTTGAATGATAAACGCTTTGGCAACTGGAAAACGTAAGAGGGGTAGAAAAACATAATAAAATGCGACTAACTGTAAAATTTACCAACACTCGTAGAGTCACCTACCTACGTAAGCGCTGATGTGCAGAGGGATTGGACGGGGGGAGGTGGATGGAGGTGTATAGGGAGCGATTGGTGGTGTCGGCAAGGGGCCTTCGTATTCGTTAAGACTTCATTCGTATTTTTTTTTTTTTTTTTTTTTTTGCATTTTATATTATGCAAAAGAAAAACATCCATAGTCTCGGGTAATTTTTGAACGGTTTGTGGTTACAAATAAAAAATCGCCGATCCTTTTTTTGTTTAGTGTATATATTTTTCTTTTGTTCATTTCGGTTTTATTGGTATTAATGCATTTTTTGTTGATTAAACAATATTATCTTATCTTCAGATGATTGGGCTTACTCTTATTTATTTATTTTATTATTTCTTAATGGATCAGTTATCTTCATTGATTTAAAACATTATCGAATATTTATTGCATTATATATAAATCTAAGTTCTAAAAATAATATGAACTTTCTGATTATATGTGAAATGGGAATATGCTAATTTTAAAGTTATCACTATGGTCCTCAAATGAGTAATTTGCTTTCGTCATTTAATTATCTTTACAATTACAGTTCTATGTAGTTAGGTAACTTCTTGGGATTACAGTCTGATATTACACGTCGTTCAAGTTATGATTAGATTTCCTCTCCTTAACTATGAATCCGTGGCATATGATACCTGAATGATGATCGTAATAGATTCTAAGGTCTTTTATTTTTTTCTTTTAGTTGTTTCGATTTTGCGCTTATTTTCACTTCATAATCTATGTATATATAAAAAAAAAAATTAGTCGAACTGTATAAAATTTAAATTCTTGATTCAGAATTAATAAGAGAGATTTAATAAGAAGTATTACTTATTTATTTAAGGAGTATTGTGTTTAATTTTGAAACTCTCTTCTCTGCATTGATTTTACTAACAGTTGTTTATACATTGCCAGGTATATATATATTTCAGTTTGAGTGCACTGTTTATCTTTAACTGCCTTTTTAGTTATCTTTAAACATTAGCTACCGTCTAACCGAGTCATTAATGCAAGGAGTGAAGTTAAACAGCTCCAGAAATAATTTAGGTTCATTGGCATTTATCAATAACGTTCCATTTTAAAGGAATTAATTTTAAAATTTTAATTTCTTTCATTCGACTAGTGTTTCAAAAAGGACTCAGAAATTTTCTTGAGAGTGAAATTAAAAAAAAAAATTTTTGAAGCACCTGATTATCTGGTTTCAGAAGCTTGAAATAAGATTAATAATGAAATATTTCTTATGTCTGGCTTTCATATTAATTAGCACGAACATAACAACAGACTTATTAATGACATGGCCAGGACTGGATATGAGGTGAGTGAAAAGGAGTTGGACGAGAGACCTCCTCTCCTGAAACAACGACGGGATGATGTGCTAATGGGCATCATCTTCCCTCATACCTAAAAATGCTATTATAAACGCATTTCTATCTCATTTTCTGACACGAGCAAATAAAATTATGAAGTTAAAAAATAGTCTAAGAGTCCATTAATTAATTATTTATCTCGATGATTGAATTAAGAAAAATCTGCGAAAATTCCCTCCTAATCGGACAGATGAGACGAGACTAGGACCGCACTCCCCGGACGACACGAAGTGGATACGCCCAGTTCCCACTCCCCGAAGACAGCTCTAGATACGAAGGTAAACAATGGTACGGAGGATCCCCTCCTTCAGTAGTGATCCAATCGTGCTGAGTGCGACATGGAGGAGCGGCGACTCCACATGTACCAGAGGTCCATGTCCCTCCCCGTCCCGTCATGGAGGCTGCCCTTCCTGCCGACCCTGGTGAGTCCTAGGGATCAACTGATCAAAAAGTTAGTTAACTTGTCTAGGAGTAGGTAGAGCCTCCCTCAGCCGTGCCTTATCTCTGTCCTCACCGGAGTAAGTTTGTAAACAGTGTTCATTCCTTTCGGTAGATGCGCATTCGGCTTGGATCAGGCAATGAGGAGTATATTCGAATAATATCTGAGTGCTAAGCAAAGTCGAGTTCTAGTTGGTATTCATCGGGTTTTTTTCAGTGTTATATGTTTTCGATGAAGGATTGTTGGGAGAATATCGGTAAGCAGTAAAATTACAAAAATATTTTTAAAAAATGTCCATGTGCGAAAATATTTTCATCCTAACGATAGTTACGTAGTTATACTATCAGTACATTAATTATGTCGACTGTAAATGGTCGATGTGCGAATTACAAACTTCTGAAAATAATTTATAAGACTCGATTACAATTAAAGTAAATATTTAAGAAGGTGTTGAAAAGAACATTCAATGAACCGAAATAATATTTTATCGATTTATTCACTTTATAATTATTTCTTAATAACATTTTGTTTAATATGCTTTCAATATCTTTATTTGCTTTTATTTTCAATTCTCTAAAAAAAAAAAAAAAAAAAAAAAAAAAAAAAAAAAAAAAAAAAAAACGTGATACTTTTTATAATTTTGCCCAAATATTAATTTAAAATTAAATTTAAAAGAAAGAATTAGCTGAAGTTAGTGCAAAATAAGACACTTAGATCGCTAGAAATTTTATCTTAAAATGACAAGTTCTTATTAATAAAATCAATATGGACTTTAATTTGTTTGTATTTATTCTTTGTTCTATTTTTATACAATGTCAATGTCATCAGTGGAAACTTGTTAACGAAATAGGTACCCATACTTCAATAAAATTTTAAAATGTATTGTAAATTATTTACCAATAATTATGCATAAGTATGATCACATGACATGATGAGGGGATCTGTTTATGTTTTCTTCCTGTTTTGGTTTTTTATGTGTCTTACAACTGACTTACTAATTTGTAGTCTAACAGAGAAAAAAAGGAGTAAACATTTTGTGTTACTACAAAACATTATACACATTCAATGGCATCAAGACGATCCTATTTTCCTTAATTGCTATTTTTGGGAATGGTTAAAAATATAAAAATCCTAAATAATTATCAATGCCAACACAATTATCCACGACTGATACTGAGAACACATCTAAATTTATTTGGACCATTAATAAAATAAATTTATAAAAATATCAAATTATTTTCAGTTTTCGTTAAGCGTTATTACAAATGTAAATAGCAGTTATTTTTCTGGAACTTGTCCTTATGAATCCCGTACGTGAATTTCATTCATAAAAACCATTCAGTTTAATCTTTATTAATGAAAATTAATATGACAAAAGTTTCCTCAAATCATCTTTTTTTTTGCAAAAATTAAATTTCTCTCTTAAAAACAAAACAAAGTCCTTCCGATTTAAATTAGTAAACGATTTCTATATTTAATAAATATTAATAACAATATCTCATATTAATAAATAGATAATGTTTATAATATTGCTCTATTTTCCCGTTTATGATACAATCAATGCGTAATCTTGTTTATCCGCAATAAGCTTTATTTCATTGCTCATCACGAAAATCATAAATCCTTATCAGTAGGAAGTATTGTTGATTATTTATCAACAAAGTGAATCAAGTTCACCTTTAATATTATGACTTATATTAATTATCTTATCTTTTATAAGATAATACCGGCACTTAAAAGAAGTTTTTGAAAAAAAAAATACAGGTGTTATCTAAAAAAAAAATCAAAAACAAATTACATAAAAACGAATTATACTAAAATATATATATCAAGCCAAGTATCTATTGACGGAATTTACATCGAACATGAGAATCTATTTTTCAGCTCTAGTTGAAAGTTTTTTTAATGCCATGGAAAGATAAGGAAAAACGCTGAGACAAAGCTAGAGCACGCAAATACATACATATAAAATAGCCACTTATTTATTAATTATATTTGTCGTTTTAAAATCAGAATAAAATTATTATACTCATTAAAAGTACAATCACTATCCATGTTTACTGTACTTAAAAAAAATATAATAATACTACTCCTAAAAAACTAAATAGTTGTGATGACTAATAACTAAATTCAAATACCTTAATATATTTAGCGAAATATTTATTGACTATATAAAATTTCCGGTGTATTTTAGAAAGTAAACTTAAGAAATGTTACCTTGAATGCAAAGATTGCTTGGAAGTTTTTGTGAATTGCATTTATTGATATTCACAAAAAAATACATCCATTAAATTTGACCTTATGCATTAAATTAAAATGAGATTTTTATGCGTTTAGAAGAACTATCTATTCGTAGCATTCTAAAATTTAAATTAAAATTTAAATTTAAATCTTCTTTTCTGGTGGCTTGGTTAGTTATCAAAAATGAAAGAGGAAGCAAGGATGGAAACTGGAGTCCGAATCGGTGACATATGGATCATTTAGTTCTTTATTGATAATTTTATTTGTGACAAAATAGTGGAGCATCAAGGATTTTGCGTTGGGTTTTTTTTATTGTAAAGATTGGTTTGGTCAAAAAGATTATGTTGGTTTGGTGTTCTTATTATAGTCATGTCGAAGAGTCCTTTGTAATTGATCGGTACTTCTAGCTTTTCTAAAGTAAGCGTTTTCTTGCCGTTTCATACTTGTATGAGGAGTCCAAGTTTGGCCTCTTTCCATGTGAATCTTTAGAAGCGAATCTGTAACGAACGGGGATAGGTTGAGGATTATTGAAGGACACTGCAGGGCAAGAGTTCGTGGGTTTACGACGAAGAGTAAAGGTGATTGGATGTGATTTTATTCTCCAATTTTGGCACCATTTTTCAAGGTTTGCGATATGAGATTGGAGGAGAGCTTGTGGATGCAATAAATGGATCGCTATTAACTGTTGGTAGCACACATGTGTCATCAGGATATGTGGTTTTAACGGCACGGGTCGGAATATAAGCTGTATAAACTGTGAAGAGGACAGGATCTAGGATAGAACCTTGAGCAGATTGGAGAAGAATGAGTAGTTAAAAAAAAAAAAAAAAAAAAAAAAAAAAAAAAAAAAAAAAAAAAAAGCTATGAAAAGATGATCAATAAATTCAAGGCATCCATAGCCGAACATAATTGTATTTAAAAAAGGGAAAACTGATTTGAAATTGTTTCAGCTCTTTTATTGTGACGAGCTATGATTAAATTACACTTTTCTGCATGAAAACTTAGGAAATTATCTCAATGACTATGACGACTCTTTTTCGACCTATCCACTTCTGCTCAATTCAAATAAAAAAATTAAGTATAGATCATTTCGACTGGTTTTTCTTTACCGGGCGAGACTGAAATTTTTGAAATTTTCGAAATTTTTATTTTCGACCAGTTCTGGATGAATAATGACACATACGAGGAGCACAAAGAACTATTTAACCGTATACCTACGGTTGACAGAAAAGGACCTGGATGAGAGATCTTTTCTTAATTAGTGTTAATCAAGAACAGAAAAAGTTGCAGCAGCTAATATCCACCATACTCAAAATGCCATAATTGTCTCATCATCAAACCTGCTGAATGTCACTCTCATCCACAACAAACCTGACACTTCTCAAAAACCAATGAATATCAAACCAATCTACATTTTATCAATTGGACATAATCTCAAAAGAAAAATATCTAGAAACTAAAGCTGGCTTATTTTTCAAAATAATTCTATGAAAAAGTTTGTTTTAACTTATTGCTGTTTTCATGCGATTATTTAAATAATTATCTATAGGGCAACTTCCCCTGGCATTATATATTTGCCAAATTATTAAGTCAGCATGGGGTCGCCATAACTAATGTAGAGTCAAACGTTGTTTGTTTTAATCGGAGGATACCTGACCAAATATATATTCAGCTATTTTAATATAAATGGTCACCGCTCTTATAGAATGAAAATCAGGCGGAAGCCTTTCGTTAGTGAATCCTCTTATCATGTGCGTTATATAAATGTATATTAAAAAAATAAATAAACGGAACCCCTTAAGTACACTCTCTTGTTCCTTTTTTTACATTTTGTCATTTTTTCTATTTCATTTTATTTATTAAATTCCCAGTTACGAGGATGAGTGAGATATTTGATTCCCTCAGAAAGGTTCTTGGTTTACAACAGAACAAATAAAAAAAAAAAATTAATTCCCAAATAACAATAAACAAATACTCGTATACCTATTTTTTTTATTGTCATTCCCGATTTTATGCTATCGTTTTGTTAGGGAACAATCCTGTACTAATTTTAGTTAATTTGGTGATATTTTTACTTTCACTTACCTATATATGAAATATATAGTAAGTGGAAGTATTGCGATCGTGAAAATTTTCGACTTCCGGTTTTCAACGGAAATACACGTTTTGGAATCCCCTGAGTCGAAATAACCAAGTCCCGCGAAATGGTCTGTGTGTGTGAACAGACTAGCTCAAAAACTATAAACCGTGGGAACCTGAAATTGGGTATTTAGTGTAGGTATATGCCCGCGATGTGACAGCAAAAATTTCATCAAAATTGTTCAAAGGGAGGGGGTACTTTATTTAATAACTTTTTACGTTTTTTTTTCGATTTTCTCAAAAACGGCTCTAACGATTTTGATTAAACTGAGTATTTGATCGATTTATATGCCCGAAATATTACTGTAAAAATTTCATCAAAATTGATTAACCGGAGGGGGGACTTTACTTAATAAATTTTGTATCATTTTCACGTGTTTTTTTTATTTACTCAAAAACGGTTTTAACGATTTTGATCAAACTTGGTATTTGATGTATTTATATGCCCGAGATGTGACTGTAAAAATTTCATCAAAATTGATCAACGGGAGGGGGGACTTTACTTAATAAATTTTGTACCATTTTCACATGTTTTTTTTATTTACTCAAAAACGGTTTTAACGATTTTGATCAAACTTGGTATTTGATGTATTTATATGCCCGAGATATGACTGTAAACATTTCATCAAAATTGATCTACGGGAGGGGGGACTTTACTTAATAAATTTTGTATCATTTTCACAGGTTTTTTTATTTACTCAAAAACGGCTTTAACGATTAACAAAAATAAGATATGAATGTAGAAAAATGTGTGACTTTGGGAAATGATTATTAGCAAAACACGTCAATTTCTAATCTAAGTAAGTTGGTAAGTGAAAGTTGTGTGTTGCGTGCACGCACCAGATTTTTTATCTTACAAAGGAAGCTCATCAACGTGTGTTTTATTTTCTTAATCGTTGCATGTTCGTTTCGCTATGGAAGAAGTCTGTTTATTATTGTTTGAATACCTCTAATACAACCATTATTGATATCATGACATCAGGGGAGTATATAAGGGGTGACCCTTGCCCCCCTTAATTTATTATTAATATATTTAATAAATTTAATATTATTAATAAATTAATAATTCATTATTATAAAGAAAAAATTAGTTGCCTTGAATTATTCTAAACCAATCGGAATAGCTAATATACTAATTCATTTTTTATTTGTCGTTGTTGCGCTACTCGAATCCCCTCTCTCCCTCCCCCCCCCCCCCCCCCCCGGTCAAATATGCCACTGATTAATATTAATTTTTTTGAAGAATTATAAATTATTTCCTGTACGATGTTAATTTTTAAACAAGAGATCTTTGGAGAATAAGAGACGATATCATTTGTTAGGAAAAATAAAAAAAACATATACCTTCTCTCTTCCAGAATTGGAAATGACATTTCAGTCCAGACCGGTTCAGCGAAAAAGAAAAAAAAAAAAAAAAAAAATCTTCAAAGTCCAAGGCAAAGATCCATCCTTTTTTGAATACATTAATCCAGATTCTTTTTTTTTTTAATAGCCTATTGGTCTCTGATCTTTTATATATACGAAGTTTCTCTTATTGGAAGTTAAAAGGAAATTTTATCCGTGCATATACCCGTTCGGTTAACTTTTATCAAATATTTTTATTACCAATTGTCATCGAATTTTACCTACAAAATTCATTATCTGATATTAGCCTTGATAAAAAGCAAAAAAAAAAAAATATATATCGCGATTCTTTTAAAATGTATCTCTAAGAAAAATTTTCAATTTGAAATAACATAATGAGGACCATTAACAAAAAATGTACCTACCTATTTTCAAAATTAAATGATTTAAAATTTTATATTTATTTATTTCAATCGTGGTCATTCCGACTTCTTTTATTTAAACTGTTTCAGATTTAGTTCCATTATGAAAATTAAATGGGTTTCTTTGGAAAACAGATTGTAATAAGTTATTTAGGAGTACTTGTTCTAAAAATGCTTGCCCGAAGGGGTTATAAACAATTTTAAAATAGATTAAATTGCTGAATTATTTTCTGATATGCTGTTTTTTAACATAGGGTGATTTTTTTTTTTTTTTTTTTTTTTTTAATCGGCGTAACGTAACATTTATTTTCACAAATTCTCATGAAAAGTTTATTTCATACTATAAATCAAGTGGAGGTACGGTAGAGGAGTAAAAAACCTTACATACGAAGAAATGCCATTTTGCTGGGTAGGTGCCTAAATTTTGACTGCCCACGTCTAATTAATCGGCTATTTAATCTGGTCGGGCTTCGAAAGAATACTGTAAAACTAATTTTAATATCGTAATATTTATTAATTTTAAGTCAGATCATTTAATACTATTCGCATGTATTAATTATATTATTTTAATTTAGTTAATAAGTGTTGAAAAGAAATCCCTGTAACGTATTTTTTTATTTATTTTTTTAATCCGGTTCCTACTGTTTCAAATAATCTCACATAGCTTTATCTCACATTAAATATACTTTTATGAATCAATGTTCTAGTTTTGAATCAGTTTTAAAATATGCTAGTCCTCTCATTTAGAAGTAATGTTTTAGTCACTAGTATTGTTCTTCCTCATCTTTAGGATAACATTATCTCCTCTTTTGTTTTCATATTTTTACTTAATAGTAAACAACAGATAAACCTCCTAACTTGTTTGCATCGATTTCAGCAAAGAATTTTTTTTGTCGTTTTAGGCCCGACTGCTAATAAAATGTAGCATCCTCCGATTAGCCTTAGTAGCATAAAGACACGTGAAACAAACAAACAAACTAACCTTGCTCAACTTGCTTAACTTTGATTCCTATTTCAAGCGTCTTAGAGACGTCACGTCCCCCCTAAGATGGAAGCATTTTAATTTTTAAATTGGGGACAGAAGGCTTGAACTAAGTAATTATCCAACCGAAAAAATAAAACAAGAATTTTCTAGCCGGGAATTTCAAGTTCTTTACTGCCGTTGATCAGCATAATGATAATTTATTACTGGTCAAAAATTCGACCGACTTGTAGGCCATCCACAGAACTAAGAGAGGTCGGATACATAGTTCATTTTCTCTACTGATGGGAATTGAGGGGGCTCGGCTGCGAAGAAGTATATGTATTGTATTGATAAGTGGTGTAATAATTATCTCGATTATATTTTATCTAATTACAGTTTTTGAAAGTGGTAATTTCTTCTTGTAGTCAAAAACCTGATCGCGAATCGCTTAGTGACACATCATTTCCTGAAGTGAGCGATCACTGAAAGAGCTGAGAGATGGAGGCTAAATTGATGCTAAATGGAAAGGAATTGATTCTGTCATCCGCGACCGCCGATGGGTCAATGGCGATGAAAACATTCCCATTTCTGATTTATTGAATCGTCCCAACGTTTTTCTTCGAGATGAAATCGATACACTTACTATCAAGTTACTCCAGTGATATGAAGGAGGGCCTTTTTTTTTTTTTTTTTTTTTTTTTAATTCCTTACATCACTGTTCCCTGAATTTTGCGGTAGTAAAGCTGGTTATGCGTATAGTCATTTTTCATAAGATTTAAATAAATTAAATTAAAAAAATAAATAACATCCATTCGGAAAAATTTAGATCATTACTTTTATTAACCGTACTACATTACTTTTTGTTAAGACCGTATCAAATGTTTCTTATTTTTATTTCTAAAGCGTTCTGTATCGCTCTAACTGGTGCCAATTGTCACTTGTTAACTGAATTGAACTTCGAAACGATCCTTCAATTCTTCATTGACTATGATTGAATATTGAGGTCTCAACGGAGAAATTCTGTTTTTCATTCATACAAAGCCTTCATAGAAACTGTTGAAGGAATTTACATTGCATTTTTTTTTTTTTTTTTTTTTTTTTTTTTTTGTCACAATACTATACATCCATAGAACAAGTTTATATAGTTTGCTGAAATATAGTTTGCCACTCCAGACTTCTCAGTCTACTCTGGGGGGTGGGGGAGGGGAGGGCTCGAACCCCAAAGCTGTTGAATGGAAAAATAAATGTAGTGAAAAATATAGCAATTATTTTAATATTGTTCCAATAGAAATAAGCTTAGAAGACCAACCTTAAATAAGTTAACGATATTAAATTACCGATAAAAGTAACATCGTTATAAAAATGTTCATAAATCGAATAAATCGCTTACCTCATTAATCAATTACCTTATGGCCTTAACTTGAGACAAAGTAAACACACCATCGTATAAAGAATAGGATTTTTTTTTCCTTATGTAAATCAAAGCATTAACAGGATTCAAATGGCAGTGACTTTATTATTAATAACTAGTGATGGGAAGAAAAACGCCAAACTGTTTTTTATAAAAAACGGAAAAAACTGTTTTCCTGAACCAGCCCAAACAGTTGGGATTTAGAACTTCCTTCTCTTCCCGTTCTCATTTACAACTACTCAAACGTTTGGAACTCATTACAGAACGACTGAAATTGAAAATAACAGTTTTCATCACCACTAGCGCTCCGTTGTTTGAGTTTCCGTTAAGTTTTCTGTGGATTCTATTTTCGAATTTCTATTTATTTCATTTAAAATTTAAAGTGACACTTTTACTTTCATTTTTTTAATGTCAGTTTATTCAAGTGCTAATTAAAACATATCTCCAAACTGCTGGTATGGATGAGAATACATTACAATAAAAGGAAGTTATTATATATAGTTCATTACGATGAAAAAAAAAATCTAAATATTAAAGAAGTTTATTTTTCTTAATATTTCAAGAATTCATAATATTTTAACATTTTTCTCTATAAAGACCTGTCAAAATTATTTTAAGTTTGTGATCTTTTATTTTAATTTTGTTGCTTCAACAATTAGTGACATTTTCTGATTTTATTTTCAAATTATTATTATTTTTTTAAACTTTTAATTAATACTATTATTACGTTTCCAATAAAACACACAACACAAAACAAACACCTGTTTTTTTCAAACCGTTTTTTCCAACAGTTGTTTTTTTTCAACGAACAGTTCGTTGGCGTTTTGTAAAAACAACTGAAACGCCCATCTCTATTAATAACCCCATTTTCATTTTTTTTTTTTTAATAATAGTGAATAGAGATCTTTGACTTTTTCACTTAAATAATCGATAAAAATAGATACTTTTTTAGTTAAGCGTAAATAAAGTACCATTTTATTCATAGCTCTTTTCCAGACGTTTTCCCCACTATTTTTCCCACCTCAAGGAATCACAAAACACCTGTGTTGATTACCTCTGAGGAAATTAACATGTAGTAGAAGTCGTACGGATCCAAGTTCTTAATTTTGTGCAGACTGATGAACATTGATTAACAAAAACGTTTGTTGTACCTTAGAATTTTTTTTTCAAATAATTTTGACTTCAGTGAATATTCCGCTCTCTTAATATTATCTCCCAGCTTATCTCAAAACGTTAGGCTTGATTTACATCTTTTTTTTTTGGTCTATAATGATAATGGACATTGAGGAAGGAGTTAAATGTTGAAAAATAAATTTTCAGGCACTGTCGCAATACTTGTCTGCGTTTAACGTTGTAAATACGGTTGAACTAGATTTCTTAATGTAGATTCATTGCTCCAGATTCACTCAAAAAAAAAAAAAAAAAAAAAATGCAAATTATTTCTTCTGGTGGAAAAAGGAACTTGTTCGAAGGTTCGAGAATTTTGTATCGGTTTGCATTTTGAAAATTAAAAAGTGTTGATAATGGAAAATCGTAAAAGTATATTTTCATCAATCGATGCTCTAGGTGATCGACTGTGAAAAAAGATCAGATTTTCAAAAATTATTTTTTGAAAAAGAGGGGATTCTTAAATATTCCCTTTGTAATTAACTTATTTATTTTCTTGATTCTTTCTGTTCAAAATTTAAAATGAATTAATTTTTAATAAGATTAAAAAGAACATATTGTCTCATTTTATAAATTCTTATCACATTGCTGTTCCGGAAGTATTATGACACATCTGCAAAAATTATATTTCAATGTATTGATGGGCTCAAAAATGTATTGCTTATTTATGTAAATCAGCATAAGTGTACTGAAAAAAATCGCTCTGAATCTATGGTCTATTCTATTAAGAAAAATTTGAATTACTATTTTTCTTCTACTTGAACTGTATATTAAAAACTTAATAGTATCAGCACAATTTTATTCGTTCATAATAGTTACGTGCACACGATTTTAAATGGTATTTTTTAACTTTTTGAAATTTTCTGGTTTTACTGTATTTTTATTGTAAAGCACGTTTCCTGTGGATAATATAAATAAAATAAAATGTAATCTCCATGCACAGGCGAATCTGATATTTGATGAAAAGTGCTAACCATCTCTCTCGGCGTGCGATTAAAAAAAATTAACCAGTAATTCAACCCGGAATTTCATTTCTCTACTCGGGACCACTTCAGAAACGTCTTGGCCGACTTTCATGAAATATCTGATGAACTTTTGGGGTAAATCAACCCTCTCCCTCTTTTGGATTGGTATCATTAACCCCTTTAAGTGTAGCCAAATATTGTGAATGGATGTAGGAAATTTTAAAAAATATATATGTATTTTAAATACATGTCCCCAACAACATTTTATTCTAGGGTATCACGGAAAAAAAAATTAGAGATTGAATATGAATGAGATAATTAAACGCCAAATGAAACTGAACTGGTTTTTAAATTTGCAATTCAGTTCCCAAAATTATATAGGGTAAACCGTACAGTTATTGGCACCCTTAAGACTAAATTTCAGTGGTGACATTGAAAAAAATACTTCTTATGAAGGAATCTAATTGAAACTTCCTATAACTCCTCTTTATCTATCCTTATAATGTCTCAAAAAGTTTTTTTGGGTCAAAAGTTCAATAGTTTTACAATATGGCAATATTTATTGTTAAAAGTGCCAAATCTAGCTATTGGCACCCTGTGGATTTAATTGTGAAATCTTCCCTATGGTTAGTTTGTTAAAGTCTTCCTTCATAGATGACTTAGAGGACCCTTCAAACATTAGATTCATGTATATCTTGAAATAAAATCAGGACTTGTTTACATATTTCTTTAAGTTTAAGTTGGGGTGCCAAGAACTGTATGGTTTACCCTAACTCTTGATTGAATTACGATAAACGAATAATTCTGTTTTATCTATGAGCTAGAGTAAAAAATAAAAAAAATGCAAAGGATCTCTCTTGATATGCAAAATTAATTTTATCTAAATACTTTCTTTGCTTTATTTTAAATAAAATAGTTTATTTCGTACAGAACCTCCATAAAGCGATTATATGCACTAAAACATCCTTATCTGCAGGTTTATGCTTTAATACAAGCTATTTTCAGACATTGGCTACGTTTACAAGACTTTAAAAAAATTATTGTATGAACGAAAAAAAAGTTAAAAATTAAAAATCTATGATTTCTTGGATTCCAATGAAAAATGAATGAATGAAAAATAATAAAACTAGAGTTATATTTTAGGATTTAAGCTAAATTGCGAAAAAATATACATTGCTGAAGGTAGGGCTTCGAATGTTTAAATCTATATAATACTTATCTATATTAATTTCATTTTATTATTATTTTATCGATTAAATTTTACTATCTTACATTTTAGTGTAAGATTTTAGTTCTCTTCCACTGTAAAAAAAAATCGATGGCTTACTTCGCAGAAGTGTTATTTTCGGGTAAAATGAGCCAACCACACCATAGCTTTCTGATTTTTGTATTCTATTAAGCTGCGTAAAGGATTAAGGATTAAGTGAAAAGTAACTGCTGTCTAGATAGCAGATTATACACAATGTATGTACTATATTTTATTTTTGTATATCCTGCACAAAAGTGTTATGTTTACAATTCTTTTGCACCCCCAATAATACCTTAATAATAACGTCTCACAAGACTAAAATCGATTTAACTCTTTGAGTGTTTGGTAAACATTGCAGGGTAAATGTCTCTTAAAATAGGGAACCTTAAATTATATTTTTCCTTTAGTTACCATGAACTTGGCACTTCTGTGAAGCAAGTCAGTCATCGATATTTTACACGGAGGAAATTAAAATGCCTTGTTAATGAAGAATTTTACAGGCATTTTTCTTATTTATAAAATATATATGGTGCTCCAAATTATCATAAATTGCGCTAAAAAAAATTTTATTTTAAGCAATGCCACCTCTTTTTGTGGTTTTGTAGGCCTCATAGATCTTTGCCCGTCTGCGTATCTCGCGCTGTTTTCTTCTTGGCTGCATGAAGCTCTGCAGCATTTTTGTAGTATTGTATAATAGCGACGGGCTCTTGATGGATTGCTTCTAACTACAAGACCTGCCCAACTTCCGTTTTACGAGAGAGCTTTAGTTCTAATGTACTTTAAACAATTTAAATACTGTGACAGAAGCTTCCACAGTTACTCTTTCGTGGAGTCAAGGTCAGTTTTATCTTGATTGTTGACACTTGAAATACATTGAGGACATTCCTTAAAAATATGTTTAACGAATAAAATGTCATAACATGAAGGTAATGCCAGCTTCATGGAAAACTTTTTTTGATTAAGTGAGACTTTTGACTATAAATTCTTATAGCGTAGAGAGTACTTTATTATTTCTAATGGATAGAACATTAAAGCTTTGCCATGAACTCCATAGTTTTAAGAATTTTCCTGCGTTAGAGGCCGTAGTAATCCCTCAAAAAAAGTTTTTAAATGTATATACAGCTCTCAGATCCTTAAATTAATAACTTATTTGTAGACTTCTTTAACAACGATATTTTTTACATCCAAAGATTAATATTTTATGGTAGATTGTTCAGAAAGATAAGAGGACATATTGCTAACCACTGTTTTCCTACTAAATCCTCTAAACCTCTTTTACACTTTGGAGTACCAATGTGGGGTCAACTGTGGTTTAGTATAACAACCAACAACACTAAAGGTCGCGGGTTCGCATCCCGCGGAGACCCTAAGAATTTTTAAAGGGAGTAAAAAAGAGGATAAATTAGGTTATAAAATTAGGATAAGTTAGGAAAATATAGGGCGTAAAATAGAGGTCCCTACATAAATGGCCCTAGGATTTTTTAATTGGAGTAAAATTTGTTTGCCTATTCAGTCCCTCGGAGAGGACGTAAAATGGAGGTCCCGAGCCTGTACGATGTCAGGTAATCGTTAAAGATCCCTATCCTAATTATACCTGATAGGCAAAATTAAGGACGCTCACATTAACATCGTCTGATTAACCTTAGTGGCATAAAGTGACGTTAAACAAACAAACTTTTGAGTAGCCATTGCTCCGCGAAGCTTTCTTTACTTCTGAGAATATAAGGAATATGTTATGAAATGATTAGTGATACGGTCAAAAAAATTAACACTATATGTGTATGGTATTAACATATCGCACCTGTCGTGGAATACTGTAACATCTCAAAAATCTAAACTTTTGGGAAATGGCGTTTAAAGTTTTTACTTTTTTCAGTTTGCCTTATTTAATTATTGTTTTTTCTTTCTGATCGTTGATTTTATTGGCAGAGTTTGTTACTTAACTATTTTTCTTTTGATTTATTTTTCACTTTACCTGATTTGCGACCACTCATTTCCTGAAAAAATTTCCGTTAATTCCCCCACTTCCGTAAGTTCCGCCTCTCCTCGGCCAACTAAACAACTAAACTTATTACAGTTTATATCACATAAAGATAACGTCATTTTGATGTTTGGTGTGAAATACTCAAAATCCAATTTTTCAGAGATGTTACAGTATTCCACGATAGGTGCGATATATTGTGCCGACGTGCCAAATTGAGTTTCGTCAGGGCTATCGAGTCTTCTGATATGGAACGACTGTTACATTTCTACTTTCATGAATTAAGGAATAGGTTATGAAGCATGCGAAGAGATATTAAAATACGTTTGACACATTTTAAAACATATTGACTATGACGATTGTATTTGTTCCTGAACAACGTTTTCGAGGGTCGTTTTTATCATATCACGTAGCTAGAAGAATTCAACTTGTAAACTCATTGTTTGTTTTCAACAGATCTTTGTGACTGAATAGTATATTTCCAGCCATGACACTAAATGTGACAGGAGTGTGTACAGACCGAAAACAAACAAATTCGAGCAACGTTGAAGTTTCGGCTGACATATTTACGATCGTTGTTTTTAGTGTGTGAGGAATTGTTTGCGGAAGACATTTTTAGGATTGCGTAATATTATATTTAGTTATGTCCCTGGGAATTATTTGTTATAATAACCTCCATTACTTGTTTTTGCTTTTTGGTTCTCAAGAGCTTTGATGTTTACTTTGCAATTATTTTGGATGTTCCAGTCCTTGCTTTTCCCACGGTCATATTTCCCTTCTTAAGCCAGTAGAGTTGTAAATTAATAAAATTTCGCAAACAGGTCTGGCACACGTCTACGAGTTAAGCTCTGACAACATTTATTTTTCTATTTATGAATATCTATTGAGTCTTCTAAATAAAACGAATAGATAAAAAAATTAATCTTAAAGATATTTTAATCTTAGTGAATATGAATTGTAATCTAAATTAATAACTTAAGTATGCTGGGAATATTCAACTACACAGCCTTGAAAATACCAGTAACACAAAATAGTCCCTTCTCTGTAGCTTAACCTAATGTTAATTTTTAGGGAATTAAGTAAAAGTATTATTTGAATTTAATATTTACCGAAAAACACCAGTCAACAAAATGTCCTTCGAATTCCCGTGGAATTATAAGGGATAAAAAATATTCACTGAAACATAGTTATAGATAATGATTAAAATGAACGAATGTTAGAATGCTATCAAAATTCAAAAGGCTCTAACTTTTTTAATAATTTCCTTTATTTATTTTGCCACCTTTACTGAACGAAGGCTATCATTTTGCTTAGAAATGATGTTCAAAAAGGCAACAATTTCAAGTCAATCCATCGCCCATCCATCCATCGAGTTTAGAGGCAGTGGATAAGAGACCCTTTTGCATTTTTACTTTCACTTACCTATATATGAAATATATAGTAAGTGGAAGTATTGCGATCGTGAAAATTTTCGACTTCCGGTTTTCAACGGAAATACACGTTTTAGGGTCCCCTGAGTCGAAATGAACAAGTCCCGCGAAATGGTCTGTGTGTGTGTGTGTGTCTGTGTGTGTGTGTGTGTGTGTGTGAACAGACTAGCTCAAAAACTATAAACCGTGCGATCCTGAAATTAGGTATTTAGTGTAGGTACATGCCCGCGATGTGACAGCGTAAATTTCTTCAAAATTACTTAAAAGAAGGGGGTACTTTACTTAATAACTTTTTAGGTTTTTTTCGATTTTCTCAAAAACGGCTCTAACGATTTTGATTAAACTGAGTATTTGATGTATTAATATGCCCCAGATATTACTGTAAAAATTTCATGAAATTTGATTAACCGGAGGGGGACTTTACTTAATAAATTTTGTAACATTTTCACGTGTTTTTTTTATTTACTCTAAATCGGCTTTAACGATTTTGATCAAACTGGGTATTTGATGTATGTATATCCCCGAGATATGACTGTTAAAATTTCATTAAAATTAAAATCATTTCATTAAAATATCCGGATAGGGGACTTTACTTAATAAATTTTGTACCATTTTCACATGTTTTTTTTTTTTTATTTAGTCAAAAACGGCTTTAAAGGTTTTGATCAAACTGGGCATTTGATGTATGTATATGCCAAATATTTGATAGCCAACATTTCATCAAAATTGATCATCCGAAGGGGGGACTTTACTTAATAAATTTTGTATCATTTTGCACGGTTTTTTTTATTTACTCAAAAACGGCTTTAACGATTAACAAAAATAAGATATGAATGTAGAAAAATGTGTGACTTTGGGAAATGATATTTAACAAAACACGTCAATTTCTTATCTAAGTAAGTTGGTAAGTGAAAGTTGTGTGTTGCGCGCACGCACCAGATTTTTTTTTACTATTGATGTGAATGAGCTTTCCGTTGTCTGCATATTCTTTTTAAGTTCCATTTTTCCCTCATAATATAATGGCTGAATGTAGGAAAAGTTGACATGTCCTGTATTTAAGTTTTTTTTGTTTTTATTATATCGTATTGTGATTAGTTATGTGAGGTTCTTATTGAGCTTTTGCATTTTTGTATTATCTGTAAGTATAAATGTTCACTCCATACGAATTTCACTGAAGCGCTGAAAACATTTCCAGTTTTATGAAACATTTATACCCAATTTGTTTAAGTAAATGACGCGGTTTCTTCTTCTTTTTTTTATTATGATTAAAAATGCTTTTTTTGCATTCAAAAGACAATAAAATAGTCACAGTAATAAAAGATTCAATTTATGTGATAAATACTTAATTAACTATAACCTAACCCCCCCCGCGCTTCTTCCAATAATAAATTATAGGATAGTACATAAATTTATATTACTCAGATGTCCCCAGAAATCATCTTTACTCGGTACAGTAGCCTACTTCAAATTTCTGTGGAATAGGAAAGGATTACAAAATTCATGGACTTTTTTAATTTTTTTTCACATTGTAGCGAATAAAAGAAATATCATTTTATAAAATATTAAAGTCGACTCATTTACATTAACAGTGTTCACAAAAATAATGGAACAAACCGGGAAAAAATTATTTTTCTCTGCGGAATATTAACCTGAAGAATACTGGCACTACTAAACCAAACAGCAACGTTGTGTAAAAGCTTAAAATTTATCCACCGACTAATTAATTATCGAGTTTTGATGCTACAAACATTAGGGTATTGCATTTTTATTTGGAAGAAGATTATTAGAAAAATCAATTGATTGTAATTATCAATTAACTAGCTGACCCGCGCGAAGCATTCGCCCTGTAACTTAAACGCCCTACTTAAATCCCACTTAATTTAATTTTTGAAGAGAAAAGATTTGGCTCCGCCGGGAGTCGAACCCGGGTCTCCTGCGTTACATGCGAGGATGCTAACCGCTACACCACAGAGCTCGGCTCAAGGCAGAGCAAATCCTTCCTCTTCACTGATACCTACTCCCCCTATCATGGTCAGCATCCGCGCATGTAACGCGGGAGACCCGGATTCGACTACCGGCGGAGCCAAATCTTTTCTCTTCAAAAAAATAAATTATTTAAAAATAATTTAAAATTGGTGGTCGGCCACAATTTAAGATTGGATTAATTAAAATAATTTAAAAAATTGACTTATGTCAATAAATATCATAAATTGGACAAAATTTGTCCACCTCCCGCTACTACTCGCAAAACTTGTGAGATAGGGGGAGTAGATATCAGTGAAGAGGAAGGATTTGCTCTGCCTTGAGCCGAGCTCTGTGGTGTAGCGGTTAGCATCCTCGCATGTAACGCAGGAGACCCGGCGGAGCCAAATCTTTTCTCTTCAAAAAATAAATTATTTAAAAATAATTTAAAATTGGTGGTCGGCCACAATTTAAGATTGGATTAATTAAATCCCACTTAATTAATGTACACACCGTATTTTAGTATCGTATAGTGCGTCATGGTTTGACTGTTTTTAATAAAAATAAAAAATCATATTTGGGCATTGGCGGTCCCCTTGTACTTGACATTAAGTGAAGCTGGGATGCAAAAGGAGGAGCCATGAATAACCTTTGATATAGAGAAGAGGTGAATTTAGAAGACGGAATACTTAAATACACATATCGGTTTCGCGTAAAGCGAGTGCGCTGATTCTATTGACTCAATTCCCATGTTTTTGCTTGTAACTCGCATACGATGGCGACAATCGGAAATGTGTATATAACCAAAAATGTTCGTCTCGACAAACTGAGAAAAAATAATGACATCTTCGAAAAAGCCCTGCTATCATATTGCGACCATTTTCGCTGAGAATTGCAGTTTTAGGCATATAACTCGCGAACGAAGGGTTTAATCGAAAAGATGTATATGACCAAAAATGTTCTCCTTGAAAACTTGGAAAGATTGACACCATTTAGAAAACTCTACGACCATTGTCTCGAAAAAAACGGCGATTTTGAGATTATATATCGCAATCGAAGGCGATATGAGCGATTTGTATTTGTATTGTAGAGATTTTTCCGGTGTAGCGGTTAAGGAATGCTTTAAAATGATCACTCGTTCATGAAATTTGACGAAGTAATAAGGAAGTTATAGCGTACCGACAAAAAAAAAAGGTCTTTAGAAATAATATATACGATGATTGATTATAGATGGATCACAGAACTGTAATATTTAATATATTATTTATTAATTAATCAATTATAAAATTTTCATGTTAAATTTGTTCTTATCATATTTCCTTAATCAAAATATTTTAGGTCATGATAAAAAAACAATTGATGTACCTAAAACAGGTTAAAATTTATATACCCCATCTTGCAATCTCGTATCATTCCTCGTATTTTTGTTTATGAGTCATAAATAATTTCTGCCGGAGTGGTTTTTCATATCTCTAAGAATAGAACCTCTCATTAAGCCTTTCCTCTTCTCTCCAGGATATTTAAGGAATATTAACCGATGAATAAATTATATTTTATTTTTTGGACGCTGTCGCCATCGGCATACTTCTGAACTCGCTACATAGATGTTTAAGTTGTTTCACTATTTAACATGTATATAAAAACAGGATAAACAAAAAACAAACTAAAAGATTCCTTTTTATAATTATTTTTAGCAATCAAATCACTCGCCGTTGGATAAGGTTCCAACTGCTACAACCTTTATCGACATATAACCTAATAGAATTTTGAGAAAAACGAGTAAAAATAATATGTGCTCATACATTTCTTTACATGTGTGAGCACATATTACTTTACAAGTTTTTAATTGAACATTGAAATATTGTAACAGACAAAATAATTTAAATATTAAATTAATACCGGGGGCGCATTTTTACAGTTACATGAATTTTTGAGGAGGGAATATTTTGGAAAGAGTTTAATTAGAATGGAACAGATCACATCAGAAGTAATTTTTGTCGAACTAAAACATATACATATTATTATGTATTATTATTTTTTATTTTTTAAAGGCTTAAAACCACGAAATGTTGGATGTTCTTTGAGGTTATTGGTAATAACTCGAAAACTATGCATGCCATAGAAAATTGCACTCTCTTTAAAACGAGAGAGCTTATAAATTCGCATGAATATTTGAAGTCAAAATTGGTTAAGCCTTTAAGACAGAATCGATCATCAAAGATCGACAATTTCTACAATTTATCTGAAACATGAATTACACTCATGCTCAAATGAATTCATCTCGAAATCATTTCAATGCTACAGATAAAAGTCGTAGATCATCAAATTCTGCATAAAAAGACCTTTTATTACCTTTTACAAAAAAAAAAATGATTTTTTGTAAAAGGTAATAACAGTTCACAAAAAAATTCTTAGCGTTAATTGTATTCTTTAATCATTAGAAGCTTGTTTTAAGCACGATTTGGTGCACTACAGCTGCCAAAATGCATTCAAAACTTAGCGTAGTTTGTGTTTCCGTTGAAATGGCAGAAATTTCCGACCTTTGATGATCTATTTTAACTAAACGACTTAACCAATTTCAACTTTAAACAAGTCATTCCATTCGAAATTGTATGCTATTTTATTTGAACAATATGCTATTTTCTCTGGAATGCATAGTTTTCGACTTATTAGCAAAAATATTTTAAAAGTTCCTTGTTATGAGATAACAGAAACTTCCCAGGAGGAAGTTTTGTGGAAAAATACGGTTTTGGTTCATTGACCTGGTTATATACCAGTTAAAAGGAAAAAAACCACATTTACCCGACAGTTTGGCTGGTTAGCTGAAAAAGCTAACCAGCTTTTTCATGTATATTTCCATTTAATATTTTAAAAACCTTTTTATTTCTTTTTTTCTTTCAATTATGAAATTTTATTTTGTATTGAACACTTCTGAACAATGATGTAAACAATATTTCTCACTGATCATATAAAAAGAGTTGACTTTGAAACAGAGTTCAAAGCATCAGGAATCTCATTCTAAATAAAAATGTCAGTTAGAAACTTGTAAAACAAAGGAAGCGAGATAGCTAAATATTATGCAATTACATATTTTCCCTTCATACCTTATTGCATACAAATATGCTTGCCCCGCCTCTGATGAAATATAAGCCATTCGTAGAAGTTCTGTTAAGCTCATTCACAAATCCGAAATCGCTGCTTCGTATATTGTGGACGTTACAAATGTTCGGTGTACCTAATGCCAAAGTGAACTATTAACTATAAAGTAGGGTTGTGTTTACTTTTGATTTGTGCAAAATATTTCACTTTGTCTTTTATGGTATTCAAATATAAAGAAATATTATTTTTAAAAAATAAGTATGGGTAATTAAAAAAAATTTATAAAATTATTTTGGCGCTTAGTCCACTACGGTTTCATACCGACCATTAACGTTGTAACAACATAATGTAACATTAATATTATAAACAATTATAATGAAATGCTAATGTATTTAAATATAGACTTTGATATCGCGAAACCCTGATTGGTGTCCCACCTTATCTGGTCCAGAGAAGGTTGGGTTTGATTCCTTACTTGGTCAGTTAATATTAATTTATTTGGGGGTAGTGGAGAAAAGAATCTTGACAGTCCCACCTTAGTTAGGAAAGTGCGTCAACCTCTGTTCGTTTGCGGTTTGCGAAAAAACTCCAATTAGCCCAGTTCGCTGGACAAGTTCCCCCACCAATACCAGTACTGTTACTTCTAAAGAAGAAAAAAGGATTTTAAGCGATTTGTGAGAGGAATTGCCCGATAATGTTGTGACAACAGTTACTAAGGAATTTTTTTCTACTTGTTTTTGGATCGCCTATCCCTGCTCGACATACCAGGAACTCTTTCATTATTTGAATCGGTGATTTATTTTATTCTGTAATTTAAGAGAGCAAATGGTATAATTTAAGGGAGCAAATGGTAACTAATACTTCCCTTATGACACTTCTGCCAAAAACATGAGAAGGGACGGGAGCTGTTTCAGATCATTGCCTTACATAAAAAACAAAACAAAAAAAACATAAAAATACCTTAGCTAGTTAACAAATCATTATAGTACTCCCTTGAAAAACACTGTCAATTTTTTTTTTTTAAACCATCGCCTTGAGACCATCACACTGCCATAATCATCCGCAAACGTATAATTTGCCTAAAGCTATTACTGAAAGTGGCTCAGTTTCCATCGCATCCATTAAATATTGCTAACGGTGCCGTGATATAACTTCGGAGAAATGACGCAATATTTGTCAACAGGTTGTTATATGGGAACTCTAAACTTGAGACAGTTTAGCGAAAAAATTTAACTGGTTGCTACTGAAAGAAATTCATGAATTATGCATGTCTGAACGGAAAAATGACTGTTATTTCGTCTACCGCGCTCCTTTTTTCCTTTAGATTGGAACGAAATGTTTAAAGTTTGATGATCCTGTTGCTGTTTTAAGGATTAATTCTTTAAAGGAACTTACCATTAAATTGAAATTACATTATAGTCTAGTCAAATCGGTTTTTTTTTATGATAATTATCAATATCTTAAACCTCTTCAGGTTTTCCCATAATCAATTCGATATTGGTATCGATAATAAAGATCTGCTCTCAAATTTTCGTTATCGTTTGATATCCTAATATCCTGCGGGCCTAAAGTTGAAGTATGATCATGAGGATAAAATGTCGTCGAGTACTCATATTTAATTCAATTATATATGCTATAAACCTGAAACATTACAATTTATAAACATCTGCCAAGTAAGATATACTTAAAATTAATAATTTTATTCCCTAATTGGTTATTAATTTTTAAAAAAATCTTCTATTAAGTTGGACTTCTAAAACATGGAATATTAAAATACAGCAATTCATTTTCAACTATTAAAAAATTTTCAGCGCTTGGGTTGAAATGGGCGTTCATACTAGTTTCTGTCGATAAAGGAAGCCTCGTTCAACTTTAAGCATTAATAACCCCTGATATAGCTAAGAGGATTTTTAGATTATAAAATTCCTCAGGTTCAGATTAGGGTTTGAGCTTTTCATAACTTTCCATGCTACTATACATCATTTTTAATTTGAGAAGTGTGTCTTACTCCTACTCACCAACCTAAATTGAGTTAGATGAAAATCAACGTTTGCTTATATGATTTTTTAAATCATATTTTTAGAACATTTGCTTAATTTTTTTTTTTTTAAACGTCGATAAAACATTCGCAGCAGATTACGTGCGTAAGATCGAAAAACATTTTTCTATTGTTATAAAATCTATTGAGCCCCACTATAGCAAGTATATATAAGGGCGGACTTCTTCAAATAGATTTTCCTCCCTTGAAGAAAAACTCCAGAAATAATTGTTCTCAATTCTGGTGTCCTTAGTAATTCAATTATTTCACTTTTTTAATTCAAATCATAATTGTTTTAGTTGTTTATAACGCAATAATAATATTTTCATAGTAAATAATTGTATACATTGATACAGAGTTAATGATTTTGCAGTAGTCAATAGTAATAGTTTAGTTGGTAGTCTAAATCTTTTTAATAGTAAGTAGCCCACAGTAATTTTATATTTGTTTCTTTTAACTTTATTTCAATTTCAATTGTAATTATATTATTTGCTTTTAATGAAATTAAAAAAAAAAAAAGCAGTATGTTGTTATTTAATCATTGATTATTTGTTAAATAATTAATTTATAATTTTTAAACTATTTAATTAGAACATAAAAGATTCGACCACGGCCAGGAATCGCATTATCTTCTAATTAAATAAAATAATTACTATACTGTAATATTATCTCTAACCCTTCATTGTAAAAATTATTTATATATGTCCTAAAACTTTTATTGCTATATATAATAATATGGAGCTAAAATGTCCTAAACTTTTATATAAATAAATTCAACGATCTGACTCCAGGGTGGCTGAAGATGAGAACGTCGACGATATGACATCGAGAATGGGCCACCACAAAACTGCTACCCACAACCGTTCGCAATCACAACCGGTTCCAGACTCCACCAGGTTTCCTTGACCTTTCTCCAGACCTTTATCTGCCCCTCCAAACTAGTTTACAGGCAGTGTCCTGATCCATGCCCTCTTGTGCAAAAATGACTAGTCAATTTTTTGTATGCAAATTCATTCCTAAACGTAATATTTATGTTTTATTGCAAAAATCCCTCAATTAATAAAATATTAAACTCTCCTTACCATAACCATTTTCCTCACATCTTGAATTATGCTGGATTATACTTTATCTGACCCTAACAAATGCCTAATGAGAGTCAAATGAATGGGATAAATTAAAAATGGAAACCAAAATTTTAACGTTATTATAACCAGTGAAATAGAAAAAAAAAGTACTTCTTGCATTTGTAAGGCCTAAAAGAAAATCATTTTAAAGAAAGAATCTGACATATGATCATAAGTTAATTAATCTGCCAGTTGTAAGATTCATTTTTCAGATTTTTACATTGCACCTAATGTAAGCGAGTTAACAAGGGGAAGTAAAGGCTTCAGATGCAGCCTTCTTAAAATTATTTTTATTTTATTTACTTAAATAATATACATATTCATGCATGATAAGTGGATGGAAATGCATGGATTGCTGATATTTAAAAGGAGTAAATCCTCTTGATTAGTTATCGAGTTGACACTGAAAAAAAAAAAAAATACATACTTTAGTGTGTTTTTAAAATTATTATTTTTTAATGTAAAGTTTCAGTGGCTGATATAGGATTTTTTGTAGAGGTTTTCTTTTTGCTATCGCGAAACAGGTCTGGACTGAAATGTCAATTCCAATTCTGGAAGAGGGAAGATGTATGGTTTTTATTTTTCCTAAGAACTGATAATATTTCTTATGTTTCAAAGATGAATATTTTTAAAATCAAAACTATGTAGGAAATTAAAAATAATTCTGTAAAAAGTTAATAATATCAATCAGCAGTGGCGGATCCAGAAATTTTTTGAGGGGGGCGCACTATTTTTTTTTTACATTTCATGAGTAAGGGTCTGGCCACACATGTCCGCACCGGATCCGCACCGCAGCACTAATATAGGTTATGTTCAGAATATTTTTAATTTAACTTACATATTATCTTAAGTTATGCCTAAAGGTCAGGCCACACATGTCAGACACAGGCCACTTTAGGCATAACTAAAGGTAATATGTAAGTTATATTAAAAATATTCTGAACATAACCTATATTAGGGCTGCGGTGCGGACATGTATGGCCAGACACTAATGAAGGCCCTAATTTAAAATATACCTTAGTACATAATGACGTTGTAAATTACTGTAAATGTTTAAATACAATTCATTTTCAATTAATGGGCTTGAAAAATTACTAAATATAGCCCATTTTATATAGAAATAGTAATACTTTATGAGTGTCCTCACCTTTTAGGGGGGGGGCGCCCCTCTCCTGGATCCGCTACTGTCAATCAGTGGCGTATATACAAAAAGATTTATGGGGTTTAAAGATTTAGTGGGGGGGGGCCCAAGTGATGATGACCGAGGGGCGTCCGATTTATCTTACTGATGACCTGGGTAATGTTTGTGGTTTTTTGGTATGTCTATAAAAACCACTGGATAAAGCTATTAGCCACTTTACCATTTATTTGCATTAAGATAATTTAGATAACTTATTAACTAAATAAGTAATTTTAATTGGTGCACTTAATTATTTTCCTTATATTTCTAATTTCGGAGAGGGGGAGGGAAGGCGAGCCCCTCCCCTTTATATAAACTTATGAAAAAATCCAACGACTGTTGGCAACGCAAACAAGGGGAGAAACCTTGATCCATCCTAAGGGTTTCAAACAGGAAAAAACTTCAAATTGAGTTTGATTCCACTGCTTTAAGGTCTGGCCACACATGTCCGCACCGGATCCGCACCGTAGCAATAATACAGGTTATGTTCAGAATATTTTTTATTTAACTTACATATTATCTTTAGTTATGCCTAAAGTGGCCTGTGTCTGACATGTGTGGCTTGAACTTTAGACATAACTAAAGGTAATATGTAAGTTAAATTAAAAATATTCTGAACATAACCTGTATTATTGCTACGGTGCGGATCCGGTGCGGACATGTGTGGCCAGACCCTTACAAGTGACTCGAAACAGGTTTCGTCTTATTTTCATGCGTTATTGAAAGACGTGATCAATTCACACATTTCTTAAAGTTACGCGAAAAGACTTTTGAGAGACTTCGTGTTCTTGAAAGTGTTATGGCTGTAATTATGGCTGTAACTCTGTAGTGAAAACAGTAGTAGCTACGAGCTGTTATTCGTTAAATCATCGTAACAGTTTCGTACTCGTCTCTCTAGTTACCTGTTATCTATACACAATATGTAGCTCATTGGGTCCGATAACGACACAATAAGGCAATACTAATAACTAATTGCTCTGTATTAAAACGACCCTATATAAGTTGTACATATAGTCCTGATATCATATTTTTTTTTAAACTTGTTGAAATAATGAGGTACCTATTTGAAGTACACTTTTTCTCTTAAAATTCCATGTTACCTCTTCGAGCAGTTATTTTTTTTATTTTTTTATAACAGTTATTATTTCTTAGGAACTTTGATTTCTTTAAATTGTAAATCTTAAAATTACCTAATTAATGAAAATATTAGTCATTCGAATATTTCGACTATAAATTTTCCGATTATTTCTTCTTTATACTTTAATCACGCATTAAGTATTGCGGTTTGCTCTTTGTTTATTGGCGGTTCATTTTTTGCATTGTTCTGTTTTATAAATATTTGAAGGTTATACTCTGTTTGTTTTATTATTACTTTTAAAATGTAAATTTTATATACTTGTTTTAGAAGCTCTCCGAGCAGAATATAGAGTGAATCTTACCATGAATGTAATAATTTTTTTTTTATAAAGAGCATTTCATATATCATATAGACATTGCCTTGTGATAAGAAATTGTTAGTCAGGTTTTTACCGTGTAAGTTATACCTAGTAATTATTTTTATTGGAAGATGACGTTTTTAAGGAACTACTTCTGCAAATTATGCTTACTGAATATAATCTAAAATACCTTCATTTTTAAGAATACTAATCATTCTTCACATGTTGAAAAAAATTTATTACCTGTTGCTTTTTATTTATTTAATTTTTTTTATTGTAATACATAATTTGCAATCATTTTATAATTTTAACTTGATTATCTAAAGTATTCATGTTATGAGATATTATATTTTTTGTTGCTTTACTTTCATCATTTTAGGTTCAAATTATTCATACATGTATTCTTTTAAAATACATGTGTAAGTTCATATTTAGCTCATGATAGAAATTAATGTTAATTTAACAGTATTCTAACTTTTTATACACTAGTTTGCATGTTTTCTACTATCCTTTGTCAAGAGCATATTTAAAACTTCTTATTCAACCAATTTGTTGTTGCCTAATGTATGATACCTCATAAGTACAACTGAATGTCCAATATTTTTACTATTTATATAATATACATTGTAATGCATCATCGTTTTGGAGGTTTTTTTAGGACTCCTTAGTTAATTATGATTAACCATAGTTATTATTATTTTATTTTTGTAATTTTTTTTTTTATGGTACAAAGATAGTATGTAGGACTGATTTTTTAGAATTACAAGTACAACCGGCAATATGTTGTCAAGCATGGTCAGGATTTTGAGTCTAATCAGATTGTCATTCACTTAAAAAAAATTATATTTCCAAAGTTTATCACAACTCACAAGCATTACATTTTCTTAAAATGTTTAAAGAAGTATTTGTTTCTTAGGTGGAGCGTGATGGAGGGGAAGAAGAAGCGACCCTGGATGAGGAGATGGAAAAAGTCTTCTCGGAGACATCCTTGGAAGGGAAATTTGACTTGGCCACCGTTACTCATGAGGATCTCTCTCCACATTCAAGAAGATTTTCTGAAAATGACTACAGCTGTAAGATTTCTTTAATATATTTTACTTTGTTAGTTCCTTTCTTTTGAATACTAAAAATCAACCTTATTTAACCTGATTTGTTTATTAATTTTCCAATTTTAATTATTTGTAATTTCAATGAGTTACATAACATAAAATTAACTTTTGCTGAAAGTGAAAAATTGTCTATCAACTTTTAATCTCTCAGTTTAACACTTGAAATGGCTAGTAAAGGAGTCATGTAATGTCTTAGCTTTCTGTTCCAAAGAAAGATGAAGACATACATTTTTGGTACCCTAATACTTATAATTTCCTCGCGCGGGTGTTCTGGCTTAAATCATGAATGAAAAGTAAAATAAAACTATGCAAACATGAAATTCAACTGACTTAAATTAATTTTGTTATTCTCAATTATTAATTTTCATAATTATCTATTTTTAGTTCATCGTGAAAAAGCCTACCCTCATATGCATGCACCCCTAAAAGCTATTCATCCAAAGAGAAAACGAGGTATCTCTTGTAGGCCTCCAATGGACGGTGAAACAGAGGTATGTATTACTAAATTGTGTAAAATTATATATATATATATATATTAAAACTTAAAAAAACTTTATTTAAAACCCTAATTTTTAATGAAGTAGGTAAATTTTTTAAAAAGTTGACAATTGTAACAAATTCAATCAATTTTTTTTAGTTCAATTGAATTATTATACAAAAAAGTTGAAGAACCATCTTAGTTAGCCCCTTATTAATTTTCAGTGATTTGTTTCTGTTAATTAAATTAATCACGTTGTTAGACACCATTTATTTTTTTTAAGTTAGGAAACATTAATTTTTTGCTTATAAAATAAATAAAAAAATACTTAAAATAAACATTATGTATCATCTCTTATAAATCTATGTTGAGACCTGTGTAATCTGGGGATGTTCTTTGATGCTCATAATCATTAGAGCTTTTACTTTGACCTTTCAAAATGTCTAAACTGTCTAATGTAAATTAAAAATAATTGAATGATGAAATATAAATACTTAAACATTTCATTGATTGAAATCATTGAGACAATTCAAAAATAATATTGATAAAATGAAAAATGTGATGTGTGTATTTCTAACACCTTTCCTTGTGTTTGTGATTTTTTTCAAGCATATACTATCATGAAATTCAATTTATTTTATTAATTGATATGATTTTTTAAGCTTATTTTATGTTAATAATTTACTGCATCTTTGTCTTCTAATTTAGGGTGCTGCCATGTTAAGGAAAAACTCTCAAGGTGGTACGGACTCTGATACAGGACCCAGTGTCAGTGTCCCGATTGCTGGTGGAAGGTATTTCTAATGTTCATATTTATATTTCATTGGTGTAAACTATAATTTATTCTTCCTTTTGGGTTCGGTTTCCCTAATTAAGTAGCATTACTCATTAATTTAAGTTGAAAAGTAATGTGACTAGTCTTGCCATCTTTACATATGCTCCAAAATACTTAAAATTTTATTTAAAAAGATAAAATAAAAATCTATCTGATATAGAGCTTTAGTTTTTTTATCTTCTTCTTAAAGGTACTCATTGCATTAGGGAAGGGGAGTTTTTCTAGACATATAACCCAACCTCTTCCATCCAGTGTAAGAAGTACAAGATTTATTCCATGGGTCTGCTATGAAATGAAAGTTAGCCACCCAGGGAAAATTTGAACCGAAGTTCTCGAGAATTCCGAAGTGAGTATCAGTCTAGCTCGCTTAGCCATCATGGTTCCTCTGATTTTTTTTTTTTTTTCCTGAGCTAGCAGTTCTTCTATACAGGTATTTTTCTCGGATCAGGGAACAGTGCTGTCAATGTCAGACTCAAATACCCCCACCACTATGATTCAACATCATATTCTCCGGTTATCAGGTTGCCAGGCAACACATAATGACAACAATATTATTATAATCGTTAGTCTACTCGGCAGCCCCTCCTCCAGTTTCCCCGATCTGTTGTTTCTAGCATATGGAAATTACAAGACCATCATGACCTGTGCTGGTCATCAGCATCATGCTGATTAGTAAACAATTTTTCTTATCACTTTTGAGTTTGATTTCCTACAATCCAGTTTTTATTTGTATTGGTAAACACACAAACATTGTATAAACATATAAAACAAATTATTGACAAAAAATATTGTGTATCTTTAGCCATTTGATTTTTTCCATTTTTTCATAGTCAATCCAAGAATTTACCCCCCCCCCCCATTTTCTTTTTTACGTACTTGTCCATTTTTACCTTATAGAGGGAAAATTGGGAGAGAGAGAGTAACCCACTATAATATCAATTGTGAGGGCTTGCTGCAAAAGTTCATCTAGCAATTTGAATAATCACTGCCTAGCTTGAAGTTGTATATTCTAAGCTATCACGATACCTGAGCATTGGATTCATATTTCTTATTAGAATGGAAGTGCTGCTCAGACTAGCAATGCAGTTCTTGTTTAAAACTTAAATTAGATGGAGCTTAGTGTGTGTCAGCCTTGTACTACAATCAATAACCTTATGCTGCTTATTTTTCTTCCATTGGATCCACTTATTTTATTTTTTGTTTAAAATCTCTTAAGTTAAATTTCAATATTAATGATCGTATAATATAATAATTTTACTAGTCTATGTTAATGATTTGAAAAATACAAGAAACATATTTTTCTGTTATGCATCTTAATGTGTTATCTTACCATAGCACTTTTTTCAATTTTTCTATAACATGTTATCCCTATTAATTAATCTACAATGTAACAATATTAATATATCATTATTTTGTTAATGTTTTTACTTATATATTTTTTCTTTTGATTTATAGTTTGATTATCTCCAGTCCTGATGACGGTTCGACGGCTGAAGAACTACCTTTAAGTGAAAGTACGGAACCTATTGTTTCAGAAAGAGCTTCAGCCTTTGATGGGTCCATGATTTCCCCAGACCGAAGGGTACAATTTGACATAGGTAAACAGGCAGCAACAGGTTAGCATGATACAAAGCTTTTGTATCTTTTTTTTTATTTTATTTTTATTTTTTATTTATATTTATTTTGCTACATATAAACATGGTCTTCGTTCTTTCTTATTTGTTTTTCTAGTAATCTTACTTAAATAAATCAGTGAGTATAACTGCTTATATTATGTTATGCAAAGTAAATGCAAATTGTTCACAAAATATTACTTTTTCTTTTAAAATTCCAAAATCAAATACTTTTACACTGTATTAGTTTTTTTTTTAATTGCATGGGTTATTTTTTACCCATTTTTGCCCTTGTTTTTTAAAACTGTTTTTACCCCTTCATCTATGTTCATTATTTGAAGAATGTCTGAAAAATTTAAGTTTAGTGATTGCAACAATAAAATATTTTTAAGTTTAGATATTTCATACATTCCATTTTTGGAACACCTGAAGCATTAAGGTATTTAAGAAAATCTTGAATGTGGTGATTAATTGTTATGTTTGATTCAATTATGACATATTGCATAATCATTACTTCCTTTATTGTAATTAGAAGAGAGAAAAAAAAAAAAAACTTTCTTTTCTTTAAAAAGTTCTGACACCCCTTAATCCATTGTGTTCCGTTATTGGAACAGTTAAGTTTATTACAGTATAGCTATATTAAATGTAATTATATTTTAATATTTATTGGGAAAAGAATTCAAAACAAAAAAATTATATTAATATTAAAAAATCAATATTATGAGTATATGGAATTTACTTACCACAAAAGTTAGTGGTTCCAATTAATTGGTAGGCAAAAATGGGTTAATATGTTATATTTTATTTATTTTTGCACTAAATAATCTGAAGCCTGATAGTTGATATTTCCAATTTTCCTGACTAATAATGGAAAATTAAATTTTCTATACATTAGAATTTAAAATATTAAATTATAAAACTACATTAGTATATTTTATACTTACTATGTAACTCTATCCCTTTCAAATAAGGATTGGAAGGGAAAGAATATTATTTTATTGTAAATTTTTAACTATCTGTTCCTTACCCTTACTTAGGGCCAATATCTGACGTCACAAGTTCAGATTCTTATCTGATTAAACATTTTATACAATATAGCTAATTTATAGTGCATTTATCACATATTGAATTGGATTTCTTACTTTAATCTTTAGCAATTTTTAACAATTGCAATACTTCTTATCCCTCTGAAAATATTGTCATTTTGTTTTCAATATAAAATCAAACTTTATTGTGTTTATCGAACATTGAACACCACGAATATGGTGAATAATTATTCATTTTAGAAAAAAAAAAATTCACTATTACTCCCCACACCATTACTGCTAACAAAGGTTTTTGGATTCAGAACTCAATGAAAATGTACTGTATCTTTTCGAACTGATGTCACTTCCACCTCAAACCAGTAGATCAATCATGGATACACTTATGAAAGTCAGATGAGCCGCTGAACATTCTACAGAACAACAATGGGAAAATAGTTTTTGTATGTTAGCCAGGCCTGGACCAGGAGCTAATATCGAGAAACCTGTGTCTTAAACTTTTTTAAGATAAACTGTTGTATCTTATTGATTTTTTTATCCAGAAACTGCACATCATAGTGTTTTTTAGTTTCAATTTATATTTGCTCGGATTTAAGTTTATAATCATGAAAGATATTTTTAATGTATTAGATAAATTTCAATGTTTGCATCGCATTGCAGAAATTTTATATGGATATCATGTTTAATTTAAATTAGTTATAAAAACTTTTGGTTTTTGGATTCAGAACTCAATGCAGATTTTAAGTAGCAGTACGGTGAACTATCTGAAGCATGATTGAAATGTATATAATTACCAAATATATTATTATTGGATGATAAAAACCAAAGCTTCACTTCTCCTTAGTATCAATTTGTTAACAATCAATTGATTTTATGGTCAATATTTAAAGTCAGTATAACATGATTGCTTTATTGAGTTTACTTGTCTGTTGAAATACTATAGAATTTCATATCATTGAAATGAAAGCCAATTTAATGAAATTCTATCTACTAAGTAAATTTGAAACCGCTCATGATTCACCTACTATATCTTTTAGATTATGCTTCGGAAGTGAAATATCCTATCTCTATAATAATGAGATTTCACTCCAAACAGCTGGTTAATTACCAACATTTGAGTAAAGGAAGCAACGTTTCGTTTTCCAATAATAACCTAATAATGGTGTATTTTCCAAAAACCAAGAATTTTACCTATTTGTTTTCTAATTTACTATGTGTTATTTTCATTTTATTTTATTTTTTTCAAAATGAATGCTTTCCCTCTTGTAAGGAATTTGTAAATTATAATTGTATTATATTATCCTAAAAATGTTATTTTAGAAAATAGACCCCAATTCATATCTTCATGTTATTCTCCTAACCAACATGACCATTTTCAATTGAATTCTTTGGATCTGTAGCTCGTAGTAGAAATTTTTAAGATAAACTGTTGTATCTTATTGATTTTTTTATCCAGAAACTGCACATCATAGTTTTTTTTTAGTTTCAATTTATATTTGCTCGGATTTAAGTTTATAATCATGAAAGATATTTTTAATGTATTAGATAAATTTCAATGTTTGCATCACTTAGACAGATATTTTATATGGATATCCATGTTTAATTTAAATTAGTTATAAAAACTTATTTGAATAGGTTCTCCTGACACTGAAGATGGCAAAAGCCCGGAACAAACTGCTGCTGAAGAACAGGAAGAGAAAAGAACAAGAAGGGATGAGGATAGAGAAGACAAAAAGAAAAGAAGGTATTTTTCAATTCCTAATATCATTAATTATTATTATATCTCTTAAGCCAGTTCTACATGATGCTACAAATACCATTCAGCACTGGCCGCTTTATGGTTGGACCCATCATGGAGCCATTGATCAAACCATTTAGCATCTAATCTCAAAAATAGAATTTATGCATTGTTTCCTGCTGATTTATGTTGAGGCCTTCCTGTCTCGAGTTAATGATATACCTACAACTTTTGATTTTTTTACAGAATAAATTTTTTTTTAATAACCTAATTAATCTTTAGAGCGACAAAACATTTAAATTAACTATAAACACAGCAGGATATATATTTAATCTATATTTCACACAGCTTAAATATAATCAGTGTGGATAATAGTATGGGCAAGGCTTTCCCCTCCTCTCACTCTTGTATGAAACATGTTTTTGTGCAACTGCATTCTAAGAGTGTGAATTCTCTACTTACATCTTAAATTTAGATCTTTAGAGACTAATTGTAAGATATGATCCTCATCTCTCACTTTCACTTCATTATTAGTCACCAGATGGTTTTCTAGTAATTTTATTTGTTGAATTAGATGTCTTACAACATAAATCGTTCATCAAAAAAAAATTTCTCATAATTAATCGTTTAATATGGATTTCAAATTTCCAAAGGATAAAATTCTGTTGATTGAAAGAAAAAGTGCGCTCCTCCTATGAAAATTCCTGGATCAGCCACTTCAACTACATTATAATTTCTGTTGTTACTGCAATAAGTAAATGTTGACAAAATTTTTTAAGAAGGTCTTACACGATAATATTAATTATTATTTATAATAATCATTTGTGTAATAAAAAAAAGTAATGATGTAATTATTTTTTCAAAATATAAGGCGGCATCACCATCACCATTACCGAAAAACGAGCCTGCTGGAAGATCCAGGCTGGAGGAAGAGATCCGGGGCTGAGGCCCTTCCTCGGAGGATGAGTGAGGCTGTTCTCGAAGAAACGGCTAGTTTACATGAGTTAGATCAAGACCAACTCGTTAGTAAGTTGTTATTTTTTTTCCTTCTCTTTTTTCGTCATAAAGTCTGGGGAAACAGGCACTTATGATTTATGATTAATCTTTAATGGTTATGTGACTTGTATATTTTGAATAATTATAAGAATGCTATAAATCGTAAATAGTTACAATTAAAATGACCATAATCATTATTAAAATTACTAATTTCATCAAATAAATTTTTCCCGAGTCAACTTTTTAACAGATTCATTATCTTTGATTAAAATAATAAGTATGATAATTATTTTATGTATTATTACTTCTATTTAATTAATTTTTTTTTTATTTTAAAGGTCATCGTTTTGATATTTCAAAAGGCAAGAGAAGGTACAGTGTGAAACCAAAAGATTCTTCGAGGAAAGACTCAGTACCCGTGGTGGGTCAGAAAAAAATGTTCGACCACAGTCCTCATGAGGTGCTTATTAGTATTATTTTAATTTATAACATCAATTTTAATTTTAGAATGCTAAAAAATAAGTTTAATTGATTGATTGTAGAGTTTATATTGCAGGTATTCAATTTTTAAAATCACACCCACCAAATAGTGATATGAATAATTTTTTTTTTCTGATTAGATTTCAGTCTGATTATCATATCCTCATCGCTATACCTTCTTATTTCCATAACATCTACTTACATGACGGATTATTTTTATTATTTGAACAATTTGTGAATTGTTATTTCTCTCAACCTATATAAAAACAAGCTGATTGAAATTTAAACAAAATATATTTTTCTTACTTTTGTGGGGAATTTAAATTTATTTTAGTAGTAGCTTCCTTCATTTCTCTTTTATTCGAGTATTTTTGGGCTACATGGATTTATTTGCGATTAAACTTATTGTTTATTGTTCTATTAGTGATAGTTTAAAAGATGTGGTGTCTACCATGAAACATGAAAATGATGTAAATAGGGTGCTCTAATGCTTATTTCTTTAAAAATATACAGAATATTAAAATACTGATTTTTTATATATATATTGGAATAATTTGTGCACTTGATTGAAGTAGTGCATTCTTTTAATATCTAAATAGCTTTTTTAATATTAACAATTCTGGGTGTGGTAGCATAAGCTTTTTATTGCTCACTCAACTACTAGTTCTAAGAATGCTATGAAACTAAGTGGGTTCTGTATAAATTGTTATAAAGTTATAAATAACCTGTTTTATTATTATTAATTGTATATCATTGCTTCAATATTCCAGGTGTTTGTCCAATTGGATGAACTGTTTACTAATGGAGTTGAAAGAGAGTGGAAAGAAACAGCTAGGTGGATAAAATATGAAGAAGACGTTGAAGAAGGGGCCGAAAGGTGGGGTCGTCCTCATGTTGCACCTCTTTCTTTCCATTCCCTCCTCAACCTTCGTAGGTGCCTAGAAACAGGTATGTCTGAGGTTCAATGATAATTATGCATCATGGTAGTTAATGCATTGAATTTATTTCAATTCAGTTTTGATGGTACACAGTCATACTAAAAAGTAAAATTTATAAAATATACCTGAACCTTTACTAAAATTTATGAAATATACTGCTAAGGATCTTTTTCCTCACTTAGAGGGGAAGAGTGCTGTAAATTGTAGGATTTTCTTTAATGAAGGAGCTCTTCCGTGTTTAATATTTATTTTTATTTTTTTTATTTTTTCCGACGTTTCGAGCTTGTGGCTCATCTTCTGGGGTTATCTTATCTTTAGTTGCTACATTTCATTCAAGCCATTTGTCAAACTTCTCTTTTTAACAGTATAAAAATACTTTTGTCTTTTTTATTTTGTCATACATTTTATGGCCTGTTACACTGTCTTATATTTCCATTGTCACATGAATATGACTATATGAAATATATTTTAATTAATCTAATCTTAATTTGTGGCTGACCACCATTTTTAAATTATTTTTAAATAATTTATTTTTTGAAGAGAAAAGATTTGGCTCCATAAATAATTTATTTTTTGAAGAGAAAAGATTTGGCTCCTTAAATAATTTATTTTTTGAAGAGAAAAGATTTGGCTCCTTAAATAATTTATTTTTTGAAGAGAAAAGATTTGGCCCCCTAAGGTATCAGTGAAGAGGGAGGATTTGCTCTGCCTTGAGCCGAGCTCTGTGGTGTAGCGGTTAGCATCCTCGCATGTAACGCAGGAGACCCGGGTTCGACTCCCGGCGGAGCCAAATCTTTTCTCTTCAAAAAATAAATTATTTATATATGAAATATAGTTTATGAAACAGTTTATAGTATTCTGTTCCCTACTGTTCAATAATGAATTGATCTAGGAACTTCTTTACTAAAAAAAAAAAAAAATATTAATAAATTATTTCATTGTTTACCATGTGATATGGGAACTGGATAGAGGCTAAATAAACTCTTGAATTTCATTTTAGGGGTAATATTACTTGATTTGGAAGAAAAAGAACTGCCCGGAGTGGTATACAGGGTCGTAGAGACAATGGCTACCGACGAACTGATCACGGAAGGGGACAAGGCGACTGTTATGAGGGCTCTTCTGCTGAGGCACAGGCACGTCTCTGACCATGATAGCAGGTTCAGGTTCAGCGTCCGACGCAACACTGCATCATATACCAGTCTTCAGGTAACCTCTTTTCTTCATATTTAGTTATATATTCAATTACTCATTTTTAAACTCAAAATTTATCTAGCTGGTCGGGTATTATGAAAAAATATAATTGAATTAATATTAATTTCAATTCATTACTGCTAATAATCTCTTAGAATACAAGATAATAATAAAATATTTAGTTCCTTGATCTAAACACAGTTTTGTTTTTATTATTATTATTATTATTATTATTAGTTCTTTTTTATATCGATTGTATATAATATAAATGAAAATATTTGTAAATTAGTGTTGTTAAAGCTGACGAATATTTGTTGTATTTTTTCCATCAGTAATTTATCAAAGATTCAAAATACTACTTGAGTTATGGATTAAAATAGAAATTCCCAACCTTTTTAAAGTATGCCATATGTGTGGCCATACACTCTCCTGTCATATACAGTTGTTCTATTGGTACTTGGTTTTTTAAAAGTTTTTATCCCTTTATAAAATCTTGATAATGTATGTACTGGGAACAAAAAGTATTAAATTTTGTTACATGTATCAATCATGTGGAGTCTAAAATACTTTTCAAGTTGTTTTCTACTTGAAGTCAAAAATCAACTTAAACGCTGTTTTCCAGTTTCCAAACCACTTTGTGGCCTGCAATTCTTGATTTGGGTATCACTGGCTGTTTTTGATCGCTTAATTTTTCTTTTCAAATAGGTATTCATTCCCAAAGTTTAAAAATATTTCCCTTTAGTTCTGTATTTCACATAAAACATAATCACTTTAGTAATTGTTGTTAAAATTCAATTTTAATATTTCAAATATTCTTAATTTTGTTTTGTGATTAAAAGATAAATTCAGATGTTATTTTCTGTGCTTATTTTTATTTTATGTGGATAAAAACTAATGTCCCTTTATTTCGTAAGATTTGTAGTTCATTTTCACCAAAAGAATATATAACTCTTAAACAATTCTATTAGTCTTTTAATTCTACATTAGTAAACACAATATTTCTATAAATCTGAATTTAAATAATAATTATGACCTAGGGTAGAAATGGTCTTTCTGTCAACAACATTGTGCAGTAAACCTAAAACTTTTGAATAAATTCATGGAAATTAAACAGATATGTATGATTTTCATCATTAGTACTTATGTATCGATAGATGTAACCATTTTTTAATTATTGATAGAGTATAATGAATATGTACATGACTCATTTTATGTATGTATGTATGTATGTACATTTTATTTAAAGCATATTTCAGACAGTGAACATGATTTGTTTAGTATTGGGTTGTAAAAAAAGTTCGTAGCGTTTTTTAAGAATATATTTAATTAAAAATTTCAGATACATGTAAATATTTTTAATCAATGATATATGACCCATTTTGATCTATAACTTGTTTCCATCTTTCAGGTAATTTTGTAATTCCGTCCTCCCAGAACTGTTCAGTTTTCTGCGCGATGAACTCGTCTATGTGCTTTTTACAGTCCTCGAGTGAGTTATATTGTTTCCCGTTGAGGGAGTTTTAGAGAGACCGGAATAAGTGGTAATCTGTTGGGGCAAGATCTAGTGAATAGGGTGGATGGGTTATCACATCCCAGCCAAACTCCAACAATAAATTCTTTTCAGTCGAAATGTGAGGAACCCATACATCGCTTCGAGAAACATATCCCACAGCTCCCAAATGATTTGAAACACTTGTATGTGATATGCTAAGTGTTTTTGCGATATTCCGGGTCGTATAGTGATGGTTATCGGTCACTAATTGTTGAATTTGTTCGTCATCAACAGTTGAAGGACGACCAGAGCGCTTGGCGTCTTCCAACCCAAAATTTCCGGTTCTGAACCGAGCAAACCACTTACGGACGGTGCTTTCCCCTACGGCGTCATCTCCATACACGCTGCAAATTTCGTTGACGGCCTGTGCAGCGGATTTTCCTTTTCGGAAATAAAATAGCATTATATAGCGAAAATGAATTTTTTCCTCCTGCATTTTGGACTAACACAATACACTTGAACAATAGAAGATCCCGGTTGAAACTGATGCATAAAAGAAAGTTATCTAATCCCTTTTTAGGATATGTAAACATTATTGACCATGTAAACAGGATTAACAAACACAGAAAGGATTAAATTAAAATAATGAAAACCGCTACGAACTTTTTTTACAACCCAATATATTTAGTTATCTGTGAGCACAAAAATAACACCAACTTAGTTTGATAAAAATGTAGCTTAGCTATAAATAAAATATTCATTCATTCTGCAATAAATTTATTTAATTATTTTACCAATCATTTTGTGAATATTAATTTGTGAGCATCAATTTAAATAAAAATATCTTGCAGTTATCAGAATAATATTTTATTATAAGAAATGTAATTATCAATGTTGTATAATTTCATTTTATATCACCAGACCTTTCTAAAGTAACACAAATAGATGTCAAAACTTTATTTCAATAAAAATAAAGCTTATAAAATATTGATCACTTACAAAAACTATGTTACCTTGTTTTCGGTTGGATAAAAGAGATTTGAAGCCTTGAATTAAATCATTTTCTAATCCAGATGCTGATGTTTTGGTTTTATTAAATAAATTCATGATAATGCTAATATTTTGTTTACTACCTTAAAAATCATGTTTTCTTGTCTTTATTTGGTCAAGTGGTAGTAAAATAAATATTATTTCCTTAATTTTGGAGCTTAATATTTAGCGTTGGTGCAATAAATGATAAAAAAAAAAAAACTAGTTAAAAATGCCTCGTCGTAATAATTAATAGATTATATCTGTCACTGTTTCGCAAACAGTCGCTGGCCTATGAGGACCATGGCTCTCTGTACGAACTACGAGCAGACAATAATGTAAAAACATCTTCTTATTGCTCTTATTCATTTATTTTTTCACGCTCTTATTTTTTAAAATGATTATAGTTTAACTCGATCATAGTTATAATTTTGTTTCTTTGTAGCTTTCCCTAATATATTTTGGTTTTATTATTTAATTTTATATTTAAATTTAATAGTCCATATTTTAACTGTTCAAAACTTATAAAATTATGAATCCTAGGTTTATTGTTGGATGTGATAATATTTCAATGTCGTAGAACAGAAATATTTTCTTTCCATTATTATTTTCAAAATTCTCTTTTATATTTGAAGCAATTAAAGAAAATATCATAGACTTTCTAAGGTTTATGTTCTTAATCAATCCCTGTGCAACTCTACATGACTCTAGCCCTGATGGAAGCCCACATGTTTGTGTTGAAACCCAGACTGTTAAAATTCAGAAAAAGATTTTTGACTGAAATTCCTAATTGTGAAACATCCCAAAAGTATCTTAAAAAAAAGTTTACTATTTTACGCCTCTAAATTATGTTATATAATATATTATTTCTCAAAGCCTTTTATTTGTCAGTAGTCCATAACTTCCTCAAATTTCATGATTGAGGCATCTTTTAAAGCTTTTCTTAACTGCTACACCGGAAAAATATACAAATCACTCATTTCGCCTTTGATTAAGAGTTATAAGCGCAAAACCGAGGTTCTTGACAATCAAAATGGTTGTAGAAGTTTCTAAATGTTGTCAATATTTCAGGTTTTCAAGGAGAACATTTTCGGTCATATACATTTTTTCGATTAACCCGTTCGTTTGCGAGTTGTAATCGAAAAACTGGCCTCGGGGCTTTTTCAAAGGTGTCATTTTTTCAGTTTGTTGAGACGAAATTTTTTGGCTGTATACACTTTTGCGATTGTTGCCGTCATTTGCAAGTTACAAGCAAAAACATGCGATTTCAGTCAATAGAATCTGCGCACTCGCTTTCCACGAAACCGATACTTGTATGTGTATAAGTATGTGGCGTTTTCCAGGGTGCGCTCTATCAGTGACATCTATTTCTGTGTAAAACAAACCCACCAACACTCACAGATGATCATATCGTAACTTCAAACATAGTGTTCAGAGAGGTCCTGTAAACACTTAAATACTATGTAAATACCTTAAACTTAGGTTTAAAAAAATAAAGAACCTACAATATAAACACATCTATTCTAAGTTCAACCCTCACCTATGCCCATGATGCTTTATACGATACTAAATATACGGTGTGTACTTTAATTACGTGGGATTTGAGAAGGTTAAAGTGCAAATGCTTCGCACGGGTCAGCTTGTTGTCCTTTATTTATTTGATATTTAAATTACTAAAATAAGTTTTGGACAGTTTAATGTTATGCTGTTATGTTAGATGTGTTCTAATCATTTTTGTAATGAGACATTACCTTGTCATCACATCCCATTATCTTTAAGCACATTAGAGAACATATTATACCTAATCAATTTACTTCATACTTTATAATCCTAGTGAATAAATATAGAACTTAGTTCAAACATACTGACGAGATTGAACTTGATCTAATTGTCTAACTTTTAATTCAAGCTTACCTGCATGATGCATCTTTGTTCAGTTCTTTTCAGAAGGAATGGCTGTATTATAATCCGATTTGTACCCCAGATTTTACTTACGAATGTGCTAATAGTTTAACAATCTTCATATTTTATAGTATTTATTTTCATTTAGTGGAGAGGGTGAGGTGCAAGAGGCTACCTCCCCTAGTAATGTAGTCTAATAACTTTCATATTCCTGTATTTTTTAAAAATTATATATTTTATCTAATTTTCATGCTTTTATTTCCTCTTCAAACATAATTCTTACTCCAGCTTTTCAATTTTCTTGTAATGTTTAAAACACTTTTTACATCTATTCATGAGGAATATTCTAATTTCTAAATGTTAGGAACATTTCAGTATCATGTCACGAAAAGCTTGAAAACTATTACCAAAAATGTTGGTTTTTATTAGCGAATGTTATTTACAAAAACGATTTTGAATAAATTAAAATTAAATATTATTTAATAATATTACCTTTCAATCTTTTCAAGTTTATGCTTTCTGTATTATATGTTAGTATTGCATAGTTGTCACCATTGCATCCCATTGATTATTTAGTCACTGCATGTTATTAGCAAAGACTTATAATTCAAATTAAACTTACGATTATTTATTTCATGATTAGAATCTCCACGACGATCAAAGAAAAGTGAAGTTGGTCCCGTCGGCTTCAGCCCTGGATAAAGTTTCTGGTAACCTGCTGCAACCCCCTCTCTTGAACCACCATACTTCTGTAAGTACTCACTAACATATAGTTTATCATAATTTTTCTTTGACTACCAATCAACTAAAGTAAGTTGATCCCTACTAATTTTAAATGCGATTGGAGCATTAATTTTTATTTTTTTATGTAGATTGACATGAAAGAGGAAACATACCTTTCTTCAACAGAAGATTTGGCAAGGAGGTCGACTAAAGAAAGTATTTTGAAAAGAATTCCAGTCGGAGCGGAAGCTACTACTGTCCTTGTTGGTGCAGTCGACTTCCTCGAGCAGCCTACTATTGCTTTTGTTCGTTTAGCTGAAGGCATTCTTATTCCTAGTATTACTGAAGTGAGTTGATATCTTTACCTTATTATACATCTGTATATCATTGGTTAATAAATTTCACCAAATACCTTCTTTCTTAGGTTCCCATACCTGTAAGGTTTATGTTTATACTCCTCGGTCCGTGTGAAGCTGATCTCGATTACCATGAAATCGGAAGATCTATATCAACATTAATGTCTAACCCTGTAAGTAGTTATAATTATACTATTCTGCTTTGTTTATTAAAATTTATATAGTCTTGCTCATCTGATTAGTTTAGGTTAATATCAATTATCAGGCTCTCTATTAATTGTACCCATAAAGGTAGAAAATTTAATTTTAATTGTTTGCTTTAGAGTCATAATTTTATGACTTTGTCATTGAATAATCACATCAAATTAATTATCCATTTATTAGGTTAAAAAAAAAAAACTGTTAGCTACAGTAACTTAATAAAAGCAATCTTCTTTTAAACAAATAGATCGAATTATATCCCATTTTCAGGAATTCCACTGCATAGCTTACAAAGCGACAGTACGGAAGGAGCTCCTCTCAGCCATTAATGAATTCCTTAATGCAAGTATTGTTCTCCCTCCAGGGGATTGGGAGAGGCAGGCTCTGCTACCATTCCAAGAGCTAAAAGCTAAAACGGAAGCCATCAAAAGGAGGCAAAGTAGGGCTCAGAGTGCTGCTGATCCAATTTCGCAGAAGGAAGGTATGGTATTTAAAACAATTTGTTTACCGTTCCCGGTTACCCGGTTTTCAATTTTTTCATTTTGATTATAAACTTAAGATAATTTTTTTTTGGTTCATTAAGAAGTGAATCATCGTATGTAAGGCTGCGTTAAATCTTATTGAAATAGATTAGCAATTAGCTTAAAGAAAGATTGATTTTCTTTAAGATTTTTCTTCTTTCTTTATCTTGTTAGGTTAAGATTGATATTTTTATGTAGAAATATTTCTTTTATTATAATAAAGCAAACATTTTATTTTCAAAAATTAATTAGGATGATCACATTGAGGCAATTAATGTAACAAGAGATAAAACTAATGTAAATATTTAATCGAACAGTGATCCCATATTTGTATTTTGTCTTAAAAAAACCTTGACTTTAAATATCCGATTTTTTTAAACTTAAAAAAATTATTAAAAGAATGGGTTCAAATATTGTTTCAAGATAGGATAAGGCTGCCAGGTTGAAGTATTGAGGCCCGGTATTAAAACGGACCGTGTCTAATTTGTATTCTTCATTAATCTATTTCCTTACATTTATCGATTTTAATTTATCCTAATAAACTCTGAGTTATTTATGTCATTTATAAAATATTTCCTATATAAACTGGATCAAATGCTCTAACATGGCCGAATAGATTACCTAACCTAATCATTAAATACCAATGGAAAATATTACAGGCCTCAATTTCTGCTTTCATCATCCTACATTAATTTCCAACTTTGATGCACCATCAAATCAAACGAACGATCATGCATGTCAAAATGTCAGGGTTTCCAGATGATACATAAAATTTTTATTAGTCTCGTTCAAAACCCATAAAACATTATTAAAGAACCCACAAATTCCTTCCCCTCCAATATCGTCAAAATTAAAGGATTTACGCCATCTTAAAATCCGGTTTCCACATCTGAATTTTAATAAAAATTTAATTTTTCAGGGGACTTATGAATTGAAACCTTCAATTTCTAGAGATCTAATGCATTATTCATGTGTATTTTTTCCTACTCATTCATTTAGAAATATCTCTGAAAACTTAGGTGCTACCCCAAAAGGGATAAATCATTAAAAAACACAATTTTTAATATCTTTTCACAATTAAAACTTCATCTCTTCATTTTTCTATGAAATTTTTTGAAGTATTTTTTCATTAGGGTAAATCCTTTTCCTTTATCTCTACCCTTTACTCTTGCACTTCAATGAAAATTTTGGATATTTTTTATTTTATATGTTCCTCTTTCTATGAAGTATCCCCACTATCAAAGATATTTGTACATTTATATGCCACCTGAAAAATTAAATCATTTAATAGAGGAATCTAGATAACTTATAAAAATGGATACCATTTGGAATACTTGACATTTTGACACACCTAAAGCATCCATCTAAATGAATCAAAATTGAAAAATTATGTTGGATCGTAAAACCAGAGGTTGAGTGCTACAACTTTTCTGGAGGGATCTTCTGATTAGTCCATCGGAGCATTTGATCAAGTTTATATCAGGCACACCATATAGTTGGTGTTTTTATGAGTTAATTTATATATGTAATGAATCAGTATGATATTTTCCAACAAACTGGCATCATTAAAGTTTTAAAATTTCATTGGATTAGATTTCCAATTAGTTGCGAAATTTATGAAGAGTATGTTATATTTCAGAATTGCTAAATGAATTTGCCGACCAAATGAATGACATCATCAAAAAGGTTGGAAAGTTTTGCAAAGTTACAAAGGTCATCAAAAGTATGAGAAGAATTGGCAAAGTATTGGGGGGATCAAAGGATAAAAGTTATAAGAAATAAAAAAATACCAAATGCTATTCTTGATTTATTTTTGTTTCTAGGTTAAGTAGAATGAAATATTTTCTTCTGGATTGTGCTAATATTACCTTTATTATTAGACTAAGTTTTAATAGGTACATATACCTTCTCAACTATAAATTGTACAGTATAGCAGATTATTGATTAATGAAGTTACGTAGTGCATAACTTAAAAATGGCATAACTTGAATGTTTTAATATAATTTTATTTTGTTTTCTTAAAACGCTTTACCAACTGGAAAACATCCGAGGGGTAGGCTTAGGCGAAGGTGGGATTCGGTGAAAGCTGATCTTGTGAATTTGGGATTGGACGGGGGAAGGTGGATGGAGATGTGTAGTGAACCAACGGTTCACGATAGTGATGTGTAGGTGTCGGCATCGGGCCATTGGGTTTGTCAAGTCTTTTTCTATTCTTTTCTTTTCTATTTGTTTCCTTGACACATATTTAATCCATTTCAACATGTATGTCTTAAAGTCCATTTCTTTTACCTCCTGTCTTTCTTGGTTTATCCCATTTTTAGCTTCTTTTGAAGAAAAAATCAAGTCATGGAAGAAAATCTAGGATCTTCAGAAAAAGGCTTTACGATATTGTCTCAGCAATTTTTTATCTTTAATAAGTTATTAGGACTTAAAAAACTGATTGAAATTTTGATGTCCTTGCTAAGTCCTATGATTGTTAATTTTTGTTAGAAACATTGCAGCTTTTGGGGGCATCTTTTGAATTGCTATGGCAGTTATTAAGTCATAACCTAATAATATTTTATTTTATTTGCTGTGCAACTTGAGATGGAGTAAAAGAAGGAGATAAGTAGTGACAACCGAACTGGGTTTCGGAGTTCTTCTGTACTGATGAAGAATTGCTCTCAAATTTGTATAGAAAATGTCAAAATTTCTCAAACTGATGCTGTACACTATTTCGATCTTATCTTTGACAGGAGGATGACATGGGGCCCGCATATTAAGATGAAACGGAAGACACTTAAAAAAACGACTCAACCTACTTTACTCACTTTTTCTAAAACTTCTAAACCAGGACAGTGAAAAAAATTAAATACATATTTGAACTTGCTAAAACCAATTATTTCATATTCTTCATCCAGTAAATAAATGTATATAAACAATTAACCAACAATCTGCTGTATGTTTTCATTACTGTCTAGCCTACAATATTTAGTATAATTATAACTATAAGATGTGAAATTTTTATGTGATATATAGTTTTATTCTAATTAATTGTTGTTATCAGTTGAAATATTTTTTTTTATAAAATGACAAAAATTAAATTATTGACTTCAATATTCTAACTCCAAATTAGTTCCGAAAATGTAACATTATTGACTTATTATTCCATTCACCTTGCTACATTGGTTTTCACTTGTTTTAGATCTTGATTTATAATGTTTAAAATATTATTATAAAAAAAAAATTCATATCGAGTCTCATAGAATAAATAATTAAATTTTTGTTGATTCATAATTAAGTGTTGTTAAAATGTAGTTTAAAGAAAAATAAGTCATCAAACAATATTATTCGGAACTTATCATTTATTTTATTAAATATATATAGTATTAATGAACAACCAAAGTTTGCTATAATATGTACTAAATAAACATTTAGTTCCTTTTTTTTAATTATTATTATTTGATATCCGTAACTGGCATGTGTGGCTATGGGTGGGGGGACTCTAAAGACATGAAAAACGTATTCTAACCAGGTTCGGAAGGTCGAGTTTTATTCTGTGGATCCGCCACAAAATAAAAAACAAAAGGCCAGTGTTAGATTTGAAAATGCTATCAAGTTTGGTCGCTAATTAACTTATAGGACAAATCAGTATAGAGGTTATAAGGTATTACATAACAATATAAACGTGTTCCAATACAACAATATTATTAAAAAATTTATATTCTCATTTTAAACATAATGATTTTTATTAATTGAGTTTGTTTAATTTTTATTTTATTTTAATTATTAGTCTAATATTGTATTATACTACTTATTGCGAGTTGATTTCATAGATATATTTTTATTAGGAAACAAATTAAAAATTTTCTAGTATAATTTTCAGTGTAATCATTAATTCATCATTAACAATAATAATTTTAGAGCTCTAACTTTAGTTATTATCAGATATAATTGGAACTTATGTTAATGAAATTTTATTATTTTATCAAGCGGCTAAGAAAAAAGGTATGTGTACCTGATTCTAGTGAATCAGCTAAACATGCTTATCTTATTAATATATTTATTTCCTTGTTTAGAATTTTTTCCTGCATGTTACTTTTTTCATTTTATCAAAGCATACCTTAGCTTTTCTAGAAAGGAGCCTTTGATACTATTTAGACAATATTTAAAATTCAAGTTTCAATTTTTATAAAGTTGGAGTGTATATTGGTATCTGACACAAGTCTGAAATTTCTATTTATTAGTCAGTGAACATCAGCTAACTTAAGAATAACATGAAAAAATTTATATTTACTTGTTTGAGATTACTGAATATAGAACTGTAATTTTTACTTTCACTTACCTATATATGAAATATATAGTAAGTGGAAGTATTGCGATCGTGAAAAATTTCGACTTCCAGTTTTCAACGGAAATACACGTTTTGGGGTCCCCTGAGTCAAAATGAACAAGTCCCGCGAAATGGTCTGTGTGTGTGTCTGTGTGTATGTGTGTGAACAGACTAGCTCAAAAACTATAAACCGTGCGATCCTGAAATTGGGTATTTAGTGTAGGTATATGCCCGCGATGTGACAGCAAAAATTTCATCAAAATTACTTAAAGGGAGGGGGTACTTTACTTAATAATTTTTTAGGTTTTTTTAGATTTTCTCAAAAACGGCTCTAACGATTTTGATTAAACTGAGTATTTGATGTATTCATATGCCCGAGATATGACTGTAAAAATTTCATCAAAATTGATTAACCGGAGGGGGGACTTTACTTAATAAATTTTGTATTATTTTCACGTGTTTTTTTTTATTTACTCAAAAACGGTTTTAACGATTTTGATCAAACTTGGTATTTGATGTATTTATATGCCAAAGATGTGATAACCAACATTTCATCACAATTGATCAACCGGAGGGGGGACTTTACTTAATAAATTTTGTATCATTTTCGCGTGTTTTTTTTATTTACTCAAAAACGGTTTTAATGATTTTGATCAAACTTGGTATTTGATGTATATATATGCCCGAGATATGACTGTAAAAATTTCATCAAAATTGATCTACGGGAAGGGGGACTTTACTTAATAAACTTTGTATCATTTTCACGGGTTTTTTTTTATTTACTCAAAAGCGGCTTTAACGATTAACAAAAATAAGATATGAATGTAGAAAAATGTGTGACTTTGGGAAATAATATTTAGCAAAACACGTCGATTTCTAATCTTAGTAAGTTGGTAAGTGAAAGTTGTGTGTTGCGCGCACGCACCAGATTTTTTTTTCTATATCCAATGATTGAATCTATGAAAGACTTGACTAATATTTACCACTTTGTTTGAAATATGGTTTTAACAGCGTTTTCCTTCTATTTCGGTTGATTCTGTTTGTTCTAGCAATAAATCTGGGTAAAAATACAAATATATTCCAAAATTTAATTATCATGAAATCCATAATGTAATACATATTTAACTTGAAAATAATTATTTTGATATTTTTTGTCAGAGTAACTCCTTTAAGCAAAATGAATTTTTAATGTTTTTTTTTTTTTTAATTATCCCTTTCAATAATATATCTTTATGCAGATGAAAGAAATATCTTTATCCTTACAAAAATATTCTAAAGTTTTCTCAAATTAATGATCTTCTTATCGGCTTGATCATCTTAGTTATTTCTTCTCTTCATTTCCTCGCACCCATAATTATTTTTTTAATTAGTTCCAGCATTAAAATTGATTTTAAATTTTATAATCGTAAATAATATATTTGATCATTCCTTACTTGTCTGTTACATACACATACTTCTGGCTTCTAACTTATAGTATTAGTAATACTTTAATCTTTTTACTACTAAACGTTTTTTCCTTAAAAGTAATATACATGAGTAATAGAGTAATATAAACATAGACTCAAATATTTTTACATAATCTATTTAACACATTCGGACCCAGTAGATCCTGTCTGCTCACCGTACGGGCGCAGTAGATCTACTTGCCATGCTGCTTAATTTATGACTTCACGAGCGTTTCTAGTGAAGTCATAAACTACGCAGCATGGCCAGTAGATCTACTGCGCCCGTACGGTGAGCAGACAGGCACACAGTAGATCTACTGGGTCCGCACCGAATGTGTTAAAGTAATAACAAAAAATATTACATTAGAAAATATGGTTAACATTTTTAACTTTTACATATCACTGATGTACAATGTCTAATGGAATGATAGTTTGAATATGATTTGTGGTTCAGAATTTAGTTTACTTCAATTATTATCTGAAACGATTCACTTTGAAACAGGTTTAATCCAATTTTTTCAAATGTTCTCAATGTACCTTTTCACCCCATATTGACGGAAAGCCTCTACCAGTCCGAAAGAGGTTCAAAATGGGGTTACCTTGTTTAAATGGTTCATGATCATAGTTGTATTTTTGCAGAATCCTGTAACATTTTTAAAAAATGGATTGGACCTGTTTGAAACTAATCATCTCAGTTGATCTCAAATATAGGAAAGTGCTTCTACATTATCCTATCCATTTACAGTTGAACCACTATATATTTAACTTTATTTACTATATATTTATAATTTAAATAGAATTTGGTGCCTCTAGCCCTTGTTGTACACGGCACCTAAACTGTAAATAAATATTTAGAAAAATTAAATAATTTTTTCAGAGGAACATCCAAAGTAAATTAAATAGTGTTTCAGCTGTACTAAATGTATCTTAATTTTTGTAATTGTAAATTAGCATAATATCCTAAAAAGTTGAGCTTTAATGTTAATATTATATGTATATGCTTACCTGATTGCATATATCACCTTATGCATATGTGCATGAGCACTCTATAGAAAATGAAAAAAATTACCTTTCCCCTCTAAATAGTATTGTTTGCAGTATTGCCTGTTTTTCTTTTTTCATTGTATAACTTTTAGATATCCATTTATTTTTAAAAAATTGTAATTTAATGTGAAGTAGCAATATCACATTTTATTAACAATTGAAGACATTCCCTCATCTTACCCTTTCCTCATCTTTATACTTTAGTTGCTTTAATGATACATAGTTTACTTTTTTCTAGTGATAGGCATAGCTTTTGAAGAACTATTTTTAAAATTTCTATTCTATTTTAAAAATTATTTTTATTACTTGGAAAATTATAGTTAAGATAGTAGGAGTGTAATTATCAATATTATAATTAATTTTTTTATAATAAAGTTTTTTAAGGAAGTCTTTATTGATATATTTTTAGACTAATGCACCAAACTAAATCTAGAAATATAGGAAACCTACCTCTAGAAAAGAGTAAAATGAAATACAATTTTTAAAATTGGATGTTTTGGTTTTATTTGAGTAATTATATATTTTTTTTTTTAATATACAGAAAATTTAATCTTCATTTTTCAAAATTTATGGGATTACTACTTCATTACCATCATCTATATGTAAACTAAGTTTTGAGATGGAATTTAGATTATTATTTGTTTCTTAAAAAGACCCAAATAATTTTTATCCAATATTTATTGACAGTTGGGATTAGTTAAAAAAAAGAAAAAAAAAAAAAAAAAAAAAAAAAAAAAAAAAAAAAAAAAAAAAAAAAAAAAAAATAGAAGACTGAAAATGGAACAACAAAAGAAATGTAATGTCCACATGGATTGATTAGTATGCTGTGTTACTAGCAACCCTATAAAGTAGGGCAGCACTACTTATCAATTAAATATTTCTCTCTCTCTACATCTGTTTCTGAGGCCTAATTGAAAAAAAAAATCTTGAAATTAATTTCAAATATATAAAAGGAAATAAAGTAATTATTTGAAATCTTAAAATGGGGTGTTCCGTATTGTAGCTACCGAAAAGATTTAAATAAACAATAGGTGATACAAAGAGACTGTTGAAGTGAATGTAAGTGAAGTTTATTTATTTCTAAATGAAAACTATTGAACATTGCCTGAAGTTTGTATCAATGGGATATAAATATTGCTAAAATGGGTTGGTGTTATGATTCTGATGGAAAGAAATCGCATTGAAAATTTGAGACCCACGCTTTGTGACACTTAGTGACTAGTTCTCTTTATAATTATTGTGTTGTTTTTTTTTAACTGTTAGTTATAATGAGCCAATTAATTATTTTAAATTGCAAACTCGTAACTTATTATTAATTAAAAAATAATTATTTCTTCACTCAATTATAATTTTAGGAGTTTCTAGCTATAGCATTTGTTTCCAGCTCTCCTAGGAGATGGTGGAGATGGTAGGGATAAGAGAGATGACCCATTGCAAAGAACAGGAAGGCCTTGGGGAGGTTTGATAAAAGATCTAAAGAGGCGATACCCGCATTATTGGTCTGATCTTGTCGAAGGCTTCAATGGCCAGTGTGTAGCTGCAGCTATTTTTATGTATTTTGCTGCGTTATCGGGCGCCATCACGTTTGGAGGTCTGATGGGTAAGTTGCTATATTCTTTGAACCACTTTGAAAGGCTTTTATTTAACCATTATTTACTAAAGTAAAATGTTTAAATAAGAAAATATATAAAACATGTTTAAGACTTCCTCAAATGGATTGATAAAGTATTATAGAAATATTTAAAAAAAAAAAGAAATCCTTTTGAAATAATCTGTAACAATTTTACATGAAATAACTCATACATTCAATAAAATTTTATATATTATTTAAATTATAGCAAGACCAAGGCATAATGATCATGAGAACTATCTTATTGCATATTTATGATTTTATTTTACAAGTTTATTGTTTAGATAATATAAGGATTTTTTTAGCTGATAAGACGAACAATCTTGTTGGAATATCTGAGACGCTAGTAGCTACATCTTTGGCTGGAATAATCTTTGCACTTCTATCAGGGCAACCCCTTGTCATCATTGGAGCTACTGGTCCTCTCCTGCTCTTTGATGAGAGTTTGTATACGGTAAAGATCCACAGTCCATAAATAATTACATTTTTTTTTTTAGAGAAGACAATATGAATTTTATTATGAAATTCTTTGTGACCTTCAATACTATTCTTCTTAAAAAAAAAAAAAAAAAAATCAGGTGTCATATTTTATATTTGGTTTTTTATTAATTAATGCAAGACTTAATGAAAAATCAATACCTTTTTAAAAACCTTTGATAAATGAAGATTACAGTTTTAATGCAAATCAAGTGCAGCAGTGGTTCTCAAAGTGGGGGAGCGATGAAGATGCAAGTTACCGACCTCTTTAATATTAACCCTGATATCTTCCCATAGCTCGTCATTTAGCAGGAATTCTTAATTTCTTCAGATTAAAATTATCATAATAGAAACCTTTCTCATTTCATTTTAAGTCTTTGATGAATTTTCGTTTACTAGTTCATGATCTAACTCACATTTGGTCATGCGATAAGATCTAATGCTATTTAGCCACCTATGATGAACCAAGTCATGATCAATTCAATGTCAGGTTTGCAAGTATATTTATGAATATACTACCTAGGGTGCCCGGCTTCGCTCCGGTAGTTGTGTGGTAGTATAACAGAAAAAAATAGCACCTTCTTGAAATTTCGTTTTTAACTTGGTATTAATATTAAGATTCAAGATCTGCAGAGTCCACCCAAATAAGGGACGGACCCTATATACTTTATGGGGGATTGAAAATGGTAAAAGAAAAATTAATTTTATGCAAATCAAGGCACAATTTCTTTATAATAACTATAAGGACTGATAAAATCTTATTGAAAAAATGCTGAAATTGGAGTTAGCCATTTTGTCAACTGGAAGGCTCATCATACATAGTAATCAAACCAACTTCTTTTACATAACTACAATAAGAACACTTCAAACTTTTTGTTTTGATTTATATTCAGTCAAGTTATCTCCTTTTTTTATGTTTGTTTTTATTTGCTCACTCTACTACTAAGAAATGTTCAATCATATTGCATTAAATTTACTTATATATTATATATTGATTAAATGTAATGTGTTGATCAATTAGCCTTTTTATGTGAAAATTAATTTGTCAAGGAATCCATTTGGTTTTCCAATTCATTGCAGAGATGTAAAATCATTATTTTTTTTTTTTTAACGCAAAGGAGAGACTACTTATATACGCGTAATTTTTTAGAAATTTTAAATGAACTGTGAAAAAATATATAACCCTTACAAACTCAATGAATGGACAATAAACATTGAGTGAAACGCACCCTAGTGCTTCCTGGTAGTCTGCAGCTCGAACTAAATTTTCCATTCATTAACCCGTAAAGATAGGCTAAATACACAGTGCGAGAGGCTTAAAATTCCAGTTCTTTTCTCTTAAATTTTACACCCTAAAGATAAAAACGGAAAACTTCTTCACGGTTAGGGGTTATACTGCTACACGACGACCTAGCTTTCTTGGTCGTTTTTGAGCCTTTTCGGACCAAAGAGAGACGAATCTACTGGATAATACCTGGACTGAGTAAACTGTACCTTGTATATATAATAGAGGTGATAGCAGCGCCAAAAATAAAATGGGCATGTAGATTTACAAAACTCAGTAGCAAACGCCTGTGTAGTGAAACTCAAATAGCATTGTATAAAAGCACGGTTCTGACTGGAAAGGTCTGATATGGAGATGGGAGGATTACTTTAAGGGAGATCTGTTGAAGTTGGGTTTGGACCACGTTCGATGGATGGAGGGCGTAGAGAAAGTGGTGATGTTGGCAGCGAACATTTGGGTTCTTTAACCCTTTATTATTATTAAAAATAGTAACTGTATTTTCAAAGAATCTATAAGAATGCAAAGTAGAATGTAGCAGATGAAGAAAACTATCATTTTGCACACAAATCATGGAAAAAATATTTTTTTGTATTCAACATGACATTATTTCTATAGAGGAAATGGTCATAAAAAGTAAAAACAGTATTCTACTAAAAAGCAACAGTGTGTAAAACTTTCAACTTTATCCATCCAATGCTTTTCAAGTTTTGATGTAACAAATGTAAAACCTCCGCATTTTTATGTTTAAGATTATTGAATTATTAATAAATTTAGTATACTTTAAGTATTTAAAAATATTTTATGTTGTCAGTGTTTTATTTTACAGCTTATGCAAGTAATATGTTGTAAATAAGTAATATTAATTTCTGAATTTTTAAAGATTAAATAAATAGTAGGTATCAGTGAAGAGGAAGGATTTGCTCTGCCTTGAGCCGAGCTCTGTGGTGTAGCGGTTAGCATCCTCGCATGTAACGCAGGAGACCCGGGTTCGACTCCCGGCGGAGCCAAATCTTTTCTCTTCAAAAAATAAATTATTTAAAAATAATTTAAAAATGGTGGTCAGCCACAAATTAAGATTAGATTAATTAAAATAATTTAAAAAATTGACTAAAGTCAATAAAATATCATAAATTGGACAAAATTTGTCCACCTCCCGCTACTACTCGCAAAACTTGTGAGATAGGGGGAGTAGGTATCAGTGAAGAGGAAGGATTTGCTCTGCCTTGAGCCGAGCTCTGTGGTGTAGCGGTTAGCATCCTCGCATGTAACGCAGGAGACCCGGGTTCGACTCCCGGCGGAGCCAAATCTTTTCTCTTCAAAAAATAAATTATTTAAAAATAATTTAAAAATGGTGGTCAGCCACAAATTAAGATTAGATTAATTAAAGATTAAATCTAATTTTCTTATTAAATATGTTTGACATTGGTTGTTATTGAAAAGGGGAACTAAGAAAATACAGTAAAACCTCGTTTTCTGATCTAACTGTCAAAACTATAGATTGCCAAAAATCTGGATAATTCAGATAAATGGATAATAGAAACAAAACTCATCCTCAAATAGCTGCATTTGAATTTATTGCGATTAAAAAAAAAAAAAAAAAAAAAAAAAATTCCATATCATATATAACATATTTATATCGAAATCACGTAGGAAAGTTTAAAAAAGTACATTTTAAGTTCATTTCGCTTCAAATAATTGGTCCACCGTCTTGAGTTTCAAACGATGCGGTGATTTAGAGATTAAAGAATACTGCTTGCACTCTATTCAAGTCAAAGGGAAAGTCAATCCACTTCAATTCCCTGTGGCTCTTTTCTCTCTGTTTGCCGATATTATTATATAAGGGAATTTTTTATATAAATTATAGTTACCTTCCTCCTCTTAATGATATTGTAACCCTGCTGTGGATTAATTTATTTATTTATTTATTTATTTACATCTGTTATCAGTCAGAGACTATACAGAGGGAGTTGGCATATTTTAACATAAGCATAAAATAAAATAAAGTAACAACCTTCTTTCCAATGCTAAAAAAAATATTGAAAATAGAAAAAGAAAAAAAAATGAAAAAGAAAAATATCATTAAAAAAATAAACAAAATACCATCATGTGATAAAAAAAATAATAATAATAATAAGTACAATAGATAACATACTTAAGAACAAGAATTTAGGTACTTAATTATTATTGTAATTATAATAACTTAACTATAAACATAACTAAAAATCAATACAATAGTAATCCTCCAACTGAGAATAGATTTAATTTTAAACCTTAAATATATATATAAAAACAAAGCAAACAAAATATTTTGTAGATAGAATAAAATAAAATCTATTTTCTGTCCTCGACTAGCTTAATAAAAAATATATAAAAATCATTCAGTTTATTTAAATCCTCCGGCTCCGAGAAACTAAGTAAATCCGCTAATTGCTGTTCCTCATCAGCTGACTCTGATAAATATTTGTTTAAATATTTTATTCTAAATTCTAAGTTAAAGGGACAGATTAAAATACTGTGCGCTAAATTATCAGGCTCATTCAAAGCACAGAGCTTACAGGAATGACGGGAATCAAATTTTATTTTATTCCTATTTAAATAAATCGTGGAACATTTTTTATTAGCTACCCTCATTTGAGCCACTAATCTTAATTTATTAATGTGAGCATTGAACATTAAATATGGTTCACAGGAAAATGAGTAACTTGAAATCTTCCGAAAGATTGTGTTATAACGACTATTCAGAATAAAATTAATATCTTTGCTGAATAGATTATTTTCAAATGCATTTAGCAAGCCATTGCGGTTCTCTCGAAGTAATTGGAGATCTTGGGATTTAAAAACATGTTCGGCACCTATCACTTCGAAGTATTTTCTTAGTTCCGTCACCCAGTTATAGGGCATTGTGGAGCTACTCAGCTCCAGCAATCTCAAATAACATATCTTGGGTAAGCGGTGCGCTGGCATCTCCAACAAAGATTCCCACCAGCTTAACATTCGCTTGAATATTTTAAATTGAACGTGGCGCCTACCAGTTTCAAGTCTGACGAGTGAGTCAGGAGTAGTTTTTGGTAAATGCAGCAGAAACTTAAAAAATCTTAATTGCCCTCTCTCTAAAACATTAGTATAACTTAATCCCCAAACTTCTGACAAATAGAGAAGAACACTCTCGCTAATGGAATCGTATAGGGTTGATTTAGTTTTCCAGTCATCACTCTTACATGACTTCAACATGTAAATGACCACAGAGGTAGCAGAAGCGTTTTTGGCTAGAAAGTGTTCGCTCGTTTTAAGAAATTTGGCGGAAGAAAAAAATGGAACACCTAGATAGATAAATTTAGAGCAGTACTCAATGGATTCTGATTTGAACATCAGTCGCTTAGCTTTAGAGAAATTTCCTCCTTTGGTGAAAATCAGAGCGAAAGTTTTATCAATATTCACTGTGAGGCTGTTGTAGGTACAGTATTTCTCAAGAATATTTAAATTTCTTTGGGCACCTATCCAGGAAGATGAGAGTAATACCATATCGTCTGCGTATAGGAGCAAGTTCAAATCTCTGTTGTTATTCAAAGTAAGTCCAAGCGAGTTACGATCACTGAAGAACCCGACTATATCCGAGATGTACAGGGAAAAAAGTAGAGGACTCAAAATTTCTCCTTGTAGGACCCCTTCGGAAATAGGAATCTCTCCAGAAGAAGAGGATCCGTCCGAAATTACTATTGAGGCGTTGTTGTAAAGAATACCCACAATATTTAGAAACCTGCGGCTGACTCCCATACTGTATAGTTTATACCATAACTTATCGTGATTTATGGAATCAAATGCTCTACGGTAATCTACAAAAACCGCGACAACTTTTGTCCTTTTAAATCTAAGATTGATGTTGAGTGCTCCTGACAAGGTAAACACACAGTCACGACACCCCCTCCCTTTTCGAAACCCCATTTGCTCCTCGGGCACAATACTCCCTAATTCTACCCAGTCATACAGTCTCCTGTGAAGAATATTTGTGAATATTTTGGTGATAGTGTTAAAGATCGCAATGCCCCTGTAGTTGTATGGGTCCATCATATCACCTTTTTTATGAATCAACTTCATTCTAATCACAGACCACGCGTTAGGAGGAGATTCAGCATGAATAACCCGATTAAAAAACCGTAATAAAAAGTCTATCCAAGATGAATTGAGGCACTTGAAAATTTCATTTGGAATATGATCCTCTCCGGTAGCTTTCTTAAGTTTACTTTTATTTATGCTTAATAATAACTCATCTAGAGTGATATCTCCATCGAGAGTCGGGTCAAATGGACCAAAATAATTAAAATCAGTGGGTAATTTAGGAGGCAAGATTGAGTAATAGAATCGTTCCCATTCCTTACAATCTATGTAATTTCGTAGTTGTGGTTTGCGTCTAAAAGTATTTACAGCAGACCAAAAGTCACTAGGGTTATTAGCGTTCCTTAAACTCTGCCTTATGTTATTGAGATATATTTTTTTTTGTTTATTAATAACTGTTTTATAATCAGATTTGAGCCCAATATATTCACCCAAAGTATCCGGACTAAAATTATTTCTTTTGCATTTGCGAAGTTGAGACTTCACTCTTTTTTTTGCAAGAAAGCAATCCCTATTAAACCACGGCTTGTGATTAATTCCTCTCTCAATGTAATTTAACTTTATTTTATTATTACGTAACATTCCGGATGAGATCATTAGTTGTTGCATATTTTTTATAAAATATTCATAGCTAGTATTTGGGTCGTCGAAAATAAATTCAGAGCAGGTAAATTCATTTTGCAAAGATCTAAACTTGTCCAATGTTTTACTATTTCTTTTTACGTATGTAAAGCTGTAAGTTTCCGGTACGTTCTGGGATCCATATAATTTCTGAACAGGAGAGATCACGGATAGAATGCATAAATTATGATCAGTAAAGTGAGAATTATTGATGACCATAAAATCGTTTACATAATGAGCTGAGCCAATATTGGACCAAACAAGATCAGGAACACTGCAGCCCTGTGTACCGAAATAGGTAAATTTTCCTAATTCATCGCCCTTAATACGGCCATTACATACAAAAAAACCGTATTCCTCCATAAGCTCAACGAGAAGGGAACCTCTCTTGTTTACAGTTCTATCTTGGGAGTTTCTATATCCATTAAAGTGGGTATTTTCCAAAATATCCTGTTCCATGCTATTGAGTAGGCCTATGCGGGAATTGAAGTCTCCTCCCACATACAGCTGAGATTCAGAATACTTTGTCATGATGTTATACAGATCCTCAGAAAAGCTATCAATTATATATGAATCAGGAAATGAGGGTTTCCAATATACCAGGCCTATAACATAACTAACTCCGCCGAGGTGAAAATTCACGCACAAAAAATATTCTTTAGAAGTCAAACTACTCACATTATCAAACATTTTTTTCCTTATACAAATCATAAGCCCTCCCGAAGCTCTGCCCTTTTTATGAGATTTTAAAGCCCTAGAAGAAAAGAAATCATAATCATTCAAAAATTTAGGGAATGAGAAATTATCATTATAGAGCCAGGTCTCACTAATACATAGTATATCTAATTCTAAAAGTGTCTTAATTTCTTTATCTACTAAGTTGTACAAGGAATTAAAACCATTGATATTCCAGAAACCAATATTTATACAGTTATAACATTCCTGACTTTTACCATATTTTCTTACCGAATTTCGTCGCCTGTTCTGTCCGGGTGTATGCGTGGTGGTGGCCAAGTTAGCTTGAAGAAGGGTTTTTTGCTATGGAGCAGACATCTTCCTGGGTGGACTATCGAAGGAGTTGGCCCGGCGTTGGAACCCAAAATTCTCAAGTGTCGCGGGCGCCCTTCCTGATGTTCCGCTCTTCTCTTGTGGTTCGTGCCTCCTCTTCATAGGGCTACTCGTCACTTCATTCAGGACCTGAGACGATGTTGATCCGGTTCCATTTAATTCTCTAACGTTATCATTTTTGGGAACAGCTTTTCTCATGAAACGGCGATCTCTTTCTAACTGTTCTAAGGAATAGAGTCTTCCATTCATTAAAATCTTATCTCTTCTCAATGATGCTCGGATGTTCTTCTCTCGCGCATCTATTAGGTAAGGAATCAGCTCTCTTCTTATACTCCTTATTTTCCTAGGCAAATCATCAGTTAGCCTCAAACCACTTTCTGACAACTTTTTACTTTCTCGCAGTAATTCGTGTTTTTGCCATGTTGAGTTAAATCGAATCAACAACGGCCTTATTTTACCCTCAGTTCGTCTTCCTAGTCTGAACATGTAATCTATTCCATGTTTTTGAAGAGTGACTTGCATCTTTTCTTGAACTAAATTAATAAATTTATCGGTCGAAATTCTCAGAGTTTCATTAGGATCCTCGGGATAATTATATAAAATTAAATTTTTTCTCCTTCTTTGATAATCATTATTGTCCGTGATAGAGCTTAGCCGCTGCAGTTCAGACACTATTATATTTTGTGAGTCTTCTAAGGCCTGAACCCTGGCTTTAGTTTTTTCCAGTTCTTCCTTATATATCTTGGCTTCCTCATTACTTTTTTGAACATCTTTATGAATAATGGCCAGCAATTCAAATACATCGTCGAGGGAGCGGCTCGATTTAACATTTTCTTCTTTAGATGTCATCGCGAAAATGTTTAAATTACTAAAGTCAACTGTTTATAAAGTTAAGCCGGTAAGGATTAGGGCTAGTAGGTCAGTTATCGCCGGGACTCGGTTGGTGTCACACGTCTCTTTGCTGCAGTTCTTTACTAAAATCACTCGTAAGAGACTCTAACGATGATTCTCTTTATTTAAGTTTTACCAAGATTCGCGCCGAGGTGACAGTTATGACGATTAGTGACGGTATAGCTGTGACGTCATTAAAATGAAGTATGGAGGACAATCCAGATTTATGTGGAAATTGGTAAGTTAACTCAATTGTGGTTTATATATGCTCTACAGTCACCATTGAAAATGAAACATAACAAATTACATATAAATAAAATTAAACAAAAGGCTACAACCTGTGATTAAGTTGTTTCAGTCTTAAAAAAAAAAGGTATGTTTGCCTTAGTGGGTATCAGATGATCTCAGTTGGTTTATTTAACTGTAGTGTAAATTTTATTAGTTTCCTATTTCTCTCTTGGACCAAAAGTCTTGTACTAACACCTCACACAAACTGATGACTTAAAAATCTATTATAAAATATGGTTTGGGATAATTTTCAGGGAGCACGAATTACTAGCTATTAACCACAATATAACCTTCAGCCAACTCCTGCTGTGGATTAATGTAACAATAGTCAATGCCACACGAATTATAAAAACACAAATATTAAAGCAGGTTACAAAAATTATCACGTTGTGACACAAATCATTTGACTTGAGCTTCACACTCAAGACAAAGACTGAGACTCAAACTGACTGGTCCAGTCACTTGCTCCTTATATATAGTGGTAAAAAGAACCTTCTGGAACCTTCCAGACCTGCGTAAAATCATTCAGGCCTTGAACTCGAACAATCAAGTCCCAAAAACGTGCTCCGACGGTTCGTTCCAACCTAGTTCATTCCAAAAAAAGGCCCGGGATTTTGAACCATATGTTTTTTTTTTATTTAACGTTTCAATATCAATTTGAATATTTAATAAAATAAAAATATCAACAAATCTGATAATCTGGAGTCCAGCTAAATGAGATCCAGATTTATTATTTTAGATAATTAAAAATTATGTAAAATTTAACTAATTTAAATGATTTACATAAAAATTAAGGTCACTGATTATAGTAAAAATATTACAAATTATGAGCTATAAACTAAAGTAATTGTTTATTTAATAGATAATATTAATTTACTGTATCTTTGAATTGTTAAGTATAATTATCTGCCTTTTATCAAAGTATGCCTTTATCTCAATTTATGTCCTTTCTGGGATCTTGGACCAAAGATTTTTATTTATTTATTTTTTTATATTGGTATATTTTTCTTTGTATTTGATTTTATTTTTCAATTTGTATGTTGCATCCATTGATTTTACAACTATAATGAAATCAAAATTTATCATACAGATAAATTCATCTAGGAATTTATTATATTACATTTTTCTTCTTCTAAGCTAGAACAGAGGTATTTTATTAACACCAAAGGCGGGGGATATGTGTGTTCTAGTTTTGCATCCAAAATGATATAAATTACCTGACTATGAGGGTATTCATCGGGATCTGGCTGTTAATCATCGCACTTTTCATCAGTTTCTTTGAAGGAAGTGTTTTCGTAAAGCTGTTCACTAGGTTTACTGAAGAAATATTTGCCAGTCTCATCTCTTTACTTTATATCGTCGAGAGTGTCACCAAAATGTTTATGGTAAGTTAATGATTGAAATTTCTTATTTTTTATATTGATAAGAATGTTTAAAAATTATCCGTTTTTGTAGTTTAGTGAAACTTAAGCTTCTGTTCAACACAACTTTTATCTTGCAGGTATTCCACCAGCATCCTTTGATGACTCTTGAGGAATATTGTGCCATTGCAAACGAAAGTCGATATTCTGTCCAGCCTCACCCAGGAATTGATAAGCTTCCTGGAAATAACACCAAGATAAATTCAACTCTTGTCCGTGAAGTGTACGTGCTATATTTATAATTATTTATTTAGAAAGATTCCATTTGCAAATGAAGTTGACCTCTAAAATTTTGCATGTATTTATTGGTTTGGTTATTATTTATTATATACTATATTTTATGTATTGGTAAGCATATTTTAATAACAGAAAAGAAAAGATAAATGATTTTAATGTTCCTATCAACATTTAATATTAAAAAATTGATTTAATAATATCAACGTCAACTTTCATTGTCATTATGAACAGGAGTCTGTTAGCTTGTAGGTATTTATAAGCTGATAGATGTGTTAAGTATCAGTTATTTTTGTTTTTTAACTCTTTAAAAAGCATACTAACTATTTATTTTTTTCTAGCCGAAGCATAGCAAATGAAACATCAGTTATATTAATGGAACCGTCAATTAATACTTCAATTTCTACAAATTTAACTGAAATTGTTTTATCCCATCCGGCCCCAGCAAACGAGCCCAACACCGCCCTTTTTTGTACAATATTGGCATTGGGAACATTTTTCATCGCCTACTATTTAAGGCATTTCAGGAACAGCAAATTTCTTGGAAGAAGTGTAAGTATTATGTTTAAACTAGAAATCAACTTAAGTTTGGATTACCTTATTTTTAAGACAAAAAAACAAAGAATACCTTGTCAATTTGTTTTCTTAATGAACTAAAGAAAGAAAGTAATTTGCTAAGTAATATTGAATGATTTTTTTATTCAATATGGGAAGAGCTGTTTGAATCTATAAATAGTTTGCCATATGATCCATATATTTGTACATTATTTCACTAGTCCTAGTGAAGATTCTGATTTTATTATAAAAGTTGAATTAATTCAGCAGATTTTTATTATTATAACGGTAATGACCATACTTTATTCATTTTTGGAGGATTATTTACTAATATCGTTATTGACAGAATATAGAACTTTTTTTTTCAATGCTTCCTTGCTTTTCTTCTTGTCTATACAGATTTTTTCTCAGACTGGGGGTGATAGAGGGGTGGGGGTTAATGTCAAGTAGATTTAAATCCCCTGCCACCAGGACTTGGACTCAAGAATTTCTGGTTATCGTTGGTTCCTAAGGGATCAGGAATGGGATTGCGGTGCACAATTGAATTAGTGTATTTAAAAAAATGATAAATTCCTTACCCACACATTACCGTACAATAGTAAAATAGCTGTTTCTTTGTATTCTTATTCTAGTTAAATCAGTTAATAGCTTAACAGGTCATTAATTGGGTCACCTGTGGTGGTTGTTAGCATAGCAAACTACTGCAAAAGAAGGTCGCAGGGTTTTAATTCGCCAGGTAGCCCTAGGATTTTTTAAAGGGAGAAAAAATCCATCAATATGCCCTCCATTGGATAGGACCTAAAATATATACGCCTCTAAGATGTTCGATAGTTGTTAAAGATCATTCTAATTATACCTATATAGGCAAAATTTAGGACTCTTCTGATTAGCCACAGCAACATAAAGTGGCATTAAATAAACAAACAGTTCATAAATTATTTTTAACATTTTTTGTTTTATAATTTATTACAATTTCCTTTTATTAAACAAAATGTTTCAGGCTAGAAGGGCTCTTGGAGATTTTGGTGTGCCGATAGCTATCATTGTAATGGTTTTTCTTGATTACCTCACCCCTGGAACTTACACGGATAAACTGAAAGTTCCTGAGGGGCTAAGTCCTTCAAACCCTGAAGTCAGAGGATGGGTGATTCCTCCTTCAGTTGGGATTCCGATTTGGGGAGCATTTGCAGCTGTAGTTCCCGCACTTTTGGTTTATATTCTTATTTTTATGGAAACCCATATTTCAGAGTAAGTTGTTTCATTATAATTTTATTAATAATAGTGATTTTGAAAATTCGGAACACCAATGTCACAGAGTCATGTAATGTCTCAAGTTAAGTTATCTTTTTTTTTTTTTTTTTATTATTGGTTATGAAACATGTGCTGTCTGTTTATAAGATTTTTCTATCCTGAATTGAAAAAATCGTAAAAGGTTAGTTTATTTAACTGCATTTTAGAAACTTAAGGCATGGTGTTTGGAATTTGTTTGTGGAATAAAGATACAGAATAAACCAGTTCTAGCAATATAAGGGATATAGGAAAATGTATCATTACATCTGGAACCAAATTATTTAATCCATATACCAGGACTTATTAAGAAATAAAAGGCGTGTTCCAATTATCATAATGTGAAAGTTTTTTTATTTATTTACTTTTTAAAATTTACGTGAAACAAGATCCTATTGTAATTTTCAAGCTTAGGTTTCTAAAACATCTTGTTTTTTTTTTTTTTTTTATTGACTGATAGTGCAAATGGTAAAAAAGAGCTGTGTTTAAAACTATTTTCTATAATGTTAATATGCATCTTTTTATGTGCAAATACTATAGGTTCAAAACTGCTTTACTCAATAATGTACAAACAAACTAAATACATATATTGTTTCAACCGGAATGCGAAACAAATTTTCCTCAATCTTAAAATCGTTTCATACAAACTATTGTTGTAAACAACATCCCTGTATTTAGATTTATTTCTTAATTTTTATAAGCAGCAAAACAACGTTGATTGGGGTTTGGCATTGTTATATCCTCATCCTAAAAACATTATATCAGGTCTCATTATAAAAGAATTTCATTATATGTATATATGGATAATTCTAAAGTGATTTATTTATAATATGTTCTTTTTTAAATTTTTATTCATATATAAATTACAAAATATCAAAGTATTATGTAGTGAAGAAACAGTTAAATTTAACTATGACTTGAAGTAACTGTATCACATCGCTGGACAAGGCCAGGCTGATTCACTAGTCAGTGACTTTCTTATATTTAGTTAGCAATGCAACCGGGTCGTTCCTGATAGTTCGATTTGTTTAGAACACAAATTTTAAAAAAAAACATGTATATTAGTTTTTCTTCCATTATAATATGGAAATTATATTATTAATATTTTACTGTACTTTATTTTCATATCAGTTTTGTTGTTTTGTTTTTTTAAATCTAATGAAAAAATTAACTTTTTAGGTTGATTATTGATAAGAAGGAAAGAAAATTGAAAAAAGGTTCTGGATTTCATGTGGATATAGTGCTGATTTGCTTGTTGAACGTCGGGTGTGGATTTATAGGAGCACCATGGATGTGCGCAGCTACTGTGAGGTCTGTCACGCATGTTGCTGCTGTCACAGTTATGTCTCGTACTCATGCTCCTGGTGAAAAGCCTCATATCATCGAAGTGAAGGGTTTGTGAATTCAAATTCTTAGATATGTTATCAATTAACATTTGTGTAATTATTAAAAATTATATATTTTTATGAAACTTAATCATTGCAGAACAGAGACTGAGTGCACTGCTGGTAAGTACATTGATAGGACTCTCCGTACTGATGTCACCTCTCCTGAGGTTGGTGCCGATGGCTGTTCTGTTTGGTGTCTTTCTCTATATGGGTATATCTTCAATTAATGGAATACAATTTTTCGAGAGGTGTCGCCTCTTCTTTATGCCTGTCAAACACCACCCACGTGTATCATATGTCAGAAGAGTAAGGAATGTTTCTTATTACCAAAATTTTCTCTATAATAAAAATATTTATAAGTCTAATGTTTTTTTGTTTTGTTTTTCTTCTAGGTGCAGACTCTAAAAATGCATCTCTTCACCTTGATTCAGCTCATGTGTCTAGTAGTGCTATGGATTGTCAAATCTTCTCAAATTAGTCTTGCGTTTCCTTTTTTCCTAATTCTTATGGTCCCTTTAAGAGCCCAGATGCGGTATATATTTTCACCGATGGAGCTTAGAGCTGTAAATATATTTTTTTTTTTTTTCATATTTAATTACTTCCAAAAGTCCAAAAGAAATAAAACCATGTTTAGAAAATTATTGATGGTTAGATGCATGAGGATTATTTTGACATTTATTACTACAAATCTGTATATAAAAAATCTGGTGCGTGCGCGCAACACACAACTTTCACTTACCAACTTACTTAGATTAGAAATTGACGTGTTTTGCTAATTATCATTTCCCAAAGTCACAGATTTTTCTACATTCATATCTTATTTTTGTTAATCGTTAAAGCCGTTTTTGAGTAAATAAAAAACCCCGTGAAAATGATACAAAATTTATTAAGTAAAGTCCCCCTCCCGTAGATCAATTTTGATGAAATTTTTACAGTCATATCTCGGGCATATAAATACATCAAATACCAAGTTTGATCAAAATCGTTAAAACCGTTTTTGAGTAAATAAAAAAAACATGTGAAAATGGTACAAAATTTATTAAGTAAAGTCCCCCCTCCCGTAGATCAATTTTGATGAAATTTTTACAGTCACATCTCGGGCATATAAATACATCAAATACCAAGTTTGATCAAAATCGTTGAAACCGTTTTTGAGTAAATAAAAAAAACACGTGAAAATGATACAAAATTTATTAAGTAAAGTCCCCCCTCCGGTTAATCAATTTTGATGAAATTTTTACAGTCATATTAGGGGCATATAAATCGATCAAATACTCAGTTTAATCAAAATCGTTAGAGCCGTTTTTGAGAAAATCGAAAAAAACGTAAAAAGTTATTAAATAAAGTACCCCCTCCCTTTGAGCAATTTTGATGAAATTTTTGCTGTCACATCGCGGGCATATACCTACACTAAATACCCAATTTCAGGTTCCCACGGTTTATAGTTTTTGAGCTAGTCTGTTCACATACACACACACACACACACACACACACACACACACACACACACACACACACACACACACACACACACACACACACACACAGACCATTTCGCGGGACTTGGTTATTTCGACTCAGGGGGTCCCCCAAAACGTGTATTTCCATTGAAAACCGGAAGTTGAAAATTTTCACGATCGCAATACTTCCACTTACTATATATTTCATATATAGGTAAGTGAAAGTAAAAATCTACTAGTGGTATCATTCAGGCCACAAGTACAAAAAACAAGTATTTAAAAATCAATGAAAATTAATAAATTTATTTTTAAAACTAAAAATAACCTAACTTTATTCCTTTTTTGAACAGCTCTAATATAATAAAATAAAAAAACCTTTAGTGAACCAGTTTTCAGGAACTATACAATGTCTCCTGATCTATTAGAAATACCATAATAGTTACCCCTTTATCTATCGAGGTAGCGGAGCATGAGGTGGTCCGCCGCTGCGGTTAGTAGGCACGCCGAGTGGTCCAGCTGTGCGGAGTACTTTGACGGCATTCAAGCTCACATCTTATATGTTTTGCAAGCTTAATTAATCCTACACAAAGTTCTTCATCCTCACTTTTCGATCCGGATAGTGATCCAGCACTGGTGGAGTTAAAAACTTTTTAAAATTTAAAAAGCTTTCCCATCACTAGCACCCGTTACGAGCTCCAAAAGCTCTTCCTCACTATATATTTTTTTCGCCATCACAGCTATTTCAAAACAAAAATTTATGCCACAGTAGCTGCAAATAAACTAAAATTAGACAAAGGGTAATTATGCAGGTATAGAAAGGTTTGATATGAGGCAAAATGTTATGTTATTTACTTAAAGCTGAAAAGCAAATGTGTATCAGGGCAATATAGTAAGGAAAAGAACAATCAAATTCCTTCTAGCGGTACGGGGAAATCTTATAGATTCCAAAAAATGTCAAAAGAAAGAGCTAGTTACCCGGCACTTATATAAGTCTACATCAGTAGAGCGGAAAAACAGGGTGGCTCTTATACGAGCCATCAGCATGCGGGGACCAGCGCACGGCTGGCTCATATACGAGCCATCAGCTGTTAAAGGGTTAATAATGCAATGAGGCATTGTGTAACCATCTGAATTCTCGAATTGATTCATCATTCTATTTTCAAAAAACTTAAGGCGTTGCTCATCCCTTTTTTTTTTTTTTTTTTTTTTTAAAGAGGCAAGTGCACTGTGGCCCATAGGGCCTATTGTGGGCCTTGATTCTTGCCTGTGTTCCAAGCTGCCCTAAAGGCTAATTTTCAGAACCTCAGTGAACTTAAGAAGGCTGCTTGGGTTGATTACCTCATGCACCTTGGGGTCTGTAATGCGGTCCAGGCCAAACAGCCTGAATCTAAGGTAAGGCGCACATCGAACTGTGTCACGCAGGCGACACGAAAAAAAAACTGCGTCGCACAGGTACCCGCGCACATTGAAGAGCAGTTTCTGTGCCGCAGTTTCGGCAAGGCAGGGGCTTTTTTAGTTAAAGTATGTTAGATTTCTAGGATTTAAGATCATAATCTGATTCGTATATAGAGTTGAACACAAAAAAATTAGCATTATCAAAAGTCAAGGTAAAAAAGATTGTGATAAAATGAGGAAATGGAGAAATGACCAGCTAACGAAAGAATTTGCAAACAGATTATTCTTAACAATCTATTAAATATTTCCTTCTGAGTCATTACATTGAAGTTACTATTTAGTCTGAGGGATCGAAAGCTTAAAACCATTACTTATCGTGATTTTATAAAATCAGGTCATGAGAGGTCTGGTTAAGCTCTAAGTTTGTAGAATTATATTAGGCACAAATCTCTTAAAATCCTTGGATACGATTTTAATAGTATTATATCATTATGGAATAATTTTTTTTTCATTAATTTCTTCTTTTTTTCCTTGGAAATTTATTTTAATTTATTAACGTTATTATTTATTTGATTAATGAAAATATTATTCACTACTTTGTATACTTTTATTTTTTATAACTATTTATTATGGGTTTTTAATGTAATATTATCTTTAATTATCCACCATTACTTTAATTATTTGACCAGTTGTAGTTCTATTTTTTGTTCCGTCTGTTATTCTTGAGGGACCTTGTTCCAGAACAAAATTTATTTTCTCTTCTTTTCTATTCTGTATGAGGATATAATAAAATTAAGTAGATAATATAATAGAGAAGAGTTATATTCACATAAAATTTCTAATTAAAAAAGTTCCAATCAACACATGGTTGATTTTTAAATAGCAGTTTTCTTTTTACTCAAATATATTTAATAAAAGAAGAAATATACTGTTAGAAATCGAGATGGCCATATGAATTAAAAAATATAATCAAACCAAAAACTCGATTTCTATATAGCTTAAATTTGTTCTCTTGAACGTGTTAGGTTAAATGATTTGATTGTAAATTATTTAATTGACTTGTTTAATATAAAGCACTTCAAGTTTGTTTTATTTTGTATCTTAAAAATTTGAGCTTGGTGAACTCAACAAAATTAACGAACTTTGGTGAAGGATAAATCGATTTGATTTATTGCAATCCCAACATATACATTATTGGTTGTAATCAGCATTTCCATTAACTAAATTTCCATAAAGCCTATGTTTTTTTCAGTGAAATAATATCAGTCAAATTTTCCTAAGATCATAACTTGTTGAATCGTTTAATGAACTTCTAGTATCTATGAGAAGAAAAGTTGTTTTTCTAAATTTTAAACGTGTCACAGTAAGACGAATAAAAACTAACGAAAACCGAAATAAGGAATTACAAATAAAATAACAATATTATAAATATTTAAACAAAAGTATCTGCTTTTAGAACTTCAGAAAGGCCCTCATCTAAATTTTAATATATCTATATATTTTTTTAAAACTAATTTTACAATTTTACAGCTACATTTACAAATTGTTTAGTTTTAAAAATTCAAAACACTCGTATTATGCGCTTTTGGAATAGCGAGAAATTTCAAAATTATATTATGATATTGGAATCTAAAATAACAGAACATATATATATATATATATATATATATATATATATATATATATATATATATATATCTTTTAAATTATTATATTTTTAAAACCTTTTTTTTTCCTAGAACTTATCTAGAACACCCTATATATACAAAAGACCTACTTAGTTTCATTAAACTGTTTAAGAGAAAAGTAGAACTTCTCAAACACTAATATTAAATGATAATAATAATCAAATATTGAAAACTGCGTCGCATTGGCACAGTTTTCTGTGGCAGATCCACGAGTGCCACATCGGCCTGCTCTGCTCTGCTCTGCTCTGCGTCCCAATGTGCGCGGTTCCTATATATTTCAGTTACCACAAAAACTGCTCTGCGTCGCGAGTGTCTCAATGTGCGCTCGGCCTAAGTGCTGCGAGTCTGTCACAGAGGCAGACTATGTGAAAGGCTGTTTCACGCTCTTTCTCGCAGTATCTACAAATTGGTGATGCCACAAGTTTGAGCCTGTACATATGGCTTCTAAGCTTACAGTGTCTGGTGTATACAGCTGTAAGTCCTTTAATAGCATTCCTGTCAAGATTTAGAATTTCGCTACTCCTCTTGGCAGAAGGACTCTCTAGGAACAATTTGGAGTGTCGTAGGTTTTGCGTCATCCAAAATTGTTTTCTTTTTGCTCCATAAATCTCCTCTATCCTCCTTTTGACAGAGCTTTTGCTGATGCCACACACCGGTTCGGGAGTGATGGGTTTGATGTTGGATCCTTTCCTAGCTAGAGTGTCTGCATTCTCATTTCCTGGTATACCAGTATGGCCTGGCACCCATTCTACGTTCACTCTGTTATTGTTTGCTAGGCTGTTGAGTCTTATTTTACACTCCCATACAACCTTGGAGTTATTGTCTATGTTATTGAGTGCACCTAGTGCAGCTTGGCTATCTGTGTAGATAGTAATTGTCTTCCCAGACAGTTGTTCCCTCAGCAGCTCAAAGGCGCAATGGCTGATTGCCAGCACCTCTGATTGGAAGACAGTGGTGAAATTCCCCAATGAGGCATATATACCTTCGTACTTTCCTCCAGATGCCCGCACCCGACCCGCTTTTGGTGAGTGAGCCATCCGTATAACAGCATATGCCATTGTTTGGTATATGTGATGTGTTGACCTTTTTAATGGTATTAAAGTTAGTTTCCAAAGAGCCCCTGATCTGAATGTCAGAGAACATGGATAGGAGTCTATCCTTTTCAAGCTCTTGGAATATCTTCCAGTGTCCCCAGTTAGTTTGTACTTTTGAGGTTAGATTTAGTTTCACGATTCTGTAGCAGGCCTTAAGGGCTTGCGCTTCCACCTCTATGTGCAGTGGAGCTAAGTTTAGCATCAATTCCATGGTGGCGGTGGGTGTAGTTTTCATTAGCCCCAGTTGTCATGAGGCAGGCTAATCTTTGCAGTTTGTTCAACTGGATTTTGTTTCTGCTTATCCCTGCCTTGTGCCACCAGACTAGGGAGGAATATAACACCATGGGTTTAATAACCATGGTGTAGAGCCAAAATGTCATTTTGGGCTTTAGTCGCCAGTCTTTGCCTATTGCCCTCTTGCCGGCCCATAGACACTTCAGGGCTTTGTTGGTCGTGTGTTCCACGTGTTTAGCCCAATTGAGTTTGTTGTCCAGCGTAACGCCCAGGTGCTTGACTGTTTTGCTTTGGCTCAGCTGGACTCCCTCAATTGTTGGTAGTTTAATGGCTATTTTTCTCTTCGAGCTGAAGATACAAATGCTTACTTTCTGTGGATTAATGTTAAGTCCATTGTTCTCGCACCAGTTCATTATAGTTCTGGTTACATTATTTAGGAGATCAGATAGGACATTTTGATGTCTACCTCCAACTAGGACTGCAATATCATCAGCATATCCCTGTACATAAAAGCCTGAGGTGTTTAGCTTTGTCAGTAGTGAATCCACCACTAAGCACCACAGTAGCGGGGATATCACTCCACCCTGAGGACATCCACCTTTAGGTTTGATTAGTATCTTGCTGAATCCTAGTTCAGAAAGTATTTGCCTTTCCCTCAGCATGGTCATAATCCATCTGACGGAAACTTCATCAATTTTCCTCTCCAACAGGGTTCTCTATTACCCTGTGAGGAGTTCTGTCGAAGGCACCTTCTATATTAATGAATGTGCCTATCGTGATTTCTTTGTGGTCCATAGATTTTTCAATTCTAGAGACTAGATTGTGTAGTGCCACCTCTCAGGATTTTCCTGCTTGGTAGGCAAATTGGTTTTCATGTATTGGGTGTATACCCACAAGTTGTTCCCTCACGTGCCTGTCGACCATTTTCTCCAATGTTTTCATTAGGAAGGAAGTCAGGCATATGGGTCTGAACGCTTTAGCGCTGTCATAGGTCCCTTTGCCGGGTTTTGGTATGTAGCAGACCTTGGATACTTTCCACTCATGTGGTAGGTATCCTAGCGCGAGGCTCCCTCGTAGCAATTCTAGGAGGTAAGGTCTGAGTATGCGTAGTCCCTTCTGTAGGAGAGCTGGAAATATGCCATCAACTCCAGCTGACTTGTATGGGGCCAGTGTGTTAACTGCCCATGTAAGTTTGTTGCTGGTGATGATAGCTTTTGCCTGTCTCCACCTTGCATATCCAGTATCCCGTTCATGGTGCAAGGTGACAGGTTCAGCTGTGCTGATTATTTCACAGTTAGGGAAGTGGGTCTTCGCCATGGCCACCAGTGTCTCCACCTCATTAGTGGTGAATCCCTCAGGCAGCCCTAGCGTGCCCAACATACCCAGCTCCGAGTATTTGTTAATTATTTTGTTGACGCGGCTTGTTTCCAAGATGCTGCTTATGTCAGAGCAGAAATCTCTCCAAGCCCTGCGTTTTGCTCTTCTGACAGATTTATGGTATTCAGTTAAGGCATTCCTGTACTCAGTCCATCTGCCAGAGTTCTTAGAGGCATTAAACAACCTTCTAGTAAGGGTTCTTTGTTTTTGCAATTCATTGTTCCACCAGGAGACTTTCCTGTTGGATTTCTTTTTCCTTAGCATGCAGCTGCTATGATAGGACTTAATCATAGCATCTGTAAGTGTGGCATTCAGGCAGTCTAGCTGCCATGAATTGTTAATTCTATTTGGACAATCAATTAAGTATGTTTCGAGGTTAGTGCAGTAGGTCTCCCAGTTAGTCAGTCTGGGTTTCCTGTATTCAGCTGCATAATCGTTGCTATTCAGTAGGTCAAATCTGATGTAACTGTGGTCTGAGCATGTCTCTTCGTCTGAAACGTGCCAGTCCACTATGTTCCTACTGATTGGTTTGGTGGCTAGTGTTATATCAATTGCTTCCGATCTTGATCTATTGAAAAACGTTGGTTTGTCCCCGCTATTCAAAATGTCAAGATCAGAGTTTATAATAAATTCAAGAATTTGCTCACCTCTATGGTTGGTGTTGGTGCTGCCCCAAATATGGTGGTGGGCATTACTGTCGAGGGCCGCAATGAGCTGCTGTTCGCCCGTGGCTTCTCGAACTCAATCCAACATTGCTGTGGGCTCCTTATCCTCATAGGGTAGGTACCCAGCCAGCAAAATGATGGATTTGTTAGGGCTCCCTTGGGGAGTGTATAAGGCTGCTGCAGAATCTCTGGAACAGATTTGCCAAAGAGGCAGCAGATTTAATTCCTTTCTATAAAGGATGCATGCTCTAGGGTTATCAGTCACAGAGATACTATTGTATCCCGACATATTCAGCCCTTTGAGCTTGCCTTTAAGAAGGTAAGGTTCTTGAATAAAGATTATGTCAATGTTCTTACCTTTTATATATTGTTGCAACACTCCACTTTTATATATTGTTGCAACACTCCACTTGCTGCTATGCAGTGGTGGAGGTTAATCTGCAGCAGCTTCAGATGAAGTTATTTAGTTGGTTGTGCCAGGGGGCCCGTCCCGTGGCGTCAGTGGTGGCCCGAGTCCACCAGCAGGCCCAACGTTTGTTGGGCCTTTTGGCTTTCTCCGGCCTCCCACCACCGTCCACGAGTCAGGGCCTACCTCAGCTGGACACTCAGCTGCTACTTCTGATGGTGCCTGTGGGTTGGCTGGTTCTTCCATTTGGGCCTTGTCACCAACCTTGGGCTTTGCCCCGCCACAGGTAGTCGTTTCAATGGGAGTAGATGGGGCCGGTAGAACCGTCTCCTTTTGCTTTCTTTCCGGCTCTTCCATCACCTCCATGGGGGTGCTCTTCTGGATAGCCAGTTGAGCCTGCTCAGCCGCACTGATCATCGGTCTAAAGGTGACTGTTTTCATGCCACTGTTGCTCATCCCTTAATGTAAGTGGTCATGTTTTACATCCCTAAAGAACTGATGGAAGAATTATAGTTTTGTGAATACTAATTTTTAAGTTTCGGGACATAAGGCATGATAAAAGTAATTCTGCTACTACAAAATAACAAAAAATCTGGTGCATGCTCGCAACACACAACTTTTACTTACCAACTTACTTAGATTAGAAATTAATGCGTTGTGTTAATTGCCACTTCTCAAATCAACAGAACGGCTTTAATTATGAACAATGGTCTGTCATTAAAGGCGTACTCCGCATGCGTGGGCTCAACAAGTTTTATGAACAAGAACTAGAATATTTTTCTTTTTTTCTCCTCTATATGTTTTCTTTATTTTTATCATATCTCATATTTAACGTAACGAGAGACAGTTAATTTCTCCATGTAAACAAAAACAAAGGTACTTTATAGGAAACAAAAAAACAAACAAACAAAAAAGTCCCCTACCCCATTTAAGCCCACTCAGAACATTTTAATAATGATAAAGCTTACCTGATATTTAAAAACACCTAATTTTCATTAAACCTGACGAGTCTGATGAAAATCATTAAAGCCGTTTTTGAGATAATCGAAAAAAAGGTAAAAATTGGAAAAAAATTATGAAATAAAGTGCCCCCTCCGTTTGAACAATTTTGATGAAATGTTGGCTATCATATCTTTGGCATGTACATACATCAAATACCCAGTTTGATCAAAATCGTAAAGCCTTTTTTGAGTAAATAAAAAAAAACACGTGAAAATGATACAAAATTTATTAAATAAAGTCCCCCCTCCATTTGAGCAATTTTGATGAAATGTTGGTTATCACATCTTTGGCATATACATACATCAAATACGCAATTTGATAAAAATTGTTAAAACTGTTTTTGAGTAAATAAAAAAAACATTAAGTAAAGTCCCCCCTCCCTTTGATCAATTTTGATGAAATTTTTGCTGTCTCATCGAGGGCATATACATACCCTAAATACCCAATTTCAGGTTCGCACGGTGCACACACGCACGCACGCACACACACATACACACACACACACACCATTTCGCGGGACTTGGTTATTTGGACTCAGGGAACCCCAAAACGTGTATTTCCGTTGAAAACCGGAAGTCGAAATTTTTCACGATCACAATACTTCCACTTACTATATATTTCATACATAGGTACAATTCATACAAACCGCCGAACACATTGTCTTGGTTTGTGCCGCCTATGAGACACTAAGGGCAAAAATGCTGAGAGAAACAGGTCTCTACGTTTTGACTGAGAGCAGTTTCCCTCAGTTAATGGCCCAAGAAAACTACCAGCACTTTAAGGCCTTCGTGAGTGGATGGAAAACCATTGCAGGTCCAACACATTTCTCTTTGGGGAGGAGAAGAGGTCCTGCTGCAGGAAGACCACCAGATAGGGCAGCGGCAGAAGAGAACGGCACTTAAATAAGAAGAGCAGACTGTGTGCACAGCTCATGAAAATGATGTTATTGTTTTACAGGCAGCAGTTGGTTGCTACCTAGAAATAGTTAGCATCCAACTGCTGCCAAAACCCGTATTGCCTTTTAGGCACTGTAGGGATGGCAATAAATAAATAAAAAATCTGGTGCGTGCGCGCAACACACAACTTTCACTTACCAACTTACTTAGATTAGAAATTGACGTGTTTTGCTAAATATCATTTCCCAAAGTCACACATTTTTCTACATTCATATCTTATTTTTGTTAATCGTTAAAGCCGTTTTTGAGTAAATTAAAAAAAAAACCGTGAAAATGATGCAAAATTTATTAAGTAAAGTCCCCCCTCCCGTAGGTCAATTTTGATGAAATTTTTACAGTCATATCTCGGGCATATAAATACATCAAATACCAAGTTTGATCAAAATCGTTAAAACCGTTTTTGAGTAAATAAAAAAAACACGTGAAAATGATACAAAATTTATTAAGTAAAGTCCCCCCTCCGGTTGATCAATTGTGATGAAATGTTGGTTATCACATCTTCGGCATATAAATACATCAAATACCAAGTTTGATAAAAATCGTTAAAACCGTTTTTGAGTAAATAAAAAATCATGTGAAAATGATACAAAATTTATTAAGTAAAGTCCCCCCACCGGTTGATCAATTTTGATGAAATTTTTACAGTCTTATTTCAGGCATATAAATAGATCAAATACTCAGTTTAATTAAAATCGTTAGAGCCGTTTTTGAGAAAATCGAAAAAAACTTAAAAAGTTATTAAATAAAGTACCCCCTCCCTTTGAGCAAATTTGATGAAATTTTTGCTGTCACATCGCGGGCTTATACATACTCTAAATACCCAATTTCAGGTTCGCACGGTTTATAGTTTTTGAGCTAGTCTGTTCACACACACACACACAGACACACAGACACACAGACACACACACACACAGACCATTTCGCGGGACTTGGTTATTTTGACTCAGGGGACCCCAAAACGTGTATTTCCGTTGAAAACCGGAAGTCGAAAATTTTCACGATCGCAATACTTCCACTTACTATATATTTCATATATAGGTAAGTGAAAGTAATAATAATAATAAATAAATAACATAGGTAAGTGAAAGTAAAAATTCCCCATCTTTAATCAAGCATTAACTTCCCCTTCAATTTGGTTTTTTTTCTAGTTATCATAGAACATAAATATCTAAGTTTCTCAATGGCATCAATATCGTTTTCCTCCTACTTCAATATCGCAAAATTCGTCAATGTTTCTATGGCTAATGATATAGTATCTTATCCGTATTTGTTTCCAGTCCAATTTCATCGCCATAGCTAAGCATGGATATATCTCCTCCTAGATTCAAACCTTTTCAGTACTTATGACCTCTCTAACGGTGATTTTTAAAGCCAATTTAATTTTTAAAGTAGATTTTTTTTTTCAATATCCTTCCACTAGGCCATATTTAGCATATGGGGATTAGTTATTCCCGAGTTATTATCAACCTATTCTTGATAGGATAAGATGGCCAAGATTTATTCAATGGGTCCACCATGAAATGCGATGATCAAATTTAAATCTTTTTTTTTTTTTGTAAACTTAAAATTTTTGTTCCCATCTATTAATCATATTGAAAACAATGGAATTAGATAAAAGCGATAAGATGGCAGCAGTACTTCATGACATGATAGCAATGTTTGTTGTTTGACATGTAGGTGCTTCACACACACAGCCTACATACATGTGAAATACATGGTGTCCTTTTTACTCTTAATTTAGATTAAAACTAAACAACTTTCCTTATAGCTAGAAAAGATTGTTACATTGATTAATGATATTTTTACATTTATTTTTTTTAGTTGGATAGTGATGAGCCAGACGATGGAGGTGAAGAAGAACCAGATTTCTACGCTGAAGCTCTCCTGCCTGGCTAAGCGTTAGAAAGGATTCTGCTTTACCCCTGTTGTATACTTAGTGCTGTTAGCCTACTAACTTATGTTCTACCATCCCAAACCCCCAAAACGTGTTTTATATTAAAACTTTCTTATTTATATATATAAATGAGAGGTGGTGTTTAGAGAATGTGTTTCTATTTTGAAACAATTCATATGTGGTGCTATGGCATACTACTAAACCGTAAATTCTCTTTTCTTTCTTATTCATGTTTTTTGTTTAGTTTTCAAGCCCTTAGTATTTTGTTTTATTATTATTTGCCTGCTGGCAAATTCTAATTGGTCCTGAGAAGAATTAAATACTGTTAAAATGTATTTATAATGTTTTTTGTTTAATGAATGATGTATATTTAGAATAAATATATAATATATATGAATTTTTATTTTGTATATTTGTTTAGGACCAATTAGAAAATTGGAATGAAAAAGAAATTCATTTCTGATGGTTTTGCAGATATCTATGTTATAATATCAGTATTATTTTTCTGTTATCGCATAGATCATTTTTCTTTTTAAAAATCATTTTACTTTTAATTTCCTTATCTTGCAATTATAGAGTTGACAATGCCAGCACATAATAATGAAATTATATTAGTACAATTTGCAAGAGAATGTTATATTTTACTATTTAAACTATTGTTTAAATTTATTGTGCCAATTTGTTGGTTAATAACTTTATAAGTTTATTTTTGTTAATAGTAATTCAAATGTAATCATATATTTAATGAGAGGTAGAAAAGAAAGAAGCCTGTGATTTTTTCATTGTACTTAACTTTAATGTAAATCAATAATTTTTTATCTTTAGCATTTGATGCTCTCCTAAATTTATGGAATCATCTATCTTGTATAGATTCTCGTTTCCTAGATTTCATTACTGTGAATAATGCGTACTTATGTACCTTAAGAAGTTTTAAATTATAGATTACAGTATATTATATTTTTATTCATGTCTGTAGATACAGTTTATAGAAATTAAATATTTATTTTTTAAATTAAATTGAAAAGGAGGCTGGTTATAATTAGGGAAACTCTAAAAAGGAAGTGTGATAAAAAAGTGGAATCAAATGTTTTTCACTATATTAGTTAAATAGTTTTAATCTTCTTAGGAATAAACCTGTTTGTCTATTTAATGTTGTTTTATTTCAAAATTCCTGTTTTTCTATTTTAATAAACATGTACATATCATTAAAAAAAGAAAAAGAGTCCTTTATAAGTACACATTTATATTGTTCACTCCTAAAATATTAGTTTAGGAAATATAACAGTTAATAAGAATGCTTGACTTGCCAAAATTTATTGTAGAATTACTTTTATAGAGGAAAAATCAAATGTACTACTGAGTAAATTTTAAACAGATTTATATTTTAAAAATTAAGTAATTTTTAGATCACTGGATAGCCCAATAATCAAGATCTGAAAAGTGACCTGATCTGAGATGCCTTTTCAAATATAGTACTGTAAAAAGAAGTACTTTAATGGCAGCACTTAAAGTAGTTGAAGTCGAAAATTTCAGTGGGTACTCAAAACGTACATGAACTAATAACATTCCGTTACAAGATTCTAGATACTAAATTCCTTTAAGTATCTGGCAACAATATTGTTATAGTGATATAAAATGGACTAGATAGATGCTTTATGAAGTATCAAATAGTTATTCAGCTGTTAATTCTTAAACATTGTGTTTTTAATCAAAATGTACCATATATAATTATCTGTTAAGATTCTTTGACTTAGAAGAAAAAAGGATTTAACAGTCTATGATGTTTAACTTGTTTAAAAAAATTGGCAGAAATAAATAAGTCATTTATATTAAATTAAAATGTAAGCTTAATTTCAAGCTATGAAAACTACAGGCTGTAAAAACAGGATCACTGCGCAAACTGTTTTGTTTATGACACACTTTTTGTATGCACTGTTCGCTAAAGTCACCGCTCTTCCATTTTGCTCACACTGGCCCTTTTGTAATAATAAGGTGGGAATTTTTAGGAAATTTAATTTCATTCATTCTTTGTAGTAATTCCTTTGTCTTTAATGTGATTGATTCTACTTCTTGAAGGAGGTTGTCATTTATGTCCTTATCCTTCAAAGCATGCCTGTCAGTAGCTTCATCCTCGCCTTGATAAAAGTTTATTGAAATATCCTCGGATGAAGCAGAAAGTTTGTTTCCATCGTGTACTTCCTTGTAAAATTCATCTAACTTTCCCAATATATATTTCGATTCCTTCACGATTATATCTGGTCGTCCTTCTAAAATACCTAACTCATTAAGACGTTTCAATTTTTTTATTTGTTTCAAGAGGTTTAAACAACTGTGCAAACATTCCTTTTTTGATTCATCAGCTAGCAAAATATTAATAAAACATATTGCAATTAACAGTGAAAAATATTTCCTAACAAGTTGCCTGTAAAAAAACATTAAGTAAAGATTAAAAATATGAAAATACTCAACACCCTAACGTCCTAACCAAATAGTTTTAAAAATACATACATGTTCATCAGTATAGATTCTTCCTACTGTTTGTTTTTTGGAGAAATTTATGAATTAACATTTTAAATAAAAACATATTATATTTCAAGTAAAAACAAGTAATAGTAATGGAAGGAAACAATTAATTAAAATTTACCTAAAACTTATTTTAATAAAAAGATAATTATTGTAATAAACATATGACTTAGTTTTTACCAAATAGTAAAATCACCATAGAAATTAAAACTTACTCATTATTAATAATTTATTGTAAACTAATGAACAGTATAAAATATAAAATATCTTACTTGTACCAACATATTTGGAATGGTTTATTTATTGGTTTTTAATTGTTTATTACTTTCACTTACCTATATATGAAATATATAGTAAGTGGAAGTATTGCGATCGTGAAAATTTTCGACTTCCGGTTTTCAACGGAAATACACGTTTTGGGGTCCCCTGAGTCAAAATAACCAAGTCCCGCGAAATGGTCTGTGTGTGTGTGTGTCTGTGTGTGTGTGTGTGAACAGACTAGCTCAAAAACTATAAACCGTGCGAACCTGAAATTGGGTATTTAGAGTATGTATAAGCCCGTGATGTGACAGCAAAAATTTCATCAAATTTGCTCAAAGGGAGGGGGTACTTTATTTAATAACTTTTTAAGTTTTTTTCGATTTTCTCAAAAACGGCTCTAACGATTTTGATTAAACTGAGTATTTGATCTATTTATATGCCTGAAATATGACTGTAAAAATTTCATCAAAATTGATCAACCGGAAGGGGGACTTTACTTAATAAATTTTGTATCATTTTCACATGGTTTTTTTATTTACTCAAAAACGGCTTTAACGATTTTGATCAAACTTGGTATTTGATGTATTTATATGCCAAAGATGTGATAACCAACATTTCATCACAATTGATCAACCGGAGGGGGGACTTTACTTAATAAATTTTGTATCATTTTTACGTGTTTTTTTTATTTACTCAAAAACGGTTTTAACGATTTTGATCAAACTTGGTATTTGATGTATTTATATGCCCGAGATACGACTGTAAAAATTTCATCAAAATTGATCTACGGGAGGGGGGACTTTACTTAATAAATTTTGTATCATTTTCACGTTTTTTTTTTTATTTACTCAAAAACGGCTTTAACGATTAACAAAAATAAGATATGAATGTAGAAAAATGTGTGACTTTGGGAAATGATATTTAGCAAAACACGTCAATTTCTAATCTAAGTAAGTTGGTAAGTGAAAGTTGTGTGTTGCGCGCACGCACCAGATTTTTTTTTTGTTTGTTTTTGAAGGAATAAATAAATTGATTTGGTCAATCTATAAAAAAACTGCAAACATGAGCCAGTTATAAAAACCAGGAGATAAATACATCATCAATTAAAAGCGTATATATTGTGACCATTGAGAGTTAAGAGAAGAGGTGGAGGGAACCCTGCCTAGAATTTTGGCATGAAAAAAAAATGTACTCATCTCAATTTAAACGGCTGTATTTTTACGGTTAATAACCTCATTGAAACCCCGTGCTGTCAGGCACGTGATGATGAGACAGGTGGGTCTCCAAATTTATTTTCTTCTTTTTCTTTTGCTTCCCTTTTAGTGCTTTTAAGCGAAGGGTATCTTTCAGCCAGGAATTCCATTCCTCCCTGTTTCTCTCAAGGTTTCTGGCTTGTCGGAGATTCTTCCCCCTCCCTCTACAAAGCCAATCGAGGTACTACATCCTTGGATGCCCATGAGGTCTTCTACCATCTGGAACATATTCCATGGTTTTAAGAGGATCACTGTGGTAGTGTACTGACAACTTGGCCGTACCACTTTAGCTGGCGGGTTTTGTAAGAGTTGTTGCAATGGGGCCACCTCAAGCTCATGAGGAATCCTCTCATTGTGGACTTGGACTCTTCTTGTTCCAAATTTATTTTCAAGTATTTAAATTAGCGCATATCATTGCACAAACTGCCTGTAACATTAATGTAATGGAGGGTCATCAGGTGCGGATTTAGCATCAAATGTGAGGGCTGGTCACGACCACTCTCCTTGCCTTTTGCCTAACAGCACTTTTGTTTTCAAATTTGTCATGATATTATTACATTGTATGAAGAAGTAATGCGATGTAAACAACCAAAAGTATTACGTTTAGGGTTTAGTAGCTATGTAATTGCATTATTCCTTTAAAATCAAAAGTATACATATAAATACTCACAATATTTTAGAGGGTGTCATGAACCCTGTTATCTCTCCCTGTGGATCGGCCTCTGAGCTTTATACTGTGTAACTTGGTTTCAGAAGTTTCCATATGGAGATTTTGTCTTGGAAGACAAGCACAATCATTGCTGTAATTTTGCAGTTGCCTACAATACTAAAGATCGCGGGTTCAATTCCAGCGGTGGCCCTAGCATTTTTTAATGGGAGTAAAAAATCCTTAGCTATGCCGTCCCTCGAATAGGACGTAAAATGGAGGTCCCGAGCCTGTACGATGTCAGGTACTCGTTAAAGATCCCTATCCTAATTATACCTGGATAGGCAAAATTTAGGACTCCCACTGTAGCATCGTCCGATTAGCCTTAGTAGCATAAAAATGGACGTTAAACAAACAAACAACGACCACATGTGGTCAGTTGTGGAAGAAGAAAAAACCAACTCATCCCAAAGAATGGTGGTAGAACTGGGCACATTCCAATCCCCCATCGTACGCCGCTTCGAGGCAAAAACGTAAAATGTAAGGCTAAAACCAAGTGGCCAAGTTAGTGCCACACTAATAAAACGACCACCTAAAAAAAAATCGCTTTGAAATCTGTTCATTTTTTGCTTTTGACACGCAATAAAAACAGCCTATTTCTAGCTTGCATAGTGACGTATAGTTAAAATGGATCTTAAGCGATATCATGGAGCATTATTATTGCCAATGACTCGATAAAGAAGAAATAACCTCAGCAGTTTTTCGAGACTGCAGACTGACACCGATAAAACGCCATGTATATCATAACTGCCGATGCATCAAGAAATTTATGCCATAAATCGGAGTCCTTACAGTCCTTTCCCTGGAACTGCCCATCAGCTCTTAAACCTCTACAAGGGCGCCCGCAGGATTTCGCCTAGGGGGGGGGCAGGCTAGTAAAATTCTTATGGCCAGGGTATTTCGACTACGTAAGGTTTAATCAATGGTTCAAATAAAACACTGATATTTGAAAATTAAAATATTATTTATATGATACCTAATACGTATAGAAAATGAAGAATTTATTGAATTGGTAGCTTTTATTTCTCATATTTTCTAGGGGGGCAGCTCCCCTCCACTGACCCCCCCCCCCCCACGGATGCCCAAGTACCTTCATGCTCCTTTCCAAGAACTAATATTCTACTTGTTCTGCATATTATTTGTTCTTTACGTTACTTCCTTAATTTTTGTAAAGTTAAATTCTATCATTATAAAGCATAGGGACGTGGAACGTAAGAAGTTTAAATACAGCGGGTGGGTTAAAATCGGTCGTGAATGAGGTAATAGGGTATAGATTAGATATAGTGGCGCTGCAAGAGGTCCGCTGGCCAGGGGAGGGTTCGTTGAGGGAAGGGAAGTACACTTTGTGGTACGGTGGGAGCGGAAACTACTGTTTAGGCACCGGATTTCTGATTAGAAATATGTTACTTCCCGCGTTGAAGGACGTTCGATTTTACGGAGATAGGTTATCGGTAGCTATATTTCAGGGTCGGTGGTTTAAAATCGCGTTGATCAATATACACGCACCTACTGAAGATAGTGACGATGAAGTTAAATGTGAATTCTATGAAAAACTTGAATCGATTTATGACAAACTACCGCGAAGCTACATAAAAATTATTCTGGGAGACGCAAATGCAAAGGTAGGGAGGGAACAAGTATATTATCCTACGATCGGTAGAGAAAGTTTACATGAATATAGTAATGATAACGGAATACGACTAATAAATTTTGCCACCTCGAAAAACCTAATAATCAAAAGTACTACGTTTAAACATAAAGATATACATAAATATACTTGGACGTCTCCGGATTCGCAAACCCGTAATCAAATTGATCACGTCTTGGTTCAACGTAGGTGGCAAAATAGCGTAATTAATATTCGATCATATCGTGGGGCCGAATGCGGGTCGGATCATGAACTAGTAATCGCGAAAATTCGCCAGAGACTTATAATACAGAGGAAAAATGAGGCTGGTTTTAATTATGATAATTATAATTTGGAGAAGTTAAAAATTCCGACGGTTAGAGAACAATTCGAACTGGAAGTCAAAAATAGGTTTGAGGCGTTGGAATCGTCTGACGAGGATAACGAAGACATTGATAAGTTGTGGGAAGGTATCAGGGATAGTATAAAAGAGGTCAGTAACTCGTGTCTTGGAAAAAGGGAAAATAAAAATAAACCTTGGTTCGATGATGAATGTATTAACATGTGCGACAAAAGAAAAGCTGCTAAACTAGAGGCGTTAAATATTCCTAACGAAATCAATCTTGCTAACTTTCGAGCATCAAGAAAAGAAACAACTAAACTACTAAAATTTAAAAAGCGAGAATATCTCAAAAATAAAATAATAGCGATCGAAAGTAACAAAATCGAGAATAACGTTAAAGCCATGTACGAAGGCATAAACAGAATTCGTAAACGGTCGGGCCCGGTTACAACTGGAATTAGGGATGAAAACAACAATATCTTGGCCGATCCGGTGGACATCTTAAGACGGTTCAAGGATTATTTCGATAGTATTTTAAATACGGAAAATAATAATCTATCTTCCTCTTCGGAATACCAGAGTGCTGAACCGTTAGTAGTAGAACCGAGTAAAGAGGAGGTTGAAATAGCCATTGGAAAATTAAAATCTCATAAAGCAGCGGGAACAGATAATGTCCCTAGCGAACTAATCAAGGCATGCGGGGAAGCTGGGATATCAAAAATATTTCTTTTGGTTAAAAAGATCTGGGAACAAGAAAAGATACCCGAAGAGTGGAAAGAGTCTATTCTCATTCCGATTCACAAAAAGGGATCAAAAACGGATTGCAATAACTATCGTGGAATCTCACTCCTTCCGGTTTGCTATAAAATATTTACGTTAATCCTAACTAGTCGAATCACTGAATACGCCGAGGAAATTATCGGAGAATATCAAGGTGGTTTCAGGCAAAACCGATCAACCGTAGACCAAATATTCTCTCTTCGCCAAATATTAGAGAAAAAATTAGAATATAACGGTATCGTACATCAGCTTTTTATCGATTTCAAAAAGGCATATGACTCTATTAACCGCCAAAAGTTGTATAACATTCTGGTCGAACAGGGAATACCAAAAAAATTAGTAAACTTAGTAAAAATGTGTATGACTGAAACGTTCAATAAAGTTAGAATCGGTAATTATTTTTCTGAGAAGTTCGAGGTCCGCTCTGGTTTGAAACAAGGAGATTCTCTCTCACCTGTTTTATTTAATTTAGCGCTGGAATATGCCATTAGGGAGGTGACACGTACCGGAAAGGGTGTGAATTTGGGAGGGAATATACCCGTGCTCGGATATGCCGATGATTTGGTATTGCTTGGGGAGGACGTGGAAACCATAGAAATAAACACAAGAACGTTGATGAAAGCCGGACAAGAACTTGGACTGGAAATGAATACGGATAAGACAAAATATATGGTTAGTCGTAGAAGTGGTGAGGATTTCGCTGATATCAGTGTAGGGGGGAATACGTTTGAACAGGTAGAGAAATTTAGATATTTAGGGGCGATGGTAACTAGAAAAAACGAAATCGATGAGGAAATTAAGGCTAGATTAAAAGCCGGTAATGCTTGCTACTTTTCAGTCGCGAAATTGCTTAGCTCCCGCCTTCTGTCCCAAAACTTAAAAATTAGGATTTACAAAACTATTATTCTTCCAACGGTCGTTTACGGATGCGAAACTTGGCCGCTGACATTGAGGGATGAGCAACGGCTTAGAGTTTTTGAAAATAAAGTACTGCGTAGAATATTTGGACCGAAGAGGGATGAAATAACGGGAGAATTTAGACGCTTACACAACGCCGAACTGAGTGAACTTTATCCAGTAAATATAATTGACGTGATTGCAGCAAGACGAATAAAATGGGCGTGTAAAATTGCAAAACTTGGCTGTGAACGTATTCCGAAAAGATTAATAAGCGCGGTGCCGAATGGGTTACGTCCGAGGGGCAGGCCGAGACGGAGGTGGGAGGATTGCGTTAGGGCGGATCTATCGAAGTTGGGTCTGGAAGACGTTCGATGGATGGAGGCGTGCAGGGAGCGAGTGGTGGTGTCGGCATCGAGCCTTCGGGTTCGTTAAGCCTTTATTATTATTATTATTATTATAAATTCTATCATTAATATCCAGAAATTACCCAAAGGATGGGCGCTGCAGCTCCTACAACCCCACTGGATCTCCCCATGGCAGAAGTACATTGATTCTAATGGAAATTATTTGGATTAAATATATATGTATATAGTTGAAGTGAAGATATCGTGTTACTTTACATGAATACTCATGTACATTAATTTTCATCAAACCAGTTTATTTATTCAACCTAGCTCTTAGCTCATTTCCGCTTATATTTTTATACAATTAACATAAAGAATATCTGTATCTCAGTTTCCTAATTTTTTTTTGTGAATTGAACTAATTTTTAATTGTATAATTATCAACAAAACATTATTACCACTACGATTAACTTTTGAATACATATTAATCACTCATAACTTATTTTGATTTTGTTACGTTTTAAAAATGTAAAAAAACATAAGATCAATAAAAAAAGTAAGAAAGATAATGATAATAAAAATCATCCTGAGCACTCTACTAATCTACTGATACGATTATTCTAGATGGAACGGTACTCATTTCAGTTTGATTAATATAAATATATAATCCATTTGATTTTTATTATTTGAAACTAAATAATCCATGAAATGATTAAGGAATATGGACCGAACACATTACCGACTTAAAATTACGAATACAAATATTTTTTAATAATTTAATATTCATGATTAATTTATTACAAATAAAAATATTATTTCATTTTTTTAAAATAACATAAAAATAATTTATTGAAGAAATATTGAAGTAAAAAATTATTTTAAATTGTCAAAACTGTAATTAGTGAGTGGCTGTGTTTCCCGTACACCTCTTTCCCTCTCCTTCTGAACTACAGTGAGATGTAAGTATACACAGCTCTCTCGCTTTAGTAAATAATTTATGTCTTTGTCTTTGTGCGTTTCCTTTCAATCATGCCATTGTCCTATGTATTATTTGCATTTAAGATACTTTTACTCATTTCAATTACAGTAAACAAGATCAGTCAATCATGGTAAACTGATGTGAAATGTTATCGCCATTGTTCCTCTAAGTATTAGGTTTTAAACACACCTAATATGTGTTAATTAACACTATCACTTTAATCAATACTATCCCTTTTCAGAGTAAATCGTATTTTATCTTTTTAGTGAGTGGTGAATGATGATTTACATATCAAACCACCAAGGGTCCTCAAATTTCTTCAATATAGTACTCTGTTATATTAATACCTCATCGTTAAAGAATAAGTTATGATTTCTTATTATATTAAATAAGTCATAATAAATTTTGTTGACAGTATTTGTAATATACATAAGTGATGCCTAAATATAAAGATGATCAATTTGTGATACTGATTCCAATATCATATCTCTTAGATCATTCTAATGAAAATTCAATTTCTTCTGACTTTTTTTGAAGTAAGTTAATCCCTATTTAAATATGTTCATGTTCTTATTGCCTACCAATTTAAGATATGTTCATGAATCTTAATATTTACTTTAGAAATAATAAGTTTTGATAAAACTACTATGTCACTTCCTCGCGTGTTCTAATTAAGGTCTATCTATTGTTTAATATTAAGGTATGTCCACTGGTTAGCAGATTTCCATATTATCATTTTCAGTTTAAATGGGCCTTGATCAGCTTTATTAAATCCCTGCTTTCGACTCCCTGTCGATCTTCAGAGATAATTGAAACCCCAAACGCGTCCTTTTCAGTTGTGATCGGTGCCAAACTAAGTAGCACTATATTGGCCCCGCCCAGAAGCAACAGGAGAATTAGTACCTTTCTTAGTTCCTAGTTGTCTCCTAATTTTAATAACTATTGCACAATGCTTGCTGTGGTCAAAAGCCGTCGTTCCACTAAAATAGATCCTATATTTTTTATACCCGAATTTTATTTCTTTAAATTTTAAATGTCCATCTATGTTTTGCAGCTTTTACTACGACTATGGGGAAAAGGAAGTCTCCAACTAATGACAACGATACTGGTAAAAAATCTAAGCGTCCTCCAAGCGCTTATTCCTTGTTCATAAAATCAGCATGGGAAAAGGACGAGAAGAAAGATTCCTATCCTGCTTTCACAAAAGGATGTGCGGCTTTATGGGCCAAAATGACTGATGATGAAAAGAAAAAGTTCAAAGATGAGGCTTCTGTATTAAAAGAAAAGTGGGATGGTGAAAACCCAGAAACAAAAAAAGTTAGCATTTAATAGATATTATTTTATTTTAACTATTGCAAACAAAATTATTAAAATACATTCTAATTCATTCACTATATTTTTTTAGAGTGATTCTAAAAAGAAACGAACACCTGGACCATACATTATGTTCTGCTCTGATATGAGAGCAAAAATAAAAAAAGAAAACCCTGATCTTTCCATGACTCAGGTGTGGATAATCATAAGCTGTAGCTTGTCTTTGTTGTACATTAATAATCTTAAACTTTATTAATTAACAAGTTATCAACTATGACCTACTTTCAGATTTCCAAAGAGCTTGGCCGTCTATGGAATGAACTCACAGATGAAGAAAAGGCGAAGTATCATAAGAAAGCTAATGAAGAGAAAGAAAAAAATCTTGAAGAAGAAAGAAAATCTCAGAGAGATGAGAAAAAGGAAAAAACAGGGGAAAACGTGAAGGCCGCTGCTTCATCTTGAGGTTTCTACCACTTTTCATAGGTTTATCTAACAATTTTCTTAAATCTTGAAAATTCAGAATTATAATTTTATCTAAGTTATATAGATTAGTAGTTCAGTCTTTAATTTTCTAAGTCACTCAAATTTTATTCATTACACCTCAATTTATCCATGTATGGTTGACAGTGAAAATGAGGTTGCAGAGAAAACAGATACCTCTGAGAAATTGGTGTTCAACCATACTAGACCAGAAAGAATAACTCTTGTTATTTTTCGGTTGCCAAATTACTTAGCTCGTGCCTTATGTCTTAAAGCTTAATAGCTAGAAAATTAATTTCAGAAATCAATACTTACAAGAGTTCTTACAAATGTGAAACTTGGCCGTTTACATTAATGGATGAAAAACGCCTTTAGGTCTTTTAAAAGTGAGTTTAGAATATTAGGACCATAGAAGGATAAATCAACTGGGGAATTTAAATGTTGACTTTACTTGGTTTATAAAATCCAAGTCATAGCTCAAAATTATTAATGAGCTCTTTTTCGACTAAGGCAAACCAAGCCTTTATTTAGTGGGAACCTTGAATAAAAAAAATAAGTGTGCAAGCCTAGCGGTTAAGCGTGAAATCTGTCAAATCACCTTGCCTTTCAGCTGACAAACATTACTTCCTTACACATTACTGAACTCTAGATCCTTAATGAGTTGAAGGGGTACAGGTTTTTTTTTTTATTGTAAATTTATTTAAACATTATGTAGAATGATTTTTGTGGCCCAGTGCCCCATTTTTTCTGTTAATAACCAATGCACTTTAATAATGAAGTTTTAACGAACCAGAAGATTCGTTAACGAAGGTTCGTCGTTTGTGCCGACTCCACAACTCGCTCCTTGCACACATCTATCTACCGACTGCCATCTAGACCCAACTTTAACAGATCTGCCTTCATGCAATCCTCCCACCTTCCCCGCTGCATACCCCTCGAACGTTTCCCGAAATCGCTCACTACCGAGATCTGCAATTTTGCATTCCCATTTTATTTACCGCAATGTAATCACCTCTATTATATTTACTGGATACAGTTCCCTCGGTTCGATGTTGTGTGAACGCCTAAATCTCTGGTTGATTTGTCCCCCTTGGTCTAAATATTCTACCTAAATACCTTATTTTACCTTCAGCCTTTGCTCATCCCCCAATGTTAGCAGCCAGGTTTCGCCTCCGTAAAGGACCACAGGAAGAATTATTGTTTTGTAAATCATAATTTTTATATTAGTAAATCCTGATGTCCCTCAAAGCCTTTAATCTCTTTCATAACTGATTTTAACCCGCCCACTGTATTAGACTTCTGACTTTCCAACTTCCAATTTGCACCATGATTCCCCTAAAGCAGTCCCCACCCAGAGACTGGAACGGGGGACTAGTTTATCTTATAATGAGTGTTTTACTTTAAAAGAATCCATGAATATTTGCGGTGTTTTGGTGAACTAAAAAATATGTTCAACCTATGTCACACCCTCCAGCAAGCCTGGAAGGCCGCTCTCATAGTTGGTCAGCGAGTCCTATGGACTTAGCCGGGTGGAACTTCCTAGGAATTTCCAACGATCATTCCCTCATCTGCCACCTGTGGGACACTCCCCGTATGCCGTAATGAGGCCCGCGAGATCATTCTCTGACCCATTCTAATTCATGAAATTGTACTTTCCCTTTTTAAAAACATGTTTCTTGTCCCATTCCTTCATTTAATTTAAGTCTGTTTTGTTTTAATTTGTGGTTCTGTCTGAAATTTTTATCCAGAAATTGTTTTTTAAATTTATATTGATAAATGGACATAAATGAGCGCTCAGGACACGAGGGATGAGGGTGGTTGAAGGGTTAAGTGAACCAAGCTGCAGCACTTGCACTCTTTCCATAGCAAACTTTCATTTTGTAACCACCAGCGGACTCTAGTAAGGCAGCTCAATACTTTATATGAGGAGATAGGTTTCCTTTTCAATGTTATTGGCCTTGAAAAATAGAATCTGTTCAGTGAAAGATAATGGCAATATCGGCTCTTACCTCCTTTTCAATTTTGGTGCCTCAATGATACATATTCAAGCTTCAGAACAACCTTTATAACTTTGCTACATCCCTTGTTTGGAAAAAAAAGACTGCCACAATCCATTAAACTAAAATTTAACTGGAGAAGCGTAAGTGATCATTTTTTCTATCTCTCAACTCTATAAACACTACCTTGATTCCTCTCCAGCATTAAATATTGGATTTAAAAATCCAAAAGTGATATTTAAAGTGTTTTAAGTATAAAACTGCTGAAAATAAAAATTTTCGTAATGTGGCAAACTTCTCCCAAACGAGTATAAAAATTGATCTTATTTTCAAATGAACTCATATAATCAAATAAAATATTTTTATCACTGATAGTTAGTAGCAGTTCATTGGCATGCTTTGAAAAACAAATACTCTTCATTGTATCTGTATGAGCTGTCTGTTTTATTTAATTATTAATTGAAATGTTCTGTTGAATACATAAAAATATTCAATTCAGATATTTTTTCATTGTCGCAACACATTATTTTTTTGCATTTACTATATTTAGATATTTCTTTCTTACAGGCTTAAAAGGTGTTACTTTGATGGTTTCATCTGAATACATGAAACTGCCCGCATGTGTTGATTTATTTTTGTATTAAGCATGGAGTTAATTTGAATCATTCAAGAGTTCTGTTGGGATAATACAATGACAAGTGGGAGGATAGATTTCCTCTTAGCTTAGAAGAAATCAAACAACTTTAAAATGTCTTTTTAAGTTTGGTTTAAAATCAAGTTTTATATTATATATAAAATATTAGGCACATATTATATATAAGGCACTTCTTAGCATTTTTCCAGCTGCTAAAACTTTTTATATATACATATACTTTTTTTCTAATTTATTATACTTGAATTAACTACTATTTTTTTATGTCAACATGTTTGAGATCTTATTTTTCTACGTTTTCATATCAATTAAATTTCTTCCTGTTTTATACCCTGAAAACTAATTATTTTATTAATCTTATTCTACATGTAAATTATGTATTTATTGTATTTTGTGATGAACATTTGGAGATTGAGAAATGTACCACTTTTATCTATATTTTCTTGAATCTGTAAAGGACGAGCTGTTAACAAACAGTCCATTAGATTTTAAATTTTTTATGTTAAATAAAGATTGGTGTTTTTAAAAATGAAATTTTTTTTTTTTTTTTTTCCAATCTGCAGTTTGTTTGGTGGATTCTTCCTTATCAACAATTTTGTTAATTAATAAATTTTTATTCACATATGGTTGGTGTAAGTAAAGCCAAAGTGAACTAAGCGCCACTTACCATATTTTGAAAACACTAAAGATAAAGTTGAATTTTTTAAAATAGGGTTGTTAACTACTATCGCTTTTGAAGTAAAAAATATTTCAATTTGTCTTTTATATTATTCATATTTAAAGAAGTAAAAAAAGTTAATTAAAAAAAATTTATTAAATAGGTTTGGCGCTCAGGTCATTATGGTAGTACTCAGACCATATGTAATTAAGGATTACATGTTTTGTCAATATTTGCAATTTTTTCTGTTAACGAATTTTTTTTAGAGGAACATTTGTGAATATGATTATATTCAAATTTACATAATTATCAAGGTATGAATAAATTCTTATTCGTTTCGTATTTATAAATAAAAATCTGGTGCGTGCGCGCAACACACAACTTTCACTTGCCAACTTACTTAGATAAAAAATTAATGCGTTTTGTTAATGAAATGCTGAATTTTTTTTAGAGGAACATTTGTGAATATGATTATATTAAATTTACATAATTATCAAGGTATGAATAAATTCTTATTCGTTTCGTATTTATAAATAAAAATCTGGTGCATGCGCGCAACACACAACTTTCACTTGCCAACTTACTTAGATAAAAAATTAATGCGTTTTGTTAATGCCACTTCTCAAAGTTACTAATTTTTCCACAATCATTTCTTATTTTTGTTTTAATTTGCTCAGTACATTTGAATAATGATAGCGCTTACCTGATATTCAATAACACCTAATTTTCATTAAACATGACGAATATGATGAAAATCGTTAGAGGCGTTTTTGAGATAATCGAAAAATTGGAAAAAATGTTATGAAATAAAGTGCCTCCTCCGGTTGATCAACTTTGATGAAATGTTGGCTATCACATCTTTGGCATATACATACATCAAATACCCAGTTTGATCAAAATCGTTAAAGCCGTTTTTTGAGTAAATAAAAAAAACACCTGAAAATGATACAAAATTCATTAAGTAAAGTCCCCCCTCCGGTTGATTAATTTTGATGACATTTTTACAGTCACATTTCGGGCATATTAATACATCGAATACTCAGTTTAAGCAAAATCGTTAGAGCCGTTTTTGAGAAAATCGAAAAAAACGTTAAAAGCTATTAAATAAAGTACCCCCTCCCTTTGAGCAACTTCGATAAAATTTTTGCTGTCACATCGCAGACATATACATACACTAAATACCCAATTTCAGGTTCGCACGGTTTATAGTTTTTGAGATAGTCTGTTCACACACACACACACACCATTTCGCGGGACTTGGTTATTTCGACTCAGGGGACCCCAAAACATGTATTTCCGTTGAAAACCGGAATTCGAAATTTTTCACGATCGCAATACTTCCACTTACCATATATTTCATATGGGGCCGGGGATAGCCGAGCGTGTTGGAGCGCGGCCCGCTTTAACACGCTCGAGCCGAACGGTGGCGGTTCGAATCCGCCCTGGGATGGTTGACTTTTATTTCGTGGAGGCCCCACGGAATAAAATCTCGACCTACCCACCATGGTTAGGATAGGTTGGTTACACCTGTAGAGTAACCCCCCGTATGCCACACTTGGCCAGGAAGGGGTACCGAATAAAAAAAAAAAAAAATAAAAAAATAAATAAATAAAAAAAAAAAAAAAAAAAAAATATAGGTAAGTGAAAGTAAAAATATGCTCAACTCTGGTGCTGCAATACCTGTACTCAAAACTATCACAATCAAAGTAAGTAGAATACTTAAAAGGTATAACTAATAATTGAGATCAGAACTCTGGAAGCCATGGATGGAATTAACCTATGAAGAACATTTCGCTAAACTTGTCAGTTTTTGTCTCATCATATAAAAGCAAGAAATCAGGAAACTAATTAATTAAAAAGGATCAATTGCCAAGCCATCACAGTTAAACATTATTTGATGAAAATGAGTTTTTTTTATATTTACATTATATTATACATTACATTCAAATCTGGATATCTTTAATATTGCCAGAGATTGTCTCTGAGGCAAACCCAGCCTCTATAAAGTGGGTTCCCATTATTGAAAAATTGAGAGGAAAAGACCTAGCGGTTGAGCATGATCATGGTAATATCACCTTGTATGACCACTCACCAAGAAACAGTCTTTCTTTACACAGTACTAGGGGTTGTGGAACAGGTGTTTTTTTCTTCTTTTTTTTATTATAATTTTTAAATATTTTATAAGAAGATAAAAGATCGGCCACAGCCACCTGGGAATCGAACTAAGGATATATGTAATAATTTTCAAACTCACCTTTCAGGGGGAGAATCCCTTCTGTTGGAAGTCAACATGTTCAACTTCATCTTACAGAAATTTCTTCATTGTTTAAGCTTACTAATTTTCAATTAATAATTAGAATTTATTTAATTTAAATATTATAGAAGACTCGTTCTCATCTAATTAGGTTTAGCTGTGATTATGTCTAATAGATCCCATCATTTGGACATTTGTGCAACCCCCAGTTACAATAGCGAGATCTGGAGGGAGGGATCATTGAAGAGAGAAGGTTGGCCTGGAATGATCCCATGGTTAGCTCAGTGTTAGAGCACTGCGACGGAGATGCAGAAGACCTAGGTGCGACTCCCGGCCAATCTTTGACCAATCTTTCCTCTTCTATTAAAATTATAAGTTATGATAATTTAAATATTTGGGAAGTGATGGAAGCCAAAAACCAAATGAACACATGCATGCTACAACATTAAAAAATATATATAAAGTTCTATTTAGACAAAAAAATAAAATAAAATCAACAGTATCAATTAAAAACGCTGATGCATACTGAGGAAATTAGTAGGCCCAAATAATGAATGCTGCATTACTGTAAGATGAAGTTGAACATGTTGACTACCGAATGTTTCAAACGGGTGATCAGGAGGGGTGCTCCCCCCTGAAAGGTGAGTTTAAAAAAGGTTTAACATTCATAACTGCTTAAAAAGTGCCTTTATGTAGTAATAGTTTATGTCCTTAAAATTTAATTGCTGTTTGTTTAACATCACTTTATGCCACTAAGGCTAATTGGATGATGCTACAGCGGGAGTCCTAAATTTTGCCTATCCACGTATAATTATGACAGGGATCTTCATTTTACGTCCTATCCGAGGGACGGCAGAGCCAAGGATTTTTTAAATAGAATAAAAATTCCTTGGCTATGCTTTATTCTTTTTAAAAAATCCTAGGGCAACAGCGGGTCGTGGCCACGAATAAATTTTTGCCTATTCAGGCATCTTCAGGGCTACAAGGGTTCTATAAGCAAGATAGAAACAGACTGATTACAGAAACTGAACAGGCAGTCTGTTTCTATCTTGCTTATAGAACCCTTGTAGTCCTGAAGATGCCTGATAAGGCGAAAATTTGGCATGTAATCTGCATGATTAGGTGAGTTTTGAAATAATACGAGACTTTGAGGCCTAACGTCCTATATCTATAATCAAATAGTCTTTTCCCACACACTTGTTTAGAGAAAATATTTTAAAAAGAAAGAAACATGTGCATATCCAATTCTGAACATTTTTGGAAATAAATAAACTTTAATGTTCAATACTCCAATATTAAAAATCAAACTTTTTTGCTTAAAGTTACAATGCATGAACAGTTTAAAATCCAAATTACAAATCATCACAATAGGATATGTAAGTGATAAAGGGACTCTGAATATTTGGTTATTCTTATTTTTTATAATGATTTCTAATTGAATTTTTCTGTTATCAAAACATGTAGGCCAGAATACCAATTCTTGTAACTTCACATTTTTCCCTTTAAAAACTACTGTATTCAAGATTCCCGATGATGTTAAGTTGTAATGAATTGTTTTTAAACAATTTTTTCAACTTTTTCATTAAAGTTTTGTTCTAACAAACAGGTTTGGTTTAACTGTCATGCCTCTTTCTTTTCTCGCATGAGTTATTCCACAACAGTTTGTTGGAGCCTTAATTTATTTTTTGGGATGATGGTTATTTTCAAATATGGGGAACAGGGGTTAATTAAAAAAGCTGTTATAAAACTTTTATATTTTAAGAAATAGTAATTGCTTGCTAAGATATTTTTTCAGATTCATATTATGTTAATTTTAAATAAATAAAGACACACACATAATATGCAGTTATAAATTTGTAGTATCTTAATGTATAATTATGGGAAAATTATACAGATTTAAGTATACTTTTGAAAATGTGTTAAGGTTCATATTTAAAATTATGCTTGGCTTACAATTTTTCAGTTTCTGTCATGCTAATTTTATATAAATGCATGTATTTATAAATTTGTAGCGACTAATTTATAATTATTAAGAAAGTTAAAAAGATTTAAGTATATTTTGCAAAATTTGTTGTTGATTAATGCAATGATTAAAAATAACAATTAAATAATTTAAAAGATATTTAGAGTATAACCAAGTGGGGATAAAGCTACTGTTGCTAAATATTATCAGACAGTTCAAAGTTCATACATTATGCTAAGTTCAGCCTGTCAGGAAATATTGTTTAATATTTGGTTCTATGGCTAGTCCTATTCTACAACATTTGAAAAAATCATTGAGCCCTAGGTCACCAATTATGAGGTTCAAATCTCCTTTCAAAGTGAAACAGGTGGATGGGAAATTATCCGTGCCTACCCCTGATTCAGAGTACATCAATGTTAAAGTTCATTTTCAAGGCGTTTCTCCTTGTAGAAGACAACTATTTAAGGATGGGGCTTCCTTCAATAATTCAAAAGTTCCGAAAATGTGCAATCCTCTTTCATTTGAACCATGTATTAAAGATATTCTTGACAATGGTATCGATGAAAAACAGTATTATGTTCTTGGAAAGGGAACATTTGGAACTGTGATATTAAGCTGTTTAAGAGGTATAAAACTTTCAAATACTTAAAACTGTGATATATCATCATTGATCAGCTGTGTTAAACATTAAATTAATCTTGACATTTATAATGTCTTGAAGCTAACATATTATTTCAATCTATTAAATGTTTAATCATTGAATATTTTAATATTGGATTTATTCAGGATTTTCTCTTTTTATTATATATCAAAAGGAACCAATTAAAAAAAGTTATCATAATTTTTTAACAAATTATGTTATTCATGTTTAAAGTTAGATATATGTGAAATGGAGTTAATAAAGCACAGAAAGTTCGTGCTAAAGATCCTGGATTAAAACTTGGTCAGGTATTTTTCTATTCTTTTACTCCAGCAGGGGTGACTTAGTGTTGGGAGACCATTGTGTGTCGTACTCATCCTCTTTAAAGTGTGTTATCTTGATTAAATAATTTATTATGGGGTGAAAACCTAGCTTGATCTCGGTCATAGAATAGTACCGTTGACCCAGAAACAGTATTCTATTACACTGTAATGTAACCATCATCCTCAATGAGTTATATATTTATTTTTAAGCTATACACTTATCTATGATAATTATTTTAGAAATGTAAAAAATGATAATAAATATTTAAATAATTTTCAGGAGAAAAGGCAGCTGTTAAAGTCGTTAAAATGTCTATTGACCAATCCACAATCAACAGAGAGCGTAATGCTTTAATTTTATCCCATGTGAACGTTATCGATGTAAGACAAGTTATTTTTAACCCAAGAAAAAAGTATGGAATCGTAGTAATGGAGGCTTGGTCACCTTTAACATTGCAAGCAGTAAATGAAGAGGCAATTCAAATGAGCATTGAAGATAGTATAAGGTATCACCATTTGTTTCAATTATTCACAAATCCACATAGCTTTTACATATTACAAAGCATATGTAATTAAGATTTAATGAGACTTAAAGTTGCCATTTGAGTTACTTTTAGTATTCCCTTACGGACTTAAAAATATAATAATTATACAAAATATAACACTTGTAAATCAATATGTTTCAATGAATAATCTATCTACCAATCAATAATAAATATTACTTCTGGGTCATTTTTTTTATTCAAATGTACTAATTTAATTAATCCAATCTTAAATTGTTGCTAACCACCAATTTTAAATTATTTTTAAATAATTTATTTTTTGAAGATAAAAGATTTGGCTCCGCCGGGAGTCGAACCCGGGTCTCCTGCGTTACATGCGAGGATGCTAACCGCTACACCACAGTGCTCGGCTCAAGGCAGAGCAAATCCTTCCTCTTCACTGATACCTACTCCCCCTATCTCACAAGTTTTGCGAATAGTAGCGGGAGGTGGACAAATTTTGTCCAATTTATGATACTTATTGACATAAGTCAATTTTTTAAATTATTTTAATTAATCCAATCTTAAATTGTGGCTAACCACCAATTTTAAATTATTTTTAAATAATTTATTTTTTGAAGAGAAAAGATTTGGCTCCGCCGGGAGTCGAACCCGGGTCTCCTGCGTTACATGCGAGGATGCTAACCGCTACACCACAGAGCTCGGCTCAAGGCAGAGCAAATCCTTCCTCTTCACTGATACCTACTCCCCCTATCTCACAAGTTTTGCGAGTAGTAGCGGGAGGTGGACAAATTTTGTCCAATTTATGATACTTATTGACATAAGTCAATTTTTTAAATTAATCCAATCTTAAATTGTGGCTAACCACCAATTTTAAATTATTTTTAAATAATTTATTTTTTGAAGAGAAAAGATTTGGCTCCGCCGGGAGTCTTGTGAGATAGGGGGAGTAGGTATCAGTGAAGAGGAAGGATTTGCTCTGCCTTGAGCCGAGCTCTGTGGTGTAGCGGTTAGCATCCTCGCATGTAACGCAGGAGACCCGGGTTCGACTCCCGGCGGAGCCAAATCTTTTCTCTTCAAAAAATAAATTATTTTCAAATGTATTAATTTATTATTTAATTTAAATTAATTAAACACTAAGGGATGTCGTAGGGCAATATAGTTTTCCAAGCAGCTCGCTCCATAAATTGTACAAATCAATTTATCCATATCTATATGTTTAGAGTAAACAAGCTTAACTAAAATTTTAAAATAAATGCATAGATAGTAAAAAGAAATAATTAATTCAAAGGAAATAAAAAATTATATATTTTTTTTAGTGGCTAGCTGAGATTTCAATTCTTTATTTTGTATTAGGAGAGCTAGAGTTCATAGGAGCTCAAGTTATTTTAATTTATAAAATGGCCTCCTTAGCAGCCCTCTTTTTATGGTTATTCAAATAATACTTTAAGAGGCCTGAATGTTAAGGGAAGAACTGCCCTCTTTCAACAGTTTTGGGAACTGTAATTTAAGATCCTTTTTATTTTTATAATCACAGAATTTAGTCGAAGAAAAACTTTTTAATAAAACAATTGTATGAATATACACACTAAAAATTGTGGTTGCTGTTATACAAAAATTGTAAAACATGTCTGTTTATATTACTCACAGATGTATTAATGATTAAAAAGGTAAATTCCAAATGAAATTCTCAGCATTTGTCACATTATAGCATCCAATAACCTCTAATCCGTTTTCAACACAACCAGACCCATTGATGAATAATTTACTTATAATTATTCATCTATCATTATAGATAATTTATCCTAGTCTATGCTTGTAGACTAAGAGCCCGTGAGAAGAATCAAAATCTGAAGAAAATTTTTATAGCAATGAGTTTAGTCCAGTCAGATCACACTACGCATAAAAATGATGGGCGCATTTTAAATGGACTTTTTATTACAAGCTGACAATCACTTTAATTTAATCTTATATGTTGACTCCATAATGAGGAAGAATGTGGTTAAAATAATTTTTTTTATAAAATTGAAAATTCATTTGAAAAATTAGCCAAGTTTTTACTGTGTGTTTCAGAATCATGATAGGAATCAGCAAAGCTCTGGAGTATTGTCACGAAGTAGATATAGTACACCTTGATGTAAAGCCAAAGAATATATTACTCGATTTGAAAGCAATGCAGAGTAAACTCTGCGATTTTGGTAATTCATACAACTTGAAAAATCCAATACCTTTGAGAAATATTCAAGTAAGATTTATCAAAATTAATTATAGTAGTATCATACCTAATTATAATGGAATTGTGTGACTATTAAATAACTGCTTCTGTTATAGGGGACAGTAGCTTACCTGGCACCAGAAGTATTTCAAGGAAAAAAAGTAACTGATAAGTGTGATGTTTATTCTTTCGGCATAACATTATGGCAGATTTTACATAAAGAAAACCCCTTTAGTGGTTTAGAAAAACATATTATCATTTACCAAGTGAGTTAAAATATTAATTTTTATTTCATATGAATCTGTGACATAAGATTTAAATTTCAGTTCAACAAATAATACTTTAACACAATACTACTACACTAATTACATCTAACTACACTCTAATGCAAACTGTTTTCCCAAGAGTGTATGATTTTCAATATGTATGTTATAATAATCTGGGCCTTTGAAGAAGTAATGAATAAAAGTTTTTTTTTATTAATTTTTTTATATTAATTTGATATTATAAGTGAAGGTCCAAATAAGAACTAGTATGTACAATCCTTGAGTAGAAAGTTCGCTAAAAGTTAAAATAGATTTTGATTTCAGAAAAAAACTAAAATCTGATATTTTCAAGTAATTAATTATTAATTATTTTATTCCACAGGTTGTGGCAAATAAGGAACGGCCTAAAACACTGTATAAATGTGAAACTAAAGGATACATAAAGCTTTATGAAAAGTGTTGGAATGAAGAACCATCACAAAGGCCTTCCATGTCCAATGTTACAAACATTTTACAACTAATGATTTAAACTTAAATTAGAACTAAAAAGTTCTTTTTATTACCCTGAAGAGATTTATTAAATAAATCTGTAATTATTATCTGTAATATAACTAAGTGTATAAATTTTATCAAGTTTAATTGAGTAAGGGATGTGAATATTATAAATTAAAGGATATGTTTTTAAAAAATAAAAAATAAAAAGTTTTATTTTACAACCTTAAGCATATCATATATACAATAAGTTTTCTTTCTAATTCAATTATGTTTCACCAGGCATGTCACCACCAGGAACAAGCTGAAACATAAATATTATTCCACAATATAGTAAATTAATTTTAATGCACTATGCAAATTAATATTGCAAGATGGTAGGTATTTCTAAGTAATGAATAACAACATATTCACGGGCGGATTTTGCACAAAATTTAGGGACCATGACCTCTATCTTTATTATTATATATTAATCCCATTGATTACTATTAAATAAAGATTAAATTTCTAAGGTAGGCATAATCGGATTAAATTTCATTTAAGTGGTTTTCAAAAAATTAAGATAACTGTGGGTTGTTCATATTAATGTTCTTAATTCTTATCTGGATTGGCATCATGAAATAGTAAGCACCCATGCTATTTTGTTTTAATTTAATCAATCATTACTATTACAGTATTGATGGGTAAAGAGCGATCGGTTTTGAATATGGCATGATGGAGATAAAACCATGGAATTACAGCCCCTCTATATGATTAATGAAAATGAGCACAGAGAGGAAAAGTGATAACTGAAGACCAACACCTGAAAATCAAATCAACTTAACAAAACCCAAAAGGAATTAAAACATAAAAGAGTCCAAGCCTTATTCCTTAGAATAAGGTGCAAGACATGAGGATATCTTGGGCCCATAGTTGAATATTGTCATTTTGTATTTTCTTGACAGTCAAGCACAGGCATTCACGTACACAGATGGTAATGTGCTGGTGACAAAATCATAGAAAAATATAGAACAGTTTAATGCTTGTGGTCCACTGCCATAAGATCAAGGTATGGCTATAGCCAGAGCAGAATTACAGCTGACACAGTATCATGTTCCATGTTCCCTTCGGAATAGAAAAATTGCTGGTAGTCTCTTCTAGGGTGGGTTATCTAAGCAGTTGTTTTTTTTTTTCCAAAATAGTTGAAAGGCTATCAGATATTCAGAATAATTCATTTTGATTTTATGGAACTTAGACATTTTTTAAAGAGAATAACCGTTCAAAACCCTGTGATCACTAGAGATATACGAGCAAACTCTACCCTACTATATGCTAGGAAACATAAAAAAATCACCCCATAATTTACACTTCATGAAAGGAATTGATTTTCAACAAACAATGAAGAGATAAATCCATTATGGAAATCAAATTAGCAGAGGTTGGACCGAGGTTTTAATTTTAGTTATTATAAGAGCAAAACAAAATTAGAAAATTTATAATACGTATAGAAAGTTCTGCATTAAAAAATGAAAGAACTATTGTTTTTGAAACAAAAATTGATTTACCATTGTTATGTTGTTTCCATTAAGAAGAATTTGGTCCAGTTTAGTTATACGCTTTCCTTCAGGTGTTGTTTCATATTCAGTTACATCTTCCAATAGCATGTTAACGAAATCATCAAATCCTAACAATGTACCAACAATTTCTTTGTCATTTTTCATAATTATGTGTATTCTTGAACCAATACACTTGTCTACAAGTTCTGAAATTACAAGTGGTACAAATTACATCAATGAGTTTAATGAATATATACTACATGAATAAACTTAATCTAAAGAAACTTACCTAATGGTAAAATAGTTGAGGGGTTGGTAACTACAGAAGCCGACATTTCTTATTGTTCTATCAACGCTATAAAGAAATATAAAATCACTTTACACTGAAGTGAAGACCAATATATTTGTGGGCGATAAACCTCAATTTGAACGTTGATCAGAACCTGGCTTAAATAAACCTCCCTTAACCGCGTCCTTTTTACTATATTGATATTTTAATTTAGCCAATTGAAAAATCCGAATCCAGTACCATGAATATTTATTTAGACAAGTAACTATTGCAAATTAGGATCAAAGATTTTATTTAAAACAGAAAGAGGCCTAAGCAGCAACAGTTTATTCCCCCCCCTCCAAGTTTTCATTTTAGAGGCAAGTCACATTTTTAACAATTATTTTTGATGTTCAAACAATTTTAAATAAATATATTTCAAGAACTTATGTAGATGCTTAGCAATCAGGATAATCTTTCCTGGGCACTTTGAATGATTAATGGAAACACACAATTTAGGATTACAAATTTTAATTTTTTATTAATCTAATCTTAATCTTTGGGTGACCATCTTTTTTAAATTATTTAAAAATTTTAATTTTTGTTTGTTTGTTAAACGTCCCTTTATGCTACTAAGGCTAATTGTGGAATGCTGCACTGGGAGTCCTAAATTTTGCCTATCCAGGTATAATTAGAATAGGGATCTTTAACGAGTACCTGACAACACATAAGCTCGGGACCTCCATTTTACGTCCTATCCGAGGGACGCCATAGCTAAGGAATTTTTACTCCCTTCAAAAAATCCTAGGGCCACTGCGGGACGCGAACCCGCGACCTTTGGTCCAGTAGATTGCCATGACGACCATTACACCAGAAATTTTAATTGACCGCTGACCAAGAATCAGTGCTTCCTTACATAGTACTGAACCCAAGATCCTTCATGGGTTGTAGTGGTAGTGGTACAGGTAAGGTAAATCAAACCTTAAGATTATCCTTATTTTGTTTTATTCGCCATTAATTTGTTCCACATTGCTTCCTCACAAAAGAAAAATGAACGTGAGTGATAATAATAATAGTAATATTGAAGGCTTAACGAACCCGAAGGTTCGATGCCGACACCTCAACACGCTCCCTGCACACCTCTATCCACCGGCCGTTTTCCAGACCCTTTCAAAACTTATAAATTATTTCTCCCATTTTTCCTAATTTAACTAATCAAGGCGTATGGGGAAGCTCGGATTTCAAAAATACTTCTTTTGATTAAAAAGATCTGGGAACTAGAAAAGGTACCGAATACGGAAAGAATCTATTCTCATTCCGATTCACGAAAAGGGATCATAAATGGATTGTAATAACTATCGCGGAATCTCACTCCTTCCGGTTTGCCATAAAATATTTATGTTAATGCTAACTAGTCGAATCACTGAATACGCCGAGGAAATTATCGGAGAATATCAATGTGGTTTCAGGGAAAACCGATCAACTGTAGACCAAATATTCTCTCTCCGTCAAATAATAGAGAAAAAATTCAAATATAACGGAATAGTACATCGGCTTTATATCGATTTCAAAAAGGCATATGAGTCCGCCGAAAGTTTTATAACATTCTTGTTTGTTTGTTTGTTTATTTTAACGTCACTTTTTGCCACTAAGGCTAATCGGACGATGCTACAGTGGGAGTCCTAAATTTTGCCTATCCAGGTATAATTAGAATAGGGATCTTTAACGAGTACCTGACATCGTTCAAGCTCGGGACCTCCATTTTCTCCGAGGGACGGCATAGACAAGGATTTTTTACTCCCATTAAAAAACCCTAGGGTCACGTTGGGACGCGAGCTAGCGAGCTTTAGTATGGTAGGTTTCTATGCTAACCACAACACCACAGTTGACCCCGTATAATATTCTTGTCGAGCAGGGAGTTCCAAAAACGTCAGTAAACTTAGTAAAAAAGTGTATGATTGAAACGTTCAATAAAGTTAGAATCGGTAATTATTTTTCTGAGAAGTTCGTGGTTCGCTCTAGTTTAAAACAAGGAGATTCTCTCTCACCTGTTTTATTTAATTTTTAGCGCTGGAATATGCCATTAGGAGGTGACACATACTGGAAAGAGTTTGAAACTGGGAGGGAATATACCCGTGCTCTGATATGCCGATGATTTGGTATTGCTTGGTGAGGACGGGGAAACATAGAAATAAACACAAAGATACTGATGAAAGCCGGACAAGAACATGGGCTAGAAATGAATACGGATAAGACAAAATATATGGTTAGTCATAGAAGTGGTGATGATTTTGCTGATATCAATGTAGGAGGGAATACGTTTGAACACGTAGAGAAATTTAGATATTTAGGGGCGATAGAAAAAACCAAATCGATTAGGAAATGAAGGCTCGATTAAAAACCGGTAATGCTTGCTGCTTTTCAGTCGCGAAATTGCTTAGCTCGCGCATTCTGTCCCGAAACTTAAACATTAGGATTTACAAAACTATTATTCTTCCAACGGTTCTTTACGGATGCGAAACGTGGCCGCTGACATAGAGGGATGAGCAACGGCTTAGAGTCTTTGAAAATAAAGTACCAAGTAGAATATTTGGACCTAAGAGGTATGAACTAACCGGAGAATTTAGACAACGCCGAACTTTACCTGGTATATATAATTGACGTGATAGCAGCAAGACGAATAAAATGGGCGTTTAAAAAATGCGAAACTTAGCAGTGAACGGATTCCGAAGAGATTAATAAGCGTGGTGCCGAATGGGAAACGTCCGAGGGGCAGGCCGAGAGGGAGATGGGAGGATTGCGTTAAGGCGGATCTGTCGAGGTTGGGTCTGGAAGACGGTCGATGGATGGAGGTGTGCAGGGAGCGAGTGGTGGTGTCGGCATCGAACCTTCGGGGTCTTTAAGCCTTCATTATTATTATTTTTCATAATTTGACTGAAGTAAATGTAATACATATGTATTTACAATTGGCTTATCTTTAATCTTATATTTACCGATTTATATGCTATTTATCAACATGTTTTAAACTAAACAATGACTTGATATCTTAAAAAAAAATGGGATAGAAAAAAGAAATAGAAATTACTTTCACTTGAGTAAACATTTCTTTGAAGTGTTGTCCTACTAATGATGTTCAAATATTGGTTTTCGCTCCCACTCGATTCTAATTGCTTTCACATATTTGTTAAGCACCTGTGAATCGATATACCTGTAATTGGCAAAACTAATATCACCCTTATAAAAGAGTGAATCATTCCCTTTCTAAATAATAAAAACACGGTTTATAATAGTTTTTTAGTATTTTTATTTCGTTCACGACTAATAATCTTAGTATAAGCATCTTGTTCTGTTGTAAGAAGTTAAGGGACAACCAATCATTTTATTTTAACCGATTATTTTAATGCCAGTTGTGGGTTGGGAATTTATCACAATTTCGAAGAAATTTTACCTTGAAATAGATAAATTGCAATGAAATAACGAATTAAATACTTCATATCCTGAAATATGCATAGATTTGAACTTTTGTTCGCGTAGACAAAGACATTATTTAATATCATTGCTTTATCTATTTATTCTATTCTAATCTTATTCATTTAGAGGGTGTCAATTTTTTACATTTTCCCGTACCTAATGAATATCATGATTATATATATATATATATATATATATATATATATATATATATATATATATATATATATTGACCCTGGTACATTTCGTGATGAGTATACACCCCCCCCCCCCTCCCTGAATATAAGCCCTACGTTAATTGCAGCGTTTTTAATTCTATGTACATTAATTTTTGTAGCGATGTTCGTGATTACTTTATTAAGAATTTATTTATTTTGTATTAAAATTATTAATTTACTTTCCTTCTTTTTCCCTATCTATATAAATAAAGTTGAAATTCTGTTTGTTTGTTAGTTTATTTGTTCTTTATACGAATCCATACCGTTTGTCCTAAATTCTCCGTGATAAACCGGGATATACAGCTATAATCTATGTGTATAAAGATCAAATTCTGTTTGTTATTTATAGAAATCTATTCCGTTTGTCCTAAATTCTCCAAATTTCGCTCAGTGGTTCTTTCATACCAGGTGCGAATACCTGTCCACATTAAAATTGCATAACTTCAGCCGATCTTCAGCTGATATTCTTTATTCTCCAAATTTCGCTAAGCGTTTCTTTCAGACCCGGTGCGAACACCTGTTCATATTAAAATTGCATAACTTCAGCCGATCTTCAGCTGATATTCTTTGTGTTTTAAAAATCATAATGATCTCACTTTACAATGTTTTTTTTTTACGAAATCGACCGTTTCTTTAGAAAAATGAAATTCCCCGTGATAAACCGGGATATACAGCTATAATCTATGTGTATAAAGATCAAATTCTGTTTGTTATTTATAGAAATCTATTCCGTTTGTCCTAAATTCTCCAAATTTCGCTCAGTGGTTCTTTCATACCAGGTGCGAATACCTGTCCACATTAAAATTGCATAACTTCAGCCGATCTTCAGCTGATATTCTTTATTCTCCAAAGTTCGCTCAGTGGTTCTTTCAAAACAGGTGCGAACACCTGTCCACATTAAAATTTGCATAACTTCGGCCGATCTCCAGCTGATATTCTTTATTCTCCAAATTTCGCTCAGTGATTCTTTCAGACCAGGTGCGAACACCTGTTCATATTAAAATTGCATAACTTCAGCCGATCTTCAGCTGATATTCTTTGTTGTTTTAAAAATCATAATGATCTCACTTTACAATGTTTTTTTTTTACGAAATCGACCGTTTCTTTAGAAAAATGAAATTCCCCGTGATAAACCGGGATATACAGCTATAATCTATGTGTATAAAGATCAAATTCTGTTTGTTATTTATAGAAATCTGTTCCGTTTGTCCTAAATTCTCCAAATTTCGCTCAGTGGTTCTTTCATACCAGGTGCGAATACCTGTCCACATTAAAATTGCATAACTTCAGCCGATCTTCAGCTGATATTCTTTATTCTCCAAAGTTCGCTCAGTGGTTCTTTCAAAACAGGTGCGAACACCTGTCCACATTAAAATTTGCATAACTTCGGCCGATCTCCAGCTGATATTCTTTATTCTCCAAATTTCGCTCAGTGATTCTTTCAGACCAGGTGCGAACACCTGTTCATATTAAAATTGCATAACTTCAGCCGATCTTCAGCTGATATTCTTTGTTGTTTTAAAAATCATAATGATCTCACTTTACAATGTTTTTTTTTTACGAAATCGACCGTTTCTTTAGAAAAATGAAATTCCCCGTGATAAACCGGGATATACAGCTATAATCTATGTGTATAAAGATCAAATTCTGTTTGTTATTTATAGAAATCTGTTCCGTTTGTCCTAAATTCTCCAAATTTCGCTCAGTGGTTCTTTCATACCAGGTGCGAATACCTGTCCACATTAAAATTGCATAACTTCAGCCGATCTTCAGCTGATATTCTTTATTCTCCAAAGTTCGCTCAGTGGTTCTTTCAAAACAGGTGCGAACACCTGTCCACATTAAAATTTGCATAACTTCGGCCGATCTCCAGCTGATATTCTTTATTCTCCAAATTTCGCTCAGTGGTTCTTTCAGACCAGGTGCGAACACCTGTTCATATTAAAATTGCATAACTTCAGCCGATCTTCAGCTGATATTCTTTATTCTCCAAATGTCGCTCAGTGGTTCTTTCAGACCCGGTGCGAACACCTGTTCATATTAAAATTGCATAACTTCAGCCGATCTTCAGCTGATATTCTTTATTGTTATAAAAATCATAATGATCTCGCTTTTCAATTTTTTTTTTTTTTTTTACGAAATCGACCGTTTCTTTAGAAAAATGAAATTCCCCGTGATAAACCGGGATATACAGCTATAATCTATGTGTATAAAGATCAAATTCTGTTTGTTATTTATAGAAATCTGTTCCGTTTGTCCTAAATTCTCCAAATTTCGCTCAGTGGTTCTTTCAGACCAGATGCGAACACCTGTCCATATTAAAATTGCATAACTTCAGCCGATCTCTGGGTATATTCTTTATTGTTATAATAATCGTTTTGATCTCGCTTTACATTGGTTTTTACAAAATCGACCGTTTGAGTCGATGAAAGTCTCAGTTTATAGATTTTATAGATTTAAAAATTGAAATTCTCCGGGTGAAACCGGGATATACAGCTAGTTATTTATAAATAATAAATGATCAACTATTGAATCGATTCTCCTAAAATAAAATTGATAGTAACACATAATAATAATATTTATATTCATATTTGTTTGTAAATATAAATAAGAAATACTAAACTAATAGAAATTAAAACCTATTTAACTACTCATCTAACACGAAGATTCAGTGCCAACTCCACTTTGTCACATCGAACTTTACGATAGTCTTTCGGAAATTTTTGGAGTTTATTTTTTATTATGAGTAATAAATTCCTATAAACAAGTGCTTTTATCAGCACATTGTTTTAGACAAATGCATTCTTCCAAATTGATGCATAATAGATAAAGACTTATGAGGTATATATTCTCGAAAATAAAAATAGTTATTTTATTTCGTAATAAATATTTTGTTCTATTAAATACTTAAGTGAAAATGGAGACAGAAATAAGAATGGACTGGTGAAAAAAAAAAAAAGTCCAAATGTGATGAAAAATGGCAATGTACTGTGGCTGGAAATTAATGTTTTACCTCACCAGCCTCAAGGCAAAAGAGTAGGTGATGTGACCGCTTTAGTTAAATAAAAAATCTGGTGCGATGCGCGCAACACACAACTTTCACTTACCAACTTATTTAGATTAGAAATTGGCGTGTTTTTTTAATTGCCATTTCTCAAGTCACATATTTCATATTTAGCTCTTTCTTATTTTTAAGCGAAACGAGAGACAGATAATTTCTCCATATAAACAAATACTAAGGTAATTAATAGGAAAACAAAAAAGGCCCCTACCCCATTTTAGCCCCCTCAGAACATTTTAATTATGATAAAGTATAAGTGATATTAAAGAAGACTTGATTTTGATTAAACATGATGAATTTAATCAAAATCATTAAAGCCGTTTTTGAGATATTCGAAAAAAGGTAAACATTGGAAAAAAAGTTATGAAATAAAGAGCCCCCTCCAATTGATCAATTTTGATGAAATTTTGACTGTCACATCGCGGGCATATACGTACACCAAATACCGATTTTGATCAAAATCGTAAAAGTCGTTTTTGAGTAAACAAAAAAAAAACACGTGGTAATGAGACAACATTTATTAAGTAAAGTGCCTCCTCCAATTAGTGAATTTTGATGAAATTTTGACAGTCGCATCGCGGGCATATACATACACCAAATACCGAGTTTAATCAAAATCGTTAGAGCCGTTTTTGAGAAAATCGAGAAAAACGTAAAAAATCGACAAAATTCTTTAAGTAAAGTACCCCCTCCGTTTCACCAATTTTGATGAAATTTTTGCTGTCACATCGCGGGCACATACATACACCAAATACCTAATTTCAGTAATGTACGACCTATAGTTTTTGAGCTAGTCTGTTCACACCAACACACACACACACGCACGCACGCAAGCACGCACGCACGCACGCACTCACGCACACACTCATGCACGCACGCACGCACGCACGCACGCACACACACACACACACACACACACACACAGGCCATTTTGCGGGACTTGGTTAATTGGACTCAGGGGACCCCAAAACGTGTATTTCCGTTGAAAACCGGAAGTCGAAATTTTTCACGATCGCTATATTTCCACTTACTATATATTTCATATATAGGTAAGTGAAGTAAAAAAAAAATTTTGGTCTGTGTGTGTGTGTGTGTGTGTGTGTGCGTGTGCTTGTGCGTGTGCGTGTGCGTGTGCGTGTGCGTGTGAGTGTGAGTGTGCGTGTGCGTGTGCGTGTGCATGTGCGTGTGTGTTTGTGTGTATGTGTGTGAACAGACTAGCTCAAGAACTATAAACCGTGCGAACCTGAAATTGGGTATTTAGTGAATGTATATGCCCGCGATGTGACAGCAAAAATTTCATCAAAATTGCTCAAATGGAGGCGGTACTTTATTTAATAACTTTTTTATTTAAATAATTTATTTTTTGTGGACTCCACCTCCCGCTACTACTCGCAAAACTTGTGAGATAGGGGGAGTAGGTATCAGTAAAGAGGAAGGATTTGCTCTGCCTTGAGCCGAGCTCTGTGGTGTAGTGGTTAGCATCCTCGCATGTAACGCAGGATACCCGGGTTCGACTCCCGGTGGAGCCAAATCTTTTCTCTTCAAAAAATAAATTATTTAAATATATTTTAAAAAAATGGTGGTCAGCCACAAATTAAGATTGGATTAATAACTTTTTAAGTTTTTTTCGATTTTCTCAAAAACAGCTCAAACGATTTTGATTAAACTGAGTATTTGATCTATTTATATGCCCGAGATATGACTGTAAAAGTTTTATCAAAATTGATTTACCGGATGGGGGACTTAACTTAATAAATTTTGTATCATTTGAACGTGTTTTTTTTATTTACTCGAAAACGGCTTTTACGATTTGGATCAAACTGGGTATTTGGTATATGTATATTCCAAAGATGTGATAGCCAACATTTCATCAAAATTGATCAACCGGAGGGGGGACTTTACTTAATAAATTTAGTATCATTTTAACGTGTTTTTTTTTATTTATTCAAAAACGGTTTTGACGATTTTGATCAAACTGAAGGGGGACTTTACTTAATAAATTTTGTATCATTTTCACGTGTTTTTTTTTATTTACTCAAAAAAGGCTTTAGCGATTTTGATCAAACTGGGTATTTGATGTATGTATATGCCAAACATTTCATCAAAATTGGTCAAACGGAGCGGGCACTTTATTTCATAATTTTTTTTCCAATTTTTACCTTTTTTTCGATGATCTCAAAAACGGCTTTAACGATTTTTATCAAATTCGTCATGTTTAATGAAAATTAGGTGTTCTTTAATATCAGGTAAGCTTTATCATCATTAAAATGTTCTGAGGGTGCTTTTTTTGGGGGGGGGGTTGGGGCCTTTATTGTTTATTTGTTTCCTATAAAGTACCATTGTTTTTGTTTATATGGAGAAATGAAATGTCTCTCGTTACGCCTGAAAATAAGAAATGACTAAATATGAGATATGATAAAAATAAAGAGGAGAAAAAAAGAAAAATATTCAGTCAACTTGAGTCGTTGAGCCCACGCATGCGGAGTAGGTACGGCTTTAATGACAGACCTTTGTTCATAATTAAAGCCGTTCTGTTCATTTGAGAAGTGGCAATTAACAAAACGCATTAATTTCTAATGTAAGTAAGTTGGTAAGTGAAAGTTGTGGGTTGTGCGCACGCACCAGATTTTTTTAATTATAAATTAATTATCGGCTATATACCCATATAGCCTAAAAGGCTGAAGAAAGGGAGAAAAGTAAGTTCTTATAATTTTATCAAATAGTATATTCATAACCTCTTCATCTAATTGTATAATTAACGATTTTTTTTTGTGAATAGGGCTTGATAGGTTCACCCAGGAGTATGAATTTCAACCCGTGTTATGACAAAATGAAATCTAGTTTGAGATTTAAATCCGTGTGAACCAGTGGCGTCCCTGGAGGGGAGGGGGTAAGCGAAAGGGGCGGTTCACACTTACAAAGGGCGCCCACAGCTGGGGATTTTTTTTATTGATTAATCTTCATTACAAAAAAAAAAAAAAAAATACTTCGATTAGAAGAATACGCGTTAATTAAATAATAACGCGAATCAGCCTAAAATATTATAAATATTTTTTTAAAAATTATTTTACTTTTTTCTAAGGAATAAGTTTAAATAATTATATTGACGTAACATAATATTACAAAAATGTAAACAAAAACGATTTGCAGCATAGTGATTCAAAAGTACCCTTATGCTTCGATGGATTTTCAAGGTAAAAATGAAAGCTTTTTATCATAAGACCTCCAAAGTAGAACACTTCATCCAAACGGTGTAATGCATGTAACTCGACTGTTTGTCTTGGCTTTGGTTTGTGTCCTGTTTACCATCTGCTTGCTGTTAGTGTTCTGTGTCAAATATAAGGAGCATGGGTAATTATCCATTAGGTTAGGTTAGGTTAGTGGTTTTTCTGGGCGATCAACTTCACGAATTATCCTCCAGAAGGCTGGTATTGACAGATATTTCATTAGATATATATGCACTTAGTAATTATCACGGGCGTCACCGCCGGGGGAGGACAGGGGGGACGCGTCCCCCCAATATTTTGTGGCAGAATAGGACCCAATGTAAAAAATTAAATAAAAATGCGATTTTACGAATTTATCTGAGTTTAACCAATAAAACATAAATATAAAATATTAGTTAATTTTAGCACACTTATTAAAAGCTAGTATTGTATAATTGATGAATTATAAAATTTTTATTTCAACTCGAACAGTTTTGTTTTATTGCTCTACATTTCTTTTTTAAACCAAGCAGCTTGATCCTACTTTCCATCAATTTGATGGAGCTTATAGAATTTAATGGAAAGCAATGAAATTAGTGGGATCAGAATCAGAAGAAAAACTTTGATAAAATTCGGTCAAGAAATTTTATTTATCCCCCACATCCTTCAACATTAAGCCTTAACAATTCCCTATTTTAATGTATAACTCTTGCATAAATTGAGAAGTTTTAAGAGACTATAAATACCTTTAAAATAGAGCGTTGGAGGATGAATTTAATTGCCTCAACAGTTGTTTTTAGGGGTTATAATTTCAACTTTTAGTCCCTCGAATTTCTACCTATCCTACCTAGGAAAATATTGAGCCGTCCCCCCAGTAATTTGTTGTTGGTGACGCCCATGGTAATTATATTTTTACTTTCACATACCTATATATGAAATATGTAGTAAGGGAAAATATTACGATCGTGAAAAATGTTTACTTCCGTTTTTCAACGAAAATACACTTTTTGGGATCCCCATAGTCCGAATAACCAAGTCCCGCGAAATGGTCTGTGTGTGAACAGACTAGCTCAAAAAATATAAACCTAACGAACCTGAAATTGGGTATTAGGTATACGAGTATGTATATGCCCGCGATGTGACAGCTAAAATTTCATCAAATTGGTCAAACAAAAATAAGTAAATGATTGTGGAAAAATGTGTGACTTTGAGAAATGGCATTTAACAATTTTTGATTTCTAAGTTCGCATCGCGCCAGATTTTTAATTATTATGGACTTTTTATAATTATATTAAGATGAGTTTAAATAGATTATTACCTCGTTAAATGAGATGGTTAAACCTCATTCACCATTCCTTTTGTCGAAAATTCTTCTCAGTCCACTAAGTTTTCGTTTTGCTGAAACTGTAAACCCGCCTTATAAATCTTCCCTCTGCCCACTTCCCACTGCTACATACATGGGATTTTTTTTTTAATGGGCTTCGAAAATTCGCCTAATCCGCCCAATTGCCTACCCCATGCCACTCTTGTAAAGAACCTCGTTAAACCCAAAGGTCAGCTTAAACGCAATTAAAAATCATATGCCTGTTCTTTTATCATTTATCTGCCAGTTTAGGAGTAATTACCTGAAGAGGATTTGTTAATTATAAAACTCCACAACTCGAATCATCTATTTCAATATTTTTATAACTTTAGTTGATATAGGATTTGTCCAATGAATGATCACTTTTTCTCGATAATATACCTACTTTAATCTGCTTCTGCCTAATAGGGGGATTCGAAGGTAAATAATGTCTGTAGATAATGAAGATAATAACACCTTCATTAGCAAGAGTGTTCCCTTTACCTTATTGAATTTATATTGAAGAATCTCAGAACTTTAATGAAGCTAACTTAATTTTCTAGGGGGCAGGCTTGTAAAAATATTTCTAGGGGGCGTCGAGGTATTCTGACTATTTAAGGCTCAATTATGGCTTATTGATATTTAAAAATTAAAATATTTCTAATCTACCTTCAATTAACTTTGAGATCTTTCTGCAATTACGCTTTCATATTCTATTAACATAATTTCCGCGCTAACTACCTGTATACATTTCTGGAGTGTTTTATTTGCCACAACATGCTCAAAGCATCCTTGCTCCTTTTTAACAACTAAATGAGTACCAAAAAATTTTTTTTTTACAAAATTTACGTTTAATCTAGCCTAAAACGTCCAAGACCTTCAATATTATATATTATGTAAAAGGTAATGTAAACAATTTTGTTTTTTGTTTAGTGTTATTGAAATAAGTATTTACACATTTTTTTCAAAACAATTTATGACTAATCAGGTTTTCTATTTTTCTTGTAAACATTTTAATTCGATTAGTATAACTTTAGTTTATGCAGGAATTGTCCAATCAATTATCAATTGGTCAAGATTATATTAGACCTTCCACTGCTTCTGTTTACAATGTGGATTCGTGGTTAAATAAATGAAGATGAAACCGTGATGTATCATAAATTGTTATACATACTTCAATAACAAGAGAGAGTTATCTGATTGAAAACCCCGATTGCAAATAATAATATGAATTATAGCGAGATCTTAAACGTAATCAAACCTTCGCAACTCTTGTTAGAGATAAGTACTGGATTCATCAATCACTGTCCGTATACGATAAAAGAATTATCTAACATACATAATATAGATTAGTTTAAAAATGTGAATTAGATATTAGACAAGACAGATCGTCTAAAAGTGCTTAAACAAGACAACATAAAACTACATTTGGTGCCATACAAAAAACTGCGTACGAGGAAAAATAGGATCAATGGAAATGGAAAATGGTCATAAATTAAGATTTTTAAAAGTAGTCATTAGATTTATTTCTACAACTATTTCCAGATGCCTATTTTTTTGTCGAACCAAATTGGTACCTACCCATCTTTTCATAATCAACTCCTGACCCATCCGAACTAAGTGCCCCAAACCCAATAATACTCAGAAACGTCTGAAAGGAAGATGCCCTCATGTCCTTCTAAATTAGAAAATTTTACGGACTCCTACCGATGTCGTGTTTCTACATAAGAATGTTCAGGTCATAGTTTTTATGATCATTTACTAATTGTATTTGTAAGTTTAAAAATGGGCAGAGTCACCACAGATAGATAGATAATTTATTGTCTAGTACATACATCGCTTTAGCCATGTAGTCTGGCCCACTCAGTGTTAGTGTTATTATTATAAAATACATAAACTTAACGAATATAAATATACACATGCGTGCAAATATAAATTAATATTATATGAGGTAACAGTGAACTTGATTTTTATAATATTAATAAATAATGAAAATAAAAGAAGAGGCACTAGCAAAAGAATAGGGGAGTAGGATGACAAGCAAAACATAGTCACCACAGTTGATGGTATATATTTTCGTTTTTTTGTTATGCCATATTTTTTAATAGTAAAAATCCTCTCTCGATTTTTTAATCTGAAGGTGCCTTTACACTGAGCCAATCTTCACCCTTCCAACAGCCAGACCACAACACTGTTCGGCTAATCTAAATAAGTCACGAACTTGAAGAGGTACTATGTATGGCCGCTTGTTCGGGGATAATGCTAGTGTCGCTTTTGAGATAGTTAAAATAAGCTTCTTTTAACATTTTTCTGACGTAGCTTTTATCTATAATAACTTAGAGCAAAAGCCAGAACAGCCGCTAGTTCAACGTCAGTCGTCTAAGTAATTAAAATTGTTGTATTAAGGTGCATAGGTGCGGTCATACATCATTAATGTTTCAGTGTAAATAGCATTATTCGTAGTACGCGATACGGCAAGGTTTGGGGATTGTAAAGGCACGATCATACCGCTCCTGACGGTGAGACTTGAGGTAATGTAGAGCTTACCTATTACAATGACAATAATCTCTATGCAAATCCTAGACTAAGCACTATGCAAGCGATCAGACGTTGATAGGGCTAATTGCGAGGTGGTACTCAGTCCAAAGGGCCTTAAGTTTCCTGGAGGGTAGTAGTTCTGCTTTGGAGGCGGATGTTTGCAGGACGGGGTGGGTTGCTGGAGGGGGTCCGCTCTGCGCATGCCCGTACCTCTGGCGTCCTAACAGTGCTGAGGGTTATGGCTATTCGGGTGGTCATATTTAGTTTGTTCTCGACATTGTTTTGGTTTATTGTGTGCTTACGTAGAGTGTTATTGTGATTTTTATAGGTTATAGTGACAGTGTTACCTCTGGATTACTCATTTTTGGGCAGGAATTTCGATTTGATGGTGAGTTTTCTTTGGAATTATGGATACAAGGCATTTATAGTATGTGTTTGTCATAATAAATCATCTGTTTTTTGTTATCACTTGCCTGAATATTGCTTATTATACTTTAATATATTGTACGTATTCAAAAAATGTAAATTATTCAAGAAATATAAATTGTTAATGTCCTTTCCTTGTTTTAGTGCACGTTTTCATGTTTAAGTTGATAATGCTCGATAACAAAATGCATATTAGCCTAAATATAGGTTTCTAATGGATTGCCATGGAGCATGGACTTGAGGACAACAAAAACCGGTCCCAAAAGTCTTTTACTTTCCCATGTCGCCTACGTTTTCGATGGAATGTTCGCTGCATCTGTTAAGTAATCGGTATTTCTCCTGCATTTTATAAATTTAACGAACTGCATTTGTTATAGATTCGTTATATCATCCATATTGTATCAACAAATTTAAATCCTTAATCGTATAAACAAAGAAGTATGCATTTATTTATTATCAATCCTTAGCTCTTAACTCCTTCAAGTCGCTAAGAGACAATCAATAATTAGTCAATTGTATTATTATGTAGTGGAACTATTTATTTGTATGCCAGTAATATTCTTTCTATCGTTACTTTTAAAATCTTACCGATCTGTTTGTATATGTGTGTGATAAGTTTGTTTACTTACCTAATAATTAAGATTGTTTATTGAACACAACTTCTGTTTTACAGACGTTCATCTTAAACTCTGAGGAAACATAACTGATTACAAATTTATTTTGATGTAATTAATTTATCAGTGAATGAATTATTGCTAGTTATGTATTTAGTAGTAATGTGATGTAGTTATTTCCCTAGTTTAAAAACATTTCATATCTTTGTCGTTAAATAGTAACTTTTCATATCTTTGTCGTTAAATAGTATATCAGAATTGAATCGGGATTAAATTATCAAATGGAAAATCATAAAATGTGTAAGGATTTTTTGGAAAATTTAATTGAATTCTTTGTATTCTTAGCTGGTCCCCGAAAGCTTTTTTAGTTATACATTGATTTTTACATATTTGTATATACCCACTGATTAGATATGAATTACATTTTCATGTTATTTTGTTTATCATAAAATAAAAGCTACTTTATTGATGTTTCTCACGTTTATAGAAATATTTTTTTTATTTCTTCTAATGAGTGAGTTAATCATCATCATGTATTTGGCACCTACGTATTGTACGTAGATTTATTTATTTATCTAAATCGGTATTATTAATGAATTTTATAATTACGAGGAGGAGTATATACGAAGAGTTATTGTAAATACTTTTGTAAATCACTTTTATTTTTGACGGTGTTGAATATATGAATCATATATATGATTTCCAAATCGCTGTAGTGGTTTCATCCGTCATACGTCAGTTTGTAGTGAAAACTATTTCGGAAGTGGAGAGGCGCTCAGATCATTCAAAGCCCAGCTGGATTGGTTCCAGTCACGTTACTTCTTGAATATTCCCGTTCTTGTGGAGGGGAGCCATCCTGGAGGGGGTCCAAAGAACTGGTTTTTTCGTTGGGGCCTTGCCCCTTCCATGAACTTGAACTTAAAATTCACATTAGTGCCTTATCGTCTTTGGTTATCTGCGAAGCGCAGAAGCCGGGTTCGGACTCATTAGCTCGAAAGAATGCTTAAGAAGCCACCAAGTCTCTGGTTTGGTTCAATAATACTCCTGCTACAGCGACTTCACAATGTTCCACATTTCATAAAAAATGGGTCCATTTTTATTTTATTGTATACTAATTGGCCCGAACAAACAATTCACCTACATTGTTAAATATAGAATTTATAATCAATCTTTGGGAAAATGAAAACACACTATATTATACTGAAGAGAAATTTTTTTTCACAATGTAATCTAAAATATAAACCAAATCCAAAAGACTGTATGTAACTTAGTTAATAATGGTCCGATTTTTATATAAATATTCTTATGTTTTTTCATTTTGTGTGGAACAAAGAAATATTTTATTTTTACATATCCACATAGATATACAAAAATAAGATATTTTTATTAAGATAAAGAAGATAAAGTTTTCGTTTTTTTTTTCATAGCGCCTTTCTTGAGGTTTACTGTGGGATATGACTTATCTGGCCCTGGAGGAGAAATTAATCTCCGAAATGATGCCTCATTATTTAATTTTATGAAGTAAAAGAAATATTATTTAATTTACATATATACTGTTAGCAAGAACAGTCCAAATTGCCAACACTTATTCATCTTATTCATAGATACTTAACTGTAAAAATGCATTGAACAGTTATATATTGCTTATATAATCTTGTTTAAAATTCAATATATTTTATCTATGTTGGCACAAAAATCAGAAAAAAAATTAAATTTTCGATTTGTGTCACCGTTTTTGCCGACTGGCGATACGTACAAATGCAATGAGTAGATGATTGTAATAAATAAAAATTGTGGAATAAACAGACATTTAGAGAAACAATTCATTGGTAGTAATTCGATAACATTTCTAATTTAGAAGGTCATGAGGGCACCTCCTTTCCAGACCTCTCCTTGGTATGTTATCTGGTTGGTGATGTTTGGTAGGTTGGAACCAAGTGGGTTCGGATAAGCGTCAATTAAAGGGTTTGAAATCTCTCTCTTGTTTAAAATTTATTATACCAATCCAAAAATACAGTCTACATCTGATATAATTTTTTTAACTAATCGATATTATGCATATAAGATAATACCTACATCGAATTGTAGACAATGATTGATGAATTCCCAGTCTCTCTTACATGAGTTGCGAGAAGGATTGATTACGTTTAAGATCTCCCTATAATTCATGTAATTATTTGCGATCGGGTTTTCAACCAGATAACTCCCTCTTGCTATTGAATAATGAATTACTCTTACAATTTATAATACTTCACGGTTTGATGTATGTTATATCATCTTCATTATCTACAGATTATTATTTACCCACGAATCCATCTAATAGGCGCAACCTGTTTGAGGTAGGTACATTACCTGAACAAATTGATCATTGATTAGACTATTCCTAAATCAACTAAAGTTATATTGATCTAATTGCAAATTGTGCAAGAAGGTTAGGAAACCTGAGTTGTAATAGATTGATTTTAAAAATGCAAAAATACTTCGTTCAATAAAACAAATAAAAATTGTTTGCATTACATACTTTCAATAATTATATAACATTGAGGGCTTTGGACGTTTAAAACCAGTTAAAAAAAAAATAAAATTAATTTAAATTGTTTAACTAATTTAGGTATTAAATGTCCTACATAACCCTATAGTTATGTAGCGATTAAAAAACATAAGGAATGTAAACTGATAGCTAGTGAGGAAATTATGTTAAAAGAATTACAAAATCAATTTGCAGTTGATTGAAGGTAGATTAGTTTCCCTTGATTGATTGAGTTTCCTTGTTTTGAGTATTAAACTGAAGTTCTCTTAAATATAAATAGTTCTAGTGGGCTAGTTAGGTTGTACTAGGACTGTATTTAACAAAAAACTTAATTTTATTTCGGCATTAATCCTGTCATAATTCAATTATCATTATTAGTATTAACGAGAATTATCTATTATATTTATCTTTACTAATATTTCCTTGGATGATTTTTAATTTCTTTCATTTTTATTTCGGGTGATAAACATCCTACTTACTATCTTTAAACACTTTTTTTTTATCTTTATTATTTTTATTTTTTTAATCTATATTTATCAGAAAATTTTATACAGTGTTCCACACTGAAATGTTTATGATGCTTGATAATGGACAATAAGTCCGAAACGTCTCACACGATAAAGTAAATAAAGAAAAAAAAGTGTTAAATGGAATAAGTTGGATATTCAGCACTCGAAATAAAAAAAGCTAATGAAAAAAATTAATTAGTATGTTTTTCCTGTTTTGAAAGATTTGTCAGTAATGATCTATTAGCTTCGGTTTATCTCTAAAACTGCTCAATCGAATGTAAAAAAATAAATAAAAAAAAATAAAATTGGAATATTGAAATCGTATTAATCCATTTTTTCCCACAGAGATTTTATGGATTCTTTTTTTTTTTTTTTAGTTAATGAATTTTAATATTTTTTTGAGTATATTATGAGATTTTTGTTTTTATTGCTATTTTTATTAATAAGGTTAGAAATTATTTTTAAAAATGTCTAAGACAGTTTAATTTTTTTTTAACTTCAAAACTTTAAATATACAAGCATCAGAAATGTAAAATTTAATAATCTATTGGTGTTAAATTATTAACAACTTTTAAAATGTTATTTTTATATGTTGTTTTGTCTAATCTTGACTAAAGGAATGTGATAATCATAAAAAAAAAGATTATTAAAAAAATGGTGCCGGTTCATTTTTCCACTTTTGACCTGTGTAAGTACTGTTCGAGAGGTATGTTTCGAAAAATATTTTTCCGGAATGAAAATATTTTTTTAATTTACCTATATATATATATATTTTTTTTTTTGACGTTTATTAACATAGAAATAAAAAGAAACATCATAAATTCATATTATTTCTAGTCTTGGAGCTAAATGGGTGTTTTTTGAAAAAGTATAAAAAATATTTTTAAACTATTAATTTACAACATGGACGTTATTAAACCATTACCAGCTGAAACCATTAGAACTTTTAAGTTATACGAGAGAAAGAATATCCAACAGGCCAAGAGATCATGAATAAGTAAATTTTGCGTGACCTACCCTTACAGCTTACCCCTTCTCTCTCTAACATTCAAATCAATATTTATATTTCTATATTGTATAGTAAAACTTTTGTTTTGTGATTAACTTAGTTATTAATAAACATTAAATATATGTTTAGATATAATTTAAGAAATACATCTAGATGGATTAAAAAAAAAATATTTGTACCCTTAAAAAGTTACCTTCATACGATTTGTTTAATAAATGAAAGGATGTTCCATATCTTATTTTACTATAAATAATATATTATATGTTGAAACATTTTTTTTGCGTACTTGTGATGATTAATTATATTATAAACAATAATGATAGTAAAGTACATCATAACAAATGAAAAAAATTGTTTTTTTTTTAATACACCTAATTTTTAAAAAACGTATATGATCCATTTTGATCCGATCTTACAGAATTAAGCTGGTTATCGGAAAGTATTTATCGGTAAAAATGTCGAAGGTAGCCCATATTGTGTACAATCGCTGACAAATTTTTACACGGGTGTGACCAACAAGTTGCACTTCCCTCCACTGTCACGAAGGAGGATATTGATTAATAAATTAATTATATTAATGGCCATAAAAAGTTTAATTAATTATTAATCTTCGCATTTTATACTTTTACAAATAAGTATATTGTTGCTGGTTTATAATTTTAAAAGCTACAAACGTTTTGATGAAAAAATAAAACCTAACATAAGTTGGTCAATCATTTAATGCCTTTTTCTATCCATTTTTTTCTTTTTCTGATTTTTGCTAGTTTGCTATTTAAGTTATTTCTGACTAGTCGAATCACTGAATACGCCAAGAAAATCATCGGAGACTACCGCTGATCAACTGAAGGGATATTTTCTATCAGCTCAGAGAAAAAAATAGATTATAACGGTGCCGTACATCACCTTTTTATCGATTCAAAAAAGGCATCTGATTCGATTAACTGCCAGAGATTTTATATAGTCTTCGGGCTCGTTAAACCTTTATTTTTATTATTATTTCTTTTGATTATCTTTGAAGTAATTGTCATTTTACTTAAGTGTTCAACCCAGAAGGATACAGAATAGCGTATGTTTCATCCTATCAAAAATATGGAGGGTTATTTATTTACGGGTTATCAATTTTCGAAATGAATAGAATAGAGTACTTCTGGTGTTATTGTATACTTATGACTTTCTTTTTTTGTAATTATGTTTTTACTCGCAAGTAGAGGAGAGCATTATAATTTTTCAGAGGTAGCGGCACCCTCTGCCACCATACATACTTGTTTTTGCGTTTAACGCCGTAAAAATAAATTCAGATTAAGGGACTATTGTAATTGTTGGTTACCAGTTAATGCGTTACTAGAGCTAGGTTTGGATCTATTCAGTGAGTCCTCTGATATATGCATGGTTAACACTGGTCGAAATGGTTACTCTCACCCTTTAACCGGAATCAACGTTACCGTTAATTCATTAGCGACCCGGACCAATTTTTTTTTTTTCACGAGAAACTTCGACCCGCTTCCGAACACAATCCTTTATATAGAAACCCGTCCGAAACCCAGCTGCTAAACCAAAAAGATAAAAAAAAACACTGTTGACTGAGGAATTGATATCAGTAGCAACTGATGGATATCACAAAAAATAACACTACTGTTCATTCCATAGAAATCTTCAAGTTTGATAGTGCTTCATCTGAATATATTTGCTTCGTGGTAATTCAGTTATCATCTGATTTGATTTTTATATTTATTTATTAGTTATTGATTACTTTATCAATTACATCCTTAAGAATTTGGTGTTCAGAATATTTATGCTGTTGAAGAATGGTTACTCATTAGAATTTAAGAGGTATCCCCAAGCGTTTTCTATATTTATATTCACTAGTTGTGTCCTATGTGCCATAAAGATAATCCATTACCTTAGAGCTATTAAGCCATGAATTTCCTAAATAGATAAGTAGAAATTCTAATATTACCGTCACCTTCAATTGAAATGAATGGTATCTTCAAGTTTCCTAAGTCATCAATATTCATGGAAAGATAATATTGTATAAATTAATACTCATTACTATTCTTGAAACACATTTCCGAAGTATGGCACTGATTCATCGATTCTTTTTTTTCGTTGTCTTACATCCTGTGCAATATTATTTTTTATTTTTTATCGCATTTTTCGCATACACATATTGTCTTATAGATCTCTGTTTAAGTATTCTGCATTAGCCGGTCTATCATGTTGAGGGATACATCAAGGACTGGAATAGCAATTAGAATATGCCAGGAGAACACATGCTATGCATATTGCATGCGGTATATCATGAATTAATTGGGATAGAATAACTGATTGGTTTATGATATGCAATTACTCTGTTAATTAAGTATTTTATACCATAGGATATGAAATATTTGTATATTTTTGTTAAATATTTTATCTGTTTGACTTAACTTGCCGTGGATTCTGAAAGTTAATTTCTTATCAAACCTTCAAAATCAATTCTACTAATGCTGGTTTATACAAAATTAACTGACTCGGCGAACTTTGTACCGCCACAGAATCAATACATTTTGTGTTGAATTAAATTAAGTTTTTTATTACGATAAAGTTTCAAAACAGATAATTAAAAAGTGTATTATTTGCATTGAAATAAGTTAAATTTACTGGGGAGCAACTTTTTCGATGTTCTTATAACTACTTGGGGCAGAGATGAATAATAAAAATCAACGATCATAAAAATCGGTCCAGCCGTCTTTTACTTATAAATGGGTATAATTAAAATGATTCTGTTTTTTTTTTTTTTTTTTTTTTTTTTTTTTTTTTTTTTTTTTTTTTTTTTTTTTTTTTTTGGTTTCTCCCCTTCCTCGCCTTGTAGGCTATACGGGGTTTCCCGGGCCAGGGGAGAGGGTGGGGGATTGATGCCGAGATTAATTAAATTTTCCCCTGGCTCCGGGTTTTTAACTTGCTATCTTCATGTTTCCAAACAGACGTTGCCATGGGCAACGCGTATTTTATAACGCGTTTGCCCACTCGGTCATCCCGCCACCCACACGATTCTGTTTTGTATACCTATATTGATGTAGGGAACGTGTAAAAAATAAATAAAGCAAATAAAATTTAAAATGATAGCTGTAAGTTAGTAATAGTCACATTTGCATAAATCTTTTTTTTTTATCGTAGGACAAAGAAAAAATCTGGTGCGTGCGCGCAACACACAACTTTCACTTACCAACTTACTTAGATAAGAAATTGACGTGTTTTTTTAAATATCATTTCCCAAAGTCACACATTTTTCTACATTCATATCTTATTTTTATTAATCGTTAAAGCCGTTTTTGAGTAAATAAAACCCCGTGAAAATGATACAAAATTTATTAAGTAAAGTCCCCCCTTCGGTTGATCAATTTTGATGAAATGTTGGCTATCATATATTTGGCATATACATACATCAAATACCCAGTTTGGTCACAATCGTGAAAGCCGTTTTTGAGTAAATAAAAAAAGCACGTAAAAATGATATAAAATTTATTAAGTAAAGTGCCCCCTGCGGTTGATCAATTTTGATGAAATTTTTACAGACATATCTCGGGCATATAAATAGATCAAATACTAAGTTTAATCAAAATCGTTAGAGCCGTTTTTGAGAAAATCAAAAAAACACGTGAAAAGGTTACAAAATTTATTAAGTAAAGTCCCCCCTCCGGTTAATCAATTTTGATGAAATTTTTACAGTCATATCTCGGGCATATAAATACATCAAATACCCAGTTTGATCAAAATCGTTAAAGCCGATTTAGAGTAAATAAAAAAAACATGTGAAAATGTTACAAAATTTATTAAGTAAAGTCCCCCCTCCGGTTAATCAATTTTGATGAAATTTTTACAGTCATATCTCGGGCATATAAATAGATGAAATGCTCAGTTTAATCAAAATCGTTAGAGCCGTTTTTGAGAAAATCGAAAAAAACCTAAAAAGTTATTAAGTAAAGTACCCCCTCCCTTTAAGTAATTTTGATGAAATTTATGCTGTCACATCGCGGGCATATACCTACACTAAATACCCAATTTCAGGATCGCACGGTTTATAGTTTTTGAGCTAGTCTGTTCACACACACACACACACACACACACACACAGACACACACACACACAGACCATTTCGCGGGACTTGGTCATTTCGACTCAGGGGACCCCAAAACGTGTATTTCCGTTGAAAACCGGAAGTCGAATTTTTTCACGATCGCAATACTTCCACTTACTATATATTTCATATATAGGTAAGTGAAAGTAAAAAAAGGAAGTGTAGTGGTTAGCATAGAAACTTACTAAACTAAAGGTCCCGGGTCCCGGGTTCACGTCCCGAGGTGGGCCTAGGATTTTTTAATGGGAGTAAAAAATCCTTATCTATGCCGTACCTCGGATATTACGTAAAATGAAGGTCCCGAGCCTGTACGATATCAGCTATTCGTTAAAAATCCCTAACCTAATTATACCTGGATAGGCCAAATTTAGGAATCCCAGCGCAGCATCGTCCGATTAGCCTTAGTGGCATAAAGTGGCGTTAAAATAAACAAACAAACAAAAAACAGAAGGAAACTTATGGAGTTATGCGCGAAAACTTCCGATTGTCAACTAATTTTATCATAAAAACTTGTTAAAATGTTGAATTTTTCGACGTTTGTTTGTTTAACAGTCCCTTTATGCTACTAAGGCTAATCGGACGATGCTACAGTGGGAGTCTTAAATATTGCCTAACTAGTACCTGACATCACATAAGCCCGGGACCTCAATTTTACGTCATATCCGAGGGACGGCTTAGCTAAGGATTTTTTACTCCCGTTAAAAAATCCTAGGGCCACCGCGGGACGCGAACCCGCGACCTTAAGTATTTTAGGATGCCATGCTAACCACTACACCACAGGTGACCAAAATTTTTTGATATTTTTATAGCTATCCTGCTATTCAGGGCAGAGACTAATCTTAAAAAACGCTTCATCCGTTCTTGACTGATAAATGTCGTATATGAGTAAAAATGAAATCGACGATTGTGTAGGTGGAGTTTTGGAAAAACACAATTAAAAAAAAAAACCCTTTCTTTTGAAAATAAAGTTCAGTTTGATGGATTATGAGCATATGCTTCTTTATATTTTATATTAAACATTACGGATGTTTATGTTTAACTCAAGAATTTCGAACTAGACGATTGAAACTATAAAATTTAGTTTTAACTATACTTTCGACAGGAATAGTGCAGAATTTTCAATGCGTCATTATAGGTTACTGGTTATATAAAGGTTTGATGCTTATCCTTTAAGCACCGTAGCAATCTCTTTCGCTCTACCTTTTCGAATGCAATGCTTTGAAGGATGCTTAGTGGTCTGGAGAAAGCGGAACTATAGAGGCTAAGCCGAGCCGATAGAACCCACACACTCTCAGCCCACACTGGCACCACACACCGCAATGACCGACCACCTGCTCCATGGGATGACATGGATAGTGCCTTCGATATCGCCGTCTCGCCAGTAGAAAGTGTAATCTTCTATGTTAGTATTGTTTGTTCAACATTTAGTTACCCAACATTCAATAGCCGACAGGAATATTTGCTAGTAAATTCAATAATCGTATTTTTTTATTTTATTTCTCTCTATTTTTTTACTTTTACTTACCTATATATGAAATATATAGTAAGGGAAAGTATTGCGATCGTAAAATATTTCGGCTAATGAAGTTTTCAACGGAAATGCGCGTTTTGGGTCAAAATAATCAAGTCCCGCGAAATTGTCTGTGTGGTTTGTATGTGCACAGACTAGCTCAAAAACCATAAACCGTACGTACCTGAAATTGGGTAATGGGTATTTAGTGTAAGTATATGCCCGCAATGTGACAGCAAAAATTTAATCAAAATTGGTCTGACGGAGGGGGTACTTTATTTAATAACTTTTTACGTTTTTTTTAGATTTTCTCAAAAACGGCTCTAACGATTTTGATTGTTCGAGTGGAGGGGGGATTTTATTTAATAAATTTTGTATCATTTATATATTTTTTCAATTTTCTCAAAAACGGCTCTTACGTCTTTCATCAAACTTGCAATGTTTAATGAGAATCAAGTATGTGACAGAATACAAAATATCATCAAAATTGATTTTACAGAGGTTACACTTTATGTCATAAATTTTGTCCCATTTTTTTTTCTGGTTTCTTCATTAAATAACTATTAATCACTATCAATCTGTAAAATTGAGAATTAACCACTAATTTTTTACTCATTCCAATTATGGTCCCTGCAAGTCCATATGAACCCCCCTCAGGTCTCAAATCTTATATCATTCCATAAAATAATTTTGAAAAATCTCTATAATTGTCGATTTTCTGTTGACAGGTCTGTATTTATAAATGGAGTAAAACAATTATATACCTTTATTTAACTAGTTTTTTTATCTAATTTCTAAAGATAATTAAAGTGGTCAATAAAGATATCGCACTATGAGAAGAATATCGGTTTAAGTCCGGAAAAAAGAACTAGGAGATACGCTATAGACATCAAATTTACTTTTGTTAAAAAAATAAGGAATTAATTTAGAAATAAAATGGAAATCAGCGTGACCACAACGGCGAGCGTAAACAATCTTGCAACACGATTTTCCAAAAGTTGTATTTTTTCCATCATTCAAAATATAAGTAGAAATATTTATGAGAATATATATATATATATATATTTTTAATTTTAGTAAATATGTTGATACATACTAAGAGTTAAATAAGTAGATTTTAATGACTGTTAATGGCTCAGTTAAAAAACACAAAAATTTATCTCTGTTGTATGGAAAGGACGATTTGAATAAATGAATTATTTATTTCAAGTAAATTACTTTTAATTAAATATGTAAATGTAATTAATTAAAATGAATACTATAACAACTGATTTGAATGATTTATTTTATTTGTTTATGATTGATTGTTGTTGAGATTTTTTGAAGTTTTACTTTATAATTTATATATATTATAATTAATGACCTATTTATTTTCTATTTGGATTAATTTTAAATTGTTTTTTTTTAAGTTAGTTCTTAATTCCCCTTTTTCTTAAGCCCAGTTTTATTTCATTAGTTTTTTGCTAACATTTTTCTCCTTTTATTGTATCCCAAATTCATTTGAAGGCATTTTTGTGATAATATTTTCTTATTATAAAGAGTTAGTTATGGAATTAGTTTTTGTGGTGTGGAGTTAATTGCGGTTGTTGTGGAATTAGTTGTGTGGAAAATTGTTGTTGTACTTGGAAATAAACTGCTTATGTATGATATTGCTCTTAAAATTTCTGGATATTTGTGAGAAAGTAGCGTTAAAACATAAAATAGCTTCATTGAAATAGTATAGATGTTTTATTCTATTTTATCCTGTAGGTTAATATTTTACAGATTATTGTTATCAAGCTAGTCTCATAAATATACCAAAATAAGATGTCTTATTCGTTTTGGTTTTTTGAATTATGAATCCTCCATGATATGAATTCCCACACCTTTAAATCCTGCCTGTATCACCACGTCCTAGTCATCCAGCGACCCTAAAAAAATGCAAAGTGAAATTTCCTATCATAAAATTTTTAAGCCGATGGAAGCTCTTATTTTATTATTTATTATGGTTTTTTTTTTAGAAAATACAAATAATTCTTAGCTTATCTGTGTGTAGATATGTATATTATATGTGTAAAACTAGTTTCTTTTCACTTAATTGAATATTTAAGTTGTATTTTCAATTTTTCTTTTTTTTTCTTTTACACTAGAAATTTTTCACACCCTCATCTCTATCTCTATATCTCTAAAAATCTCGTGTCACGATGTTTCTCTGAAATCCGAAACCTCTCAACCGATCTTGATAAACTTTTGGCTCATTGAGCCTACTTAAAAGATAATATAGTTTTTATCTCGATAATTTATCTCAATGTTCCTTTCATTGCACATTAATTGTTTATTATAATACAATTGAGTGTAATTATTTGTAGCTTCTATAAATGAGCAACAGATGACGGTGTAAGTTGATTTATTGAATAACGTTTCAATTTTTTCGATATTTAGCGTGGGTAAACTAGTAAGTAGTACGTGGACCAGACCCCCCTACCGTGCAACCCCCCCCCCCCCACATCCCTATAAATTGCATATCGTTGTGTTTCTTGTGATGAAATATTAAGAAAAAGCCAATGTTCCCAGAAAAAAAATTGGCCGCACTATCCCAAAAGTGGTATTCAAACATGGCGGAATGACGACTTTGATTTTAGTTAGTTTTTTTATTACTGACATTCACCATAATGCTTAATTTCGCCATAACTGGTCTTTTATTAAAACTAGTTAGTTATAGTTCTAGATTCGGAATAAAGAAACCAACGTTCTAAAATAATTAGTTAAAGTCAATTTTTTCAAGTCGCTCGCGTAAAAGTTAAAATTCCAAGTTAATAGTTAATTTGTGATTAAACGGCCATCATTAACGAATAACTCCCTGAAATAAAACATCTGGAGCAATTATTCTTCTTTAAAAATCACTGGTCAAATATCAAAATATATCAACTAGGTTCAAAGAAAACGGACCTTAGCGGCGAAAAGACGCCAGTGACTCGGGCGCATACAGTCCTCTTCCACATCGTTAAAGTTAATTGTTTCATTTCAATTTGTTTATTTAAGCTTTACTCTAAGGCCCTAAAGCCAACTTTTTATATTATTTAATTTTTTTATCACAAGGGACACGTCACAGAACAAATAAATAAAGCATTTATCATTATTAAAACATTAATTTATTTGGTCTTTAAACGTCCTAAATATACCATTTTTCAAAATTTAGTTATTTATTTTAAAATCAGTTTCGCTTGGCTATTTTTCTTTTAATTCTGGTGTATCCCCTCTTTCTGAATTGGTATCTAAGGATGTCGTGACCACAACCTGGTAGCACCTGGTGGTTGCCATATGGCTTCGGGAACTCGATTGTTACTAACCTACACTGTGTTTTTATCATGGAAGTTTTGATCTGCAATGGAAGGAAAATAAAAGCGTATACGTAGTTCGAAAGATCTGATCAATTGTAAGGCCCACGCTCCCTTGAGAGGCTATTTTGATCTTGAAATTATAGTAGGCAATAAAGTTAACCGATTTATATTTTTTCGCTTCCTTTAAAAAAAAAAAAAAAAAAAAAAAAAAAAAAAAAAAAAAAAAAAAAAATGAAAGGATAAAGAAAAAACGGTTGACTTCTTTATTGACTCTTGGATGTTTGTCGGCCCGTCAGTTAAGAGATCTAATTTGGAAAGGAATTCCCTAGGCACTCAGACGAATCGGCCTCATATTAGGTTGTTCTGTGTGTAAAGTGATTTTATCTTATTCTCAAAATAAGGTTTTAATCAGTAATAATAATATAATATAAAAATAATGATTAATACCTTATAGAAGTAGTTATTGGTAAGTATGAGAGGGAGTTTCTCAAACCGAATTCTCAACAACAAAACGAATTCTCCTGAATACTTATAAGGCTCTTCAACTACAGAAAAATAATTTAAAAATCAAAGATTTTGATAGAATTTGTAAAATCAAAATGTTCCATTAGGACACCTAGCATTTGAGTCATAATTCGGTCAAGAAACAAATTCGCCTAAGAATGCAAGTTGCACCACACGAAGAATATCTATATAAATATGTACATTTGGGTAACTCTACTCATTCATTTCGATAAAATGACCTAAGAGAAAACTACAAGAAACAAATTTTAAACGACTTTTTGCGATGCTCTCAGAAATCTGTTGGTAGCAAACTAAAATAAATTCATAATATACCTATTTATTAAGAAATATCTAAACTTTTATCAGAATTGAAATTATCTACACTCTAATATTCTTTAAAAACTAACTATTTAAAAAGTGTTCTAATTCAGTAATATATGGAAAATGTACATATTTAAACATTTAATTTTGATTTACGTTTATAAATTACTCATAAAATATGCATAGTAGAATCAGATGTCCTGTAATCAAAATCCGACTTCATAGTTTCTCATTATTAACCATATGATTGCTTTATTAAGCTGCAATATATACCGGCTGTATATACCGGTTTTCACTCGGAGAATTTCATTTTTTAAATCTATAAATTGAGACTTTTATCGACTCAAACAACGGTCAATTTCGTAAAAACCAATGTTAAGCGAGATCAGTACGATTTTTATAACAATAAAGAATATACCCAGCGATTGGCTGAAGTTGTGCAATTTTAATATGGGCAGGTGTTCGCACCTAGTATGAAAGAACCACATAGCGAAATTTGGAGAATTTAGGACAATCGGCATGGATTTCTATAAAGAACAAACAGAATTTCATCTTTATTTAAATAGATTATAGCTGTATATCCCGGTTTCACCCGGGGAATTTCATTTTTCTAATAAAACGGTCGATTTAGTAAAAAACTATTGTAAAGCGAGATTATTATAACAATAAAGAATATCAGCTGAAGATCGGCTGAAGTTATGCAATTTTAATATGGACAGGTGTTCGCACCTAGTATGGAAGATCCACTGAGCGAAATTTGGAGAATTTAGGACAATCGGTATGGATTTCTATTAAGAAAAAACAAACGAACAGAATTTCATCTTTATTTATACAGATCGCTGTATATCCCAGTTTCATTGGGAAAATTTCATTTTTCTAATGAAACGGTTGATTTCGTAAAAAGTCATTGTAAAGCGAGATCATTACGATTTTTATGACTGTAAAGAATATCAGCTGAAGATCGGCTGAAGTTATGCAATTTTAATATATGGACAGGTGTTCGCACCAGGTATCAAAGAACCACCGAGCGAAATTTGGAGAATTTAGGACAAGCGGTATGGATTTATATAAAGAACAAACAAACAGAATTTCATCTTTATTTATATAGATTAAGAGTGGTTAAAAAAATAAATAAAAACGATTCCCTTTAATATGACTTTAGTTAATTAACATTTAAAGCATATTGAATAAAAAATAAAATAGAAAGAAGTTTAAAAAAAAAATGAAAATAAATTTAAAAAGTGAATTTATGATAAGTAAATGAAACCTGTCACACTTATTGACAATTTCACTACAAGCCATAGGAAAAAATAATCATCACTTCTTGACATGTTTCATTTTATTTTTAGGTTTCTTCTATTAAGTATTTATTTTTTTAAATATAGATTTTCATTTTTCTAATATTGATATAGTTATTTCTACGTATCGATATTTTAGTAACTTAGCTAATTAACTAAACTCTTATATTTTATAGAGAAATTATCGATTTTTAGATAATTAAGACTCAAATTATTTAATATACTTATCAATTATACTTTGCCTAGCAACATTAATGAGACATAGAAGATTGCTTATAGCTAAGTAAAATGTTTGCAACTCTTCCGAGACTAATTTGCTGAAATTCTGGTTATTTAAACTTAATTAAATAAGATGGAAGGGCCCTAATGAACTTCTCGGAAACTTTTCCATCCGATATTGTTACACAAAGATTATTGTGCTCATTAAAATTTGTTTAGATCTCATACCAACTAATTTTATTCCTTGAGATTCTCTAGTAAGTGTGTCAACTTTTCTAAAATTCAATTCTGTAATGTCAGGAAAAGAAAATATTTTAAAGAAAACTTATAAAACAACAATGATTTTTATTTTATCTTAAATAAAATAAATTCTATTCGTTTTCAAGGAAACGAACGACATATTTTATAGCTACATTAAATAAAACAGGAGATAGCGAAACCCCTTGTTTCAAACCAAAGGAAACCTCAAACCTCTCAGAAAAATAATTACCGACTCTAACTTTATTGAAATTTTCGGCCATGCACATCCTAACTTGAATACTATACAACTTATTGTGGTCTATAGAATCATAATTGAACTTCTTTACTTGATTAATTTAGAGGATTATAAATCCCTTTTTCTCGCGTCCTATACTCAATAGTTAGGAAGAGTGACTGATCTTATTTGGATACCTTTTAATTTTTTTTAGTCTCAGAACAATTTTAGGAATATTTTCTCCTACCTGCAAAGCTGTAGGTTATACCTCAATCATACCTTAGAGCTAAGAGGGTCAGGTGAGGTATGCCTCGAATAAATTTATGGAGTTATTCATGGAAAGACACTACTTATATATTCAGTAGGAAACTATCGATCCCTGATAAGAAGAAACTGGTAGTTGGGGAGTCATCTTTATGGAGAAGTTTTCATCAGATCATTTTTCACATCTTGACTGTAGGTACTTTATCTGCGCAGTTTCCATGTTTTAACTTCTTCTTAACAGAAGATACTTCCGAGACGATATGAAACTTCTGAAATATTTTATAATGTTGGAACTTTAAGGAAAATTTATGTTCTTCTTACTATTTAGAAAAAAAGAAAGAAAGTACCTAAGAAGAGTTGTGCGTGATCAATATATTATTGAGAATAAATGTTACTTGATCGGGCCAGGATCTGATTTAACCTTTATCACGCTCAGTCGCCAGAATTTTCCACTCAATTAATCATGGAATTTTCAACACCTATGGACGACAGCAGCAGAAAAGGGGAGTACCCTGCTACAGTCAGATTCGGACCCAGGACCTTGAGCATAGTTTTTCAGTATGTTTCTTATCTCCTTACGCGATTATTATTAAATAAGTTTGTTTCTTCAAACTTCTTCTTGTCTAATTTTTTTTTTGTTAAATAAATATATATGTAAGTAGTATGTTTTCTAACAGCGTTGTTGTACGTCGACTTATCAAGGGAGTATAATTTTAGCAATTTAATTTTTAATTTGATTTTAAAATATTTCAAAATTTATTAGTGTACATTCTTTAAAAATTCTTGTACAACTTTCCATTTTTATGGAATTTCTGATGAATGGCGATTACCGTCCCTAAACGATTCCACCTTCCATTTTTTTATTTTTTCCTCTTATTAATTATAATTGACCTAAATACTACGGATATTCCCGCGAGAGCTAGTTTGAGGGGCAGATGAGCAGCGTCTGTGCCGATTCCGAACAATGAATCCCGCAGTAAGACGATTTCGGATCGGTAATGGATTACACTCTAAGAGTCCGAGGCTGTATTAAACTTTAAGTCTGGTTTCAAGAAACATATGCATCGATTCACTCTTAATTCAGCTTTAGCTATAATTGCTGATAATATATTCATTTTTTTTAAAGCATTTATTGATATTTACAACTGTATAAAATAATACATCTAATAAATGTGAATACAAGAAAAAAAAAAATGCATGAATAAACTGTATTCATTTTAAATATATATGAAGGGTAATGGGAAAAACGAGGGTAGTCCAATCTAGTCCATTCTGAGAAAAATGAAATTTAAAGTTTATGGTCCTCTCGATCCATTTTCCAAAAGTTAAAATTAGTTTCTAAAAACATATTTCTCTAACCCAGATAATTGTTTACCACAGTACAAAATTTCTATAACCAAATAGTAGTTTAAATGCCAATGAAATAACAAAACATCGCCAAACTGCTCATTGTTGGCGGGAAAAACTACTGTAGTCCATTACTTATTTGTTTGTGACCTGTAATTTAGTATTATAGGTAATTAAATATATTTCTATTTGCTAATAGAAATAAATTTGTTTCTCTATTCTGTCTATTTTTATGAGTTCGATAGTTATGTTACCCGCGTTGATCTTTTGGCCCCATCCCAGTATTAATTAAAATTTTATTAATGAACCGGACCTGAGTTTCATTAATGGCGTGAATTGACAAAAAATCTTCAAACAAACTTGATAATTATTGTTCTCATCTTTCACAGTAATTTTATAAACATAAGAAGATTTATTTGGTATGGATAGCTCAGAATTTGTTCTGGGACGACGTCTTTGGATTGGTAGGTATAACTGTTAGAGACCGACAAGGAAGGCGTTTTGCTCATCTCTTAACGACATATTATAAAAATTAGATAATATTTTGTTTCTGGCAAATAAAGGAACGTTTTCAAAACTCTTAAATCGTTTACAAAAACAGTTTACTCCTGACTCGTGAGTTGAAAGTATGAGTTTTTCATGACATCATTGTTTTTTTCTTTTTTTTTTTTGTTAATTTTGTAGACTTCATGATGTAGTATGAAGTATGACTTCATGAACTTCTATTCATCTTCACTTGAACTAAAGTCACTGTTCATATACACTTCAACCACAGACAAACACCACATAAATGGACTACTGTTAATCTTACCCCGACACTCAAGACTTCAGCTGTTTTTCCCCCTTGTATCAATTTTAATGTGGACTATCGTTTTTTTTCTCGACTGTAACAAGTCTGAAAAGAAAGTACATTTCCTATACTATCAGATGGCACAACTTGTTTCAAATCAACAAAAACTGGACTACCGTGGTTTTCCCCCCTGACCCTTCATATATATTACCCTATTATGGAATATACGTCAGATATACCTATTAGGAAAACATCTAAAGGTTTGCTTTGCCATACCGGCTTACTGTTTATACTGAAACGTGAAGTGAAGCGAACAATGATGTCTGACCGCGGCTGTGCACCTTAAAGGCTTTTCCGACTTTCTCTCTAACTTATTGTGGATAAAAGGAACGTCAGAAAAATGCTAAAAGAAGGTCTAGAACGCTTATCTTAACTAACTCAAAAGCGACACTAGCGCTATCCTCGAACACACAGGCGAACAGATCAAGTACCTGTTCGAGTTCGTGTCTTATTTAGAATATCTGAACCCTGTCCCGAACGGGCTGTTCTGTTCTAGGGTGAGGTTCGCACAATGTAAAGGCACTTTAATCTGAGGGTTTTCGCTAGGATTTAATAGTTTATTTTGAGTATTATATAATTTAATTCTAAAAAAAATATTTATTTCTCTAAAAGAAAAAAAAAAAAACAACCTTTGACTTCTCTGATTTTCAGTTGGTTAAAACAGGTATATATTTATCAAAGGCTCAGTAGGACCTATGAAGAATATGTCCAACTTAGTCCACTAATTTTCTGTTTGGTGAAACATGAATATCTCAAAAGCAGGATTTAAAACGGACCGTGACGCTTGGGATTCTACCTGCTACCCTACTCTCCCTGCACCCTTGTTTAATTTTGGTTTCTTTTAATGTAATCCTAGCCTATTCCTTTTTTATTTATTACTATTTTTTTTTTGTGTGCATACCTTATGGTATTGTATTGGTATACATACCTTATGGTTGAATTGTAGGTTATTTTGTTCAAATAAAGTATTATTAAAAATTTATTTATTTATATTTTAAGCCATTTGCGCCTGTGCTGTAGTGCATCTAGCAAATTTCTGGCTAGTGCGAAGTTTATCTTCGATTTGCTTGATTTAAATGATGTGCTCGAGCATATCTCTCGGCCATTGTCTTTTTAATCTTCGTTGGACGGGTATCCGGGAAGAAAGAGAAGAAACAAGTGGGTTTGGACGGGGTTGAACAGTGAAAGGTAGAGTATTTGTCGTGAACGTATGATTTTACTGTTGGAATGTCCATGTCTTTGTGTATTGTCAGAAATGTACCATGGAGCGTTTACAATTTTTCGAAGAATTTTTGATTTTGCGGTTTGAATTTTGTTTATGTGTACTTTTTTTGAGGAACCCCAAAGTTCTGCTCCGTAGGTCCAAATAGGTTTTAATATCGTTTTGATAAAAATTAATTTGAATATGAAACGGTCTATTGAATTTTGGTTTGTTTGTTTAACGTCCATTTTTATGCCACTAAGGACGATGCTACAGTGGGAGTTCTAAATATTGCCTATCCAGGTATAATTATAATATGGATATTTAACGAGTATCGTACAGGCAGACATCTTATAGGCTCGGGACCTTCATCTTACGCCCTATCCGAGGTACGGCATACCTAAGGATTTTTTACTTTTTACTCCCTTCAAAAATCCTAGGGCCACCACGGGGCGCCAACGCGCGACCTTTAGTAATGTAGGTTGTTGTTACGTACGGTACTTAATTGATAATGGTTTCGAACCTCGGATTGCCCCTAATTAATGGCGTCTTGTCCAACAATGCCGCATGATTAGATGATTAAATTCAACCCCTGTATTACTGTAACTAGTAAATTCTATGTTTGATAATTTAACTTTAAATAAACATAAAATATCTCGGTTTTCATGTGCTTTTATACCCTTTCCCTTTTAACTCCTACTGGTGAGATATTCCTAATGAAATGCGGGCCTTAGAGCACCCCATTGTTGAGATGCTTCCATTTTCTTTTCTCTTTAGCCTCTTTCTTTCCTTTGGGCCAAATCCTTTAGGTAGTACATTATTTTCGAATAATTGAACTCGTTGTTCTTCTCTTAGCGCGAGACTGTTTCTCATCCATAAAGAACAGCGGTGGAGTATAATAGTCTGTAAATTCTAATTTTAAGGTTTCCAAACCGCAGCCTTGGTGGGAAGAACAATTCTTCTATTTTTCATCCCTTGAGCCCTCTGTATCTCCTTGAATTTCTTTGTGTAGAAGCTTCTTAAAATTGTTGGTCTTTAGTTGCTATTAGTTATTAGTTAATTAATTAATAGTAACCTATTATAGTATTAGTAATAGTTTCGCTATGTTACTTCTAGTCGTTGCCAATAAGGCACCGTTTAGTGAGGCCACGATGTCAACTAAAAAGGACCCTTTTGGAAGCTTACATATCTCTGAAGAGCGGGCATAGCGAGCGGTAGTTTATATCAGGGATCTAATTAAGCTTATAAAAATCCTTTTTGACTGACAATGACGCGATGGGAGTTCGCTTACACTATAATGAAATAACCTACCGAAAGTGGCCACGCCCATAAGTTACATACCAATAGTTTTACCGTAGTTTTTTTTCTTACAATATAGAATTAATGTATTTTCGACTGTTTTAGAAATCTAGAAATTTAGAAATTTAGAAATGGGAACTTAGTAAAAGACCATTCTTTACCTGTACATTTATTGATTTAATCATAAATAACACACAAACTCTGTTTACTGAACATTCATTTATCATATCGCACGTAAGAAGATGGTTAAAATACAAAAGTTTTGAGTTTTTCATATCGTTTGAATCAGAATGACAAAAACTACATATGCCGAATAGTGTTAAATAGTTACGTCCGCGTAAGGCGCAATTTACCATACTCTTTAATAGAGGGTATGATCGTATTTACGCTGGTAGAGGGCTGCTTTGAGGTACAGTACCAGTGGTATTAACTGCCCCAATTGCAGTCGATCGACTATTTGTGATCGAAGACTATTTCCCCTAATCGTAGTTTTTTGGTACATACGTTTGTAGGTAATTGTATGTTGTTGTTTTTTCAGTCACTTACGGTTTTCGACTTAATTTACCTTAACAAATTTCTTCAACTTTTACTTCATTTTAGAAATATGATAAGACATGACCTTAAATAATGAAAACCATCAATAAAATTTAAAAAACTAGACGATGTTCACAGAGGATAATAAAATTAATTATAAGTATGCGAAAAGGATCTTAATGCAATTCGTTGAAATATTGTATCTATTTTATTATGTGCAACTATTATCATTGTGAATATGGTGCTAAGCACTGATAGCTTCGTTCTATGATGAAATAAGTAAATACAATTATATATATAGAATGCAAGGCCTCAAAATCTCGTATAATTTCAATAATTCACTTAATCATGCAGATTACGTGCCGAATTTTCGCCTATTCAGGCATCTTCAGGGCTACAACCGTTTCACATGCAAGCTAGAAACAGACTGCTTCTAGCTTGCATGTGAAACGGTTGTAGCCCTGAAGATGCCTGAATAGGCGAAAATTCGGCACGTAATCTGCATGATTAAGTGAATTATTGAAATTATACGAGACTTTGAGGCCTTGCATTCTATATCTATAATCCTATAGTCTCTTCCTAAAAACTTGTTTAGTAAATACAATTAGACTGTTTCAAAAAAGTTATTTTCTTTATTTATTATTTATTAGGAAAATAAAATAACAGTCGACATATCGTATTATAATAATTTTATAAATGTGCTAATAAGTTTAAGAATTTTTCATTACCTCGAATTTTCAAATATTTGATATTGTGAGTCTCTGTACACTAGTTTTTAGATTTACTTTTAGTCAAATATTTACTGTGAGTTTTTTCTTCTTCGTTTATCGGGTTTCAGCCTGGGGTTGGCAGGTCGCTGAAGTGAGCGCCCCTAAAAGTACCTAATTTACTGCCCCCTTTCCCAACTGTGCCCAGAGGGTACGAGATGTGGGAAGAAAGCTTCCAATAAAATTTTTTTGTTCGGACTAAATAAAACCTTTTGGACCATTACGCCCTTCAATCCCAAAATACCCCAGAGAATAGTGTGTGAAAAAAAAAAAGAGTTACATTTGAGGCGTGCTCCTCAATCTGTAGTAATGTTAGCCGACTGGTGGATGCGTTTAGGTCATACAATAATTGATTCGGGCTGTCAGCAGCATTTTTGTTGAAGTTGTACAGCTGAATTATTCATTTTACCATTTCACAAATTGCATGATGTTGGTTAGTAGCATGGCTATTTGTGCGCCATGATTCAGGCAGCAATCGATACACTAACCTCGAGGCAGACATGCATGGGACGACCGTCTTATGGGTTTCGCCTCTGAATGTTCGGCCGCTTCCAGGAACATGGTCGCCGTATTAGGAAAAGGTATTCGGTACCTGGTCTGAGGTTTCCAATTTTTTTTTTTTCCTCCTAATCCGAGACCTTGGTGGTCTCACCCCGTCGCACAGAGTGGGGCGAGCAGTTCGCAAAGAGTGAGGTCTTTGTGGATCTATTAGAAATTCAATGGGCTGCCCATAAATGCAATGAAGAACAAAAAAAAAAAAAAAATGATTATACCATAGTCTTGTGAATTTTTGTTTAAAAATTCAGTTATCACAAATGAAATATTAGATTTGCCAACCCATGTTACCAGACTGGAGTCTGCTGTAATGTAATTACAATTAGGAAGGAAATTAATATTTTATTTTTTTGCCGTCTATAATCCAGAGGGTCATTGCATTACCTTGTTTGATTATATTCGATTATAATATATTTATAATATATATATTGGATATTTCATTTAGGAATCTGAGTAGATAAAATATAAAAGAGGAAGATGCACTCTTTAATATTTCATCTAGTGGCTTAGCCATTTTAACTTTTTTTCTTCTATTTTTTTACTTAGGAAATATTAGTTACAGGTGTTTCACTTTTTGTGGTGCATTGTTGCGTATTTGGCATGTGGGTGCTTCTAGACTGTTAAGAAGTGTAAATTCGCAGTGTCCTATTCGTTAGCGACATCGTTTGATTTCTTCTCTTCTTATGCTGTATTTTTGTACAATTTCTAACAGTTTTAATGTTTTACTTTTTCCATGATGATTCCCAAGGATATTCTCGTATTACATTTATGTTATATTTTATATGGTTTCAAATTATATTTATATTCTCTTTGTATATTATATGATTTTTAATTTTTATGAATTTCATAAAATTAATTTCCAATTATTCTCCCAAATTCAGTTTCTGAAACAAAAGTTCTTACCTATTAAGATATTTAATTTTTAACCCAAGTAAGGACACAAACTTGATTTGAGGAGGAAGGGAGTTAGAATGGATTAGCAAATTGCTAGATATGCTAGGTTCTGCTCTTAGGGATATTGTACCTTTTAGGCTGGTTTAGATTTATTGGAAGCCGTAAAAATCGTCCTCCAGACTATAAATATGTAAGTATAATGTTGAATTTAGCTCTGAACATGGTTTTAGTGATTGCTTCGGATTTTTTAAGCCTAGATTAGCATTACCATGCTCGTAAGGCTTTATTATGATTGTGTTGGACCTTTTTATATTCAAATTTCATCATTTGAATTGACAGAATATTTAAGCGGTTGGGTTTGGTTGTCGACATGATCAACTGTAAGTACTGCCTGCTGAACCAAAGTCCGTTCATTAGCAGTAGTGGTTAAAGTTTGAATTAATGGGAAACTTGATTTAACATACTTTTTTTTAATAATGCGTGCTTCCAAGAATGCCTTATTTATCCGTTTTGAATGCATTTTTTTTTTCTCGCGGCTTTTGTAATAGTAGGTCGGTGAAGTTGATCACCGAACCAGAACGCATCCTTGAATCCGTAACGACGTACTTCGACATGAGGAAAAGATTCTCTTGCCCTGGGGATTATTAGCAGTGTCAGAAAAATATTCAATAGTTTTAGTTATCAAACGAATTGTGCATAATATTAACAAACTTTTTTGAAATGTTGAAACATTATTATATCGTACTAAAACTGAATTAGGGCTATTAAACTGGCACTGGGTTTTCCGGATATATACAGACGAAAATAATACGAGGGGTGTCCGTAAAATAAGTTTCCCTATTTTTTTAAAAGTGAAAAAAATGTTTTATTACCATTGTATATTACATCATTAGAAATCTTGAACATTAAACTATTTTTCTACGTAGTCCCCATTGACATCGATGCACTTCTGCATCCGTGTCACCATTTTTTTGGTGCCCTGGTCATAGAGGTCCGCCGCCGCGCTGTTGAAGAACTTCATGACCTCTTCTTCCAATTCCTCTCTTGTCCCAAAATTCGTTCCGCCTAGGTGTTTTTTCAGGCTTGGGAACAGATGGTAATCACTTGGGGCCAGATCGGGGCTGTAGGGTGGGTGTTGGATGATTTCCCATCCGAAATCCTCGATGAGAGCGGTAGTGACGCGGGCTGTATGCGGACAAGCGTTGTCGTGATGAAAACGGACTCCTGGACAACGGCGGACTCCTTGAAAAAGAGCGGTTCCCCGCTACAGCTTACGTAGATGACCTGGCTGTTGTAGTAGCCTCAAATAGCAGGGCCCGACTGAAAGATGAAGCAGCACGTTGCGACAACCTGGTAGCAGGATGGTGCGAGAGGAAGAAAATGAGGATGGCTGGATCCAAGACTCAAGCGATCCTCTTGAGAGGTAAAACAGATAGGGCTCACCCTATATCAATGAGTATACAGGGAACAAGAATAATTCCAAGTGAGGTTGTCACCTATCTTGGAATCAGGATAGGGAAGAATTTCAATGTGACGCCTCACTTGGACTATTTGAGAAGTAGGGTAAGCCTTGCCCTTAACGGATTGAGTCGCATTGGTGGCGCGTTTTGGGGCCTTAGATATCCAGCTACCATAGCCATTTATAATGCTGTGGTTGTTGGTATACTCCGATATGCGGCCCCTGCCTGGATTGGAGATCTCTCGCACCGACAGAAGAGCAGGTTGGCTACAATCCAACGGATGGCCCTGCTTCGAGTGACCAGGTCATACAGAACTGTGTCTCACGAGGCGGTGCAGATCTTAGGAGGAGCTATTCCTCTCGACCTCCTCCTAAAAGAAGACCTACTTCGGCATAAAATTAAACGAGACGGCTTGGCGGATATCCCAGCAAACTTACGGGGAAGAATCTGCGCAGACCCCACCAAATGGAAGAAGATCCTCCGGGAGAACACTTTGGCAGAATGGAATCGGCGGTGGGTGACGACCCCGAACGGGGCTACGCTAAGGAAATACTTCCCCACCGTCGAATCGCGGCTAGAGAAGACGTGGGTCCTCCCGGACTACTGGACTTCTCAGATTCTAACGGGACATGGAGGTTTTCGAGCGAAGCTTCACAAGCATGGAATAAACATTGATCCTCTATGTCCCAGTTGCGGGATCCCAGAAACCGCTGAGCACATCGTTATTACCTGCACTGCCTATGAGCCACTAAGGGCCAAGCTGCTGAGGGAAACTGGGCTCTACACGCTGTCGGAGAGCGACTTTCCTCAGCTGGTGTCTAAAGACAACTACCAGCACTTCATAAATTTCGTCTCCGGGTGGAAGGAAGCTGTGGGCCCAACCCACTTCACCTTGGGTAGAAGATCTCCATTGAGGCCGCAGAACAGAGCAGGCGAAGAAGGAGGCAGTGGCTGAAGCTTAGACACTGAGCACCGGCTGTGAAGTAATGTGATCTACTTGCAGCAGTGGTATGTTATGCAGTCATGCTTATCATACCACTGTTGCTAACACTCGTATTACCTTCAAGGTACGGTAGAGTGAGAAATAAAATAAAATAAATAAAATAAGAAAACGGACTCCTTTAGTGAGCATGCCCCTCCTCTTGTTTTGTACGGCCCTCCTAAGATTTTTCAGAGTGTTACAGTAGCGTTCAGCATTGACTGTCGTGCCCGTTGGCAAAAATTCACACAACAACACGCCTTTTCTGTCCCAGAACACTGTTGCCATGACTTTGCCGGCAGACAGCGTCTGTTTGAATTTTCGCGGCGTTGGTGAATCCGGGTGTTTCCTCTGCTTCGATTGCTCCTTCATTTCTGGAGTGAGGTAGTTGACCCATAATTGCCTTTAGCACACAAAAAACGGATCACGGATCGTATCTCACACCTGGCGGGGGAAGCGATTGAGAGCTCCATCTTTCAAGGCTGTCAAGGCCGAACTGATGGTGGCAGCGAGTTGACCGGGGTTGGGATGTGGAGGGGGGAGTCCAAGCGACACGCTGGTGCCGTCTGAGGGACCTGCCGCGACTTGCACGGCCACAACAGGGAAACTTATTTTACGGACACCCCTCGTACATAGAATTTTCCATCAAAACGTCTTTTCAAACTAAGGTCTAGTACCATATCTTTTCGATTGAAAAGGTTTTTTTTTTTTGTGAAAAAAGAAAAAGAGACAATAATTTTTAAAATAATCATTTTATATTTTACTTATTTATTTTCTTATATTTCATTTATTTTATTTTTATTAAAAACTAGCTGTATGTCCCGGTTTCACCCGGGGAATTTCATTTTTCTAATGAAACGGTCGATTTCGTAAAAAAACTATTGTAACGCGAGATCATTACGATTTTTATAACAATAAAGAATATACCCTGAGATTGGCTGAAGTTAAGCAATTTAATATGGACAGGTGTTCGCACCTGGTAGGAAAGAACCACTGAGCGAAATTTGGAGAATTTAAGATAAACGGTATGGATTTCTATGAAGAACAAACAAATAAACAGAAAATTGCCTAAGCCTCTGTGGCGCAAGGCGCGGGCCTCGTATTCCTGGGCAGCCTCAGTTTCCCGCGATTCTGCCTGCCTTGTTTTTTAGCTTTTGAGCTCACTACTCCTATTGAAGCTCGCTTCTTAGGAGGCATTTTAAAAAATAAATTCACCATACATGTAAATAAACGTATTGTAATGTTAAAAAAAAAAACATATGGTTTAAAAATCCCAGAACTCGACGCCTGCCAAGGGACGGTCTTACCGGGCCTTGTTGGCCTCTTCAAAATCTATAAAATGATTTTTTAGGCCGTTTTTTGGACTCAAACGGTCGATTTCGTAAAAAAAAAACCACTGTAAAGCGAGATCATGACGAATTTTATAACAATAAAGAATATACCCAGAGATTGGCTGAAGTTATGTAATTTTAATATGGACAGGGGTTCGCACCTGGTATCAAAGAACCACTGAACGAAATTTGGAGAATTTAGGACAAACGGTATGGATTTCTATAAAGAACAAATAAACAAACAAACAGAATTTCGTCTTTATTTATATAGATATATACATATTAGGTTCAAAAAAGGGATATTCGGTTCGAGTAGTGCTATATATTGCAGGTGTTTCTTATGCAGTAACCAGACCTGATTAAATTGCAGATGGTTCTTAAAGGTTGGAGTCAGTTGAAGTGCAATATTTAACACGTTGTAAATCTTAATATTTTCTATGAACCTTAGCCATTTTCTAATGGGATTTTTCAGTTTCACCCAGTTTGACCAGTTTTTGATATATAGATATATAATTAGAATTTCATTAGGATTTTTAGTGGTTAACCTATTTGAGTAAAAAGTGTTGGATTTGATCGCCTTGTCAGAAATGTGTATTGGTCATGATGATAATGTAATCACCGTGGGTTCAATATTTAAATTTTTTTTTTTTTTTTTGGAACTAAACATGGTGATTGATTTGAGTAAGGAAACGTTGTTTTAACCCTTTATATCTTGCCGATCACTGAAATTAAATTAATTTTTATTATTATTTTTTTAAAATTTAATTTGGAACTTGGTATGAATGGAAACTTAGATCAGTAATACTAAATGCCCTAAAGTGTGGCAGGTTTTTTTTATTTCTTTTCAAGTATAAAAAAAAAAAAAAAAAAATAAAATATTAAAAGAACTTAGTTAAAAATTGAACATTTTACTGGCTGAAACTTGCCCATAGTTTGAGAATCTGTTAACAAGCTAGTTTTAATTTGTTTATTGTATTAATTTTTTTGGGCATATTAGCAACTGAATTTTTATTTTAAAATTGTTGTTTTGTTTTTTAATGAATTTTATCAATTCAGTGTTTATTTATTATTTTTTTTTTTTGCAACTAAACATGGTGATTGATTTGAATAAGGAAACATTTTTTTAACCCTTTATAAATGGGCAGGCCAATAAAGTTAAATTTAAGTTTGTTTTTTTTATTTCAGAACTTAGTTAAAAGTAGTGCCTCTTACCGGCTGAAACTTGCCCATAGTTTGATAACTTCTTTATTTATAGCTAGTTTTTATTTGTTTATTTTTTGGGCATATTGGCAACTGAATTTTTATTTTAAAATGGTTTTTTGTTTTTTAATTACTTCTATCAATTCAGTTGATAACTTCATAGTTGCCCATAGTTCGATAACTTCTCTTAAAAGCTTCTTTTTTTTTTTTATTCATTTATTTCTTGCAGTTAACAAATTAGTTTGCTATTTTAAAAATTAATATTATCAATTAAGTGTTTATTTAAATATTGATTGAGGTGTTGGGCAATGTTTAAATATGGGAGATACCGCAAGGCCTGCCACACAACCCCTGTTGTTTAGCATTCCCTCAGCATGCCATAAAGGCGCTCGCTAATTGGCCTTACAAGGCGGTGATATTTCACTCTAATGCCGTTTTCCTTGGAAACGCCTGGGATAGAGAAGGAGCCGTATTTTACTGCTAGACCGGGTTTCCTTTGTTTTCTTCTGTCGGCTTGTTTAGGCAGTCTACCGCGGCTTTTTCATCCCCCAGCAAGCTGACGCCTCCCAGCCATTCACCAGTCCTTTATCAAGTCTGATAAATCTCTCTAGCAGCGAATAAAGTTTGATTTGAAAGGGGAAAAAAAGAAAAAAAAAAGCTGATGCCATGGCTTTATTGCATTCTCATCTGAAATAAGGGGGGGGGGGACAAAATGTTATCTAAACCAACTTGAATTACTTAGAGATATATAGTAAAAAAGAGGGCTTAACTTTTTTTTCAATAACGATTTCATTATATCGTAATAATTTATTTTAATTAAAATTAAGGTCGTTTAGCTATGGTTAGTCGTAGAAGTGGTGATGATTTTGCTGATATCAATGTAGGAGGAATTTAGATATTTAGGGGCGATGGTAACAAGAAAAAACGAAATGTTACAAAACTATTATTCTTCCAACGGTCCTTTACGGATGCGAGACGCGGCCTCTGACATTGAGGGATGAGCAGCAGCTTAGAGTTTTTGAAAATAAACTACTGCGTAGAATATTTGGACCGAAGAGGGATTAAATAGCCGGAGAATTTAGACGCTTACACAATGGCGAACTGAGTGAAATTTACCCGGTAAATATAATTGACATGATAGCAGCAAGGCGAATAAAATGGGCGTGTAAAATTGCGAAACTTTGTAGTGAACGAATTCAAAAAAGATTAATAAGTGCGGTGCCGAATGGGTAACGTCCGAGGGGCAGGCCGGGACGGAGGTGGGAGGATTGCGTTAGGGCGGATCTATCGAAGTTGGGTCTGGAAGACGGTCGATGGATGGAGGTGTGCAGGGAGCGAGTGGTGGTGTCGGCATCGAACCTTCGGGTTCTTTAAGTCTTCATTATTATGATTATTATTTTATTGGGTTAATAAATAGTTTTTAATTAACTGTTGATGTCGTGGAGAACTGTTCGGGAAAAAATTAGGATGAATAAAGAATGGTAGAATTAAAGGAGTGGATCTAATGTCACCAGAATGGGCAAATGACCCTACGCTGTGTTAATGGAATGTTCATTACCATTAATAATAAAAAAAAAAAAAAAAAAAAAAAAAACAGAAACAAAAAAACCGAAGAAATTTATATTGATCTTAAAATCTTTTATCTTTGCTTTTACTATCCCGGAGTATTATCTTACATATCAAAGGTTATGTTAATAATAAAATGATGTGGGTAGATAGCTAATCAAATATTAATGAATTTGATTAGTGACGGAATTAACTACCTTTCGGTTCGTCTATAAGCTATTCAAACAGACTCCTATTCAAGTTGATATTTTTGTTCTCGCAGCTAACGATAACAATAAGATGATATGAACGCAAAAAACTCTATCACGCCTCGTCTAAATGAAGAACTTCAATTAAAAACTCCATCCATCATTTAGTGAATTAATTAATGAGGGGGGGGGGAGAGATAGAGGAGAGTATAGTTCTGCCCCGAGACAATAGCTGAGGCTCCCGAGGTTCGTCTAATAAGAAGAAGAATTGAAGCTATAGAACTTCATTCTGTCGGTAGCCTCTGAGGAACACAGTTGCTGGCAATTATTGTGTTCAGTTACAATTAGCAGATTATAAATAACTAAATAGTATTATAACATAAATATAGAAGGACACTAAATAATAACAATTTGACGAAACAGTTAAATTTTACTTTGGCTGGAAAGTAACTATATAGCTCCCTTTCCTTATTGTCTGCCGTGAAGGTTCTTTACTTTTTGAGTATGTTTCATAAGACCCCGGGTTATAATTTGTAACCGTTCCAGACGATTCGACACCTTTTTTAGAAACATTAAGTAAAAGAAATGCAGTGTTTGAACACAGTTATGTACTTCAATGAGAATCGAGGTACGTTGATAGGATGAGGCTTTCCAGCTTTAAACTTTGCTGATTGGTTACTAGGAATTATACAACATATTGATTTCCAGGTCCCTTTATGCCAAACAGTAACCGCAATCCTGCATTAATCGGGAATCGGATACTGCCGAGAAATCAGCATTAACAGATCAAGGTAGGGATCGTTTTCGCGAACTCGGGAAAACAGCTTAATTTTCAAACATCAAACGCCACCCAATCTCTCTAATCTGTAGGCCGTCCAACATTTTAGCTAGCAATACCTTAAATTTTGAAATATATAACCCATATCCTATTGAACTTCTAATCGTTTCTAATAACCAATGCAATGATGTTCTTATAATCTCTCCTAAAAGCAAAATCCTTAACGTTTACCTCTTATCACAAAATTTCATCTAAATTTGAAATTGCAGAAGCCTCGAAGCCTTTTGTAAATATGTAGGGTTACGTAGAGGTGAATCTCTTTGCCTAATGCATCCACAATTCAGCCATGGACTTTTTATGCCATTATGATAAAAGATTGTTTGTTTAACGTCCCTTTAAGGCTAAACTCTGAAGATCCTACAGTGGAAGTCCTTTTTTTGCTTTTGCATTTTGCCTATCCAGGTTTAATTAGGACAGGGATCTCAGGAACAGTCTCGGGACCTCCATTTTACGTCCTATCCGAGGTATGACTTAGCCAAGGATATTTTACTCCGTTTAAAAACTCCTAGGGCCACCGTGGGGCGCGAACCCGTATGATAAAAGAGTTGGACATGTTGGAGTAATGCTTTCGATTTCCATCTAATGGTTGGGGGGGGGGGGGGGGGCAATCATTGTTTAGTTGTATGTAAATAATATATATTTTTATGCCTTCATGTCATTTTGTTTAGCTTTAAGCTAGATTGTTGGATATTTATCTACCAGAAGGGGGCTAATCCACTAAATATGCAAAAGTGAGTTGGAGGCGGTTTTTTATGGGATCAGGACTTAAATATTTTATATTGAAGAGATCCATATCTTAAGTTCATGAAACAACAATGGAAAATTTAACTAGTAAAAAATATTATAAAAAGAAAAAAAAAAATGTTTCTTTTCCTAATAATTTTTCTTAGGATGATTCTTGATATTCTTTTATCTGTATTTTGTTTGTGGTGGCTAACATCCAATTATATTTTTATTATAATATTTTTAATATCTTATGTGCGACGTTTAGGACTCTCTGTCCATCATCAAGCACCTTAAAGTTTCTAAATTGAACTTTGTATAAATTTTCCTCCTCTCCCCTCATAGTGTGTCCAAAAATCATATTATTTAAATAATTAAAAACAGTTTTTTTTCAACCAGTCGAAGTGAAACTGGTGTACTTAAAGACAGATGTGGGTATATATCTTCCACTAGTTGCGATATTTTGTTCATATTTTGCTCCATAAAGTTTTCTTGCTACTTCTGTTTGTGGAGCAGAGCTCGTGGATCAGTTAAACGCCTGGAGTCCCGGTCGATACTTACACTCCCTTTGCTGGGCTGAATTGATTTATAAAAGCCATGACCCGCTGGCTGAGTAAAGTGGGGCCCTGAAAGAAGCGGATTGGACTATAGGCCCTTTGTCAGTGCAATCCCTTGAGCCGAGGTTCGACGACCTCTCCCTACTGGCGGCCTCTGGGAAACCGCACTCGTTCACATCTGCCGGCTAAACAACGAGTTCACTTTCACTTGAATAAACGTTCACCCTTGTTAGAATTTAGTTGGATTGTATTTTTAGAAAAATTGTTCAAGTCTGAAATCTGTTCTGTAAAATATGTTGTGAACAGGTTGTACAGGGGAACGTAGATCTGATACCTAGTAAAGATTAAAATTTATTTCGAGTCTTTAATGGTTAAGGTCTTGTATCTTAATGGACGGTAATATCGAAACGAGTATTCCTACGGTTACACGATTACGTACATGAGTGAGTTTATGTGTTAGTTAAATGTTATTATGCTCTTTAACAAAAGCTAACGGCTTTAAAATTTCTTAAGCTCATAATAAAAAAAAAAAATTAAACCGACTCTGAAAACTAGTAAACAGTAAAAAAAGAGGTAAATTTAGAGGGATTTGTGCTGGACAATGTTTAATGTTCAAAAATAATTGTAACCGAAGCTAACTTGCCCTCTTACCCCTTATAGTACAGGAGCCAGATGCAAAAAATCTCACCCATAGAACATACACCCACAAATTTCAGCATAGTTAGAAACAACAGTGTTAAGTGCGAAATCGACCGTCTGGCAGCGATAAAATTCTTACTAATGCCTTCAAAATTAATTTGAATAATTAATTTTTTCACAAAAATTCACCCATAAAACATACGGCTGGAATATGGCTTAATCGTTAGGTTTTAATTCTATAGAAAGGGAAAAATCGTCTGGCAACGATAAAACTCTTACTAGTGCCTGCCAGACGCGCGCGAGCGGTGCGCGAGAATCACAAAAGCTCACCCCATAAAACATATGATTCATTCTTGTACCAACTGATTCAAAAAGGTTCCTAAACACGAAATTCGGTCTTCTGTCAGGTTAAAAATTCTTAATAATACCCGCCAGACGCGTTTATAAGTCAAAAAATCGTTCCGATCCGGGTGAACATTAGCGTTGTTTTTCCATTTAATTTTATTTATGAGCATTTCTAAATGTTATTAGAAATAATTTTTGGGGTCCTAACATTCATATTTAGCTAAAATAATTATTACTATCGATGCTAATTATTTATATCGGAGTTTACAAGCAGGAAATGCATACTAGCAAGCATTACTTTTTGGGACGACGAGGAGTTATTGTCCAGTCGATGTATTTTTTTGCCCCAAAATAACTTCCTGTATGATCATTGATTAGTCAATGTGAATAATCAATGATCATACAGGAAGTTATTTCTTAATAATTCTTAAGTTAATTCTTTGTAGTAATTACGTCACCTTTCAAGAGTTTATTTTTATTGATTTGCCAAATTTTTGTAGATTTTATGTTTAAAGTGTTTAATTATAAGTATTTCTTTGAGTAGATTTATTGTAAAAAATTTCATTGTGCTATAAAAAGAAATTTTGTACTAAACATATTAAAAAAACAAAAACAAACTTTTTTATTATGAAATATGAAAAACCGGAATTTCTCACCTTATTATTATGCAAACCTTATTATAAAATACCGAAGGAAAATAAAAACCGTATATATTATGTATATAAGAAACGAGTTTAATTTAACACCAAAATATACACTTATTAAAAAATTCGATATAACATAAAAGAAAATATAACATATAACAAAATGGATATAGAAATGAAATTAAAAGAAAGTCAAATTGAATATTTGCCATCTATCATAATCAGCATAAATGCATTTTGAGGAAAGTGTGGTGGATCAAATTTCTAAAGCACAGCCTGCATTTTGCGCTTTCACTGGTTGCAATTTTACAGGGCAGGAATTTGTTGTCCCAACAAAGACTGAGGACTTAGTTATATTTAAAAATTGCACTGCATATCACATACGGATAAAGAAATGAAAGAATGAATCGTATGTTTTATGGGTGAGTTTTTGTGATTCTCGCGCACCGCTCGCGCGCGTCTGGCAGGCACTAGTAAGAGTTTTATCGCTGCCAGACGATTTTTCCCTTTCTATAGAAATAAAAACCTAACGATTAAACCATGTTCCAGCCGTATGTTTTATGGGTGAATTTTTGTGAAAAAATTAATTATTCAAATTAATTTTGAAGGCATTAGTAAGAATTTTATCGCTGCCAGACGGTCGATTTCGCACTTAACACTGTTGTTTCTAACTAAGCTGAAATTTGTGGATGTATGTTTTATGGGTGAGATTTTTTGCATCTGGCTCCTTTACTATTAAGTATCTTAAATTATCGTACCTTGGAGGCTACGTTATTAAACTGTAATGAAATAGGAGAGGGTAAAGAAAAATTGGGAATTCCTTTATAGACCACTCTATTACAGATTAAATTTGGAAAATCCAAAAATAGAGGTGTAGATGCGTTGCCCTTAAGCTGAAATAAAATAAATAATAATCTTAATCGATAGCTCGAAGGGAAAATGGGTATATAGGATAATCTAAAAAAGAGGGGTAGGTGAGGAATAAGATATATATAATAGGTAATGTAAATAAGGTTCTATACAAAACTACATGGGATATATTCGTGCATAAATTAGTACGCTCAGCATTTTTTTTTTTTTAATTAAAACTTCAGAGTGTGTTAGAACTTAATCGAAACAGAACGTATGATTTCGTTATTTTCCATAATAAACTCCAGACCTAATCGAAGCACTTGTTTCCAACTACACATTACTCTTTATTCATAATTATTCCTTGAGGTGCACATTAATATGATAGCTACGGTGGGATATACGGGATATTCCCCCCAAAATTTCCGGTAAAAATAGATGGAATAAATGTATGCTTTTAATTCCTTAAAAAAATCGAGTTTTAGTTGTAGTATTACTTTCGAGGGTCCCACTCCATTACCAAACAACGTCGTTCTGCCTCGTTTTCAGGAGAAGATAAATAAAAAAAAAAAAGAATTCCCAAAGATTTGCTGGTCTCCTAGAAAACCAACTCTTTTTTTTTGCTATCAACAACAAAATCCTTTGTAACACACTCCTTCACGAGCATAGGCTCAGGGGGAAACACGTTGAACTGCTGTCATCATGTGGTGAATATCACAAACTGGAGTTGCTTAGTTGATTATTCAAACTCGATTTACGCGTTTCGCAGAGAGTTTTCATACAACATCCTTAGTTCGGTATGCCACTCTATTTCAATAGATACCTAATTTACATAAAAAATTATGTTATGTGGTGATGGACTTATATAAAAACGATTTATAAAAATTAAATAATGTTTTTTCCTAGTAAATTAAAAAATGTTCTATTTTTTCGCTTTATGATGTTTTATTTCTTAATATCGACCTCTCCCCCCCCTCCCCCCGCCTCCCCGAAATTCATTTCTGGGACCCTCACTGAAAATGGCTTCCTATACTTTTAAATAAAAAATATTATGGATTTGTCTAAAAAAATTTTATTTGCAATACAGATGCGAATTTTATGAAATAAACTAATGATTTTTTATTATTATGATGACTATTATTGTGTCACCATCTTATTGCATTCTTCCTCTTATCATTTCAAACTTATTAAAAATGGCTTTTAATTTTTTTATTATATAGGAAATGACATTTTATTTTTTATAAGGTCTAAAATATGTATTTTTTTTTTGCAAAAATGACATTTTAACTAATCCAATTTTTAAATTTTAAAGTTATAATTTTTACGAGTTTTGATTTGATCTGTTAACATTTTTAATTGATTATAAAAATTTACTCTTCTTTACAGGAATGTCCATTATTTAAAAAAAAAATAAAATAAATATAATTTTATTATATATTTTAATTTAACCTATGTTATGTATAGGCTATGTATTTAACTTAATAAGAGATCCTTTGTATAACATTGTATTTCTTAGGAAATGATATTATTTGCTGGTATTTGAGTCGACCTGTTGAACATAAGAAGTGCTGCGATTAGGCCGGTAACCTCAGGGCGCTAAGCTTCGGGATAATGATTCCCTAATTCCAAAAGAGCCACTTAGATCATAAACTTCTTGCTCGCCCAATTTCAGTTTTTGTTCGTGACTCAGATAATTTAGGAGCCGCCCAGAGGTTTTATTAGGTATTATGGTACTCAAACCTGAAATTGAAGTCAACTTATCCATTATAGCTGCGGACTGTAACTTTTTGGTGCACGCGGTATTATTTCTTGATCATTTGGATTGGGCCGGATTTTTCCAAATTGGTTTGACATCTTTTGGTTGTTGATGAATCCAACCGCAAAAAGGAAAGGGATATACCAACATAGTAGATGACGTATTACATATTATTTACTTTAATAACAAAAAAAAAAAAGTATTTATATACGTGGTTTAATTAAATTATAATAACTTAATATGTTACACACTGGAATCCAAGCGAAGTTAAAGTTACAGAGTTTGTTCCGAAATTAAAAATTATTTGTACCAGTTGGAGGCTGATTAAAAAATCGCTTAGTTTTTTTTTATTAATAATAAGTATATAGTTATTATTATTTATTAATAATAATAAAGGCCCAACGAACCTGAAAGTTCGATGCGGACACCACTATTCGCTCCCTTGACCATCATCCAACGATCCCAGTCCAAACCTAACTTCGACAGATCTACCTTAACGCAATCCTCCCACTTACTTCTCGGATATTTCCCAGTCGGCACGGTGGGAATTAATCTTTTTGGAATTCCTTTACTGCTGAGTTTCGCAATTGTTGCATGCTCATTTTATTCTTCGCGCAGCTATCACCTCAATTATATTTACAGGGTATAGTTCACTCAGTTCGGCGTTGAGGAACGTCTAAATTCGCCGGTTGAATTCGTAGCTGTTCGGTCTAAATATTTGACGCGTTTTTCAGTTTCTTACATTTCGCTCATCTCTCAACGGCCACCTTTCACATCTTATTATTAATAAAATTTATTTATTGGTTTATGATGCAGAGCACAGCCATGGAGTCTGAATTGAAATAAATGCACGATTTTACAAAATATATATATCTTAGCGTAATATAGCTTTCAAATTATTGTCATAAACAATAACAGTTAGTATAATGTTTTTATAAGAAATATTCAAATCGAACCCACTACCTTAATGTAAAAGAATAAACAGATGTGTAATAGAAAATAACGTGTAAAAGAGAAACGAAAAGAACGATTTTGTACCAATCTTTCACTACTTTGCAGATTATTTTATTTATAATCACCTTTACTTTCTGGATGTATCATAGAACTCGAATAGTTGATCTCACATCGTATTTGTTCTGAGCACTAAACACAGCTGTCCCTGAATAAATTTTAGAAAATTTCACGTTTCTTTGTATAAACATGATTCTCTTGTTTACACTAACTGCCTTTCGTCAGGGTTTTCATCTACTTCTCTTAAACTTCTCCGACTTTTTCACCTCAGCAGTGCCTGAAACCGTTCTGCACGACCGGGCAGTCAAGCGATTTCTGTGTGGGCTTGTCATGGTTACGCTCGCGGCCGACGAAACGCTTATTTCATTTTTATATTTTTGCCCCCTAGTAAAAATATGTGCCCTCTACAATATCTTATAACTGTATTTAGTGCATTGTTGTAAATTCGAATCAATTATTTATAGATCGCTTACTATGCAGAAATGCTAAACTACATTTTTGGCGAAAATTAGTTAATCACAACATGACTTTGATTTTGTATGCTACACAACCGCGCAAAGGATTTAAATGACATGTAAATGTGTACTGATCTATAATCTGTAGATATAAATGTTTCTTCAGGCTTTATTGCCTCAGAGAAAGAATTATTGAATCACATAAGGGCCGTGGTAGTACGTGGTTTGAAGAAGAGGTGGAAGGTTTGCTGTGAAGGGTTCCCTTTGTCAGCCCTTCCGCCCTAGGAACAAGACGCTCGCTGGACCGTCACTTATTCGTCACTGTCATGACAGCACTCTCACCAACATACTCCACGCTCCGTGTTTTCGTGTCTGCTCTCTCAACTGTACAAGCGAGAAAAAAACATTTTATAAAAAAAAATTAAACCAACTTCGAAATCTAGGAACCAGTAAAAATAAATGCACTGAAAAGTATGAAATAATTACCTTCTGATTTTTATGAATACACAGCAAAATTGAAAATGGCATAAAAAGCGGAAAAATGCAATAAGACGAATAATTTTATTTTTATTTGTACAAATACACACTAATTATAATTAAAAATTGTTTAATTAAAATATTAATTACTATGTTCAATACAACACAATCTTTTCGGAGGCGGCGCAAAATTTAAAAGTTTAAAACTAGACATTACTAGACATTTTATAAAATGTTTTTTATTTTATACTTTTTAGTTGGAGAAGATAACAAATGTAGAAAACCGTAAGTTGGGTAAAAAAAATGTCGAATTTTTTTTACGCTCTAAAGCCAATATAGCAAAGCCTGTGTGCCAATATTTATCATTACCAACGTTATCATAACTTTTAAAAAAAATTAGACAATTAGCCATCATAGATGAAATTGGTGATGGAACAAACTAATATTGAAATTATTTAGCAGAACGTAAATTATTTATAACTGGACCTGCCCCTTATAATATATTTTTTCGAGCCACATTTGAGCTTAGATAGCAGATTTTCGTCTTCTCAAAATAAATGAGTAGGCACTGACAGTCGTTCTAATTTATACGACTCAATAGTTGCAGAAACAAAATTAGAAACCTATACTACAATAGTAACCCGGATAACATAACAGAAGTGTCACTCCATGAAGAATCGGCACACGATTTCACGATTACATTGTATATTAATACGACCGAGTGATTCCGGAAGAAGACAGAAGTGCCTGAATCCGTTGTTAAGGCCCCCAAATCAACAGAAAATAAACTTTTCCAGGAATTATTATATTCCTTTTTAACTCGCATAGCGAGTTTAAGTCGGAAAACAAAATCTAATTTAAATCAATAATGGCTACGATTTTAAATTTAAACAAACCTTGGGGAACTTGAAGAAGTCTTGAATTCTGCTTTAAAACGGTTATCAATACTCAGTCTTTCTGGGAATTCCACGAATTTCGTGGTCTTATGATTATGGTGTCCAATCGTCGACTAGATCTAAATTAAGAAGGTTTACTGTTTTCAGTGAATATATATATCTATCTAACATATAATAATAATATTAATATCGCTACAGAAAACGACAGCGATATTATATTTAGCGGATATTAAATATCTTTATTGAAATCTGCTGTTGAAAAATTAGTTAAGGTTATGTATACGTTGGTTCCAACAAGCTCTTAAATCACGTCGATAACTAATAGACTGCTCATGTTCTTCCCCCACTCTTTTAATTCTAAATTTGATTGGTTGGTCTTCCCATATGATTCATCCAGCATTAAAACAACATTGAGATTTGTTAGTTACCTCTGAGTTTAATAGCTTGTTGGAGCATACCTTATGTTATATATGCCATATGTTTTTACAATTAGTAAAAATTTGTAGCGATAATTAAATATTTATTTTCATGTTTATCCAGATAACTTCTTAAATAAATTAAGAGCCCAAAAAAGGTTTTAATGGGACCACCTTGGGAAAATACTCTACAAGATGCAAAAGGTTTCGTTCCAATTGGTCCATCCATCTCGGAGTAATCGGTGGACATACTCGTACATAGAAAAAAAAAAAAAGTCACATAGGTATCGAATTGAGTAACCTCTTTCGTTGGAAGTCGGTTAAAAATTATACAATGTGTTACAACTTTTTTTTTTATATGAATAAATATAAAGAAATGACACCGTGCATGAACATATTGTTCTTTCAATAAATCTAATTCTTAAATAAATCTTCTAGTTTTCTCTTGATTCGTTTTAACATTTTCATCAATTATTGGTAAAGATTATAGCTTTTTACATCCCCTACAACACTGAGCACCTCCTCAAGTCAAGCCTTTGAAGTATTTATTGATTCGTTCGATCCAAATACTGCAAATTTTAGCAGCCTAATTGGATCGCTGTGACGTTATGAAACTTAAAATATAGCTTTTATTTCCTAGTTTTGCCTTGATTTTTTTTGATCGATTTATGTCTTTTTTCCGGATATTTCGTATCATTCGGTGATTTCAAACCCGTTTTCAAAGGAAAGCCAAATTTGCGAAAACGTCTTTTTATTTTCTAACAGAAATTATTATAATGATATTGATGTGCCTTACATTTTTTTTTTCGTGCGTTACATCCGTTATAAATTGAGGATAGTTATTTTTTAAAATAAGTATCATAAAATGCGACTTTCTTAGCTTTCAAAATATTTTAATTAAAAAAATATTAGCTTTAGATCATTATTTTAAATACGAGTACCAGTCACTAATTTCTGAAGAAGTTTCAATCTTGAAAATGATTGCCCGTTTTCTTAATTATGAATCTTCCAAAACGCTTTTGTTCGGCGAATACAGTGAAACCTCTACTAACGGACACCTCTAAATAGCGGACACCTCTAAATACCGAACATTTTTCAATGTACGGGCACTAAGATGGGATTTGTAATGCTTTTGATCCTCTAAATAACGGACTCTCTAAATAACGGACGCGGACACGGAAAATATACACAATTGGTTCAGAAAGTATGAAAATGTACCTCCAAATAGCGGACAGGAAGGCAAAAGTGAATTAAATTTCGAGGAATACATGTAGTGGAGCCCGCAAACCTACCCACGGCTGCTTCTTGGAAAATTCGTCAGTTTTGTTGACATTTTTTTCAGCTTCCCAGTTCTCTTAATTCCGTTCTAACCGAAAACATTGCTTCAGTTATCGTTTGGCTGTTGATGGAAATACACTGTCATGTCCGCTAGGAAACGTTTGTCTTTAGAACAAAAAGTTAAATTAATCGAGTTATACGATCGGGAGAAACCCAGTGTGCGTTCGCTTGCCGAAAAAATGGGGATCGGGAAAACTCAAGTCGCCGACACCTTGAAAAAACGGGAAAATATTCTTAAATTATGGACAGAAAATAAGAATAAAAAATCTAAAAAACTGTTAAAGCCGGGGAAGACTTTAGACGTGGATGCCTGCGTTTTAGAGTGGTTCGTGCGGGTAAGGACCAATAAAATTCCAGTGAATGGCCCCCTAATCCAGGAAAAAGCGCGTGAAGTCGCTAACCGTTTGGGCCTTCCTACATTTAAAGCTTCAAACGGGTGGTTGGAAAAATTCAGGGCACGGAACAACATCACATACCGGTCTATTTGTGGGGAATCTGGGAGTGTTCCTGAAGAAGGCGTCATTGATTGGACAGCTAACTTGGAAGGTTTAATTTCAAAACACAATGAAAGGGACATATTCAATTGCGACGAGACTGGACTCTTCTACAGAGCTTTGCCAGATAAGACCATGACATTGAAGGGTGAAACATGTGCTGGCGGAAAAATTTCTAAGGAGAGATTGACTGTGTTGTTATGCGTCAATATGATCGGTGAGTTTTTACCACCATTGATAATTGGTAAGGCTAAAAAACCGCGATGTTTTCGAGGGGTTTGTACTAACGAAATTGGTACAGACTGGAGGTACAACAGTAAAGCCTGGATGACACGTGAAATTTTCACTCAGTGGCTCACCGAGCTGGATGAAAAAATGGGTAAGCAGAAGAGAAAGATTTTATTATTTTTAGATAATGCATCTTCCCATTATAAAACGGAAAATTTAAGCAATGTGCAACTTATATTTTTCCCTCCCAATACAACCTCAAGGTGTCAACCTCTTGACCTAGGAATTATAAAAAATTTTAAAGTGCTCTATAGGGCCAAAATTCTGAGGCACTTACTGTCGAAAATTGATAAAGAGACAACAGTATACGATCTCAATAAGTCGATATCGGTTTTGGATGCGATTTTTTGGACCGTTGCTGCAGTAAAAGAAATAAAACCAACTACAGTTATAAACTGTTTCCTCAAAGCAGGTTTTAAAAAAAATATAAACATACCATCGCCATCTCAAGAAAATGAAACCAACGTGAAAGAGGAATTCACCGTATTTGTAGAAGGAATAACGGAGGATTACTTCGATATTGATGGTTCTCTTTTCACTGATGATCAAAGTGTGGACATCCAACAAATAGTGAAATCAATGATCAAACACGACGATGGAGATGAAGAGGAAGAAGAAGACGATGGTGACGCGAATACATAGGAATTGCAGCCCATCCATGTCACTCTACCTCAAGCACTGGAAAGCGCCGAAAAAATCAAACATTTTTTTTTAAATTGCGAAGATCCAGTAGGGGTGAAGATGGCTGCAGATATTCAGATGTTGATTTCAACTAAATTCTCAAAGATAAATCAATGCCAAACAAAAATAGAAGATTTTTTTAAAGTTGTAAGTTAAAAAGGTTTCTATGGAATATTTTATGTATTTTTTTACTATTGTGCATTTTTGTTAATTTCATTTGTTTTATTCTATCATAAGGATTGTTTCGTTCTATTTTATTGTTATATATTATATTTTCATTTTGCTTAATTTGTAAATTTGTATACATATGTACATATATAACCTGTTTTTTTTCAATAAATATGTACATAATTGATACTGCTTTATATACATATCTATCTATGCTTTTCCTTTCACCATTTCCTAAACAATTAAACAAACACTAAAACAATGCTGAGTAATTTTCTATCAGTTTACACAATACTTGTAGGTGAAAAAGTGGGGATAATTAAGGTAACCTCTGATTAAGGGACACCTCCCATTAACGGACAGTTTTGAGTGCACCGAGGGTGTCCACTAATGGGAGGTTTTACTGTATATGAAAAAGGAACTGAAAAAAAAAAAAAAAAATATAATCCGAAAGATACAGATATATAGATATAGATTAAATAATATAGACTGATATAGATTAAATAATATATCTGTATACAATGGAAACGCATTACACAAATTTAGTTACGTCAAATCCGTTCATGAATTCCTTACTTAGGAGATGTGATATACAATCACAAAATGTATAATTTCAATAGTATAAAAAATAGATTGATTTTTGCAATCTTCTATTCAACCAAAAAAAAAAAATATATATATACGTGGGCCTGAAAAAAATTTTACTTTCCAGGCCTGAAAAGAAGTTTTTTTTGTAAGAATTATGTGAAATAACTATTGGAAAACTGATAAAATTATGATTGAAAATATAATGTAGGTAGTTTGAAATAGATTGATCGGTCCCTTCTTTCTAAAAATTAAGGAAAATACATGAAAAAGCTGGCTGATAAAATCATTTGATAAGTCTTTATTTGTGTTTCGAATATAGATTTCGTTTTAAGAACTCGAACGGGTTCTTATCAGATTAGAAAAAGATAGATATTTTAATCTGATTGGTCCTGTTCTCATGAATGAAATTCCGGTTTTCTCGAATCTAAAATTTATCTCTTTTTTCTTCTGTTTCCTATTTTATTGATACCTTATATCTTTAATGCCATGTTCATGAATATTTATTCATGTTTGGTTTTCATTCTAAAAGTGATTTTACAGCATATTATTTTATAATAGGATGTTAAAGTCTTTTGTATACATATAGCAGCATCCTTTTCTTCTTCATTCTTAAAATATTCACTAATTTATTTATCGTTTATTCCCACATTATTATTTTATCTTTTATATTTTTTATTGCTAAAATCGTTTGCGCTAGACTAAAAAAAAGCAGTTTGTATAACTTATTACCAATGTTTTAGGCTTAAGTGTCCTATTTGAAAAATATGAGTTTATGGCCTCAGAAGAAGAAAAAAAAATCTTACGTAGATATGAACGCTTTGAATTCACAAATAAAATTTTTCATTTTTATGTGGTAAAATTCTACTTTGATAAAAGTCGTACGGTAATAAACGTTTTATGCGTTGATAATGATATGGATGATGCCTACCTACAGAGAGAGTTTTCCATAGTATAGTTAATATATAGTCATGGGTGGATCCAGCCGGTCGTAAAGAGAGAGCTGTAGTCACAGAGGGGGGTGCAGCTCTACAGCCCTTTTCTTGGATCTGTCAATCAGCCTTTTTATATTTTTTTCTGCAACTAAAGTTCTACTTGCATATTTTACAATTATTTATGATTGATTTGTTCTTTTTATTCTCTGATTTTTTATGATTTGTTCTTTGCCTTCTTTACAGTAAGGCAAAGAATAAATCAAATGCAGCGATTTATTCTTTGCCCTACTTTTAGTAAAATAAAATTTCATCATTAAATGACAGCAAAAGTTCCAAAGGGGAGGTCTGCAGTCCTAGCAGTTGGAGCAAACTATCATAGCACGTGCTTGTGACTACGATGTTCGAGTACCATCTTCGCCGATCCATGCTGTTCTAGACCATTCTCCTTAAGACTATATATAAGGAGCGAGGGACTGGACAGTGATTCTTATTCTGAAGCGCAAGTCATATAATTGTCTCTGTGTTACGAAGTGAAAATTTTTGTAACCTTCGTAATTGTTCGTTTCAATAGTTGTGTTTTGATCATTTGTGTGGCATTGACTATAGTTATTTATCTTTGAATAAAAATTGTTAATCAGTTATTAATTTTACTCTCCTCTTCTTGAGACTCTCCAAGTGATTTAAATTGACAGTCAGGGCGACCATTAAGTCTCAACACATTTTTCCTTAAAACTTTATTTCAGCATACGTTTCGGCCGTTCGGCCATCAAAAACCAGTGCTGAAATGTGATTGATAGTAAAAAAAAAATTCTCTAAAAATCCACAATGTATGGATCGTCCTAAAATAGTTAAAAATATAGGTATTTACTACCCTAGTCCTACAACCCTATCTGCAAGTCGCCCTGATCCTCAATTTAAAAAAAAATGTTAACTCACATAAGTATGTTAGTGTGATGTTGCCTCACTCCTTATTTTTTTTCGTAAAGTGGCAAGAGATCATTAGCATCATTCGCACCAATGTAAACTTAAAGCAAATTTACCAGTTCCTTTAATCCGTTGAATTGAACAGAAGTTAGTCTCGTGTGCAGGATTTGAAATTAACCCTTATTTTCTCGGAAAGAGAATAAAAGTCAAATCCGGACTATTATGAAAGGAATATTATTTTCAATACAGCCTTGATGATTATAATCTAATAATCGATCTTAAGATCGATATAAGGTAATTTATTTAGACCCTATAATATTTCCAAAAAACGTTTAACCAAATAACGAATACCAATATGGAGAAATCCGAAAAAAACTTATAAATTCATCCTTAAATAATTTAAATCAAGCTTTGACTCTTATATTATTATCATTGCAATAAAGATCATATCAGGATTTTTATTTTCTGGGCCGAAATATAAAAGTCATAATGGGATTTTTATATATTTATTAGAACTATAAAAGTCGGGATTTGACTTTTATTTTCTTTCCGAGAAAATAAGAGTTAATTTCAAACCCTGCTCGTGTGGTAATCTTCTATTCGGAAACCCCATGGAATATGTATTTACAATGTGCAGCATTTCATCCCAATAAAAAAAACATAATTCAATGTAACCGTATCGCTATATTATTATGTAAAATTTGTGAATGTATCAAGCAAGTTGATCGATGTTATTAAGAAAGGGTTACTTAGGGAGTTCTTAGTTAAAAATCGAGATGGTATTATTCCTGACAATGCCAATATTGATATTTGCGATAAGGGACACAAGTTTTAGCACATTTTATGTATATTTTATAAGAAATATTTCAATTACAAATATTGCAAAAAAGTTATCTACCTAAGAGAATATCCACATACGGGCATATCTTTCTAAAAAGTGTTTTTCCTGTTTTGAGGCCCTACATTGATATTTCATCAGTTAGGACGCAACTATAAAAGACTCTTAAAATAAAAAAAATAGTTTCTTTGTGTTTTATTTTTATTATTTATCATTTATCTTAATTTTTATAATGAAAACCGCTCATGTGCCGAAATTGACTACCTGGGGATGAAATTAATTACGGTACAACTAACCCCCGAGATGGCGGAATAGACCTAATATTCCAGTCAGATAATTTATTCAGGGTCGGGGAAGATGCTAAAGGTGACTCAACCTTGGGGCTATATGGAAACCGTTTCGTAACCCAACTTTCCCTTCTTATCTTCTCCACTTCCGTTCCTCCGTCATTGACCGGTTTTCTCGGGTCGGGTTTTATCTCCGCTATGGAACGTAGTAGTTTTTCTGTTGCCCTAGTAAATAAAAGTTTAATAAGATCACCTATAATTCTACCGTAACCATTTCTATGGTATATAATCTTGGTTGCTTTTATATTGCACTATAATTCTCTAGATTAGCCACTTTCATGAATTTTTTCTGTAATTTAATGTTGTTGAGTTATATTACAGAGCACTAGGGCCTTATCCCCATTTTACATTATCACATTACACTATCAGTATATCTCACTTGTTAGGGGTTCAGCTGTGGTTTAGTGGTTAGTACAGAAACCTTTAATACTAAAGGTCGTTGCGGGTTCGCGTCCTACAGCGGCCCTAGAATTTTTTAAAGGGAGTAATAAAATCCTTGCCTACGCCGTCCCAGGCTCGGGTCAATTACTCTTTAAAGATCCCTATCCTAATTATACCTGGATAGGCGAAATTTAGGACTCCCTTTAACAAACTAACGAACAAAGTAACGGGTTAGGCCTAATGAGTGTAACTTCGAAATTCCAACTTTTCATGTGACCAAGTTTTCAATTGATTCACCTTCACTCCTTTATAAACAAACTAACCACTTATTGTTTCTTTTCTTGTTTGGATTCTTATTTAATTTTTTCGAGATTTCCATTTGACTTTTTTCTATTACAGAATTTTTTGTTGAACTTGTTTTATTATTACAGCTTCGGTATATGCATCCTCTAGCCACGATATAGGAAAAATAATAATGTCTTTCAATTAGAATTGACTTAGTTTAGGCTTTAGAAACACTGTGTTATGTAGAAATCGTAATTTTTTTATTAGTACTCTTGAAACTCTAACTGGTTAGATTTGATACTGGTTGAATTCAGTATTAATATTTCCTAATCTTATACCGTGATTGTTTACCAGGTAGCAGCACTCTAGTGAAATGAAATATCACTAATCACTACAAAATAATTAAGCATTAGGGAGATATGTATTTATATAAATATGGAGTGCCAACCCCCGCCCACTTAAGCGACTTATCCTCTTTATACAAAGTATACTTACAACTATTAATTTATTTTTGAAATAAATTTCAAGTCCTTATCTCATCATTTTGATTTGTACTTTTTTCACTAATATAACACTAAAAACATTCAGTATAATAGAAATTTGATTACCGTTATAATCAATTTTATAATCAAATAAAATAAAAATAGTGTATATCTTATTCATTTTATTTCTATACTAGCTGTATGTCCCGGTTTCATCCGGGAAATTTAAATTTTCTAATGAAACGGTCGATTCCGTAAAAAAAAAACCTTTATTTAATCTTTATTAGGATAAAGAATATCAGCTGAAGATCGGCTGAAGTTATGCAATTTTAATATTTTAGATTTTAGACCTGGTATGAAAGAACCACTGATCGAAATTTGGAGAATTTAGGATCAACGGTATTGATTTCTATAAAGAACAAACAAACAAACAGAAATATTGGCCTGCAGTTTCAGCTTCTCGCAAATCGGCTTGCCTAAGCCTCTGTGGCGCAAGGCGGGCCTCGTATTCCTGGGCAGACTCAGTTTCCCGCGATTCTGCCTGTCTAAGCCTCTGTTGTTCAATCCTATTTTGATGTTCGTCGAGAGTTTCAGCTGCTCGTATTTGACGTTGTTTATTAGCTTTTGAGCTCACTACTCCTATTGAAGCTCGCTTCTTAGGAGGCATCTTTAAAAAATGAATTTACCATACATGTGAATAAACGTATTGTAATGTTAAAAAAACAAAAAAAACATATGGTTTACAAATCCCAGAACTCGACGCCTGCCAAGGGACGGTCTTACCAAGCCTTGTTGGCCTCTTCAAAATCTATAAAATGAATTTTAAGGCCGTTTTTCCGACTCAAACGGTCGATTTCGTAAAAAACACCATAGCAAAGGGAGATCATGACGAATTTTATAACAATAAAGAATATACCCAGAGATTGGCTGAAGCTATGCAATTTTAATATGGTCGGGTGTTTGCACCTGGTATCAAAGAACCACTGAGCGAAATTTTGAGAATTTAGGACAAACGGTATGGATTTCTATAAAGAACAAATAAACAAACAAACAAACAGAATTTCATCTTTATTTATATAGATGTTAATAATATGGTAATATTTTAGATTCATCTGGCTGGTGACAGTGAATCCTTGTTTAATAATAGTAATGAAGGCTTAACGAACACGAAGGTTCGATGCCGATACCACAACTCCCTGCAAACCATAGAAACCTTGTTTAGCTAAGAATATATTCAGATTTATTTTACATGATATACTGATAATTTCCCTTGGATAAAAGTTTGTTAAAAATTTATTTACGCATCCTGTCGTAATGAATTTTAGTATATTTAGTGAAGGCCAATGAGGAATGAGACTGTAGAACGTTGAGAAACAGAAATATGGCAATAAAACTTAATATTATTTCGTTCAAAAATGGCAGTCATACGTTAATATTTTTAATTTGCATCGCAACTTATGCATTGTCTCTCTAGTAAATTCTGTTTAATGTATGGCCTAATCGAATTTCAAAACTATATGTTTTGCTCAAAGCTCGCCTGAATGGTTATTCATGAAAATTTGAATTAATGCAAAGTGTTCCCGTTGGCTGGAGAAGATAAACTGGATGGACTGAAGGTAGGGTTCTCCTCAGTGACAGGTATTAGCTAAATCCTATTACTTAGGCCCCCGCGAGTCATGGATTTCCCATAAAGAGGATTATCTTCCTTTTTCTTTTATTATTATTGCTCTTCTGTTTCTCCTTCAGGTAACCTGACCTTCTGGTCTCTGGAAGTTTTACTGTATCTGAAGAAATATTGATAGCGATTAGTATAATAGGAAAAAGAAAGAAATTAATTTTTATTCTCGGACATCTAGTCCTCTAAAAATAATGAAGCATGATCAGATCCAGAGCCATTCGTCGGGCAATTGAAAAAAAAAAGAAGTGTATGAAGATTAAAAATTAAAATTAAAGTAAACCATAAAAACCAAAACTAACGATAGTATTAAAGAACATTTGAGGGGTTACCTGTGGTATAGTGGTTAGCATAGAAACTTACCATACTGAAGGTCGAGGGTTCGCGTCCCGAGCTGGTCCTAGGATTTTTTAATGGGGGTAAAAAATCCTTGTCTATGCCGTCCATCGGATAGGACATAAAATGGAGAACCCGAACCTGTACGATGCCAGGTACTCGTTAAAGATCCCTATCCTAATTATACCTCTATAGGCAAAATTTAGGACTCCCACTGTAGCATCGTCCGATTAGCCTTAGTGGCATAAAGTGACGTTAAAACAAACAAAGAACATTTGATTATCGAGTACAAACATTTGCTTACTTTTAAAATTCAGACCTTGAAAAAAGATAGTAAAAATCAAATAAATATGTAACCATTATTGGTTTTTAGACACTATTTTACATATTTACGGTGATTGATGAATAAGGGGCTGGAGAAATGGTTGGGTTTTAAAAGAAGTATGGGATGAAGTTGTACGGATTGACACAGGAAGGAATTCCAAAAGGAATCGACACGGATGATAAAGGAGTTTATTAAGGATGCAGTTCGGTAGTAAGGAATATACATACAAGTTAAAGGTTTGATGTCCGGTGCTTAGACAACGTATAGAGGAACAGGGTGCGAACGAATTAAGGATATACGGAGGCTTCTTGGTTCTTAAGGTCCGGAAAATATGCACACCTAGGAAGTATTGCCTACTTAGTAGTGAAGTTCACCTAGGAAGTCGAAAAGCTATAACATACCAACTGGAGAATTCCCAATTGATTTCGTCAAACGGTGGGACCAATTGTGGGTGATCTCAACTACATCATCAAGTTTACACAGATACATACCTACCACACATTACACTTCAAAATTACAAACATATACACAGTAATGTTTACAAACTAACGGAAGTACTAACAGAGCATGGAATCGCGAAACAATATCTTAAAATATTAGACATTATACAAACAGACTTATGTGACGAAGACGGGCAAATCCAAATTTCCAACACATACTTTTTGACTTTAAATTATTTGACAAACAACAATTCGTAATAATAAATGTAATTCTTAAAAATTAAACTTGGCCCGAGACCGAACATAACTTATTATTCCAATTTAATACTGACTTCCTAAAATTTATTAGAAGTATTGACTTTGACTCACTGGCTAATCGACGACGGACAAGGTTTTTTTTTTTTTACTTTCACTTACCTATATATGAAATATATAGTAAGTGGAAGTATTGCGATCGTAAAAAAATTCGACTTCCGGTTTTCAACGGAAATACACGTTTTGGGGTCCCCTGAGTCCAATTAACCAAGTCCCGCGAAATGGTCTGTGTGTGTGTGTGTGTGTGTGCGTGCGTGCGTGCGTGCGTGCGTGGGTGGGTGCGTGCGTGTGTGGGTGCGTGCGTGCGTGCGTGCGTGCGTGGGTGCGTGCGTGCGTGCGTGCGTGCGTGCGTGCGTGTGTGAACAGACTAGCTCAAAAACTATAAACCGTGTGAACCTGAGATTGGGTATTTAGTGTATGTATATGCCCGCGATGTGACAGCAAAAATTTCATCAAAATTGTTCAAAGGGAGGGGGTACTTTATTTAATAACTTTTTAAGTTTTTTTCGATTTACTCAAAAACGGCTCTAACGATTTTGATTAAACTGAGTATTTGATCTATTTATATGCCCGAGATATGACTAAAAATTTCATCAAAATTGATCAACCGGAGGGGGGACTTTACTTAATAAATTTTGTATCATTTTCAAGCGTTTTTTTTTATTTACTCAAAAACGGCTTTCACGATTTTGATCAAACTGGGTATTTGATGTATGTATATGCCAAAGATGTGATAGCCAACATTTCATCTAAATTGATCAACCGGAGGAGGGACTTTACTTAATAAAAGTTGTCTCATTTTCACGTGTTTTTTTTTATTTACTCAAAAACGGTTTTAACGATTTTGATTAAACTGGGTATTTGATGTATGTATATGCCAAAGATGCGATAGCCAACATTACATCAAAATTGATCAACCGGAGTGGGGACTTTACTTAATAAATTTTGTATCATTTTCACGTGTTTTTTTTATTTACTCAAAAACGGCTTTCACGATTTTGATCAAACTGGGTATTTGTTGTATGTAAATGCCAAAGATGTGATAGCCAACATTTCATCAAAATTGATCAACCGGAGGGGGCACTTTATTTATTAACTTTTTTTCCAATTTTTCGATTATCTCAAAAACGCCTTTAACGATTTTCATCATATTCGTCATTTTTAATGAAAATTAGGTGTTATTTAATATCAGGTAAGCGCTATCATTATTCAAATGTTCTGAGGGGTTTATAGAGCAAATGAAAACAAAAATAAGAAATGAATGTGGAAAATGTGTAACTTTGAGAAGTGGCATTAACAAAATGCATTAATTTCTTATCTAAGTAAGTTGGTAAGTGAAAGTTGTGTGTTGCGCGCACGCACCAGATCTTTATTTATTTCAATTTTTTTTTTTTTTAATTTGTTTTATATATATTTTCTTTGGTTTAATGTATTTGAAATTTTCTTATATATTATTATAATTTTGTTCAAATATTGTGTTAAAACATAATAACGTGTAATGTCATGTCGTATGCCATTAAGGCATGGAGCATGACATAATTCAGATAAACGCTCCTTACACTGGGTTACTACGTAAGGAAAATAATAAAACAAAATACCAACTGGAGATGAATTTGATAAAAAAAACACTCCTCACAATTTGAGTTTGATGTTTGTCAAATCATTATTACTTAGTATTTTTTTTTTAATTATGGTTAAGAGATGCAAATATTTCTAACGAATTCTCACCATAAATGTGAGAATCCTAGAAAACATTTTGCAATTATGAAAATCAGAAAAAAAAAATGACCTGCACGGAGTAAATGAGACGCTTACCAACAAAAATGAGATACATACTATTACCCCTATATTAATTTCAAATTGTTTACTTTGTTTAATATTTAATAAAAATCTAATGTGTCTTACAAAAAAAGAGGGATCAGACTAATCACAGGCCGGAGTTCAAGTAATTAATTCTATTTTACAATTACTTTTATTTTTTTTTTTTTGGTCAATTTATTGATTATACATGTCCCAAATATAACTGAATAATTTTTTTTTTTTACATTAATTATTACTTCGCACCTGTTATCAAAGTGCAGACAACCAGCGAATGAGATGGCGGTAATATGAAACAATGACATGTCATGCATGAGGAATAATTTAAATATTTAAATTAAAGTAAATAGAAAGAATCGAGTTAGGTTTCATCTTTCAGTTTTAAATTTTTTTGTCTTACAAATGAGCAAGCAGTAGCTTGGAGTATTTTTGTTATTGGTATTTTTATTTTATTTTATTTTTTTTTAGACAACCGTCTATCTAAATTATTTTAACATAATAAAATAATAATTACTTAATATATTATATTATATGTATATTATATGTATAATATAATATACAACCAATCCCATGTCAGAAACCTTGGAGTGATCTTTGACCAGCACTTGTCGTGGAATAACCATATTTCCGAAATCACCAGAAAATCAATTGCTATCCTCAAACAGTTCCTAAGATCACGTGACTGCATGCCCTCAAAAACTCGTCAGCTCCTGGTTTCCTCTCTTATATTCCCCCATTTCGATTATGGCTGCCTTGTATACGGTGGACTGTCTGGTATGCATGAAGCGAGGTTGAAGAGACTAATGAATTGCTTCATAAGATTCATTTTCGGTGCCCCCAGGCGCTCCCACGTCTCCAGCTGGTACGCTGAATTGAAATGGCTCTATCCAGTTTTTCGACGGCAATACTTCCTAGGTGTTTATCTTTCCCGAACCTTTAGAACTAAGAAACCTCCGTATATCCTAAGTTTGTTCACACCATGCTCCTCCATACATTCTCTAAACACCAGATCCCAAACTTCTAACCTGTATATCCCTTTCTACCGATCTGCCTCCTTCACAAAATCCTTTATCATCCGTGCTGCCACCTTCTGGAATTCATTACCTGTCTCCATCCGAAACACTTCATCCCTCACCTCCTTTAAAACCCAACTATTCCATCACCTCCTGAATCTCCAATCTCCCGTAAATATGTAAATAGTGAAGCAATAGTGAGGACATATCTATACATATATATCTATACGATTTTTTTTTATTTTATACCTTTTAAGCTCAAAAGCTGATCAAAGTTTTGTACTTAACATCCAAATGTTTATTTTTTATTTCTTCTTACAATATTCTGTTTCAGTTATTTTTATTTTATTATTTTTATTTTTTGTGTCTACTTTGTATTTTAATTTTTATTGTATTCTTTATTTTTTATTGTATTTCCTTTAAGTAGCCAGACAAATGGCCATTAATTTTGTTCATGTCTGTTATTCTTAGGGGACTTAATGTCCCAGAATAAAAATTACTTTTTTCTTTCTTCTTCTTTCTATATTAGTTTAAAATTTTAATTGTCTTTTTTTTTTAATTTTTTTTTATTTACAGTAAAATTGTGTAATTCACGTAAATTGTATTTCCTGTTTTAAAGTAATGTCGCGTTTTTTTAGTGGACTCCAGTAATATGCGCTGCGGCAAGAGCCCCTAATGTTGAATAAACCACTTGGTGTAGTCGATGAGGCGAGGTTACTTCCCTGCGACCTTTGTTACTTTATCATTTCCCTTTCCTTATTTATTTAAGTGATGCGATAACTCTAGGATTAGCCTATCTTTTCGCATTTTATTATTTAAGCCTATGAAAGGTCGCATTTTTACATACCTATTTTTTAAGATTATATTTATAAGGACTTTCATTCCAGCGTTGTTACTTTTCTTGGTAGCAAATAATAAGTTTTTGAATATTTTTTTTCAATATAGAGATTGGTGAAAAAAGAATAGAATTTAGTTGCATTTTAATGTTGTATGATTGTTTTAATTTAGAATTTATTATCAGACATTAAATTTATTATCAATCATAAAAATTACTCGGTAAGTAACAAAACCAAACGATAACAAACACTTTTTGATTTTTTCTATCTAGACTTCGGTTTTTGAAGTAATAACCATTTTGAATTAATGAAAAAACCATCTTCCATCTGTTAATATAAAAGATAAATTTTGCCAAGTACCTACCTGTCTAAGTAGTTATTTTTATGAATATTTTATCAAATCCCCTGATACTTCTACCCTGATAAAACCGAAGTCTTAGCAGGAAGTAACCACTACGAATTCCCTCAGGTTTTTATTTTTATTTCCACGCATGGTTTAGCTAATGTTGTGTGTAAAGAGCTTGTTTCATGCTAAATTTGATGTTCTGCAACGTTTATCTAAAACATTTTTAATTTAAACAAGATGTTCTTGACGGTTTCCACAAAATCGTAAAAATTACAGATTTTTGATGTACCGAACACGGTTAAACCACTCAACCGATTTAAACTTTAAATATATCATACTATTTGCAATAGTATAGCCTCTTATAGTAAGAAGAAAGCAATACTTCGTGATCGGTATTTGCCGAAAGTGAGAAACTGAAAAAAAAATTCCAAAATTTTTACGTATTTTAGACCACAAGGGGCTAAATACTTTCAAGTTTTAATTACTTTCTCTTCACAGGAGTGAACTAATATTGAAATTAATGAGCTTGTTTTACAAAGAATTTGATATTCTACAACTATTATATTTAATATTTTTTATTTGGAGTAGCCCTCTTCAAATTGCAGGCTTTGGAACATTGACGTAATTCATTTTTCCGCTAAAGTGGCTAAATTGATAGTCGGTTTTGGCGAAAAGACTTAACCGATTTTAACTTTGTGGACCTCAGTCGACGCGAAATTTAATGCCATTTTATTTTAGAAAGAAAACAACTTCCTCTGCTATAAATCGAGGTATAAATATTGATACCTTGTTAAAAGTTTCAAGAAAGTGCTAATTTATTTCTATATTTTCTTTAAATTTAAAGTTTTTCTGTTATAAAAACTACCACACAACTACCGGAGCGAAGCCGGGCACTCAAGCTAGTACATATATATAATAATATTATATATATTTATTATAATGTATATAATAAATATATACAAATGCACGATTTATTGGGAATATTATTTCGAACGTATAAATGGTCCTACAGAAAAGCTGTCGCGATTTTCCTTATTGGTCTCATTTTGTTCTCCAAACGTCCCTTCCATTTTTATATTCACCATTGTCTTTTGTGACTTTCATCTCTTTGTTACATTTATATTTTATAAGAAATGAAGTTGTATAGCTTTCGCTCTAAAGGTTTAATTTAAAAGGTTCTACCTCTAAATCATATTATTCATAACCGTTTTCAATTTTCCTCCCGTTTCTCGCTTGTGATTCCTTTCGCTTATGGTGTACATTGTCGATTTTAATTTCTAATCAGAATTATATTTAACATTATTGTTAAAACTAGTGGTTCTCCATTAAAAAAAAAATCTATAAAACGTGCAATTCAGTAACGTAAAAGTTTTTTATTTGTAGATATCACTTTGACTCGTCGGAAATATAACTGTAATGTCTGAAGGAATAGATTTAGATTCTTTAACAAATATATGTAAAAGTTTAGATTTGCTTGTGTTATTTAGTTTAAAATTTTCTATGAATTTTTTCGTATAATTTATAAGAAACCTATGAGTCAAGTTCGAAGGAAAAAAAAGGAAAGACTTGGTTATGAAACTATGTTATATTCTCTATCTCTTCGCAATGTAAGTAATTTTCTAAGAGCTATATCGATGGCTTAATTCACACAGAAGTGCTAACTCTAGGAAAAGAATCTAAGGTTATCTCTTTTAAGAGACATTTACCTGCAATGTTTATTTACTTTAAGTGCACTTAACCGCTGTTAAGACATTAATATTAAGGTACTACAGGAGGTGAAAAAGAATTGTCTAAACATAACACTTCTGTGCAGGGCATAAAAAAAATAAAAAAATACGTATTCCTATTGTTTCCTATCTAGACAGCATTTACATTTCACCTTAATCCTTTGTGCAGTTGTATTGGACACAAAACTCTGAAAGCCATAGTGGGCTTAATTCATTTTCTCCCAAAATGTTGCTGAGCAATTTTTAAGCCATCGATTTATGAGATAAATATTTAAAGTATGTTTAGGAGACTTACCCAAAGTAGATCCATACTAGAATTTACTGAAAGCTGAAAAGTAGATAGCTTAAATGTTTAAATAACAAAAATGATTCTCTAATTGAGTCTTGTGAATGTATTATTACTATTACTTAATTGTATTACTATTATTCCTTACCCTAAAATATGTTGTATTTTATTTTATATATTCATGATAGAATGATTAATAGTCAGAATTTTCAGTTTGATCTTGTTTTATTTTGGAAAACCAACGTTTCGATTCCTACATGTGGATCTTCATAAGGGCTTCTGAGTCCAGAGTATTACAGAGATTGTATTACTCTTTGCATTTACATACACATTTTTATAACATATGTGTACAATATAACCGGGAGTATGTGCATTACTCCGGACTCAGAAACCCTGAAGAAGATCCAGTCATAGGGATCGAAACGTTGGCTTTTCAAAATAAAAAAAGATTAAACTGAAAATCCTGACTGTTAATCATCCTCTCGTAAAGAAAAACAGTTGACTATTACACACCTCTAAAATCATGTTTTACATCTTTATATACATATTACACAATATATTGCTATATATATATATATATATATATATATATATATATATATGTATATATATATATATATAAAACAAGAGCATTTATATATTATAAAGATAAATGTTTATATGTGTTTTCGTTGAGTATATCTGTTTCAGAGAAAATAACCTTGGCATTTAAACTATCAACTTCTTGAATCTCATCCATTCCCTTTGCCAAGAGTTTCTCCTCACAAAGTTTCGTTTCCTTGCTATCGATCGTCGGAGGAACCAGTGGTTGGAAGTTGTCTATCTTCAGTTTCGGAGTTGCTAGTATCCTTGCTTTTCTTAAGTCTACTAAAAGCGTTAGCACTGACTAATCGCCTGCCTTCAGAGGAACGGAGTCCATAATCTGGAGGGCTGGAATTTCGTGATAATAACTCGGCGGTCTTCAAGTTTAAGGTTATAGCTTGGGCCTTCTCTCGCGCTTTAATTTCCTCCCCCCTCCTCCCCTCATCACCCCCACCCCCGCTTAGCCCAAGTTATATCTTGGCTTTAATTTTCGGACTCGTTTCTTTGAATTAAAATTTCATTCCGTCCGGAGTTTCATCATTTAAGTCCTGGAGTATCTGTTGAAATCTGGGATTGGGCTCTTGTTCTGTCAGCTTTATATTCTTTCATGTCTCAGCATATTTTTCGATGAAAAATAAATTACAAGGATATTTCTACAAGGATATTTAAATGTAAGGATATTTCCAGTCATGTATCGTTTCATCAGCAATAGTCTAGTTCACACCGAATTTTTCACTAGCAAAAATACTTTTAGGGAAGCTGTAATGCTTATTCATTTTACACATGAAAGTTACTATTTTTCTTTTTTTAATAATTTTATCCAATTCAATGTCGGGTTCGAATCTCGGTCGCAAAAAAAAATTTGTTCTTCAGATAAAAGTTTTTAAAACTTATTTAATCGAATTAAACTGTATTACTGAATATTTTTTTTTTTAAACCTTTTCCACTCTTCTTGATAATAGCGTAATTTTCAATAGAAATGTTCAACTCAAAAAATCAATGTGCTTAAAAAACATTTTTAAAAACTACTTGATGAGCATACGATTTTTTTTTTTTTTTAATGGTGAAATTTTATTTATTATTATTCCGCTTGTATATTTGCACCTGCGCAGTGGCGCATCAAGCAAATGTGGTCACTTTTGTTTTTGGCTTTGAGTTTCTTGATGCATCCTATAATATTTTGAGTAGACTTCAGAAAATTTTCCCATTTTTATTTGTAGACAAAATTAAATAATTGTACCGACATGGAGTTGCACAAAAAAAAAGTTATAGAATTATTATAATATTTTTAATATTCAACTTTTCTTGGTTAATTTTACTTCCCAATGTATTCTATGTTACTACTCATAATTTTAACACTTTTAGGTGGTGTGGAGTTGCCATTGAAGAATTCAGGCTATTTGTATTTAAGCGAGTTCCCTAATTATAATAAATATTCACAAATTAGAGTGAATATTCGCTAATTAGAATGATAAGTGAATATTCAAATGTGAGGGGGATGGGCCTTAAACGTGAGGGGAATTCATGGAACGTTTAGGCCCTATGCGTAAGAGGGAGCCCCCGCATTCCAGTGTAACCTTCTCTGCGCACTTCTTATTCTGTTTGACATCTTGTTTTTCAGAATTAAACTCTGTAAATAAAGTTTCAGTTCGTCTGTATTTGATTTTATTTTGTCTGAATTATTTCTGAAGTCAGACGAATTTAACCAAAATGATCAAACATGCCAACTGGTATAACTACTTAAATTAGAACTATTTAAAGTTTAATGTTTATAGTATTTTTTTTTTTATATTTAGAGAAGATGTCGAATTATCTTAAGGTGAATCAATTGTTTGCTAATTTTATGAAATACAAAATAGGAAGAAAATGCCATCAGAAAATACAGTAATCATTTAATTTATATTTGATGGATAAATGATTATATATTTCGATTGCAATACATTTTTTTTTTTAAAAACATTTATGAAATAATTTATTAACAAAATTGTTTCTTGTCGCAAATCTTTATCCATTTGCAAAGAAGTTAAATAAAGCTTCAGTTTGCCTGCAGTTGATTTTACTTCTAAATTTGTATTAAGTCAATTTTTTATATTTAGTGTAGATTCATATTGTGCTAACTAACAATGCGAATTTTACAAAAATGGTCAAAAATTCAAGCTAATCTATGGACGTAAATAAGAACTATATAAAGTTTAATGTTTATAGTGTTGTTTTTTTTTAATTTAGAGGATCTCGAATAAACTTTTCTGGTTTTATTGCTTGCTAATTTTTATTTATATTTTAGCTCATTCAGAAAACAGCCAATTTTCTAGATTGCGTTTTTTTGTAAGAGAGATAGATGAATAATATATAAATATAAAATGATAATTAGGAACCCATATGCCCGGCGGTATGGTGGGAGGGGATAGGGACTGAAGAACTTCAACACGTGACGAACTTAATACCTTAATTGAACTTGATCTTAATTGTTTTGTGTTTTTAAAGATGGCGAAAATTTTTTAAGAACCGAAATTTTAATAATTTTATTATAACTTAGGTACCTTATTTAATTATTTTAAAACTAATTCAAAAATTTTGTTTAATTTTGTCTGGTATGAAGAATAGATCCTCTTTATAATTAAATGATTAATTAACTGATAATACAATTTAATTACTTAAACTAAGACGAATATCACAACTATCAGATTTGTTTTGTCCATTAATTAATTTAATTTTTTTTATAATCCTGTTCCTTGTACTCTGTTGCGATGAGCCATAATTTATTACTTGTTTTAGTATCTCTGCTTTTTAGATATCTTATGTGACAGTTGACCATTCCGTAAGGGATTTGTAGTTCCAGAGAGGGAGAAGACGATGTTATTTCTGGAGATCAAAGGGATAGGTCGAATTCACTGGAGAAATGGGGTCAGACCTTGCTGGCATGTCCGAAATGGATATTCGGAGTTGTTTCTACCTGAGATTCCTTGCGTGAGCTGCCTTAAGGTATTTGGGGGTTAGGAGCTACTAGATTTCAAAACACGCGGTTTTTTTAATTATTTATTTTTTAAATGTATCAACCTGTAAATCTATGTATTAAAATAAAATGTTATAAATTATCAATGATATGATGTTTTTGCCGCCTAGAAAACGCCCGAGGGGTAAGCCGAGCCGAAGGTCAGAGGATTCTGTGGTGGCTGATCTTGTGAAGTTGGGATTGGATTGGGGGAGGTGGATGGAGTGTATAGTATAGTATGGTGTATTATATAGTGACTTATATAATCTTTTTCACGAAAAGCAGACAAAGTCACCCGTTTACGTCACCCCGGTTTACGGTAACTATAAATTAAATAACTATAAATTGTTACCTAATAAATAACGGTAACATAATTTTATATTAATATTAGAACTTAATTTTTCTTTTGTAGTCTCTTCTTTGTTTACACAATGTCAGTCACTTCTAAAGATGAATCCGTAGACATCTTTAATGGTAATGTTAAAAATAGGACGTATATTTCCGAAAATTATATACCTACCGATGTGAAAATTAATGATTTTTGATAATCAGATTAATTAGTTTTTACATAATCTATTAGTCATAGAAACAGCAATATCAGCGGCGAGTGAAGATGGCGGTGAAACGTGTTTGTGAGGCAGGTCAGCCACTGGACGTGGCTTAAGTAGATCGCCTTGTCTCTACTTGCTATGTTATCTCTGACTAGCAGCCGCTGTCTTGTTCTAGGCCGCTGTCCTATATAGTACACGGCATACCTCTCAATTATTTACAGAATTGGTACATACTGAGGTAGTGAACGCTGGTTCAGGCGTTCACTACTACTGGGGTGCCCGGCTTCGCTCCGGTAGTTGTGTGGTAGTTTTAATAACAAAAAACTTTAAAATTAAAGGAAATATAGAACAAAATTAGCATTTTCTTCAACTTCGGTTTTAACTTTGTATCAATATTAAGATTGGAGAACTGCTGAGCCCGCCCAAATAAGAAACCATAAATACTTTATTGGGGGTTGAAAATGGTAAATGAACAATTAATTTTAATGCAAATTTGTCGAGTTATGCATCGTTTTTGATGGTTTCTGTGATTCTGAATCGTTATATTATATTTGAAAAACTGATATCACAGTTAAAAATATTATGTTTCGAGTACAACTTAAGCGCCTACTACTGCGATGGTCCTATCAGATCCAGAAGGATAGAAACTACCGAAGATTCATAGAAACTTTTTTTTAAGACCTATCTTCCATTTCAACCTCTCTTAAGATATAATTTTTTCATTCATAAACCCGTATATCAATCTCAAATAGGCTAATTGCATGGTGCGAGAGGCTTAAAATTCGATTCCTTTTCTCTTCAATTTTACATCCTTAAGAGAAATAACAGAAACCTTCTTCTCCGTTAGGGGTTATATGGCTACACGACGATATAACTTACTTAATCGTACGTGGAGTCGTTGTTGAGCCTTATCGGCATGCACATTGTATACTTTGCTTTATAATATATATTGATTAAATAGCACTGTTTTTTATTTATTTTTGATGGTAATTTCTTATTTAAAGAATTCTTGTTCTCTATTTAAGACTGGCAAACTAAAGAGTAGATCGCAGCTGCCTAAGATAAACTCTCTGTGTGCTGCTGAATCCCAAAGAGTTGGGTTCGAACTTTTAGAGGGCTGTACTGTACTGATAAATGAGGCCCTTGTGTCGAATCCTCATCCTAGTCATCACCGACTGCTTGTTCTCACCTACCTCCTAATGGCAGGCATGTATCAACATCCACCATCTTCACTGGGTTTGGTTTCATTGTGTTTGGTATGATTGTCCTAAATGAAAACTTATTGTAATGTCGTTAGAAGGATTCATAATAATCGCTGTAGATGTAAGAAGCTTAAGCTAAATGCAAGAAAAGTGACGTTAAAGGATGGCGATTCAGAATGATAAAACAACTTTTGCCCCTAAACATTAACTGGGAGTAGAGCCTTTAACTAAGAGGAACACCTAAAACCTATACGGTACTGCTAAAACTTCTGACATCCGAAATATTGAGTTATTTCTTCCGAAAACATTGCAATTACTAGTAGAATATCTATTCTTTTTAACAAAGGAAACAACCATTCAGTAATGTTAGAAACTGGTGAAGAAAGTGAACATCGAAATCCTACTCGCATTATCACTACAATGCTCAAGTATTCCGTACACACCACAATTTCTATGCGAAAAGTGTTTAAGAGATCTGCTGATTTAATTTGCATTCTCGGGATGGTTAGCAGAGCAGACTATTAGCGGTTAAAACATTTTGCTTTTTGCCTGGCACTTTTAGTGTACCAATTGCGAATTAGGTCGATTCATGGTTTAGTACTGATTACCTAAATAAAAATAAATGTTTTTTAAAATTTATTTTTATTTTTTCACTGTTGCAATACTTTTACTTTCCAAACATTTGATATAAATTTTTATCAAAAGTACAAATCGGGCATTATATAAAATAGCTTATAGTTACTGCATAACATAACAGAATATACTTTTTTTTTTTTTTTTTTTTTTTTTTTTTTTTTTTTTTTTTTTTATCTTACTTGATTTGACCTAGAAACAATATTTAGTTTTGTTGCTTTTTAAGGGGCACATTACACACTTTTTAAATAAATAAATATTGCTAGTATGTGGGCTAGATCCAAAGTCGTCTAAAACTTTTCGAAACGAGCTAAGTTAAGTTTATTTTTCAGACCTATTCCCTTTGGTTTAATAGAGAGTTTCTCGGGCTAATGTCGGTTCGGAACTTGGACCGTAACATAAATCTAGTTTTAAGATCCGGATACAGTTCGAAACTTTGTATTGACCTCTTGTTTTATTATCTTGTTTCATTGCGCCTGTGTCCCACTTACGCTAGTTTCGCATGTATCGATTAGGTTTGTATGTGTCGAATTATTTCTTGAGATTTAGGTTACATTTAGATTATGTTTTAAATAATTTTATCTACGTAAATCACAATACAAAAATGTCTAGCAAAAAATGAGCACTCTGATTATTTACAGCGTTACAAAAGAGTTAAATGTAACTTAACAGTGACTCAAAAGTATGTATGCTTCGCTGTTAAGGTTAGACCAACCCACTAGTAGATCGCTAACTTATATATGGTCTGCTATGGAACCGTCCAGAAGTGGCTGGAACCACTCAAACAAGTGATCTCGTACATATTATCATAACCTGTTTCAGGAAATTCTAGTAATTTGTACAAAGTAACAGAAATGAAGATGTTTTTTGGTTGCTAATATATAAATCTAACATAAATACTTTTTACTTTCACTTACCTGTATATGAAATATATAGTAAGGGAAAGTATTGCGATCGTGAAAAATTTCGACTTTCGGTTTTCAACCGAAATACACGTTTTAGGGTCCCCTGAGTCAAAATAACGAAGTCCCGCAAAATGGTGTGTGTGTGTGTGAACAGACTAGCTCAAGAACTATAAACCGTACGAATCTGAAATTGGGTATTTGGTGTATGAATATGCTCACGATGTGACAGCAAAAATTTCATTAAAGTTGGTCAAACGGAGGGGGTATCTTATTTGAAGAATTTTGTCCAATTTTTACGTTTTTTAAAGTAAAAAACGACTCTAACGATTTTGATTAAACTTGATATTTGATGTATGTATGTGCCCGCGATATGACAGTCAAAATTATATCAATATTGATCAATTGGAGGGGGTACTTTATTTAATAAATTTTGTACTTTCACGTGTCTTTTTTTACTCCTTCAATGACCGACCATTGTTTATAATGAAGGATATTCTGTTCAGTTAATGGAAATTATTTGTTTCATGGTGACTATACATAGGTAGTTTTCAACTACTACATAGAGAGTTATAAAATCAGACGACTTTCAGCAAAGCCGAATTATCACAAGTAAAATCTTTTATTTAATAATAAACAAAATTAGTGTACTTTAGAGAGCTAATACAAACAAAGATAAGTAAATGACTGTGGAAAAATGTGACTTTGATAAATGGCATTTAACAAAACAATAATTTCTGATCAAAGTAAGTTGGTAAGTGAAAGTTGTGTGTTGCGCATATCGCACCAGATTTTTTATTTTTGTTTTGAATTGTTTGATTTTTTGTCTCGATACCTGGTATTAAAAAATAATGTTAAATAATTATTTAACATAGATTAAAAACAACAAAGGATCCAGACTTTTGTTGGAATCGTTACATAACTGTTGTACCAACTCACATCTTAGAATTTCGATTGATCTAGGCGTTTCTGGATTGTTATATTTCGGACTATATATAAGAAGGGAAGGACATCTGAACATCGATGCGGAAGGTTACTTTTGCGACAGTGACACTACTTTTTGTAACGTTGTTACTAATTTCAGTTTTTATTGTTTGTTTGACGTCGTGGATTGTAAATTTACTTGTATTGTAATAAACTTAATTGTTCCAATTTTGGAACACTGGGCACGAAGTGGTGTACGAACGTTTTTAATAAAAGAAAGCGTTTTTTCTCTCTGATATTAGTAATTAGAACAAAGGGAGTAACGGGCTATGTTATAATCAAACATGAAAATTAAACACCATATTCAAAAAGTTAGTGTACTCATTCAAGTCCGGTGTTCTAAAAATGGAGCCTATGAAATATCCTGACAGCCAATTTTTATTTTTTAAATAACAATTTATATTGTTATATATTTTTCATTAAAGTTTGATAATAGAAGACTGGTTAGAACGGAAGGCGAACGAACCAGCTTTCTGTTTGTTGGGGCTTACTTTTCCATAATCTCCACACTAAGACCTCTTATACCTTACTCCCTACCATTCAGTTCACAATCAAGGGGGTCCTTTATCTGTGAGAGAATACCGCTAGGCTAGAGCTGATAGAGCATTGCTGAGATAGCATCTTACGTAGCCCATTATCTTGCTGGCCTTCAATGGATATGGTTCCCTCATCGGCCTTCATGATCTCTTCATTCCTCAGGCCTGAAAGGAGCGTCTTGTTTGGTCTGGAATTATTATTAAACATAAATATGAAATCATGAAGGCTTTGGCGTTCAAGGGATGTAAGATAAATAACTAGGAAGCGTGTTTCTCCCTTGGAACGCCTCGATAAATCGTATTTAGCTTGGCATCTCAGCTAGTGATAGGTATAAGGAAGTAGTTAAACTCATCTTGAGTGTTCTTAAGCGTAATCAGGTATCCTCATATTAATCCATAATTAAAACCAATCAATGAACTAATTATGTAAAATGAATTAAAGCTCAAATTGCTTTGAAATTCAAGGCTAGAATAAGACTTTAGCCAATATCTTCTTATTTATAGTCCGATGTGGGCCCACCAATAAAGGCTTAAAACATTCCAAAACATGTAATCATGTACTAATATAAAACTGTAAACGTTCCACCCAATTCTAGTAATTTTAAAATGTAACAAAAGTGATCATCTGTTTTTGTTTCACTTCGCAGTATTTTACTATAACTAATGTTAAAACATGTATCCAATTAATTAAATCATGTCATTAAATATACGTTATTTCAGTATTTTTAAATGCGTTTTTATTTCAATACTAAACATTCCTCATATTTAGTAAAGGAGGGTATACAATCTCTTATAATAGGATAGGTCTTTTTACGCTTTTTTATTTTTTTATAAAATTAAACGGGTCTTTTTCGTTTAATGCACAATTCGGTTATTAAAAAAAGTAACTGTTATTAAAAAAAGTAACACGTGATTAATATAAAGTAACTATAATTGTTAACACAAATGATATGGTTTATTCTAATTTCCAAAATGAAGCAATATCTTCCAATATAACCTCAAAAAGGTCTTTCCCCATATTCCTTTGTCTCCACATAAATTCACAGAGATATGAATCCAACATTGGACACCGCCATCTGTACCGGTCATCTCTCTTGCGCAACTTCATAGAATGTCCATTCCGGCATAGTTTTTCTTTATGGATGAGGCCTTTTTCTTGTAAGAATGCAATGGTTCGGTCCAAATCTTTAAAATCTTCGTATAACCTGAACATAGCCATTATGAGGTTTTAAACGAAACTAAGAAATGTAGTCATATGTTCTACTGATATGGAGGTTGTAATTATATCACGTGTTACTTTTTTTAATAACAGTTACTTTTTTTAATAACCGAATCGTGCATTAAACGAAAAAGACCCAATTAAACTGCGAGAATAGAACGAAGAGAAGAGAATAGAACGAGAAATTAGTACTAAGAGAAGGAATAATACGTTGAGTTAAATAGAATTGTTTGCTCGGAAAAGTTCCAGTAATTAGGTAACGATTTATCTCACTTCTCAAGATGTTATATAACATGGGAACTTACCCACTGTTTCATCTCAAGAACCTACTTCTCAGTATTGCAGAAGACAAAGAATAAAATTAGAATAAAGGCTTAAAGAACCCGAAGGCCCGATGCAGTCATCACCGATGGCTCCCTACACACCTCCAGAATCCTCCCACCTTCGCCTAGGCCTACCACTCGGTCGTTTTCCAGTCGGCAAAGTGTTTATCAATCTCTTAGGTATTCATTCGCTACTAAGACTCGCAATTTTGCGCGCATATCGACGCGCGGCTATAAATTCGATTGTATTTACCGGGTAACGTTCACGAAATTTTCTGCCTTGTGTAGTTTTCTAAATTCTCCTGTTGACTCATCCTTCTTCGGACCAAATATTACCCGTATTACTTTATTTTCAAAGACCTTAAGGCCGTAAAGAACCGTCGGAAAAATTAAAGCTTTTCAAATTCTAATATTTAAATTTCGGGACAGAAGGCGTGAGCTTAGCATGTTTGCGACCGAAAATAACAAGAATTTCCCGCCTTAAACCAACCCCTAATTTCCTCTTCGATTCGTTTTTTCTAGTTATTGTAGATCAAAATTTTTCAACGGCTTCAAATGTTTCCTCTTCTACTTCAATATCGCCAAAATTTTTGACGTTTCTACAGCTAACCATATACTTTGTTTTTTCCATATTTATTTCTAGCCCCCTTTCTTTACCTGTTTTCATTGATGTTTTGTATTTAGTTCATCGTTTCCATGCCATCGCCAAGCAAAACCAAATCATCGGCATAACCAAATACGGATATATTTTCACCCAGATGCGAACCCTTTCCGGTACGTATCATATTCCTTGATATGACACATTTTAGAGCTAATTTAAATAGAACAGGAGATAGCGAATCCCTTTAAACGTTTTAAACCAGAAAGAACCTCAAACCTCTCAGAAAAATATTTATCGACCGATTTACCGATTAACTTCTTTGGTATATCTAGTTTACTCAAGTATATTATATCGGTCTAAATATAAAATTAACGGTTTATATTTATATTAAACTTATATAAGTTTATATTCTAGAGCTAAATTAAATAAAAAGGGAGATAGCGACTCTCCATGTTTCAAACCAGAGAGCAGGAGAGAACCTCGGTTAAATTACAATGTTTGTTACTCGTGTAATTTCCGAGATTTAATTTCGGATTAGGCACTTCACTGGCGAGCGAAGTTCAATTTCTACAGGGCTTGAAAAAACATCTATCAGTATTGAATCTGAACTGAAATGGCTCTACCCAGTTTTTCGGCGGCAATATTTCCTTGGTGTATATCTTTTCCGAACGTTCAGAATTAAGAAGCCTCTGTATATCCTGAATTTATTTACACCTTGTTCCTCCATTCACTCTCTAAATACCAGATCCCAAACCTTGAATCTATACATCCCTTCCTTGCGAACTGCCTCCTTTACAAAATAATTTATTATCCGTGGTGCCTCCTTTTGGAACTCTTTACCCGTTTCTATCCCTAAAAATGCATCCCTTACATCTTTTAAAACCCAATTATTCCTCCACCTCCTCAATCTTCAAACTACCGCAACTATGTAAAATAATGAAACCTGTTTTAATTTGCAATACTTATCTGTGTTTGTATACATAAATCTTGTTTATCTTTTTTTTTTTTTTTTTTTTAAGTTCAAATGGTTGAAAACTAGTCGACTTATATTCTAATTTCTTATGCTATTGTTTTTTTGTTCAATGAGGCTCGCTTTTATTTTATTTCTTTAATTAACAACTTTGTTCTAAACTAGCCAGACAAATGACTCTGGATTTGTACATATATTGTTATGCTTAGGGGACATGACGTCCCAGAATAAAAATACTTTTTCTTCTTCTTCTTCTTATTATTATTATTAGGCCAATGTACTTTAATACATTTTAAACCATTAATTCTATTCTAAACTCTGATGGAAAATTACGACGTAAAGAATATTAAATAAATAACTGGAGCCCTGAATATTTTAAACTAAAAGTTATAACGCATTCTTAGTTATCCGAGCGGAAAATTGAACCTCATCCCGGAGTCGGTGGAAGTGGGAAAGTTTTTTTTTCTTTCCACTCTCTACCCTTAGTGGATAAAGTTTTCCAAAGACCCAATCACATATCCCATACACGGAGACTCTACTCGCCTCATGCGGCCGGGCTACAAATTTATTCCCCATTCATCCGTCTCTCTCTACCCCTCCAAAAAATGAGATGCCGGCAAATTGACACAACCCTAATTGGCTGCCCCCTTTTGAACTTAAAAACCACTCATAACTTCTTCAATCATCCCCCTTTTCAGTCAAGTGGGTTATTGAAATGGAGTCTGGAAATATATTTTTATAAATTAAATGATCTTGTTTTTAATTTTATTAATAACATAAAAAATCAATTTATTTATTTTTAAGAAGAGTTTGTTTAGGAGGCTTAAACGTATAATTGAAGAATATACATTCATTTCTTGAATATAAAAAAATCGGTTACTTTCGGAAGTTTTGGAGGTTATTTCCAGCTCGTTAAAAAGTATAATTGATTAATTCAAAGCTTTTTATGCGTCGTGTAAGTCGCTTATTGAAATGTAATCTGGAAATATTTTTTATGGATTAAATAATGTTTTTTTTTTTTCAATTTATTAATAACTTAAGAAATCATTTCATTTTTTTAGAAGAAGAGGTTGTTCAGGAGGCTTGAAGAATTGAAGAATATATCTTTGCCGTTCATAAGGGCTTAGGTCAAAATTTTCAATTTTTCAGGAGAAAAATAGCAAAACTCTAAACATTATGTAAAATCTAATTATTTATATTATTTGTAATTGTTATTTTCATAAAACAATATAGTTTGGCTTTCTTATGCAATATTTTTGCACCCATTAGTTGGCTATTTCGCTAGAGAATAATATACTTTATTCTTATTTCCAATTAAATGCTCAATTTAAATTTAACCAAAAATATGTTACTAGAGTTAACCGTGTAATTAATTAATCTAAAGCTTAGATAACTGAAATCAATCCCGGCTATCTAAGTTTTATTTGATTATATACTGTAATTAACTTTTTTACCATTAACCTTTTTTTTTAATATGATAAATTATTTCGTAAATGAAAATAAATAAATGTAAAATTGTATTTCAATATCATAAAATGATGAAGAACCATGTATGTTTATGTTGGACCTCACATACCGGCTTCTTCTCGAGACGAGTGGGGAAGTCGATAGGTGCTCGAAACTTCCTTGAGGGTTCTCAGTTATACATGCACGCTTATCAGTTTAAAATTAGTTACAATATCATTGACGATTGTTTCCTAACTTAATTTTTAGGGTTAAATTTAATATTTGATATTTATATGTACCTGAACTTCTTTCACTAAATATTAAAAAATAATTATTCTACCTTCTAATGTCGGTGAATTGGGTTTGATAATCTTAAAAAATGGACGAAATGCGAAAAGTTTAATTCCAGGTATTGAATGCAAGTTATCGCAGGATTATTTTTATTTGTCTGCTGGACTGTAAAGAATATAATATTTTCTACACAGGAAAAGTTGTTTAATGATGGAATGAATCTTGAAGTATGCCTTTCATAATTTTTTATTATAAAAGGCGTATTTGTGAGGCTACGTGATAGCAGAGAGACAAATAAAATGTAAAATTGCAAATACACACTCAATATATGTTGATGACATGCCTCAGTTGTCGGGGGTAATTTTGCCATATCGAAATTTGCTCTGAGATTAGTTTTTTTTTGATAGGTTCATGAATTTGAAATATCGAGCTTCATTTAAGTGTGCAAACCTGTTTAGACCATACAGCTCAAGTGCGAATCTTTCCCCATTTATTAGTAATTGTTTTTTTGGTGTATTTTTCAGTAAAAATAAAGAAGCGTGATTCTTAGCTTCAGGCGAAGATTTAATTGTTTCGTCGCTTTTATCTTGTTTGCTGGATGCTGTATGTCATCCTGTCATTGCATGGGCAAACAACAAACATTTTCTAATATCATTATGCTGCTTGATCAAAATATCAATATTACAATATTGTTTGGAAGGAATATTTCCAATTTTATGTTTACAGAAGTAAATATCTTGGTTTTCTGGTGCAAGAGCCACTAATAGAATTATTAAGTCTGTATCCGAACCTACTACAACTTTAAAGCATTCCTTCAGCTTTTCTATAGCAATGGTTACTACGAAAGTGAAAGTTGATATTTTTCTTTTATTCATTTCTGAAGTCACTGCTCGCATTAAATTTCGTTTGTTTCCTACATTTCCTAAACAGATATCCTTGGGTGTTGTACATTCTGTGTTTTTTTCAAAACTGATATCACAAGAATTTTTCCTTGAGGCTCTTCTACTATTTTCTTCTGTTTTTAACCGTCGGATACTGAGGATATCTATCGAATACCATGGTAACATTAGTTCTTCAGATTCTTTTGTAAATGGATTATTTTCTTGAAGCCAGGATGTAAACTTATGAATATCTAACTGATCTCTCTTCTTTCTTGAATCTTGAACTTCAACATGTTGTTCATTAAACGTTATTGATGTTCCTAAGAACTCTTCAATTGCTTCATGTACTTTTAAAAAATAGGGAGTTCCAAGTACCCACTTTGAAAGTGTGCTTTCTGTAATGCCTCTACCATGTGTTAAACCTCCAACGGATTTCATCGGCCTCATTAGGCATTGCTCAATTGACATATCTTCCCAAGTACCCGACCAAAATTTGCCGGTAATTCTTACTGTAAAGCGACCGTTATTTTTAAACATCTCTTGGTGTCTTTTTGTTAGTTTTTTTACATTTGTTGTATGTATAAGTGGGCCGATTTCACATAAGGTAAATGTCTAGCGAAATGGAAGTAAGGAAGCATTTTAATTGTTGTTGATATGTACAAATTCCAATCACCAGTTCGTTCGGCATAAATAAATTGAAAAATAATATCAATATATTTTAGTAAATTAATCCAAAGGTTTGAAGTTCTACTTTATAATTCAATATTTTTCAATGAATCGTTTATCATGGAACAAGATTTCAGTATCTCTGATTCTGTTGTTATGTCTTCTGGGTTCATCTCATGATTCGATACCTGAGTATGATATTTTTCTAATATTGACATATTATCTTGAAACTGAATATTGTGTTCTTTTAGAATGCTAATTAATGCGGCTGCGCTTAGCATGTATGCTCGGATACACCATGCATAAGAATGGCCATTAAGCATACGTTGAACCGTATTCAGGTCCTAAATTGTACCCCACAAACTTTCTAGCCCACTATCTTCCGTTATATATCCCTATGAACCCATAAACGACATCAGAAGTTGAAACCCTCCAAGCCTCAACACGATTTTCCCAATTTCACTATCACTTTCTGCAGAAGCTACGATCTCGGAAGCTTTTAAAAACAAAGGCTGTTACAATATGACTGATTTTGTTTCCTACTTGGTACCTACAGCAGCAAAACATAATGCTATATATAAATATATATTAATATAATTTAGTTTATTTTTCTAGAAAAGAGTAATAAAATAATAATAACTTAAACGCCTCTCTCTATCAAAATATAATTTTTAAGTTTGATTATACTTAACTTTTTAATTCATGAATTTTAATGAATTTATGAAATTAAAAAGAATTTATGAAATGAATTTAATTATTTATTTATTTTTAAATTGATTAAGTTTATATTTCTCAATAAATTATAAAATAGTATATAATAACTTTATAAAATATAATAAAATAGAAATAAAACAGAGATGGTTAATAGGCATGCCCGCTGCCGTACGGCTGCCGGCAGCAGCACATTTTTTGTTATACATTAGTTTTGTTGGCGTCCCTGTGGTGGGAATCGGTTTTTTTACATATCATATTAAAGCTTAATTCTTGCGCTACAAATTTTATCTGAATAATTTTTATGAATCACCATTAGGCTAAATTTAATAAAAGAAAGTTGTAACTATGAAATTTATTTTTCGCCAAAAAAAAATGTATTTTGACAAATAACTGCCAAAGTATGGGCTTAAGGAAAAACTTCCAATACATTATTTTAAAGGTTAGCGTGTATAGAAAAAGATGTCTTAATAAATTTCTGAATTGGATTATTAATAACGGAGGTGTGAAGTAAAACCTGAACCAATGGAAAATTACAGTAAAATGTTAGTGGGGGGGTTAGCACAAATGGCAGGGGCGGGGACTTTTGAGAAAAAGCTGCTTTTAGTAAGTACTAGCAACGGGCAAAAATTCAGCTTGTCTCTAATTATTCCCGACATTCGGTCATTTTTGGCCTTCATTGCCTGGGCTAAGATGACTTATTTACAAAGTTCAGGTTACTCTAGGATGGCTTAGTTTGAAAAGTTTCATTGGCTGATAGATAGAGTGTATTATTGTATGTACAAAATAGTTTATTGAGAAGGAGACATGAAAATCTTGCAATAAACATTGGCTCTAAAAATAAAATAAAGAGGGGGGCTGAGTAACTGTGCAACTAATTTTAACGTTTTATGATCCTGTGGAAAGTTACACAAATTGGATATGTCCGAGTTGGGTGACTTATCTGCTCATATTTACTCAACTTACTTGTTAGAGTTTTTTTTTTTTTCACTGAAAAAAACACATACAAAATTAATACTCAGAAGTACGAGAACCCTACTCCACTATATCTCAGCGGATAACAACAAACAGTAAAGTAAATAACAGATTGCAGAGCCGAGGCAGAGAGGGCTGTTGCCGAGAGATAGGACCAATGCCTCTACAATAATTAAGTCTAATGGCGGAGCATGTTGTGCATTAGTGCTTCCAATTCTGTTTGTGGCCTCCTATCCTTGTTTGTTCCTCTGCCCTTTATTGTCCTCTCTCTCTCTCTCTCTCTCTCTCTCTCTCTCTCTCTCTCTCTCTCTCTCTCTCTCTCTCTCTCTCTCTCTCTCTCTCTCTCTCTCGCTCTCTCTCTCTCTCCCCCCCCTCCCCCCCTCACTCTCTCCCTCTCTCTCCCTCATGGTAATCACCGCATGTATAGGGCCCTCTCAGTTTGTTCATTATTCCTTTACAAGGTAGTAATATTTCATACTAAATTAATTTGATTTATGGCACTTTCAAGCTTTTGTGAAATTTACTGCCGCTAATTTTGTGGAGAAAATAAAAAACCCTTTGAGTAATATATCGAAGGCTTACTTAACAGAACTGATATGAAACTTCACAGAAGTGTCAAATACAAGGTTCTTTTTTTTAGAAACATTTACATGCAATTTTTACCAACTACTCTCAACAGTTAATTGTACTTAACTCTGTTAAACGTTACCACTCTATATTATTATTACCACTCTGTATTGAGGTACCACTTGGGGCTACAATAGAATTATGTAAACATACCATTTCTGTGCACGATATACAAAAATAAAAACATCTACTCCTGTTTATGCATCTATTTACATGGCATCTACATTACACTTGAATTCTTGCACTGTTTTATAGAATATAAAACTATAAGAGCCATTGTATTCTTAACCCATTTTAGCTCATAAGGTCACTTATCAATTCTGCGAAGTTTGCCTTCTAAATTAAAAAAACAAACTAAAAAGCTGGTGCCCTACACTAAGTTCGAGGTTACGTAAGCGTCGAATTCTCCTCTCTTTAGTCCAAACTGCACTTGCGTCCAAAGTGGTGTACTTCATTTCCATGCACCTTTGGTTGCCTCCTATTCCTCCATGTAAACAGCCACGTTTCGCATCTATAAAAACTGCAAGAGTAATAACATTTTTTAAATTCTACTGTTTAAGTTTTGGGGTGCCTATAAATAACCTAGATGAGATGTTATGGAAATAATGTTTTCCATATAACACATCCTCAACTGGATATGTTAATGTTAATCCTATTTCAAGATCTTTAATGATATAAGCACTAAATTTGGTTTCATTATTTAGATCTGTGATAGTATTTTGGTTGGCCTGTTCTAATGCGTTGATTTATTTTGTTTTGGTCCAGGGTTTGGATTATTTAGAACCATCAGTTTACAGCATTTGGTGTGAGGGCAATAAACTGTTTATTTGAAACGTAGGGTTCCCCCTATATACTAACTTATCTCTAACATTAAAAATACTCTAAGGCCATCTCATTATCTTCAATATATATAACCTCAATCAACACTTCCGTTGATGTTACTTCCGCAAAGATGCTCGCAGCAGTTATTGCAGTAAAGTTACTAGTTCCCCGATGTTACTTCTGGCGTCGCCAATGTGGCCCCGTTTCCTTTGTTGTGATTGTGCTTCTCAATTGTAAAGTCTAGACAAAAAAATTAGCATCTTATATAAATAATTATTTCATGTGCCATAAAGTGATGTAGCATGTCATTATTTGTGGTAACCTTTGTGTTTGAAAATAAATTTTATTTTTATTAAAAATTTATTGTATCATCAATCAACAACCCTCCCCTACTTTCCAATTTTACTGAACTTTACATTGAATAATTATCATATTTCTATAAAATAAGTTACCTTCTTTGATCTCGATCCCTAAAAAAATCTGGTTCATAAAACTCCGACGTATTTGGAAGATTCCAAGAAATTTATTTTCGAAATGTGGGAATGGTGATACAAGTAAAAACGTTGAAACAACGATTGATTTATTTAAGAAAAAAATAATCTGTTCCTAAAAATATATAAATAATAAATAAAATTAGGAATGATTGAATAAATTTTAGAAAAGGACACTAAAGACCTATTTGTTGAGTGTCGAAATTTTGTATGATGAAGGTATTTCATCAACTTATATTTATGTTCCAATTTAGCCTCTTTTCTATTCTCGTGTACTTTTCTTTTATTTACTTTATGCTTCTCCATTATGACCGAGGGGGAAAAAAATGTTGGATGAGAGACTAATGTTGGGAACAGCTGCAGCAAGGGCAGCTGGGCTAGGTGCTAATCAAAATGGGGGTGAGTTGAAGTAGCAACTGTGAACAGAAATCGAGTTTCCAGTTTTCGAGAATCCATCGTCGATTCTATCGTCGAGAATCCGCCAATAGCTTTAAATATTATTTAGGATAATTACTCTTCTGTCTTAGTTACCAAGGATTTAATAATCTTAGTAAATATTCAAAGCTTGTCTCCAAGGATTTAGCAGAAAGACGAATTGATTTTCGGGTCTGTTAATATAAGAATTAATTCCTCTACTCTTCACTAAGTAAATATTATGGTTATTGATTCATTATAATTTATTTCTTTTTATCTTTTAATTCTGTTTGATTTCTTTGATCTTGACTTTGAAATTCCTGCATATGTTACATTGGTAATTTCTGAATTGAGTTACTGTGATTGTGAACATTTACCATTTAAATAACCCAGGAACCGTTTTTTTTAATATCATAATTACTATCACATTCATTAACTGATGGATATTTTTATTAAAAAAGATAATCATTAGTTGAAAACAAATATAATCAGTACCAGAAGCTATGCATGAACCTATTTTTTTTTTTTTCTTGATATCATTTTGGATGATATGAAATTCCTGATATATTGGAGTTAATAAAAAAGTTAGTCAAATTTCCTTACTTTTCATGGACTTGAAGTTGGAACAGTAGTTATATAAAATCAGCTTTTTATTATCAAGCGTTACAATTTCGTCTGAAATAACAATAGTGACTAATGATTACGGACATTAAACCAACTGAATACATTTAACCAGTACTGAGGTATTAGGATTAACTAATCGTTCTCCGACCAATTAAAACAGATTTATCGCACATTATAATAAAAGCATACCAAATGAAAGCCTGAAGCCCTCTCCATGCTTCTTTTTAGCTTCATAACCCATTTTGGGCTAAATTTAACCTAACTACTCATTCACTAGAATGAAATAGTCATACTTGTTTTTTTTTTTTTTTCCTTTTTGGGGGGGGGTTATGTTATTTATAGTTTGTAATGTTACTGTTATTTTAATATATGACAAAAATATTAATGCTTGATAAACAATTTCAAGAATTATATTTTCCTTTTAATTAGTTTGGTTGAATTAAGATCAGAGATTTTCGGCTGTTCTTTCGCGGTATGGGATTGTATTAATATTTAGTATTACATATTATCGTGCAAATAGTATAAAATTAATTATTAAATATCGACCTGATTTCTAATTGAATTCATATTTGATATTATTTTCTGAAAGGACATGAGGGATGGTGTAATCCAAAAGCTTCTCTGGAAACAATTATCAACATATTTACCTTCTTTCTCAGAGGATAGACTAATATTATCATGTATTTGATCGTGATATTTATTCAAAATAAGTAAACACGTTTTTATTTTATTAGTTTATTATATTTATTTTTATTATTATTTATTTTATTAGTTTTTTGGTCATAGTCACGTTTATAATCATGCTTTACAAAATCACTAATGATGAATATAGTACTGTCCTTCCAAAAGGTATTTAGTAGGCCGAAGATAAGCAGGAATGGGAGATATATGCACAAAAAAAGAATATAAACCCTTTAACGCCCCGCTAAACCTCTAATAGTTGAAAATAGAGTTGTCTATCGGTTTTATTGAACGATTCAGAAAATATATGGGAGCATCCAACATCAGCAATAAAATTCTTAGGTCTGGTCGTTTATTTCTCCGTTTGTAATTTCTGTATTATTAATAGTCTTGAATGGACGATATATTCTTCTGTATCAGATATTTTGAAATTATTATGAGGGGGAGGTAATATTTTTTAATTTTTCTTATAACTGTCTAGTTTTTATGTATGTGTCTGATATTTAGTAACCTTCGTAATAATTAATCTTGTCCTCATCCAGTTCAATATCAAACGTTTAACCTCCTGTTTATTGCAGATTATATTCTAGTTAATTTTTTTGTTATAAATTACTTTTCTTTCAAATTAAGCTATTCCCAGAACTAATCATTTATCTAGTTTTGTAATATCAATATAAAAATAAATTAAAGTATTAATATAAACATTTTGGATAGAAGATGTCATAGTTTAATAGAAAAAATATATTATTAGTAGAAAACATTTAAATGAACTGCTGAAACAAAGCAATGATACACCAGAAACCACATTATCGTAACGGCTTACAAGCGCTTTGAGGGTTATTTTGTGTTTAGGGCAAGTATATCGTGACTGGATGCTATCCAACTCAATTGAAGAGTTTTAAACAGTAATTTAGGTCTTGTGCAACGGAATTCTTCAAGAAGAAGTTTAAAAAATCTTCTATTGATTACAAAAAATAATCTTGCAGTAATGAAAGCTCGGAAATAAAAAATAAAAGACTTGGATGGTATCAAACCATTTAGTTAATTGAATCGGTCGTCAGAGAAACCCGATACGTTCATAAATTCAAATGATTGAAATAGTGAAAAAAAAAAGTTTCTATTTTTGCATTAAGAGTTTTATTAAGATTCATTAAAATTCGATTTATTTAAATTATTTTCTCCGACACATATTCCTGCATAGAATACAAAAATAAATTAGAATTTTTCGTGATTTGATAAATCTATGTTCATTCTATATATCTGAAAAAAAAAAAATATTTTTTTTTTGACTTGTAGAGTTTTCTCCTTATTATGAAAGACAAACTATTGTGACAAAATATCCAAATATTTTAGAAATTACTGTAATAAACACTTAAAAGCTTAAATATATTTTCAAATTTATAAAAATATAAATATATAAGGTTGAAATCGGCAAGATTCAAATTTATACATTTCATGGTTCTTCATTCAAATCTTCTATTGGTTCTTTGATAGTGACAGGTCAAGCAAATTTTTACTCGAAAACGTACTGCTTTAGTTACAGGAAGACATTTTTAAATGTCCTGGATTTGTCGAGTTTCTCTTGACAACGATTATAAGAATGGTCTATAAAAGCCGATAGATCTGCTTTTTGGGTTTGTCGGATGTCTCTTGAATTATATATCTCCGCATGCAAGGAATTTAAAAATAAAACTAAGATCGATTTTTTTTTTATGGGCATGTCGGGTTTCTCAAACGACTGATTCAATTTTTATTTTATTAATAATTATTATTAAACTTAAATGTATGTAGGTATTATGTTTTTATTTATTCAGTATATTGAAGTTTTGGTAACGTTATTTATTGCTTTCACTTCTCATTGTGTACTCTAGTACGATAGACCATAGTTCATTATATTTATTGGTTATCCAACTATTAGTAAATTATTGTTTGTATTAATCTAAGTAAGGAATGAGCATAAATGTATGTACCATGTTTTTATTTATTCATGGATATTTTGGATCCATATGGATATGGATGTTTTGGTATCACTGCTGCTATCATGAGCCGTTTGGTGTGGCATCGATATCAACTGGACAGGAAAACAAACCGTTCGGGGGTTTGTTTATCTCTTTTGAGTGAGCGTGGAAGTCGAAAGTTGTGATCTAATAAAGCTAATCAAGGCAGTATGTTAATTAAGAAGGGCAAGATAGGAGTTAACTTATGTTCACGTGACCAGTAAAAATATGTCACGCCCAATAGTGACATAGCAATAGTATTAACGAAATTTCATTAACTTATAAAATAATTTTATTATAAAAATTATAATCCTATTATTTGGATATTTTATGTAGACCAATAATTATTACTTTATCTATTTTGTACTTTTTCTTTGTTACAGGTTAGTTTTGTCAGAAAATCCTGAATTCGTAAGTCAATAATGGAAATCGATTTAATTTTTTAATCTACTAATATTGCCATTTTATTCATTGCTGATGGAATGATATAATTTTATAAACAATAGGATCTGTTATTGTGTAACTTGGACTTGGAAAAAATAAATAATATTTACTTTTTTGTTACTACAAGCTTGAAATTAATAAATGTATTATTGTAATTTTGATCTATATCCATATAGATAGGTGTGTGAGTATGTATGTATGAGTGTATATATGTGTATATGTGTATGTATATATGTATATATATATATATATGTGTATGTATATATGTATATATATATATATATATATATGTATATATGTATATGTGTATGTATATATATATATATATATATATATATGTATATATTTATAATGTTTGTATAGTAATGTTTTATGTTTTATAAATTAAGAAGGAACTTTGTCTTTTTGTTTTTGTAAAAATAACTTCTTTACTGTAACTCCAACTCATTGCTATAAGATGTAATCTTTATAAGCAATAAAGATCATTCATTCATTCATTCATTCATTCATATAAACAATAGAAAATAACAACAGTGATTTTAAGTTAGTTCATTTATAGAAGGAAAATTAATTTTGTGTCTTACGTGTTGTGTGTTGAGGACATTAGCTTTTTTTTTCTCTATTTTGCTATAATTTTATTCTCCTCAATGACGTGAGAGTGATTGAATGATTAAAGTTTGAATAAATGATGAAGGTATACTCGTCAGTCATGAGAGAGAGGGGGGGTAGGGACAGCTACTATCAAATACCCACTTTATAATTAAATAATTTTTTAGGATAGAATAAATATTTAAATAATGAATAAAGTTTTTTTTTTTAAATTGGCTCACTTAATTTATTTGTTGTCAGCATATATAGCGTTTATATTTATATTCTATTGTCAATGTACGAAATAAACAGGTAACTAGAATTAAAAGGGTTAGGGTTTAATACATTAAAAATTTCAATTGTTGTCATAGCTCATTAAAAATTCTATTATTATTCTATGTAAAAGACTATTAATACAATGGTTGGTTTCTTTTTGGAATTAATTTATGACATTTCAAAATTAATAATGTACTCGTTAATTATATCTTAGGCCGCAATAAGCTGTGTAATATTTTGAGTGAACTAGGAATACCAAAAAAGTTAGTAGATCTAGTTAGGATGTGCATGACCGAAACTTTCATTAAAATTATAGTCGATGATTATTTTTCTGATAGGTGTGAGGTTCGCTATGGTTTAAAACAAGGGGGTTCGATATCTCCCGGTATTTTTAATTTAGCTCTAGAAAATGACTTTAAGGATTTAATACATACCAGAAACAGTTTGAATCTGAGAGGAAGATATCCGTCCTCAGTTAAGCCGAAGATTTTTTTTTTTTTTTTTTTTTGGCGATGATATGGAAACCATAGAACTAAATGAAAAAAACATTGATGAAAGCCAATAAAAAAGTAAGGCACGGAATAAGTACGGAAAAAACGGTGACGATGTTGGCGATATTCAAGCAGGAGAGAAATGCTTGAAACCATCGAGAACTGTAGATATTTAGGATCTACAATAACTAAAAAAAAATTAAGAAGAAGTTATGGGCGGGAAATCTTGTTATTTTTCGGTTGCAAAATTACTTAGCTCTCGCCTTCATATCCGAAATTTAAAAATTAGAATTACTATAATTCTTCCGACGGTTTCTATAATTTTTTACTGAAAAACTGGTCGGCTTACAGTAAGAGATGAGCCACGGCTTACGGTTTTTGAACTTAAGTACTACGTAGAATGTTTTTGCCGCAGAAATGTGATTCAACAGGAGAATTTAGACGGTCACTAAATGGCGAATTGCGTGAACTTTACCTCGTAAATGTTATCGAAGTTATAGCTGGGCGTTGGTTAAAACGGGGGTGCAAAATTGAGAGTTAGTTGCGAACGAACACCTTAAAGTTGAATAAGCCTTTTGCCTACCGAAAACGTCCGAGATTAGGCCGAGGCGAAGATGGGAGGATTCTGGGAGTGCTTATTTTCAGTCATTTATTTTCAGAGCGATTAGTAGTGTCGGCATCGAGCCTTCGGGTTCGCTAAACCTATATTCTATTCTATTCTCTCTTAATAAGCCAGGTAGTATATATATATATATATATTATTACTATTATTTTTTTTAGAATCAGATTTTTTTATAGAATACAATCAGTATTAAATGAATTCCCCAATATATATTAATTAACATATTTCTAATAGTATTGCAGACCTGCTCTGCTTACTGAGTACCTACCACTGCTGCATACGGCAGTATCATTAGCATATGCCGTTACAGATGCCTTTGCATAATTCGCTCACTCCTTTAAACAGCGTCATATCTCAAAAACCGTTAAAAATATAACATTATTCTGAATAGATCTAAAGCTTCGGATTGAACTTTTTTCTATATAGCTGATTGTTTAGATAATGGCTGACTTTTTTCTCTGTATTTAATGAAGAATTAATATAGAATATTTAAATTTTAAACAGCCAATTCAGAAAAATGTCATTAAAATTAGTCAATTTTTAAGATATTGTGTTCTTCAAAGGAGTGAACTAAGTGTTTCAAACTATTCCCGGAGTGTAATATGATTAAACGAAATGGAGGAAAAAATTCTTCTTGGCAATACTTTACACGTCAAAGACACCTTCGAGAAACTATCACCAACTAAAATAGAACACAATTGACTGTTTTGGGCTTGTTCATGTGGGCTCGTCACTGTAAAATTTCTTACACGTTTACGAAGTTGCCATGACATCTTAAGTAAGCAACTGATGATTTTCAAGCTTGTACTTTTAATCTCAGCTATTTATTATATGGTGAACAGCAAGTAGCTTCCTAAAGATTCAAAGCTTGTCATCAAGGATTTAGCTGAAACACGAATTGATATTTGGGACGATATTAGTTACGGCTAATATCGTAATTGGATTACGTCTTCACGAAGTAAATTTTGTGGTTATTGATTCAACGTAATTTATTCATTTCTATCTCTTAATTCTGTTTGATTTCTGTGACCTGAAATTTGAAATTCCTGCTTAGGTCACATTTGTAATTCCTGAATTAAGTTACTGTTGTGTGGTTTTACCCTTTAAATAACCCACGAACCGTTTGAATTACTGTCATAATTACTAACATAAAAACGATAATGAAGTTGCCTTGACACATGAAGTAAGCAAGTGACGATTGTTAAGCCTTTTACCTTTAACAGTGGACAACAACAGTGGACAGACAGCAAGTAACTGATCATTGTTTACTTTCATATATTAGATAAACGTCCTAGTCTTGCCGGAATTATTAAACCGCGTTCTTCGACATAAACAGCGTCAATCCTTTGCGCTCTAAGGTAACATATTTACCTAAACTTGTCCGGTTAACGCGAGAGATTACCAGCAGATGTCGGTTATCCAATATGAGGCAGCTTCAAGAGCGACGAAGGGCTTGATGCACTGCCTTAATAGCGGGAGTCAGGTGCTCTCCCCTCCCTGTTGCTATGGTGATATTATTCCATTGTAGGACCCTCTCTAATCCTAATCAAATCCATGCCGCCCTGCCAAATAATACAAAACCGTTTTAAATTCGTTTAAAATAAAATGGTTTGTAGCTGTATATGACTTCCTGTAAATCCTGTGAGCCTCCGAGACTCCTCTTTGTAATTACATTTACAAATATCATAATCCCAGTGGAGGATTGTCTGATCAGCTATAGTAGCATCAAGTGATGTTAAATGAATAAACAAACAAAGAAAGAAAGGTAATCATAGTTGTTCAGTTCCACCTACTCTTTCAAAAAAGTCTTTGCGAATTTTGGAACGCTTCATGCAATAAAAACTTTTTCGATATTAATATTCAAATCCTGGTCTGCAGTCCGTAAAATCAAATCCATGCGAGAGTCATTTAAAATACTACTTTAGATGAAAACAATTATCGTTTAGTTGTAAATTATATCGAAATGAATTCCTTACTTGATTTTTAGTACATGCATTCCTGTTTTTCTTGAGAACCATAGATATGATTAATTTGATTTGGCCAAAAGTTGGAGGAAGGTTGTAACTTTGGAAATTCTTTTTTCCTTGAAAAAGGACCCCAGGTGGGTTTATTTATTCTTTTTGGAGCGATAGTCGAAAGCTGAAAAAAAAAATAAAAAAGTTGTAAAGGAGTTAAATAATATCACGGTCACTTATCCTGCCGAATTAGGTGCCCACAAGACTCTGTTTCAAACTTTTATTCAAATACTATTAGTTTAATCAAATTCTATTAAAGATATAAAGTTCGACCAGTGGTTCAGAATATGATGAAGTAAAACGTGCAGCCATTATCATCCATACGGTCAATGCCCAAAAGTGATCAGTACTGAAGTTTTAAATAATATACCGATGATTCGGTACTGCTTGATGATAACACGGAAACTATTTTCTAAATACAACAGTATTGATGAAAGCCGGTTAGGAACTTGTATTGGAAATAAATATGTATAAGACAATATATATAGTTATTTGATGACATGGAGATGGCAGTGGTATTATTGATGTAGAGGGGAATAGGTTCCGTACCTTGAAAAATTTATACATTAAGGGGAATGAAAATACTATGAAAAACGATCTAGGATAGATTGAAAGCAATTATCGATGTGCTTTTAAACAAGACTTTTAAAAAGGACGCCAGTCAGTGGTTGGAGCTATGTAGGAAAAGAATAGTTAACGAAACCGTCGGATTCATCAAATATCGATGTTTTGTTTTATTATTGGAATATTATATTCATTCTTCAAGTTAAAATATTTGCTTATTTGCGTATCTTCGCAAATTATTATTAAACAATAATAATTTATTTTTTCGAAATAACAATTAAAACTACGTATTTTTTTTCTCGTGCATCTGTAAAGAATGATGAGGAATATACATTAACCCTTTATAAGAGTAATACACTTTTTTTTTTTTAAATTATTTATTTTAAGTAGATTGGCGTTAGTTAGATCCAGTTACAAAGGCATATAAATGTATGTACGTTACCAATTTCAATTATACAGAAAGTTTTACGCCCCTACCCTCTTTATTTTAAATATCTAGTAGTTTCTAAAATACTTAGGCATTTGTGTTGAAGGAACTGCAATGATGTATGATTCATATTTAATTTATATATGTATTGCAATATCACATTTTTGCTACATTAGGCATCATTAATCATTATTCTTCTATGTAAAAGTGATACTTGTTTGCTGACCTCAAGAGGAGAAACTTTGCTTAAGAAAGGATTGCGTATAATATTTGACCGAAGGATGAGTCGGCCGGGGAATTCAGACAGTTACACAATCTGGAATTGCGTGACTTGCACCCTATGAATGTAATGGAGTTGCTGGCTTGGATAATAAATGAATCAATAAAATGTTAATCATTGTTGCATTAATGATACGAATAAGAAATAAAAATTATGCTTTATGGTTCCTATGTTAGTGATTTGAGTATGCAAGCAAAGATTGCAAGTGACATTGAACTCGATTTTTTTTTGTCATTTAAGGCGTAATAATGTTGAAATTATTATTACAATAAAGCAATTACTTATTAATTAGTTATTGATGAGTTTTTTACTCTTTAATGTTTTAAATAATTCTATAAAAAGTTTAGGTGAATCAGGCTGACTCAGCGGTAGTATACCTTTTATTGATCTATCTGCCGTAAAACCTCACGCCATGTAATTTATACTTATCTGGGATATATTTTTAAATATACATACATTTTTAAAAGCATTGAGTTAAATATTAGTTGCTGCTTAAAATAAAATTTTAACATGTTATTACTTGATTTAACCTCTTTAAATATTTATTAGCAAAACTGCTAATGAATGTATTAAATATTTTTATTTGCTTTTTTAAAATAATTAAATTGTTTTCATTTAGTCTACCCATAGGTAATTATAATAATCATAATAAATTATTTACTTCAGAAATCATAAGAAAGAGCTCTTTCTGTAAAACTTTAATTCTATTTTATTTATGCGGGTATGGATATTTTAAGGAGGAAGGAGAAAAGAAATTGATTCGATTTCATGTACTTGTAATTTCGTTTTGATTAGAATATCAGAAATAAGTTGTCAATAAATAAATAAATAAAAATAATGCTTCAGACTTAATGTTCCTAAAACATAAATTTTATTTCATATTCAATACGTTATTTCAAAATCAAAATTATTCTAAACTACGATAACGCAGATGGACCCCCTAGAAATTTTCAGAACCGAAAACCACAAATTAAATAAATTCGAATTTATTTAATATCTTTTTAAACCATTATGTAAACAAATATTTAGACTTATAATTATCAATACGTTTTATTTGAAAAAAAATAATAGCCTTTAAAGGTCAAATATCTTCAACCCTTCCTCGAGGCATAAGAATTTTTCCTGCCTGCGCTCCCGTAGAAGAAAATTTGAAGAGCCTTCTCCATCCCCCATTTTCTATTCAAGAAAATTTGAAGCCCCATCCCATCCCCCTTGAAGACAAGGGGCTGACTGCCTCCTTTTACACGTTCACGCCGGTGTGTACCACCGGTGGCTCACACTAGACTGCCGCATCGGAGACTTTAGTCAATCACTAAACTTTCCACGACGATGTATAACGAGGTAGGATTGTATTGTTTATTTTATTAATGTGGGATTGTCAACACAGCATAATGCCCTTGAATAACTCCCACCCGATAGAGCGAAAATAATGAAGCCGCCATTGGGCGAGGATCTTGAATTAAAGCTCCGGCGTCAACGTGTTACACGATTAAATTAATTATTGAATAAAAGATTAAACGTAAAAAAAAATCTGAACTGATGTCGAGGGTCGGATTTTCCTTGAAGTGAAATAAGAAAGTCCGTGTAAAGAATATTAAAAATAGAGATTGAAGTTAATTTTTCAAGCCTTAAAAACAAAAAATAAAATAAAATTATATAAATATTTTAATATAGGAATTAAATAACATGGATCATGAACATAAATAAAATTGACTCGATGAATAAATAGGGCTCATTTATCTAAAAAATATCGTGTTTTAAGTGTTAAAAGGGAAACTATCTTTTACTCTAATGTATTAAAGCTCTAAAGATTTTCTTCTTCGGCACACTTTTTTCTTTATATAAATTATCTCTCCAACCATTTATCAACCTAAATTAGGTTTCCTCTTCCCCTCATTTTTCTCTCCTTTTTTTCTTCTTAATTTCCTACTTTATTATGTGTATACTTTATTTGAATTATCTAAGTCTATTTAAAATTCATAGTTTTATTTATTTTTTTTTACTCCATAATTCTAATTGTGTTTTTTTACTAAGTAAATAAACTTAATTTCTCTAATGCACTCACTGTTCATCTAGTACATTACTCTTTTGAAGTAAATTCTTATTGATAGTATATTTAATTTACGAATATTTCAACATTTTGTAATTGAGGATGAATCTTTAATATTGTAACACCAATCCGAGTTTAAATAATTTTACTCAGTCGATCACTTACATGGTCTTCTACTATGGAACTGCCAAGAAGGGGCTAGAACGATCCAAACATGTGATCACGTACTAATGATTGTAACTGCCCCAGACAATTCTATAACTTTGCACAACGTTACAGAAATTGCAGAAAAAAACGTTACAGAAAAATAAAACTATTATTCTACTTATTTAATATCAGAGGAGTACCAGGAGTAGCTTGGTGTGTGAAGCACCTTGCATATAAGATCCTAGTCTAGTAACAGTGGCTAATTTTCTATTTTTTATTTATTTAATTTTTCGTTCATTTTTACGGTGGGTGATTTTTTTTTTTTATGTTACTTTATATTTTCACACAGCCAGCTAATTATATTGCTTTACAACATTGAATGGATGCTGTTGTGTTAAGATGCTCTAGGCACACACCCAGTCTTATACACAGCAGTCATTCTTAACCAGACAAACGATAAAGATGAAAAACAGGGCGATTGAGAGTTATCTCAGTCAAATCCTCTCCGTGTACTGCCATTTATTATTATTCGGTACTTTATTTAACCATGTGTTGGTATGGTAAGCTCGGCAGATGCAGTTTACTATTAGAGTTTACAAGGACACTTTTTCTCTGGGCCTAACGGTGGAATGACCGACTATATTATATAGCGGTATAGTTGCATACCTAGCAACCCAGTGATTATGTATGCTTTGTTCCATTAAAGGGATATCCAGCTGTAGATTTATTTATTCAAGTAAATTATCATTATTTATTCACGTAATGCAGCTAAATAAAACGTTTGTATAGTAATAATAATAATAATACTTCAATTTTGTCTTTGAACTTTTCTCAAAGGCAATATATGTATTTTTAAATTTTCCATATGAAAATGGTATAACTTTCGAAAAAACAAAACGATTTTTTTGTTTTGTCTTTGCAAAAATTATTGATCGTTTTAATTACAACTCCTTCTTTTAACTGGTTAACTTTTAGTGCTCATTAGTATTCATTAAACGATAACTGCTACTTCCATTTAATACTTTTATCTTTTGAGTCTACATGAAAGCAATTTATGTAGACTATTTATGTAGCGATTTATGTAGAGTTATGATGGTCGAGTGGACAAATGCCCTTGCAATAGTTAATCAAAGTTAAGCAACGTCGACCGTGTTTATATAACAATTGTCCATAATCAATCTCCTGTGTATGTGAAGCCCGTTAGCGTACTGGAGGCGCTTCACACCGACCGGGCGTAGGAGTGATAACACTGCATAGTCTGTGGATTCTGAGCAATCATAGTCTATGAAACCAGACCAGTTTGTTCTAGGTCCAGTAACAGCTGACGACATTGGTGGGAAGGACACTGCTGAATTTGCCCCAAGGGGATTGTTTATGTGGCTTGGACAGTCTGCCGCTGCACCTTGGAGACCATCGTTTGCAGCAACGTGATGTTTGGGTGCCCTCATAAAAAAAATCTAGTTAAATAAGTCTGCATGTTAATGAAATATTGATTTTAATAAAAAAAAAATACAAATATGTCAAAAAAGGTTTATTTTCGGATATAGAAATAAATAAATCCGATATAATTACCAATAACCATGTATATGTTGGCTTAGTAATTCCTTCAAAACTTAGCAAAAAAAAAAATCCATATAAAAAATAATTGCTGTTTAGTAGTGTCCAAGGATGCTAGTAGGTTCAGCAAATATTTTTAATTGTTATTTTATTATCTCTGGCCCGGCAAGTTTACAGCCTGCTTAAAACGTCGAAGGGCTTTTACTACTGCACTTTAATCGTTATGCAATAACTTGGTGCGGGTACCAAATTTTGTTATCAGGCTTTACCTAGTCTGCTAATAATTCTGGACCAATTCCGAGCGGATATTTTTTTTTTTTTTTACTGCTTAAAGGCACTGGAAATGGTTTCTCATTGATGTTCGTGAACTGAATAATTTCGTGATTATGAATACATTAATTGTTTCTTAGTTCGAAATTGTTAAAACCTCGTAGTAAGCACATAGTGATCTATCTTTTACAAGTATTATATTGTATAATTTATTAATATTATTCTTACAATAATTTATCATGGCCCTTGTACATTAATGAAAATATATTGTCAGCAATGTAGGTCATTCTTGAGAAATTATTTATAGAGGTGACCTGTTAGCTTGTGATACCGTGAAGATCCATACTCTAACATACAGGAATGAGGTCAGGCTCGTCCTGTTTAGTGTCTGGGTTTCTTCTAGGCGTTTCCAGGAAATAGTTTGCGAGTAATACTGAATAAATACGAAATCAGAAACGGGTCAGCGTAAATATGTAATCTAATTCTATTCCAATAAGAGTAGAAAAAAAAAAAGTCCCTGCTACTTACGGTTTTGTAACGTCTTTATTATTTGAGTTCTAATTGTTTGTTAACGGTAATAACAATTATATAAACCTTCATTGGTGTTACACTATTTTTTAATAATTATTAGTATTATCAAATGAATAATGTTAATGATTATTTTATAAGACCAGCCTTGAAAATCACCTGTGGCCTAAAAGTAGGCCGTCTATTGTACATCCATCTTCAATAACGTTGCTTTACTTTATCATTTTATTCAATAAGAGAATATTTCATTCTAGGAATGAACCCAAGCTTTTTATGGACAAATAGTTGTTAATACATTTTTTAATATCAATTTTATTATTATTATTAGTAATATGAGTTATCATATTACGTTATGTTAGATAACGATTGGCTTCAGATATTTGATTTTTTAGTAGAAATGGTTGGCTATGCAATCATAAACAATATGTAATCGCACCCCTACAATTTACTCTAATTTATCTTATTATTTTTATTAAAACGAAAATTCTAATTCTATATAAGTCAATTACCGTCCTTTCTGCATCATTAGGATTACATAAGGATGGTGACTCAAATAATCAAACAAATAAACCATTTACGGAGACTAGCTTTCTTTAAATAAGTTGATGGTTTAGGTATATCTTTTTATGTCTTTTAAACCCGGAATCGCCCCCAGTGTGCCATTTTTAGCCAAATCTTGGTTCCCTAACTTATTTTCCTCCTTTTTAAAATAATTTTTTTAGCAATTCAAAATAATTCTGAATGATATATTTTTTGTACCTCTGAAGAGGTTTGTTGTGTATTCATTATTTCCCAGTACCTATTCATTATTTAAACATACCTATGGTCTTATGTAAGCCGACGTTTAGGCCTAAAAACCGGTCAGCTGTAAATAAAATATTTTTTTATTCTTGTAGGCTTCTTTATGCCAGTTATTATGTTTACTAATTTTAGTCTGTTTACTTGTATAATTTTATTGTTGTGAACTCATAGTGATTAATATAAACATCTCTCCATTATATAAAAAAAATGTTTGTAACCGTAAAATATTTTTATTGCATACATACATTTATAAAATTTTGTGAAAAAAGAGCGCAGGATAGTTATGTTTACATATTAATTTAAGAATCAAGTATGAAGACGAAGTTTATTATTATTGCTTACATTATGTTAAAATTACAGTTATACCTACATGTTAATTACAGTTATACGATTCGAGCAAATAATTGGTATAATTATTAAGTGAACAGTTATATAATTTGTATAATGGTGTTGGATGGCCGTTCGAGGGATTTGTAGTACCACCCTAGTTGTGCTTAAAATATAATGAATTAAATATTGGTTAATTCATAAAAACAAAATTTACATTTCAATATTTTTTCCTTGTTCTTTTTATATTAAATTATTTAATGTAGGGACTAATTTTCTTTACTTTTGGCCTTTAATTTCCTTTTAAGTTTCCTGCTTAAATTTTAAATCTGTTGCGGTTTAGCAAATTAAAAAAAAAAATTCATAATCGAGAAAAATTCCCGCAGTATGATTAGCAGGATTCCTCCCGAAGATGGGGGCGTATTAAGGAAGCTATTAAGGGACTAACCGAATTACTGTCTCTGGTGGCAGCCATCTGCTAAGAACCGCAAGAGGCCTCTCTCTCTCTCCAGCTTTTCCATCAGTTTCCAGGAGAATCGCATTACTAGTTCTCCAGTTATCTTGGATGGAGTTAATTATTTTAGAACGGTGCGTACCTTGTCCAAGAAGTTCTAGAAATTCCATAGGCCCTAACGCGCGGCTAATATCTGGCGGTATATCAACTTAAAGTTCGGGTCGGATGTTGGAAAATCGATAACCAAACATTGATAATTAATAGAGCAAGTTCGGCAAAACTTGTTTTTCTCATAACTCCCTAATCTAAGGCTGCCACTGCTACATTGCCTAAGTTCAGCTGGCTCGAATACATTGTTCAAGAAGTAATAATAAAGAAAATTAGGTTGTTAACCTTAAATTTTTATTTAAATTTATGATATAGCTTGTTTTGTTTTGTGAGATTCGATTTAATAAAAGGAATCATTGAAAGGTAGTTGATAACTCGTTAATTACATATATGGGGCATATTAAGCAAGTCTCCATGCTGAAAGACTCACTTCAAAAGGTGAAAAAACATTTTCGAAAAATAATTATTGATTTTTGGGGCCTTATGCTTGGTTCCCAGACATTTTTGAAGATTTTAGTATGGTTTGACCATATTTTTTCTCAAGTATGCGCTGATGTCTAGTGAGCCATCTTTCTACTTGTGCATAGAACTACCTGGTCTATCAAGAAATAATAGCATAGAATAAAGGCTTAACGAAATTTAGCCCAAATACACTACCTTTGAGCCAAAGACACTACCTAAATTAGACACCACCAATCGCTCCCTGCATACCTCCATCCACCTTTCCCCGTTCAATCCCAACGACACAAGATCAGCACTCACAGAATCCTCCCATCTTCGCCTCAGCCAACCCTCGGACGTTTTCCAGTAGGCAAAACACTTATTAAAAGTTTAGGTATTTGTTCGCAACTAAGACTCGCAATTTCGCTCCTCAGTTTTAACTAACGCGCGACTATGACTTCGATTATATTAACCGGGTAAAGTTCCTGCAATTCCGCATTGTGTAGCTTATATAATATAGCTTAATTAAGATTTGTTCATTTATTACTAGGCAGTAGGAAATTAAATTATAAAGGATGAAGGGATAACTTTTTCACTATTATAATAAGCTGCTGTTTTTTTTAATATGATCCTACGACAAATATTTCAATTTGCTTTTTGCCTGAATTCGACGATAATTGGCCGAAGAGGCATAATGTGGATCAATGCGTTTTTTTATTTTTTTTATTTATGCACTTATTTTGATGTGTAACTTCTGCTTATTTACTGTAAACTACTTTGAGTTAGCAGTTTCTAACGGTGTAATTGATAAACATCTCAATTTGTAAAACGGTGAATCACCGTGAATTTTATATCTATATGCACTACTCCAATTCTATCCAAAATATATTACTTTTTTTTAAAACATAAATATACATTATTTGTCAAAAATTTTCTTTTTTAAGCTTATTTATTTTCCGGATAACATACAATAGACGATAGTCAAGTGTTTTCTCAGTTGAAGTATTTGGTGCTTTGGACTTGATGCAGGCAGACGGGAAGGAGAAAGCGGTTGGTGCAGACTGGTCTGGGAAAGGCACATCCCATTCATAACGCCCGTCAACTCCATCTCGTAATTCTCACAGCCCCATTATTTGTTCTTCCCGCTTCGTAAACCTGGAACATGTTTCCAAGATGTCTCATAGTACGAATTCTTCCCAACTGCAGAAAAATAACAATTTTCTACTACCCTCGAAGCCTACTTCACGGTTTACAAGAAACGTGAATATGAACCGTATCCAAAGTGTAATATAGAATAACAAATTGAAGTGTTCTGGTAAAAAATAGACTCTCCTTATGGAAATGAGGCTAACTGGTGAATAAATTACTTTAAAATAAACCTACATCCGCCTTATTCTATAAATAACTTGGATTGTTTGCATTAGATTTTTTTTTTTTTTTTTTTTTTTTTTTTTTTTTTTTTTTTTTTTTTTTTTTTTTTTTAATACATGTTTCTATTCTGGTAAGTTTATCAAATTACGAACAATAACGCTAATACGAATAAATACGGTGACATCCTGATATAACGAATTTCTGGATACGACGTTTTACAATCCGTATCTACTTTTCTCTGTTATTTAATAATAGAAAAAATAATGCCGGGTATAACGAAGTTTAATCCCAATTTTACTATATTCCTTATAAAACGATATAACTTGTCAATAATAGGTTTTTTATTCCGGTTAAAACGATTATACAGCTGCGGTAGCAGGCTTCGCTTTATTAGGTCGTTTTTTTTTTTTAAATCATAGTGTTTCTACATCTCATGATTTTTAATAAATAACATCTATCGCGCTGAGCTCTATGTAATATTTTTTAACTTATAAAATATGCTTTGTTTTACATTCTTGTATTGCTTGTTTTTAATGCCATGTAATGAAAATCGCCTTACCTGTAAGAATGTAAAGTGTCACTTGTCACATTATGTGGTTCGGTAATAAATCATCGGTGTCGGTATCGGGGTCAATCATGCATGGTGATTTTTCTCAAGTGAATTGGATATATTTACCTGAATTCCACGGGTTCCCCTTGCGTGAGGTCTGGAACGTTCTACATCGTTGGTTCCGGAAGGGATAGGAACAGCAGGAAGGGTTAGCTCCTATCGACCCTTTGCATTTCGACTCTTATATGTTCAATTGTTACTTTTTTGTGGGAATTTTATTTTTGTTTTTACCTATATGAATAATGAAGGTAGAGCTAGATACAGTTCTGATAAAATAAAGAATATTTTATTCTACAATTGATTATAAAATAATGGTTATTACTTACAATTCTATTTTCCTAAAAAGAAGTAGGGTTGCTTAATTGATAATTAGTGAGTTAGCCATAGTACTATTATGCTCAAAGCCCCAGATTCAAGTCAGGCTGTGGCAAGTCTTGATTTTCTTAAACAATAGCCGTGGATCGATTCAGGAAAATGGGCACACTCAGGTTTTTGTAATTTGGCTAATTATTATTGGATGATTATTGATCTTGATTACTGATCCTGACAAAGCAATAAATCTAAGACCCTTTGTGTTTCGCCTTGATAAAGGTCTTACTTATTTATTTTCCGTGGAATAATTTGACTCAAATCGCCAAAGGTATTTGTTTGTTGAGATGATATTTCTTAATGTATTACGTTCATTAAAATGAATAAATGTATTTCTATAACGATTTATTTATGAAAGAATTAATTCATATAATAATTTATATTCCAGGTATTCTTCTTCTTTTTCTAATAAATATTCTATCTTTTCCTTTTCGAAATAAATTTCTTCACGTCTTTCATTCATTATAAACTAATTATTCCGAAAATAAATACAGTCCTAAAAATATTATCGCACACAATTATCGTAAATACTTATATGTACTTTTTTATTATAATTAAAATTATATATTTAATTATTTTCGAAGGAGGTTTCAAAGAAATCATTTACAATTTTTTTGTTAAGTAATTAAGCAGCTACTTGTTATATACAATTAACATAAATAATGACAATATAGTGATATTTTCAAACTTTCAATTCGCATTTAGTGAATTGTACTTTAGAGCCGATTAAGCAAAAAAAACTTTTTCTTCTATTCCAGCTTGTAAAGACAGCTGCAACAATATTAATGAAATCTTCTCTTATAGCTTTTCAACTTTTCTTATAATATAAATATTATAGAAATTTAGGCAAGACGCTTTTTTTATCACTAACATTTTTTTTTTTACTTTAATTTTTTTATAATCGTAATTTAAAAGATAAATAATGTTTTTATTGAAAAAAAGAAAAGAAATAATCGTCTAAATCAAATGGCTACCAATTAAAATGAACTGCCCATATTTGACGTAGTGCCAATGTTTTTATGATTTATATTATTTTTTTAATACGTTTGGTGTGGCGGCGTATCTTAGGGGTATCCTGAATTGGACGGTATCGGTCTCCGGGGTCCGACTGCTGGGATGAGCCACAGACGATATCGGACGTCAGGGTCCGATGGGAATACTTTGACGAAAGCGTTATCTTTTGATTAAAAGTGAATTAAATGAGCGTCTCAAGGGCATTATCACGTGGTAAGGATTGGAACTAGACATAATAGGCGCATGACAGGCCGATACAAGATTTACGCCATTATTTATCGAAATTCGGACCTTGGAGTCCGATTCTAAAAAACAACAGAATATCAGCTGTTAGCAACATTTTCTGCACTAAAATGCAATTAGCTCATTAAAAATAGACTAAATTGAGTATTTGAAGTGTTCGGACTTTCGGACGTTTTCATGTGAAAATCGGCTGTTAACAAGGAAATGTAAGACATCGGACCCCGGGCACCTAAGACATCGGACCGATGCCGCACCTAACGTGTTAAGAAATGTAGTCATGTTACCTCGGAAACTCCTCACTCTTTCGAAAAATTCGATACACACACACACACAAACACACACACACACACACACACACACACACACATATATATATATATATATATATATATGGTAGAATGTTCACCATTTTCAAAAAAAATTATTTTTTACACACTGAACTATCGATATATCATAGTAATCGGCTTAAATTAGCGAAGAATCTGAAGTAAATAATGTTTCTGTGTACTATAATTTCGAAGAAAAAATGTTGAAGAAAATTCATTCAACTTTTATATATTTGGGCATTATCCCCATTTTTATAACAGATGCTACTAAATTTATAAATTTTGGGTAACTCTGCTGTTTTGTAACTTCTGAGCTTAGCCTATTTCGAAAGGTCATATGATATTATTCTATCACATATTTGTGTATCATCTTCAGACTTCAATCGTTTCATTTTCATTTAAAATAGGGCCTTCTCTATAGTCCAAAGACTAGCTTTATTACATCGTAGCTTTATATTATTATTAACTTTATTATATTATTATAGCTTTTTTTTCGTCATTCTCTTGCTTCGCTCCCTCAGAATTTCTATATTTATCCCTTTAGCTATCAAGTAATTCGTGTGATTCGACGTACCAGTTATTTCGTATAATGTTCCATTTCATATAGGCGTTTCTGATGTTCGTCTTAGAATATTTTATTGTTATCGCTATTGATTTTATTGTTATAATATTTATCGGACGTTTGGCTTATTATGCATGTTGCGTAACTGACTCTGACCCCCCTCGCCCCCGATAGCTGGCACAAGGAGCCGAAAATAGAAGGGCAGCCGTCCCAGCATTCATATATCACCTCGGATCATTAATCTTTCTAGTCAATCAGCTTTCTCTCCACAACACGCAGTTATGAGATATCTTTTATTCATGTGGAATCGAAACATTGTCTGTTTAGAATAGATACTGTTTGAAAAAAAAAGGAAAACAAAATTGTAGCAACATTTGTGCTTAGAAAAATCATTATTTCAAGTTGTATAAAGGGGGCGGGGTCTCAATGAATAGGGCCGTGTTAGTTTCAGTAGGTAGATGATATGTTGGAGACACTCAGCTTCAATGAAGTTTTAAAGCCATTATCAGACTTATAAGATTAATCGTTAATTGTATTTAGTTGAGTTAATCAATGAGGGTTGAAGAAATATACTCCAAGAAAATCTTAAATTTCCATATATTAATTCATTGACAACCTTCCGGCCTCCCGGAATAGAAAAGATTTTATAACAAAGTCAGATTGAGATCGATATCTACTAAAGAAAGTACTTCTTAAAATAAATTGAAAATAAAACTATCAAAGAAATGTTGCGCATTTTCCAAATTTCAATAATTATTTCCAAATTTTCATTGGCCCTCAACTTTCCTGAGATTATATTATGTTGTATTCAGTTATGTAAATCAACGTGGAAGCATACTTAAGGTCAACTTTTAATTTCCGTGCATCAATTCATTGACAACGTTTCGGCAACCCGGCTATTATCAAGTCTCAATCTTACTTTTTCATGTGTTAACGTACTTACATGAGACAACTGAACTTGCTTTAATTAAAATTTAAAAATCTCATTACCATTTTATTATAGTCTAAATCAATTAAAACTGTAAATAATGGTCTCAATGTTCAAAAATCTACAAAATATAAAATTGGGTATGAAATATAAAAAAATAATCCCAGCAAATTTTAGGAACTAAGAAAAATTGTAAAATGATAATGATATCGCTCATCTAATGCAAGACTGAGTTAACTATTTAAAAAAATAAATAAACAAATAAAAGCGATTTGATAGAATTGCTAATTAAAGTTTTTTTTTTAAATTTTTACTTTCTTCGAAATCTGTCGCCTGCTTTATCGGATTGTTCATATATTTCACGAATCATCACTATCATAAGTGGGATCACCTGTGGTGTAATGGTTTAAAGATCCCTAGCTTAATTATACCTGAATAGGCAAAATTTAGGACTCCCACTGTGGAATCGTCCGATTAGCCTTAGTAGCATAAAAGAGACGTTAAACAAACAAATTGATATACATTGAGATAGTATAGAAATTTTTTAAGAAAATTCATAGAAAAAGCCTTAAAATAATTTTGAGGTAGACCAGTTAGGCATTGGACGTGTGATATAGTATCCAATCCCTTATCATGTTGTGTCAGCCCTTCAATAAATATTATTTTATTTTATTCCCTATTTTACGGCTCTGATTTTTATATCCTTCCATCAAATCTACATGAACTTTATATTGAGATAGAGTGTTCCATCCACTATTACTTGACATTTAAACATGTGCAGATTTTTTTTTTAATTTTTATTCTTCTTTAATACATTCAACTTGAAAAACTTTGATGTTAAGGGTTGTTCAGTCCCAGAAATAACTCATCAATAAATGTTATTTCAATAATTTTACGGATTTATTATTATTTTTTAAACAAAGAATTAGTCTCTATAAATATCCTATTATATGCATTATCATAATAAAAATTTCTACAAATTAAATATAAATGTAGGGCTGATGACGTTGAAAGGCATTTTTCAGAACAAGTAAATAACCTATCTCGTCCATTACTTAAAAAATAATTTATTCCCGAAAATATATTATTATATTGATAGATTATTTTTTAAGTTACATTCATTCCCTGCTTATGATAAAAATGTACAAAAATAGGTAAAAAGAAAATTTAAATTCAAACGATAAAATAAAATGGTAATTTTCACTGTATATATAAAACATAAAACATAAAATGGACTGTGTTATTAGCTATTAATTTTCTATTTATGCTTAATTGAATTTTATCCTGCCTGCTATATGAAGTAATACAAATTTCTCATTGTCTCTGCCGAGGACAGTACATTGTCAGTCACTACAACAGGGTTTGCATTTTCTGACGTATTGAAATACCTTTTCATGCTCATATTTATAAAATATATTCCAAATTGGGACATTTATAATAAATAAAAATATATTGAAGTATTGTTTGGGTTAATTAGGAAGTTTGATCATCTTATAGCTTATCAGTGATTTCTAAAGATATATTTAAGTTAGTTGGATGATTTATTTTTTTTTTTTTTTTGGAACTAACATTTTTAGGTTGCTTTCTTTGAGTGTATAAAAACAAATTTTTTGTTTTATTTTTTTAATAATAGATGAAAAATTCAGTTTATTGAAGCTCAATTGTATTCCTGAACATTATTTCCTTACACGGACGTACATGTTGCCTGTCACATTTGTTTTCATTTTATGAAAAAAATAGTAATTATCTTGTAAATATATGGCTACTTTTTCCTTTCTTTCTGTGGGGTACAAACTCTTTACTCAAGAAATTAGGATAAGCGAGTTGTAATTTACTTAAATTGGTCAGATGAAATTTTTCGGAATAAGAATTAGATCTACTAATTTCAATGGATTTGACGTCGTTTTCAGGTTAGGAAGCCTTAAGATTAAATTTAAATTTTGTTTTTCTATTAGGCGTAACGAAATTTATTATGTACAATCCTTTTTTATCCTTTAACTGATATTATTAACTAATTTTATGTTCACCTCTAAAAGCTATGTTTGCAATATATTTAACGGATTAATTTCTTGATAGTATTTGATTGTTGCATCACATTATCATTCTTAAAATTGATAAATTTATTTCACACAGACACTATCGATTGGGTCCCTCAGGTGTTATAAATCTACTCTTCGGGGGATTTTCCTTAGTCCCCGATATCGGATTTGGTTCTGGCCTCTGAAGGGATTTGATTATATTTCACCCTGTTCATTCTCATTGGTGAAAGATCTCTTGAGATTTCCTAGAAATCTGATTCTCAATTTTAACTTGTCCTTTGATGAGTTTCTTAATTGTGTTTTATCCGAATCAAGGACAAGCTTTTTCTTAATTAAACTTTGTTGTTTTGGAGAGTGTAATAAACGGTTAATTTGTTTTCGAGAGTTTAAAAAACGGTTAATTTGTTTTTATAAAAATCTCGAGGAATCCTCTAAGAAATTTTATAAAATGCTTCTCAGTGCGATTCCATTAGTAGCACCCATCCCGGGTTTGAAAGATTGAGTGATAAGTCCACCCCACAGCTAAAGTTATTTTAGTGCGACTCTTGCAAGAGAGGGATCAAGAAATGTTTATAGAAAATAATGATTATAGGAACTCAATGCCTTTCTACGCTACTTCCTAATTATACATAAAATTAAGATTTTTCACAATATCTCTATATATATAAATAAGAGGCTTTGTCCTGACTGACAGAATCAACGCAGAGCAAAAACTACTATTGATAGAAACTTGAAGTTCGGAATTTAGATTTTAAACGCGTTGTAAGTAACCACTAATAAAGGAATTTCAAAAATGTAACCCCTAAGGGGGGTGGTTTATATGGCGAAATTGTCGTTTAACTCTCGGACACCTCTTTTTGAACTTCGAGAAAAAATATCTAATTTGGACTCTAAATTTGACTTTGAATTTGGATTTTAAAGTTCTTGATACGACGAGTTTAACTCGAAAGTCCCTACCAGGCATCGAGAACCATGTTTTAAAGCCGAAAAATGAAGCGTTCACGACGAGTAAGCAATTTTTTGTTTCGGCGGTTTTTGTGAACTCTCCATGCGCGCCTCCCTCTCTTCTACCGAGCCGGCAGTTTCCCCCTCCAATATTCCACCTACCAGAAGCTCCGATCCCTGTTATGTTGTTAATATATAACATATGTTGTCAATATATAACATATTATATTAAATCAATACCAAGATAATGATCACAGAATTGATTTTAAAGGCTCGCGGGCAAAGCCGCAACGGGGAATGCTTGTTTTTATATAAACGAGAATATTTTTAATTGTACCATAAATAAAATTCTCAATATTCTTCATTGTAAATCCCTGATAATCCTCCGGGCTGCCGTAAAAGAAGATGTACTCGTGAACATCTAATTTAGAACTACTATTTCAGAGATAGCTATTAATGGGTGATTCCACTAAAAGCCTGTAATTGTCATTATTCTCGTTCATATTTATTAAACAATTTTCTATGTTCTGCTGTTCCTTGAGAGCTCTTATCTTCAATGGCTAGACCAATCATGAGAGTGTTGGTGCGGTTTCATAACAGATGTTAGGCTCCAGCCGCTGATTCACCTCAGGGTCCCATTGGCACACGTACACATCTTACAAGCTCACGATCCTTTGGGGTTAGCTAAATCCTCTCTGCCGAATTGGTTACTCTGCTAAATAGAGGGCTTCGGGCCGCTTTATCACGTCTTCCTTCCCATCTTCACTTCTCTTTTTCCGAGCTTCAAGATGGGAAGTGTTGAGGTTGTCTTTTCTAAGGTAAATCGCACCTATGGTGGAATGTAGTGTAAATCTGCAATGAGCAAATGTTTTGGATTGTAATCTAATCAAATAATGTCATGTTAGGCTTGGGGAAAGATGGCTTATTTAAGTTAATCTGGTTTGTTATGTATATTTATATACATAATATATTTATATACATAACATACTTATATACATACATATTATAATATTATATTATATTTGTTATTTGGTCACTCATCGAGAACCTTTTTAATCTCCTATTTATGAGCATGTCGGTTGACAATTCCGTTTAAAGTAAAATCGAAACGGCTCGGCTAGGACGATCTTAGTTAGATTAAGAGATCCGGGTTTGATTACCGGCCATGGCCAAAGTTTTCTACTCTACTAAAATTATTGAATAACTATTTAAAAATAATAAAATAATTTTCAGGTTATAATATGTTTATAAAGTCAGTTTGTTCTTATCATCTGGACATTTGTCCAGCCCCTGGATACTATGCTGCGAGTCCTGGCGGTTGGGATTGTAAAGAAAAGGTTGTCAGGGCATTTGTAAGTCATTATGTAGTGTTCTGTTAGTCACGCACTATGGTGCTTTTGCATGGTGCTTTATGTAATTTTTTTTTTTTATTTTATGTTTTAGTGTTAAACAAAGGGATATTTGGTTAGGCGAATTCCCTTAACCTTCTAGTCTTGTTTTCATAGATATTAACGGTCTGTTATTTTATGTCCTGGGGCTGAAATGAAATTGATGTATTAATTTATAGTGATGGGAAGAAAAACGCCAAACTGTTTGAAAAAACTATTTTTTGTAAAAAACGGAAAAAACTGTTTTCCTGAACCAGCCCAAACAGTTGGAATTTAGAACTTCCTACTCTTCCCGTTCTGATTTACAACTACTCAAACGTTTGGAACTCGTTACAGAACGGCTGAAATTTAAAAGAACAGTTGTTTTCTTCACCACTAGCGCTCCGTTGTTTGATTTCCCGTTAGGTTGTCTGTGGATTCTATTTTCGAATTTCTATTTATTTTATTTAAAATTTAAAGTGACACTTTTACTTTCATTTTTTATAATGTCAGTTTATTCAAGTGCTAATTAAAACATATCTCCAAACTGCTGTGTATGGATGAGAATACATTACAATAACAGAAAGTTATTATATATAGTTCATTACAATGAAAAAAAAATTCTAAATATTAAAGAAGTTCATTTTTCGTAATATTTCAAGAATTCTTAATATTTTAATATTTTTCTCGATAAAGACCTGTCAAAATTATTTTAAGTTTGTGATTTTTTTTAATTTTGTTCCTTCAACAATTACTGACATTTTCTGATTTTATTCTCAAATTATTATTTTTTTTTTTTTTAACTTTGAATTAATACTATTATTACGTTTCCAATAAATCAACACAACACAAAACAAACACCTGATAGGAACATTAGTCTGCAGGTTTTCTGTTTTTCCCAACCTGTTTTGAGCAAACCGTTTTTTCCAACAGTTGTTTTTTTTCAACGAACAGTTCGTTGGCGTTTTGTAAAAACAACCGAAACGCCCATCTCTATTAATTTATTGACTAAGACCTTATTGTTCCATTTTTCGCCGATTTAGCCCGATCCAGATACGAATCCTTTCATAATAAACTCCCGAACCACCCGAACCCTGTTGTTTCCAGCCTCGCTTCCCCCTCTATTCCAGAAAATCCCCCTAGGGGTCTGAAAAGAAGGGGGATCCTTCTATGTTAAGAGTGTTGAGTTCCTTTCTCCATTCTCGTCATGATTGTTCCTGACATAGACTTTCTGGCTGTATCTTATTTACTGGATATACTTGTAAATTTCACTATATTTAAGAAAAAAAAATCTGGTGCGTGCGCGCAACACACAACTTTCACTTACCAACATAGATTAGAAATTAATGCGTTGTGTTAATGCCACTTCTCACTCAGTTACACATTTTTCCACATTCATTTCTTATTTTTGTTTTCATTTGTTCTATAACAAACACTAATTTCTTTTATTATTAAATAAAAGTTTTTACTTGAGATAATTCAGCAATGCAAGCATAATACTCCAGGACGACTGATTTTATAATTCTCTATGTTCTTCTTGAAAATTTCATTTAGTTACCATGAAACCAATAATTTCCATTAAATGAACATAACGGCTTTAATTAGGACAATGATCTGTCATTAAAGCGTATTATGCATGCGTGGGCTCAACGTATTTTATGAGTTGACTGAATATTTTTCTTTTTTTCTCCTCTATATGTTTACTTGGTTTTTATCATATATCATATTTAGCCATTTCTTATTTTTAGGCGTAATGAGAGACAGTTAATTTCTCCATATAAACAAAAACAAAGATACTTCATAGGAAACAAAAACAAACAAACAAACAAGGCCACTACCCCATTTAAGCCCCCCAGAACATTTTAATAATGATAAAGCTTACCTGATATTAAAGAACACCTAATTTTCATTAAACATGACGAATTTGATGAAAATCGTTAAAACCGTTTTTGAGAAAATCGAAAAAAAGGTAAAAATTGCAGAAAAAGTTAAGAAATAAAGTGCCCCTCCGTTTGACCAATTTTGATTAAATTCGGGCTATTTCATCTTTGGCATATACATACGTCAAATGCCCAGTTTGATCAAAATCGTTTGAGCCGTTTTTGAGTAAATAAAAACAACACGTGAAAATGATACGAAATTTATTAAGTAAAGTGCCCCCTCCGATTAATCAATTTTGATGAAATTTTTACAGTAATATCTCGGGCATATACATACATTTTTAAAGTCATATCTCGGGCATATACATACATCAAATACCCATTTTGATCAAAATCGTTAAAGCCGTTTTTGAGTAAATAAAAAAAACACGTGAAAATGATGCAAAATTTATTAAGTAAAGTCCCCCCTCCGGTTGATCAATTTTGATGAATTTTTTACAGTCATATCATGGGCATATAAATAGATCAAATAATCAGTTTAATCAAAATCGTTAGAGCCGTTTTCGAGAAAATCGATAAAAACTTTAAAAGTTATTAAATAAAGTACCCCCTCCCTTTGAGCAATTTTGATGAAATTTCTGCTGTCACATTGCGGGCATATGCCTACACTAAATACCCAATTTCAGGTTCCCACGGTTTAGAGTTTTTGAGCTAGTCTGTTCACACACACACACACACACACACACACACACACAGACCATTTCGCGGGACTTGGTTATTTCGACTCAGGGGGTCCCAAAACGTGTATTTCCGTTGAAAACCGGAAGTCGAAAATTTTCACGATCGCAATACTTCCACTTACTATATATTTCATATATAAGTAAGTGAAAGTAAAAATGTATTGACTGAAAGGCTTAACTAAGAATGGCTCCCACTCCAACCGCAACCAATCCTGCCGTAGGTTTTATATTTTATTCAAGGCTTTAGTCGTGTCTTCACCCTAGATCTGCCTAGGAGGTATGGAACGCAGGTCTTTGCCCGCCTGTTTCCTAGATCGTGAATGACGTAAGTGTGACCTCACTGGCTGGAGGCCAGTCTTCAATGCCGTTCGTCAACGACTCCGGATAGTTGTGTGGTAAGGGGCGTGAGAAGAATTAAGAGATAAGTCATTGAAACGTTTTTCGAATGGAAACCCGGGCCGTTTGCCATTATCAATGTTAATTAGAATAATCTATTAGTTTTTTTTTTTCATTTTATTAGTTTAAATCAATTTTGACAATGTACCTATTATGTAAAAATTTACTCTTCTAAACTCCCGAAAGTATGCCTTAACTTCGGAGGTTGATCATCTTAGGCCTTACCTTGTAGGAATCTTCGTCTTTCAAAATTTAGAAATTTAAAATTCTATTATTCTTGGTTTTTCATTAATTGAGAAGAAAATTTGAAAAGCTTCGTTCAATTCAAACAATAATCTTATACCCCATGGCAAGACGTATTTAAAAATGTACTGCAATATTATTTTTTCTAATTTATTTTCTATTAAATAAATATAAGAATTGTTGATATAATTTCATTTTACTTTGTGTCCTTGTGGAGGTTTTATTTAATTTTCTTTGAAGGGTTGTGGGAAATAATGTTTCGTAAATTTCAAGTAATGTTTCCAATCATAACCAATTTAATTATTTAAATTTATATAAAATCGCATTCATATTTTACTTTTAAACATAGGATAAATAGTTATAAAATCGAGTTCATTGTACCCATAAGTGGTTTGCAACATTGAGCAACAACTATAATTATGAATATACGTGTTATCGTTTGCTTTTACTTTTCTTAAGTCATAACGAACGCTGACTAGTACGTGACTAACTTAACTCTAAGTATCGACCTACATCAACTAACACACATCGACCCTCTACTAATGCTTTTAACTTACAACCGTCTAATGAGGGACATGGCTACAGCTGACATCCCTCTGAATACAAGGGATATAATTGGAAGTACCCCTATGAAAAAGGGGTTGGATGAGAAAACTCACTTAAATGCCCTAGTAATTGGATCAAGCCATGGAAAGAGATACAGGGGCACTGCTGAGTACTTTCCTTCCCATGCCTTACTTCACTTTTTTTTCTCCTTAGACAAATACCAAATAAAAAAAATCATCCACCTTTTCCTGTGGTAACTGTTGTTGAGAATACACGTGTATGAATGGAACGCACCTTTAGCATCCAGCCATCCTTGCAGATGTACATTATCCATTCCAAACCGAAGACTGATAGGAATTTCTAATCGATATCTTTTGCATAACCCATCGGCTGGAACAGAACAGGCAGTTATGAATGGACCCTCGTTTCTTGAACCTTTCTAATTGTATATTCACGAGCCATATAGAGAATGTGGGAGGGTCTTGAACGATTTTGCTTAGTCGCTCATGAATGAGGAATGAACCTATGACACTTGGGAACTTTTATGAGTTTACAAAGCTTGTGGAAAAAAAAAAAATTACATGATTTTATTGATATTTTATTGAAGTATTTGACTGGTTAAGCTGACTTTGAAGTATTGATCTGGAATATTTATATTCTGTCTAGTCGTATAATATAAGCTAATACTAAATTTATAGGCAAATCAAGGGTCTTGTGGAAAAACGATGAAACAGCTCTATTTATAATTTGAGAAAAAAATCAATCTTAAGTTTAGGATTAGCGTAGGTTAAGTTTAGGATAAAGCGTTTTTTTCTTGTTTTTTTCTGGGTTATTCTTTGTTTGTTTAACGTCACTAAGGCTAATCAGACGATGCTACAGTGGGAGTCCTAAAATTTTCCTATTCAGGTATAATTAGGATTGGGATCTTTAACGAGTACCATACATCGTACAGGCTCGGGCCTCTATTTTACGTCCCATCTGAGATACGGCATAGAGAAGGATTTTACTCCCATTAAAAAATCCTAGGCCCACCGCGGGATGCGAACCCTCGACCTTCAGTATTTTAAGTTTATATGCTAACTACTACACCACACCTGGGTTATTCTTTCAATCATTATGATTTATACTTTTGATTGGTTTTATTACCTTATTTAAACACTCGAGGAATGAACATGTAATATTAGCAAACACTTTTTAAATAGTTCTACACGTAAAAATTGCAATAAATGTACAATGAAAAGTTGAAGTTACGGGGTCTATGGTCCAAATTTCAGATAGCATGTATATGAGGACAATTAAATTACTATTTTAAACTATTATTATACACTTAAATTGATTGTGAAAATTTCCAAAGATACTCATCGTCTTCCTCGTTATTAAAAAAAATATCATTGTAATTTTTTGCGGTTTATTTTTTGCTTTCTGTGATAGTAAATTCTCTTATTTCTTGTATGAAAAGTTCTTGCTTAGTTTTAAATATTTTTTAAATAATTATATTTGAAAAAGAATCTAGTCGTGGATAATTTTTAATACATTTAAAGAGTCAGCGAAGAGGGAAGGTTGGCGAATTCCGGGACGAGAACCTCAAATGGAAAGAGCTCCGCACTAGTAAATGTCTGGTCAAACATAACGTACCGCAGCACGGGCGTGTATCGGATCTGATTCATTTACGAATGATAGATAGTAACCGGTCACACATGATGTAGGGGGTCAACTAACAGGTTACTATCTATCCTTCGCAAATGAATCAGATCCGATACACGCCCGTGCTGCGGTGCGGTTATGTGTGACCAGACTTTGATGCAGTTGATTGGGGTTAAACTCCCGGCTTGGTCATTCTTTTCCCTTCACATAAACTTATGTAAAATTTCTGGGTTGTTTAGAAACTTACAATTCAGTATGCTCCTATAGTCTTCCATATGGAATACGTTTTTCTTCGGTAAGCTTGAACCTTATAATCCTTCCGTCGTGAAAATATTTTGTAACAATATTTTGAGACAAGCTAATTGTTTTTTCTTTTTTATGATATTACTTTGTGCCTTAAGCCATCTTATGACGTTGATGAAACATTTTCGACAAAACATAGAAGCTCATATATATTTTTTTTTTTTTCGCTGGACCCTTCAGTCGTCTCTCTCGGGAATTGATATTTTTTCTTAGTTTCGAAAAATCTAGATAATACTATAATAATAATTGTAATGAATTGCGTAACTAACCCTAAGGATTCCGTTCCATACCAGTGCCTTCTGTTACCTATTCGTTCTCCAAACTCTTCTCAGTAGATGCCATGTCGAATTTAATGTTTTGAACCTTACGATTTAGAAACTTGCCAGTTGGCTAACGGTAAATGATATAATAGCCCATCGCTTGTCTGAATTATTTGTTTACTCTTGACGAAATCGATCGGTCACGGCGTTTTTCGCTCCTGCCGCATAACTGTCCCTCGCAAAAACAGAATATGGAACCTTGTTCATAAAAAGCCTGAAGGCAATTAACTCCCGTTACATACTCTATAAGACGCCAGACACACAGTGCTGAAGGTTGAGAAGGCTGAAATGAAACCTTTACCGGTGACCTCCCATAAAAGCAGGCTTTACGAGGCAACATGATCTTAAATTAAGTGCATTAGTGCTTCTATCTCCTGCGTCCTTCGAGAGCTCCCTAGGCGATACGTCCCATTCCATTCCTATCTTCTCTTTCTTTATTTGTGTTCTTTTTGTAATAGTTATTTCTTTTTTCCTTTTGTCCATCTAATTAGGCTATAATTCTAGTGGGATTCTAGTGAATTTTTGTTTCTCTTGTTGTACTGATAAATTTTAATAATCGAATGGCATATCGTCTTGTCTTCAGCAATCATTTTATTTTGTGAAAAATAAATAAAAAATACCTCATAAACGAAATCATTAAAGTAAAAGGACCTTATTCCATAAGAAAAAAAAGGAATGTTGTAAAAAATGGACTTTTCTCTTTATATGTATTTAAATTATTATCGATAATGGACTAGGATTTATTTATTAACAGACTACGATTTCAAATATTTTAATGGTGCTCTGTAGCCTTAATTGATTGACGGAAATAATGCTTTAGTAAAGTCAAGTAATTAGGAGGAAATCTTACTCGGATACGGTCTATGTAGGCAGGTCATGAGTTCTTGCCATTACCGCCTAAGAAAATCTTTTACTAACAGGTATTTAAGAAAATGCCTATTCCTCTTTTCCCACTGGATTTCTTGACAGTACCAGCACTATTATTCGGCGGAATCTTCGGCCATAATCTATGATATCCGATCAAATTTATCTTTGCTCTCAAAATTTAACTTTATTCTGGGGTTAAATCCCTGTATAGATATGCAAATATAAAAATAGATATCTGCCCATCATACATACATACATACACCTATGAAAATATCAAATATTTATATAAGGTAAATTGAAATGATGTAAAAAAAAAAAGAAAAAAAAAAATGATCGTCTAAAAAGAAAGAAAATAAGGGGGGGAAAATATATGTAAAGAGGATTAGAAAAAATAAAGAGTACAGGTAGGCTTTATTTTTTTTTTTCCTCTTAATCTCCTGGCAATCGTTTTTAATTCGTTTTTAATTAATACAAATATTTTATTTTGTAATTAAATAACTTAATAGGTCGAAAGAGATGAAAAATTGACGAAAAATAATTTTATAATTTAATATAATATATTTATTTTATTAAATATACATAATATTAAATATAATATGTTCAATGTTATAATTAAATGTAATAATTTTAAAATTAAATTACTTAAATGGTAGAAAGAGATGAAAAAGTGACAAAAAATACTTTTTTCCACCTAGCTACTACTAAGGGAAACACTGTGGGGCACAATGAAATTTTCGTTTACAAAATATTTTATTCATAATATTATTCTTTATAAAATGCTACTCGAGCTAACGTACATTGGACCAACATTTTCCCTTTTTCTCATAAGGTAAGTTTTTCCTATAGTATTGTGGTGAAATTTATTGAATGGGTGATATTTAATTTCTTATTCCTGTAGGCTTCCAGATTTTAGAAATTTTAAAAGATTCACTCCCTCTCTTTGTCATATTTTCTTTAAAAATAAATGGCCTTTCAGCTTTATCGCATATAATCTGATTAGGTCGAGGGTGCATTTTAAATCCCTTTTCTGCCCCCTAAAATACGGTTTTAGGATTTTAGATGTATAAATCATTCCCTTGCATTTTGGCATCCAGTAACATTGAATAAGGTGAAATTTGGTATATAGATATTTTGTTTATTACAACTGTTACGTAAGATTGCTAGTTAAGATTCAGTTAAAATAGTATAGATGATTTTAATTTTTTTTAACCGTTTTTTTTTTCTCAATAAGGATTTATCAAGCATGTATTTAATAATCCTTATAACATGGTTACATCTTAACAACATATCCAAACTAACGTCGATTTAGTGTGCGTTTGTGGATCACCAAAAAGTATCTTTTTGAAGTCTTCACTTTTCTTTCTCTCTGCGATTACGATTTGTTTCATATGAAAAAAAAAAAAAAAGGCCAAATATTAAAACAACCAAAGAAGTGCAATTCGGCAGCAATAGCCATTTTTTAAGCAACATACAATTAATGTTGTCCCGTTACAAATAATGAAGTTTGATTTGAATTTATTGAATAAAAATTAAAATGCTATATGATTTTTTTGTATAATTCTTCTAACAGTTCTTTACTGATGTGAAACATGTTCGATTTTATTAAGAGATGAGCGACGCCTTAACGACTTTTTTAAAGAATATTTGGGCCGGAGAAGTGACTGGATTACACAATGCGTGGACTTAACCCGTTTAATATAATATAATCTAAGTTATAGCCGCGCATCAGTTGAAATGGGCGTGCAAAATAGCGGGACCTAGTTGCGAACGAATGCCTAAACAAATAATAAACGCTATCCCGAACTACCTAGGGGTAGCCGAGGCGAAGGTGGGAGTATTCTTGAACGATTGGTCCCTAGGGAATTTTCGGGATTGCTTGATAGGTATGTATGCCTTGTGTGGAAAACCGGTTTTTGGATGGTTTATTAGCTTTAGCTTAGCTTCTCCTTCTATTCTTTTCACTTATAAAGTATCGATATACTGTTATCAACTGTCTCAGTTGTGATATAAATAAGTAATGATAAAATAGGCAATTATACTATAGAAGCCACTCTCATATCATAATACCTTTTAGTATATATATCCTTTTACGCAATATCAGCGGTAGGCGCACAACACTCAATCAAGACAAGGCAAAACATTATTAGACGAGAAAAAGAGCGTTTAGACGAGATAAGTCAAAACTTAATCATGAAAACAAAGTTACAATGGATGGAAGGTTGATTAATGTTAGTGGATGTGTGAACAGAAAGTAGGAAACCGGAGATATAGAGTCCGTCCAAAGTAAGTTTTTAAAATTAAAATGACTTCATTAAATTACAACTGTCGTATTTTTTTAAAATATATTTTTTTACTTTGTTTTGGTTTTTACCGTCATATTTTCCCTGCAAACTCTGGTCCTGAGAACTGTCTAATTGCGACTAGGTACTGCATCTCACAAGTGACGTTTAGACCTGTCGATAGGATATGATTGATCATTGCGTGCTGCCCCATGCACTGCAACGTACTTAGTAGTGACTAAAGGTGTCATATCACAGCCTAAGGAGATCGGAATGGCAATTTACAACCACCTTAACATCTCATATCGGGTATAGAGTAGATTTCTGAATATACAACCTCATATTTGATTAATATAAAATACGCTTTAATAGATAATATTTTGTAATTTTATTAGACGGTTTATAAGCCCTCTTAGGCATTTATTTTAGGCCTGGGATCGATTTTATTGACTGAATCTTGGTGGGTACGGGAGCCATATGGCGTTTAGGAGGAGGAGCCTTAGGTAAACAGGCTGAGTTATGGTTCTCCTCTTCCTCCCTGACAGGAGGGGATATTGGAAGCCTTAACATCCTACAGGTTGCTTGCTCTACCCCTCCCTATCTCATCTTTATAAATGTGTAAAAGTCCTTTATATATTTCTTATTTAATATTCCATCGATAAGAGGAAATCTTAGCTTCTTGCTTTATTTTCTACTCCTTTATTCTTAACATTTATCTCAGTCCTTGCCTCGCATTTCCCCGAGCTTTTATTTATTTATGGATGCCTACTTCTAATATGTAGTCATGTATGAGTTACTGTATGGAATCTTGAATTATACTGATTCGATAATTTGGTACTCTTTTTTTATGCCATCGAGATTAGGTATATAGCAAGGTGTGGTACCGATCTTTACTAAAGAGGACCCTTTGGGTCCAATCCAGTCATTGACCCATTTTTTAGTAACTTCGTAAGAATGAATGCGCCGCGTAGCTAAAGTCAAGGCGCTTAAACATGCGCGCATTAGGGGTCAAAAATGCTTCGATTCGGTCGGAATTTTTCTTGTGTGTATAATCGAACTGAACACATTCGCCCTATCCTTCAGTTTCGATGTGGCTTCACATCCTTCACTTTAAAGGTTTGGCTAAATTGCGAGCATTGAATTAAATAAGCTAGAGAGGAACCTCTACAAACGGACCACCTCAATTATCAAATAACGACGAAAGGAAATTGTGATTCTCAGACACTTATTTGTTAAAATATCTCGAATCTCGAACATGCAAAGTAGAAAGAATGGTAAGACTAAGATATGCTACAAGAATGCGAATATTTTAACTTTGATAGTGACATCGAAAGCAATTATTATAGACAACTAACAAACCGTAAAAAAAAAAAAAAGTTTCTAAAACTGACGACATATTAAAAATTATTCTAAAATACGCATATAGTCAATGATTCTGACTGGTAGTGAAAACCAAATAAATTAGATATTATTATAGGTAAATTAGGTGTGATTAAATATTTATTATATATTTATAACCTTCCTAATGATTTTCGGTTCTACTTTCGGAGGTACTACAAAATTAGATTATTAAATTAGGAAGAAATAAACATTTTAAATACTCTTCCTAAGATTCCTAAAATTTTCCCATTTTTTTGGGGGGGGTTGTCGAAAAAAAATGCATATTATAATGGAACCAACATTTTCTTATTTCTGTCGGACAGAATCTTTCAGAGTTTGCTTTATAAAATATTCCTTTTTGTTCTTTTTTTATTGGACTCCCACTTTCCCAATTACATTAGGATATTGTTAATTTAATTTTTTGGATTTTTTACTTCTTCAGACATTAATTCAAAAAGGAGCAAATGCCTGAATAAGACAAATATATAAGCAGAAAGCTCTATAGATAAAATACTCACTTATTTCATTTTCTATGTAAGACACTATGCTTAATAATTTTTTTTTTTTAACTTTATACTTTTATTAGCACCTGTCCCAACTAAGCTACAAGCAGCTAATGTTTTATAATTTTATTTAAATTACATTGAAGAAAGGATTTTTATGAAAATTAATTTGAAATACCCAGAGTGCCTTATTCTTATTTTCATGAAAATGATTATGATTCCATTCTCTAAACAAACTCGTGGCATCTAGCTATTTAAAAAATAATGAATAGCTGAGAGAAACATTTTGATGTAAACGGGCCTCTGAGCTTGACTCTAAGCCCTTTGAACTTTAAACGATTCTAATTTTCGTTTTTAGTTTTTAATTTCTTACGATAATAACATCCTCAAAGAGTTTCCTTATTTTTTTGCTCGTTTTCTGAGATTGCCACCAGCCATCTAGACATAACAGAAGATTCGCTGTTTGATTTCCTGAGAAAATGATCTTTTTTTTGCATTGAAAAGACATTATTATTTTGATTTATATTAAGTTAGTTTCAACAAGCAGCCCTGGATTAATGGCCTCCTACTCTTTTGATTATAAGATTGGTATGCTGGTTTTTACAGTTAAATTGGTTGTTGTTATAATACAAAACTATATATCCAACTTGAAATTAAAAGAGCGGGGACATGACAATTAGTCCAGGACTGCTTGTTGGAATAAGCGTATTATTTTCATTAATGATTGTTTTATAATTCAAGCAAAGAACATTTATTTCAATCCAACCCTTAAAATAGGATTTTTTATTTGAAAATATGGACGATCCAAAAAGTGATTTCTGTTACGTGTTAATACAAAATTCTGTACAGATATTTTTTAATTTTAAATATGTAATTAAACAGTTTAATATCATATCGCAAGTCTTTGTAATGTAATTTATGTATAAGATAATAATGTAAGAAGAACAGTTGTCGCTGATGGCCTCGGCAGTCGAAGCGACGTTAAACAACATCAAATAAAAAAAAAAAAAATTATGTATATATGCTACTCGGAGATCAGCGAACCTGCAAAAACTCATCAACTTTTATATTTTTTCTGTAATGGACAGAAAAAAAAGAAAAGAAAAAAACTTCTTTCTTCTTTCTTTTCTTACCTTTTCTTCGTTTCTTACCTTTTCTACCTTTGTGATTTTTGGATTTATTTTTTTTTTATGATTTTTGGCTTTGAATCCATTAGATCGGAGGGAAGATTGCCAGGAATGAAATTTGTTTCTTATTATTGAGTTGGGATTGGACGGGTGAAGGTGGATGGGGGTGTGTAGGAAGCGATTGGTGGTGTTGGGATCGAGCCTTCGAGTTCGTTAAGCCTGTAATATCTTCTGATTTTTCAGTTCTTCAGTTTTTTTTTTTCATTTCTTATTGTTCCAAAAAATGAAATTAAAAGTCATTGATTTAATGCGCATTAAATAGCTTTATTCTAGTATGCTTTAAGATGTATGAGAGACCAACTTTTTTTTCGGGAACAGATCTTATCTATTTTTTCTTTAGTAATATACTATTACTAATAATTAGTTAAACACTGCCAGTACTGGATCGAGGATTTTTAGTATGAAAAATCAATTTTTTTTTTATTTTTTTTTTTACTAACGATGGATATGTGATGAAGTATGTATGGTGGTTTAGATTGTGTCAGTTCTCACACCTTTTTTTTTTTTATGAAAGAACTTCGGAATATCAACCCGATATTAAAATGTTCAAACAGTGAAACGCGTCTTTATATATTGTTCCATACTCTATAAGTATTAGAAAAACGTTAGCATTATTTTTTCATTAAAGGAGAAATTAACGAGACGACGATTAATTAAAAATAATTTATTAAGTTGATATGAAGATAATGGCCAATAATCCTGCAGTGGACAGGCAAAAATAAATAAAATAACTAAGGTAAGTTTTCTTTCACATAATGTCATAGTGGCAATGATATTGTTTTGACGATGCTTAAGGATTGTATTGTAAAAAGTAAATTTAGCATTGTAAAAATGTTCGCACAAAATGTTAAGTGAAATAAGAAAATGAAATATTGTATATGTACATAAATTGTACAACAAATGTTGTATACTCAAAAATTAAGGCCTGTTAGTACGGTCATTTAATTAAGTATATTGGTCATATTTTCGGATGAAAATTAACCTGTGATGATTATTATTTTTGTTAACCTCTTAACACATTCGGTGCGGACCCAGTAGATCTACTTTGTGCCTGTCTACTCACCGTACGGGCGCAGTAGATCTACTGGCCATGCTGCGTAGTTTATGACTTCACTAGAAACGCTCGTGGAGGGGGATTTTTGACAGTTCTTCGGCAAATCCGGTATATTTCGCTTCAGTTACGTCTTAGTTACCTTAAAGTGGAAGCCGTCCGGAAATATCAAATTTCCGATTTTTTTTATTTCGAATTTTCTTCAAATTGCCGTAAGTACTTACACGTTTTTACTAAGTTTTTTATTTATCATGCCTGAAGAATTATTAGATTGGTGTTATTGTTAGTGCTAATATTTAGAAATACTTATAATAATTTTCCGAGAAACCCTGGATTATTACGTATTATTTGAAATGTAAATATGGATAGATATTGATTAATAAATTTTTGATTTTTAAATAAATCATTTTTCAATACAGAAGTTTCATTTCTGATTCTTAATTATTTACAAGATTATTATGTTTACTTTTAGAAGTATGAGAGAAAAATATTAATTAAAATTAGTTATGAATTAAATTTGAAGTATGAGAAATTATTATTGAATAAATAAACATCAACAATACAATAAGGCTTAACGGACCCGAAGGCCCGACGCCGACACCACCAATCGGTCCCTACATACCTCCATCCACCTATCACCGTCCAATCCCAAATTCACAAGATCTGCTTTCACCGAATCTTCCCACCTTCGCCTAGGCCTACCCCTCGGTCGTTTCCCAGTCGGCAAAGCGTTTATCAATCTTTTAGGAATTCGTTCACTACTAAGACTCGCCATTTTGCATGCCCACTTTAACCGACGCGCAGCTATAGACTCGATTACATTTACCGGGTAAAGCTCACGCAATTCCGCATTGTGTAGCCGTCTAAATTCTCTTGTTGACTCATCTTTCTTCGGCCCGAATATTCTACGCAGCACTTTATTTTCAAACACCATAAGGCGTTTCTCATCCCTTACTGTAAGCGGCCATGTTTCACAACCGTAAAGTACAGTCGGAAGATTTATAGTTTTGTAAATCCTAATTTTTAAATTTCGGTATAAAAGGTGTGACCCAGGTAATTTTGCAACCGAGAAATAACAAGCATTTCCATCTTTAACCTAGCCTTAATTTCCTCTTCGATTTCGTTTTTTCTAGTTACAGTTGATCCTAAATATCTAAATTTCTCAACGGCTTCGAATATTTCCTCTTCTACTTCAATATCGCCATAATTGTCACCCTTTCTACAACTAACCATATATTTTGTTTTTTCCGTATTTATTTCTAGCCCTACTTCTTTTCCGGCTTCCATCAATGCTTTTGTATTTAGTTCTATCGTTTTCACGTCGTCGCCAAGCAAAACAAAATCATCAGCGTAGCCGAGTACGGATGTATTCCCTCCCAAGTTCAAACCCTTTCCGGTTCGTGTCACTTCCCTAATGGCATATTCCAGCGCTAAATTAAATAAAACAGGTGAGAGAGAATCTCCCTTTTTCAAACCAGAGCGGACCTCGAACTTTTTAGAAAAATAATTACCGATTCTAACTTTATTGAACGTTTCGGTCAAACACATTTAAATAAACATCAAGCAAAATAAAATTTTAAATTACAAATAGAAGAGGTAAAAATACATGTCTGGCAGGTCCGTACGGTACCGGTAGATCTACCGCCTACTGTTGTGGGTTTGCATAACTTGCCCGCTCTGCATAACTCGGACCCGGTAGATCTACTGGGCACGTAAAATCCGCGAATTTAATTAATTTTTTATATTTTTGATTTTTAGCTGCATTTATTTACTTAAAGAAATTACTTATACAATTAAAACACCGAAAACCCGCACGGGGTAAAAACCGCAATTACTACGCCCGCATCGAATGTGTTAATAAGTGAACTTTAACATGTTCATCACAAGATTGATAAATAAACTTAACAGTATCAAAAGGTCTATTTCGTCTGTTGTAATAGCCTCTGGCGGTCAAATAGATAAGCTGAGTTTCTCCCAATCTTTGTTCCAGAAACTTAAACAGGTCTTTACAGAATTTTGGATGAAATGAAAAATTTATGGCAGATTTTTTTTTTTTTTAAAGACGTCTCTTAAGCAATGGCATCTTCTTAAAAATATAGAGCTACATAGAATTATATTCTGATGTAGAAAATATTTGCTGCGTTGACGAAAATAAAATTCGGACTGACAGCCCTTAGCAAAGCAAATCCTGGGGAGAGGGATACTAGGAAATGAGCCAATTTCCGACCCGTTCTCCATCTTCCAAGATCTCTCCCGTCCCTGCCGTATCAGAACCCTCAGTTTGCACTGCCAACACTTGATAATACCTATTGTAAGAGGGATCTAGTTTTTTGTTTATTGGTAGTTTGCACCTAATATATTCTACGATTCCATTGAACATAGGCATGTAAATGTATGCCACATTTTAATATTTTTTTTATTACTGAACTAAAACCTTCTTCAGGAGAAATTACAATAGTTTGGCTGTTATTTACGGTTAGAAATTAAGCTCTCCATTTAAGCTGATAGTATCTTCTACATTCAGGTTATTGATTGAAAAGTAATAATTCAATACTTACACTTGTTTCAAACGTGTAGCTTATTTCCTTTACAAAATATGTATACCTATTTTTATATTTTCAACCCTATCGTACCTGTAAGATAGTACTGGTATTTGGAACAGTGGTGTGATAGGCATGCGTGCCTATGCATGTCTAGGCATGAGTAGACAAGTGATGTCAAAAACTGCCCGAATGTTAAACTCAAGGCTGTATTTTAATAATAAAATGAAACGGTTTTAACCGATTACGTTATGTCCTCGGTTTTGACCGGTTAGGTTATTCCTTCAGTTTCAACAGGTTAGATATTTTTTAATACTTAACTGTGTTGGGGTATGATAAATACTCGCCGTTTATTTAATAAAACGAAACTGTTTTCGCCGGTTAGGTTACGTTTTAGATTTTAATCGGTTAGGTTATGCATTTGAATTTAACCGGTTAGATAATATTTTCGGTTTTAACCGGTTAGGTATTTTTCAATAACCTAATCATCTCCATTTTTTATTTAAATTAATTTTCCACTATGGATTTAAATACCATTATAAATACTTGTAATTACCTATCATATTTTTTAATAAAAGCGTAAAAAACGTTTATTAACTGTCTCTATAAGTATCTAAAAACCAGTTTATTTATTTATTATACAATTTATATTCATCATGGTATTCATTTCAAATTCTTAAATTTAATTAAATAAAAAATGGACATTTACCACCGGAGTGTAGATATCACTTCTACTAGTTAGTCAATTTAAATATTTTTATTGTCTGTACACAATTCCTAATCATTATTCTTCAGCTACCATCCTCTTCTTACTCTATTCCTGATTTTTTAGAGAAATATTACTATGGGAAAATGGTTTATAGACCCACCAGTCGCTCTCCCATATAAAATGTATAAAAAAAATAGTTATATTTAGGTATCAGAAAGGTATTAACTGATTTTGCAACATGATATCTGTTTAAAAAATGCACTTCTAAAGTTGAAATAAATGATAAAATTTGTTAAACTATAGCTTTCCACTAACTGGGTGGATACTAAGAGGAATCGTTTCGACTATTTATTTTTTACCCAAATGGACTTTTAATGTGGATAAAAATAATATGAGATTTCATAAATAATATAGGGATATCTCTTAATAATCTAACTGACAAGCGCGGTTTAAATTTAAATGGGTGCAGCCAAATTAACTGTGAAGATTAGCGGTAAGCCGCTGTTGATGAATTGCGTTTTATAAAACGGTTTCCATTTGCCTTGCTACGATGATTTACCGTGGCTACAAACATTATATTTTATTTATGTACTGATTTAATTCCTATGACTAAATCATATTCTCTACATAAATTTGTTTACAAAATCAGCTTTTTATGGTAAAGATAAGTTTTCTCTTTAAAAATTCAGTTTGATCCAAGCAAATTTTAGCAAGTCTTTACAAAATAAACTGCCTAGGGATTGTCACTTTTTACCTCAAAATCTTTTAAATTGATTGTGATTCATTGTAAGCGATCCTCCATGAAGTTCATTATTGTTGAACTTGAGGGTAAATGTCCGAGAGGTACACTGAGACAAAGATTTGTCTCGAAGGCTAACCTTGCGGTTTAGGGTTTTTACGGAGTTCAGTGGACCCAGACAGCAGTTGTAAATGTCCGGGAATGACTGCGGGTTTATGGTTTTAAAATATTAAAACAAATATCCACATACGTACAGAATTCAGTAACCTCCTCTTTCGAAGTCGGTTAAAAATAAAATGAATGATCTAAATCATTTTTTATTAATCAAAATTTTCTCCCTTACTCTCAATAAATCAAAGAATATTATTGCATTACCTAAGTTTAAAAACGTAAAAAACTATCCAATTTCGAGTATGTTATTTTTTATTTTACAGGTGTAAAATAAGAGTTGGTCGGTTGATGTGAGTGGGATATGGGTGGATTACAGCATTCTCACAACCAAGTTCAAACTATTTTCATCAGTTTATACTTGAGACAAAGGTCCGAGGATTATCATGTAACAGAATAGGGTTATTATGGTCGTAGGTTGGGGCTTTGTGAAATGTACTACTTCACCTTTGTCAAACCACAGTGCAGATTTGTCATCAAGAATACGCTTTTCTGCCTAAAAAAGCTTTAATTCTGTTTCGGCCGTGCAGTGCTATTTTTTTATCCGTGATTTTATTGCTAATGTATGAGGTACCCGGTTTCGAAGTATTTTTCCCTTCAGATTGCGTTCAGGTGGTCAATTCCTGTCGATTTGCTGCTCATTGTGAGATTCTCTGCAAGTTCTCGAACTTTTTGTTTTTTGTGTTATTCTTTGACCAAAAGCTGGGAACATCAATTTTTATCAATGGACGCAATCCTTCCACGACTCCCCTTGCCTTCATGGCTGAAATCTCTCTCCACTATATCTTCAGACCACTTTTGTACGGAGTGACAATGAGGAATAATCATTAACTTGATGTTTTAAAAAATAAGAATAGCGAAAATCTTAAGACCTCATAGAAGGACAAATCAACCTGTGAATTAATACCGTACAACATGACATAATACATGAAATTTACCTATAACTTATAATTAAGAGGATAACATCGTGGTGAAATTAAATAGATATGTAAACATTTTCGGCTTTGAAATGAACTTATATGTAAGAAAAATAACTAGCGTTGAAGAGGAAGAACAAAGGAATGCAACCGAAGATTGAAATCGAAATCATTGGAAAGACTGTGAGGGTGAGTGAGTGTGAGAGACTGTGATCCATGAAAGAACTACAGAACATAAATAGAAAAAAAAAAGGGATTTTAAACTATTTTTAGTCTTTAAGGCATTTGTGTTTTATATCTTTAAAAAAAATGAAAAAATAGAAATAAAAAAATGAAATAGCACTATTTCGTGTGTTCATGTTTCAGCGTTAATGTTCCATGAAACCAGTTGGATATATGAATGTCCAGCTTCTATATAGGTATAGACAGGGTATTTGTATATGAATACGTATGTTTGTATATCCTCGCGCGGGTCTCATTACCGCGTATGGGGAGCGTCCCACGGGTGGCGGATGTGGGGATGGTCGGTGGAAATTCCTAGGAAGTTCCTCCCGGCTAAGTCCGTAGGACTCGCTGACCAACAATGAGAGCGGCCCCCCAGGCTTGCTGGAGGGTGTGACGTAGGTTTGAACGCCCTACTCACATTTTATTAGTTCACCCAAACACCACAAAAAAGTCATGGATCTCCCTAAAGTAAAACGCTCATTATCCGGAAGTAAACTAGTCCCCCGTTCGGGTCTCCGGGTGGGGACTGCTTTAGGGGATTCATGCCGCAAGTTGAAAAATATAGATCTAAGCATAGGGACGTGGAACGTAAGAAGTTTAAATACAGCAGGTGGGTTAAAATCGGTCGTGAATGAGGTAATAGGGTATAGATTAGATATAGTGGCGCTGCAAGAGGTCCGCTGGCCAGGGGAGGGTTCGTTGAGGGAAGGGAAGTACACTTTGTGGTACGGTGGGAGCGGAAACTATTGTTTAGGCACCGGATTTCTGATTAGAAATAGGTTACTTTCCGCGTTGAAGGACGTTCGATTTTACGGAGATAGGTTATCGGTAGCTATATTTCAGGGTCGGTGGTTTAAAATCGCGTTGATCAATATACACGCACCTACTGAAGATAGTGACGATGAATTTAAATGTGAATTCTATGAAAAACTTGAATCGATTTATGACAAACTACCGCGAAGCTACATAAAAATTATTCTGGGAGACGCAAATGCAAAGGTAGGGAGGGAACAAGTATATTATCCTACGATCGGTAGAGAAAGTTTACATGAATATAGTAATGATAACGGAATACGACTAATAAATTTTGCCACCTCGAAAAACCTAATAATCAAAAGTACTACGTTTAAACATAAAGATATACATAAATATACTTGGACGTCTCCGGATTCGCAAACCCGTAATCAAATTGATCACGTCTTGGTTCAACGTAGGTGGCAAAATAGCGTAATTAATATTCGATCATATCGTGGGGCCGAATGCGGGTCGGATCATGAACTAGTAATAGCGAAAATTCGCCAGAGACTTATAATTCATAGGAAAAATGAGGCTGGTTTTAATTATGATAATTATAATTTGGAGAAGTTAAAAATTCCGACGGTTAGAAAACAATTCGAACTGGAAGTCAAAAATAGGTTTGAGGCGTTGGAATCGTCTGACGAGGATAACGAAGACATTGATAAGTTGTGGGAAGGTATCAGGGATAGTATAAAAGAGGTCGGTAACTCGTGTCTTGGAAAAAGGGAAAATAAAAATAAACCTTGGTTCGATGATGAATGTATTAACATGTGCGACAAAAGAAAAGCTGCTAAACTAGAAGCGTTAAATATTCCTAACGAAATCAACCTTGCTAACTTTCGAGCATCAAGAAAAGAAACAACTAAACTACTAAAATTTAAAAAGCGAGAATATCTCAAAAATAAAATAATAGCGATCGAAAGTAACAAAATCGAGAATAACGTCAAAGCCATGTACGAAGGCATAAACAGAATTCGTAAACGGTCGAGCCCGGTTACAACTGGAATTAGGGATGAAAATAACAATATCTTGGCCGATCCGGTGGACATCTTAAGACGGTTCAAAGATTATTTCGATAGTATTTTAAATACGGAAAATAATAATCTATCTTCCTCTTCGGAATACCAGAGTGCTGAACCGTTAGTAGTAGAACCGAGTAAAGAGGAGGTTGAAATAGCCATTGGAAAATTAAAATCTCATAAAGCAGCGGGAACAGATAATGTCCCTAGCGAACTAATCAAGGCATGCGGGGAAGCTGGGATATCAAAAATATTTCTTTTGGTTAAAAAGATCTGGGAACAAGAAAAGATACCCGAAGAGTGGAAAGAGTCTATTCTCATTCCGATTCACAAAAAGGGATCAAAAACGGATTGCAATAACTATCGTGGAATCTCACTCCTTCCGGTTTGCTATAAAATATTTACGTTAATCCTAACTAGTCGAATCACTGAATACGCCGAGGAAATTATCGGAGAATATCAATGCGGTTTCAGGCAAAACCGATCAACCGTAGACCAAATATTCTCTCTTCGCCAAATATTAGAGAAAAAATTAGAATATAACGGTATCGTACATCAGCTTTTTATCGATTTCAAAAAGGCATATGACTCTATTAACCGCCAAAAGTTGTATAACATTCTGGTCGAGCAGGGAATACCAAAAAAATTAGTAAACTTAGTAAAAATGTGTATGACTGAAACGTTCAATAAAGTTAGAATCGGTAATTATTTTTCTGAGAAGTTCGAGGTCCGCTCTGGTTTGAAACAAGGAGATTCTCTCTCACCTGTTTTATTTAATTTAGCGCTGGAATATGCCATTAGGGAGGTGACACGTACCGGAAAGGGTTTGAATTTGGGAGGGAATATACCCGTGCTCGGATATGCCGATGATCTGGTATTGCTTGGGGAGGACGTGGAAACCATAGAAATGAACACAAAAACGTTGATGAAAGCCGGACAAGAACTTGGACTGGAAATGAATACGGATAAGACAAAATATATGGTTAGTCGTAGAAGTGGTGAGGATTTCGCTGATATCAGTGTAGGGGGGAATACGTTTGAACAGGTAGAGAAATTTAGATATTTAGGGGCGATGGTAACTAGAAAAAACGAAATCGATGAGGAAATTAAGGCTAGATTAAAAGCCGGTAATGCTTGCTACTTTTCAGTCGCGAAATTGCTTAGCTCCCGCCTTCTGTCCCAAAACTTAAAAATTAGGATTTACAAAACTATTATTCTTCCAACGGTCGTTTACGGATGCGAAACTTGGCCGCTGACATTGAGGGATGAGCAACGGCTTAGAGTTTTTGAAAATAAAGTACTGCGTAGAATATTTGGACCGAAGAGGGATGAAATAACGGGAGAATTTAGACGCTTACACAACGCCGAACTGAGTGAACTTTATCCAGTAAATATAATTGACGTGATTGCAGCAAGACGAATAAAATGGGCGTGTAAAATTGCAAAACTTGGCTGTGAACGTATTCCGAAAAGATTAATAAGCGCGGTGCCGAATGGGAAACGCCCGAGGGGCAGGCCGAGACGGAGGTGGGAGGATTGCGTTAGGGCGGATCTATCGAAGTTGGGTCTGGAAGACGTTCGATGGATGGAGGCGTGCAGGGAGCGAGTGGTGGTGTCGGCATCGAACCTTCGGGTTCGTTAAGCCTTTATTATTATTATTATGTTTGTATATGAACGTTTCTGATGCAGTATCGTTTTACGCATATGTATTGTTCCTAGATCTCAACTATGTCTTGGTATTGTTGTTCGTTGCCCATTTGTCTTTGTGAACTTCCTCTCACTTCCACTTTTTTGTTTTCTTTCTTTGTCTCGCTGTGGCATCATTATGCCACCTCAACCGTGGCACTCCATCTCATTTACCTCCTTTTGGAATGGCTTCCGCTCGACAGTCTCTTGTTCCTTATAATACTCTTAGCCACACCTGTTCCAAGATAAGCTTTAGTATTCTCTTTCAGGATTTTTCATTGAATTTCTGTTACTAAGCTACTGTTAGTAAGCTTGAGTTTTTTTATTTTTTTTTGCCTCAAAAACTAAAGATATGATATAAGCTTAAAAATCAGTAATATGCTAATGGTTTTCCCCTTTAATCGCTAGGTTACAACCGTTCTAATTAATCTCACTAACATATATTATAGACAATCTGAAATCATCCCTACTCGAGTTGGTTGTTTGGTGAACCCGTTAATCCAAAATTAGCATTACTACTAGGTTCTATATAGAGGAATATGCAGACTATGGTGTCCATTGCATGATATGACTTAATTTACAAATCTTGCTATTTATGTATTTATGTACGATTTATTAATGTTATAATGTTTATAACCGTAGTATCATTTACCATTCATTTAATGAAAGATTATTTAAAAAAAAAAAAAAAAGACATGGATGAATTGCGAAAATGTTAAAAAATCATTATTAAATTCGGTATAAATAATTAGAGGGATAAAAAGTCAGTTTGTTGTGCGGAGTTGATGGAGTTTTTATTAGAAGGTCACTGGGGTTTTGCTTCAAGACTCAGGTATACTCCGTACCTGGACCTATAATTAGATAATAGATATCAGAAGGTTTTACGATTACTACCTACAGAAAACTGATTAAATAAAAAAATGGGTACTTCAATAATAAATCTTGATTCACATATGTAACGAATATGGCGGTATTATGGTAAAACGATATTAAGCATGCATTTTTCTGTTTTTTTTTGTTTTGTTTTTTATTAACAATTAATGGTTTTCATTTTTGTTTGATAGGTGATTCAGAAGGAACCCCTTACCAGTATGGACGACCTGGCTGATTCCTGAGATTAAAATTAAGGTAAGCTTTGGAATTATTGAAAAGTAACTTGTTATTTAATATATTTCATATTACCATATGTTTTCTATTTCAACATTTTTTTATTGCGGAACATAAATTTTCCACATTTTGTTTTCGTTTCGTTATTAAGATTTTTTTTGAGCATAATTAATTTATCGGCATACTCTCAATATGATCATTACCTTAAATTATAGCAGAATTGAATAATGTTTTCGTTTAGTAACTTATTTAGGATTTTTTATTGGTGGTTAACGTTTGGCAGACATGTGGGAAATGCTTGGGAAAAGAACCTGACAAGTTTTTTTATTTTTTATTTTTTTTAAATTTAACATTGCTTTTAAAGTTCCATTTAATTTTCGTATCGCTTATATTCATGAAATAATAAACTATAATATTCTTCAATAACTCAGTTAAAAGAAGTTTGGAGAATGATTGATTGTCTTACCTAAGGATATTAGGGATAATTGTTTGCTAAAATATTTAGTTAAGGCAACAACAACACAACTTAGATGCATTGATGTTGCACTAATGTTAGTATAAGTTTTCGAGCAATTCATTTTCAAATGTTTTTCTTTAGCATTTAAATTTACAATAAAAATTTGAAATATACTAAAAAATTATTAATAAATATCTTAAATTTGTGTTATGTTTACAGAAATGTCGGTTTACCAGTTCGTAGACCAGTTTCAGGGGTTTAAGATAACAAAAAAAAATGGATTTTTTTGAGTTATGGTAGTGTTGCATTGCACCTTGCCCAAATTACTAATTTCATTTTTTTTTTTTAAGACAAATCCTTTCTGCGTTAATCAGATCTTACACACAACGATCAAAAAAGAGTTTTAATAAAGAAATTGGTCTTGGAAGCGGAAACACGACGAACGAATTTTATTCAAATTTTAATTGATACGAATTGAAACCGTTTTAGAAAATTATTTGTTATATTCCTTGTGAATTGTTAGTAAGGTCATCCATAGCTGATGGTATATTGTTATTTCGTGAGTCATTAGCTGGAAATTCCTATCGGTGTAATAGCAGGGTCCTTGAAGAACAAAGAGCCGGTGATTACAAAAAAGGTCTATTGTGGTTTAATAGCCAGTCTCCCAGCGGCAATGGCTCAAGGAGTTCGTGAAAAAGGGCTGTTCCAATTTTTCCTTCTTTTTTTTTTTTTCTGTTACAAGAAATGGACTTTTTGGAAGGGTTCTACAGGATTTTATTTTAAGTTGTAAACACGAATACTCACAGGGCAATGTTTGATTACGAAAGTTTATCGAAAAAAAAAACGTATTCCTTGTTTTATAGATATCTGTTAATTGTATAAGCCTTTTAGTTGATAGAATGACTAACACCAATTTAAACACTTTTCAGGAAGGCATTCTCTTCAGAATATTCGTTCGTTTTTATTTTTTAGTAGGATGAAGGAAATTTTAAAACATAACATATTACAAAATTTGCATACAAAAAAAAAACTAAGAGAATTATTATTTATGTGCTTCTCCGTAAAATGTTGGAATTTGAGTTTATCCTTATGTCGACAGGAAAAACACATCATCATGAACCTATTATTGTCGAAGGATGCAGTTTAGAAATAAAGCGAAATGAATAGCAGTAGCTATATTTTCATTAATTTCATTGCATATTGCCATTAATTTTCGGAATACACCGATAATTGGGATTTCGTTTTACTTTTATTTTTTATTTTGTTTAAAAAAGAGCACTAAAATTTACGTATTTTTTTTTGGGGTGGGGTAGGGTTATAGTTTAGAAACTATTTTGCATATGTTAGTATTAGTGGTTTTGGTCTTACAAGTCAATTTTTATTTTTTGTTTCTATATAAATTTTTTTGTGTCTTATTTTAGCTCTTTTTTTGATTTGAGAAATGACATTTTTATACTTACATTTTAATGTTTTCGTTCATTTTTCCCATTGCAGGCGATTAGTTGTGAGATATGAACATGTTCGTGTCATTTTATTTTAAAAAAGAACAATATTTTATTTACCAATTAATAATTGTACAGATACATCTGTCATCTCAGCGAGCGAATAAGTGGTTTCCTTATCACGATTGCTATGAAATCGGCTTTCATTTATCAAACATGCTACTGATTGCAGCAATGAAACCAACTAAATATTTATAATTGTCCACTGATCGAATCAAACAGAATGAACCCAAATATAATAACTGTTTAAAATGAACGCCTGTCTTAAAATACATATTCAATACGATGAAACCACATGTATGCTTCTTTTTAGAAATTAAATCCATTTTGGGTAATTTTCATTTAACTTTAACAAATATTTAATGGGATTACATATATTTGTTTGGCCAAATTATTGTTTATTCAGAATTTTATGTTCTCAAACATATGTAGTTTTCTCAAATATTTTAATCGATATCATTCATTTTTTATTAAAGTTATGTATAATTCGGATTTGTAAGAAGGAATCATTAGAATATTCTTACATGAATTGGACGTGTACTGCGGAGTTATTTATCACAATCTTTAGTTTTAAGAATTAATTAAAAAGTTTATATAAAAGTTGAAAGTTTATATATTGAGTCTGGTGAACCATCCCTGGACATGCAGCGAGAGTACCTTTCACTGAAACATATTTCAAAATTGAAAACGTATCCTCAGCATCCCTTACATAGAATCTTATTCGAAGAGGACTCGGAACTGCCCGATCTTCGAAATATTAGAGGCAGCAATTTTACAGGAACGGTAAAAAAGTTTCTAGAACACACAAACCTAGATCTGAACATTAGACCCATACCAAACTTAAAAATTCCAGGATGGGAGAACAACAGACTGATTATTGACATATCAATGAAAAAATATTCAGGGGAATGCCATATAGTTATACAAAAGTCATTCTTGCAGCTCCTAGAGAAATACAATGGGTTTGAAGAACTGTACACTGACGCCCCCAAAACTCCATCGACGCTTGTATAACTTACCTGGAACATGCTCTATCTTCACCGGAGAGGCTATAGCAATTATAAAAGCTCTTCAATGGATAGCGGAATCAGGAACGAACAAATCGGCGATCATAACGGACTCCATAAGCGTCTTAGCGGCGATCAGCTATCGGAACCCAAGTAGCTCTCTTATTCGAGAAATCATCAATATGTGGTGGGAGCTTGAGCTGATGGGAAAGCAAATAATATTCATCTGAATACCTTCCCACAAAGGAATTAAGGGAAATGAAGAAGCCGACCAGGCCGCAAATATGGCTAGATTAGATGTAACCGAGAACTTTGAAGTAACAATACTAAAAGAAGTAACAAAAGAGGACTGGTTATACCATCTGAAAAAAAAACAGAACAAAATTTGGAAGTTGAGGTGGAAGAGCGAACACTCCAAATTATCTGAAATAAAATTGGACTGCAAAAAGTGGAATACAAGCTCGAGAAACTCGAGAAGAGAAGAAGTCGTACTGTGTCGCATCAGAATTGGCCACTGCGAGTTCACACACGGATACCTTCTCCGAGGACTCGAAGCACCCACATGTCAGGAATGCAATAATGTACCCCAAACGGTGAAACACCTTTTACTCTATTGCTCTAAATATAATGAACTAAGGAAGAAGCTTAATATGGAAACAACATTAAATGAGCTGTTAAAAGATGAGGAAAACAAAATAGACATTCTGTTTAAATACCTAAAAGATATTTCATACTACATCAGAATATAAGTGAACGCATCGCCAATGACCCTGTAAGGTAGAGGCGAAGAACAAGGAAAAAAAAAAAAAAAAAGTTAACTTACAATCAAACAATTAGCACGATTTATAAAGTTGATTTTTTTTTCATTGGGTTCTTAACTTTTTGTAAATTTATTATACCTCTTTGAATTGTCTTTTAAATTAAATCAAGTAACAAAAATATAAAATTAAATTATAAAAACTGATTTTTTATTACAACAAAATTATGCATTGACGCAGTTCTTTCTTCTATACCTTCTTTTATGTACACTTCTAGTTTTTCTTATGCGTACCCCTTTATGGTCGAACGATTGGTTGAAATCTTTGATGTCTTCCATAATTTTCGGGTAATCCAGAACTTACATTTTTTGGCAGCCATTCACGAATCTTCGGCGGCTTTTTCATTTTCTGCATTTAAACGTGATTGTCGTGGTCGTGCAGCAGATGAGGAAGATGACGCCAGCTATCAATGCCCAAAACAGCCAACTCATATTGTATTATCCTGCAGGAACTTTGATCGTTAATTTAAAAATCTAAAAGCTTATTCTATAATTTGTGATACTATTAATTTTTAAATAGTCGTATCATATGGCTAAGTTTTCGACTGTCATTTGTTTTAATTATTTGAGGGAATTAATAAATGCATTATATTTTATTTATTGCATACCATATTAACCAATGACCTTTTGGCCTTAATATAAAACTAAGAAAACACAGCATAGCATAAAGAGAATTTTTTTTGCTCTGTAAACTATGATAGGATTCAAAAGGCCGAAACTTCATAACTAACAGTCCTTTTATTTATTTTTTTTTTTGTTATGCTATCATTAACATAATCATTATTATAAGTTTATTATCGCCTCACGTCAGTAGGAACACATCAAATATGTTATTTACTTGAATAAAATAAATATAACAAAAAATATTTTTGTTATTTTTCCCATTTATGGAAAGAGTTGATTTTAATCTGATGAATTTATTCTGATTGGTGAAGATTTCTGTAGAACAGAAGTTCTACAACAATTTAAAGTAACGATATTGGATCCTAAAAAAAAAAAAAAGAAAAGAAAATCTAGGACTTGCAATTAAAGAAGTGGAGGATAAAATCAAGATGGTAGTGTTGCGATATAGCTAACCCAGTCTCAGTTTATAGGGATGACCTACTAAACCGTGTTCCTTTCATCCTCTTCATTTTACATAAAAGTAAAATACCGAAGTATTTTGAAACATATATATATATATATATATATATTATATATATATATATATATATATATATATATATATATATATATATATATATATATATCACTGATGTTTTGTAAAATGGGTTACGTCATCGAATGTGAAGCTTAAACAACGATTTACCAAGCTATTGGAAATCATTATAAATTCTTTCTGATTGTATTTATTTATTCCAGAATAATAAATGAAACTATATTCTTTCAACAGAGACTGTAATAAATCATGAATAACGAATAAATTATAGTAAATTATGAATTTTAAGAAGGCGAGACTTATTTTTTTTTTTTTTATGACTTTTCCCTAAACATTAATGATATATGATATATAAATAAAATATACTGTATATGATTAACTGAAATATACTGAAAAGTATATTTCAGTAATGAAGATTTATTTATTTATTTTATCAACTCCCTTAACGATGCTTTGTACTTCAGAGGTCATCTCGGTCATCCTTCTCTCATTGGTATGCCACGATTTCCTCATTATGTGGTTACTGATTTTATTGGTACCCTCACTAACTAGTTTTTATATTTTATGATTCTCACGAACTTCGTTTTCGGCATATACTGTTCTGGTTGATGAATTTTCCTTCTAATGGGACCCAAGTAGCATGGTGGAATCACTATTAATGTATATTAAGTTAATTTTCTTTATTCATATAAATTTTATACTAATAGCGCATTTTAATTGATCTTTGGCATTTGTTTTTAACTTATTTAGCTTTCGGTTTCCCCTCTACTCTAAAAATAAGTCTCCAAACCCTTCTCGAATCTAAAAATAAGTTCTTCCTGATGGTAAGTTTTTCTTTTTTGAATGTGTATAAACATGCATTATCCATTTACTTAAAAATTAAAGCATTCTTCAAAAATGTTACTTGTCCATTTATTACTATTTTATTTCAACGAACTTTTATTAAACTTAAATCCAAAACTCAAACATAAGCAAGTGTACATACTTTTGTTTACTGAATTGTACTTATTTACATACAATCACCAATAGGAAGTTTCGCAATATTTTTATTAGGACACAAGACTCAGGTTGGCATTTTAACAAAGATCTTTCCATCAGTTACCGTTAACTTTTTAATATATTTTTAACTTAAGCCATTAAGATAAACTAAAATAATTATCACTTAATTATTCAATGGATAAGCGATAATCACTCTTCTTTGTCGTTAAACGGCTTAGAAAGTTTTTTTAGTTACGGGTCAATGTTATATATTATACCATAACGGGCTAAGTTAATTTGGATGACGTACTAAAGTAATACCTATGGTTCTTGTAAAATAAAAGGTTTTGTTCCAACAAGCTGTCCTGGACTTGCTCCCCTCCCATTCTTTTGTTTCTAAGTTTGATTGGTTGGTTTTCGGACAAGAGTTGTTCGAACGGGAAAATCAACCAATCCAACTTGGGATCAAAGGAGTGGGAGGCATGCCATTTTAATCAGGACTGATAGTAAGAACAAAACTTTGTACTGAAACCGTTAGTTTGTAGTTGGTCCACTGAGGTAACGTTTCCCTTTTTTGGGAAAGAATTGGAATACTGCTTGTTGAAACTTAAGAATGTTGAAATATAACAATAATAGTTCATTGCTGCTGACAGAATTAAACAGAAAGAATCCATCCCACTTCTCTTATGTGTCCTGATAAACTCAAGTATTCTGAAAAACTGAAATTAAAAGCCTTAGGAATCATAGGAAGTTTTTTAAAAATTAGTATTCATTATTTTTCGTCATCCATTTTACACACAAAATTATGCCGCATCAAATAGTTGGAAGGGGTTACCTGTGGTAACAAACAAACGAGTAACGAATTAGCGACTTCGTAAATTGAGAGAATAAAAAATTGACAAATCTATAGAAATAAAGATGAAATTCTGTTTGTTTGTTTATTTATTCTTTATAGAAATCCATACCGTTTGTCCTAAATCCTCCAAATTTGGCTCAGTGGTTCTTTGATACCAGGTGCAAACACCTGTCTATATTAAAATTGCATAACTTCAGCTGATATTCTTTGTTGTTATAAAAATCGTAATGATCTCGCTTTACATTGTTTTTTTTACGAAATTTACCGTTCATTAGAAAAAAGAAATTCCCCGGGTGAAACCGGGATACACAACTGTAATCTATTTAAATAAAGATCAAATTCTGTTTGTTCTTTATAAAAATCCATACCGTTTGTCCTAAATTCTCCAAATTTTGCTTGGAGTGAACAGTGAAGATCTGTTGGGTTCATAAAAAAAAATCCATCATTCTAAAGATTAAGTCCTTATCTAAAGAAATTGTTACGGAAAATATTATTAAAAATTCCAAAAATATCTGTAGCAGCTAAAGAAAATTACACCAACTTTCACTAAAAATTGGTGTATAACATCGACAACTCTGTTAACTGCTTAAATGCTTAAACAACTCATATAGACGACCCGGACAACTACGAATGTGGTGGCCAAGAGACCAACTAAATTAACTTTTCTTCCAATAATTATGTAACGCTGTCGAAGCAACCCACGACATTTACTCATTGCAAATTCTAAATCGCGCTCAGTTTAACTGTCTTAAATAAATAATATTGTATAAATGTTTCATTGTAGATAAATAAACTAAGAATTGGTTCTTTTCACTTAAAAATAGTGTAATCCCGATACCGTTGAAAACCACTTATTTGCATACTTTTTTGGAACGTTTCCTCTGAGGGTAGTTAATCCAGTTAATCCTGATCACCTTATTGATGCATTTTTAAGCGGTTATGTCCTTTTTATTCATTCTGTCTCGCTAAATCCGTACCTGCGCATGGATGAATCTATAATTCTCATTAAGAAATCTCTTTCTGGATTATGGAATGAGCACATTCGGCATTAAACTTTCGGGGGATGGTATTGCCGGTGCCTTCGTGAGAGTTGTGCCTGAATTCTACATCAGACGTCAGTTCCTCCTAGCCCAGGCAGGAATCATTGTTCAGTAATAATTTATAGGCACTCTGCAGCCTGCATATCTATCTCTCTCCGTTCCGTCTTATCCGCCTTATCATGACGTATTATCCGAACTGTCTATATAAATAAACTCTGTGTAAATAAATAATAATGTTGAATCACATCAGTTAAATTTTTGTACTTTGCAATAACAATATTTGAAAAAAGGATGACTTGGTCTCTCACGTTAAAAGGAAAAGAAAGACAGACGTTAATCATATGACTCAAAATATTGTACTCGGTTTTTCATAAATCGTAAAAATTGAAAATCAGACAGAAACTGAATACTATCTATGCTGTATATATCCACGGCTCAAAAATTTATGATTTTGCAAAAAAAAAACTGCAAAATTTATCCAAAATTTATAAATCGACGCTCCCTTGAACGTATATAACAAAACAGCTATCGATAATGAGCAAATCATTATTCAATGTTGTTTTTATTGGTAATAAAAACATGTCTACATCAAAATTACATAAATTACCCCCTAACCCTCACCCCACCGTTGAGAGGGGGGGGATGTGGGAATTACACGGGAATTTCGTAAGACTAAACTACTTGACACTCTGCTTACAAGCCTGATGGGTCGCTACTAAAACGGGTTTGGGTAATAGACCTCTTCTGAATCAAGACTGTGATGATTTGCTTCTGGACAAAGTCTTGATTCGTGCTTGAAAAATGACAAATGTAGCATGATTAAAAAACTTTAATTAAAAATTTTAATTAACACGTTAGGTGCGGCGGCGTATTTTAAGTGTATCTTGAATTGAACGGTATCGGTCCCCGGGGACCGACTGCTGGAATGAGCCACAGACGATATCGGGTGTCGAGGTCCGATGGGAATGTTCTGACGAAAGCGTTATCTTTTGATTAAAAAGGAATTAAATTAGCGTCTCAAGGGCATTATCTCTTGGGAAGGATTGGAACTAGACATAATAGACGAAGGACAGGCCGATACAGGATTTACGCTATTCTCTATCGAAAATCGGACCTAGGAGTCCGATTCTAAAAAACACCAGAATTTCAGCAACATTTTCTGCACTAAAATGCAATTATCTCATTAAAAATCGACGAAATTGAGTGTTTGAAGTGTTCGAACTTTCGGACATTTTCATGTGAAAATCGGCTGTTAAGAAGGGATTGTAAGGCATCCCCCAGGGACCGATGCCGCACCTAACGTGTTAATAATTATTTTTTAATTACAAATATAATTAAATTTTAATACTCAGTCTTGTGTTAAATTTAAACTGTTCATCATTCTTCAGCATTACCTTTAGAGCTAGATTTATAAAACTTTTCTTATCCAGTTTATTCTTATTGCGAACTTGTATTTCTTCCTCTTTTGAATCTTCTCAGGAATAAAGGGATTGATACATTTTGTATGTACCGGGGTCGGTTTCTCATTTTACATATAAAAAATTCCTGAGAGCTATATCAACGATTCTGCCAGGGTGGGGGCGAATGCTATTCTGGTTTTATTCTTGTTTCTCTCCATCTTCATCTAGAAGTGATTTATTTATAAAGACGTCTTTCAACTTTATGTCTAGCTGGTGCATTATTTAATAATATACAAAAATCATATTTGAATCTTTTGAAAGTTTCTGGAAATCTTCGTTTAGTTGATGGTACGCTAGCATTTAGCGTAAATTGAAATGTTGGTCGGTCGTTGTTGTAGAGTGGTTAAAACGCTTTACTTGCGTATTATAATAATCTCTATATTTGACATTATTACATTCAGACAAAGATAACATTGATGAACACATTCACACCCTGCAGAAAATATGTAGAAATAATTAAAATAATCTATTCTAACCCCTGACCCTGTAGGGATTTACACTATTTGGGGATGCCTTTAGTTGAAATATACTTCAAAAAAACAAAAAAAAATGTTTTTGGAACACATGCAATCAAAGATTACAGATAAATAAGAAAATGGCCAGGCTGGCAGACACGTTGGATAATGCTTTGTCCCTGATAACCACGTAAAAAACCGAAGTTATCGAGTTCAAATCCTGTGATCAGTCATTTTTTTCACAACTCGGAATTAATCAGCCGTAATCACCTCAGGCCCGTTAAAAATTATCGCCGTGAAGGCTTATTAGAGTTATACTAAAAATAAATAAAAGCATGCTCTTTATGAACCGTATTTTCTTACATTGGATAGTTAGGCAATTTCATTGTGACCATTCATTTGTTTTTATTTTAATAGATTTCTTTTTATATACCCTTTTTACTCTACTCAACAGAATTTTTTTTAATATTAATTAGCTATTTCAATAACTAATGTTATTAAAATAAAATGCATCTGATACGCATATGTAACCCTGTAATTGGGGAAGTAAGAATGTTGCATTTTTCTAATAGGAAGGGGTAAACAGGAAGGGGAAATTAAAATTTTAAAATAGCAATTGTAGTACACTACAGGCCAACGCGCTCCTAAGAAATAATAAAGTGTCCAAAAATAACAACAATAATTATTATTATTGTTATTATTACTAAACCTTTGCTACTATCTCGTTACCAATTTTTATATACCTTGTGAAACTTCATTTTCATTTTTATTACAACCTCTTTTCCCCTCCACCTTTTCTCATCTTTCCTTATGAGCTCCCCTCTCAGATATAAAAAGAGAGCTCGGACGAAACATTTAAATTTTTTTATGAAATATTATCTTGCATATATTAAAAAAAAAATTGAAAAATTCAACCAAAGTAATCGTGTTTTAAATTGAATATAAAATCTCTCAATAATGAATTTACATATAGTACATTGCCTTATATATGTATTGTTCTATCCCCTTTCAAAGTCGAATACTTATTGATCAGTGTTCAGAGTGAATCCCCGCGTTTCAATAGGTTTCATCTAGGTGGATTTGGTTACTAACACCTTTGTCTGAACAAAGCGTGTTTTTCTCGTGTTACGACAATACCAAGATCTTCCGATCCTACCTTTCTTTTCCATATAAATTATGTTTAATTAATTAATATTTACTTTCATTATAAATATTATAATTTAGATGTGTTAGTGTTCATGATTTAAGAAAACGCAACTATCAGAATGGGAGAAATATTGTGTTCAGTTGGGGCGTTTGGACTAATATAAGTTTCGATTCTCTTTACTCATAAAAGTTTACTTCACTCATAATTTTCAATATATGATATCATCTATTCTTAAAAGTACAGAATGAGTCAGATATATTCTTACACCTAAATTGTTTTCCTGCACTTCATCTTTTTGGCTATGCGTGCTTTTCCCATGCCAGGAGAGAGAGCTTATTGTATATCCCGAGTTAATAAATACCTTTCGTCTTCGGTACTCGAAATGGAAATCTTCAGGTTTTCAGAGGCAACACTTTTCAGCTAACAAGTAAACTGGTCTCCCCTAACCACATTTCTGTTGTATTAGTTTTAATTTGGTTCTCTCGTGTCCTTTCATGTGTAATCGTCCTGTTGGTGTTGTACAAATGGAAAACTGGAATCCAATTGTTCCTGCTTTGTTTTATGCTCTTTTGTTCCTAATGCTGAAGAGCCTTTTATGCTCTGAGCAAAATTCACTTTTTTTTGTTGGGTAGATTTTTAATCTTGCAAAAAATGTGCCCATCTTAATTTGCTATAAGTTTTGAATATCGTTTAGAGACTTCAATTTTGTTATTAGAGATTTAAATGGAAATTAAAAAAAAAGTAAATAAGTTAAGTATTGATTGTATAGATACCTCATTTCTATTGGTATGAATATAATAATAGTTTGAGATTCGATGATAAAATATTATGACAAAAAATAGTGCGTTTTTGTTGACTAAGAGTTTTAATAATTGAGCGGTAGGTGGTTCATTTTTATTATTTAAATCATTCACGGAAGAAACAAATAAAATATGTTTATTTCTTAAAGTTAGTAAAAAGCTCTATAATCGTATGGACGGTTATTATTATTAACATGTGTTCATATGTTGTGAAGCTCTAGAACCTCCGATAGCAGAGAATATACAATTAGCGAATCAGCCTAACCTCGACAAGCGAAATTATACTGTTACTTTCCAGTCACTATTAAGTTCCAGTCACTATTTCTTTATGTTATATTAGATTTTTAGTTGTCATTCTTTACGTGATATCGTTACGTGAAACAATAACCAATTAATGTTTCTGTTACACCGACAGATTTTTAGAATATTCTGGAACCGTCAAATTAATGCATTAGAACGGAACCAGATGTTTCGGAATGAACTAGGCCTTTCTGGGATGTTCCATTCCGGAATAAATATCGTAATCGATGGACTAATAGCTTATTCTTATCTTTAACATCGAAGAAAAGGTTACTTTTTTGAGTCACTGTTTCATCACTTTTAGTTACTGTTTATAAGTTCGTTACTAATAGAAGTTCTAATTTTTTGTTTTTAATTTTGGTAATGTAAATTTACGTTTATAAAAATATTTTTTTTTTCTTCTTTTCCTTACGTAGTAACCCTACGTAAGAAGCGTTTATTTGAAATTATGCCATGCTCCATGCCTTAATGGCATACTACATGACATTACATTATTACATTGCATTATTTTAATGCTTTACTGCTATTACATTACAAAACATTATTACAATACATGATATACATATATACATTACAAAGTGATATTCAATACAATATATACATTACAAAACATTATTACAATACATGATATACATTACAAGAGTATTTAGATTATTACATTAAAAATAAGAATTATACAAAAGATTTCAACAAAAGTATGGTATCAATAGACAAGAAAATTTGTACAACATTAAACAAAAGAAAATAAGAATATAAAAAGAAAGCAAACAAAAAATAAAAATAAAAATGAAATAAAGCCAACAAGAAGTTACCTACGCTGCCCGTCGCTGGTTTGTCAATGAGTCAATACTTCTAATACATTTTAGGAAGTCTGTCTTAAATTTGAATAATAAGTTATGTTCCGCCTCCGGCCAATTTCCATTTTTAAGAATTACATTTTTTATTAGTGCGAATCATTGTTTGTCAAATAATTTACAGTCATAAAGTATGTGATGGAAATTTTAGATTTGTCCGTCTTCGTCACATATGTCTGTTTGTATAATGTTAAATCTCTTAAGATATTGCTTCGTGTTACCATGCTCTGTTAATACTTGTGTTAGTTTATAATCATTACTGTGTATGAGTTTGTAATTTTGAAGTGGAATGCGTGGTATGTACCTGTGTAAACTTGGTGATTTAGTTGAGATCACCCACAATTGATCCCACCTTTTGACGAAATCAATTGTGAAATCTCTCTTAATGTAGGATAAAGGGGCTTTATCGTACGAGGGCATCATTTCGCTTTTAGCTGCTTCTTTAGCAAGGTAATCGGCTCGTTCGTTGCCCTCGATACCAGAATGTCCCTTTACCCATGTTATTGTTAATGTTTTCCCTATCGTTTTTAATTTTATTAAGTTATGTCTAATTTGTTCCGTCAAGTAATCATGAATATCTAAGTTGTTAACAGAGTCAAGTAAAACTTTGTTGTCAGTATTTATGGTCACATGTGTGTATGTCTGTAGCGGATAGTTAATGATGTAATCTGTCACATTTAACACAGCAAATTTCTCCGCCTGGTTATTCTAGCAATATGATTCTAATTTGTATTTCTTTTCAATATCCCTACCTTCTGGAGATCTGAATAACCATGCACAACCTACATTCTCGCTGTCCTTACTGCCGTCGGTAAAAACATCAGTATTTTCAAAGGTGATTTGTGTCCTGGTCCACAAATTTGTAGCTGGGTGTATCCAAAATTTACAGTCAGTATTTCTTTCTATTTTATCCATTGTCATGTCTTTGTATCCAACGTTTTCTTTTTTAATTTTGAATAAAGATGAGCGTTCATCAATTTTCATTTGTATTGGTAATAGCCCTGTCAATAGAATGGCGGCCTCAAACGAAATTGTGCGATATCCCTTACATATCTTAATAGCAATCAACCTTTGAAGCCTCTGTAACTTCATCAAATTTTTCTTACGTTGTACAGCTGTATGCCAAACGTGTACAGCGTAGAGAATCTTAGGAAGTACAGCGGCTTCATAGATTTCTCTCAGCACTTCCGATTTGAGGCCCCATGTTACTCTAGCAGCTATTGATAGTCCATTTATGATGCCTAAAGTTTCGTTATAAACATTGTCTAAATGTCTGTTAAACTTTAGTTTTCTATCGAAAAGTACGCCTAAATATGGTAATGTGTCACATTTTGAAAGTCTAGTTAATTTAGTCGAATATCTAGTTCTGGTATTGTTCTTTTTTTTAATAAAAATAACATATTTAGTCTTTCCTGCATTAAATTCAAGTTTGTTGCGTTTTGTCTAAAGTCTAAGCCTTGATAGTGTTATGTCTGATATGTATATGGTCTGTAATTCATCTCAAAATCTCTTCTTTTTATAAGTAATAACAAGTCGTCCGCATACGCTAGAAGTGTTTAATTTTTCTGTAAGTCAGTTTCAAAAACTGTATAGAGTAAAATATTCCATAATAAGGGTGAAAGTGCTGATCCTTGAGGAGTTCCTAAAGATAGTTTTTTGTCAACATAATAGGAGTTTGTCTGTATTGCAAGTTTTCGGTCAGAAAAATAATTTTGAATAATGGTGTATATGTTTTTTGGGCATTTGTATATTTTTAAATTATTCAAGATTACAGGCCACCATGCATTGTCAAAAGCGCCGGCGATATCTAAAGATATCACTAAAAGGTTACTTTTTTGCCAAAATGCACTTTTAATATGATTAGTCAACTCATTAAGTGCATCGTCAGTTCCTGATTGGGGCCTGAATCCGAATTGGTGTCTGTCCAGTATGCTGTTAGTTATCAGGTGGTGCATCAATTTTTGAGATTTTTTCAAATACTTTGCTCATTACCGGGAGCATACTTAATGGTCTAAGTGCGGAGGAATTAGATTTAGGAATTATAAAAATATTTAAACGCACATTAGTGTTACAATATGGTTATTTGTTTGTTTAAAGTCACTTTATGCCACTGATCGGATGATACTACAGTGGGAGTCTAAATTTTGCCTATCCAGGTATAATTAGGAAAGGTATCTGGGTACCTAGCATCGTACAGGCTCGGGATCTCCATTTTACGTTCTATCTGATGGACGGAATAGCCAAAGATTTTTTACTGCCTTTAAAAAATCCTATGGCCATCGAGGGACGCGAACCTTTAGTATTGTAGTTTGCCATGCTTAAGACTATACCATAGGTGACCACAATATTGTTGTAATTTTAAATGAATAAAATTATTCAAACACGTATTACTGATACAGTATTTCCCTTTTTTATCACTGTTCATACTGATCCGTATTTCCTATTCAGTAGTAGTGTAGTCCAGGAAGGGGGCCTATGTAAACCTTTCTGAATTTTCCCTGTTATGAAGCCTTGTCTAATATTTGTGTTGGCTTGGTAGGGATACGTAATCAAGGCTTCTGGGGACTGTGATTATATTTCGTATTGTTTGTCTTTACTCGTGTCCCAAATATAACTTCGTTATTTGTTTAGAACCGTTAATACTTTTATATTGAGTTTGTAAAGTATGAAATTCGGCATATTAACTTATGTTCAATGTTCGGTTATATTTATAAAAGTTTCTATTTATTCCCTTTTGAATAAGACAACTAGAAAAATAAAAGAACGAAAAGAAAAAAGTACTTCTTGTGACTTAAATGGTATTTAAATTTCAGGTGCACTTAGGATGATTGGCTGCTTTGATCTCTCAGTGAAGTAGTTTGCATATGTTTGTACTATCCAGGCTCTCCTATTGCCTAAAGCATGAACTGGAATATGTTTTCTGCATATATAGTCGGTAAATTCTAGTTTTATTTTTCCGTAAAAGGTTTTCCATTTCAGATATAAATATTCAAATCTGAGGTGAAAAATAGTAAAAATAAATGTAACACATTCTAATACAGGATAAATAATTTCATCTTAAAATTAAAATTTTATTGAATGTAGTCATTTAAATGCATGGAATTCAATGTAGTGTTAATTGAATTAAATATATCTTAATTATAATGTTACTCCTACACCAATTTATATGAAAAGTTTCTTACTCATATTCTCTCTCCGCGCTGGTTTCTAAATCATTAGCTCCTTAATTAAACTATCTTGAAGTTAATTTTTTACACTCAATAAATATTATAATATAAATTAAGATGTCGCAAAATCTATAATCATTATCCTTACCTTATTTAATTGTAATTTTACATTATGGTACTTAAATACAAAATTGAAATTAAACATGAATTTGTATTAATCAAGCGTTTTGAAGACTGTCTCATATCGTAATGTTTAGTAGAAAAATTAATCATATTAAGTATAAATAAGAAACTAGATAAATTGTGCAGAACTACTTCGGAAATATATATACCAATTTTGTAGAGTATTTGATTTTATTTGGTCGCATCTAAAATCGTTAGCAACAAGTTTGCCGGTTCGAACGTTTGCAATATTTAATTTTTTCTTTACAGAATTTTTTTTTTTTTGTATTCAGGATTTGTCAATTTTTTACTTTCACTTACCTATATATGAAATATATAGTAAGTGGAAGTATTGCGATCGTGAAAAAATTCGACTTCCGGTTTTCAACGGAAATACACGTTTTGGGGTCCCCTGAGTCGAAATGACCAAGTCCCGCGAAATGGTCTGTGTGTGTGTGTCTGTGTGTGTGTGTGTGTGTGTGTGTGTGTGTGTGTGTATGTGAACAGACTAGCTCAAAAACTATAAACCGTGCGATCCTGAAATTGGGTATTTAGTGTAGGTATATGCCCGCGATGTGACAGCATAAATTTCATCAAAATTACTTAAAGGGAGGGGGTACTTTACTTAATAACTTTTAAGTTTTTTTTCGATTTTCTCAAAAACGGCTCTAACGATTTTGATTAAACTGAGTATTTCATCTATTTATATGCCCGAGATATGACTGTAAAAATTTCATCAAAATTGATTAACCGGAGGGGGGACTTTACTTAATAAATTTTGTAACATTTTCACGTGTTTTTTTGATTTTCTCAAAAACGGCTCTAACGATTTTGATTAAACTTAGTATTTGATCTATTTTATGCCCGAGATATGTCTGTAAAAATTTCATCAAAATTGATCAACCGCAGGGGGCACTTTACTTAATAAATTTTGTATCATTTTTACGTGTTTTTTTTATTTACTCAAAAACGGCTTTCACGATTGTGACCAAACTGGGTATTTGATGTATGTATATGCCAAATATGTGATAGCCAACATTTCATCAAAATTGATCAACCGAAGGGGGGACTTTACTTAATAAATTTTGTATCATTTTCACGGGGTTTTTTATTTACTCAAAAACGGCTTTAACGATTAATAAGAATAAGATATGAATGTAGAAAAATGTGTGACTTTGGGAAATGATATTTAACAAAACACGTCAATTTCTTATCTAAGTAAGTTGGTAAGTGAAAGTTGTGTGTTGCGCGCACGCACCAGATTTTTATTCTTACTATTTAAATTTGCGCACGTCTCTAATTCGTTAGTTGTTTGTCGTCGTTTGTTGTTGTAGTAGTTGTCGTTGTTTGTTTGTTTTGTTTAACGTCACTTTATGCAAATCGGCTATGCTACAGTGGCTAATCGGATGATGTTGCGGTGGGAGTCCTAAATTTTGCCTATCCAGGTATAGTTAGGATAGGGATCTTTAACAAGTACCTGACATCGCACAGCCTCGGTACCTCCATTATAAGTCCTACCCGAGGGACGGAATAGCCAAGGATTTTTCAATCCCTATAAAAAATCTTGGGGACACCGCGGGACGCGAACCTGCGACGTTTAGTAGTGTAGGTTGCCATGCTAACCACTATACCACAGGACTCCTTTTCTTTAGTTATTTCTCATTTTTTTAATCTTTTAGTTTGATAGTTTAACTTTTTTTTTAATAAAGCAAACATCTAACAACTCTCGGTGCGTTATAGCAAACAGATTTTAGACATTTTCTTCTTTTTTAAATGTCGTTTTTCTTCTTTGGCTGATGAATTCCTTAAGCATCTAATTTTCTTTTTAATGTAAACCTTCTTCAGAGATTGCATTGTTTATTAGTAATTCGATTCGTTCAATCCATGATGTAATTTATTCAGGGTATATCCTTCTTACACTTGAAAATAATGTTTTTTGTTTGTCTCAATGCAAACCTATTAATCCGAAGGTGGCGAAAACGCATTTGAAGAAGTCACATTAAACATCAAAACACTCACTGAATGGAATATTGTATTTCAATTGATTTAAAAGAGGCCTTTGATCTACTTAGCTGTTCCGCCAAATTTCCTAGGACAACCTTGTGTCTGCGGACATTGACCATATGTTGCCCCGATGTAATTAATTACTGATCTCGGACCGGCCTAATATTATTGAACCCCTCCTTTATGAATTAAGTTATCCCGTCGGACTGAGGGCAGGAGGCGTGTACAATAACGGGCGGTAGCCGGTGATAGCAATCAGCTCCCGAGGGGGAACAATGGGATCAATAATGTATTATGTCATGTGTGCTTTCATTAGCGGTCAGCCAAAGCACCGTAATTGCTCAGTTCTCCTTATTAATTATTACGCCAATTTTCCCTCTGTTGATATTTGTTTCTTCTCCCTCAATGGAAAATTCATTATCGCTCTGGAATTCAATAATCAGAATCCGTTTTTTTATTTTATAGATTCTGCCATAAAAATCGATTCCAACTTAACACGTTAGGGGTCCGATGTCTTACATTCCCTTCTTAACAGCCGATTTTCACATAAAAATGTCCGAAAGTCCGAACACTTCAAACATTCAATTTAGTCGATTTTTAATTATAGTATTGCATTTTAGTGCAGAAAATGTTGCTAACAGCTGAAATTCTGTTGATTTTTAGAATCGGACTCCGAGGTCCGATTTTCTATAAAGAATGGCGTAAATCCTGTATCGGCCTGTCCTGCGCCTATTATGTCTAGTTCCAATCCTTACCAAGAAATAATGTCCTTGAGAGGCTCATTTAATTTCCTTTTAATCAAAAGATAACGATTTCGTCAAAGTATTTCCATCTGACCCCGACGACCGAAACCGCCTATGGCTCATCCTAGCAGTCGGACCCCGGGGACCGATACCGTTCAATTCAGGATATCCCTAAAATGCGACGCAGCACCTAACGTGTTAATTAAGTCAAAATAATTAAAATTCGATCTCATTCGCTTTAGCCTTTTTTTTTTTTTTTTTTTATTTGTTTTCGATAATCCCAAGAATTGAATGATTTCGATAATTTTTTTAGTTTTTATTATAATGAACACTTATTAAAATCACATGAGGCGTGTCGCTCCATTCAGTACCATCGTCCAATTAGCCGTAGTAGCACCAAATAACGTTTAATAAACAAATTAACAAACATAAGCGGCTTAACCTCTAACCAGCTACTTTCAATTACCCTGATTCATATAAAACAATTTTCCTGCCAAGGGAAGGAATCCTGGAGGTTTTGCTATAAACGCATCAATTTCAACAAACACAAGTTTCTCAGCAAAGGAGTAGGTTCTGATCCTTGCTCTTTCTCAGTATACTATTAGCATATAGCAACAACATACAGAAAGTAAAAAAAAAAAAAAATAGCTTATCATGATAATATGGATGAAGCTGGTTATGGAGTTATATAATAAATATTAGGATTACATGAGCCATTCGGTTGATGGAATGACTAACTCTAAATTCAACATTTTTCAGGAATATAAAATTATAAATATAAAAATATTTGGTTTGGGAAATTCGTACCTTACTATTTTGTAAAAGTATGGTAGAAATATTAAAATATGCCACAAAATCAAAAATAATTATAAAATATTGAAACATTAGGTTTAATAAAACATACAAAATAAAACGGTGCTTTCAGGAGTAATGTTGAAAGTAGAGTTCAACCGCAATGCTTATTTTATAATCATAGGTTTACTTAGAACTTAAGTTCAAGAGTAAATTACATAAGCCATGAGTTGGTGAATTATATACTACTAATTTTATTTTTTTTTTTGAAATAATTTTATTTGAAGATAATAGATCGGGCAAGACTAAGAGTCAAACCCGGGTCAACGCTCAATAGTCAAGCAACGCTCTTAACCTGTTAGGTTAATAATTAATTATAAGCACTGCAACGTTGTTGCCAAGACTCAAGTTCTATTTCTGGCAGTGGCCAATCGTTTTTATTCAAATAAAATTATTTAAAAATAATAAAAGATTAATCAATATATATTATAAAGCAAAGTGTACACTGTGCGTGCCGATAAGGCTCAAAAACGACTCAACGTACGTTTAAGAAAGTTATGTCAGCGTGTTGCTATATAACTTCTAACGGAAAAGAAGGTTTCCGTTTTTCTCTTAAGGGTGTAAAATTGAAGAGAAATGGACTGGAATTTTAAGCCTCTCGCACCATGTAATTAGCCTACCTGAGAATGACATACGAGTTTATGAATGAAAAATTTAGTTCGAGCTTCAGACTACCAGGAAGCGCTAGGGTGTGTTTCATTTAATGTTTATCGTTCATTCATTCCGTTCAGTTTGTAAAGGTTAGGTATATATTTTTTCAGCTTTTCTTTTTAAATTACTAAAAAATCAAGCGAAAAAAATTAGTTTCACCTTTTCTTTCAAAATAAAATAATGATTTTACATATCTGCAATCAATTAGAAAACCGACTGGATACCTTACAAAATTAATTTTTTCATAAGAAGGTTAATTGATTAACACATTACATTTAATCAATATATAACATATACATAAGTAAATTTAATGCAATATGAGTGAACATGTTTTAGTAGTACAGTGAGCGAATAAAAACAGATATAAAACAAAAAAGAAGAGCTGAATTGACTGATTATAAATCAAAAATAAAGTTTGAAGTGTTCTTATTGTATGTAATTATGAAAAATGGTTTTATTACCATGTACGATGAGCATTCCAGTTGACAAAATTACTAACTCCAATTACAGTATTTTTTCAATAAGATTTTATCACCCCTCATAGTTCAGGATAAATAGAAATATGATGAAAAATTGTGCTCTCATGATATTTTGGTTTTCACTTTGTAATAGTAGGTGCAGAGTCCGGCCAAATTACGTGGGGGGGGGGGGGGGAGGACATCTTAAGGGATGTTGAACTGGAAGAAAGGTCTTAAAAAAAAATTTCTATGAATCTTCGGTAGTTTCTAAACTTCTGGATCTAATAGGACCATCACAGTAGTCGGCGCTTAAGTTGTACTCGAAATATAGTATTTTTAACTAACAGATTTTTCAACTATAATCTAATGACTTATTATCTGCTGACTGCTTGGAATGGGCTTATAAGATTCAGAATCACAGAAACCATCATAAACGATGCAATACTCGACAAAGTCGCAGCAAAATTATTTGTTCATTCACATTTTCAACCCCCTATAAAGTATATAGGGTTCCTTATTTGGGCAGACTCTGCAGATATCGAATCTTAATATTGATAACATGTTAAAAGTTTCAAGAAAGTGTTAATTTTGTTCTATATTTTCTTTGATTTTAAATTTTTTTCTGTTATTAAAACTACCACACAACTACCGGGGCGAAGCCGGGCACCCTAGCTAGTAAGATATAATCACCAACTCTATGCTTGGTTATTTATAATTATGTCAAATTGAAAAATATTAAAAAAAGTCTCCGCTTTATCGGTAGCGGGGAAACCGTGAACTTGGTTTTAAATGAAATGATAACTGCAACGAATTAGTATTTCATTCTATTTGTAGAATTTTTTTTTCACCGCACCGGAACACCTTTAGATTTTAACTTTTGAAATCCCTTTTTCCCTCTTTTATCTTTATGTTACACCTATGAGTTGGAGATAGATATCTTTTCTTGTATCCTTATTTTTAGGATATTTTCTGCTCTAATTTTTATATTTTGTGCAATCGGGTTGAGGATGTAGTAGAGAGACTGTTGACATTGAAATATATTGGAAGTTGGCCCTAGAATGCTGAAGATAGTGACAGTAACTAAAGTTGGAGCCGGATAAACTCAGTTTCTTCTCCACCTGGTTAGTTAGACTAATTAGCCTGCTCGATCACCTCCCTTGTCCTCCACCTGTTTAATCAACGCTCTGTGGATGTAAACCGATTCCCTCTTGAAGCGCTCGGAAATTAATCATGCTTTGCCCCAATCCTCTCATCAACCTCAAATACTCATCATTTAAATGATCTAGAAGCTCATATTGAGTGAGCTAAATGGATTCATGAATTCAGCATATCTCTCATCTTTGTTTATATTCCAGCTGGTTTCGTATTCATGACGGGTACATGATAGAGTGCAGCTGATTAATAGAATTCCAAAAATTAGAGGACTTCCAATCAGAGTTGTGTATATTTGTATTTATTAATATGAACAAGGATGTGATATGAATATATGAATACAAAGTTATTTATACGCTATTATTTTTACATGTTGTTACGTGAAACCGAACCAGATGTTTATTTCTGTTACATTGTACAAGTTCTAGAATCGTCTTAATGGGGACGGTTACAGTCAAGTATTAGTACATCATCATCTGTTTGTAATATTTTTATGTACTCACTATATGTACGAAACGATCAACTAGAGTCTTAGCTCTCCTTATACAGCGAATAGTACAGTTACTTTCGACACACTGTTGTCACTGTTTTATTTCTAACTTCCCTTGCTTCTAATTTAATTGTTTGTTTGATATTTTTGTATTATAATTTTATTTTAATAAACTTATTTAAACCCGCATTAGTGTTACAATCTGTATACATTTGTATTCACCAGTTTTCTTGTATATGGTAATATGTTCACTGGACAAATTGTGAATATTCACAAAAATGTTATCATATATACCAATATCTGTGAATACAAATAAAGTTCTATTATGTCTGTGAATTAATGAACGTATACCCAAAAAATATTTCACTGATATAAATGTAATTTTATTAGTGTTGAATATATTTGTGTTTACAAGTAAATACAATCGAAAAGCTTATTTGATTGTATTAGTTACATTGAAAAAATTAACATTTTTATATTGATGAACACATTACTTTCTACTTTGAACATAGTTTTTTTTTTCATTTTAAAAAACAAAAAACTTTAATCTGTGAAACAAATAAATAGCAAAATAACCGTCTTTGAGTCTAATTTTTTCTATTAAACTTAATGTTCATCTACCTTCAATTGTATTCATATTAACGCATTTAAATACAAAAAATTATGAATTAATAAATATATATATATATATATATATGAATAAATTCTTATTGCGTTTTTATTAATGCAAATATTCCCAACTTTGAGGCCAATAGTAAATAAAAAATGATTGCAGGTAATAGATAGAACTCCAGAACCAATATTCTTATTTTTAATTCACTTTTTTTAAGAAGTTAATAGAGTTAATAGAGGTTTCATGGGAAACTTAATATACTATAGAAAAGGCTTATTTGTCTTAATAGACTTTATTTAATAGTTGTCCTGTTAGTTGAATTAATAGTTTCAATGTGGTTTTGAAAGTTAGCCCTGTGTTCGTTTTTTAGTTTGCTTACAAAATAAACTGATGCTGATAGTTATTTATCAAAGCTTCAATGTTTACGATTCAGTTCGATTTTACAGAAGAAAAAACTCTTAGTAAAAAAATTAAAAAATTCTTCGGTATGGTGCTAATGCGAAAAACTTTGAATGAACCGGAAGATATATACCTAGACGGTATTGGATATATCAATATTCAATGGTTTGAGGACATTGACTCTATTAACAATCAATGAACAACCTACTTTTTTGGGTGGTCATTTTTAATTCATGTTCATACTCATAGAGTTTTAGGCATTACCCATGTTTGGTCTATGTGCATATATTTAGTTTATTGGTCGTAATCATAGGCAACTGAGAATACATCAGCGATGGAGTTACCTGAAATGAAAGCCTTCTATATAATTAGATACTTAGCATCTTTCTGAAGAGTTAGTTCGAGAAAGCCTTTTATGTATACGCATGAAAGGCAATAGGAATTCCAGTTCTCATTATATATCTACTAGTTCTAATTTTCCCTTGTAAATGAACAGTCAAGTTACCAATTAAGTGATGCTAATTACGTGCACTTTAAGTGTTAATTAATTAATAACATAGATAATTGATCCTATTGCTTTAGATATTTGATCCTCATGAATAGTGGGGATGGTTTGGAATGGGATGGGACAGCGGCCATGTTTGAATCTCGCTTAGAGTAATTTCAATTCCAATAGTATGTTAATACCGTTAAAAGCAGTACACTGCTTAGGGACACGATATCATCGCACATCTTTTTGGAAATTTTATGTTTACGTAAAAGTAGATGTATTTTCGAAAGTACTACGCAGATATTAGGTTAATTTTATCTGAATTATCTTTGTATATATAAATTTAGGTACAAATACTGGGATATTTTTTTCATGAATGGTCCTTATTTTAGTAAAGGATTTATCATGATAGGAGAGAGAAGGAGGGTACAATGCCGTGAAAAGGAAAATTTACTCAAGGGGGATATGAACTATAAGATAATAAGGGGAAAATAAATGTTGAAAAGGGGGGAAAAAGAAAATGAGAAAATACTTAAAAAAAGTTACCAATCATATAATTAAATTGTTTATTAATAGATTATAAACGATTTGTGAAAAATTAAATATTATGAGAAAACGACAGGGGTTTATCCTTTATTCGTTTTGAAACATCGTTGTGTTTGGTTCTTTTTTTTTTTTTTATTATCGCTTCGTTCTGATTCGCCAAAACGCTACCTCGTGCCAAACGATTGACTGAAGAATGGAATATTGGTGTAGTAAAGTTGTCAAAGCGATACGATCCCGCCGCTCCCGTGCTATTCAATGGCCAGACATTGTTTAAGCTTCCAACACAAAGTGCCAATTCCGATTTGAAGTTCGGTTACAAATGGCTTTCATTCCTCATCATAGATTGTAGGCGCTGCTCTGAAATTTCCGATTGAATAATTGCTAATTTCCATTGTAACTCGATTTCATTTTATCATTTCTCCGCAAGACTCAGAACTCTCTTTTGGCAGTTGAGAAGGACTTTAATTCAAATGAGTTATTGAAGCACTTCAGATGATATGATTTTGATTGGGTATTAATCTGATTTTACATAATAAATTTATATAAAAAAAAAACTGATAAAAAAGCACCGGTACAACACATGTGTCCTTCATGGATAACAAAGGATGAGGTTTCTGAACATAATTTGAGAAACGAGGCGATTTTACAGGAATCACTCATACTAGCAGGTTTTTTTTCCCTTTAACAATCATCTAATTAGATGTTTCTATCTTTATAGCTATTTTTATATTCCAAGTTTGGCCATAGGATCTCTTACAATTCTGTAGGGTCCATCCTTAGGTAGTATATTATAGTAAATAATAACTAGCTACAGCCGGGCCTGAACCCGGTATCTAAAGCATAATAGCACAGTCCTTTACTTACATAGCTGCCTTCAGTTTCTTTTTTAAAATATAATGTACGTTTAATATTTTTTTTTTTTTAATTTAGTCATAATAGTATATTCGCACAATGGAAGTAGGACGTTATCCTACATTAAATCTGTCGTTTTTTTTATTTTTTATGAGCTCATCATCATTGTTATTCTGCTAAGCAAAAAAATTATTGAATTAATTATTTCCAATCCCAACAGCTATGTATTTCTTCTGTACATCAATATACTGCTGTATATTTCTCATTTTTCGCTTAGTCGCGTCAGATGCAAATAAAATTTTGAAGTTAAAAAAAAAAAAAAAACATTTCAAATTTTATTGGTCGTCTAGTTTCCTGATAATAAATTTTATTGTATAATATCAAATTAATTAACGTGGGCTGAAGCATACTCCTGGACTATCTTGAATTTGAATTAACAATTCATTGATAACGTTATTTGACAACAATCCAATCGTACTTGTCTATATCCTGGTGGCGTCGGGGAAAATCCTCCCCCCCGCCCTTATCTATAGTCTTACCTAATAAAGATTTTTGGACTAATTACCTATGCGAGAGGTAACTAGTCGCGAAAAAAAAAAGCAGTATTAATTACGGTTTTTAAAATTTTAGTTCGCGAGAACTGACAAGAGATCGCATTGAAAACGTTGGTCGCGGTAGCCAGGAGGGGGGGGGGTAAAACCCCACCCGCCCTCCCCCGCCGCTTCACCACATAATAAGGACTTTTTGAATATTTACCTTTGCGAGAGGTAATTAGCTTGGGAAAAAAAACCCATAGTAATTAGTTAATGAAAATTAACTAGTGCGAGAGCTAACTGAAGCGCGGGGACAACTAGTTGGCGACGGTGGTGGTTCTTGGTGGCGTCGGGGAAAACCCTCCCCCCCGCCCTTATCTATAGTCTTACCTAATAAAGATTTTTGGACTAATTACCTATGCGAGAGGTAACTAGTCGCGAAAAAAAAAAGCCGTATTAATTACGGTTTTTAAAATTTTAGTTCGCCAGAACTGACAAGAGATCGCATTGAAAACGTTGGTCGCGGTAGCCAGGAGGGGGGGGGTAAAACCCCACCCGCCCTCCCCCGCCGCTTCACCACATAATAAGGACTTTTTGAATATTTACCTTTGCGAGAGGTAATTAGCTTGGGAAAAAAAAACCCATAGTAATTAGTTAATGAAAATTAACTAGTGCGAGAGCTAACTGAAGCGCGGGGACAACTAGTTGGCGACGGTGGTGGTTCTTGGTGGCGTCGGGGAAAACCCTCCCCCCCGCCCTTATCTATAGTCTTACCTAATAAAGATTTTTGGACTAATTACCTATGCGAGAGGTAACTAGTCGCGAAAAAAAAAAGCCGTATTAATTACGGTTTTTAAAATTTTAGTTCGCCAGAACTGACAAGAGATCGCATTGAAAACGTTGGTCGCGGTAGCCAGGAGGGGGGGGGGTAAAACCCCACCCGCCCTCCCCCGCCGCTTCACCACATAATAAGGACTTTTTGAATATTTACCTTTGCGAGAGGTAATTAGCTTGGGAAAAAAAACCATATTAATTAGTTAATGAAAATTAACGAGTGCGAGAGGTAACCGGAACGCGGGGACAACTAGTTGGCGACGGTGGTGGTTCCTGGTGGGGTCGGGGTTAACCCGCCCCCCCTCCCCAATCTATAGTCTTACCTAATAAAGATTTTTGGACTAATTACCTATGCGAGAGGTAACTAGTCGCGAAAAAAAAACCGTAATTAATACGGCTTTTTTTTTCGCGACTAGTTACCTCTCGCATAGGTAATTAGTCCAAAAATCTTTATTAGGTAAGACTATAGATAAGGGTGGGGGTGAGGGTTTTCCCCGACGCCACCAGGAACCACCACCGTCGCCAACTAGTTGTCCCCGCGCTTCAGTTAGCTCTCGCACTCGTTAATTTTGATTAACTAATTACTATGGGTTTTTTTTTTAAGCTAATTACCAGCTAATTACCTCTCGCAAAGGTAAATATTCAAAAAGTCCTTATTAACTGGTGAAGCGGCGGGGGAGGGCGGGTGGGGTTTTTACCCCCCCCCCTCCTGGCTACCGCGACCAACGTTTTCAATGCGATCTCTTGTCAGTTCTGGCGAACTAAAATTTTAAAAACCGTAATTAATACGGCTTTTTTTTTTCGCGACTAGTTACCTCTCGCATAGGTAATTAGTCCAAAAATCTTTATTAGGTAAGACTATAGATAAGGGCGGGGGGGAGGGTTTTCCCCGACGCCACCAGGAACCACCACCGTCGCCAACTAGTTGTCCCCGCGCTCCAGTTAGCTCTCGCACTCGTTAATTTATGGACGGGTGGAGAAATATATCCACTATATATCCTTATTTCCAGAAATGATACAATTTGAATAGCTTTCATTAAATTTAAAAGTATTATAATAATTTTAGAAAACTTAATTAGATATAATGAGTACTCAATGCCCAAACATCCAGTGACCACCTAAATCCTATTAGAGAAGGGTTTAAATTGGATTGGATGTGACGACCATGTGTTTCGAGATTAGCCATTCATTATGGTTCTAATTAAGTTGTACCATCTCATGAAATTGTTATAATATTTAAAAATTTTCATGAAAGCCATTTATTTATTTGTATCATAGTTTCTTATAAGGAATATAGAATAGTTGCATATAAATTATTGGATGTTAACATATAGACAAGTCAGTCTGCGACGGGATAATGGATTGTTGTCAATGAATAAATAGAAATTTAAGGTTGTTCTGGAGAAAGGCTCTACCCACGTTGATTAACTCGAATCAATAAAGTTGATGCAAAGTTATAAACTATTCTTTATTTTTCATTATTATTTAGTTGCTTCTAGACCTAAGCAAACGAGCTCTCAAGCTCCGGAGTACCTTAAGGGGTTATTCCTGTATACTCCTTTAGTTTTATTAATGCTGGTAAGAGTAAATAAATATATTCATAATATTATTTTCATAACAATTAGGAATTATTTAAAAATTCGAATTTTTTTTTTCCAAGGCCATTTCTGGTGTTGATTTTATTTGATTGACCTTTTTTTTTCTTAATTGTCTTATCCAAGATTTTCATGAGTACATACAGTATAGTTACATTCAATACATACAGATAAGTATTACAAACTTTTTTTTTCTATTTTTAAACTACGTTGTCGGATGAATTACTTACTCCAGATGAGCGGACATGCGGCCAGTGAAGTGATAAATTGGGCTAAATTTCTGCCCAAGTAAGACAAAGCCCTAGCAAGTAGTAAGTAAACTTTAGCTTAACACCGATCTCTGCTAAACTAATTTCGTTGCGGTCTCTTAGATCCTAAACTAAGCTTGCTCTCTAGTGGTTCATATTAGTGAACTCCTTAAACATTTAATTGGATCATTTGGTGGTAGAGACGAGAAATCTTTATTTCTTTTATTATTATTATTATTATTATTAGTGGGTGATATAATTTTATTATAAAAGGTATCGTATCATTAAATGGGGTATAGAGAGGGGTCAAACAAATTGAAGAGCTGGAGTAGCTGTCAGGAGGTACTATCTTTAGAAGGTACTTGCGTTGAAAATATTAAGCATTAAGTACAAAAAGGGAAGCATCTGATATGCTACCTAAATTCCTTATTATGAAGTAAGGATTTGACATTGAATACCATGAAGTGAATCCATAAGATCTAAAATCCATAATAGAAGGTAGAGTAGCCTCTATGGTTCTGATACATGGGCTATTAAAAGGAAAGAATATAAAACATTACAAGCCTTGGAAATGGATTTTTGGAAAAGAAGTAGATTGTCGAGGTTGGACCACATGCCAAACACGGAAATAAAGATAACAGTAGAGAGTACGATACTTCACTCGTTTCAAACAAAAAAAACTTAGTTGTTTTGGGCACGAATGGCCGAAGATGTAGGTGGGCTTTCTCCCGGAGAAAAGAAGAGACAGAGGTCGACCAAAGAAGAATGTATGTAGTTGATAAGGGAATGGTAGCACAAAGTTTAAGAGAGTGACAATGGGAGGACAAAAGTTTATGTAGGATATTTCTTTTTTGGTACGACATATAATTAACTTTGTAAATAAATGAAAGTATTGTCTTGATATGAATTGCATTGTCTCTTAGAAACAAAATCCTATTGGATATACCTGACAGAATCAATTTAAAATAACACCGGTCGACCCATATTTTATACTCTACAATGCAGGAAGGTTCCAAATTAAAGCTGAAAGGGTCTCACAACTTTCTTTTTATTGAATTTTATAAAGTACTTTAATTCGTAGCCTTCATTCTTTTAGTGATATTTTTTAGTCTTCTTTTCTTTGTGAAGATTAGTATGCAATCTATAATGCACCAAATCAGTCTGAAATTATGATGAGAGTCTTCTGAGATATAGATACAAAGAAGTGGTGGGATGAGATGATTAACATTGGAAAACGTATTTGCACGTGGAATGGTTTGTCTGAATAAAAAAGTTTAAAAATAATTTACACTAAGATTTGTCTTTTAAATAACAGAAACGATTAAAGTGGATTGGTTGTGGATTGCCTGAAATCAAACAAATAAATAAATAAAGATATATAAAAAAACTTAATATGATAACTAACGATTGCACCACATGCTATCCGTATTCCATAACGAGGTACGGAATTGACGGGGGTTCCGTGCCATGCTGAGTGTTTAATGAAAGACCCATAATCCAATACAGAACAAACCTAAACCCAAGACGTATCAATAAGGAAAATATTTACGATTTTTTTTTATTTTTCCATATTAGGGGCTGAAAAAAAATTTTGGTTTGCCGGCTCAATTTTTTCTGGAATCCTTGTGACCTTTTCAGACTCCCTCTCCTATTAATAACTTTTTATAGGATATGGATTCTAATTTTATGTTTTAAAAGTGTGTTTATTCCAGATTTTGAAGTTGTTTACTAAACAATGTGGCTTTAATCATATCTATATTTCTCTTTTATTGTGTTTTAAATATTAACATTCAATATTTAAATTATATTATCATAATTACATGCCTTCCAAAAATATTAATTATCAATAAGGATCATTAAGACTATTTTATCCTTACAATGTGAGATACTCAACCGGCGTGGCCTGACTGTGTTGCGGGTTTCTATATATCTCTGAATGCAAGGCGTTTTAATTCTCAAGCTCTTCTAAGCTCCCTTTTACTTGCTCTGTGTTTTTCCGAGCACCGTCCCCGAATCTTTCAGAGTACTAACACTTTATTTTTTTGTTATTTTAAAATATCTAACTATGTTTAACAATCTTTTACTAAGAAAGATAGCCTACTCTAATATATTTTAGTTTATAATGTATTAATTTCATTGCTGATTTTTATTTAATATGAATCACTTACTATATTTTCTTTCTTTTTTCTATTTGTATGTTTAGGTCTGATTATTGATTCTCAACAGTAAAAACTAGTATTATAATTGAAATAAAAATGAAAATGGAACTTTGCAGATTTTCTCCAAGATAGTGAAAACCGCGGAGAAAATAAAGGAATATTCGAAAAATTAAGCCAATGATAATCCTTATCTATTGGTTATAAACAAAGTGTGTGACCGTATTAGATTAAAGCTTGAAATTATAAATAATTAAAATATATAATACTGACAGATTTAATCTCTACTTTAAAGAGAATTATACCGTGATAGGTTATGCAAGAAGCTAACTGCCAAGTCGCTAAAAGTATGGATTCTTTAGATAATACTTAACCACGACCATATATATCGTGCTCTAGAATAACCTGAGGAATCGATGATTGTGACGCAGGTTGCAGAGGGTATAAAAATTGAATAATCTTGAAGTGGAAGGTTAAAAAGGTTACTCTCTCAACTCCAAGAAATAAACCTCTCTGGAATACTTACTTGGACTTTTTTCAAAGGAGAAATCTTCTTATTTGATTTATTCTTGGTGTTAGGATATTTTTTTATGTGCTGTAAGTAGCTCCTTAAATTATACATTTATATATACAGAAATGCGTTCGTGTGTGCCTGATTATTGTTATTTGTTAAAAGAATCCAAGAATAAAAAATTCTTTGTATATTCCGGTACACGTCCGTTTAATACAATATTGCATTAAAAACATTTGGCTTTAACTTAGTATATTTAATGCAAAAATAAAATAAAACAAATTGATTCAACAAATAAAACGATGAAATAATATTAATTTAATAGGGTATTTGTAGTCTTAATAAGTTGAAATTATTCTTCTGTATATATTCTTCTACATTTTCTTCCCTGAATAAAATTCCCTAGAATTAGATTTGATCAATGTTCACTATTAACTATTTTCGTTTATATATATATATATTAACAAAAAGTTTACAATAAAACATATCAACTACTCAGGAAAAATGTGACAATAAATTTTATATAATAATTTTTTTTTTTTTTTTGTTGACTTTAATAATTGATTCGCACCTGTCAGCAAGGTACTGACAATCAGCGAATGTGATGACGGTAGTGGGAAATGATGACATGTCAGGCATGAGGAGGGAAAGCACCCAACAGCACCCCCTTCCTGGCTTGATTCAATTACCTTGGCTGTCTAAGAGAGCAGATCTCTCATCCAGCGCCTTTTTAGTCTTCTCGTATCCATCCGTACTTCAGCCATATTACTGATTAGACTATTAGGGTGTCCGTTTAAATTATTAAAAAATCTTTTGTATAGTGTCGTTATTTGCTGGTCGACTGTTGGTATATGGAGGTCTGTATGTAAAGTTTTGTTAGTCACGTAGCAGGGTGATTTTGTGATAAGTCGTAACAATTTTGATTGAAAAGTTTGAAGTTTTTGTAAGTGAGTCTTTTTAGCAATGCCGAATATCTGTGAGGAATATGTCCATATGGGCTTCAGTAAGTAGGTGTACGAAGTTACTTTTTGTTTCAGTTTCAGTTTTGATGATTTAGAGTAAGTAGCGGGTAGAGAAGTTTGAGTCTTTTGTCAAGAGTCCTTTTTTTCATTTTGACATGTCGGCACCATGTCATCCTTCTGTCGAAAATGAGTCCTAGATAGTGTACTGAGTCTGTCTGTGGAATTTGGTTGTTGTCAATATGAACAGGGGGGCAGGTTTGTTTTCTAAGAGTGAATGTGATGTGTTTTGACTTGTCATGATTGAGTTTAATTTTCCATAATTGAAACCAGTCGTGTAATTTGTATAAGTGATGTTGTAATGTCAATGAAGCCTGTGCTGGGTCCTGATGTTTCGTGATAATTGCAGTATAATCAGCGTAAGTTGCAGTCAATGTCTCGTTGTTTATAGGTATGTCGTGCGTGTAAATGATGTAGAGTAGAGGTGCTAGTATTGAGCCTTGGGGTACTCCCGCCAAGACTGGATAAATTGAAGAAATTTCCGAACCCTGCCGGACGGAGAAAAATCTATCGAAGAGGAAAGATTGAAGAATCAGATAATAAGTGGAAGGTAATATGGTCTTTAGTTTAAAGAGAAGACCCTGGTGCCAGACTTTGTCAAACGCTTGAGCAACGTCCAAAAATACTCCAGTTGCATATAGTTTTTGTTCTAGAGCTCCTGCAATGTAGTCAGTAACTCTGTGTAGTTGATGCGTCGTCGAATGGTAAGTGCGGAAGCCGAATTGGTGGTCAGGTAACATAATAAATAAAATTCGCAATTATATGAATATATCAAATCAAACGTATGGAATATAAAACTGTATATAATTCATAATCTGAAGGTGCATGTATATACTCATGGTTAATGCTACATAATTTTAAATTATATACCGCTGATATATTTATATTACTGTTAACTTTATTCTTTAAATGTTATCTATGTTGCTGATGTATATTATTGTAACTTGTTTATCACTTTAGAGCGGGCCTAGGCAACCTTTACAGGTTGTGGGCCAAACCTTTAATGTGCGTATGTATACTCGGCCCGCTTTCAAAAGTATTGCTTTTTTCACGTATAAGTTTTTTGAACATACTTAAATTATTGTTGTTCAAATGAAACTGTATCCACACACACCGAAGTTACGATTTCCTTATTAAATCATAATCTTCCTCATTTGGAGTGAGTATGAGTAAGTCTCGCGGGCCGGATCCAATCTTACAGCGGGCCGGTTGTTCCCCACATATGCTGTAGAGCATGGTTAGGAGAACAATATAGGCTGGAAATAAGCCGTAGCACAGGTGTTACTTTTTTTATTGAACCTTGAGAACCATAAGTGGATAACTCACAGACTTAAATTTTTAGGCGGCACTCATGATTTTTACGGAGGTACAAATTTCATTGTAGTATGCAGGTTTCTGAAATGATCGCAAGGTTTCGGAAATAAATCCCGTGGATTTTTTCCCTTAAGTTAAGTTATTCCCTGTGGCCTTAGAAATTAAGACTATATTTTAATCTTTTTTTTTTTTTATAAAACAATACCTTCAAAAAATATTATATCAGTAGTAATATAAAATAGTTATAAAACATTAGTAGCCCAGCAAACATGGAGTTTTATTAAAGTGAGTGGTTCTCGCATTGGTGGATTGCCATTTTATTGAGCTGAGCTTGTTCTTTCATTAAAGCTTCGACATTATCCTAGTTCCTAATGCCCTAATCCACCCGAGAACCAACCCTAGCCTGCCCGAATACCCGACATTTATACTCTTGGCCTCAGTTAGAGGGAGGCTGTAGGACCTTCGGCTTTAGAGAGGATTGTTTGTACCCCTTGACTAATGACGTAATTTGTTCCTCGTTATTGCCTCTATCTCTTAGTGTTTGTTTCCCAGTTCTTTCTTAGCTTTAGCAGTGTAGCAATGGTAGAAAAAACAGTATTGTCATCGAAAATCTTTTTTATTATTTAATTTATCAAAGACGATATTTAAATATTTATTATTGTATTTAGTATTGGCCTTATTATTGGAATATCGTGGTAACAACAAATAAAATGAAATCTTATTTGAAAATTCCGATTTCTAAATTAGTAGATTTATATTATTTTTTCGACTTATTATTATTCTGGCCATTTTCCATATTCTGACCTAATGAATGGCATTTTAGATGAACTTCTTCTTCCTTCGACTTACAATCGTACATTTACCTGTCCTATTAGGCTCAGAAAAGATAACTTATTTTATATTTCAAGTTTTTGATAAGTAAAATAAAATGAAAAAAAAATATGTTTTATAGATTATAAATATATATTAATATATGTTTTTTTTTTTATTTTCAGGTAAGCCAAAAATAACTTTCAACGTGGAAATCCTAAGAAGCTATTCAGTGGGTGTACCCAGGAATTTAAGGCCAGTCTTTTTTTTTTTTTTTTCTTTTTTTACATTTCATGTATTATTTTTACAGGTGTCAACCTACAAGTAACCAAAAATGTTACTACTCGGACTGGTAGTGTTTTAATTCTCAAGGATTCAATTTAGATTTTTTTTTTTCGTTTCATTTTTTATTATTGTTCGTCCAATGGAAGTCTAGTATAACTCGAAATCCCATTTTTTCATTATTATTTTTTTTTTTTTTTTATGAATATCTTTCGAATCCCCTCTATCTCTGTGCAAGACCGCAATAGTGATAACTCCTGAATCATTTTAACAACAGATATCAAAGAAAAAAAAAAAGAGAAACTTTATTTTCTCTCTTGGAAAATATTTTTTATTATTATTATTTTTTTTTATTTTTAGTTAGACCAGTTTTCTTTCATTACCTTAAAGAATTCTAAAAGAAATTAATCTGATGTAAATATTTTTCAATTTTAAACTTTTTTCAAACGTTATAACTAAAGCTCGGAATTCCGTGCAGTAAAAATTTGAAAACGTGCAATAAAAACTCAAAAACGTGCAAAACCGTGCAATAAAAACTTTAAAACGTGCAAAAACATGCAAAAAAAATTATTGCTTGAAAATCATGAATTAAATTATTGATGCGAAAAATATATAGCTACTTTTAAACAAATAAGTAGCGGAGAGTAAATTGAAGTAAAATCTTTTATTTTTAAAATATTGGTTTTAAAATAGATTTTGGTAAAATAGTGATTTTTTCATTAGTAAAGAAAAATTAATGGAATACATTAGAATTTTAACTACAATTGATTATTTTTTTAATCAAAGTTTATAACTAAATACATTTCTAAATTTGTTTTCCGTAAAACAGTGACTCCTGTCACTTAAACTTTCTTTCTATTTAGAAACATATATCTCAACTGCTACAATCGTTAAAGGACGATATTTATAGCGACTCAGCAATTAGGGATCTACTTCAATTCAACAGTAACTGAATTTCCGTTCAGGCAATCATTACAATTTTTTAATAGCTTGTATTCACGATTTTTTAATAAAAATTTTCGAATTTTTTCGTAAATGATAATTCCATTTTCGCTCTTGATTGTTTCCAATGGTTTTCCAACGTCCTCAACTATTTTTATTTGGTCATATAGAGAATGATTTTTCTCCTCTGGTTCTGTAAGAGCAACCACCAAAGCTGCTAAATTCGATCTAATAAATGCCAAATCAGATTGAATGGTTGGATTCATCAATATGGTTTTTAATTTGATAATTGATTGCACATTTTCTTCCAATTCTATATTTGAAAATATTTCCGGTAAAAAAAAAAAAAAATCAGAATATAAAATATTTACTTCAAATAGTAACAAGATGTGGAGTAAAGAGTAAAACACTCGCGTGTGAGCTGTAATTATAATGGAAAAAAGGATATCTTATAAAGGAAAGATACTACTCAACTTATGGAATCACTAGATGCAAATGCGTAGGCTTATTTTTAAATCATTCTGATGACACGCACTCACTACCCCTGTTACCGTTCTATGGTTAAAAAATCTGGTGCGTGCGCGCAACACACAACTTTCACTTACCAACGTACTTAGATAAGAAATTGACGTGTTTTGTTAAATATCATTTCCCAAAGTCACACATTTTTCTACATTCATATCTTATTTTTATTAATCGTTACAGTCGTTTTTGAGAAAATAAAAAAAAAACGTGAAAAAGTTACAAAATTTATTAAGTAAAGTCCCCCCTCCGGTTAATCAATTTTGATGAAATTTTTACAGTCATATCTCGGGCATATAAAAACATCAAATACACAGTTTGATCAAAACCGTTAAAGCCGATTTAGAGTAAATAAAAAAAAACACGTGAAAATGTTACAAAATTTATTAAGTAAAGTCCCCCCTCCGGTTAATCAATTTTGATGAAATTTTTACAGTCATATCTCGGGTATATAAATAGATGAAATACTCAGTTTAATCAAAATCGTTAGAGCCGTTTTTGAGAAAATCGAAAAAAACCTAAAAAAATATTAAGTAAAGTACCCCCTCCCTTTAAGTAATTTTGATGAAATTTATGCTGTCACATCGCAGGCATATACCTACACTAAATACCCAATTTCAGGATCGCACGGTTTATAGTTTTTGAGCTAGTCTGTTCACATACACACACACACACACACACACACACACACACACACACACACACACACACACACACACACAGACACACACACACACAGACCATTTCGCGGGACTTGGTCATTTCGACTCAGGGGACCCCAAAACGTGTATTTCCGTTGAAAACCGGAAGTCGAAAATTTTCACGATCGCAATACTTCCACTTACGATATATTTCATATATAGGTAAGTGAAAGTAAAAACACTTGAAAATGATACAAAATTTCTTAAGTAAAGTCCCCCCTCCGGTTGATCAATTTTGATGAAATGTTGGCTATCAAATCTTTGGCATATACATACATCAAATACCCAGTTTGATCAAAATCGTGAAAGTCGTTTTTGAGTAAATAAAATCTGGTGCGTGCGCGCAACACACAACTTTCACTTACCAACTTACTTAGATAAGAAATTGACGTGTTTTGTTAGATATCATTTCCCAAAATCACACATTTTTCTACATTCATATCTTATTTTTATTAATGGTTAAAGCCGTTTTTGAGTAAATAAAAAACCCCGTGAAAATGATACAAAAATTATTAAGTAAAGTCCCCCCTTCGGTTGATCAATTTTGATGAAATGTTGGCTATCACATATTTGGCATATACATACATCAAATACCCAGTTTGGTCACAATCGTGAAAGCCGTTTTTGAGTAAATAAAAAAAGCACGTAAAAATGATACAAAATTTATTAAGTAAAGTGCCCCCTGCGGTGGATCAATTTTGATGAAATTTTTACAGACATATCTCGGGCATATAAGTAGATCAAATACCAAGTTTAATCAAAATCGTTAGAGCCGATTTAGAGTAAATAAAAAAAACACGTGAAAATGTTACAAAATTTATTAAGTAAAGTCCCCCCTCCGGTTAATCAATTTTGATGAAATTTTTACAGTCATATCTCGGGCATATAAATAGATGAAATACTCAGTTTAATCAAAATCGTTAGAGCCGTTTTTGAGAAAATCGAAAAAACCCTAAAAAGTTATTAAATAAAGTACCCTCTCCCTTTGAGCAATTTTGATGAAATTTTTGCTGTCACATCGCGGGCATATACCTACACTAAATACCCAATTTCAGGTTCGCACGGTTTATAGTTCTTGAGCTAGTCTGTTCACATACACACACACACACACACACACACACACACACACACACACACACACACACACACACAGACACACACACACACAGACCATTTCGCGGGACTTGGTCATTTCGACTCAGGGGACCCCAAAACGTGTATTTCCGTTGAAAACCGGAAGTCGAAATTTTTCACGATCGCAATACTTCCACTTACTATATATTACATATATAGGTAAGTGAAAATTTTGATGAAATTTTTACAGTCATATCTCGGGCATATAAATACATCAAATACCCATTTTGATCAAAATCGTTAAAGCCGATTTAGAGTAAATAACAAAATTTATTAAGTAAAGTCCCCCCTCCGGTTAATCAATTTTAATGAAATTTTTACAGTCATATCTCGGGCATATAAATAGATGAAATACTCAGTTTAATCAAAATCGTTAGAGCCGTTTTTGAGAAAATCGAAAAAAACCTAAAAAGTTATTAAGTAAAGTACCCCCTCCCTTTAAGTAATTTTGATGAAATTTATGCTGTCACATCGCAGGCATATACCTACACTAAATACCCAATTTCAGGATCGCACGGTTTATAGTTTTTGAGCTAGTCTGTTCACATACACACACACACACACACACACACACACACACACACACACACACACACACACACACACACACACACACACACACACACACACACACACACACACACACACACAGACACACACACACAGACCATTTCGCGGGACTTGGTCATTTCGACTCAGGGGACCCCAAAACGTGTATTTCCGTTGAAAACCGGAAGTCGAAAATTTTCACGATCGCAATACTTCCACTTACTATATATTACATATATAGGTAAGTGAAAATTTTGATGAAATTTTTACAGTCATATCTCGGGCATATAAATACATCAAATACCCATTTTGATCAAAATCGTTAAAGCCGATTTAGAGTAAATAACAAAATTTATTAAGTAAAGTCCCCCCTCCGGTTAATCAATTTTAATGAAATTTTTACAGTCATATCTCGGGCATATAAATAGATGAAATACTCAGTTTAATCAAAATCGTTAGAGCCGTTTTTGAGAAAATCGAAAAAAACCTAAAAAGTTATTAAGTAAAGTACCCCCTCCCTTTAAGTAATTTTGATGAAATTTATGCTGTCACATCGCAGGCATATACCTACACTAAATACCCAATTTCAGGATCGCACGGTTTATAGTTTTTGAGCTAGTCTGTTCACATACACACACACACACACACACACACACACACACACACACACACACACACACACACACACACACACACACACACACACAGACACACACACACAGACCATTTCGCGGGACTTGGTCATTTCGACTCAGGGGACCCCAAAACGTGTATTTCCGTTGAAAACCGGAAGTCGAAATTTTTCACGATCGCAATACTTCCACTTACTATATATTACATATATAGGTAAGTGAAAATTTTGATGAAATTTTTACAGTCATATCTCGGGCATATAAATACATCAAATACCCATTTTGATCAAAATCGTTAAAGCCGATTTAGAGTAAATAACAAAATTTATTAAGTAAAGTCCCCCCTCCGGTTAATCAATTTTAATGAAATTTTTACAGTCATATCTCGGGCATATAAATAGATGAAATACTCAGTTTAATCAAAATCGTTAGAGCCGTTTTTGAGAAAATCGAAAAAAACCTAAAAAGTTATTAAGTAAAGTACCCCCTCCCTTTAAGTAATTTTGATGAAATTTATGCTGTCACATCGCAGGCATATACCTACACTAAATACCCAATTTCAGGATCGCACGGTTTATAGTTTTTGAGCTAGTCTGTTCACATACACACACACACACACACACACACACACACACACACACACACACACACACACACACACACACACACACACACACACACAGACACACACACACAGACCATTTCGCGGGACTTGGTCATTTCGACTCAGGGGACCCCAAAACGTGTATTTCCGTTGAAAACCGGAAGTCGAAAATTTTCACGATCGCAATACTTCCACTTACTATATATTACATATATAGGTAAGTGAATGTAAAAATAATTAGGTACTTACTTGTGCTGCAGTGGGCATCAATTTGTGATTTCCTCTCACATCCAATATTTTTATCACAAGTTTTGCAAAACACTACACTACCATCCCTTTTGAGTCAAGATATTTTTCAATCCATCCCGCAATTTTCGAAGACACGCCTCCAATTTTTGGCATTTTAAGTAACAATATACTCGACAGAAGCTACATTGATAGTGACAGAACGATGAGAATTAAGAAAAAAAATGTAAGCATCCAGGAACTACTGAGCCCTTAGTTCTTGGAAATTGGAGGATTGTGTTTGTTTACATCTCCCAAGTTCCCTTTATTTTTTCCCTATGTTTCCTATCTGTTATTTTTTTATTCCTATTCCTAATTCCCTAATTTTTTGATGCGTATTTAAGAAAATTAAAATTTGTAATCATTTTTTTTCTTCAAATGATGCAATTTTTTGCAATAAAACTTCAAAACGTGCAATTTCGTGCAGTAACCCCCAAAACGTGCAATTTCGTGCAGTAAACCCCAAAACGTGCAATTTCGTGCAGTATAAAACTTCATTAAAACATCCCATTAGGCTTGATTCGGATAAGTAACTTGAATTCGCTCTATTCTGACTTTCCAAAAAAAAGATGCAATTGCACGGGAATCCGAGCTCTAGTTATAACTAATATATATTTCTGTGTTATAATTATAAATTGGCCAAACGTGATATTAAAATTAAACATTTAAATATCCTGACTTCAAATCTAAGCACAAACAAACAACAACATTATATTGAAATTATAAATTATTACTAGGGATTTTAAAACGCATTGTACCTTTAATTAAAATAAACTAGAACCCCCCCCCCCCCCCCCAAAAAAAAAAAATGAACTGTTGCTATGAAAAATGAACTAATTTTAAAGTTGTTTAAATATTATATATTTATTCAAGCATATTTGAAATTCAAACAAGATCCACTGTCTGGAAATGTTTTGTTAGTAATTCAAACTTTTGAATAAAGCTATCTTTGAGCTCGAGTTTCAGTGTAGTTCTAGAATTTGAACTAACTCTATAATATTCGGGGTGAATTTTAAACTTTGCACAGTTAAATTTGAAAAAATAAAATGACTATTTTAAAATTATTATTATTTTTTATTCATGGTGAAAAGTGTTTTTATATCGATGACAGTTTTTCGGTGCAAACTTATTGATGAGGGTAGTTGACTAAATATTTAAATTTTCAATTGATCTTATTATGCGTGAAGCATTTAATAAACCTACAAAATACACACTGGTATGTTTCATTAGTTTCCTTAAGTATCGCGTTACTTTGAGCCAAAATTTATTATTTATTCAGTAACTTTATTTCATGGTATATTGATAACAAATAAAATTTTAAATATATTTTACCTGTTCGCCTTGATTTGTAGAGGCTTAAATATGTGCCTTGATTTTTCACTTAAATTACGAAGAAGCGAAAAGTTGTTAAGGAAGGAGATCTCTCATTCAGCGCCTATATAATTTATAATCATATAATTATATAATTTTAGGAGAAAAGAAGTATTTCTTTCCCACCCATCAGTTTACTCTCTCTTATAAGATTCACTACTATGTCTGTTACCCCGATATAAGGTTTTATATTAAGCACTACACCAGAAGTGGTCCCAAGGTATCTGGGTTCTCAGTCTCAGACTTCAGTTTCACGTTTTGAATATCCTTTTCAATAACAACAGGAACAAAGTTCTAGAATTATTTTTTTTTTGTGCTAGTATTTGGATTGAATGGAATAATAAACGCGTCTTTCCATAAGTCAACTCCTATTTTTAGTTCCAATAAATAATTTTTTTAAAATTTGGCCCATGTTAAGTACAGTGTTATCGTCGGTTATAAAAAAATTGTGTAGTTTGTTTTTAAAAAAAAAAAATTAAGTGTGACGATTACATCTTACACAACCTCTAACTCAAACATCTCGAACATTATTTGTCATTATGAAATTCTAATTATGAACTATGAAGGTTGTTACATTACGAAATGGTAAACAAAATAAAGTTGAAATGCCGCCGAAGAAAAATCCGCTCGTCTGCTTCGGGCCGTAAAAAAACCTTCTAAATTTCAATCAGGATACCACATCCGGCTATATAAGAAACATTTAACATTCAATAAAAGTATAAGAAACGCCTGAATATTTTATTGTTTGGAGCAGTAATAACAATTTTTTGGGGACCGATTTCCTCTAGAATTGGTGGTAATTTAATATTTTTTTTTCTTTTTTCAATTTTTGATCATTCTAATAGTCTATTTCTGATTAATAGAACTCTTGAAACCACGAGATTAGTTGTTATTGTAAAAGGATACTTTTAAAATGCTAAAAACATGATTCTGGACAGCCACGATGTAATCATAATATTACCTCTCAAAAAGCAAAAAAAAAAAAAAAATATTTATTGAATTTATAGCCCATTCTAACATTGAATTTTGTGGATGAGCTCCCGTTTTACCCTTGAGAATGAAAACATGGAGGGTGATACGAATAGGTGATTAAGAATTTCCTCGGGACTCAATCATTGCATGTAGTTTGAGTGTGTATACAAAATAATGCCTTACATTTCGACTTATTATTTTTTATTAAAAAAAGGTTTTTTTATTTTTATAGATTAACAACATTGTAGACATTTTCAATCTGCTTCGGCAGCGTTCCGTATAGGAGTAATGGTAAACGGGAAGTTTAGAAGTTTCGAATTGTCTGTCAAGGGATTAATGTTATTATTCAGTCTTCGGCGCAATTTGACATAATTTTCTTTAGCTGTTACTGCAATCGTTGGGATGTTCGAGTCAGTATGAATTAAATCGTTGCTGGAATAAACGCCATGGTGCATCTAATATTTTCCGTAACACTTTCGATGGAAACAATTGAATTTTTTGAATGTTGTATTTTTAGCTGAACCCCACAGATTCAAATCCATACAGGTTTCAATAAAACTTTATACAAAGTCAGTTTGTTTGCTAAACATAATTTTGATCGTTTGTCAAGTAACCTAGATAAAAGTCCATACCGTCTATTTAGTTCTTTTCGTTTAAGCTTAATGTGAGTTTGCCAAATCAGTCTCTTGTCAAGATAATGACCTAAATATCAAATTTCGTCAGAATTTTCACCATGTGGCCCAGTCAGCAATATAGTCCAGGTGGTTCTGGAGAATTTTAAAAGCTAAAAAAGAATTTAGGTATAAACTTAGAATAACAGTATCTTAAGCAAAGGTGGCCAGAAGTGTGTTTGGCATGGCAAGGTGCAAAATCTATTAATTACATTTAATTAATTCAATATTTAGAAGAAGATTTAGTGGAAAGAACTCTTACTAGGTCAATTCTGTTGTTTTCACGCCAAGGTAATCACTATGTTATAATAATGTAATCACCATGGTAATGAAGTATAAAATAATGTATATAGATTTATCTCTATACATCCAATACATATATCCTATGCGTGACATGAAACCAGTAAAAGGTTTAGGACTTAATCGTAATGTATTCATGGACATTTACATATCGATATGTTATATATATTATCGGAAGTAGAATCTAATCTCTACGTGTAGAGGTTTAAATCTGGGATAGCTTATTTGGAAAATGCAAATATTAGTCTGATAACATCAAAAAGGGTTTTCGCTATCCGACCTAAAGTTCTAATTTGTTTTCTTCTATTCTTGAATGTTTGAGTTTTTTTTCTCTCTCTCTTAATTTTTTATTAATTTTACGTATTTTTTTAACGTGATTGCTGTATTATAAGGAAATGTCGTTTAGCTAACATGGCAACTCTCTTAAGATGAATAATAACTATTAATATATAATATAATATCTAATGTTTGACTTTTACTGCTATGGTTGTAATTATCTTTTAGGTATTTTAAACTTTAAAAATATAGAGGTTTACATTAAAAATAATCAGTAGTTGATTTTTTTGAGTTTTTTTTTTTATTAATTGTGAGTGTTATAAAGCTTATAAGAAAAATCATATGATTGATACCATTAAAGATAAATATCTTTCGCAGAGGGAAAAGATTTGACTTTAAAAGAAAGGGCGCGCATGAACACTTGCTCGTGAATTTATAGTGACTTGTTCTGGCGTTCTTTTTGCTTGGGATTGTTTAGAACATGGGGGCTAAAAACTTTCTGAACATGCCTTTAAATTTTCGAACTTTGCTGGAATACGGCAATCTGTTTTTTTTTTTTTTTTTTTCGCAAACGAAATTACTGAACAAAAAGGCTAAAGGATTACGGCAATAGCAATTAAGAGGATCATAGAATAGCTTTTTATATAAAGCCTTTTAAATCTAGTAACGTATAGCTTTTTTAGCTCATTACGAAAAAAAAAAAAAAAACGATTAGCCTTACCTTTACCACCACTTCTCGCATTTTACTGCTTGTTTTATAAATCAAACACTTTTTGGGGAGGAAACCATTTTTTTTTTTTTCTTTTCCTTCCGATTTCATTATTCATATTTCCTAGTCTTCTAACAACAGCTTTATATTGATAGGTAGCCAACCAGCATTGTTTAACTTTCTATTAGTTTAATTAGATATATTGATTCACAACTGATAATTTGGTTTTCACATCATCATACAAATTATTTGATATCGCTAAATTTTTGTATATGGAGTAAATCACTTATTTGTATTTATTTTTCTTTCACTATTGATTCTACCCTGTATCAACATCAGTAGAATCAGCAAATGAGGTGGCCCAATGTGGAAATAATGACTCGTCAGGCGTGGGGATGGAAAGTAAATGACATATTGTCGGGTCTAAGGTAAAATAGCGAAAAACATTTGTTGGCATATCAGCTGTTGCCATGTCACTAATGAGTCATTTAAAATGTTCTTGTAAATTATTTACCGAAAAGTGGGGTTCTCTAATGGCAATAATTTTTGTATATCGAGCTGTTATATTATTTATTTTTAATTTTTTAAAAATTCTTTATCCATATTAAATTTATTTATCATGTTAATGCGCCTCTGATAAAGTTCGTGCCGTGAAGTTATAAGCTACTTGAATTAGTACAGTTTGCTGCTAACGCTTTTTGCCCCTTCAGGGTATTGCCTCTACTGGATCCATCGCTTAGCCTAATGGAGATTTAATATTTGAAGCTGTTGATGTCGTTAAATAATTGTTTACATTAATAATCACCTAATAGGAAGTTACGGAATAATAATCCATTACATGATTCATCTCCTAAAACTTTAGTTTTGAGACAAGATATCATTATTTTAGATGTTAGTAATGCCACTACCGCTTGTGAATTGTTTATCTAAGAGGGAATGGATTTGAACTTGTTCGAGTAAGGATTATTGTTTTATTAAACAGTTCCGTTAGTGAATTATTCTATCCCCTCTTTGGCGTTAATCCAGGCGGCTTGCCCTGATATAGACTGGAGTCCACTTTGCGATCCGCTTTCAAAAAGATTATTTTATGAAATGCTCGTCTTTGCGCTTATTTACTTTTTTATTTCTTGCTAGACTTAGTTTTATAATTCTCTTACAAAAAATAAATTATTTTAAGATCTAACTTTGTGTATTAAAAAAAAAAACTTAAAACATTTCCCAGGAGTTGTTTGGTTAATTTAGGGTTTGGAAAATTTCAAATATTGATGGATAGAACGGTCTCTATAAGGTACAGAAAACTAGCTTGCCTCATAGCCGTGTTCTCAGTTTAAGTGTTATCTCGACAAAAAACAACCTAAATTAACGTTTAACTAACTAAAATTAATTCCTATTTTTTATTCCTAATTCTCCTCGTTGATAGGTATCGAAAATATTTTCCGGTGCAACTTTTTTTATATAGGGGAGAGCGGGGTTGGTTGGCATAGGGGGTAGGTTGACCATTGGCTTATAGTTTCCGTCACACCTGTTGTCTTTCAATCCGATGCTAACAGTGTAGAGAAGAGTGTGCTTCATTGATTGATTTTATAACATGTAAGTAAATTTTTATATTTTCATTAAATTTGGTTTAAAGGCATGGCAAAAAAGTTGACTCCGATTCTGTTTACAGAGCCCCAAACTCCTTTGAAAACCCTAACCTTCCCACTAACCAGTTTTTTGTTTGATTGTTCTCTCCTTCCTGGCAGCCATCTTTCATATGAATTTAAACAAAGGAGAAACTACTATTGTCTTTAGTTCCAGCGAGGAAGATGATAGCAATTTTTCTTATGCAGAAAGTGAAGACAGTCTAAACTTATATCTTCTTCTATTGTCATTCTATTTTCCCTTAAAAACTGTTAAAAACCGAGTCAAAATTCTTATACCATTAGGTATAGTGCAGCTTTTAATAACAAAAATATGTGTCAGGAAGTACTTGAATGAGATGGCTAAACAACCACACTTTCTAGGCCAACCTGCCCCACAAGGGGGTTATTGGCATACTCAGGATTGACGAATTCTTATAATTTTCTATGATCTTAGTATTAAATATGATGTGGTGAAAAAACTACTTGAAGTACTCTAATACTTGGAGTTTAAAGTGCTATCAGCCCTATTGGGATTATATTAACGGGGACGACTCAAAAATAAAAAAAGTGAAAACTGTTGCCAACCAACCCCGCTCTCCCCTACCAATATTTTTTTATACTCATTAATCCATTATTGTTTTTGTAATTTAGAAAAATTACGTGGATTTTATTTCGTACGATATGTCGCTAGACGTAGAGATTGTAGTTTTAAAGTAATTTCTTTTTACAGTGTATAACTAGGGTATTATATTCTTGAAGAAAGATAGTGCTTAGCACCTCTTTCCGCAATCAAATCCTCCCTTAATTCAGGAGAGGAAGTCTCTCATCCAGCTACTTTTAGTTGCCTCCTAACTGACATCAGTCCTGGCTTTGTTTGTTGTTGTGTCCGTTTGATATGATATCGAGGGTAAAAATTACGTATATGTGGACCCTAGATTGATTACAAGAGCTCTTAGTAAAAATTTTGGAAAATTGATTTGATCTTATGGTGGGGATTATGATTATAAACATTCGAAATTCCTCTCTGTTGATACGCAAAGAGATCAAAGTGGATATGTTGTTTACTTAAAGTAACTTCATGCTGCTATGGCTAATCGGACGATGCTAAAATGGGAGTCTAAATTTTTCCGATACAGGTATAATTAGGATGAGGATCTTGAACTAGTACCTGACATCGCACAGGCTCGGGAGCTTAGTTTTACGTTCAACCGAAGAAATAGCTAAGGAATTTTTGCTCTCTTGGATAACTGTTAAAAAGTTAATAAGTTTCCCTTTTTTATGATTACTTCAGATAAACCAAAATTTAGTCAAATAAATGGAGACAAATAAATTAAAAATTAAAAATGTTCTTGAAAATGGTGGAAGTTCAATATTTTCTTATGTAAAAATTTAAATTTTATATTAAGAATTAATATATATTCAGTTTAAGTCAGCTTTTAAGAATTTACTTCCCTTTCGTTGTTTTATTTTATTTTACATGGTTTTCATTTTGTACTATTATGTCGCTAAACGACAATTGAACTATTGATTGTTCTTATTAACGGTTATAAATCTTCTCTTATAGGGCATCCTTAGTCAGATTTTAAATTTAAAACTCTATTTGCAAAAAAAAAAAAAAAAATACAATAAAATAAGTAAACTAGGTAACCCTGATTGGAAAGAATGATATCGACTCAACTCGAACTTTCCCGAACAAGACCCCTTGAAGAAATATTTTTAGGTTGTCCTTCCATGTATGCATCTACGGTTAATTTAGAGGATTGTAGTTCATGGTAAAAGCATTATGTTGCATCGAGTAACCTGAGGTTTAAAATTAATACGATGATATAGAGGTATTATATTTTAATTTATATTATTTTAAAATAGGCTTTTGTTCCATTTTTTTCCTTACTCAAATCGCTGCATATTATAGGATTAATAATCTTCTTGTGTTTGTAATGAAGAGTGCCATTGGATGTGAGTGTATTTTTAAATCGTGTTGTTCGTTAGCGCTCGGTTATCTTCGGGTTTTGGAGCCGAAGGAGGGGGGGGGAGCTGCCTGGACTAGTCCGTGTTCGTCCGCCGGTGTGTTGTTACGTCTGTTAAATCTTCGTTGTTATCGCGCAGTGTCGTGTTGTAAATAATTTTAAAATGTCTAAGAGAGCTGTATTTAAAGATATCAAGAATATTTGTGAGTACTTTGTGATGGATTTGGGCGTTCAGGTAAATTTGAAAACTTATCTTCCTGATTAAATATTCACGAAGTGGACAATTTATTAGATTTTTTATTTTATATTAATTGTTTCTTAAACGAACATTTACTGTTTAGTTATGAATTTTTAAAATTGATTTATTAGCTTCCCCTTTTGAGTAGCTTAAAAAATTATTATGCGGTTTATTTACCATTTTGTTATGTTATTTTTAATTAATGATACATAATAATTTTTAATTTTGAAAAATATTTCTCTTGACGTCGCTCATATACCTTTTTTTCCTATTGACGACTTAAAAAAAAAAATTAAAAAATATTTAATTCGAGTTTTTCTAAGTTATCGAAAAGTGCAAAAGTAATTCTCTCCAAGTCAAAGTATCTCAAAAGTCCGAAAATATGTATTTTTAAATATGTGTTTTCTATCATTAATAACAAGATGAATGATAGTTAAATTATATTTGTCCAATTGTATTTCATGATACTCCAGTTTTGAACTATGTACGAGAATATATTGTGCCCACCGCTTTTAATAACTACCTAAAATTTGAGTTTGTTTTCATATTTTAATCTAATCTACTCATTTACAAGGGAAATTTTTTTTCAAAACAAGTATAATCTGAATTTTCGCTAGCAGTAATTTTAATGTAGAGTATAGATGGTAAACCAGGATTTAATTTTCTTCTAAATAAGGCTTTTGGTCGATTGGAAACATGTTCGTGAACGAAACTTTTTCGATTTTGTGTTGCGAATAAACCTAAAATTATAATAAAGTAAAAATTAGTTTTTGAATATAAATTATTACACATCCATTGAGCATTCTATTAATTCCCTTTAATGCAGTTTATCATTATCAATAGTGACAAGATGAATGCAGTAAGTTATGTAAAATAGTAAGAATTTGTGTCAAATTTTAGTTAAAGAGATTCCCGTTTTGAACTATATACGAGTATATATTATGCTCGTTGCTGTAAATAAGTAAATATCTCAGAATTCACTTTTTTAGAAGGGTTTCTCTCTTAAATTTTGGGAGAAATTTGCCATGCCCCTAAGCTCAAGTGTTATACTCGAAAAAAATCTACAAAATAATATACATTTTTTATATATATCCTAATTTTAAACTATGTTCGAGAATTTTTTTGTGTTACACTCCAGATATATTCGAAAAAATTCTACGATATAAATTTTTTTTTTCAACAAAATTTCATCTAAATTTTTTTTATTAACTGAATATTTCGTTAGGTATAATTTAAATTTAGTGTATAGATGTTAAAATAAAATTTAATTTTCTACTAAAAGACTTCTGGTCATTTTAAAATATTTTCGCTAACGAAACTGTTATTTGTTGTTTTTATGTTTTTTGTTACAAATAAACCTACAATTATAATACATTAGAAATAATCGAAAACATTAATAATTATACTTCCATTCATCATTTTAATCTTTCAATTTAATGTGTTGTACTGATAACAGTATTATTACCGAACAGTACAGCTACTTATGGTAACAATGTCATTACGCCTGGGGATAACGGAGTACTGATTCCGGAGTACAATAGACGTCTACGTGAGTTATTGAAAGAGTGACAAGCGATGCGGAAGAGGGGTAGATATGGAGAGAGATGGATATAATCTGAGCTAGGCGGTTGATATCGTAATATTGTGCAGTATCCAGACGGGAACAAAGTCGTTGGATACACCTGCCAGAATCACCATCATTCCCATGGACAATAATTGGATGCCTTGTGGCTTGGGTATTTTCCCATTGTCGAGTCTCAAACCTAACTGCAGTGAAGTGCATTCACAGGAAGTCCCAATTATATCAATTCTTTCTTTTTCCTTTTTTTTTGGTAATGCAGCGGACCTCGGTATATAGGACAGGAAGGTTCTTTGTAGAACAGTCTATTAAAATTTGAACTTTATTTCAAATAAAAATATTAGAGTACTTGAGCGAAACATAAGATTAGTACCATCAACCACCAGGCTTGTTGAGTAACTCATAGTTTATCTTACAATAAAATATTCTTAATTATTGGAAGTTACTTATTTACTTACTTCTCTTCAGACAAATCCAGTGTACAAAAATTAAGTAGATAAAAATAGATTTAAATGGGTCGCAAGTTCTTTATAGAAGTATGAGTATTTAGATTGGGCCAAGTCGGTGACATATAGAACTGTTATATAATAATGTTGTTTTTTTTAAAGCTTTTTGTTTAAGGATTATTCAGGAATTAACCAAGAATTTCGGATTTAGGTTTAGAGACGACATTGATAGTTTGGTGGGCTTCCAAAGCTCATTTCCGAATTTATCGATAATCGTGTCAGATTTATAATATATATCAGGATAAAGTCAATGACTAGCCCGGCAACTGACAGTAGTATACAGGAAAATAAAAACGCTGGATATAAATAATAAACGATTAAATAAACTAAATAAATAGATAATATACGATTAAATATTAAAATCATAATATTTTAAAAAAATTATATTTCAAAAATAAAAATAAAAAAAATACCCAGTAAATACATTCGAAAATATAATCCAGTAAAACTGGAAACCCGTACGCATCGAACTACCATATGAATTAATGAACACACTATTTCAGAATGAGATCTATAGAAACGGTTACTTAGAATTAAAAGATTCTGAAATAAAGTTATAAACTATTACTACATCACATTTTGCACAATAAAAAAATATTCAATATTAAAATATAATTTAAGAAATATCGAAAATGAAATCAATGTCATAATCTCATCCAATCTCTTCCAGGAAAAGAAATATGTTCATTGAACAAAATACAATACAATTTTGATGATGATCAAATCATCATGTTGTGAAAATCTTTATTTAATTTTCAGTTCGTGACCATATTTAGTCAAAACTGATAATAATTTGGCGAATAATTGATGTTTCAGTTAACTGACTGTGAGATAATTGATCAAATGTTGGAAAAATAGATATTTACTTTAAATCTTTTTTTCTTTTACCATGAAAAATAGGAGAAATACGTGAACTGAACGATCTCTTTTCATGATTCAGTAAACCCATAGTTCTTCTTCTTTTTTGGTTTCATGTTATATTTGGAACGTCAAATCCCTGTGAGCTTTGAAGTGTGAAAAGGTTTTTCTCACGCTCCATTGTTCTTTGTGGCTGAGTTTAGAAATAAAAATATAATTTCCAAGGGCGACTAATTTAAAATTTTCTTTGAACATTTAACGAAATGTAATTTTAAGTACTACTGCGAAGCACAAAGACAATAGCTTTTTGAACTTTAATAAAAAGCATTTATAGGAAACAAAGCTGTACTAATAATAAATCATGAAAAAAAGAAAAATTTGGGTCGAGGTTTATAAAACCATTGTTTCTGAAACAAATGGGAAAAACTAAATAATTATAAAAGAGTTTAATTTGTTTTTAATTTATTTTATTCTAATGTGAGGGAGTTATTAAAATGTTATGTCACTTTATTATAATGTCGATTATTTCGTTTAATTTTAAATATTAATGTTGGTTAATTCGTTATAGGTTTTTTTTTTAATTGCAAAATATTTTGAAATAATCGTGGTTATTAAAACATATTTTATTAGTAATTTATGTTTAATTGAGTTCCACTGATGTACCAAAACTTTTCAAACCAACACTAAAGGAAAAACGGTCGCCAATCGAAACTGGTGCATGAAGTAAGTTAATAATTCGACGAGTTGGTTAAAAATTCGAGTTTCCCAATAAAAAGTTGCGTATTTCGTATTCACGTTATTCGGAACCAATTCATTTACTATACAGCACTGTTTTAATTAATTCAGTATTTTTTATTTTTTATTTTACATTTACTGACAGCAACATAAAAAATAATAAATTGCAAAAGATTAGTTACGAAGCTTTTATTTTATTTCTGTAAATAATTGACGCAAAATTTTATGATATTCATGTTTTCTTTTTAATTTATAATTTTTATGGGGTTAGACAGCTCATTGCCAAGGAAATTATTATCAATTATCATTTTCCCGAGTCCAAATCTTGCTAACTCAGGATATCTGTTTTATTCTACCACGTATCATCTTTTGACGCCCTGGGGAACACCCAACATCAATAAAGTGGGTATTCTTAATTTGTTAAATTATTCTAAAAACCCGGTGGTTGAGCGTGATAATTATCACATCCTTGCTCCACCGCTGACCGTACTTGCAACAGTACTGAACCCAAGACCCTTCATGATTATGAGGTTTCTATTGGCACATGTTTTTTAATTGATTTTAATTGTAATTTAAGATTACAGATCATCAAACTTTAGACTTGTTTCTTAGTTTTTGAAATAGTTCATAATCATCGTGGCTATTGACTATACCTTTTAATCGAAATACTGTTCTACGTAATAATATTATACATATTTTTAAATGAATGGTCCTCAATTATTAACGTTTTTCTTGGAGGTGCTGTTCAGAAATTATATGCTCGAAAAAAGATATTCCTAAACTCTTATAACGCTTTTTTGACTAGTCCATCTATTTCAACTTAACCGTCATTTCAACATCTGTTCAACCCGATATTTTCTTGAACAATTCTGTACTAATATAAAGTAAGTGGCTTTGGAACGTCAGGCAAGTTTTATTTTCTTCAAAATTACGTAAGACCATAAAATCATCTGTCGCACTTTCTATACATCAGTTAACTTAAACAAGAAAAGACTAATATACGAGTATATTACACTCTAGTAAAACTTATTTGGGCACACGGAACACAATTTCGGGGCTTCAGGAAAAAGTTATTCTAAACTAAGGTCAAACAATATAATGAAAAATATATAAAAAAATTATAAAAGTTCTATGTTTTTACCTATACATGTGTATAGATCTTGGATATTTTACAGCTTGACTTACAACCCACTTTTCCTCATAGTAACACGTTGAACGAAGATTAAAGAATTGATGGCCGAGAGATCTGTTTCAACCATGACTTAAGCTTTACGTAAGCATTTAATCAAATAAATCTCTAAGAATTTAAAGTTTTTATTTACTTTAATGTTGATTGAATTGTTGTGCTTTAGCGTGGGTGCAAACGAAGGAAAAAAAAAATAAAAAAAAAAAATAAAAATAAAATAAAAATAAAAATCTGGTGCGTGCGCGCAACACACAACTTTCACTTACCAACTTACTTAAATTAGAAATTTACGTGTTTTGCTAATATCATTTCCCAAAGTCACACATTTTTCTACAATCATGTCTTATTTTTGTTAATCGTTAAAGCCGTTTTTGAGTAAATAAAAAAACCAGTGAAAATGATACAAAGTTTATTAAATGAAGTACCCCCTCCTTTTCACCAATATTGATGAAATTTCGGCTGTCGCATCGCGGGCATATACATACATCAAATACCCAGTTTCATCAAAATCATCAAAGCCGTTTTTGAGAAAATAAAAAAAAACGTAAACATTAGATAAAATTCTTTAAGTAAAGTCCCCCCTCCGGTTGATCAATTTTCATGAAATTTTTACAGTCGTATCTCGGGCTTATACATACATCATATACCCAGTTTGATCAAAATCGTTAAAGCCGTTTTTGAGTAAATAAAAAAAACACGTGAAAATGATACAAAATTTATTAAGTAAAGTCCCCCCTCCGGTTAATCAATTTTGATGAAATTTTTACAGTCATATCTCGGGCATATTAATACATCAAATACCCAGTCTAATCAAAATCGTTAGAGCCGTTTTTGAGAAAATCGAAAAAAACGTAAAAAGTTATTAAATAAAGTACCCCCTCCCTTTGAGCAATTTTGATGAAATTTTTGCTGTCACATCGCGGGCATATATCTACACTAAATACCTAATTTCAGGTTCCCACGGTTCATAGTTTTTGAGCTAGTCTGTTCACATACACACACACACACACACACACAGACCATTTCGCGGGACTTGGTTATTTCGACTCAGGGGGTCCCAAAACGTGTATTTCCGTTGAAAACCGGAAGTCGAAAATTTTCACGATCGCAATACTTCCACTTACTATATATTTCATATATAGGTAAGTGAAAGTAAAAATAGTAATAAAATTCCGTACTCTTTCGTAATTCGACTTTTCCCAAAATGAAGACTTTTTTTTACCCCAACTAAAAGATTATAAACTAATTTAAATAATTAATTAAGTAATATTAGTTGCAGTTAATCAGATTCTTTTATTGTTTATTTTGATGATAAAACTCTTAATGATTATGTCATCAAGGTGAGATGGCTTCTGTTTACAGGCCCGAAAATAGGAAGCCTAATTGAGTTGATTAGGGCTTGGTGGGGGATCACCTTTAATCTCAAGCTGAAACTTAATCAAGTCAGAGGAGAGGCGCTATCAGATATTTTCCTTACACATGTCCTGTAATCTCCTATGTAATCCTATGGAAAAAAAGTCTTTGTTTTTCATATGATAAATATAGCATGTTTATTAATTTAAAACCAAAATGGAAATACTTGTTTTTCTTCTCTAAGAATGATTTGCCTTGTTGTTGCAGTTTTATCTAAAACTCTATTGGAACAATGCTGAGATCGGGTCAGAAATTAATAATGCCTTATTATTTAAACATTGCGAGTCAAATACAATAATAATAAAAAAAATTATAAATCAGTCTTCCCATAAATCACTTAAACATGCACTAAGGCGGGACTTAATGCATAGGTGATGTATTCACAACTTAATATATTCTTGGGATACCATATGGTCTTGTATAGGAGTATGGGAAACCAGTATTGATTGAGCTCCAACGACATCATTTACTCTTTTATAAATACATATCCATTTTATGTGTTATTTAGTTAATATTAATCTTTTAAATTATTGGAAAAAAAAGGATGTCTTCATCCTGTCAAAAACCCCTATTTTTCTGTCAAGAGATATTTGATGAAAAAAAATTGTGGTCTTGTTCGTTTCATTATGTTTGAAAGTAAGCTTCCAGTTTTAAAAAAAAAATTTTTTTAACCTTAAACCTACTTTTAAAGCTTACTTATAAGCTTGTTTTTTTATTTTTATCTACCTAATTATATTATATTAAATAACCGTGAACATTAAAAAAACAATGTAATGTTTTTTGCTTTGAATTTTGGAGGCCTCGGTTTTTAAGATCATCGTTAAGTCTTACATTGCGCTTTCAAATATGATATACCTATCAGACAATTGTTTCTAATGGTTTAAGCTTTAACTTTAAAATTAAAATAAACATTTAACATTCCAAAAAGTCCTCACAAATGTAATAAAATGGGAGAAAGGTAAACTTTTTTTTCACAAATAAATATTGTGCTTTGTTATCGGCTGTAGGAATTGGTATACTTGAGACTTCTAAGTACGCAAGATCATCAGATTTAGAGAAGTGAACATCTAAATTTAGATTTTAATTTAGTTTTCTTATTTTCTTCTCGAATTTGGTTGGAAGATATTTATATTATAATTGATAATAAATTAGCAAAAGTATCTTCCTTTTTCACCATAAATATTTATTTACGGCATAACATGTTGACGTTTCGGGGCTGTTTCCCCATTCTCAAAACCTGTACTTTAATTTTTATATCTATTAACATCCAATTACTGATTTAATAATGTAGATAAAATGAATTAAATATAACTTACATAATACTTAAATAATTTCTCAATCGTATGATTGATGGTCTTTTAATAAATATTACAATAATTATATCATTTTCATATAACAGTGTATTTTAGCTTATGACAATGATATAATATATATTGTATATTATATATATATTATATATATATATATATATATATAATATATATTGTAATATTTATTAAAAGACCATCAATCATACGATTGAGAAATTATTTAAGTATTATGTAAGTTATATTTAATTCATTTTATCTACCAATAAAATGTAAATTATTAAATCAGTGATTGGTTGTTAATAGATATAAAAATTAATGTACAGGTTTTGAGAATGGGGAAACAGCCCCGAAACGTCAACATGTTATGCTGTAAATAAATATTTATGGAGAAAAAGGAAGATACTTTTGCTAATTTATTATCAATTTTAATTTAGAGTTCCGATGTCTTAATATCTTTATGAACATTCAGGATGAAGAACTTGAGAATATCTTTTGGAATTATTGACGTATAGACGTCTATAAGAGGTTTGTGTGACAGAAATAACTCTCCATCGACCTAATTCTGTTGGTATATAGGATAACCGGTCAATATTTGTTTTTTAATTTGTACGTATAGCTGCTCTGTTATTAATGTCTAATCCGAAACTCGCCCCTTTCGGAACGGACGGAATGTTTTCGAGAATCTAATCTCATTTTTCAGCGACACGTTCCGTTAGATGACGTATGTGGGTATGGGTACAATATATGCCTGAATCAAAATCGTTTCTAAAGCTATTTGATAAATATCTCTCTTTTATAAGTTAGCTATTTACTATTTGGTGATTTATCGTGAAAAACATATTTGTGTTTATTTTTTATATATTCTTCGCCTTTGAAGGTTTTCTGAATATAAGCAGGGTCTGTCGATGCCTTCCTTGAAATGGTAATGTTGGAGTTGTTTGTCCACATAAACCCTGAAAGGGCCTTTGGCAAGTTCCATAGAATTTCGATTTCTTAGGATGATAAATTATCAGGATTTTCAGTCAAAGGTTTTTTTTTATTTGAGGAGCTTATGCTTCCATTCATACATGTTGATCTTTATCAGGGCTTGTTGAGTCCAGTGTAATACAGGGGCTCGTGATACTGATAATCGTAATACGGAGTAATAGTGAGTCTCTGTACACATGTATACATGTTTGGATCTAAACGGAGGCTCTCTAAATAAAAAACTTTTGACTGAAAATCGTGATGATTTATCACCCTATCCTAAAGAAAACAGTTAATAGATTTTTTTTTTAATTTTCTTTTAAAATAATAATTTTTTTTTTCAATCAATTTCTATAAATACAATCAAAAATACCAAGTTGATACATTTTTAAAATTTATTTTCTTTTTTTATCTGTAAATTATATGTTTCTAAAATTATTTGTGGAAAAATGGAACCTTGTGCAAAAATAATGGAGAAATGGAGATAAACGTTTTACATAATGATTATTCAATCTTAATGTATGCATAATAAACATTAAGAAATTATTTAAAATATTCCAAATCGAATTAATGGGGCTAATAAACTAATTTTTATATGTGAATAAAATTTTGTCTCCGATTTGAAGTCTCATTTTTAACCCTGATTTTATTTTAGCCCTGATTCATCGCAGTCATTGGTAATAAATATTTAGCTATTTTTTATCCATTCATTTCTATTTTTTAATATAACTGAGCTTCGGCCCCCCCCCAACCCCTCAAACTTCGATGATTAGGTACTGATCGAGTGTAAACTATTACATTTTAACCTTGTATGTGAACAAGGGGGTTATTTACGAGTAAATGTTTTCCAATTATTCTGTTTGTAGCGTATTCTGTTTTAGTTAAAAATAAAAATTACATTATCAGATTGCTTGGATTTGACAAGAAGCGAGAGAAGAGCTTGCTTGCATCAGATAAGGCATACACCGCTCCTGATATTCTCCTACCCTGACACTATCATTTCCTCTCCAACATTTCATTCTCCCCCACTCTTATACGTTGCTAAATTTTGTGCGTGTATATATTCTAAATGCTCCTCACATGTATATTTATATATTTGTTTATCGTTTAATATCATTAAATTTTAATTTATGATAACTAAGTCTTATAACAAACAAAAAACGTATTAAGAAATAAATTTGTTAGATAATTATTAGTGGCTTATATTAGTAGGTAGTTATACGCTTACGACTCTAACCTACTTAAATCTCACTATGGCGTACCGACAAAAAAAAGGCTTTGAGAAATAATAGGTATATTATATGATTGACTGAAATCGCATGTTTTTGCTTGTGACTCCGACAAAGACACCGACAATCGGAAAAGTTTATATAACCAAAAATGTTCGTCTTGACAAACTGAAAAAAGTGACACCGTCAAAAACGCCCTGTGACCATTTTGAAATTTCGGAAAGTTTTTCGCTTCCCACTCCCAAACGAAGGGGCTTATCGAAAAAATGTTTACGATCGAAAATGTTCTCCTTGAAAACCTGGAAAGAATGAGACCATTTAGAAATTTCTACGACCATTTTGATTTCCAAGAACCGCGGTTTCGCGCTTATAAATCGTTATCGAAGGCAAAAGGAGTGATTTGTATATTTTTCCGGTATAGCGGTTGAGAAAAGCTTTAAAATTATGTCTCATTTAATCATTTAAAAGGCTTTGATAAATAATATAGTATATTTAATATTCATTAGTGATAAAAATTCAAAGGCCCGAAAAAAGTTTAATATATACTGAAATTTTGTATTATTAGAATTTGTATTTCGATAGTAAATTTGCAAAACCATGTATGACCCAATTTTGCCAAAAAAATGAAATGCTATTTTTCCAATAGAGAGTAAAGTTCTCCATCCGGTGGGGGGGGGGGTGACATTTCTGTTTTAACTGTTCGTTTCAGTTATAACAGTTTGTTCGTAACTCTTGCTTCTAACTTCTATTTCACTAATAGTTCTGAAGTTTTTCTTGTCTCCAGTAAAATTTAGAAATAAGAACTTACACGGTTTTGAAAATTTACTATCGATATATACATTAACAAGGTTGTTATTTTTCTAATTTAAATTAAGGTGAGAAATGAAAGTGGCCTGAAAATTTTTAGTAATCTATTTTCGAAATTATAAATATATATATTTTTTTAAAGTTTTCCAACAAAGCTTAAGATTGGGGGACTATCTCTACGAAAAGTCTTCCTTTATTTTTTGACTGTTTTGGACAGTACGCATTTTAAAATTTTTATTCTAAATAGTTTGTTGTAAAATTAAACTAAAGATATAATTATTAACAAATTAAAAAAAAACGAATGAAAATTATGAAGAATATTCTAATTTTCATGAGGGTTTTCGTTTTTATATACTTTATTTATATATTTAGATAGGGAAAACGTTCATAAATATATCGGAACATTCGAAACGACGATCAATGTTATACTGGTTCTTATTGCAATTACTGTCCAATTACTGATGTTGGCTGAATATTGCTGGAAATAAATTTTATACAGTGAACTCAACGAGAGTTTTTATATGAATATTTTTTATAGCGGATAATATAATAAATTATTTACTACATAGTGTAAAAGGGTGTTAAAAGAAGAAAAGTATTTTTATTGATATGGCAGTGATAAAAGGAATATTACGGTTATTTCAAAATCACACCGCTCACTTCAATAAACTTATCCAATGGGCTATAATAACGTTATGTGTCGTTATAAAAAAAAAAAAAAAAATATCTTTTTCATATTATCCACTTCGCTTGCAGTGTTACTGTTATAAGTTTTATTATACGCCATTCCAGCCTAGTTGATTACCTTATTGGATGGTTCTATTAACAATATCCTGGTCTTCATGCGCCTATTTTTTCTATCACATACTTTTTGTTTTCTTTTTTTTACATGCCTTGATAATAGGTCTCATTCAGGGTCTTCAGTTCAGGAAGGAAGTGAGAGGAGATGATCTGACCTAAATCACGCTCAACAGTCAACTCCCCTTTAATCAAGTTTTTATTGAAGAATCCCCATTACTTAAAGGCTGGGTGAGCCCCAAGAGGGTCTCATGACTCCATAATTGATCCGCGGCTGTTGTAACATTATGAGTCAATCTAAATTATTGAAAACTATTATTTTGATAGCTATTTTTTTTTATTCTAAACCAATACGATTTATTTATATTATAATTATTGACATTATTAGTCTTCAAGAGAGGAATAATGGGAATTTTTTTTTTTTTTTTTTTTTTTTTTTTTTTTTTTTTTTTTTATTAATTTCGTTTTAGTAATCCCGAACCGGGTACAATATTTTATTTTTATGTTAATATCTTGAACGAAGAGTGCTTTATCCGGACTCAGCAGATCCTTTTGGAATCCCAGATCAACAAGATTTAGTGCTACCAGTATTTCCACTTGAGGTATTTTTCTCTGGGATTCGTTCTTCTCAACCCCCCCCCCACCCCGCCACACCTCACCTATGGCCTTTTCGGTAATTCTTTTCACATAAAATTGAATCCAATTTACCAAACCCGTAAAAGATCTTTACATTTGACAAATTAATTATCAACAAAAAATATATTTTATTATATTTGGTGTAATAATACAATATACTAGTACTTTATATGGTTGGTGATAACTCGATATACCTACCAATCTGTATCTGCCTTGGTTCAATACTTAGTATTTTTTTACATTTTATATTAAAAAATAAACAAAGTGACATTATTGATTACTCCAAAGGAGATGTAAAAATGATTATGCTTTGATTTATATTATTGCATTTCTTTAAAAATGGTCATTAATAAAAAAGATTTTTGTAAGTGATCCTTAGAATTAACATTAATAAACTTTTTTAATGTATGAATTATTTTATATAAATAAAGATGAAATTCTGTTTGTTTGTTTATTTGTTTGTATGTTTGTTCTTTATAGAAATCCATACCGTTTGTCCTAAATTATCCAAATTTCGCTCAGTGGTTCTTTCATACCAGGTGCGAACACCTGCCCATATTAAAATTGCATAACTTTAGCCGATCTTCAGCTGATATTCTTTATTATAATAAAAATCGTAATTATCTCGCTTTACAATGTTTTTTTACGAAATCGACGGTTTCATTAGAAAATTGAAATTCCCCGGGTGAAACCGGGATATACAGCTATAAACTATATAAATAAAGATGAAATTCTGTTTGTTCTTTATAGAAATCAGTGGTTCTTTGATACCAGGTGCGAACACCTGTCCATATTAAAATTGCATAAATTCAGCCAATCTCTGGGTATATTCTTTATTGTTATAAAAATTGTTTTGATCTTGCTTTACATTGGTTTTTACGAAATCGACCGTTTGAGTCGATAAAAGTCTCACCTTTAGATAGATTTCATAGATTTAAAAAATGAAATTATCCGGGTGAAACCGGTATATACAGCTAGTTTATCATAAAAACTTAACTTTCTTATGCTCTAAAACATATGACATCTGAAATTATTACATGTATAAAACAGGCTGTTACTATAATTATTTAATTTTTTGGTGTTGAAACTTTTGTTGGTCGGTTTAATGTGATTTTAGTCTATAATTAATGCTGTTAATTCATAACACCGTAGACTCTATTATTACTTTTAATTATTGTTGAAAAAGGACATTAATCTAAAGCCACGTTGTAGTTCATTAAAAAACCAAGCGCTTGCGTGATCTTCATGCGTGATAGGTCGTACGTTGGTCATCTGTTTAGCTCTCCTGTTGGGAAAATTTAGGCCTATACTAAATATCTTAAATATTATGATATAAAATAATATATATATATTTTATTATTTTATATATGTAAATTTTCTATTCTGAAGAAAAGTGAAGTACCGACATTCTGCTGTTTGTCATGGAAATATATGTGTTGACCTAAATAACTTTTCAATGTTTATTGAATCAGTGAATGGTAGTAGGACTTATAAATAATTTATTTTATTTTAATCCGAACACATTCATACAAATCTTTCGAATTGCTAAATCTAACGAATTTGTGGCCCTGTTTTCTTAGATACGATGCTAAAGAGGAATCTTACTTTCAAAAAAGGCTATTCGATCGAACGTTTTAGCCAAATTGCTTACTATCTTCACCACTGTTTCGTAGTCTGCTCAGTATACTTGAAAGTTTTCTTATAGACTTAACTCAGAGACATAAACTATTAAGACATAATATATGTTATTGTATATTTAAGGATAAAGTTATTTATAAACTTTTGTTGATTTCTTTCCACTAGGATGGATTGCTGAAGATCAAAATTTTTCGCAACCGTGAAGGTGCTTAATTTCATAGTAATGGCTTTCTAATAAATAATTACATAGGTTCTATAAAATTTCTTTTACTAACAAATCAATTTATTTTATAATTTTATTTTTCAAAAAAATTGTAGAATTTTTTTTAGAACACTGCCTCATAAAAAATAAATTGAATCCTTTTTGAGAAATGTATTTAAATTATTAATTTAATAGTTGATGTGTCTTCCACATTTTCTTCTTGAGAAGACAGTAATTCACTATATTCTGCAAGATACAAGTATGATAAGGAGGCATTTTTTAAAATTTATATTTTGTTTAATATATATATATATATATATATATATATATATATATATATATATATATATATATATATATTGAATAAGTAAAATATATTGAATAATTAGTTGATGAGCACGCCGGAACAAGTCGCAATTATTTATGTTTATTTATTATTTATCGCTGAATAAGTTTGGCAGTGTACAGACTGCGCCTTGATAGTGTCAGCGTTCTCGTGATGTATCTTATCGTGTTTTGCTCTCTGATACATATACATATATTGCAACGCCCCTATTTCAACTGCGATTGCTACGTAATTTTCTTTTATTTCTTATGACAAAATAATTTCGTATGTATTTATTTATTAATATAAACCATTTTGAAATCTTTAAAAAAATCGACGTATTATTTAGTTAATACTTTCTTTATTTGCTCTTGTCCCTGTAAAATGAAGATTCTATTATGTTATATAGTTAGTTCTTTAGTTTTGAAACATTTTGAGGCATGAAGAAAGGTAGCCCCGGCCTTGGTTTTAGTTTCTTAAATGGGAATGAATGAGATCTCTCATTCAGCACCTTTTCAGTGGATTTCAAAAAGTAGGAATAACGAGTTTCAAAAAATCGCTCATTCCTTTAGACAATTTATTATCTAAAAAAATTAAAAAGTTTTTTTCTAGATTTTGAATGTAAATTTTGAGGGAGTCACCTGTGGTGTAATGGCAACATACTGTATTAAAGGTCGCGGGTTCGCGTCCCGAGGTGGCCCTAGGATATTTAAATGGGAGTATGCTATACCGTCCCTCGGATAGGACGTAAAATGGAGGTTCCGAGCCTGTACAATGTCAGGTACTCGTAAAAGATCCCTATCCAAAGTATACCTGGATAGGCAAAATTTATGACTCCCACTGTAGCATCGTCCGATTAGCCTTAGTAGCTTAAAGTGACGTTAAACGAACAAACAAACATTAAAGTTTAAGGCCAGAATAAAATGTGTTGATATTAAGCCGATAATTTAATAAAGCCGATATTAATAATTTACCATGCAGCAGATCGTTTTAGATAATTAATAATTTTGTTCTCCGTTTTGAAGAAGTATAAAGGCTATATTTATTAATATATTAATAAAATAATATATAAATAAATATATTATATTAATATTTTAAAATATTTTTTAAATAATAAAATAATATTTTTTTAATTTTTATTTTATTTTAATATTTTAATATTTTTTTACAGTGGTATATGGATAATTGTTAACTTATACACCAAAAGAGCTCAAGAATATATGTATACCCATCCAGTTTTTATTAATTTATTGTTACTATCTGACTTCAATTTTATTTCGGAATGGTCCTTATATATCTTCACTAATCTAGATAAATTCATCTTCAAGGACCAGTAAATTCGTATTGTTCACTCCAAGTTAAGTCTAATCCTCCAGGGATCTCTCTGACAATAGATTCCGAACTAGAGTTGTTATTAATCTCGGACTGTTTGAAACCCAATCGTACTTCAGCAACTCTGCTGAGCATAAATATCACCCGAGGAATCACTTGTGAGATAGCTCTTCGAAATTTAGCGCTGATCTTTGTAATCCACCAATTTTACTTGCAGTCAGTCAGCTGTATAATTGAGTTTGGAACAGAGTAGTTATGAATTCCTTGACGAGAATACTTGGGACTTGTTTCGTATAAACTAAAAATGTAATACAGAAGTAATTATTTAAGGAATGATATGGATATTAAAATCTGGTAATATTTATTTATTATAGAGATAAATATAGATTTATTCTCTAAATATAAGTTTTTCTTGAGAGCAATTACTGGTTAAAAAAAAGGCTTGTAAATGGTTTAACAAACTTTAATCTGAAAAGAGATAGGTACTCTCGAAAGGTTTGGGGTTAAAGGGTGGATTAATAGGCAGATATCAGATTTAATGTAGACATATGAGAACGCTCTTGGACCATTTAAAGGGTTAACTTCGCTATCTAGTGCCTTTCAATTTAATCAAAGTGATAGTAAGTATCATATGATAAAATCTTATGAAAAATTATAATAGAAAAAAATTATAGATATATGTATATAAGCTCATTATTGACTATTACAGGTTGTGCCTACCGGGGGTAAAGATTGATTATGTGTGGTCTTGTTTTTTTTTTTTTTTGTTTTTTTGCTGCCTCAAGGTAGTAAAGTAAACATTTTATACGCTGACATATTCGTATATATTATTTACAATCGAACAGAACTCCTAGTCAGTCTAGTTCTCCTTTGGTGGAGGGAACAGAAAGACTATAGGAGATCCCATAGAACTATTATTTTTATATTTTTTTATAATTAATTTTATAATAATAATGATTCTGGCCACTTCTGATTTTCCCCTTAAACAAATATTTATTTTTTGTAATTCATATTTGTATTATACCTTAAACAAATGACTGGAAGTACTGCACTCGCTATTTTCCAAATTGTCAAAATTAAAAATCAGACAGAAACTTAATACATGCAAATAATTACTGAAACCTATAAGCGGCTCACAAATTTATGGTTCAGAAAAAAAGATATACTTACAAAGCTCTCAATCCAAAATTTTACGACTAATAACGAACGCACATTTGTACGTTAGTAACTAAACACTACCTACCGACTTACAATTACTAACTATCGACCAAAAAATAAGAACTCTCTTTTCTGGCTTTCATATCAAATGGCAGGCGGTTGAAAAGGAGTTGGATGAGTGACCTCCTCTCCTGAAACAAGTTTCGCTTGGAACTATCTTCCCTCATGCCTAAAAATGCCAGTATAACAGCAGTTTATGTCTCATTAGCGGACTGGCACTTAGTCGTGAGAGGCACAAAAATAGAAGTGAAGTTTAAAAAAAAATCTTTTTTTTTTTTTAAGATTTATTAATTTTACACATGTAACTAATGCATATAACGTATGCCCCACCAACATCTCCAGTAAGTTCAAGGAGTTTAGTGCCGGCAGAAAGGAAAAGGCGAGAACTCTGTCCCAGTTTATTCCTGAATATTTTACACTTTCTCAGAATTTATGCCACGAATACTCTATCCTCGGGGTTCTAGGTATAGTATGGCATGGGGAATAATGCTGCATCCAGTATTTGGGAAACAGTATCATCAAGTCATGCTTTACATATGGAATCCCAAACCACCCATCTATCCTCTCTCAGTATCCCGTTTCAATTATCGTTGACTGCATTTTGCACTATTCTCTTGCACATCTCTCTATTTTTACTCCCTACATCACTCTTAGTCGGACTTTGTAAAATGTTCTTTTTTTATTTGGCAAAAAAATGTCTCTTATAAAAGTGTTTTTAATTATCTTCATTCAGGAAAAATTATTTTCCTACTAAATAAATCATATTTGAATATTATTTATTTTTACAAAGTAAGGGAAATTATTGCGATCATGAAAAGTTTCTTTTCTCCGGGTTTTCTCCTGAAATACATCTTTTGGGGTTTCCCAGGATCCACTGTAAACATGTTATCTCAAAAACCATAAGTTTTACAAAACTGAATTTAGGAATATGCCATAAGGTTTAAAACGTTTTCCATATATGAGGAATTCAATGTTATGTTGAGTAGTAATATATGTAATATGGTAATAGAAAGCTGAGAAAAATAATTCCTACTTTCGTATTATTTAAATATTATTACATGTTACTCATTGCAATATTCATAAAAGTTAATCGAAATCGGTAGAACTGCGACCATCAAAAACACTTTTTGTATAAAAAAGAAGTTATTTTTTAGTACTTTTGTGAGAATAAAAGTGCTGCTCATAATATCTACCGAACTTTGGAAAGAAATTAGCAATTTTTAACGTAAAATACCTAGCACAGGTCGTAAACCACCTATATCGTTTCCCTTTCAAGATACAGTGTCAAAAACCGGTCTAGAACTCAACTGTTCAGGAGCGTATATAGATCATGTAGGTTATTTAATTATAAAGTCTGAAAAAAATAAATAATAATAAATCCAAACGAATGTGCCAACTCCATTAATTGTTAATTTTTTTTTCATTTTTCCCATTTAATTTCCAATAGCATTAGGTTTTTTTTTTTTTTTTTTTTTTTTTTTTTTTTTTTTTTTTTTTTTTTTAAGATGCCCATTTCTAGTCAAAATAAGTAGGGTGTTTTTATTAATACCGAATTTCACCAAGTTAATCAAAATTATTTATCTCGGTTTGGGAAAATTAATTTATTTATCTAACATGGTTAGGGAAAATCAAGGGTGGGTGTCAACATTATATGCAAATTGAGTATAGCTATTATTTATTTTATTTTTTGAATTTACATATTTATATAGACTGCATTGTATATCCGCTATGAGAAGTTATCTGTGCAAAGTGTAGCTGGAGGGGACATTCTTGTTCCCCGGTATCATCCCGTTCTCTCCACGACCTAATGCAAATGGAAAGGCTCTTTCTTAGGTCTCCAGTCGTGCAGGTCCCGTTATTGAGTCGCCTTTTCATAAGTAGCGCTTAGTAGTGCAATGCGCTTTAAGCAGCTATAAGTCCTTCTACCTACAACAAGTCCATCGCGTTAGAATATGGATTAACGTTAATATGCGAATACTCAACTTTTCAGGAATGCCTAAAAACAGATTTTTTTCATTTTAGTGTTATTTGGCGCTAGCCTTTTTGATTTTAGTTATTATTTTATACGATTTCCGTTGAGAAATGCTTTGGTCTTAAACGTAATAATGTCACGATTTGAACTGCGTGAAATATTACCATAATAGAAATTATTAAATTAAAATACATACATCTTCGCTAATATAAAATTTTTCCTTTTTTACTAGGAAGAAATAAAGATTGTATTGGTAACGTTTAACTGGTTGGACAACGTATAACTCATAACTTCAAATGTCTCAAAAACCTTTTTTGCTGATTCTTTATGGTAATAATTGACCCGGGGTGGCAGTCAAAGAATTTACGAAGAATAATTAACTATTTTATCGGTTAAGTTTCAAACCAACAACTCTTCAGGGCTTCAGCAAGAGAAACGCAAAAAATTATAAATACACTAAGTGAATAGCTAAATAATGATGGACAAAAATATGATTTTTATTCATTGAAGCTGTCAGATTTTATAGAAGTATTCATAAGATCGTTAATTAAAGCCTCACTCGTTTATATTATTGTTTGACGTTTTGGATTTAAAGCAATTAATTGAACATAGGTACACCCACCTAAGACTATAGAAGTTTTTTATACGCTTAATTCCGTTGTCAAACACAATTAAAATTGCTGTTCGTCAAAAACACTCCTATTTTATTAAAGCGTGCATTAGGTCAGTGTAACCATTTTACTTTTATGCCTGCCTTTGACTATTATAAATTTTAATTGTGGTTGACTACGGCATTTGGCGTATTTGTTTGTTTTGGATGGAAGTCCCGATCCTGTACGATGTTAGGTACTCGCTGAAGATCCCTATCCTAATTATACCTGGATAGACAAAATTTAGGACTCCCAACGAAGCATCGTCAGATTAGCCTTAATGGCTCAAAGTGACGTTAAACAAACAAACGCAATATGGTTAATGAAACCTTTGATATCGATTGTGTAATAAAATGGGGCCAAAGTATTCTACGTCCCTTGCCTACTACGCAGTAACTAGTAATATTTTCATTAACCACATTACGTTTTTTTCTAGTATGTATTAGAATTTGTTTATATATTTCAATATGTTTAGTTTTAATTTTTATTCCCCATCATTATTTAGCCCCTATAAATACTGTATTTATAATATTTTTTTCGGTATCTTCTTTAATTATCCCTGAAGAAGACGTGCATAGCAAAGTCTAAGAGTAGGCTGCAGTAAAACATTTTATTACTGTATGTAGATTCTTTTACCGCCAACCCAGACTAATTATTTACTGAACATACGGCCAACTATCAATTATCCAATCCAGATTCTTAACTTACCATACATCCTAAGAAGTATTCTCCAACTCAGATTTAAACTGATTTATTTTAAAATTTTAAAATAGATCCAGGAACTTGTTGGAAGGTTAGAATATAAAGGGAACATGGCTCACAGCGGGGCAGTCCGGTGGATATGCCCTCGGAATCCCTTTGTGCCCAACCTCTTGGATGGTCCACTCGCCCTACCGCAAGCTAAATCCCACAGGTTTCACTCTTTCTCCTTGTGTTAGCTCCCCCGAATCAACGTTCGTAAACCTTGTAACCTGAAGATAATTTACTCTTGACGATAGATAGATAGATAGATAAAATACTGTATTTTAAAAAAAATAACAATTACAGGAGATGTGGCCTGAGTTGAATACTAGCAAAAAGTCAAATCAAATTATTATCACCTTAGTTCAAATTCTAGTTTAAATTTTATATTAAACCAAAAATAAAGATGAGAACAAATATTATTTAGTTTATCTGTATCCTTTACAAAGACCTCCCAAAATCAATTCTGTACTGCTTAGTGTTTTAATATGCCCGGGCAACAGAGACTTCCTGAGATCCACGAAAGCTGAGCAATTCAACAAAAAATGTTTAATTCCATTATTAAAATTACAGTTACAATACTTACATATCTGATTAATATTAAAAGACCTACATTTACTGTTAATTGATAATTCTTCATAATTATTTCCCGCCGTGATTGAGCAACAAATCTTATTTTATTTATATGAGTATTTAAGAACAAATGTTATACCCTTGGTGGACATTTCGTTGGCCGGTAAATGACAACTGTTAGCGGATTACGGTTTTCATGAGTGCTTACTAAGATATGATAAAGTATTTAATTATTTAAACACGTTCCGAAAAATGTTTGTATCTGGATAGAAATATATCTGCCGATGATTTTTTACTGCTTGGTGATGACGAGAAAACATTGATGAAAGCCTTAAAAAGAACTTGTGTTAGAAATAAATATGGATAAGACAAAATATATTGCTGGTTTGTTGGCGGAATTCATGAAGGATATGGGTTTGGATTCTCTGAGCTGTTTAATATTCCATTATTCTTATGATAAAGAACAAACTGTAGAGTTGATTTCAATCAAAAGCGATTAGACTGACGGCTAAGATGTTAGGGGATACAGGATTTGTAGTCACCTGCCAGGTTCTTCACTCTGTTAATTGGAGGTTCTCAGTTTAAGGGGCTTTGCGTGCCCAGAAGAGCTTTAAAAGTTGAAGGAAATATGTTTCACTGATCTTCTGATCTCCTTTATTTTTCTTTTCTAATTATTAAAATGTTTGCGCCTATTTTATAATAATATTTAAATATTATAATAATTTTGTTGATATTACTAAACATTAAACATTTGAAATATAAATAAAAAGGGAATATTCTAAAAGTTTAAATATTTCATTACTAGCTGATGTCAACGAAGCATTCGCACTCTAACCTACTTAAATCCCACTTAATTAATTAATATAACTTAATTATAATAACTTAATTAATTAAAGTACACAGTTTAGTATCGTATAGTGCGTCTTGGGTATAGACGGAATACTTAAATAAACATATCGGTATCGCGGAAAGCGAGTGTGCTGGTTATATTTACTGAAATGCATTTTTTCGCTTGTAACTCGCAAATGACGGTGAAAATCGGAAAAGTGTTTATAACCAAAAATGTTCGTCTTGACAAACAAAAAAAAATGTTACCTTCGAAAAAGCCCTGCGACCATTTTGAAATTTTCGCTAAGAATTGCAGTGTTTTGCTTACAACTCCCAAACGAAGGGGTTAATCGAAAAAATGTACATGACCGAAAATGTTCTCCTTGAAAACCCGAAAAGATTGACACCGTTTAGAAACCTCTGATACCAAACCTCTATTACCAAAACCGGGGTTTTGCGGTTATAACTCGCAATCGAAGGCAAAACGAGTGATTTATATATTTTTCCGATGTAGCAGTTAAGAAAAGCTATAAAATTATGCCTCATGAAATTTGATGAAGTGCTAAGGAAGTTATAGCTTACCGACAAAAAAAGGCTTTGAGAAATAATATATTATATATTTTTATTAATACTATTATGCTTCTTTTTTTTTCTACAACATTCAAGATAAAGTTCCACCATGTAGATTATTCCGTTAAGTTCATTAGTTACCAACTCTGATTAAAGTTTTAGTTTAATAAGGTAAAAGTAATTATTTTAAGAGCGAACAGGTGCTGCTCTACCCCTGAGACAACCGCTGTCTAGTTAATTCCATTTTCCGGGTCGGTAAGCTTCATTGATCCCACCAGTTTGTTCTTTTGTGACCATTATTACTAAAGGCGGGGCGGGGACCTGTTACTTCTCTTGAACTTGTAACCATTTCTTTTAAAGAATAAAAAATCTCTAGTTGTGAATTTTGGAAATTTCACACCATCAGGTTTCAAATCTTCTTTTCATGCGTAAGTAATATAATGCAAATGCATTAATACTTTTTACTCATTAGTAACAGAGGACACATACATTTCATTCATGACACCTTATGATGGACTATATCTTACTCTACCTTATTACGGACGGGGTTTTTCCTAGGGTTCCTTTTTATTCCTAGACCTTATTCATGGATTGTTCACCTGCTGAGAATTATCCATTCAGCATTTTTCGTTCTTATGTAAACTGCTATTTCCATTCTGCTAGTTCCAATCGCCGCTATTTATTTATCTTAATTTATTTCTTATAAGTATTTCTTTTATTATTAAATCTCTGTTCCGGTTTTATTTTTTCTAATTGATATCTTATTTCCATTATCAAGTTACTGAATTTTTAAAAATTTTGGACTAACTCAGATGTTTAGTTGGAGAAATGGGAACGATCAAGGTGATATAGAAGTAGAGGGGAATACGTTTGAACATTTTGAGTAGTTAAGATATTTATCGGCTATGATACCTAGTAAAAACGAAATTGAAGAGGAAATCTAGGCTAGATTAAAGGCGGGAAATTTGCTTAGCTCTCTCCTTCTGTCCTGAAACTTGAAAACTTAGAGTTTACAACAAAATAGTTATTCTTCCGACGTTCATATACGGATGCGAAACGTTTCCGCTAACATTTAGGGATTGAAGTATAAAAACTGCATAGGGTGTTCCAAATTTTAAAGTACTCCACAGAATATTTGGATTGAAGAGGGACGGATCTTATGGAGAATTTAGGCTTGTACTCAATGCCGTAGTAAATGAATCACTAAACGATTAATAAGCGTGGTACCGACTGGAAAACGTCCGAGGGGCAGGCCGAGACGAAGATAGGACAATTGCGTTAATGCAGATTTGTCAAAGTTGGGTTTAGACGGGGATAGGTGAATGGTGTCGGCATCAAACCTTCGGGTCCTCATGGCCTTTATTATTGTAATTATTTATTCTAGTGTGTTCACTTTTGTTAAGGTTTGAGTTAAATTTTAGATTTTAATCTTAAAGTATTTTCGAAAGAAAACTAAGGCTTTCTTGGAAAAGGTGACGTATCGTTGGAATTAGTCTTATTATTTACATATTTATTATTGACCTTTTGGTGGTGGTACTTTAGTATTACGATAGTATGGGTGAGTTCGGTCGGTCCTGTTCTTAGGCGTGTCAATACAATCTACCTTCAACTCCATCTTAGGCTGGAGGGGAGGTACTCTAGCACGATTTACTCCTTTTTTTATTAATGTGTATCTGCTTTCTCCGAGTAGGTTAATCAACTTGCAGATTTCGCTAAAATCCTTAATGCGATCCTCTTAAACCAAAACCTTGATTGATCTTTCCCTCTTAGGACTTACCCATCTCAAGATTTCAGTAATCTTTAATGGCCTTCCCTGCGACGGAGGAATTCGCGGATTCCAGAAATCTTAACGAAGAACGGGCCAAGTTTTAATCAATGGATTTTTCTTCCTTGTTTGGAATGGAAAGTTTTAATTGAAAAATTTTTTGGTCCTCGGGCTAAGATATTAGTCAAATTAGGCCCCTTAAAGGCTGAAATTAAAGCAGAGCAATAAGTTTTTTTGACATTGAATTTAATTAGTTCGGGAACGTTAATTGAGTTGTAAGCTTTTGTTTGTTACTTTTTTAATTTTTAGAAAGTTTAACTTAGATGGGTGTATTATTTATTTATTTACAACATTTCCTCCTAAAGTATTACTCCTTATATTTATTATAATTTTATTCTCAATATTCGGTCAACTTTTTGCTCTTACAAAATTGTACATCTCTTAGGCTTTTTTAATTAGGGTTTCTTCGATAAGACTTTTATTATGATTAATCATTCAAATTTCACAGTTCTGAAAAGTGTATATTTGAAGTTTTTAAGTTTAACTAAAAACATAACATACGGCACCGAAATGTTACTAAATAAAGAATGTAATGAATAAACTATTTAAATTTGACATTCTTATAAATAATTTAGAACCTTACACATTTAGGAAAAAAAAAGAAATAAAGAAATCTAAATATCCATATATATTGAAAAAAAAAATAATACTAATGAACGGTGCTCATTTCTATTGAACTTGATAAATAATTGGAAGTAAGTATTATTATGGTATTTAAATTCATAGTTTTAAATTTAATTGAATAAAAAATTGGCCATGGTGTTTTTTATAACCGGGTTACAGATATTTATTATATAGAGACCAATATTACAGATTTATGACTTGCCTCTTTTGAATTAACATATCTCTTATTTATTATTTCCACAGGCATCTGTGACTACTAATTTTTAAAACTGAGTTGAATCAAGATTGTTTGGAGAATATCTAAAGAATACTCCGAAATTTCTAACTGTTCTTGTTGGTTTCTAAACCCTCGTTTGGTTTTAGTATGTTTTGCTTGATAGATGAGGGCTCGGCGTTAATGCCCGTTCACACGTGTTGCGGTCAGTCTCCGGCGGCTTTTCTTCTTGATTTATTATGCAGCATTTGCAGCTTCTACAAATCTCTCATGTTCCGTTTTAACCATTATATATATTAACATTAATTTAGAACAATATTTCATATGATTAATAATATATTGTTACATATTCGCTGACCGTGAAATTAAATCAGAGGTTCGTGGTATAGGAAATGGGTCGTTCTCAACTGTAAATAAATCTTTGATAATTTTTTGTCATATTTTCCTTATCCGTACAAAGGGGATCCACTAACATCTGTTTTATTTAATTTAAGGAGGTGATACGTCCCGGAAAAGATTTAAATCTGGGAGGAAATATATCCGTGCTCGGTTATGGAAATCATTTTGTTTTTCTTGGCGATGACGTGGAAACTATGATGAAAGCCGGTAAGGAACTTAGAGACGGTGAAGATTTTGCTGATATTTAGTTAGAAGGGAAAACCTTCGAAGCCATATAGAAATTTAGATATTTAGGTTCTACGATTACTAAAAAAAAAAAAACAAATTGTAGAGGAAGTGAAAGCTAGATTAAAGTCGGAAATTTTTTATTTTTCGGTTGCAAAAGTTACTTAGCTTTCGCCTTCTGAAACGAAACTTTAAAACTATATTTAAATAATATAACTTACAAAACTATAATACTTCCAGCAGTTATTTACGGATCAGAAACATGGCCGCTAAATAAAGTGTTACGTAGAAAATTTGGACTGAAGAAGGGTGAATCAAGCATTATCATTTATCCGCAATTTTAGTGTAGGTTCAGCGTGTAATTAATTAAAATAATTATTTCTTGAATATTATCATAGATTAACAGTTGACTTATTTTGAGGTATGTTGGGAATTTTCAGTGATCAGTAACTTATGTTATCAATTTTTTATTTACATTTTATTTAAAAATGACCATATAAGAAAAAAGGAATAAATGTTTCCTGATATTCGGTGATGAACTGATGTGCTACAAAAAAAATTGTTTTACACGCTGTTATTTTAAAGGAAAACATGGGATAACTAATGTTATAACAAAGTTCAAAAAGTACTTTATCGCAGCCGATTTCTTCAAACTCGGAGTCTTGAAAATAATATTTCAGCTAACTCGCTGAACTGTCTACTTACCTATCAAATAAATATTAGGAAATTTCTAAATAATAAAGACGAAAAAAAAATCTACTAATAAAAAAAAAATATCTGATAAAGATAAAATTTATGATAAAATAAGTTTGGAGAACCATTATTTTTTTAACAGCATACAAAAAAAAACTGTACCACCAAAACAAAACTCGTGGATTCAATATTAAAGTAAAAGGATTACTGTTTCTACTAATACTACAGTGGTCGTGCAAGGAGGTGATTTTACCGTGATAACGCTCAACCGCCAGTCTCCCCCCCTAATTTTCAATTAAGTGTACCCACTTTATAGAGGCTTGGTTTGCCCCAGGAGGGTCTTTCGGCTCCTGAAACGGTATTAATTACAAAAGGCGATGTATGATGAACAGTTTATAAAAATATCCTGCCAAGCCAGATTCAACGAACTCAACGCCTTACCAAAGATTTGCCCATTTCCTAGGGATTTAAATATTTTATTATAATATAAATACATAATAGTAAGTGAGAATAGAAGAAAAACGAAGAGTGTCTATGAGAGAAGAGTGAATAGAAACTATCCTTTTGTAGCACTGTAAGAAAGAATGTCCTAAATTAAAAAGTTCCGAGACCATCTTCTTTTCAGTCGTCTCGGAGAATTATCAGGAAGAAAAATTAACTAAGTTGGAGCAATTAGGTTTTGATGGATTCGGAGTTTAATATAAAAAGATAAGTTCTGGAAAGGGGCCAGACCAGTCTCATAACAAAACAAATAGCAATAAAAGTTATGTTTCCTTAATAAGAATAAAGGAAAAACAATTATATAATTAAATAATTTTCTTCTGAATTCTTTATTATTTACTAGCTATGATTCCTCGACAGTTTTATATGTGAAAACATTTTTAAAGAAAATATTTATTATAAACACAATCTTATTCCTTTTATTCTATTCTTCAACTAGCCTGGGAGGAATTTCTTCTTTATTTTCTTTTTGAGCTATTTTCTCTTGTTGCAGTCAAGACCTCTCTCTCTTTGTCAAACTTCTTCCCGACTCTTTTCTCACAGGTGTGTCGGAGCCTTCCTTTGGAACGTCTCCCGTCAACCGTAACATCTCATCCTAGATGTAAGACTGTGTCGAGTGTTTTGTTAAGTCGGACGCGACTGGTTTGGGATTTTTAGATGTTGGTTTTTAGTTATTCTCTGAATAAATAATTTAAAATAATAAATTGAGTTGCATGGTTGAATTAATGTCATTAGGGGAATGTGATCTAAACTAGGGAAATACCTATATCCGACATCCTGTCGCTAATTACCAATTATCGTTATCTGCAGATATACCGTATAAACCGTCTATTATTTAATTAATACATATTATTAACCTAAAATACGGTTAGTGGCTTTCAGATTCGATGTAAAGACCATTGTATAATGACAACAAATAAATAAAAAACACTGACTTATCAAAGCTGAAGATTTTTTAGTGATAAATTGTTATTGATGCAATAACTCGGGGTTCGAAAGCTACGGATATTAGAATCGGTATATCGACATAACACTTTGTCGGTTATTTCGGCATTGTCGTTGGCGGTAATCAGCCAATTTTTCCAAAATACAATCACACAAACATTCATCTCCATCTATAAAAAAAATTCTGTTATATTTATTGTAACGCAATAAAACAGCAACATATGATTTTGTTTGACTAAACTGTTCTAGCACATGTTCTTCAATGTTAAGGTATCTCCTACGCTTGCCGGGAACATTCTAGATTGTTCTAATTCAGACTAAGGAGCAATGGATTGAAGAGTTAGTCTGGGTCTGAAGATCGAATCAAATGGTTATTTTTGTATTATTGTATCTTTACAAATTGATTCTTTTTGTAACCTTGCTAGTTATTTGAGTTTGTCAGACAATGTGAATTATTGTTTTTGTTTAATAACAAATTATTTAAGTCGACCATGTTTTTACACTATTATACCTAAAGATCAAATCAAGGGAGGCAGGAACTGAAGACAGATAAATCGAAATGTCTGTATTGCTACGTTTCTGGTCTCCCGCTTTTCTAAGGCGGGTGGGGTTCATCAGAAACGGCTTATATCAAATAAATATATGTAATTAATGTAATTAATACGCCTTAATGTAAATTGGATACTTTTCCAAAGGTGACGTGTTTACCAATTCTATTTTATTTTAATAAACCTGTGGCATAAGGTAAATGATAACAAATAAACAAATCTAAATTGAACTACCATATCTTTAATTTTATTGACCAATAATATAAATCATTAATACCCCCTTTAATATGTCATATAAAGATATTTTACTGACACTAATTAGTTAATGGATGCTGACTGGCAATTTAACATTATTTAAATAAATACTGACCACACAATATTACAACTAGTACTGCATATATATTAACCTTATCTGGTGGGCACTCTCTGGTTTTGTCTCTGGCCTATGTGCTGGATCAGTCCCTGCCATCTCTGACACTCTCTCAGACTCAGCACAGCACCCCATCTCAACCTGTCTAGACTCTCACGCTCCTATCTATCCGGTCCTCTGCCCTTCTCGTTCCACTCTCGCCCTCTGGGCACACTCCCCGACCTCTGTCCACCTCCGAACTCCCCACTCGATCCCTCTCTCTCACTGACTTCCTCTGATTGGCTGGCTGCAGACTTCTCCTGATTGGTTGGTTCCAGACTTCTTCTGATTGGCTGGCTGCCTAATATTTCCCTTCCTTTCCATATTCAATGTGTTTCCCACCGGCCTCTTTGCCGGGGCAAAACCAGGGTTTATTGCCACAAATTTCTCTAACAATCTTCTTAGGTATTTCCCTGGATGTTTGTCGGCAGCATTGTCGGTCCTAAGCTTTGCTTATTTTGAATTTCTAACAGAATGTTTATTGCCCCAATACTTACAAGGGGTATTTCCAAGGCCTAGCCGCCTTCAGGTAAAACTGACCACCGGGTTGAGCATATACAGTACTTTACATAATTTGATATTAAATTATTAATTGAACCTATCACGGCAGCATCCACAATACATAGCAGTATATATCAGTTGTATCGGCGAAAAATTCTGTATCGGTCGATCCATAATTTAAATCTTGAAAGGATTCAAATGTTTAAACTAGAGTAATGTTACCTTGAGCCTCTTTGATATCAGAACTTTGAAATGAGAGTACTATTAAATGGGAGATAGAAGAATTAAATAGATTTTAATAAGGGTTGAGTCTTGGATGAGCTTTAATGATTCACACCTTGGGTTTAACTTTTCAACGATAGGATGGATAGCGGTAGGAATTAGGTTGGGGGGGGGGTGGAGGGGCTCGCAATCAAATGGCGAACTTAGAACTTGTGATTTCCTCGTGGAAACTTGGCAAATTAAGGTGAATTCCATTGGCAAAGTGCGCTACTATCCTCGTCAGCTGGTCTGTGAATTATTGACAAGTCCTCCAGTTAGCTCTTCTTAACTTTTTACTCGCAAATAAATAAAACTTTATACTGAAAAGGTGACGTTTTTATACTTTTTATAATAAGCGGTTTTTATAAACTCCTACTTTTAATTTGAAACAATCATATCAATCAAAGGAATAAATTTTTTTTCTTTATGACCTTCCAGCTAATCATAGATTTTGTCTTTTCCGTATTAATTTCTAGTTCTACTTCTTTACCGTCTTTCATCAATGTATTTAGTTCTGTCTTCGCCAGGCAAAACCAAATCATCGGCATTACCGAGTACGGATATGTCTCCATCCATATTCAAACCATTTCCTGTACTTATCACCTCCCTAATGACATAATCTAGTCGAGCTTTTAAAAAAAATAAATAGACAAATAATAATAAAAAAAAATGTAAATACACGACATAATTCCTCGAGTAGTTGTTCGAAAAAAAAAAATACTTCATATAAAAAACAAAAAAAAAACACCGAAGTCCGATGATTCGTTACGGAAATGTAGCTTTTTGAGCTACATGTCTGTTTTTTGTTTTTTTACATTTAGGTTAAGATTATAAATTATATTTATTGTTTTTGTTCCATATCTATTTACTTCCATATTAGTTTTTTTATTGCAACGAATTTCACACTCCTTTCGGCAACATGATTTCCGTCATATCTAAAAAAAACATGATTTTTTAGGAGAATGGATCTGAAGTTTAAAATTCGAATAAATTGTGTTTAGATAAGATATTAAGACTCCGACTTGATTTTGTACTATGCGGCAGAACGTTTTAGATAAAAGCTGCTTTTTTTTGTTTTGTTTTTCTGTTGAAATAGAAAACATATAAATTTTAAACGATACCCTTCGATTATAAACTTGAATTGAGACAAAAATATGACGATCTTGTAAGGATATATTTATTATCTTTCATCGCCTCTATATAACAATCAAAACAAAAAATAGCCGATTATAACATTAAAGTAGGTGATGGGAGTCAGCTTATATGATGTCCCATAACCTTCCGAAATAAAAACCGCCCAGAAGTAACATAGCTTTACCCAATATAGTATAACTATAATAATCATAATAAATGTACGAAAATCATTTACAGATAGCTCATGCTTAATGGATGGATAATTTTCTTGATAATTCGTTTGAAATTTTCTTTTACCTCTCTGATATTGATGGTAGGTCTTGAAAAATCTTTTCTTTTTCTTCTGTTTTTCAAAATAAAGTTTAAGGGATACACGTCGACTTTTTGGTAAGTATGGTTATTGATTGACAGCAGTGGGTAAAATATTTTACGAAACCTATTATCTCCGTTACGTAAATATTTCAATGAGGATATTCTCTAGGTTACCTGGACTGGATAACGTGAGGTAACAATTCAATTAGCGACTAGCGGTGCGGTCTATATTAGAATGGCCATAGAGGAGCGAGGTGTACGCCGCCTGCATGGATAACACTAGCCCAATCCACCGACTGGATTCACGGCACGAAGCCGTCGTTTGGGGGCCTGCCATTATGGGGGGGGGGGTGCGATTCGATGATTCACTCAACAAGGGCCCCCATAGACCCCATGAATGAAGTGATGATGAAGGGGCTACAATATTTTAAAATTTAATATCGATGTATTGAATAGTTCTACTAACTATCCAGATACAATCAATCTTCTTTCAGGTTTTTTTTTTCTGATTGCTAATGTTTTTAGTTGCTCTCTATGTTCATTCTATTGTTTATAGAAAAATATTTATTGAATCTGCTGATAAATAGAAAATATTGACTAGCGTTGTATTTCTTAGAAACTTAATCACTAGTCGATTTCTTTAAAAGAAGTCGTTCATTTTATACAACTATGGCTTGTTATGTTTCTTTTTAAAGGACTTAAAGATAGATCAACGGTTCTTAAATTTTTATGTCAAGCCGCCATCTATTTATGGTTTAGTTGTACTCATAACCCTCCTAATAGTTAAGTAATATTTGGATTTCTTGAGACAATTTTACTAGGACAATGGATTCATTGTTTGAATTGTGCCCTTCACATTTAATGCCTAAATTCAAAAATTTGTATATTTAAACAAAAAAAAAAAAAAAACGGTGAGGTTTACGCCACCCCTTAAACTAATTGATGAATTAATTTCCAATCTAATAATAAAATTAAAAAAAAAATATAATAATAATAAAAATAAATGCACGGCATAATTCCTTAAAAAGTTGTTTGAAAAAAAAAATACAACTGTTTCATATACTTTATTTGCAAGAATAACTCAAATGTTTTATTGAATCTAAAGGGTTCTAAATTTACAGAAAAAAAAAAAAAATGTCCAATTATTCGTTGCGGAAATATAGCTTTTTGAGCCTGTGCCAGATTGTTTTTTGTATCTATCCGTGTTTTTTTTTTTTTTTTTTTTTTTTTTTTTTTTTTTTTTTTTTTTTATATCATGGTCATCATTGTGGAAATCGTTTTGCAGTTTAAAATAAAAAAAATTAATAAAATTCTTAGCATTTATGATTGTTTATGAAATATCTTCATATTAAAGAAATGCACCTTAAAGTGGAAATATTTATGTTAAAGTTTTTCTAGGTTACATATTAAAAAAGAACTGAAAACCAAAATAAAAATTTTGTTCATAACTGATATGAGATATGATATTGTTATATATTCTGATATGTTAAAAATTATGTTAGATTATCATTTTCTGTCTGAATGAATCAGAAAAATAGCAAAGTATCTGATTTTTTACAGACTGATCTTTGTAAATTGTACTCTGATATTATTGAAAAAATCTATTCAAAAATTATTCTGCGGTGGTTTAAGTATACCTCTAAAACATAAATGAATGAAAATAATCAAACCAGTAATTACCTATATTTCAATTTGATAAGTTTTCACCTAAACGTTTCGTTGAGGAGAATTAAAGCCTTTGGTGGATGAAAGTGTTAACTCACATAAAAAAGAAAAAGAATAAACGCGTCATTAAAATTTAAACGGTATTTAAATTCGGAATTGGTATTTAAAATCGGATTTCTATCTAGAAAATTATGAATACAAAAATCTGATGTTTATATGATGAAAATGAACATTCGCTTATATAAAATTCACTTGGTTTATGAGTTTGATTATTATAAGAAGGTGTTGAATTGGATAGAAGTGAGTTATCATCTTCCACCAAATGCTTAAATTATTTATAATAATGGTAATAATTTAGAGAGCGGGATTGCCCACTGGTAAGGCAGTGGATTGCTGTGCTTAACGTCCCGAGTTCGAATCTGACATGGCTCATGATATTAATATTCGCCACAGTTCGTCTCGTGGGCCGAGAGACCCTCCTGGGGCAAACCCAGCCTCTATAAAGTGGGTACTCTTAATTGGAAAATTAAGGGGGAAAAACCTGGCGGTTGAGCGTGATCACGGTCAAATCACCTCCTTGTACGACCGCTGACCCAAGAAACAGTGCTCTTCCTTACATAGTGCTGAACCCAATACCCTTCACGGGTTGTAGTGGTACAGGTTTTTTTTTTTTTTTTTTTTTTTTTTTTTTTTTTTTTTTTTTTTTTTTTTTTTTTTTTTTGTCGCTTCTAGGTATCAACAATATTCCGCCGTTTAATGATTAATCGATGATTAATTACACGTAAAATTTATTCAAAAGCGCCTCCACAGTGCCGAATATATCTGTTCATCCCACAAATATTGAAATAGTTTTTCGGTTTGGAAAGTTTTCGCTATTGGCTTAAGTAGTTGGTAGATCTTTCGACTTACGATTATATGATAGGGTCACCTGTGGTTTAGTGGTTAGCATAGCAACCTACTATATTAAAAGTCGCGGGTTCTCGGCCCGCGGTGGCCTAGGATTTTTTTAAAGAGCGTAAAAAATCCTTCATAATTAAATCTGGAAAGGCAAAATTAAGGATTCCCAGTGGAGCATCGTGCGATTAGCATCGAGAAACGTTAAACAAACTATCCATTATATGTTGAACTAATACTTTTTTTAATATATTCTATCCACCCAAATCCAAGGGCAGGATTTTTAATTTAAATTTGTCCTCTTGTAAAATTATGCTAATCGGACATATCATGTTTCTCCAGACATCCACAGATTTCTCCTTGAGAACAAAGATGTTCTTATGATAATTTATGATAAATGATGTGGCAAATAGTGAGTTTAGTTGTCTAGGTCTGGAAAGATAGTGAGAGAGTGAGAGAGAGAGCGAGAGGGTCCTAATGGCTGGAAGTATCTCTCACGTCCCAAATCTCCGTCATCAAGAAGTAGCTACTGGAATGTGATGGCTTAGATTAGAGGAGAAGGCCTTTTTTTTTTTTTTTTCATAACGGATTGTAATTTTGTGGTTTAAATTAAATTTTAAAATTTAAAATTTTTAAGTTTTATTATTTCTTGAAACTAAAGGGTGGTCCAACTCAAACGCAATTATTACAATTATTTAATTGTAAATAAAACAAAAGGTTTTCAGAGAATTATCTTAATATTTTTTAATATAATAGAAGGATCTATGACACTTATGTGTGAAACAAAATATCGGCCAAATGTTCGCCACGGCTTCGGTGAAATACCTCTATCCGGTGGTCCATATTTTCAATGACTCTGAGACATAATTTAGGTTCAATCTCGTTTGCTCTATTGGTAACTGGGAATCGACGAGCGGTTGCTGAAAAGTCGATGCATCCACAAAGAGTGACTGGTGCAGTTTATGGGCTGGCGTCGTCATCAGGCCGTACTTCTTCGAAAATGAAGTCCGCCAAGCAGTTAACGTGAATGGTATACGCTGTCGCGAGATGATAACGAACCTCTTGTGACCAGAAATCGAGGATATGGACCTGCACGATATGTGGTTCCAACAGGATTGCCACTTGCCACACAGCCAACGAAACGATGTCTTTTTTGCGGGAAAAATGCAATGGCCGTATTATCTTATGTCGTGCGATGTTAAGTGGCCGCCACGATTATGTGATTTGAAACCGTTTACTTCTTTCTATGGGGATATTTAAAAGAAAACGTGTACTTCAATCGGATAGAGGTACGTCACCGAAGCCGTGGCGAGCATTTGGCCGATATTTAATAAAAAATATTAAGATAATTCTCTGAAAACTTTTTGTTTTATTTACATTTAACATCGTGCGTTTGAGTTGGACCACCCTATATTTGAATGTTTACTTAAGTTCGCGTCTAATCTATAATAGATAATGTTTAACGTTTCGCTTTTCTCATTTTTTTATCCACTAGAACTTTCGTCTTGATTCAGCGGATCCAATTCTATTGAAGCTTACCCGAGGCAGAGCTGCTGGGGAAAGTGGGATCTTTACAGCTCACTTAACGTAGCACGTCAGAGAGTTAGTGATCTACTTAAACGGACGTAAAACTTTATAGGCCAGGTGTTGGTTTATCGAGTAAATATAGAAATAATTTTTTAAAAAGGAAAAATAAAATTAAAATGAAACTTTATCCTATAATATTTAAGACAATAACATATGCTTCAATTTTATAACTTTTCAGCTTTACCTTTCGTTGAGGTAAATTAATAAATGAAATAAATAAAAATCCTTTTTACTAAAATTTTTATGGTATCAGATTTATTTTAATGTAAAAATTGAGTTTATAATTATTTTTCTGAGAGGTTTGGGTTCGCTGAGGTTAGAAACATGAGGATTCGCGGTCTCCTGTTTTATTTAATTTAGCTCTAGAATATGCCATAAGGGAGGCGATATGTACCGGAAAGGGTTTGAATCTGGAAATATATTCGTACTCGGTTCGTACACGATTTGGATTTGCTGGCGACGATAGAATAAATGCAAAAACTTTGATGGAAGCCGGTAAAGAAGTAAGGCTAGAAATAAATACGGAAAAGAATGGTTATATTGGCTTTTGGCTGTATTGAAGTAGAAGAAAAATTATTGAAAGCGTGGAAAAATTTAGATATTTAGGGTCTACAATAACTAGAAAAAAATAAACGGAATTGAAGCCGAAATCAAGGCTGGGCTAAAGGCCGGAGTTTCTTGTTATTTTTCGGTTGCAAAATTACTTAGCTCACGACTTCTGCCCCGAAATTTAAAAATTAGAATTTACAAAACTATAATTCTTCCGTCGGTTCTTTACGGATGTGAAACATGACCGCTTACAGTAAAGAATGAGCAACGCCCTAAGGTCTTTGAAAATAATTGAAAAATTGCGAGTCTTAGTTGTGAACGAATACTTAAAAGATTGATAAACACTCTGCCGACTGGAAAACGTCCGAGGGGGAGGCCAAGGCGAAGACGGGAGGATTCAGTGAGGGCTGTGTATTGAGCGATTGGTGGTGTCGGCATCTGGCCTTCAGTTTCGTTAGACCTTTATTCTATTCTAACAAATTTATTTTTAGAAAATTTTAAATGAGAATATCTGATATTTAAATGATTAAAATGAACTTTCGTTTAGATCAAAGTATCTGGGCTTATGAGTTTGATTATTTGACGTAGGAATTAACTCATTAAAGTCTAAGTTAGTTAGAAGATAGCAAAAACTATGTTACTTCCAGGCGTGACCAATAAGGTGAGGTTTAGTGAGGCTTCGATTTTTACTGAAAAGAAGCCTTGTGACGTTTCATTCTTCTCTGAATGGCGGTAGTCGAAAGCTGGGATCCATTAAAACATGATGTGCATGATCTGTGCCCCTTTTAACTGAAAAGTACGGTACGGGAGTAAAATATTATGACGGTTGAATAACCTCCCAAAATTGGTCAGGCCCAGAAGTAAAGTAGCGAATGCCTTGTAAGATAAGATATAATAATATTGTATCATTATAAATATAGGAAAAACATATTATAATAATAATACAAAATGAACCCCTCTGAAGAATAATTTTCTTGATAATACGTTGAAAAATTTCTCTTTACCTCCCTTGATATTGATGTTTGGCTTTATCGTCATTTCTAACTCTGAAACGTCTCTTCTTTTTCTTCTCTTGTGTTTCAAAAGAAATTTTTAAGCAATAAACTAAATATTGACTTCTGTACTTCTTTTGACAGTTATGATTATTTTTTTATTGAGTTCTTTATCGTTAAAAGATCTTTCATCGGGAGTTAGTCTTTTGGAGTGTCATTCGTTTATCGATGATTTCGCTTTGCCCCTTAGTTTAGAAATCTTTACCTTAAGTGTAATCAGTTTTTTTTTTTTTTTTTTTTTTTTGTAGGGGGTTCAAGTGGAAAAATAATCTCTGCACCATTTAATTTGAATATATGTTGAATATATGTGCTATTGTATTGCAGAAGAAGTTTCAGCTAACAATGAACTCCCATCTTTTGTTTTAATATATTCCTATTGTTGAATGAGATATAAATCGTCTTATTTTTTACATCGTTACGTAAGGAACCAATTAAGATTAATTTCTGTTTCGTATTCAAAGTCCTCACAATGCACGGAACGTTTACTATCATTGTCATATTTTTTAATCGTTTGGGTGGTTCCTTAGCAGGCCATATGATCCATTCAGGTGACAGAGTGACTAAATCCAATTTTAACATTTTTCAGGAGAGCACTTTTGATACTCTTTCTCTTTGGAAAATTGGTACCTTTTTGTTTGGTATTTTTAGGAGAGAAATACTAAAACTTTTGAAAGTTTTAAAGAAAAAGTTTACTGGAATTTACACAGAAAGTCAAGAGGTACGGCTTTTAACTCTTTTTGACATTTATGACGTATGCTAAATTAAAAAACATAGGTGAGTGGTAATCGTCTTGTTAATAAACATAAACCTTAAATTTCTGTGTAAAAAGATAACCGGTTTCTACTTGAATTAATATATCGGTCATGCACATCACAGTTAAATTCTTTAACTTCTTTGATATCTCATTATCAATCAGAATATTAAATCGACGTATCCATACGGTCAAAGCAATGAACAGAGCTATGTTCCATTTCTTTTCATAAACATTTTCTATACAAAATATGTTTACTCAGGGTTCGGGATCCTTCCTTAATTGGAAGTCTCTTCATGATACGACTAGTTAGGATTAATGTAAATATTCTTCTTTGCTGACTTACTTGAGATCGTTAGCCAAACCACATGGTGGTCAAATGTTTGAGAAGTCCTTCGGTAAACATGGAGCAGGGATTTGAAACCTCTGTGATATTCGCTGGCCAAATATATGAAGAGCGTGACACCCCTTTAGACATATTTGGAATATTACTGCAGAGGATCTGAGCAGTATTGCCCTTTTCCTACGAAGGGCTTGTTGACGGTCTGGAAACCGGGAGACGGCGCTTAGAGAGAGCAAGGTAAACACGCCCCGAATTCGGGGATAAATATACTGTGAAGCCTAAACAACTCCCCGCTTACTATGTGGTACAAATGACTTCGCTTTATGCTACAAGTTTGCTCTGTACTTGCTTAATTTGAAAAGCTCTTCTATTTTCAAATCCAAATAACTCAATCCTTTCTCCAACGTCATATCTCAAAAAATAAGATTTTTCAGAGGAGTTAATAATCTTTAAATGTGAGCTTACAGGTACAATAAAATATGTTCAGAACAGATATTTTTTTCTCTGTTTGAATAAAATAAAACTTATTTTTTGACTTTATGCTTTTATTTCCACCCGTCGAAACTAAGCGATAATCAGCAAATGACATGACAGTAAGCAGCTGTTACAAAGGTATTTTTAGGCAAGAGGGAAGATATGGTAGTGCCCAGCAGCACACCATCCCGGTCTTGTTTCAGGAGTGGAGGTCTCGGATCCGACTCCTTTTCAGTCGCCACATATATGTCCGTTACCACCATGTTAAAAAGTCTGAATCTTAAATTATTTATGTGCAATTTTAATGAAAGCCAGAATAAAGAGTTCTTATATGTTGGTCGACAGTTAGTAATTGCAAGTCGTTATGCAGAGTTTTTCTGGTAATCATATACATATTTGGGGGTTCATAATATTCATTGGGGGTTCATTCTTGTATTGGCCCTGAAGAAGCCCTCAACACGATGGGTGAAAGCTTGGTAGTTGAAAAACCTGTTATCAGGTCATCGCATAAGTAATGTCGGTTTTTAATGTTAATAACTATAATGTGACAATGAAATCAAAAACAATGTAATAGGCCATAAAATGCATTAGACAAAAGTATTTTTATACTGTTAAAAAACGAAGTTGACAAATGGCTTGTATGGAAATGTAGCAACTAAAGATAAGATAACCCCAGAGGATGAGCCACAAGCTCGAAACGTCGGGAAAAAAATAATAAAAAACATTAAACACGGAAGAGCTCCTTCATTAAAGAAAATCCTACAAATTACAGCACTCTTCCCCTCTAAATGAGGAAAAAGATCCTAGCAAATATCATTCTTGTATTGGCCCTGAAGAAGCCCTCAACACGATGGGTGAAAGCTTGGCAGTTGAAAAACCTGTTATCAGGTCATCGCATAAGTAACGTCGGTTTTTAATGTTCTGTTTGTTTATGTTTAGATTACTTATCCCCCCCTTTTCAATTTATTTTTGTTTTGATAATAGGTAAGGTACCAAAATTGGGAAAGTGGGTCCCTCACGAATTAGCCCCCGATAGTTTGCAACAGTGGGTGAACACTTGCTTTTCTCTCCTCTCCCGTTTAACTCAAGAATCTTTTCTGAACAGAATAGTAACTGGAGATGAAAAGTGGGTTTTCTATCGGGATGTTAGACGGTCGTGGCAGTGGTTAGGACCTGGAGAAACACCTAGGACAGAAGTGAGAGAAGGACTTCATCCGAAAAATGTGATGATGTCTGAATGGCGGGATATGGAAGGAATCCTTTATCATGAATTTCTTGATCTTAACCAAGCTATCACTAAAGATCTGTACTCTGATAGCTGGACCGATTGAAGCGAGCAATTGAGGAGAAACGTTCATCACTTATCAACAGACGCGGAATTTTATTCTATCATGACAATGCGAGGCCCCATGTTGCAAAACAAACATTGCAAAAATTAAATGACTTTGGATGGGCAATTATTCTTTACCCACTGTATTCCCCAGACTTGGTGCCTTCGGATCATCACCTTTTCCGCGTCTCCAAAACTCATTAAGCGGCAAGAACATGAATTCAGTCGATGAGGTGAAAATTGAGGTGTTAGCTTTCTCTAATTCAAAACCAAAGAATTTTTCCAGAATAGGCATTCAAAATTTGGTTTCAAGATGGCAAACTGTTATACAACAAGATGGTAAATACTTTTTAGATTGAACGTGTTTCATTGATTTTATCGTATACCTTATAGCACGCCTTTAAAAACCGACATTACTGATGGGTGACTCTGAAGAAAAAATGCACATAACTGTCTGTTTCCTTAAAAAAGATAATACTTACAAATATTAAAAACCTTTCAATCCAAAATTTTAAGAATAATAACAAACGCACCTTTGTATGCTAGAACAAAAAAATAAATATTTGAAAATCAAGCAGTCACGTTTTGAAGAATTCTTAGAATCAGTTAAAACTTTGAAGATCTCGCATGTATATACTACTTTCTCAGCGCATTAAGATAACAGTTACTGATAAATAATAGCCAATTTTTGTCAATAGATACAACTATTTGTGCGGTCAGATCTTCGATTGTCGTATTAAAAAATTTTGTATTTTATATGACTAATTATACTATAAAATTAGGGGCTTACGAATTTATAATAAATTTATTACTGTTAGCTTGTTGAATTCATAATACAATCTAGAACTTAACAAGTTAATGAACTAAGTGGAGGAACTAAGCTTGTCTTGAAGATACTTTTCGCCGTCTTTATAAAATTAAATTACACTCCAACTTCTTGCTCTGGGGTCGTCTTCCCTTAACTTCATGTAAATTGCGATTATTATGCTAAATGATTATTCCTGTTATATTATATAATTTGTTAGTATTTCTCATATTGAATGGTAGATGCTTAACTTATAATGTTGCTATTTAGGGATTTAGTAAAAAAATATATTCGTTTATATTTGTTTATTATTGTCAGATCAAGACAAGTTTCACATTTCGGGTTCCACCACCCACAGTCAGGCCGAATCTTCACTAAACATTACTGCTTTTCTTAATAATAAAACAAATATTGGATTAATAATATATTAATAATGTTTTTGTTTTTTTATCTAAATTAAACAACAATCATTTCTATCTACCAATCATTAATATTTGTTACTGAAGATATTAAAAAATTGTATTATTATTAATTATTTTAATATTGAGCATAGCAGCAACAGTTAAGGGTGTAGGATATAGGTTCAATATCCTACCTGATGATGATGGGATATTGGACCCAAACGTCTTGAAAACTTGTCATGTTCTGATAATGATGGCGCAATATAAAGGATATTTTTAATAGAGGTGAGAGATATCCTTAACATAGTCAACTGTTAATCTTTACGATAGGTTAAATGATCATCTTTTAACCTATATTTTTAATAGTGTTTTTTTTTCTCTTTCATAATCAGGTATGCATAATACTTATGCATATTCGTTACTTTATAATGGTGACGACGAAATATTCGAAATTGGGTAAGGCAAAATAATCAACCGTTTTTGAAAAACTGAATAGGGAAAAAAAAACGCTATTATGAATACTTACATTGAAATGTTACATTATTCTAATTGTTATGAAATAGTTATTTTCATCACTAGTACCATAGGTAGTTTTTTTCGGTGCGCGGCGAGTTTTACGCGCAGGCGTAGCCGGGCGCGGAAATTAGACCAAGCACACTTTTGGTACGTGTTATGAACAATAGTTTTAATCATACTGCTCATACTTGAGTACATTAAAACACTTTTATATTTCATTAATAACTTACAGATACAATATAAGAAATTAAATTGACACCTTTTTTTTAAAAAATAATACATCTGTTTATTAACCTATAATAGAAGAAAAGTACTTATATATTTACATTAATATTTAATGCTGGAAGTAGTTTGTTTTAAGCTTCTTGGGCTTCTTCTAAAACATCTTCTGGTATATGCATGTTATTTTTCACTTAAAACATACTACTTATATTAGAATGAACAGTAAAGTATAGCTACAAGTAACCACCTTCAAACACGTGTTTTTAATTTTATATATTAGTAGCAGGTAATTAGCACACCGAAAAGATTTTTCAGGCCTAGGCCCGAAAAGTAATACTTGACTGACTCAAACCGAGATTGAAAAAACATGTCTTTGATGCAGTATGATGAAAAGAGTTTTTTCTAAACGAGCATAATTTTCGGTTTAGTTGATCTAATTGTTATTTATTATAACTCTTTATCTTGTATTTTAAAATAAGGCTATAGTACTTTCAAATTATAATAAAAATATTTATCACGGATGAACGTAAGGCCGCCTTAAGGTATTTGAAAAGAGAGTACTTCATAGAATATTTGGGCCGAAGAAGGATAGTTTGACAGGAGAGTTTGGATGGCTACACAAAGCAGAATCGCGCGAACCTTACCCAGTAAATTTAATCGAAGTTATAGCTGCGCGACGGTTAAAGTGCAAAATTGCGAAATTGAGGGTCTTAGTTGCGAACGAATACCTAAAAAATTGATATTGATATGATTTGCCGACTGGAAAACTTCCGAGGGTTAGTCCTAGGCGAAGGTGGGAGGATTCGATGAGGGCTGATTTTGTGTAGTTGGCATTGGGCGGGTGAGGTGGATGGAGTTGTGTGGGGGCGATTGGTGGTGTCGGCATCGAGCCTTCGGGTTGGTTAAGCCTTTATACTATTCTATTCTAGGAAGGATGAATATTTAGTATAGGATATGAGAATATATATCAGAGAGAATATATATTACTATAACACTTCTGTGGGTTAACTAATATTTAATTAACAAAAATATACAATTATCATTGCCACACGCATTAAAACAACGTAAATATTCGAACAGGTTTCAAAAATAATAACTTTATAGCACACAATTCATATGGCTTGAGCTTCACAATCACGACACAGACTAAGACTAATTGGTCCAGTCACTCGCTCCTTACATATAAAATGAATGGTCTCTGGAATGGTCCAGATCTAGGCCTTGAACTAGTCCTCTGACGGTCCGCTCCGACCGGTAGTTCGTTCCAACAAAAGGTCTGGGATTTCAAACCATATGTTTTTTTTTTTTAATTATCAATTCAACGTTACATTATTATGAGAAAATATATTATGAATATTTTTTGTATTTAAGATATAATTTTCAGTTTAGACTAATTGCCTACCTTAAGAAGATTCGAATGTTATCTGAAATTGCTCGCTCATCATAACTCGCTGCGGACTTAAAGCATTGCCCTATTACAGAATATAATATGAATATTTTTTGGATTTAAGATATAATTTTCAGTTTAGACTAATTACTATTATTTATTTTATTTATTTATTTATTGCCATCCCTACCGTGCCTAAAAGGCAATACGGGTTTTGGCAGCAGTTGGATGCTAACCATTTCTGGGTAGCAACCAACTGCTGCCTGTAAAACAATAACATCATTTCATGAGCTGTGCACACAGCCTGCTCTTCTTATTTAAGTGCCATTCTCTTCTGCCGCTGCCCTATCTGGTGGTCTTCCTGCAGCAGGACCTCTTCTCCTCCCCAAGGAGAAATGTGTTGGACCTGCAATGGTTTTCCATCCACTCACGAAGGCCTTAAAGTGCTGGTAGTTTTCTTGGGCCATTAAATGAGGGAAACTGCTCTCACTCAAAACGTAGAGACCTGTTTCTCTCATCATTTTTGCCCTTAGTGTCTCATAGGCAGCACAAACCAAGACAATGTGTTCGGCGGTCTCAGGTACTCCACAGGTAGGGCATAATGGATCAATATCCTTCCCGTATTCGACAAGTTTGCTACGAAAACCACCATGACCAGTGAGTAGTTGGGAGACCCAATAATCGGGTACTACCCATTTTGCTGCTAATCTCGAGCCCACGGTTGGGAAATATTTCCTCAGTGAAGCTCCCTTCGGCGTCGTTATCCACCTCTGGTTCCATTGATCAAGGGTGTACTCATGGATGATGCTCTTCCATCTTCGTGGTTCTTCATTGATCCTCGCACGCAAAGTCTCCGGTAAGACCGCCGACCCTTCTCTCATCATTTGGTGCCTAAACATGTCTTCCTGCAGGAGGAGGTCGATAGGTACTGCCCCCGCAAGGACATGTGCCGCCTCATGAGACAGAGACTTATAGGCCCTAGTGACTCGCAGCAGAGCCATTCGTTGAATCGCAGCCAACCTGCTCTTTTGCCGGTGCGAGAGATTCTTATTCCAGCCAGGAGAAGCATACCTTAGTATACCCTGGACTACACCTTTATATATGGCCATAGTTGCTGGGTATTTCAGGCCCCAAAAGGCTCCTCCGATCCTACTGAGACCGTTTAGAGTTAGGGTCACCCTACTTCTGAGATAGTCCAAGTGAGGAGTCACATTGAAATTTCTCCCAATCCTAATGCCAAGGTAGGTGACCACCTCGCTTGGACGTATTCTGGCTCCTTGAAGATCAATAGTAATAGGGTGAGCCCTATCAGTCCTACCCCTAAGGAGGATAGCCTGGGTTTTTTCGGCAGCCATCTTCAGCTTCTTTCTCTCGCACCATCTTCTGATCAGGTTGGCGCACCGCTCCGCTTCTTCTTTCAACCTGGCTCTGCTGTTCGATGCCACTACAGCGGCCAAATCATCCACGAACGCAGTGGCGGGGAACCGTTCTTCTTCAAGTACTCCCAGCAACTCGTCAAAAACTATTTTCCATAGTGCGGGGCCAAGGACAGAGCCCTGAGGACACCCTCGCTCTACACAATCTTCTACTTCATAGAAGCATCCTCTCAGCCGTATTGTCCTGTCCTGTAGATAGCTGTTCATGAGGGAATACAAGTTGCTGGGAGCCTCATACCTCTGCAGCTGCTGGAGCACGCTAGGCCACCAGACGCTGTCGAAGGCGGAAGTTATGTCAAACAAGAGTAACATTACATATTTTTCCGCCCTCTCTTCAACGTCTTGGCGCACCCGCAGCAGGGCATCTACGGTTCCCCTACCTTTGGTACACCCGTACTGCCGTGGATGGCTTGCTCTTCGGAAGACAGGCTGTAGGCTCGTGGCCATCAGGTTTTCCAAAATTTTGCTCAATACAGGAAGGAGGCAGATAGGTCTGTATGATTTGGCTTGTTGCTTGTCTTTTCCTCTTCCTTTGTAAATGAGCCTGACATCGGCAATTTTCCACTTTCTCGGGAAGTACCCCTTATCAAGGCAATCATTGAAGATCTGAAGTAGCCTATTTTCAATGTAGGGGATACTACACTTCAGAATTGCCGCGTCAATGTTATCCATACCTGGGGCCCGACCAACTTTTTGCCTATCCACGGCAGCACGTAGGTCCCAAATGTCCCATGGTGGGCACAAGTCTGTATCGGGTGGGCATACCGTAGTACGACGTACAAAACCTTCATCCTCATTGTCCTGGGACGGATCATCCCTAGGGTAGGTCTCTGCAATATACATTTTTGCAGTCTCTTCCAGAGTGGTTGCCTGGACATTTCCACTTCTTATGTCTGCAATCACTTGTGGCGGGGTCAGTTTGTCTAGGGCCACTCTGTAAGGTATACCCCAGGGGTTCTTACATGATTCCTGGACTATGAACTCGTCCCAAGATTTCCGTTTTCTTAAACGCAACTCGTTTCGGTATGCCCTGGCCTTGGACTTGTACTCTTCCCGAAGTGCAATGCGCCTATCGTCACAAATACACCTATAATATAATAATATAATATAATATAATAATATAATATAATATAATATAATATAATATAATATATTATATATAATATATATAATATATATATATAATATATATATATATATATATATATATATATATATATATATATATATATATATAATATATATATAATATATTATACGTATAATATATTATATTATATATTATATTATATTATATTATATATATATATATATAATATATATATAATATATATATATATATATATATATATATGTATATATATAATATATATATATATATATATTATATATATTATATATATATATATAATATAATATAATATAATATATAATATAATAATATAATATTTAGACTAATTACTAACCTCGCTCATCATAAGTCGCTGTGGACATGAAGCCTTGCCCGACTAATCTCTCAGTGGTACTGCTGGGATATTGCGCTCATCCCCTATGAGTGCTGCCGTGCACAAAGAAAGTATAATTATGGGCTTGTTGGCTCGGCTCTGTGGAAGGCTAAGTCTGGGCCTCTGAGATAAGCCTCGCTGCAACCCTCCCTCTTTTCATACCGTAGTTATTCACCTCTCCCCCCCCCCCCCCCACCCGCCACGTATGTGAAGGCTCTTCGTCCTTTTTCTTTTCATCTTCACCCCATTTCACCCCCTCTTATTATGACTTCTTGTACCCGGCGTCTCTGTTAATTAAAAAAAAAATCCGTACTCTATATATGTAACACATATATTATAAACCTTGATTATTTTTAATTAATCCAATCTTAAATTGTGGCTCACCACCAATTTTAAATTATTTTTAAATAATTTATTTTTTGAAGAGAAAAGACGGAGCCAAATCTTTTCTCTTCAAAAAATAAATTATTTAAAAATTGATTATTTTTATTTTTGTGATATTAATCTAGTTAAGGTAGCAGTTATTAAGTAGTAAGTTAAATCATTTGTTTTGTTGTGTATCTAGTGTAGCTTGTGTGTGGTGCAGCGCATTTTATTTATAGGGATTTTGTTAAATAATTTATTATCTGCAATAGTTCATTGATGAATTTAAATTATTTTATCCGTTGATAATTAACGATCTCAATTTTAAGATATTAGTTATGTAGTAATACATTTGTTTTACTTGTGTTGAATCTTGAATCTGGAGTATTAGAGGAAATCGAATTTTTTAAATATTTAACTGAAGGATTTATGGGGTGTACTGTTATCAAATAATAAAGGGCTTCATATGTATTCATATTACATGAATTTAATATGTTATAATAGACTAAAATAGACTTGTTTAATGATTTTCGTTCACACATGGAAAAGTGCATATGCATGGAACACTATAAAAGCGACTCGAACATGCAACCGGGGTTTTGTTAGTTCGCCGCCGTTCTTTGTGGTAGCGCTAGCGTCTCTTACATTTAGGATTTATTTACCGTGAATTATGGTATTTGTGCCCCAGTTTTGATTTTTAATTATCTATTAAATTATATTTACCAATGCGTTATTGGACCCATGATAATTAATAAAACGAGAATTGAATATTTCGTGAGAATTAACGATTTCCATTTATTTTTTTATAGGTATTTTGTACTTTTTATAAGTATAAAAAGTGCACCATAAACTTATCTCAATAGATAAGCATAGTGCACATAAATTATAGTAGCTATTTACTGGATAAGATGACCTAAATAATATTTATCTATTAAAAAAATAAATATTATAGTCAAGTATTCTTTCAAGGATTATAAACAGTCAGAGAATTTAAACAGATAGCTTAAATAGTATAAATACTCATTGATTAACTTAAAATATTTAATAATGCGAATATCTATATCTATACTTTTTTCTTCCCATAAAACTGTGTTTCATGTTTTGTGCAACTATTCTTATTTTTATTCATTCTGAGAAACTCATTAAACTACTCGTTAGTTGCAGTTGTTAACATTTTCTCTGAATAAATTAACATTGTATGCTTCACTTTTTTCTCTAGCTTCAAGGTCCTTGCATTGTGTTTCATTTTCTCACACTCGAAAAATCTTAGGTTAGATTATTCAAGATTTGAAAAATACTTACATAGAGAAAGGTTTATTAAAACAATCTTGAAAATATTACAAAAAAGTACTATTATTTAATCAATGATTTTTTTTGTTATAGTTTGAAATGTGGTTAGAGTGGTGTTTTTTCATTTATTATTTTTAGTGCTAATATATTTATTATTTGCCAGGTGAAATTCAATTAATCAGGGAATGATTATAAATACAAATAAATATTTTTTTTTACTTTTTCCTACTGCTTATTCCTGATTTTAACTAATATATTACCCTTGCGACTTTTGAAAAATTATGATAATTTTTCGTTCACTGTTTTATCAGATTCATTTAGCAAATTAAATACTGATTTTTGACTTATAATTTTTCATTTTCTGACAATTATAAATTATATTATAAAAATGTTGGTCATTACATACAAAACTATGACGCTTCAGAATATGAAATTATTAAAGATAGACAGTATCTAAAGTTTTTTAAATTATTATTATTATATATTTTTTTTTGTGAATGGATATAGCGATAATCAGCCGGTTATTAATACATTTTCCTACAGTCGTTTTTCCGATATGTTCGAGGGGGCGGACTCTAAAATGGCGCCTAAAATTATTAAAAGAAGAGTGTTTTATTAATTTTTCGTTAAAACGACATATTTCGGAATATTTCATTTTAGGCAAAAAACGCTCACAAACAAAAAAATAGTAACTCATAATCATGATGAAAATTTTCATCAGTGACAGAGTGGTTCGTTCCTATGAATACCATGAATGTATTTCTATGAATACCACCGCGAACCAAAAAAACCTTTTTCTGTAGTATTTTTTTTTTCCTATTTTGACTTTTGGCATCATTTTTCTGTGTCTCAATTACATTATAGGTGTTTTATGTTTCTTTTGATTTTATCTTTCTTGATCCTTCTCAATCTAACATTGTTGTAGCATTTTGTTAGTATTCTATAAAATGGTATTATGGTAATTAAAATTTTTAATGGTTATATTTTGCTTTTCATTTTTTTTTTCTCTTTCCTGAAAACATGAAAACAGTTTTCAGAAAAAAATTATAACGATGTTATTTTTATATTGGAATTCTTAAAAAGTTTTCATCGTTTCTATTCAAATCATATGAACTAAGTTTCACAAGGCGTACTACAGTACCTAAAACCATAAATTGTCCACTTCGTGATCTGAGTTATCATCGATTATTGCAAATTTCAATATTCAACAGTTTTGTGTATTATTTCATTGAACAGATGGGTTAAGCATTAAGTGAGTTGAGTTGTCAACATGGAATCTCGGCTTGGGTGCATCAACATCAAAATGAGACCTCACACCTGGCATGTCAACACAGGTATTTGTTAATAATAATAAATATGTTACATTTATATTTTTTTTAATTTTGATTTTTACAATGTATTATTTTTTTTTTTTTTTTATTTACAACATGAATACTGAATTCATTATTTCTTACTTTGTTTATTTTGTTCCGTCTTATTTTTTTACACATTATACTTCTAATACTTCTGAATTAATTTAATTTCCCATAATGGCCAACAATTAGATCGATTTGTAAGATTAAAAAAAAAAAATGAAGAAATATTTAAAGAGAATAGATTCTCTAAGATTTTTTTCAAACTTAAGTATTGTGAAGTTTTCTTTTTTTTTCAAGTACTAAGTAAATCTCTCATTTCCCAACGCCTATTTTTTTATCATTTATTGAAACCTTATTAAATTTTAAAGAATGGTATAATTATTTATTATTTACCAGGTAAATGATAATATTCATAATCGTAGTGCAACTATACACCACCCCTTTTTGAGTTTCAATCATGAACTGAAGTACCACCTCTCCGAAAATCGTACGTGACCGAGAGGGTGCAGTATTTCTAATAATTGAGTATTATTGGCTATGTGTCGTTATTCTATAAATTACTAATTACTGTTGAACAGTAACATATTATTTGATAATTTATTTTTTAATTAATAAATGAATAACTGCGGTACATAATTCGCCTTATCCGCAGAGGGTGAAACTTAGCAGTAGATGTCTTTAGTATTTTTATATTCGTGAGTATATCGCACTCTTTCAGAGAGATATCAGAATATTTAAAAATTAAAACTGTCTTTTAAAAATAGTTTTTACGATCTTCCGAAAAATTGCAAAAAGTGGAGAAGCTCAGTTTTGTTATGTCACTACTTAAATATTGAAAAATAAAATGGTAATTCATTATTAGTCAGTCATGTTATTAATTTTCATTTCAATCCTAATATTTTTTGTCAAGTGCATACGAAATTTAAGTCATAAGAATACTCATATGCACTTCACCAAGAAATGGCCGCCAACGTCTAAATCAAAACGTAATTGGATTGATAAAAGATATCGGGCCGACTAAATTCTAATCCTTTATCGATTAATTATTAATCAATTATTACGTATTACAACTTATTTTATTTATTTTTTCTAGGTTTTTGTATCAGTTTGTTTCTTTATTGAACTTCCCTTTATGCTACTAAGGCTAATCGGACGATGCTACAGTGGGAGTCCTAAATTTTGCTTGTCCAGGTATAATTAGGATAGGGATCTTTAAAGAGTACCTGACATCGTATGGGCTCGATACCTCCACCATTTTACGTTCTATCCGAGGGACGGCACAGCCAAGGAATTTTTTACTCCTTTTAAAAAATCCTAGACCATCGCGGGACGCGAACCCGTGACCTTTAGTATTGCAGGTTTCCATGCTAATCACTACACCGCAGGTGACCCCAATGAATGTATTTTATTGATGCGTAAATTGAAATAAAAAATATTAAGATGCTTAAGGATTAGTACCTAATGTGTTGAATAATTTTCCTCAAGTGTTTCAAAGAAGCTTTTGTTGAGTTGTTTAATATTTTATACAATGAGTATGCATTATTTACATTACGTAGAAAGTATTTCCTTCTGTGTGGATTGCCTTTTTCCTTATTGCGTTTTATGTTAGTCTTCTTTTGAAAGATATTAAATTTTTGAATCATTTAGGGCGCAAAAAAGGTAAAGTTGGTTTTGGATCCACCAATCAATATAAAGTGTGCAATACAACTTTACGATAAAAAAAAACCTACCAGTTTTCTTAGGAAGCTACAATGTTTGTGCTGGGGTAGCAAGTTGTTGGCAGCTTGCCATTTCCCCGGCTCCAGCTGGACTATGCACGGATATAGGCCACTCTTTTTAAGAATATAATTCCGCCCAAGTGAGTTCCCAAGGGTGCGGTGCGTTTATTTTATACTATTTATTTTTACAAGTATGTTAAATAATGTTTTCATACATAGTTATAATAGAAAATTAGACTCGAACCCATTGAATACATCCACGGAACTAGTCAAACCAATATCGACATACGCCTCACTCATTCTAGGCTTTCTAGAGAATCTATTATGATTTATTTAATAACATAAATGAGGTTTTAAATAATTTGATTACCGTAAAATTACGATACAAAAATGTCAACAAATAATTACAACGTTTCAAAACAGTAACTACCTGTATGTGTCAGTAACTAATTAACTAGTATATGCTTCGATGTTGAAGGCATGACTGATCCATCGCTTCTTATGTGTGCCTAATTTTAATGTGAGCGCTAAGAGAAGGAAGGAAGAGAAGAGGAGTAATTATGAAAAGTAAGAGAGAAGGAAAAATAAAATAAAATAAAATAGAATAAATGAGAATAAAATAAAGATAAAAAAAAACATAATGTAAAAGATATAGAAGGAAGGAAAAAATATTATGATGTTATAATTATAAGATAGAATGTAAAAATGCATTTTAGTTATAAGTATAAATGTACTCAAATATTGATTAGTACGCTGTGTAAGGTAGCAACCCAATGTATTTGGGCAGCATGGCTTATTATTCAAATAAAGCATTTCTCTCTCCTAGTCCTATATTGAACATCCCAGAAATGCCTAGATTAGAAGTGTAATATATGAATGTAACGATTTCCGAAAATCCTCGGACTCTTTTTAATGTAATTGAAATAATCATTTTTTGTGTATATAATCAATGTAACAGAAATATTCATTCAACACTTTTTGTGTTACTTGGCAATGTAAATATATTGAGAGAGAGAGAGAGAGAGATCAAGAGAAAATAAATAACTGAATGACAAACATACATTAGCTTGTTACAATATAAAGTAATCAAGAATTTTTCCATCTTTTTTAAAAATTGTATGGTAACTCAGCCATTCATAAAAAGATTTATGTATTATCTAATCATATTATATTACATACTGAAGTAATATTTAAGTAGTAATTTCAGTAAACAACAAAAATGCATGAGTTAACATAGAATTATTCATTGAATTTGAATATTTCTTAGCGAAATTTGTATAGATCGTTTTTGAATTTGACTTGATCAGCTTCTGGGTGTGAAATTAATAACCTGTATAAATAAATTAATTGTAGGTACTATTCTTTATCAAATTAATTATTGTCGTTTTAACTTTTTCTAAGCTATTATCTGTTTTTTTTTTTTCAATAGCTGGGACATGCCTTCTTGAAGACTCCATTGCTTAAATAATGATGTTTAAAAAAGCAACTGATTTACATGATTTTCCTTCTCCTTTCCTTATTTTAACTTTTTTATAATAGATTATACAGCTGACGTTATACAGCCTGTGCAGTTCAAAAAATAGCTTATTCTCAACTTCCTGAATATTTTATAAAGAGAAATCTAGGAGTGACGGAGTTAAAATCATCAGGACGGACAGTTGACACTTGGGGCGCTGAAAATTTCCGGGAAAGAGTTTTTGACGCCAAGGTAGGGGAAAAAAAAATCTTTACACTTCCAACACCCTCCGTGACGTCAGGACAATCTTTGCACCGCTTTTTATGACCGAGCGTCTAGTAAGTTAGGGTTAAATGCACATTTATATGGACAAGACATTGAAATCTTCAAAGGGCATATATAAATGCTTCAATACAAAAGATAACAGTTTTGATTTGAGTAACCAACCAATTGGCTAGTGTGGGGGAATCTATGAACAAAAAAAAAAAAATATTATGATAAATATGAATATGATAATACGTTTTTAGGGAAACGAATAAGAAACAAATTTTTGTTTCCCCTTATCTCTGTGTAAACTGTCCTTTTTCACCTGGGAGATTTTCTCTATGTCGCCTCGGAGATGTGTAGCTGTTAATATAGATCTGCGAGGTTTCCCGAAATATTTGAAAACCAATGAGCTATGAGAGGTTTATCGGAAGCTGCTGGTCAAATTTATTGTTTGACGATGTATATTTAGAAGTTATTATCGTTTATTGTTCAGTTGAAAAGTATGGGGTTCATGTTTGATTACGTTATTTTTTTTAGTGATAATTTTTACTTGTACATATATTTATGTGCTATATTATATGCAATTATTTATATTGTATCGTGAAAATAACGCACAACACATTTAAAAGAGTTCTAGACTTGTTGGATCATTTGGAACGAATTGTTCTAGTATGTGCTCGTGGCTGTTCGGGAATAATCTACGCTTGCTTCGAACCTTGTATACTGTTCTGTTTCAGACTAAATATAAGGAGCGCTGGACTGAAGATTTATTCTTGCTCTGAAGATCCATCATATGGTGGTTACGTTTGTCAAGTGTCGTTACGAGTTGATACTTTTTGTAACCTTGATTATTTGCACTAATATTGTTCGTGTGGCATTGCGTTAATAAAAATTATTATAACCGACATAAGTGTTACAACATACTGAAAGTATAATACAAAAGTGAAAGAAAAGGAAGAAGAAGGAAAAATCATGTAAATCGGTTATTTTTTAAAGCATTAATATTGGTTGCTTAACAATGAAGATTTATTCTAGGTTTTCTTTAGCAAGGCATACCTCATCAATACAATATCAGAGAAAAAGTTAAAATATCAATAGTTAATTTGATTAAGAATGCTACCTAAATTTCAAACCTAAAATTGGATCGAATCAAATTTAATTACAATCTCGACAAACTTCGCTTAGATGTACTAAATTTAATTATTTTTTAAAGATATATTGAATTTCGTAAGGCATTAAGTTACTGTGTTCAAGGTCCCGAGTTCGAATCTGGCTTGGCAGAATTTATTGAATAATCTGTCACAGATTTGCTCGGTGGCGACGAGACCCTCCTGGTGCAAGCCCAGCCTCTAAAATGTGGGTACCCTTAATTGAAAAATTAAGGAGAGGGACCTGACGGTTGAGCGTGATCATAGTCAAATCACCTCCTTCCACGATCGCTGACCAAGAAACAGTGCTTCCTTAAAACAGTACTGCAACTAACACCCTTCATGGGATAGCTTTTTTTATATTGAATATTACTTTAGTTGTAATAAGTATACATTGGTAATAAATGTAAATTGTAACATGGTATAATTGGATAATACATACATAATCATTCTAATTATGTATAATATTACTACTGATATCTGTATTATCAAAAGCAAATTATCGGTAGTTTGAAGTAATGGAACGTCCCTAGTTCCGAATCTTCCAATTATATCATATCTACTGCTCATCCTATCTCGATATAATTACAAGCCCGAGGAAACAGTTGGAGCTAGGTGAGAAGAAATTAGCTTTACAGATTAATTAATTAAAAGAAACGGAAGCGTTGTGTTCTATATAGCAAGAAGGCTGATGTATGATGATGTACGGTTGCGGATTGCACAATAACTAGCTATATAACACTCTACATTCTCGGCTCTACAACATATCTGTAATTGAAACGGTTTTACTTATTTCCATTTGATTTCGGAATCGTTTTTTGTACAAGTGTCAATTTACAGTTACGTAACATAGTATGCGACAACTTTTTTAGTTCTTACGAAACCGTTCCTAACAAGTCCAAAAAAAAAAAAAAAAAAAAAAAACCTTAGTGTATGTGACTTAGTAGTAGTAGTAGTAGTAGAACTTAGTAGTATGTGAAAGTCGCATGATTTGACATTTGAGACCAATCGTTTTATAAAATGAGTAGTATTCCTTTAAACAACGTAATAGTTTGATATTACTTCATTTATGTCACTCCTGTTTGACAATTCTAGTCAGCTGATGCCCCACCATCTTTCTTCATTTTTATTTGTTAGGAAAACATTTAGGAATTTCCCCTCCGAAAATGGACTGATAATTTGGAACTGGGAAGTAGTACTAATCTTTATTGATACTTTCCTGTCACAAACGTGATTGCCAGTTAGCAATGTAAATAAAGTTGGTTCAGAAATTTCAGGCATGGTACATTACGAAAGTTAGTACAGACCAGCTTTTGAAAGAAATTTGATGATAAAATCCGAAATTCGATTTTATATTATGTATGCCAACGTAGCCATATTGTTTATAACTATTTTCATCCATGCAGTTTTTCATAAAAACATGAATAAAGAATACGCATGTGTTAGTTTGTATTTCGGAGTGCAAAGTTTTTTCTTTGCATACCAAAGAGCTGCTTTTATATTTTTTATTCTAACAATATTTTTACTGAAAATAGATTTATGAATTTGGCTAGAGAGTCCTTTTTGCTGTGATTGTCTGATTGAGGTGATTGTCTGTTTGGATTTGAACAGATCGGAGGATTGTGGGTTGGGTTGGGTTGGGTTGGATGAACCAACCTATGTTTTTGGTTCACTCATTGGTTTATGTTTTCTATTCAAAGGAGATGATTTACACGAGATAATGCCCAACCGCTCGCCCCCCCCCCCCTGATCAATTATTTAATTATACCCACTTTATATAGGTTGCATGTGTTCAAGGTGGTTTGGTTCGATCCTGGCTGAATTTAAAGGTACCTTTGCTCAGTCAGATTCGAACCCTATGAGCATAGCAATTAAGTGCCGTATTCACTTAAAAACCTACTCGATTTAATTAGATTTGTTTAATAAGTTAATTATCTAGTGATTTTTATTAGTTTTTCATTGTTGTCACCATCTTTCGATTTTTATTCAGCTTCCCATCCTCTGTTCGATACTATATTATATTGATTTATTAAACATGGCCAACAATTGAAACTGTCATACCAATATCTACAGGTGTCCCGTGTATTACAATATTGGAATGTTCCAATACCCAGATAGATTCTCTGAATATTTCCCTCACTAAAGCTCTCTGGAATCCCTTCTCCCTAAACCTACCTTCCATAGCTGTGGGTTTGGCATTTTCAATGCTTTTCGAATGTGTTTTTCTTTATTATAAATCTTTATCCCACGAATCTATAACCTTTAAATCCACCCTTTAATTTTCGTCATTTAAGTATTTATATTATAGGATCGTATACTATTATTGTGCATTAAAATGTATACTTAGTTTTTAACAATATCATTTACAGTTATAAATTAATAACTGTATACTAATAGGTATACATGTCTTACATACGCATATACATGATAACATCCACCAACTGTGCGTCTCGGTTTCACCTATGTAATGCTTGGTTGCTCGAGTTATATTCCCAGTTGGTCACATTATGAGCGTAGCTGATTCCCTATACGTAAATACACAAATGCATTCCTTATATTTTACAACTAAATTTTAAATTAGTTAAAAATCTATTTAGCTAGAATATCTTGGCTTTTAACATGCCGGATGGGTGGGCCGAGAGGATCGTGGTGGAATCCTGTAAAGATGCCTTTACACCCTCGAACAGGTACTTTGCCGAATTGGCGTACCACGAACTGCTGTTTACACCTAAACGTGAAGTCTAGCGAACAATGATGTCTGATCGCACCTATGCACCGTAATACAATAATTTTCATTACAAAGACGGCTGGCTGATTTGGAACAAACGGCTGTTCTGCCTTTTGCTTTAAGTTATCATGGATAAAAGCAACGTTAGAAAAATGCTAAAAGAAGGTCTAGAAGTTTATCTTAACAAACACAAAAGCGAAACTCGCGCTATCCCCGAACACACAGGCGAATGGATAAAGTACCTGTTCGAATTCGTGTCTTATTTAAATTTGCCGAACAGTGTTCGGACAGGCTGTTCGCCGGTAGGTTCGAGGGTGTTCGTATAGTGTACAGACATCTTAAGGGCTGAAATGACCTTGAGTAATTAGAGTAATGTTGGGGAGGATTGGTTGCGTCGACATTGAGCCTTCCGGTTCTTTAAGCCTTTCTTTTTTCTTCGTTATAGTTAGCCTACCCAACTTTTTTCTTTTGGATTAATTTTTTTACTTGTAAATAATTTAAAAATGGTGGTCACCCACAAATTAAGATTAGATTATTTTTTTACTTGTACTTTTATGTTGCAATCAAAGGAATGTTCGTGCTGCCAACTTGCTTACACTGGCATATTAAGAATAGGACGCTTTTTATATAAGTATAAATTAAAATTGAGATAACTGAGATAAAATAGATCTTTATGTAACGTTCAAAGCTAGATTATATTTTATTCTTCGCGCATAACTAGATAAAAATGAGACTTTGAAATAAAAATGAGAAATTTATCGATTTTGGTGAATTTTTTTCACTGTCATATCGTGGGCTTTCGTACTTACATCAGATGACTAATTTAACGCTTCATAGTCTTTGAGCTTGTTTCTTCACACACAGACACCATTTCGCTCGGTTATTTGGACTCATCGAATTTTTTCACGATCGCAATGCTTTCCCTCACTAAATATTTCATATACAGGTAAGTGAAAGTAAAAGCGTATATTCAGTATATTTTTTCGGTTGAAGGGATAGCCCTAATGAAGGCGAAGGGTTTCATACTCTTTATAAGGGGAAGGGCCCCGAGGCAACGGTAATAAGGAAAGGTGTCGCAACGAAAGAAGAAAGAACTAACGAAGACAAAGAATACCCTTTATGATATCATAGCCTTTTTTCTTCTTCTTTTTCTTTTTTTTTTCACTTCTCGCTTCTTATTAAATCATTTTCTATCATTTTCTTATTATATTATTTTCAATTATATCTTGTTTTTTTTTAAAAAGAATTACTAAACTTGGAATGTTATCTCATGAAAAAAAATAATCATTATATAAGGTTAGTTAGCTAACCCGAAGGTTCGGTGCCACACGACTATTAGATCCATACATTACTCTAACCAACGACCGTCGCACAGTGGTCCCGATCTGCTCATTATACCTTACAGTTGACGGTTCTTGTTCAAACTTTGTATTATTTTTCATCCACTATTGTAGAATTGTATTATATCGGTTTCATGAAAATAGGTAAGGGTGGGGGTGAGTGTAAGAGGGAGGGGTGGGAGAATTTCTTACTAATATTATAACTTACAGTGGCCAAAACGTGTTCAAACTTTGTATCGTGTTTATTAATGGATTTTAGAGTTGTTTTATATCGGTTTTATGAAAATAGGTAAGGATGGGGGTGTGGGTATGAGGTAGGGGTGGGAAAATTTGTGTTTATTAGTGGATTGTACAGTTGTTTTTATAGGTTCATACTTCATTTCATATTAACTTATCATATAAAATGTTTAATTTATAACGAAAAGAACTCTTTTAATGCTCTTCAGAATTACTCATACTAAGTCACAATTTTAATGCTCTTCAGAATTACTCATACTAAGTCACAATTTTAATGCTCTTCAGAATTACTCATACTAAGTCACAAACAAAGAGCATTTGTGAGTATTGGGTACAATATTTTTTTAACTATTTAAAACACAAAATTTTGATAATATACAGTTAAGAACGAAAAAGCAACAACATAAAAATTGAGAATATTTATGCATACTTTATAATGCCCAAAATTATCTTTTTAATTCATCATCAAAAGTTCATTTTCTTTTTCTCTTACGGCGCGCCGTTCAGAGCCAACTAACACAATACTCCTACCTCCTCCTCGGCCTAACCCTTGGTCGTTATCCATTCTGCACCACTCTTACTTATGCTTTAGTTATTTGTTCATTACTTAGTGTTCAAATTTTACACTCCCATTTCATTCGTCTCGCTCCTCACCTCAATTATATTTACCGAGTACAGTTCAATCATTCGGCGTTCGGAGTAACCCGTTGATGGTGTGGGTTGGTAGTCAAATAAAAGCCATTATAAAATGTTACAACAGGATCCATATATGTCTTGGATTGGTGAAATATTTAAAACTATTCTTTTCAGGCCCAATATGAGTTGTTATAAAATGTGCTTCCATTCGTAACTTCATTAACTTATTAAATAATTTTAACCAAACATTAAAAGCATTTAAAGTATCTATGAAGAGGACCTGGGTTCGATTCCCGGCGTTGGCCAATCTTTTCTAATAAAAAATATCTAAAATTTAAAGCATCGTTTTCAAACTTATAAAACTAAAAATAACGAATCTATGTCAATCGATTGATGAATTAAAAGAAACAATGAGTTAAGCAAAATTGGATTGCTGTTTCAGCTAAGCGATCAGCGCCGCATTCGGACTCCCGAGGTCAGTGCTCCACATTTCCAGCTAATCAACTGTCATTAGGGCAAGATATTCTCTTAAAGGGTGCTTCTTCAGAGAGAAATAAAAAAAAAAATTCTGAATGCCTGTTAATTAGCGTAGAAAAAAATTATAATTAGCTATTTCTTTGCATCTTTAAAAAAAAAAAAAAAAGAATCTGAAGAAAAGAATAAATCGACGTACTGTAGCACTCCTTATTTTTTTACGATAATTTTTAACGTCATACCCATCCATGCCAAAATATATCAATATTCTGTAAAACTTGTGCATACAATTTTATAAATAATTTGATAACATGAAAATTATATTTTAACCTTTTTAAAAAAATTCTATTTTATTGAAATACAAATTTTTTTATTTTTTTTTTAATAAGCCACATTCGTTAAATGATGAGCAGTACTGGTATATGTTGGACAAAATACTAGTATATACAAAATACAAATACAAAATACAAAATACAAATACAAAATACTCGTATGATATATAATAAAGCACACTATTAAAATTTACTCAAATGATTTTTCTAAAACAAATGTTATAAAAAAAAATCAATCAAAGATAAGCTTTACTCCCCAATATACTTGTAATTTTGATGCCTTAGGGCCTAGTGGCGTATAAAAATGCAATCACTTGATTTTTTGTCAAAATCAGTATGTATCTTTTCCTGAAGTAATTATTTTGAAATATCATACCCCCGTGCAAGATTACATATTATCAAACTTGAATATTTACAACTTAAACTGAAATGAGTTTGATTGACATATGAAGTTACGTCCGATGACGTGAGACCAGCCCTGGTCTAAATGAAAAGATAGAATCTAAAAAAGAGACTAAATTTTACTTGGGGAAGGTCAGAATGATTTATGCATTCATAGTTAATTCATAATAAGTTATTTTATTTTTTTGTTTCTGTAATCATTCCTACGAATAAAGATCCCATTCTATTCTATTTTTTTCCTTCTTTAATCTTAAAAATTAAAAATCAGACTGAAACTTAATAGATATATTTAAGATTAATAAAAAAGACATATTTACCAAAACTACAGGCGTTTTGATTAAACAATAAACGCATTTATAAACACCTTGGTACTGTAGTAATAAAACAAATAAAATTCAAATTTTGAATATGTTCTCTATATTCAAAATGAAATATAGCCGAGGCCAGAGTATTTCGGTTGATTTATTTAGGGCAGTATTTATGGGGCTAACCCATTTCAACATGACCGAAATCCGCTCCGTTGACCAAAGGGCTGAGGGACCATTAAAATATACACGCTCGATTTACCATTGTCGGGACCTGGAAGGCAGCTTTGAGGAGGCTCAGTTGACTTGGCAAAGTGGATTAATTGGCAATAGAATCAACTGGCCATAAGAAGGTATCCAAAACCAGCTTGTTCTAGTGTGGAAGTAGAAAGATTCCTCCTGAAATTAGAGGGGTTGTTGGCTGTTTGGGTTTGTATATATTATTGGACATCAACCCTTCGATGTATAATTGAGAGAAACATCCGATACAAGCAAAATACAACTGCATGCCGCTGGAATATCGGGTATTAAATAAACTGTCTCTTCACAGTCTTTCTTTTTCCTTACTGACGATATTTCTGGTAGAATCTGACGAGTTAATTGAGTATTCTTTATTAGGAATTTCCATCTGAAAAACTGATCTAACACTTGAAAAAGTCCCCTTCCTTTAAAATCTCCCTTCTTTTTAACTTAAAAAAAAAATTTAACCTTTATTTTTAAGGTTGGGTAGTATCATCATACATAGATAAGATGTTTAATTCTAGATATATTTTAATGTCATAGGGTGCTAATATATCAAATCTATTTTTAAAAATGAAATTCCAACTAAAATAAAAATAAAAATTATGCGAGTCTAAAATTCTTTGGTCTTGATTGACGTCTTTTTATTTTTACTGCACGATAAAGACAAAACTGTAGTGTTACATGAAACATTTGGGTCTTACTTGGAATATTGGTTAAAACTTGATTAACAGAAAAATTTTAACTTACTGGTTGGATGCCTTATGTTTAGTCGATGTATCGAGTTTATGTACATATTTTTTTTTTTTTTTTTTTATAATTTTATTATATCAATTAAATGGGATAAACATTTTATTGAAATAGATGAGTGTAAAGAAGTCTTCATCCAGTATTTTGATAGAAATTAATTAGGAATTTTTTTTCTTCTGTATGTATTAGCATTTTTTTTTTTTTTAATCTAATATATTAAAATATAATGTATAACATGCCCATGTGAATGCACATCAGTCCTTTAGGTTTAAGTAATTAAAATAAAATTAAAAGTTAAAAATTATATATTTAATTGGCAAAATAGGATTTGCAATGGCAAGTCTTGAAGCCAAAAATTATATATTTCTGATATTGTGTTATTTGACTAATTATGAACTCATTCTTCGGTTTCGTCAATATCTCCGTCCAAAAGGTTCTCTCTTCATTTAGTTCTCTATCTATATCTGTCCGATTCGTCTTCTTATAGGATTTCCATGTAATTCCTTGTGTACTAAACTGGCATTAAAAAAAAAAAAATCGTAAAATTTTTAAAACGATATAATACACCTTATCTAAACAGTAACTAATATTTCAAATTTTCGTCGGGAAATTCCCTTATAACCTAAGATTTTAGTGAAAAGTTCGATGCGTATCGAAAGAATGAACGTGTTTAGTGCTCGTGTCCCTATGCTGTCCTCACTGAATCCTTGTGGGCCTTCACCTAAGATGATGCATCGTCTTTATTTAAAAATCATTTAAAAATAAACTAGACTAAGCCACTTTGATGATCTAATCATTCATCGTAATTAAGGGACATACTGAGAAGTTGTAGAATAGGATAATTTTTTAGTAATTGTCTAATTTAAGTAAAACCTTCCTTTTTTTGAATGACCTTTAACCAACTAAATCAACTTAACTTATTTCAATTTTCAGTTTAAGTTACCCAAAGAGGTGTAACTATTCTTCCATATGTTTTTTCTTAAGTGTTTCATACTATGATATTGAAACAAACAGCCAATTTAAACCACCTGTAATATAAGTCTATTACTGTTATGTATTGCTAGAGGCTATTATTATAATTTCTATAATGATGTACATATGGTAGCAATGTGTGATATTTTCAATCATACATACTATATATGTGTGTGTGAGTGAATTATGTGTTTATGTGCTTGTATGTATGCATATTTATTAGATTACATATTTTTAGTTATAATTTAATTAATGAAAGGCCAACTCTATGGGAAAAAAAACCCAAACGCAAATAAGTTTTATTCTATTCTATTCTATTCTAGTATGTTACACTAATTTGGGTTTAATTAATTTTTATTGACATTAATTATTAATTAATTACAGTTCACAACTTCGAACAATAAAGCCGCAAACTAACAACCGAGTTACAGAAAGTAACTATAAGCCACACAACATTGACGCTAAAGTAACTTTCTATGTTATGTTAAAATATCCTTGTTCATTTACTGTAATTTCGGAATATAACATATGTATCATGTTTAATATTGTTCCTCCATTCATTCGGCTCCTTACTTAGTAGTTGATTAATCTAAAACCAGAGATCTCCAATCGAAAATAAAATATATCTTTATTCCAACCATAACAGTTCGTTGAGTAAGACTACTTCTATAGGATATCTCCCTTTCTTCATTTCTTTTCTTAATTTTATTTTTTTGCTACTCGGTCGCATCGCTGCCTCCCTTGAAGTGCAGATGTTCGTATATATAGAAGACGAGAAGGAAATAGCTGGGCTGACTTCGTGACTCTCGTAGAATATAAATACACTGGGAAAATCTCTGATGGGGCCTTTCAAACTTAAATGTGTATCGTTCATTGCGCATGTTCTTGGTTTTATAAAAGGGGAATTCCATTTGCTTAAAACGATTATTTTATCCCTCTTTTTTTTCTTAACCCTTTTGAATTGTTTTCTCAATTTTACTTCGGCGCGATCCCCTGAGGATGCTTTTTGTACTACTGGTGAAAAAAAAGCTATATTTTTCATCAAATCAGAATCCATCTTTGTAGATTCGTCTAAACGATTCTATTTGAAAAAAGTTCTTACACAAATATCAGATCAGGGTATGGTTTTTGTAAAACAAAGGCTTATTTAAATTTGAATGAAGGTTTAGGTTTGAATTATTAAAGACTCGAATTAATTAATATAGAATAGTTATATAATTAAATAAAATAGAGTACATACAAAAAAAAATGTTTCTTCTTTTTTCTTCCTAGTTTTGTTTTATTGGATGATTTTTATTTTATTTTGGTTTAACAAGCATCCAACTTATTATATTAAAAATCTTATATAAAAACAAATAAATTAAATCATTAGCAAACGCAGTATAATTATCATTATTCGTTTGTATCTTCGGGAGGAATCAAATTGAATAATTATTTAAAGAAAGAGATACATAATTACAAATTACAATGCTAAGCAAACAATAAAAATTCAAATTATTAATAACGTTACCAAAAGTAACTGCTTGTGTTCACTGAATACAGTGAGTCACAGGCAACCAACCATGTGCGTCGATCTTCAGAGTCAAACTAAGACTCCGGTACATTGCTTCTTATTTTCAGTCTGAAATCGAACGTTCTAGAAGGTTTTAGAAAAGCGTAGAAGATTTTCGTACAATCTAGAATATGAAAGAGAACAGTTCCAACTGAAAAGTCAAGAACTCTTTTCAATGTAACAGAGAAAATCGTATGGTTTCATTTCACGTTTCGATATTGTAACTTTTATGGGGATTTAAAGTGTATTATTTTTAGTAACTGAAAATAATATTTCACAATGTCTGACAAGCAATAAAAACTCATATAACTAACAAGGATACAAAAAAGTATCAACTTGTAAACTCCCCAGTCCATCGCTCCATATATTTAGTCTGAATTAGAACATTCCGGATGGTTCCCGACAAGAGTAGAAGGTTCCCGAAATGTCACGAACATGTACCTGAACAGTTTCTAGAACAGTTCCTAATTGTTCCGACTAAAAGTCTAGAACTCTTTTAAATAATGTGTTTTTTGTTTTACGTTACAACATAAACAAAAAATAGATTTTGAAATAATGCTGTCAGGATATCTTATATTCGCCTCATATCCCATCCTTTATTGGATACCTGTATACCGTATAGGGATCGGAATTCCGTTACCCCGCGGTTTTATTCTAAAAGCCTCCCTATGGAAGAAGGTAGAGGTATAGGGGCGGTGTCATCCTAATGTAAATATTTTTCGGGGAAGCATTTCAGGGAACGAAGCTGGGTCCCAGGTATATTTACTTTTCTTTTTTCCGTTTGCCTAAAAGCGATATAATTTTCTGGAACTTTTTTTGGAATTTTTTTGGCTGTATTAATATTTTCTGTTGCTTAATATTTATTAATTTTAATTTCATTTAAAATACTTTTATCCAACAGTACGTTATAAGGTTTTTCACCAATTAGAATATTATTATACATGAAATCGATTAACGATGATCAGCGCCTATGCATTTTCTTTTTATACTATTAAGGTTTTTTTGGGATATATTGTATGTTTCGGATCAATTCAATTCAAGGAAGCAATTCTTCAATTCAAGCAAAACATTCTAGCAATTCTATATCGAATTTCACCGAAAATGAATAAACATTCCATATTAGAAACATTACTTTTTCCTTGTTTTTTCAATTTTTTTATTCTTATATCCGTCCGTAGTACGTTCAGTTACTATAAAAAACTGTATATTCTTTTAAAGTTTTTAAAATAAAAACCTCCAGTTTTTGCAGAAAAAAAAATAATTTATGTTAATTACACTATTTAACTAGGTATGATCCCTTGAAATATCCTATAATCCCATATTTAACCTCATTTTTTTTTTAACAAAAATTCTTCAACGCCCATTATTATTAGGCACTTAATATAACTTTTTTTTACAAACTAGATGCACAGTCTCTATGAAAAAATTTAGTGTTCTTTTGGATGGCAAAATAGCAAAATTTCTGTTATGTTTTATTTAAATTCTAAAAGAGTTTTTCAATAAAAAAGAAACGACAACAACTAGTTTAAAAATAACAAAATCTGCGATTAGTGGAATAAAGTAGGAAATAGACCATGCTTTTAAAGGACTTTTTTGCAGGATTTTAGGTGCGGAATAGCTGGTATTTCTTAGTTTGCACTAATCCGAGACAACCTGTATAAGTTTTCAATGAAGGACTTGGGCCAAAGAAACTCATTTACAAAAGGTAGAAGATATTAGATAAAAACTAAAATAAAATAAAAAATAGAAAACTACTTAAAATAATTTATAGTGACAAACCTGTACCACATTAACCTTAGGCGCGTGTTTTTTGTTCAGTATACGGCTGTTGTGTAATAATTAATCGTCTGTTCAGCTAGACTGCAACGAGACTTCAACAGCTAGAGTTAGTTTCCAAGTCTAGCTGAGTTCAGCTAGAGATAGATTCCGACCCGAGACCTAGTGCTGCCGTGTGTTAACAGCACTTGGATGGTACTTCATCCTGAGTAGCAAACAAGCAACCTACGGCTGCTTGTAAAACTATTACAACATTTATCATGAGCTGTGTACACAGACTGCTTTCTGCGGTGGACCTCTTATGTTGCTCTTGTGCGACTAATTGGGACAGGACTTCTCTTCCGACGAGAAGTCATTTGGACTAATTCAGCTTATCCTGAACTACTCTTTTCCAGTTTCCTTCTTGCCGGTCATCATTATCTTGCTGATTCTGTTGATACCAATTCTTTTTGGCCCGAGCACTAAACATCCCTGAAAGAGAGATCCAACGTAATCTACTCATACTGCTGACCTTAAAAGCTTAGAAATTATTTTAAGTTTTGAAAAATGATGGGGAGGGTAGATGAAGAACGGAAACCGTAGTTGAGATTGGTTAGAGAAAGGATCCAGGAATTTGTGTCTGCCGCTGATTGTCACTTTTATCAATTGGATACGGCCTGTGTGAGATATTGCCACACTCTACTTCAAACCGTTTCTACCTCTGAACCATTTCTTCGGGTAAAATTATGGGATTATTTAATCTAACCTTAACTTTTTTTTGTATACGTTTTAGTCTAAAATAAAGGAATAAACATTAGTATTTCTAAAACTTAAAGCTGGTTTATATAAATAGTATCGGCACAGCTGGACAAAGCAAAGCTATGAATGAAGATAATATTTTGTGATTTTGGCTAAGGGAATGTATATATTTAGAATTTATTTTATTTTTTTTAAGATTTATTATATTTAAAAAAAGGTTTTTTTTTTTTTTTTGGCTTCAGTAACTCTTAGAGTTTTGGGGCTGATAACGCGGAAAGAAGTGTGTGGGAGAACCGGTTAAAAATCGTTCTGCCTACGCCACCTAAATTTCATGTAATATCGTAATTGTTACGAAACCAATTAATTAATCGAAATCTTTTTCTTTTTTTATTTGAATCAAAATCCCCTTAGCCCGCAATTCTTGGAAGAACTTTGACGCCTCTATATCATAAAAAAAACCAATAAGCGTTTTTTTTTTTGTTTTTTTTTTTAAATATTATTCTTGATGTCAAATATATATATTTAGTAATATGTCCGTTCCAATACTAGTAATCTATTGTAAGTAATCTATCGTAATTATCAATAATCTATTTACCAGGCACGTTTTTTCCCGTTGTGGTACAGAATATATTTGGAATTGAAAAATCGTACTGAAAGTTTTGTTATAAACAAAACTTTTGTTCTAACAGAACGAATTAGTCTGTAGTTTCCATTAAACTTACTATCGTGCTTAACATTATAGAGTTTATGTTTTGTTTTTCCCCCTTGAGGTCTGATGTATTTAAAAAAAAAAAATGTATCGTAAATTAAGTCTTTTATATCTCTTTGTAATTATTGTTTAGAATAAGTCGTATATGATCAGGATTATAAGATGTAAGAAAGTTTATGAGATATAATACACTGCTGGCGTTGTAATGAAAACACTCTTTCCCAGATAACATTTAATATAGCGTGTCGTGATCTGAAGTTCAATCGATGTTGGCAATAGTGGTATCCTTAAATCTATATTAAATAAATTTATTATTTAAAAAAATGTTTAAATCATATTTATGACACAGAAAATTTGTATACTCATTCAATCTATGCTTCATGAGAACACACAAATTATGAAGTTTTATATCATGAATTGATATAAGTAATATATTTTTCATCTTTTACCTATGAAATAAACCTACAAATTCACTATGACCTAATTTAAACACACCCGAACTCATAATGTAGTTGTGTATTATAGATAGTTTATTTAGTTATTTAAAACTCCTAAATAAGAGAGGCACAATAATATTTATTTTTGTTTACGTTATTTTAAAATTTTCATAGTTGCTTTTGTTCCGAGAATTTACTGCGAACAATTAAAAAAAAACAACAAAAACAAATTACATAGATGTTATTGAGATGACCAGACAGGTGTAGCAGCGAATTTAGACGTTGATCGAAAACCACCCCCTGATGCCGGACAGTTTTATACAGGCATTTATCGAACGTTGCTTTCAATTACGGGGAGGGGGAGCGGCGGGAGGGAAGCTTTTAAAATTGAACTGTACCTTCCCCGAATCCTGATTGGTTCCCAGTGATTTATTGCTGTCCAATTGCATAAGGGGAGTTCGGCGCATTCTTCACCCTCTTTTATTTTTTTTATTTTTTGTTCTTCCTGGAAGTCATTTCTTTTAGAAATCAGATAACATAAGTTATAATAGGATAATTATGAACGTTTACTCGTAAGAAGTTTCTAGGTGAAGGTTGTAGATGAAAACCTTACCTTAGTAAATTACGTGAGTGAATCATGACCCGGAGGCAATGGCTGTGACGAATTGAAAGATCTTCAGTACAGCAGTGCAAGTGGACTGTTCTTCTAGAGCCACTTCGTCGAATGCAGCGAGAAGGGGTCTTTATATAGCTCGACAACGTAAGAAGTTTACCTAGGAAACACCATCACAGGGACTGTGTCGGCAATATGGTAGCCAATATAAATATAAAATAATATAATATAAATGCATATATATAAATATAATATAAAGGCATAACTTGCTTTGTTGTTAGTTTATGTTTTTTTTTTTTTTTTTCACGAACATCTGGAACGAAACAGAGAGAGGCATACATTAGTACAGGTCATTAATAGGTAGGTCATACAATATTTTAGATTTTGTTTGTTAAATATCGCCTTATTTTCATTTACTTAATTTCCAGGAAGAAAAAAATAGGTAAGTGAAAGTAAAAAATCATGTTATAATAGAAATCTTATTAAAATTGTACTTCTGTGTTCTATTTAGTCACTTATATATTCTTCAAAAGCATGTGAATATGGCGTTAATTCTACTTAAAACTATATTGTAAATAAGTCAATCATTAAATTTTTTATAGTTCGATTTTTTATGTGCGTTTGAAAAAATGAAATATTTATAATTAGAATTTTCTTTAATTATTATTAATTGAAATATTGATACAACAAAAGTTTTTACTTGGTTAACCACTAAATAATTATACGAAAATGATGTTTTTATATAGATTATAATCAAAATAGTAATTTAATTCTTTAATAGAAAGCATTTCAAATTGCATTCTTCGTATATCTTTTTTTATTGATATGAAGTTTTTATAATTATTTCATGATATATATTATCCTTGTATTAATTGCTATATCCTCTCCATCTGTTTGTCATAATTGATAATATAACGTGACACGCTTCAACTTTAGGGCTAAAGGATTAACCCTTTGTTATACGCGCCACTCAGACTTTCATTCATGCCCGATAGCGGCACTGCGTGCCGCATTGGTATTTTTCTTTGTTTTTCGAAATTTAGGTCTTCTTAAAGCTACTATTTAAATGTTTTTACTTAACATTTTATCAAAAGAATAAGAAGAGGTATTTATGAGATAGATAAAGTAATATACACATTTTTTTTTAAATAAATAATTTCGAATGGCAAGTAATCACCAAAATAGGAACAAAAACAGGAAACATAATAGTACAGAAGAGGACGAATGGCGTAGATTGTGAACATCGGACAGTTGTATAATTGTTTTTATGTTTTCCACATTCACGGCATGGACCTTTCCTAGGTGCATAATAAGGGAGTAATGAGATTTCGGTTCCAGTTTTTTATAGGTCAATGAGGCGTTTTACTATATCTGTCAGTTTGATGATCCGAATGGCCCAAGTGGTGGAACTCCACAATATACCTTAAAATTGTAGACGGAAAAAGTTTGCAGAATCCTAACAGTTCGTACACGCTAGTGGCACGGGATGCCGCCAAAATGGACTTTTTCACTTTAACCAATTGCTAGACACTGCCTGTAAATCACAGAAACTCGGCTCCACGGTGGCTTATTTAAGCTACGCCCTCAGATAAACTTCTCATGTTGTCGAGCTATTGTTTCAGATCATAAGGAATATCAGGTAAGGGGTCTACCATGATTAGTCGATGAAGACAATCTTCAAGTGCTAAGATTGAAAAGCCATGAGAAATTACTTAGAAGTTTTCTACATTTATGTTTTCTATTCAACTTTAAATATTTAAATTTGAATTAGGGACGCGTGCCTCCTTGTTCTACAATACGCTAATTCGCTGGAGGAATTCCATACATAATCCTGGTCCAGAAATGGGATGGTTCTTAGCTATTGTACAATTATTCTCTTAACAAGGAGTGGAGAGCATTAAGAGGTGGAGGGCGCTGAGGAATTTACTTAAGAATATCTTCATTCTTAAGGATAGAAACTTTATTCTCTAAAATATAAAATGCACTATTAATTATTTGTAATTACTTGAAATTTATCGAGGTATTTTTTCTTTCTTAAATAAGCGGTCAACTAAATATGAAATTAGTTCATAACAGTCAGAGATCTTCAGAATTTTATACAAGTTATTGGGTCTTCTTGACCATTTGGCATTTTTAACTGAGAACTTGTTAGTATAAAGACGGTCTGAACTATACGAAACGGCTCCCTCGCAAATTTATATGGCTCCCTTAACCCCATCTTGGGAAAAACGGCTGGCGGAGACATCCGCCCAATAAATCCTGAGGACATGGCCAAAAACAACTATCGAACTAAGATAATTGGTCCAGGCTGTCTGGAGGCGGGCTAGACGTGACGTCACACAGCGGCGCCGGACTGTCACCAACTACCGGTAAACAGATCGACCGCCTTGGCAGTTACTTGCACCGATTTAACGGTTCTCTGTATTTCGGGCACGTATTGAAGGGATAAAGAAAGTAGGAAAATATCGTGTAATGAAAATGGATGGGGGTGCGGTCAAATAAAGTGCCGACATTTCGAACCGAGATTCATGTCCTCCTCAGGGATAATTATAAAACTTGGGGCCCGGTGTGGCTGTGTGGTAAAGCGCCGTACTCCCATGCCGGAGCTGCGGGTTCGAGTCCCGCCCTGGGTGGTGCTTTTCTTTCGTAGGAGAAGTATCACCCAGTGCCATTGGTGTTAGTATGGGCAGTATAGGGCTTCACTGGAAGCCTTAAAGTCCAAAAAAAAAAAAAAAAAAAAAAAAAAAAATTATAAAACATGATGACAATCAATGGAGTATCAAGAAATATGAAAAACAAATTAAATAATTACATTCAAAGAAGTAACATTAAGGTATAAATAATACTAAATAGAATTGATGAATGTGAATAAAGAATATAAATGTAGATGATTATAGAGTAGAAATGAGATGAATTTAGTATTAAAATATTTTGTTTTATACAGTATTATCGATGGATGAAATATTAAATACGGATGACTAGAAAATAATGGGGTTTCAATACATTCATTTTTACTTTCAACCATCTATCTACCCAATAGAAAAATATGAATTCATTATAATTTTCATTTTCAATTGTCATTTCCAACATAATTTTACATTATACTCATTAAAATATTAAAAAACAATATATATAACCAAATTAAGGAATACATCGGTTTATCCATAAAATTACAAATCTGCCGAGTTGGGGTTCATTCTAATTATTTTTATTTCGATAGACGCATCTGGTATGATTTTTTTATTAGTTATTTATTATCACTTATAAGGATAGGTACATAAAAAAAAAAAAAAAAAAAAAATATGAAAACCGAACGAAACTAAATTTATTTCGAAACGACTGAATTTTTTGTTGGACGGAATACCAACCATACAAATAACATCGTTTATACTCAATATTGTGCATCATTTTTCAGGAACGTGGATAATTGATGACGCAGTTATCTTTATTCGATACGTCGAGTAATAGATAATTTTATTCTTTAAATATTTTTATCCGAAGGAAAAATATTGGCCGTGATTCGATTTAGGGAGTCAGCATCCCCGTTGTTGCTCTCTTAATCAATTCGCTACCAAGGACCCGTATCCCAGCCTCATCAGCCTCCTCTCTTCATTGATCTCAAGAACCGGCTGATATCGTGACATTGCAGAGAAGTTATCAGGAGATTGGCCGTTGTCTTTAAATAAAATTATTAAAAAAAAAAATTGTCTCTTCTTTTAATTTATTTAGCTCTGTCGAACATCGCAGTCACTAAACCAAAATATTGGCGTTCATAAATGATCTATATTTATTTTTAAATCAGATCATGTTCAGCTGTCTAATCCCACCTACGAATCACATAAATATCATGAATATACATTAGAAGACATCGATACCAGGACGTCTGAAAATGGTAACATCGGGACTAAAACTATCCCATCCTCAAGTTTCTGCAACTTGTTTTACAAGAATGATAATAAATCTTGTACTACCTACTTGGTCCTCCGGGCTCCTCCATATGCATGTCCCGTCCCCGTGATCTAGTCCGCTGACCGAAAAAGATTTGATAAGTACTCTCTGCACTTGTGGTAGGCTTCGCCTTTGTATGCGTAGGTCTCCACGTTTTGTTTGTCACACTTTCAATGCGCTCTTGGACATGTCCTAGCAACTCTGCCAAACACATTCATTCCACTCTCTCCGCTAAAAGAAAAGACAAACATACTTTTTCTCCTTTAACTGTTCTGATGTCTTTTAAATCGTTTCTCTCGTTAGGGTGACTATTCGGGTCACTCGCGGATGATTCGCTCATTTTAGAAACACTACAAACTCATAACGGAGCATCGGACTTTTGTTTGTATAGTTATCGCGACAGTTCACGGCCTATCATTTCTTGGGGTTTCTTTTCCTTGTTCCCACACCTTCCTCATCTTTTCTTTACATTTCCCATCTTTGATGCTCCGTCTACCTCCTTCTTTTCTTTTCTTTTTTCTTCTCCAAAAGAACCTTATTTCCATCTACATCCTTCTGAATTTCTCCATCTCTTCTCTAATCTGTTCGGGGCATCCTTTGACGTTATTGATGGTTACGACTTTATCGACGATCCGCCTATTTAATCTGTCATTTCCTGATTTGTTATAAAAACTTATGATTTTCAAAACTACTTTTTTCTTCCAATAATGGTTAGTTTTAATATTTTTCTTACTCCTCGCCATTATTAAAATATAAATTTCACTGAATCAATTAAAAACTAAAAATTTTAAATGAAAAATCGTGATAAACCCAAACCCCGTTTGACAAAAATGTTAATTAGGCTGTGTCAAAACTTAGGCGACGATATTTTTGTATTATCCTTTCTTTTTTTTTTTAAATTAAAACTTGTTTCAGAAATTTTCAAAGTTTCGAAGTCACGAGCCCACCTTCAGGAATCCTCTGCATTATAATAGTTAGTATTGTAGTTTTCGGATAAGAAAATACTTCGAAATTCCTCAACAATTACAACAATAGTACCTTATATTCCCTAGTATATAATAAATCTATATCTGAAATTATCGTTCTTTTTTTGCTAATTAATGGTATTATAATTTATTTAATTTTTTCTTCAATGAATGAATCAATCAGTTTATTGCTTAAAAATTACTATTTCGTAGCGAGTTGATGGTGGTATAGTAAGTTTCAATACATAGTATTTAAATACAAATTTAGTCTAAAACATATTCCTTCGATCTGATTTAATTTTTTTTAATGTAGATTTTACTGGTTATTAGAATGAATTGTATAGTTTTACTCCTGAAGGTGCTGTTACTCATTAACATGAAATATATTAATGAAAAACGTTTTAGTACAAAAAGTGGAAAGTTGAAAAGTTTAAAGTATTAAAAAGGTTGAATCATACAATTGATATGGTTATTTGGATATATAACTAAAAATAAAAAATAAAATGAATGTATTTTAATTAATAATAATTTTCTTTCATTTTTTCAGGTAACTGGCCCATTTAATTTTAACCTGACTTTATTAAGGTTTATGGTGAGTTGAAAAAAAATATATTATTGTGTTACGCATGCTGTTTATTCGTTAAAAATTCTTATTTGTTTTGTATTTTCCCTTTAAATATAATTTCTCGGAGGCATTGTTTGTCGCTAGTAAGTTACAATCGTCAAGCGTCTTTGTTCACTCGGCCATCCTGGCCCCATTATTGCATTTTCTCCCTAATTTTTTTTATGATTTTTTTAAGCTAGACAAATGTGGACCTTAAAAAGCAAGGTTCGGAGTTACATTTTTTTTTTTTTCCATTTTCAGTAAATCAAAGCTATATTTAAGAAACATATTTATATGATTTGAAAATTAAAAAAAAAGTAAAAAATAGGTTTGAGGCGTTGGAATCGTCTGACGAGGATAACGAAGACATTGATAAGTTGTGGGAAGGTATCAGGGATAGTATTAAAGAGGTTGGTAACTCTTGTCTTGGAAAAAGGGAAAATAAAAATAAACCTTGGTTCGATGATGAATGTATTAACATGTGCGACAAAAGAAAAGCTGCTAAATTAGAAGCGTTAAATATTCCTAACGAAATCAATCTTGCTAACTTTCGAGCATCAAGAAAAGAAACAACTAAACTGCTAAAATTCAAAAAGCGAGAATATCTCAAAAATAAAATAATAGCGATCGAAAGTAACAAAATCGAGAATAACGTTAAAGCCATGTACGAAGGCATAAACAGAATTCGTAAACGGTCGGGCCCGGTTACAACTGGAATTACGGATGAAAATAACAATATCTTGGCCGATCCGGTAGACATCTTAAGACGGTTCAAGGATTATTTCAATAGTATTTTAAATACAGAAAATAATAATCTATCTTCCTCTTCGGAATACCAGAGTGCTGAATCGTTAGTAGTAGAACCGAGTAAAGAGGAGGTTGAAATAGCCATTGGAAAATTAAAATCTCATAAAGCAGCGGGAACAGATAATGTTCCTAGCGAACTAATCAAGGCATGCGGGGAAGCTGGGATATCAAAAATATTTCATTTGGTTAAAAAGATCTGGGAACAAGAAAAGATACCCGAAGAGTGGAAAGAGTCTATTCTCATTCCGATTCACAAAAAGGGATCAAAAACGGATTGCAATAACTATCGCGGAATCTCACTCCTTCCGGTTTGCTATAAAATATTTACGTTAATCCTAACTAGTCGAATCACTGAATACGCCGAGGAAATTATCGGAGAATATCAATGTGGTTTCAGGCAAAACCGATCAACCGTAGACCAAATATTCTCTCTTCGCCAAATATTAGAGAAAAAATTAGAATATAACGGAATAGTACATCAGCTTTTTATCGATTTCAAAAAGGCATATGACTCTATTAACCGCCAAAAGTTGTATAACATTCTGGTCGAGCAGGGAATACCAAAAAAATTAGTAAATTTAGTAAAAATGTGTATGACTGAAACGTTCAATAAAGTTAGAATCGGTAATTATTTTTCTGAGAAGTTCGAGGTCCGCTCTGGTTTGAAACAAGGAGATTCTCTCTCACCTGTTTTATTTAATTTAGCACTGGAATATGCCATTAGGGAGGTGACACGTACCGGAAAGGGTTTGAATTTGGGAGGGAATATACCCGTGCTCGGATATGCCGATGATTTGGTATTGCTTGGGGAGGACGTGGAAACCATAGAAATAAACACAAAAACGTTGATGAAAGCCGGACAAGAACTTGGACTGGAAATGAATACGGATAAGACAAAATATATAGTTAGTCGTAGAAGTGATGAGGATTTCGCTGATATCAATGTAGGGGGGTTTACGTTTGAACAGGTAGACAAATTTAGATATTTAGGGGCGATGGTAACTAGAAAAAACGAAATCGATGAGGAAATTAAGGCTAGATTAAAAGTCGGTAATGCTTGCTACTTTTCAGTCGCGAAATTGCTTAGCTCCCGCCTTCTGTCCCAAAACTTAAAAATTAGGATTTACAAAACTATTATTCTTCCAACGGTCGTTTACGGATGCGAAACTTGGCCGCTGACATTGAGGGATGAGCAACGGCTTAGAGTTTTTGAAAATAAAGTACTGCGTAAAATATTTGGACCGAAGAGGGATGAAATAACCGGTGAATTTAGACGCTTACACAACGCCGAACTGAGTGAACTTTACCCAGTAAATATAATTGACGTGATTGCAGCAAGACGAATAAAATGGGCGTGTAAAATTGCAAAACTTGGCTGTGAGCGTATTCCGAAAAGATTAATAAGCGCGGTGCCGAATGGGAAACGTCCGAGGGGCAGGCCGAGACGGAGGTGGGAGGATTGCGTTAGGGCGGATCTATCGAAGTTAGGTCTGGAAGACGGTCGATGGATGGAGGTGTGCAGGGAGCGATTGGTGGTGTCGGCATCGAACCTTCGGGTTCGTTAAGCCTTTATTATTATTATTATTATTATTATTATTTATATGATTTGTAAGATTAATTTCTTATTTTATTCTCAAATCTTAATATGAATTATTTATTTCTTATCGTTGTATCCGACTCAACTTTACTTTTCTGGTTATGTATTTTTTCTCAAACCTTCACTAATTAAACGAGAGTTGGTATTGAATTGTTGAAAATATTTCGCTAATAATAACTTAAATAATAAAATTTTATTAAGTTAGGCTCCTAATGCAGCTAAGTTTTGTATCTCAATTGCTCGGAAGACCCTGAAGATAAACTTGTGACGGAGCAACAGTTGGTTCCAGTTTGTAATACGGAATTAATTAATAACTGGTCATAAATCATGCATGCGAGGCGAGCTCAGTTCACATCCCTGCTACATCTCGCTTTATTTTCAATTCGTTCCTTGATTTATTCATTCTTAGCAAATTAATATAGAAATTATTTAATAAATCGTTATGATATAGTTGACGATTAATTAATTATAATAAATAAATAAAAAATATAAATGTAACTGATATAGTTTCAATATCACATCACTAATTACAAAATATAAATGATGAAGCTAAGATATTCTATGATTTGATTTAAATTGTGAAATCAGAACTTATAATCAACATTTCAGACTACTCATTGCTCGTCTATCGTATAATTAGAATTACTCTTTCTTTTTGTTTAACTTGATTTAACATTTAAAAAACGGAAATATCTGGAGGAAATATTTTGCAGGGTTTGTTAATTTTTTTAAGGTCCCTTTATTCTACTAAGGCTAATCGGACTATGCTACTGTGGGAGTCCTAAATTTACATGTATAAATGTTTCTGTAAATGTGTAGTGGTAATTTTGAATTGTTCGAATATCCCCATTTCTTTGTTTTTATGAATAATAGGGAACTATTTTAGAAACTGTCGTCCTTTCGAAACTTGTTGTCTGCGGGAACAAACTGCCCTTTTGACTTCAGTCTTAAAATACTAACGACTTCAGTGTAACAGGAAACAGCTTCAGTATCCAAGTCTTCTGTTTTAGTTGGCGTGTGAACTATTCAGGATTTCTGTGTTATGTCTTAGTTCAATATTATCTTTATTTTAAAATGTCGTTTCCTAAAGTTACCTATCCTAAAGTTGGGTTAGAAGTTAAAGTGATGGAATGATACTTTTATATATATATCCCTTGAAAAATCCCAATAAATTATATTAACATTGTTATATTAAAAAATTATCCCTCACTACAGATGCTTTTTAGTTTTATTTTAACGTTTTTATCTAATTTATTTTTAGAAAAAGAAAGTTGGGATGATGATTCTTCGGGGTGGTCCAGGACATTTTGGCCATTATAGCGGTTTTGTATTATTACCTTCGTCTCATCTGTTATTGTACGTTCATAATATTCTTATTAAGAAGCCCGTTACCAACATGATACTTGCGGGAACCTTGGGTGCCATAAACCCTGAACGGTGTGGATGTTATCACGGATAACGCTGCTAAAGTAAATTCCCCCTTTGGAGATCGGGGAAGCATAAGAATTTTGAATAAATTGGATAGAGAAGTGGAAGTGGTGGACCGGGATGGCAGAGGAAGGAGAAAGGATAATCGGATCAGATGGAATGAAGATTGGATACGGGATAAGACTAGCATTGAGGAGGGGGCCCAGAACACGTAGGAATATCCACAAGTCCGATCCAGGGTACCTAATACCTTTTCTGCTTTTTTTGTGGGTATAAGTTCTATTTGGGAGGAGGTGGCTATTGAAGTTAATAATATAAGGTTTTTTTTTATTTTTTTTTTATTATTTCATTTAAATTCTCCCTGCAAAACATCAAGAAACTGTAACTCAGAGGTGGAGAAAAGTAAGGTATGATTCATTTTAACTTTTAGAAAAAGAAAGTTGGGATGATGATTCTTCGGGGTAGTCCAGGACATTTTCTTTATTTGAACTGCCTATGTTTCGACTCAAACCTGTGGGCATTCATCAGGGCTAAAACTATTTACATACTACTTAAAATAAGAAATATTTAAATATACAGAAAATTATTTCATAGAATAATTACTTCGATATTGTAACTTAAATAAAAAAGAAAAAAAACAAAACATATGTCCCAGACCGTTTGTTGGAACAACTTTGAGGTTGGAGCCAACTGTTTGGATCTAGATTGTTCGAGCTCCCTCCACGTCGTTCCACCAGCTTCCACGAAGACCTCGAACCTTCTAGAATGTTCCTTCTACGACTATATATAAGGAGCGATTGACTGGGCCAGTTAGTCTTAGTCTATGCCTTGCCTGTGAAGCTCAAACCACATGATTTGCGTGCTATAAAGTTATTATTTATGTAATCTGCTTTCTGATGCGACTTTTTGCAACCACTATTGATACCTTCAAAGAATTTTCCCAATTTTAATAATTAAATTTTCCTAATTAATCTAATAAAAATTAAATGAATAAAATTTAAAACTAGAAATTAAATTATTTTTATATTTAATTAATCAATAAAATTATCTTCATTATTTAAAAAACATTTTTTGTAAGGTATTCCATGGACTAACACTAGCTCTGTTGGAAATACCTTATATTTTGCTTCTTTATTGACAAAATATAAATATAAATATCAATAGATCGATTTAACTTCTATCACAGCGAGATTGGGTAACTAAAGTTACCTTAAAGGAAACGATATTTTAAACTAAAGATGAAATTGAACAAGGACATAACACAGAAATTCTGAATAGGTCACGTGCCAAGTAAAACAGAAGACCTGGATACTAAAGGTGTTTCCTTTTACACTGGAGTCGTTATTAGTATTTTAATACTAAAGTCAAAAGGACGGCTTATTCGTCCATATAACCTGTTCCAAAAGGATAAAAATTCCAAAAGTAGTTCTCTGTTATTCTTCAAAATAAAGATTCGGTGGTATTCAGCATTTCAAAATTAAGAATACATATTTACAGAAGAATGTTAAATCCAAAAAAGGATTATGATATCAAAAAGTATTCTAAAGAGTATATATTAACTGCCTTTCGTAATTTCTACATTGTGAAACCTGCAAATTGTTATTTATAAAAAAATTCATCTTTCGCGAATGGAGTAACAAAGCAATACCTGCGTTATCCTAAAATCGATATAATTGATAACCTATTAGTGAACCGCAATATCGTTTTTTTCGCGTAATTTGCAATCAAATCTATACCTGAGCGCGCATTCCTAAATCGTTTTCATATTCATCATCTTCGGTAACCTAATAATCTATCCCAATATCGTTTATATCGCATAAGTTGTATCAGATCGATACCCGAGCGTGTAATTGATATCATTTTTATAAACAGCACATTCGATGACCAGCAATCTTTTAATATATGTTTAATGGCAGATCAGCAGACTGCCACAGATCTGAGAGTTAGGTGGAATATCGCGAGCCATTAGATAGCCTAGTAAAGAAGAGTATGTCCAATATGAAAGCGTGTTAAGACCACTTCTTCTTATTCTGTTTTTATTTACAGTTGAGGTTAATAATATATTTTGGATAATGTAGTTTAAGGAGAAAATTTTTCTCACGCTGAGTAGTGCTATACGTGAGTCTGATTAAATAACAAGGTACATTGATCCTTAAATAATTAAAATCAAACTTAAAAATTCTGATATTAAATGTTATTGTGATAACAGTGTGATAAGGATCCCATCAGGACTTATTTTTCTGGTACTAAACATAAATGTCATGATGTGATGTTTGATTATTTGAAGACTAATAGTCCGGATAATAACTGGAGTAGAAGTCTGGAAGATAATAAGAGTAACTTTCGGACCATGGTTCCTACGCTCTCACGCATTTTTTGTAATTTTCAAATAAATTCCATCTTATGCCGAATCCTCGGATTGCAGTTACAGTTGATACATTTTTCCGGTACGGGCCTTATGCTGACAGAGGGAACATTGCTGACTACAGTTGTACTGCTGATACCCCGCCGAGTACAACAAAGTAGCGTGGAGTATAATAGAACCGCTCTCTAACGGCCCAGCTCGGATCCAGCTATCAACATTCATTCCCCGATAGGACAGCTCAAAGGACGTCTCTTTACCTACTTATCCTGTCACTTCTCTCTCCTCCCGTCTCAATTATATAGGCATCAGTCAGATCTCTTCTTCTCTGTAATCCAATCTTCGGTATGGGAAGAAAGAAAAAATCACCTCTATCTTATCGATTTTTATGTCTTAATATCATTATTTCGCTCTCTATCGATATACCTGCGATAGGTAATGGACACTTCCTCTTTGAAACGTCTTAATTATTCAATCAACGCTACGTAATATAGACCAATTCCCCTATCGCGCCTTATGCAGTTTAAAAGAGTCTTGCTTGATTAGGGTTCAGATCGCGGTTTTCTTCAAATCCTACCCGCTGCGTTCATTCTAAAGATAAAAACGAACCCTATAGGTTCCTGCTTTAGTGGCGATCTAGACCACTCTAAACTGGCCATACCCAGAACTATACGAGAAGTAATACCTAAAATAATTTTGTATATGTTTGCGTTTTTAATAACAAATGTTGTGTTCGAAGTCGGAGGACCACAATGTTTCTGTTCGATCTATGTAATCAAGAATAATTAAAATTTGGAAATTATAGAATGAAAAATATAGGGCTGAATGAGGGTGGGGGGATGGCCGAGTGGGCTAACGCGTTATAAAATACACCCCTGACAACAAGTGTTTTAAATATTTTCAATGAGCAGCAGGGAACAGGTAGCTCTAGCGTAGTGAATTTCTTGAAATCTATTAAAAAATGCATTTAGTCGATTAATAATAACCATAATTAAGCAACAACTTAAACTCTGGCTGTATGGATTGATCCAAAGCCGGAGCCAGGGGGACATTTAATAATAATCGTCATTAATCCCCCCACCCTCGCTCCTGGCCCGTGAGACCCCATATAGCATAAATGGCAAGGAAGGAAAAAAAAATAAATAAACAAATTTTGAATAATTTTAAATTGTTGTTATCCATTGTGACAAAAAAAAAAAAAAAAAAAAAAAAAAAAAAAAAAAAAAAAAAAAAAAAAAAAAAAAAAAAATCAAGGGAAAAAAGGAGGAAAATGAATTTAAATACAGTGGTTAAGATAAGCTCTTCTTACAAGTTAAAGAAAATCAAAATATCCATTGTATGAGAAAGCTGTAATAGGCCTACAATAAGGGAAGAGACTACTCAAACAACATCCCGAGCCTGTAGGATGTCGAGTACTCGTTAAAGGTCCATATCCTACATATCCTAAATATACCGTCCGATTAACCACAGTGGCATGAATTGGCGTTAAATAAAGAAACAAAGTTTTTTTACTTTTCCAATTTGCGATTATGCTTATATTAATGTTCGCTCCTGTGGTTTAAAGAATATTTATTAAACAAAAATATACAATTATCAATGTCAACGAATTAATACAACTCCAAATATTCAAGCAGTTCAGTCAATCGCTCGCTAGACGCTCAGGAGGGTCTAGGACGTTTTCGAATCTCGTGGAACGCCGTAGATGGGGCTCGAAAAATCTAGACCCAAACAGTTCGCTCCAACCGCTTTGTTTGTTCCAACAAACGGTCTGGGGTTTCAAATCATATGTTTTTTTGTTTATTTGTTTGTTTAACGTCCATTTTTATGCTACTAAGGCTAATCGGACGATGCTTCAGTGGGAGTCCTAAATTTTGCCTATCCAGGTATAATTAGGATAGGGATCTTTAACGAGTACCTGACATCGTACAGGCTCGGGACCTCCATTTTACGTCCTATCCGAGGGACGGCATAGCTAAGGATTTTTTACTCCCATTAAAAAATCCTCAGGCCACTGCTGGAATCGAACCCGCGATATATGTTTTTTTGTTTTTTTAGTTAACGATTTAACGGTACATCATAATTATTGTGTTTTTATACATAAAGTTTTATCTTTTACTATAGTTTTATTCAGGTATGTAAGAATAAATTAATGTATGAGGAGTGAATATGGGTGTATGTACATATGCGCACAAATACTCGTTAATAAATTTTGAATTATTTGATACAAAAAAACACAATACAGACTCAGGTAACAATAGATGGGATGACATTGTTCTTCTAACGGATGTTAATTATGGAGCTAAACATATTTTCGCTAATATAGACTGTTGACAAATAAGAAGAAGACTAGGGAAATTAGAATCCTCTCTGATCATTGTCAAAGAGAAGGATATTTCCTCCGCATAATGCGGAGAGTAATAGAAGTTTAAATAATTTTCAACCCTTCTTATCGGAGGAGCTCCTACCCTCCTGAAACAAATCATATATTTCTACGTTAAGGACTCTAGGGATGGAATAGATCAATGATGCCTATACAAGACAATGACCATTTGGCACCCCAGTTATACATACACGATGACAACTAACTCATCAAGTTCCTTGATGATATGGTATCTGAATGTGTTTTTAAATGGCTGGAAATAAACTCATTTTATACCCAATTTAAAAAAAAAAATTAATGGTATTTTTGAGATCCAATTAGTGACACTTCTTAAAATTAAAACATCTTCTAATGAATGTATGAATGGAGGTGAACTAAATTGTCATCTTTTCTTTTGGACCTGCTAGCGAAGAGATTGAACGAGTCCGTGTTGACTTCCTGACCTGGGCAAAACCTGGACATAATGGCCAATGGCGACACAAAGGTTTTCCAATTCCAACAAAACAATCATTCTTCCTTTTTGCATTCGTTTTACTTTCTGAATGGATTTGTTTAAAATTTAAATCAGGCTTTGATAAAAATAATTGCTTGTTCGGTATGGGAGTTAGGGCGAGTTTTACAATATTCATAGTAGTTAATTGACTACAAGACAATAGAACATTTTAATCTTGTATTCGTATTTATTTATAGAATGAAAGCCATTACCTAAATGGAGTTGAATTAAGTTTTCAAATGTATTATTGGTAGCCTGTTTTGACATCCTCAACTACTTATGATATAATGGTGGATAAGAAAAGCTGCACTAAGACTTGTTACTTATTACGCTCAGTTTATATTTGACTAATATTGTTTCTATTATAACTTTATTATATGTGTTTCACCTTTCACTGAACTGGGAATAATGGACCTTGATTTTTCGTTTATATTTATTCAGAGATGTTTATTAGAAATACAAATAATTGAAAAAATGTTTGTTTAGGTTGCGGTTCCTAGTTCTATTTTCTTACTATTCTGTTAATTGATATTATTAGATTTAAACAATATTCTGAGTATGAACAAATCGTTTATTTATTTTTATCTATTGTATTTTTTGTTGTTTTTAATACTTAACTGCCTAGTCAGCTTGGGTTTGTAAATATTATGAGGTATGATTTGATTGGGGATTCCGGAATGGAAATCTTCGATTTTATAAATGTTTAATGTTATTTTCTTTATACATTTTTTAAAACATGCGCATTAAAATAAACAATAAATGAAGATATATAATAAAATGAATATTGATGATCAATAAAATGAATATTGATGATTATTTAAGTTGTCTGAAATTGACAAATAATATATATATATATATATATATATATATATATATATATATATATATATATATATATATGAAATAATCTTTTGATTATTTGTTTACTTGAATTTCATACAAATAAACAAATTGCATATTTTGGTACCCTTTTAAATGGCAACAAGTGCATCGCATCAACTAAAAGAAATTTATATTTAAGAGAATTTGGAAAATATTTTATTTTATATAAATGGTGGTAGTTATATAAAAAAATTCAGTTTTTCAGTTTATTTTGTTATTTGATCTATAGTTAAATTTAGTTTAATCCTGATTATGTTAGTCAGTAAATTTATATTTTGTATGTTATAGTATCTCTCATATCTTCTTCTTATACAGTGCTCATTGGTTTATTTGTTTAAATTTTTGTTTTGTTTTAATTTTATTCAAGCCTGTTTACTAACTCTACTAACATTGATTGGGCCAGACTCCATGGCTACGCTGTATTATAAGCCAATAAATAAATAATAATATATATATAAGCCCAAATCCAAGGTTTTTTTTTTTTTTTTATCTGGTCGATATACGAATATATTTATTAAATTATTTCTCTATATTTTTTATTACTGTTTCTTTAATTTCATCCTTTAAAGATATCATAAAGTCAGAAATCATATTTTATACACCACAAGGCAAATAAATCCACGCTTATGTTTATATGATATGCCATCTAATTGGCAATGTACTTATATGAAGAATTTTTTTTATTAAAACGAGCAAACCCTGCCACTCGTTGCTGTGGCTCATTAGCTATAATGCGTTTTTTTTTTTTTTTTTTAAATCAATCAAATCAAAGTTCACTGATAAAATCTTTCAGCTAAATATAAATAACAGGGATTGGAATAGGGGTTAGTACAATCACAATAGACAGTTAGCAAAAATGTACCACATTAATCTTTTGTCATAATAGATATTCCTTAAATCCTCAGAATATAACTCACGATGATATGAGATATCTCATCAGGAGGTTTTTCTAATTGTTGCAAAATGATTTTGGTTAGTACCTGTCTTTAACTAAAACACATAGATTCGATCTTTTCCCCACACGTGAAAAGGCAACACATAACTGCCCAAGGGAAAAACACGGATTTTCCTAGTCCAAGCCGGAAAAAATAGATTTGGCTACTGGATGCATACCCACCCTAAATATCGAAAGAAAATTACACTTACACCGCTATCTGTTGGAAATTTATAAAATGTACAAATAATCACTCTCAATTGTTGTATAGTGAACACTTAATTTGCAATAAAAGAAATATTGAGGCCAATAATCGAGATAAAAACTATCCTATCTTTTAAATAGGACAAAACTACACACAATGAACCAGATTTTGTAAAGATCGGCTGAGTAGTTTCTGATTTTACTCCGGACAAATATCGGAACCGAGATTTTTTTATATATAAAGATTTTGCTATTAACTACCTAATTTATCTACTTACTGATCTTTATGTGTTAAGTTTTGATCAATAAAAGTAAACTAATCTAAACTTACTTACTTTAATTGTTTAACTTAAGTTTTGGACTATGAAAGTAAAGAGTAATTTATCTTGTTACATCTTCACTTCAGAAAACTATTTTCTCTTCTTTTTCTTCCTTTCTTATTTTTCTCTCGTTTGATTTGGTTATGTTGTAACGTGTTGGTAGACTTTGTTGGCAGCCAGTTAGGAACTAGCTTAGTTTGTTAAATTGCTGGAGCATGTTTCTCAACAAAGTACATCTCTTCGACATGTATCCTGGGGGTTCCTCCTGTAATTTCGTTATTCTGTCATGTCATATCAGATCATGTCATGTCATATCAACTTTTCTGTATTCTCGATTTTACTTTTTTATGTTTACAAAGAAAGGACTGAAGACCGTGTTGTTTCTAAAAATATTACCCGTTATATTTATATAAGATGTAGCTATATTAAATAAATTCATTATTGTATCACCAAAATTATAAAAACAGCTTTCAAAAATAAATAAATTGAAAAAAAAATAGTAATAAAATTTATAAAATATAAACTTATAACTAGATTGCTTTAAGCGATATGCCTGCATCCTTTCTAAAAATAAAAGATAATGTTGTTCAATCAGGAAAAAGGTGATTTATCTAGTTTCAAATTCATTTCTATATTTTTTTGAGGGACTTTTTTTCATTATTTTTATATTCTTGTAAGTGAATACATAACGTGAATATACAATTATATATGAATTATGAACATATTTTTGTCCAATTGTGTTGACCTAATACAGCTTTGGACAACAACACTTCCTGGTTTTTTTTGTTGTTTTTTTTTTTCGAGCTAATGGCAATTTTTGACTAAAATATGACTTCTTTTTATATTTCAATAAATAATTTAATTTAATAAATAACTTAAATTATTTAATATGTTATCGGGTATGCTCTGCGCTGTAATTATGGGTATCTCTGAAAACTGTGATTTACTGTGGACTGAAGTGCCAAAGCTGTATTAAATATTTTGTCGAAACTTGCCCAAAGTCCCCTGCTCAAAGCCTTGTAACTTTTCGTATATCGAATACTTTGTGGAACAAAACTGTTTCATTAACGGACAGGTTGTATACATGGCTGAGAAAATTCAATATAGAGAAAATAAAATGCATAGCAAAAAGCAAGTTTTATTTTTATATAACTCAAAAAAATTTTCTCAAACTTTTATTAAATATTTAATTGATCAAAACTGGTGGATTTTTTATTGTTATTTTAAAGGAGAGGATTCTTGTAAAGGCTTTGCATCCGTAGCTTTAACTGTGATTGAAGTTATTCTTTTGAAAAGCTTTTTTTTCCTAAGTAATTAAAAAAAAGAAAGAAAAAAATCTAGTGCGATGCGCGCAACACACAACTTTCACTTACCAATTCACTTTTATTAGAAATTGACGTGTTTTGTTAAATTCCAATTCTCAAAGTCACACATTTTTCCACTTTAATTTACATATTACTTTTTTTTTTGTTAGTATTAGCGCTTTAAAGTAAATTATTTTTTATTATTATTAAATAAAAGTCTTATCTGTGATAAATCGGCAATGCAAGCATAATACTCCATGTATTTTGTCCAAGTCCTGTATACTCTCTATGTAGTTGTTGAAAACATTATATAGTTACCATGAAACAAATATTTTCTATTCCTAAATGAACAGAACATCTTTAATTATAAACAATCGCCAACTATTAAAGGAGTACTGCGCATGCGTAGACTCAACGTATTTTATGAATTAACGGAATATTTTTCTTTTCTTTTCTCCTGCATATATTTACTTGATTTTTTCATATTTCATATTTAGCCACTTCTTATTTTTAGGCGAAACGAGAGACAGATAATTTCTCCATATAAAGAAAAACAAAAAAAGCCCCTTCCCCATTTAAGTCGCCTCAGAACATATTAATACTGATGAAGCTTACCTGATATTTAGCAATACTTGATTCTCATTAAACATGACTAGTTTAATTGTTAAAGCTATTTTTGAGAAAAACGTAAAAAGGTAATAAATAAAGTATCCCCTCTGTTCGACTAATTGTGATGAAATTTTCGCTTTCACATCACGGGCATTCAGCATCAGGTTCGTACGGTTTGTAGTTTTTGAGCTTGTCTGTTAACACACATAACGTTTCGCGGTGCTTGGTTATTTTGACTCAGAGGACCCCAAAACGCGTAATTCCGTTGAAAACCGGAAGTCGAAATTTTTCACGATCGCAATACTTTCCCTTAATATATATTTCATATGTAAGTGAAAGTAATAAGGCCAATATTCACCAAAAGCAATGTAAATTTATTTAGGTAACGTTTCGGCTTATAGAGCCATTTTCAAGCCTGTAAGCATATTTTCACAAATTATTAATTTATAAACATTAAATAGACATTTTTTCTTTCATAAAATTTTGCCATTTGATATTATGTACCTATCATGCATCATATTTGTGATTGTTCGTACAGGGATTTCAAATAAAACTAGTTTTTTAGATGTTAGAATGACGCTTCCAGCAACAAGTTTTCCATTTTACACCGTAACAATAGTTTTATTTCAAATCCCTGTATGAACAATCTCAAATATGATGCATGGTAGGTACATAATATGAAATGGTAAAATATTATGAAAGAAAAAATGTCTACGAGTTTAATCAAAATCGTTATAGCTGTTTTTGGGAAAATCGAAATAAACGTTGTCAGTCATTTGTACAATTGAAGTCCCAAGTAACGTACTTCCTGAGATGTAGGTAGTAGAACAAACAAACAAACCAACCAACAAGGTATTGGAACGTAAAAAAAAAAATCAACACTTTGTATCCTTAATTAAATGCTTATTATACTGAAATTGAGTGTGATTATTTGTAAGTTCTATAATTTTTCTACAGATGGCGGTGTAAGTTGTTTTATTAACTCAACACTTCGTTTTCTTTCGATATTTAGATAGGGTAAGCATAAATCTGTTTTTTCCGGCTTGGACTAGGAAATTCCGTGTTTTTAAAGACAGGTTAACCAAAATCATTGTGCACCTATTAGTATAACCTCCTGATATGATATCTCATATCATCATGTGTTACATTCTGAATTTACTTAATATGAATTATAGCAAAAGATTATTTTGGTACAGTTTTGCTAAGTGTCTTCAATTGTGATTTTACTAAACCCTGTTCCAATTATATTCTTTATTAGTTCCTTTTACATGTGTCATTCATTAACACACCATGGTCAAATGTAAGATGTAAAAAATTAAAACATTCACCCGTCTAAATTCTTTTCCAAAAATTTCGAATTTGTGGTAAGGTTCTATTTTAAATCCCGTTGGTTTTTAGATCAGCTGAAATGTTTTTATCTTTATCAGTGAATTTTGATTTGACTATAAAAAATAATAGGATATTACTAATTCAACGCATTGCAGCTACTAAGAGACAGCAACGCGTGGCAGGGTCTGCTCGTTATTTATAAGTATATTGAAAGTCACTTTTTATATCCTATCGATCAATCACTTTTTGTAATATGCCAATATAAAATTTTTAATTTTTCCTATATAGGTACCTACATGAAATGATTATTTTAAATTTTTTTATTGTTTTCTTTTATGTATTATCATTTACACATCGGGTGTAATAACTTATTGTTATATATACATTTGTTTTTGACATAACTCTCAGCGGTATTGAAATGGCTGCTACCTGACGACAATAGGGCTGTCCCGCGGTGACCCCTGGAACAAACGAATTCCTCTGGGGATGACGGGCCTGGAACAGATAATCCTCTGCCGTCAGCGGAGATAGCCGCTCCATTGCAGGAGTTATCCTCGCCCGTTTTGTTCCGTCTTCCTTCCCTTTGTCCCTCGCCCCCATTTCTTACCATCTCCCGATTAGTCCTTCCTTACTCTCCTCCTAGTGCTCTATCAATGGCCGGCCTTAATTCTATTCTCCTCCTCTCAAATATTTGTCTTTCCCTCCGGGATTGGACTCTTTTTGAAAGTTTGAACCTCTTCCTCTAATCGAATCCCATAAAACTTCCTGTGGTAACTAGATCATCGAATGAAAGGATCGATTGATGAAAAGCTTTTGTGCTGCGACTGTCCCGAGAGAAGTCGAGTTTTAAAAGCTAGCTACTCTACTTACTTAACTACCTCTTTTCTTTTTCTCCTGATTGTTCAACTTTGAAGGAGTTCGATTTATACAACTCTGAAGGTTTCCTGTAATCATTCAGGAATTACAGGAAAATGCTTTGTTTTTGGAGAATTTTTTTGTTCTTCTCTATATTTCAGAATATAAATTGTTACCTTATAAGAGTCACTTTTAAGGAGCACTGGATTTCATGATCGTACTGTTGACGGATTTATAAAATGACCGAGCTTGGCGGAAGTTGATGTAATTGGCAGAAACCGTTCAATAAGGCCCCGATTTAGGAAATCGGGACTGCATGTAAAAGAAACGAATCAAGGAGCCGTTGGGAAATCGAGAAAATCTTGAATCGATATAAATAAATGAAAATTACATTCTTGAACATGTTGACGATATCAACCATTTTTCATGAAACAGATTAAAATAATACTTCTCCGTTGTGTGGCGATTCCGATCTAACTCCTGTCGCTTAGCTTGGTCATCCTTATTGTTTTTTTTTCATTTTGCAGAAGGTATGCATTCTGTCACAATCAAGGGCAATTATATTAGAGCTCTGAGGTCTCATTCGCACACTATGTAACTATGCATAGGTAAAAGAATTAAAAAAAAAAAAAAAAAAAAAATGGAAACCTCTAAGAAGGATAGACAAACAAAAATAAATAAATAAAATAAAATAACAAAAATTAAGGTATTAACATTCATACTTATTTAGTAAATAGTTAGATAGCTATGCAGGCAAACTCCGACTCATTTCTTGCTTCCCACCTCTGGAAGGCAAGGCAGAACCCTAGGAGATCCCCGTGCTTCCCTCCTATTCGCATCACTGTGATTGAAAACCAGTGGAAGGTAGGCATCCATATAGTAGCATAGTTTTTATTTTTACTTTATAGTGTTCGGTTTTTTTGGGTTTTTTTTTGTTCTGATTTTTTTCTTCATGGTCCTCCCCTTCCTCGCCCGTTAGGCTATACGGGGTTTCCGGGCCAGGGGAGAGGGTGGGGGATTGATGCCGAGTATTATTAAATTTCCCCTGGCTCCGGGTTTTGAACTTGCTATGTTTCGGTTCTCAATCATATGTTGCCATGGGCTCAAACTCAAGATGAAGATTATTTTATGATTTTCTAATATTATTATCAGAGGAATATTTCTATCCAGCGTTTGGTTCTCAGTTACAAAATTACATAAATTTATAAAAAAAAAAACTTTTATATATAAGTATAAATAACTTTCAGTTGTTTTGGAATACAATAACTTTATTGAGATGATAAGCATATTAGAGTTGGTTAGTTAGGGTGATAAGAGCCTAGCCTTAGAATTGGCTTCCTAAGCACCTGCCTCCCCCCCCCCCCAACCTTAGCAAAGTCACTACTTGATTGAATCATGGTCGGAATCTCATTAAGGTGAGTAATTTAATGTAGCGGCCCACCTGGACTTACCAGCAGCGCTTCATATCTTCCCCTATTGTGTCCCATCGATTCGATATTAGTTTCAGCACCTAATATCTATCTCAGTTTTAAGTAATTTCCGTAATTTTATTCTCCATTACTGAGCTAATTTTACTAGTAGTTCACTCATCAACTTCAAAACAGCTTACAACTCCTTGTCATCTTTTTTTTCAAAACTTGCAGAAATGAAATATTCCGCGGCATTTTTTTATCTTTAACACATGCCCTAAAATCTTAATTATAATTGGTGTCGCCAATATGGCGCCGTCTAGCACGACCCCGATCTCTGATAAAAAGAACCATTTTGAGGTATATCTTTGAAGAGCGAGCGTAATGAACGGAAGTCGATAGCTGGTATACAATATTATTTATTTTTATATTTTATTTATTTACTTTTGATTTTTAACTGAAAAGGACGCGTTAGGAATAAACTAGATTATGATCACATAACTTCCCGAACCAGGCCACACCGAGAATTAGCATGGTGATACCTTTCTTTTAAATTAAATTTTTTTAAATAATTTAACATAACGTCGGATGGTATAATAAACGTGGCTCATATGGTAACATACAGCGAAAGGAAATAAAGCGGAAAGGTGATGGTTGGAAGAATTGAGATTCTAGCCATGTAAAAGCATAATTGCCCCTTCCCAACTTTATTGAATTACTATTATTGTATTATGAAGGAGATGTGTTATTCAGCTTCTTTTCTTCATATTTTGAGGTTCTTCATATGTCAGCTATATCTCTTATGGTCTAGTATTTTGATATTACTTTTTATTAAGTATAAAATAATATGCAAAGAACCATTAGGCTTTTATTGACATTTTTCGATGAAATAAGATTTATTTTAATTGATAAAAAATAAGCAAAAAGTATCTTCCTTTTTTACCATAAATATTTATTTACAGTTTATTTACAACACATGTTGACGTTTCGTGGCTGTTTCCCCATTCTCAAAACGTTAATAATTTTTCAATCGTATGATTGATGGCCTTTTAATAAATATTATAACAAATATATCAATGTCATATGCTTAAAATACACCGTTATACTTTTTATATATGTTAGCTCATACTTGTCCATTTATAATTGACTAAAAATCTTAATAACCCAATTATAGAACTTAAAAACTTTTTGCTTATTTTTTATCAATTATAATATAAATATCTTCCAACCAAATTTAGAAGAAGATAATATAAGATTTATTTTGAGTTCTTATTATTGTTATGAATAAAACTTATTTCTTATATCATTTAGTTTTAACTTGGCCTACATGTTAGTAAATTTTATCTATATTTCTCTAATTTTGTCTGTGACAATGTTTTAATCGTATATTGTTTGGTATGTCTATTTTGTTAGCGATACGAATAAAATAGGTGTGTAAAATTGCGAAACTTAGTAGTGAATTTTGAAAATAAGCGCGGGGCCGAATGGGAGGCCGAGACGGAGGTGGGAGGTTTGCGTCAAGGCAGATCTTTCGAAGTTGGTTCTGGAAGGCGGCCGATGGATAGAGGTGTGCAGGTAGCAAGTTGTGTTGTCGGCATTAAACCTTCTGGTTCGTTAAGCCTTCAATATTTACACATATGTCTATTTTTTCATATCTAATTCTAGGAGGTTTTAGTATTTTTATTATTATAAAATGTTTATGATTATATAAAAATTTATTATTTTTTACTTTCACTTACCTATATATGAAATATATAGTAAGTGGAAGTATTGCGATCGTGAAAATTTTCGAGTTCCGTTTTTCAACGGAAATACACATTTTGGGGTCCCCTGAGTCGAAATAACCAAGTCCCGCGAAATGGTCTGTGTGTGTGTGTCTGTGTGTGTGTGTGAACAGAATAGTTCAAAAACTATTAACCGTGCGAACCTGAAATTGGGTATTTAGTGTATGTATATGCCCGCGATGTGACAGCAAAAATTTCATCAAAATTGGTCAAAGGGTGGGGGGGGGGGTACTTTATTTAATAAATTTTTAGGTTTTTTCGATTTTCTCAAAAATGGCTCTAACGATTTTGATTAAACTAAGTATTTGATGTATTAATATGCCCGAGATATGACTGTAAAAATTTCATCAAAATTGATCAACCGGAGGGGGGACTTTACTTAATAAAGTTTGTAACATTTTCACATGTTTTTTTTTTTATTTACTCTAAATCGGCTTTAACGATTTTGATCAAACTGGGTATTTGATGTATGTATATGCCCGAGATATGACTGTTAAAATTTCATTAAAATTGATTAACCGGAGGGGGGACTTTACTTAATAAATTTTGTATCATTTTCACGGGTTTTCTTATTTATTCAAAAACGGCTTTAATGATTAACAAAAATAAGATATGGATGTAGAAAAATGTGTGACTTTGGGAAATTATATTTAACAAAACACGTCAATGTCTTATCTAAGTAAGTTGGTAAGTGAAAGTTGTGTGTTGCGCGCACGCACCAGATTTTTTTCTTTTAATATTATTGTCCTAACAGTTGTCTATAATAAGTTGGCAATTCTCAAAAAATAATAAACCTTTTCATAAGCATTTAAATATCGTGATTACATAAATCGAAGAGATTACATCGCTATGGCTTCAGAAATCAAGGTAGAGATCAAAACCAGATGATTTCAAAGAGTTAAATCTTTAAAGAGCTTTTATGTTTTCCCAGTTTTGAATTCAACCTCAAAACCTTAAAATTTAGATAGTGTCAAATGCAAACGACTTAATTTTAATGTTTTCACACTCATAATGCTGCATTCGAAGTATAAAACACAAAATCTCCTTGAATATCACAACATTTGATTAAAAATTAATGTAAAATGACTTGTACAAATGTAACTTAGCTATTATTCCAGGTTTTCTCTGATTTTAATATAAACAAATTAGAAAAATTAATGTAAACATTTATTTTTCTTTCCTACGGTAATATACAACCCTTCTTTTCTTTCAGATTAAGGATAATTTATTTTTGAAAACTAAAAACAAAACTCAATTCGCAAAATAGATGCCATAAAAAATAAAATGTTTGTTTTTTATTGTGTTTATAGGGTAAACCATACAGTTATTGGCACTCAGTACAGTTATTGGCACCCCAACTTTAACTTAAAGAAATAGGTAAACAAGTCCTAATTTTATTACGAGATATACATGAGTCTAATGTTTGAGGACCCTTCAAACATAAGTCATCTATAAAGTAAGACTTTAACAAACTAACCGTAGGGAAGATTTTACAATTAAAACCACAGGGTGCCAAGATTTGGCATTTTTAATCATAAATATACCACGTTGTAAAACTATTGAACTTTTGACCCAAAAAAAAACCTCTTGAGTCTTTATGAGGATAGATAATGAGGAGCTATTGGAAGTTTCTATTTGATCCCTTTATAAAAAGTATTTTTTTTTATTTAACCACAGAAATGTAGTCTTAAGGGTGCCAATAACTGTATGGTGTACTCTATGTATTCTAAGTTACTTAATAATTGTTCTTCAAATCTCTTTGAGGTTAGATTGGGAAAATTGATTTTTATTAGTATTTCAGGCTAGAGATATGCCCTTGGGACACATATGTTATATACGATATGGTTCACGAAAATGCCAGTCAACGCTCGACTTTTTTCGTCATTCCTCAGGATTCCACCTAGAGTGGGTTAGAAAAGATCTTGTGACCAGCTGACATCAATAGATATTAGTAAACTAGTATCGTTCTCTCAGTCATGCAATATCATTACTAAGTTGTTCTTGAGGTGAGTTTGGCCTACCTAACCCTAGTTCTCCTTGAGTTTTCTCAGTTAAATATGATAATTGTATGCGGCCATCTGCGAATGCACTGAACAGATGTTTCTTCCATTCATTGTATTTAACTTGTTTCCTGTTACACTTCTTCTGTCGAATGTATAGTACGTCAATATCTTTTGTCTAATATTTCTGATATTTTTAAATCATGTATTTTACTTTGCGATTCAGGGTAATGTCGATTGCAATGATTCAAGTGCTTGTTCTTTTAATTCCGTATTGAATCGGGAGGACGAAATCGAATTTAGAAACCCTTTCCTGTCATCAGGCTCTTATTGATTTGGAATCTGTTTTGCAAATGAGGTGTCGGTTCTTCATTTATTGGATTGATTGTGTAGCATTCAAAGCTTTTCCTACCATGCAATCAGCGTGATTCTCCGCTGATATGATTTCTTATATTTATTTTATACAATAAACTTTTTTATTTTTCCTTATCACTCTGTTGAAATATAGCATGTTTGTGCAAACCCGAAAAGATTATTTAAACCTATTATTTATCTTATTCATAAAAAAATATTTTTATGTTTATTAAGTTACTAGCTGAATAAATATATTAAAATCTTTGTAACTCCTGCATAGTTTTGAGATTATTAACCTGGAATAATTATTATCTTAGTGTATGAGAGTTGGTCAGCAGCAAGTACCGACCAACTTATCACCTGGGTGCCTCCATCCCCCTCTGACCCTATGAATGGACAGTTACCTGCTTGATAGCCGATGTCACAAGAGGGGGTTCTTCCTACACCGGAATCGTATCACTGCTGAAACAATAAAAAATACATATTTTATTTTAAAATTAATCAAACCTTAAGCTGGACGTAAGTGGTGCATAATCCACTAAGCTAATATTCTACTTTTCGAATTATAATTTAATATTTACAAATTACAGTGTAGATTAATTAATGTAGATTTTATTCATTAAATGTGCTTATGTAATGTTTGTTTCAATAAAATGGAAATATTTGGGAGATTCTGGATACATTTTCTTTTCGAAATCCCCACTATGTGTGGTTCCTACTAAAGCCACGTGTTAGTATTTTTTTGTATTTATTATTGCATGCTTCGTTGGTATTTTTTTCTTATATTATATATGACAATGAAGATATCATCCATTATGATTCCTCTTAAATTCAAAGTCATTTTATAATTTTGTTACCCGAAGAGAAAAGTTCATTTTTTTATTATTATTAACGTTGATAAGCAATAATAAATCCTTACATCATGTTCATGGCTCCATGCAAAAAAACAAATTAGCGAATGATGTTGATAAGTAATTGGAAGTAGCTTCCTATATCATTATAATATTTTAACCCATAGAAGGAACTTTATTAATTCGAAAAAAAAAAAAATTGCATGGGTTTTTTTTTTACTTATGTTGTAAACAAAATACTGAATTATATCGAGATATTTAAACTTGTATTCTTCAATGACTCTGCCATATTAAATATTAAGGTTCAGAACAGATTGACGTAGATAAAGAGGAATACTAAAAAGGCGAGAGGTGGTCCTCGAAATCTTTTCTAATATTATTTTTCTCTCCGAATCTGTTATGATATATCGAAGCGAACAACTTCTTATATCACAATAGGCTTCAAACCCAGGAGGGGCCGTATATCTTAAACAGATTATGGAAGCTCCGATTTATAATTTCTCAGATATATATTTTTTACTTCTGATATCGGAAAAATCATTGGGCTTTATAAATCATTTTAATGTTTCCTAAATCCCAACCGTTATGATAATTTATAATGCTGAAAAATTAACGAGATTGCTACTGATAAATGATGTAGGTATTGATTTGTGGAACGTAATTTTTAAATCGTTTTAACTACCTGCAATTTTTTAATTTAAATAGCAGTTTTTATTATTTATATATATTTTACGTCATTTGTACAAGCGTAGGACCGAATCTAGCAAATCTGTTGTAAATTCCAACTTTAGGTGTGTTCGCGATTTTCTTGATTTAGTGTTAATTAAAGCAAATTTTTCAGCCATTGCCTTTTTAATCTTCCTTGGACGGGTACCTAGAAAGAGAAAATAGAGATTATTAGATTTGAGTAGTTGTGAGTAGAACAGTAAAATATAGCGTATTTGTCTTGAATTGCATGATTTTACGTTCGGAATGTTTGTGTCATTCTGTCGTCATTAAAAATGTACCTTGGAACATTTACAATTTTTTTATTGTGTAGTTTGAATTTTGTTTATGTTTACCTGTTTAGTGGAAAAGTTCTAATTAAGTTCTTTATATTTTCTTTTAGTTTTGTATGTATGTTCGTAGTGAGTCTTTTGTCCAAGCGTCCTAAGTCCTAAGTCTTAGGTAACGTAAATACTTTTTGGAAGCACTGCACTGTTATCAATTTTTATCGACTGACATGTTGACTTTTTGAGACAGAAACTCCTATCGTTCGTTTATTTTTATTTCTTCTAAAGTCACTGTTTGAACATTTGGAGATTATGTCGTAATATTAGAGCTATCGGTTGGTATTAAGGACTCGAGTCAAACTATATTGTTTTATAAAAATAACGATTACAAATAAATCAATAATTACATTTTACAAAATGTTTTGAAATTTGCTGTTGCTTTCCTGAAAAATTCAAAAAATTTACTTTAGCCCTTAGGACCGCGCATCAAAGGTTTGTTTCCATTTGTACATTTTTTAAGTTTGAACAGTTTAAAAGTGGAAAATATATACATTTATTTAATTTTTTTTTTGTTCTCTCAAATTGTTTTTCATTCGGGGCCAGAAAGTTTAATACAACTTTTTAAGTAGAAAGTAATTTCGGTATTAGGGATTTGTTCTACTTATGAAGGGTAAGAAGCCTGAGGTTGAACTTTTATAATATTTAAAACTTTCTTGCATGTGTAAATATTTTCATTATTGGGTTGGAATAACAAAGAATTAAGAGTAAGAGGGAAAGAGCGAAGACTGTAAGTGATAAAAGGCGAGGCTAAGCCTAGTTAAGTTTTACTATCCGCTGCCCTTTAATGTACAAATTAAAAAGGGCCTGCCCTAGTACTGAGCCCTGGGAAACACCCGCAGGAATTAGTTGCCTCCTAGATGTGATTACAGGGTTTGCAACTGTAGCCAACCAACGGGACCTAATTATTCCAGGTGATTAAAACCTACTTGAAGTAATGACCATTCACGTTAGCCTCGTCAATTTTGTACCAATTGGACTTAACTAACCACAATAGTACGGTATTCATAAATAATCACCCGTAATAACGGCACGTGCTGTATCCTATTCGTTATATACCCACTATTTCCGGTTATGAATGTTTTCCGAATGCGCTAAAAGAATTTCATAGTGTAAACAAAATAAAATAAAAAACATATGGTTTTATACTTATTGCTGCTACGAACTAGTAGTTTGAACAAACTGTCATAGCACGTGTTTGTGACTACGAAATTTGAGTACCATCGACGCAGGCCAAGAAGGTTCTGGATTGTTCTCCGAACGAACATATGTATAACTAACTGTACGGACTGGACAGTAAGTCTTGGTTGTGAAGTTCAAGCCATATGATTATCTGTGTTGCAAAGTAATAATTGTTGTAACCTGTTTGAATATTTACATTGAATGTTTGAATATTATTCATGTGGCATTGACTATTGTTATATTTTCGTTAAATAAATATATCGTGTTACAATATTCTTCTGTAACCGTCCAATATTTAACTTAATCGAAGCATAATTTAAATATTTTTGAGCATGAACGCTATAAATCTCAATGAATTTTTTTTTTTAATAAAAAGGTCAAAAGCTAACAGGAAGAAAATTTGAAGGATTTTTACAGTTAAAACAGAAATGTATCTAAGATTTAGAAACTGTAGGGGAGAGCGGGGTGGGTTGGCAACAGTTTTCACTTTTTTGGTTGTTGCGTCCTTCCTGTTAATATAATCCCAATAGGGCTGATACCACTATAAACTCCTAGTATTAGAGTACTTCGGGTATTTTTTTCAACACTTAATATTTAATACTAAGATCATAGAAAATTGAAGAATTCGTTAATCCAGAGTATGCCAATAAAGCTGCACTATAATCGTATAATAATTTTGAATCGGTTTTTAACAGCTTTTAAGGGAAAATAGGATAACAATAAAAGAAAATAGAAGTTTAAACTGTCGTCACTTTCTGCATAGTAAATATTGCTCTCATCCTCCTCGCTGGAACTAAAGACAATTGGTAGTTACACCTTTGTTCATATTTACCTTTCTTTTGTGAATTGCTACTGCGCCAACAAACCCCAGTTGAAGAGAGCCAACTAACCCCACAGGAGAGATCATATGAAAGATGGCTGCCAGGACAGGGGAGAACAATAAAAAAAAGAAACTAGTTAGTCGAAAGGTTAGGTTTTTCAAAGGAGTTTGGGGCTATGTGAACAGAATCGGAGTCAAATGTTTTGCCATGCCTTTAAGCCAAATTTACTGAAAATATAAAAATTTACTTACATGTCGTAAAATCAATCAATGAAGCACACTCTTCTCTACACTGTTAGCATCGGATTGAAAACTCATGACAAGACTCCCGAGGTCGAGGGGGTCATATGGTACAATGGTGGGGCCTTCACAACAAGTGTGACGGAAACTATAAGCCAAAGGCCAACCTACCCCCTATGCCAACCAACCCCGCTCTCCCCTAACGAAAAAAACAAAAAGCATATGATTGAAAAGAGTTCTAGACTTTTTGTTGGGAGTCACCAACTGTTCTATTACATAATCATGAATCTTTTAAGCATTTCGAGAACCTTCTAGGATGTTGAAATTAAAAATACCTATTGGCATATACTGTACCTATATAGAATCATCCCATACGTCCTTATAAATTTCATTAAAACTTATAAAAAAAATAATAAATTTAAGATCTATTGCTATTGCCAATGCCATATACTTAAAAAGGACTTATCTCTATACGTCTGCAATTTTCCCTATTGTAATATTTGATTGTCTGCAATATTTGACTACTCAACTATTTGAATTCCCATCAGTTTGAAAAACAGCCATTATTATACCGTTGGCCAAGGCACTTAATCCAACAACCTATAATGATTACCGACCTATCAGCGAGATAGAGATGTGCTCTTGATTGTATTACAATGAATTCTTGTTAGAACAAACTGTTCTAGGATATTTTCGGGAGTGTTGGGAATATTCAGCGCTTGTCTTTGACCTTCTAGACTGTCCTAATTCAGACTTAATATAATGAGCAATGGACTGGAGTCTAAGTCTGGCTCAGAAGATCGAATTACTTTATTCTTACTTATTGTCTTATACCTTACTTTTTGTATATTACTGTATACTGATACTTTTTGTAACACAACAATTTTAATAATTTGAGTTTTTAATGTTCGTCTGACGTTCTGAATCATTATTTTCTTTTAATAAAAAAACTATTCAAATTCATACATAATAGTGGTACATTACATTAAATAAAACATCTGAATTTCATATTTTTTTTTTTATTACTTATTCATTCCTACCAATTTTTTCGAAGAGATACTTAAAACTGGTAAATATTTATTGGTATATATTTAAGTATATACAGATTTAACTGCTCAAAATTTATTATTTATTTCAATTATGGTGCATTAACTGTGTTTCATTCTCTCTTGTACTTATATAGCGCGTCCATCATCTACTATTTCATCTATTTTCCCTATTAGCAAAATAGGACTTAGGTGGCAAGTCTTGGAACCAAAAAAAAAATAAATAAATAAATAAATACAATAATTATTCTTATTATTGTCCTCAAGATTTTAATGTTATTCCATCAGCGAACCAATAGAAAGATACTAATTGAATTCGAAGGTGTCTCTCGTTCAAATTATTCAAATCGGAATCGTCCTTTAAAATGGAAAAGATTATTGAAGTTTACCCTGCCCCAACAACTAAATGGATGTTTACACTCCTCGCACCCCGATCAAGTCAACAAAGTGATAAATAAAAAAATAATTTTTTTTATTTTTTCTACCTTTATTTATTAGGAATTCAAAGGTATAAAACCAACAAGAAGATCATCAATGTAACTAAATCAACTAAATCATGTAACTAACAATGTAACTGGTTATAGGTATAGAGTCGTGAATTATATAATCGCAGTAACCAAGATTTCATTGAACCCTCTTTTAATGTTTATTTCCCCATCATCTTTTTATTTTATTTTCTCGATTTAAAAAAAAAAATAAATAAAAGTTATGATATTTATCGAAACATTAAACTGTGGGAAATCACTGTTAACTTAAAATTAAAATGTTTAAAATCCAATCCTTACCCACTTGTTTCCAACCTTTATACCTCAATCCTGGACGATCCTGCGAGGCGCTTAAAAAGGAGACGGCCTCGAGATCTGCTAAATTAGAAACAGTATTTGATTGCTACCAATGGGCAGTTTCTCTGCTTGCCTATTTATGTCAATAGTATACATATATCATGTTTACTTATTATATTGTTATTATACAGTTGTATATTGTAATAAATAATTATAAAACAAACAAAAAATTAAATTATCTTTTAATAGTTTAAAAAATGATTTGGTGTTATCTCCATTGTTATTAAGTGTATCTGATACATTGCCTGTCAGACCTATGTGGCTAACATAGTATAGAAGATATGGTGAATTGTCAGAACGTTATTCCTATTCTGTGGCATTTTGATCGCAGCTGTTTTAGGACAATGTGTTTTTCTTATTCTTATTCTGATAATGGTTTCTAATTTCTACCTTCGTGATACAATTGCTCTGTGTATATATTTGTCATCAGAGTGAATTATTGGTTAATTCTAATTTTCGACCTTTCAGGGCGTGATGTTAACACGTTTACGCCGGGGCTTCATTCGTACTCCTCGCCCATTGGCGGCCGAATTTAATGATTTTCTCTCTATCTGACAGTAGTTATTCAAGGGCATTATGCAGTATTGACAATCCAACAATAATAAAATAAGCAATAAAATCCTACCTCGTAAGATCAAAGTCATTATTGATATAAAATTAGGTTTTCATTATCTTTCATTATCAAGCGTTGAAAGTTCCAAAAAAATGCCAAAATAGTGACAACTGAATAGGCCATAAAACCAACTGATTAATGGTTATGTGGCTGTAAAATCCTTGGGTATACCCTCCCTCGTATTCGACGTGAAATAGAGGTCCCGAGCTTAACCTGTGCGATATGAAGCACTCGTTGAAGATTCCTATCCTAATTATGCCTGAAAAGAAAATACAATCACAATAAATTGAATCTTCAACTATATACCTGTCATCCCAAAAAATTCGTTAAGTCAAATTTAGCCCAATTAGGGATCCCAATGTAGAATCATCCGATTAGCCTAAGGGCATTAAATGATGTTAATTAAACAAACAAACAAACAAAATAGATGTTAACAGATCTTACAAAAATTGTAAAACCTACATTTCAATTGAAAGCCTGACATATTTACTTATTCGCTGTGAAGAAATCGCCTCCTTGCTTCTTATTTTTAACTTAATTCATTTCTGGCTAAATTTGACTTAACGACTTTTCAGGGATGACAGGTATATAGTTGTAGGATCAATTTAATGTAGTTGTATTTTCTTTTCACCTTAGAGAAGTATGTTTTAGGATTCCTTTTTATACCGTAGAAATGTAACACGAACCAAAAAGAGGTTGAGAGTGAGAGTGAGGACTAAAAGCCCGACTCAATGTTTGAAAGTGGCTGTACAAGAGCTTTGCCAACACCTCCTCCTCAGCGGAAGTTATTTACACTGGCACATCCAGGTAGACTTACTTAAATAACTTCCCGGGACTTAACCTAATACCGGCTAGTAGCGCATCACTACCCTTATTCTTATTCTATAGCTTTTTTATCGGATCCACCCTCCCGAAGTCGGTCGCTGTTAAAAGGAGCCCACCTCACTCAACGTTATTGGGGAGGGAGAGAGAGAGAAGGAGATATTGGGGAGTGAGAGAGAGCGAGAGGGAGAGTGATATTGGGGAGTGGTGAGGGAGGGATTCCGCCTGGAGGAACGGGAATATCTGAACAGGGCCCTTGGAAATCAATCTTACCAAGCCTCTTCCTCCCGAGGACCATGTCCCTCGACATTTTCACATTTTTAACAACTCCTTAGTCCGAGAGTGGCAGGGTTTCGAAATGAAAAATCTTGAGGAAAAAAAAAAGGGAAAATGAAAAAAGAAAGAAAAAAAGCGAAGGATTCCCAGCAAGAAGAAAGTTTTTTACCCAAGATTTAAGTGATAAGTATAAATGTTTTCAACTTTTCCGGAACTATTTCACAAAGAGTGATTTAAAACATGATTAATGAATTTAGGATTTAGAAATTATTTCTGTGAAGAATAATAATCTATTATTTTACAAGTCAATTCAAAATATTTGAAAGGACGTAATGATAAATATTTTAAATATTCTAGATTAATTTATTGTGAAAATCTGTTTCAATAGCTTACTCAAATATTTCGTATTGTCAAAATATAACCATTCAACTGGACATCAGAATTATAAATTTATCAACTGGAATGCTCATCATACATAGTAATAAAACCATTTTTCATAATTGCATACAATAAGAACACTTCAAACTTTTTATTTTCGATTTATAATCAGTCAATTCAGCTCTTCTTTTTTGCTTTATGTCTGTTTATTTCGCTCACTGTACTACTAAAAAATGTTCAGTCATATTGCATTAAATTTACTTAAGTAGATGTTATATATTGATTAAATATAATGTGTAAATCAATTATTTTTCTTATGAGAAAATTAATTTTGTAAGGTATCCAGTCGGTTTTCTAATTGATTGCAGATATGTAAAATCATTATTTTATTTAGAAAGAAATGGTGAAACAATTTTAAAAGTAATTTAAAAAGAACAGCTGAAAAAATATTTAACTTTTACAAACTGAACGGAATGAATGAACAATAAACATTGAGTGAAAGGCACCCTAGCGCTTCCTGGTAGCCTGGAGCTCGAACTACATTTTTCATTCATAACCTCGTATCTCAATCTCAGAGAGGCTAATTAAATGGTGCGAGAGTCTTAAAATTCCAGTCCTTTTCTCTTCAATTTTACACCCTTAAGAGAAAAACAGAAACCTTCTTCTCCGTTATGGGTTTTATAGCAACACGCTGACATAACTCTCTTAAACGTGCGTTGAGTCGTTTTTGAGCCTTTTCGGCACGCACATTGTACACTTTGCTTTATAATATATATTGATTATGTTCAAACCGAAAAAAAAAATACATATGTTAATTTTCTTACTGAATTGGTTTTTCTAGATAATTACGGACCAATTAAGTAAAATTCATAATTTAAATGATAATACGATTTATCAATTCACTTCTATCCTGAATACGAAAAAATTAAATAATATTTATTATTTTGTTGTAAATAGTTTAGTTTCAAGAGTTATCAACTGATTCTTCAACTTTTTATTAGCTACTTATTTTATACATACATGTGTTTTCCTGATGTTCAGTATTAAGAATTATTTAAGTTTTATTTTTTCCGTGTTAAATGTCAAACTTTGAGATTAATTGTCAAACAATTTGAGGGTCCGTACTTCCAGCAATATACAAATGCTTCAATGAATAAAAAATATTAGTTTATTAGTTGAGTTTATGGATGGATAACATAAAATAACTAACGTAAACGTCAATATATGCTCTTTGTATTAAGCTTTTTGTTTTCCTATTAAGTAGTCGAATTCCGTACGTGGTTTGTACTAGTTGCTTTTACACTTTATGAAGATAATAACAGACATTCTTGTGTGCTATCAAGGTCTGGGGGTCTCCATGGGTCGGGAAATCTTTAGCTGGAATGCAAAGAAACTTATCCTGTTTACATCCATTGCACTGACATTAAATATCTGTAAATGGCCTTAATATCAGCAGATTTATTCCGGGTTTCCATTTATGTCTATTTTTTCTTTTTAATGCGAATATTTTATGAATTTAATTTATTTTTATAAGAAATAACTTTTTTACTTTTACTTACCTATATATTCAACGTGGAATAAAAACACAAAACATAAAGTACTAGTCTTGTTGGACCAGTTGGAACAAACTGCTCTAGGCACGTTTGTGACTGTTCTAGTATATTTTTATGACTGTTGGAGAACCTTCTACACTTGTTCAGAACCTTCTGGACTGTTCTGATTCAGACTAAACATAAGGAGCGATGGGCTGGAGAGTCAGTCTTGTTCTGAAGCCCGAATCATAAGGTTATTTCATATAGTTTTACTGTAATAAATAACCTTTTACTTACTTTTTGTAAACTTGTTAATTATATGAGTTTATATTGTTTGTATGGTATTGTAAATTATTAATATCTTCGAATAACATTATTATTATTTAATAATATTATTTAATTTTTTCCCTTTTTTTTTCATCTGTAAAATAAGGAAATGAGCTCCATTGATGTATTAATTCTTTTGGGAGCCTTGTCGAAGAGAGCACCAAGTGCTGCCATTCAAAATAATCTCCTTGAATAGACTCATCCAATTCTCCCACCGCGAAACGTCAGGAATGTCTTGCTCCCAACTTGCACGAATTCGTTGATTTTTTAAAGCAGTTGTCGTGATATTGTTTGTAATTTGAAAAACATATTATTTGTCTAAAGTACGAACGTCTAATAAGTAAATCTTTGGTTCGGATCTCATTTGAAACGCAGGATGGTGGATTTTAATATAAAATAATCCTGTGAACCTAAGGCTCTCTCATTAAAATAAGTATTCTAGTTTCTACTGCTGGGCTGTTTAATATTCGTAATGGTCAAAGCCCTGCTTTCAAATTATTTTTCCTGGGTTTAAAAATACTTTTATTTGTAATAAGAATAAATTTGTTGAATTTTTATGCTTAATCCTAAATTGTGTATTTTACCGGGATGCAATTGGTGCGTAGGGGCGGTAAATAAATCAGCAATTATCAAACAACTATTTTTTTTTTTTTTTTTTTACTGCTCCCCTTCACCAATTTTCTTTCTATTTAATTTTTTTGTTTACTCCGTTTGTTTATCAGCGTCAGGCAACAATATATCGACAGTCAGCAGATTTGATAACCGTTCTACTAGTCACACAATGACATGTCAGACATGGGGAAGTATGGCATCCAATAGGTTCTCTTCTCTGGCTTGATTCAGTTAATCAAGTCAGTTAAAGAAGGAGATTTCTCATTCAACGCCTTTTTAATATCCTTCTCACATTTATGGGCATTTCATCTGTAGCTATATCTCATATAAGGAGGTTTACATGTGTAGGTTTATATGAAAACGTTTGTAAAGAGTGTTTACGTGATGGTCGACTGTTTGCATGTGAATGTCAGTAAGTAAGGTATGATTAGTCACGTATCAATTTGCATTCGAAATGAGTCGTAATATTTTTGACTGGTAGGTTGTAAGTTTATGTAAATGCCAAAATTTGGCAATACCCTATATCAATGAACAGTATATCCATATAATTTTAAGTAAGTATGTGTACGTATTTAGTTTTTGTCTTAGTTTGGATGATTTAGAAAAAAAGTAAATAAAGTAGCTATAGTCGTTTGTTAAGATTTCCCTATTTAAATTTAATATTTAATTATATTAATATTAATTTCATTAATATTTTTTGTTCCTGTTTAGTCCTGATTCTTTTCTATCATAAGCTATTGTTTGTTTTTGAAGAATGAGGCTTTCGAATAAATATTTCTTTGTCCCCCTGTTTCCCATTTTCTTCCAATGCTCTTTGGCAACTTTCTCATCGCACTGTTTGTTTTGTTCTTGATGTTGAAATATTTTTCTGCCCTTTGGCTAAGCCTCTTACTTTTCATTGAGGGGGAAGTTCTTGTCCTTAAATTCAATAATTTTATTTTTTCCTTTAATAATATTATCCTTTGGTCCAATTATCCGTATAAGTTCAACTTGGCAAATAAATTTTTTGGGATATGTTCGGGACTGACTATAAAACGGAAAGTGTTAACATTAATCATGCGATAGCTTTTTCTAATATCATTGAATATCTCAATTCTAAACTATTTTCTGTTTTGTTTCGTACAGGCTCGGTACCTCCATTTTACGTCCTATCCGAGGGACGGCATAGCCAAGGATTTTTTACTTCCTATAAAAAATCCTAGGACCACCGCAAGACGCGAACCTGCGACCTTTGTTGTAATATTGTAGGTTCCCATGCTAACCACTTTACCAAAGGTGGTCCCGTTATATACTAGTATCGAGCAATATATAAGGAATCACGTGCAATAAAACTTTCATTTAAAAGTTATTAAGAGATTAATAATCTTTTTATGACTTTTATACCGATAAACATTTCATGAGATAACAATAGTATAGTAATTGGAAATGAATTCAATTAAAAATTCATAGTTTCGACTGTAGGGTTGTTTAATATGTTGGAATGATGTCAAGTATTTGTTCACTAGATTATAAATTTTATCCTGTATTTATGACAACTGGGCTTATCGAAGCCTGGCAACATCCGGCCATTTTTTTAAATTACACCGCTTTGTATTCAATTGTTTATTTATCGACATTACTATTTATGAATGTATATTTTTTAAAAGAATATTTTCATAGGAAAATATTATGAAATATATATTCCAACCGATTAAAACAACAAAAAAAAAAATCAAAACCTACATGCTGATCTCCGCCTATCAACAGTTAAGCTTAAAATCACCTTACAAACGATTTTTTATAAATTTTGATAATAGTCAAATAAAAGGTATGGCTGACACCGCAAGATACTAGGAGGAGACTAAAAAGACGCTGGATGAGCGATCTCGCATAAACAACCAATTGAATAAAGTCAGAAAAGGGGTGCTGCTCGGTAATATTCATTCTCATCCATGAAATATGGTCTTATGCTCTTTTGCATTTTTTGATTTGATTGGCAATCATTCGATGATTGCCAGTACCTTGTAGATAGATACAAATTCAAATTATGAAAGATAAAAATTGTTTGTTAGTATAAAGGGCCTTTATAACGTTAGTAAAAATGAGTAATGATTCTCATTAAATAAGAAAAAATTGTTTGCCTGTGAACAAAAACCGTAATTAGGTTAATAATTCCTTTTAATATAAATGGGAAAAGATTTACGATAGAAAATTGTCTTTAGTACTCATTCGCATCCAAAGAAAGTATCATGAACATGGAAAAAAAAAATTAAAATTTTTCTGTAAAATATTTTTTTTTGTCTAATGGCAGTCCATTGTTACGTTTTCAACTGTTACGTTTCCAATGATTAAGTTGCCCAGTTATCACTTGCACAGTAGTATTTATCGGGTAAAGGTAAAGTATTTACACGCGATATTGCGGATCTGCTAGGATATCGTTATTTTCGCCCCTAATTGCCCTAATGGGGGGTCCTGAAATACACGTGACCTATCGAATTCCTTCTATCTCTCTCTCTCTCTCTTTCTTTTTCTATTTCTCTCTCTCTCTATCTATCTCTTTTTCCCTCTCTATATATATTGATTTAAAAAAAACAACTATATATATAATAGAGATTGTTATTGTCACATAACTATATAATAGTGATTGTTCGTTGTGACTATCGGTAACCTTTTAGGATTTTTCGTGCGTGCCTGACACGGTAACTGTAAAGGCATTCAATAGGAGGAGAAAAGTTGTGTTATAGCCGGGCTCGCACGCCCCCTTATAGAGGAGAGGAGTTTCCAAATAGAGTCACATACTTGCCAAAGACGTGAGGGATATCCTGTGTGTTCTGGGTGCATGGCGTCCTTTACCATCCGACTTTTCTGAACAATGCTAGAAGTCTCACTAAAACTACTTAAACTGATGACATCAGCTCTGTGGGAATATGTAGGCTAATTAAGTCCTAATTATCGACTGCGATTCGAAGTTTCAGGGCTTATTTGACATAAATCTTTACTTAATTTTTATTTTTTATTTCTGAAAGGTATATGTACTGAAATTATTTAAAAAAAAAAAAATATCTTCTATGATATTTTCTGGAGATAGATAAGGAGAATATATATTCTAACGGAAGAAACCAAAACATATGTTTATTTCTGTTTTGCAGTGCAAAGTTCTAGAATTGCCAGGAACGGTTAGTCATTAGAGTACGTCATCGCATGTTTAGATCGTTCTAGGTCTTTCTGGGTGGTTACATATCAGACTTAACCTGGACCGCAAAGAATGCACTTAATTATAAGCCACTTTTAGTAGCTGCTTTGTGAAGTTGTTATTAATGGATTAATGGGAGTTCTCATTCTTTGTTTTTCATTTTGATATTGTAATTTACGTATATAAAATCATTTATTTACTTCATACAGACTAAGAAATTAATTATTAACAGAAATCTTGTAATAATGAGGTTAAGTATAAGTAAGTGGGAATGAAAATAGCACACTACTAAAATTTTTTTCGAACACCTAAAATTCTAGGACATGAGCTCCTAACATGATAAAGGTTTTACAAAATGTCATGACTTTAAGGAAATATACTGAAACTACAGAATAAACAGCAATAAAACAGTGTTGAATAAAGCCATAGAACACGGCATAAATTTATTTTCTTGACTTCAACCTTCTATTGCGACTAAGGCACCATTCAGATATATAGGCTGTGATTTTTTAGTATTAGGTTTGGAAATGCCGAACAGTGTTTTTTCTAAAAAGTCCACCTTGACCTTAAAATATTTTTAAAAATTATTTTCAAACTCTGTCTTAATGTTGTGGCTGGAATCCTGTGAGAATAGTTGGAAGGAGTTAGAGTTGGAACCACTACTAATATGATTGTTATTAAGTTCCAAATACAATTAGCCTTTAATATATATTGTTTTGAAGCATTATTGGTCAAGTAAACTAAGTTAATAACTTAACTGCAAGGCGCATTCCATTGGAAATTGGTTTCAATAAAGCTTCTGAAATTTCATTATCGAATGCTGAATCGTATTATTAAATTTTGAGTACTTGTTTATATCTTTGGCCATCGAAAGGTTATTTGATTTGGCCAAGTTTTCTAGCAACACGGAGACGTTTCAAACTTTTCCAAATTATTAATTTATATTAAAATAAAAAATTATTTGCTACAGTGCCTTATTCTCTGCGCGATAGCTCTTAGATTACTTAAAAATAGATAAAGGAAATCAGTAGTACGTAGAATTACAAGCAACTTTGCTGAGATGTGCAATCTATAACTTATGTACTTATGTTCAGGTTCAAAATAAGTGAATTTGATATTTAATATTGGTATTGATCAACAAGCTTAATTCAGAGTTAAAGGCGAGAGCTGGATCTAAACTCTTCATATAACTACTTACGGGGTGGAGAATTTTAACAAGTTTCTAATAGGATTATATTTTGAAATTACCCAGCAGCTTTCCTGTTTCCAGTCCTGTTTCCCATCGCATTTTCCTCATCACTTAACGAGTTTAGGCCTCATTAATGTTAATATTCTTTTCAATTTATTATTATGAGAGCTTTGTTTTTTTTTTATTAATTATTTATTGTTTTAGATTCCATCCCAAATGTTTATTGTCATTAATTCAATTTCCATTTTTCATATTCTTTAGTTGTATTTCATTGTTTTTACGTATTCAAGTAAGGTATAGTTTGTTGTTTATCATGCTTTAAGGTCTCTTTTATTGTTTTTCCGAGTTTGTACTTTTCTCGTCCATCATTGTACTATTAATATATCTATGTATAATTCATATCATTACAATCCACTAACAGATGTTCAACGCTTTGAATTATATCGTAACACTTTTGACAGGTGGATGCTTCGAAATCTCTGATTAACTATCCATGTATAAATACACAGTGTCATATTGTCACTCTACATCATATGATTTCGGTGACCCATTCGCTGCACTCCGGTTTAACTTACGATACCTTTGACGGTTTGTTCATCATATTTCTTTCCCAACGTTTTTCGGTCGATGTCACATTCTTGCATTACCTGCTCTAAACACTATTCGTATTGTTCCTTTTTTAAAGTTTTATTTTATTGGGTTGTCCTGAAAGTTCGTAGAGAAATTCGGACAAAAATTAAAATTGATGAACAGCTTAAAATTTATTTATTTAATCTACAAAATATTTACCACCGTTAGCGATTACCCTTTCCTAACGGCTTGTCATTATCCCTTTTTTCCAAAAATCACTGTCCTTACCCCTGAAGAACAATAAGAGGTGCATTTTGACGTCATCTTCTGAAGAGTAGGATTTCCCATGTAGAAAATTTTCGAGGGAACGGAAAAGATGGAAATCCGAAGGAGCAATGTCAGGAGAGTACGGCGGGTGAGGTGAAACCTCCCATCTGAAGCTTAGTAACTTTTGCCGAGTCCTTAAAGACAAATGGTGCCTTTCACAGAGCTCATGGGGAACCCAAACGTCGTAATGACAGACGTACCGGCCTTCTTTAGATGATCAAAAACGGTATATTTTCAAGCTCTTAACTCCGCAGCTATCTCACGGACAGTAATTCGTGGATTGTTTGCGATGACCGTCATAATATCCTCGATGTCAAGAGTTGAAATCCGGCCAGCCCGGGGTTGGACTTCCAAATTGAAATCTCCTGATCTAGGCAGCGAAAACCACTTCTGAACCTTGCTATCAGCAATTGAATCGCTGCCATACATGACACGAATCTTTCTTGCAGTTTGGGCTTCGTTTTTCCCCTTTTTTAAAAAAGAACAGCATAATATGCCGAAAATGAACTGAATCGTCACTCATGTTGGTTTGGAGTAAACTACACTACTGAGCCTTAATAAAGACGAATTCAGTGTGTAAACAGTAGTTAAATAGTTGTTTCCATGAGGATTAAAGGCATATAAATAAACATTAGCTTTGTAATTCATTTTTAGAAGAAAAAATAAATGGTAAATTTTATTTTAAAAATCTCTACGAACTTTTCGGACAACCCAATAGCTATTTTGAAATTTTTATTTTGTAGGTTTCAATCACCCAAATACCCAGAATAAGCCTGGGGTAGGGGATTAGTTGTAACACTCCTTGGTATGGGAAATGGTTGGTTTTGCCACGTAAAATGTATGTGTAATGTCTGTATAATGTAAAATAATGTATGTATAATGTAAAATGCTGCCTCCCACACGGTCTCTCGTCAACTGTTGTTCAACATTCATTGTTGTCAAGTGACTTGCTGATGGATTGCTTCAATCAAAACATGTCCCGCCCATCTTTGCCTCCATGAGATATTGGCTGCCTACTCTCTCTGATAGCAGATCTTTATTGATCATTCCTTCAATGTTTCTATGCTATACTCTACAGTATGATAATAAAAAATAAAGCTTTATTTTTATATACTATTTTATTTTAATATTATCTATTAATATTACAATTTATAATATTATACTATACATTTTTTTCAAGATAATTTGATGGGTAAACCTAATAAACTTTTACCTTATTTTGGACAATGGACTTGTTTTCACGGATTGAATAGTAGTTGTCATGACAATGATTGCGAACACGTACATTCGCATGCACGCTTTTTATTATACTACATTTTTTCTCACAAGCAGTCCTGGAATAACTTTCATGCCTCCCCCCCTACTTTTGATTTTAACTTTGATTAGTTGTTTTTCCAGTGCGTCTGGCTCTTTTTCGAATAGCAAGAAACCAAACTTAAAATCAAAAGAGTGGGGAACGTGAAATTTAGTACAGGACTACTTTTTGGAACAAACTTATAGTAAAGTATTATCACTTTCTTCCAGCTATAAAAATGGGATTCTTTATTACTCCAGGATGTAGCTCTTTATCACTTATCTAGTTTTAGTTGTTTTAGTATCGTAGACATTTCTTCGTTGAAAAATTAAAAATAAACTCATCCTTACTAAGATATCTTTTATGTTTTCCAGATGATAAAAGGATGCCCAATTATTTTTATTTTTACAATAATGTTAATTTTTAAAATTGAATTAGAACCAACTTTCGATTACAAGTTTTGATAAAAAGCATACTTTATTATCATTATTATTAAAGGTTTTTCATCTGTAATGGCGTACTACCCGTACCTAGGTCAAGAGTAAGGCTAGAAAATTTTAATTTTTAATATACAAATATTTCGAGCAACATTTTTTTCTGCATCTACTCCAGACTGCTATGAGGAATGTCTAATTCGTTTCTGAAGTTATTATTATTAATACTATTTTTATTTATAACTAGCTGTATATACCGGTTTCACCCGGAGAATTTCATTTTTTAAATCTATAAAATCTATAAAGTGAGACTTTTATCGACTCAAACGGTCGATTTCGTAAAAAACAATGTAAAGTTAAACAATTTAAGTTATGCAATTTTAATATGGACAGGTGTTCGCACCTGGTATCAAAGAACCACTGAGCGAAATTTGGAAAATTTAGGACAAACGGTAGGGATTTTTATAAAGAACAAACAGAATTTCATCTTTATTTCCCGGTTTCACCCAGGGAATTGCATTTTTCTAAGGTAAAAAACCAATATAAAGCGAGATAATTTCGATTTTTATAACAATAAAGAATATCATCTGAAGATTGGCTGAGGTTATGCAATTTTAATATGGACAGGTGTTCGCACCTGGTATGGATTTCTATAAAGAACAAACAGAATTTCATCTTTATTTACATAAATTATAGCTGCATATCCCGGTTTCACCCGGGTAATTTCATTTTTCTAATGAAACGGTCGATTTCGTAAAGAACCATTGTAAAGCGAGATCATTACGATTTTTATAACAACAAAGAATATCGGCTGAAGTTATGCAATTTTAATATGGACAGGTGTTCGCTCCTGGTATCAAAGAACAACTGAGCGAAATTTGGAGAATTTAGGACAAACGGTATGGGTTTATATGAAGAACAAACAAACAGAAGTTCATCTTTATTTATATAGATTTTATGTTATTTTATATTTCGAGTTTTAAAATGTTCTTTTATTTTTTTTCTTGTATTATAGGGCCCGTTTCACGAACAAAAAAATGCTTGTTAATTTTTTTTTAACAGCAAACTTCCAAAATTGTTATATCAAGATGGGTAAAATACTGACTCACCTGGTTATCCTGATATTATTTTAACGCTGTTATGATTTTTTTTAACTTAAAACTAATTGGTTACATTGCCATTGCACGAGCTTGCCATTCATGTACAACGAGGTCATGGTGATAACGAGGAAAAGACTGAAAGGATGTGAGATATTCCGTGTTGGAATAAAATATGCCTGACTTAAATCAGACGACTTAACAGAGCCAATTTTGCATCCATGCTATAACAATACTTAACCCTTAAATTTTTTTTCTGTATGATTATTATTATTCTATTGTGAAAATAGAAAATAATTTGTCTGAGGATTACTTTACTTTCCTAGTTAGTCATGCTCTAATTGTCGGAACATTTCTGAATATATAATTAGATTCAGATAGTGATCTAACTAAGACTATCTCATAATCCGTAATAGATAATTAACAATACTAGAATTAAAAATACTTCTACAGGCGTATTTCATTAATAATAAGTTATCCTGTTTTTATATAAGACTGCATTTAAAATAAACTAGTGTACTTTTTTTTTTTATCACATTAACGTGTAGAGCTTATATATTTTACATGTGTTTTTTTTTTTAAAGACCTCAATGAAAATGCATGGAATGACTTCATTTCGATTAAATTGTAAAAAGATAATAGTTATTTTCATCACTAGTACGCAAAGTGTTTGTTTTCGGTACGAGGTATAGTTTTACGAGAAAAAAGACCGGAAAAAAGACCGAGTACCGAAAACACACTCATCGTACGTGTGATGAAAATTACTTTTCATTATACTGAGACTATAGATCCTTATACTATTCTTATATATATACGGAAATTGATTTATATATTTTAATTTATTGATATAATTTAATGATTTAGAATGTCATCAGGTATCTCTAAAGAATGGTTGTAATCAGACATAGTTTATGACTAAAATTTTTTAACTGTGAAATACCTAATGATAATTTAAATTGATAGTTTTCATTACATTATTTCGGTAGCAGGTGTTTTCAATACATGGTTTCAGAAAGCAAAGTTAATTTATCACATGATATCTTTTCTGTACTAATATTCAATAATAGTACAGAAAAGAATCTTTTACCTCCTAGTACAGAAAAGGGGTACTTTGCGTACTCAAAACATGTATTGAAAACACGTGTTACATATGCAGTGTAATGAAAAAAATATTTTTTGATTTATTTCGGCTAATAAATTTGGGTTTCCATTTTACAAGAGTTGGGATTTCGTTGATCAAAATATGATAATTTTATATTACAGTAATTGATTGTCAGTTAATTTATTCATTAAATACCTCCAACAGCCTAATCATATTTTATTCTTCCAAAATTTCTATAAATATTGGAGTTGGTGTCATGCTGTCGTTATGATGAGTGGGTCGCTCTTTGATAAGAGACAGAGGTTGTTAGTTGGAGTCTTGACCTTTTTAACTATTCTTTATTTTAGATGCTCCTTATTGTCTGATTGTTGGTGGGGTAACCATTGTTTTTGTTGATAATAACCAGGGATAGGATTTTTATGTAATAAAAATTTCAAAATATGGACCTATATTTGAATTTTTTTTTTTTCTTTTTTTTTTTTTCCGGTTTGCGCATTAGGCCTAATGAGACCTTTGGCCGCGCAGTGTGGGCTTCTTTCAGACATTTGTATTGCTTGCGGGAGAACAGACAGCCTGAAGGGGGTAGCCCAAACCTCACGTTGCTGCAAACCATGATCACCATGGTGCAGCGGCAGACTGCCCATAGCTCCATAACCAATCCCATTGGGACCAATTTGGCAGTGTCCTTCCCACCGATGGCGTCAGCTCTCTCGGGTTCAAGGGCAGTGACAAACTGGTCTAGGTCCAAGGATTATGGTAGCTCAGAGTCAGCAGGCCCCGAGGACCTATATTTCTTTCCCCGAATCATACCGTCCTTGAACCAAACCTCCGGGCGGTTACTGACATCCTGGAAAACCACACCACGATTCTCGATGAGATACACGGGGAAGGTTCATCACTCCTACGCCCGGTCGGTGTGAGTCGCCTCCGGTAGACTGACGGGCCTCACATACCCGGGGGTCTGGGTAGACTTGGACTGCGTGGCGTTCATTGGTGGGTGGTCACCCGAATGGAGCGGTCACACATCCAAGTACTAACCACGATGGACGTTGCTTAACTTTGATTACCTATTGCAAGCGTCCTTGTCCACTCGGCCATCCCGGCCCCATATATTTTATTTTCATTAAATGCTGTTATTCAGATGCAATTAGGACTACGTGGGAATCGGTTTTTTGCCCTCTTTGTCGATTTCAAGCGAGCATTCGACTCTATAAATCACAATTTACTCTGGAATTCGCTCTATAATCTAGGAATAAGTACCAAAATAATCAGAATAATAAAAAACATTTATCAAAACGCGTCGGGTAGAGTCAAAGGCGAGGATGGATTTTCATTGGAGATCGATATTACACTTGGCCTATTGCAGGGAGAAGTATTATCGCCATACTTATTCAGCCTCTACATAAGTGATTTAGAGAGATTTTTCAGAAACAAAAATGTCGGAGGAGTAAGGTTTGATAGTTCCTGTGACATACTGTTACTGTTATATGCCGACGACCTAATAATTCTTGCAGACAGCTACACCGATGCAAAAATGAAATTAAAAATTTTAAACGAGTACTGCAAGGAAAAAAAATTAGAGGTCAACACGCAAAAAACGAAATTAGTACACTTTCACAAAGGAGGTTGTAAAAAGTTAGGGAAATTATTTTATGGGGACTCAGAAATAGAAATAGTTCCTGAATATATTTATCTAGGGGTACCATTATCCAATTCAGGTTTATTTCATAAGGCCTCTAAATATTTTGAATCAAAAACTAGAGCAGCGATAGGTTCGGTTATCTCAATCTGCGCAAAATCTAAATTGCAATCTTGGGATAGCAAAATAAAAATTAATAATGCAATTGCAATGAGCGTATTACATTACAATGTACAATTATGGGGGTTAAGATATACTGATTATCTAGAAAGGGTAAATTTAAATTTTTTTATTCTCTTTAAACAAAAACATGCCCTTTTGGTTAATGCGATTAGAATCCAGTATCCCTCACTGCTCGGTGGCAATTTTGAAATTGGCTCTCAATTGGGTCCTAAAAATTTTAAAAATGAGTAACCAAAGACTTCCTAAAATTTGCTTTAAAGAATTGAGGAAAATACATATAAAGGGCAAATCGGAACTAAAGTTTAATTGGGTGAGTCAGCTGTGCTCTTTGTTATCTTTAGTAAATAAACAAGGTATTCTGGAGTTAGAGGACGCAGGCGAATTCCTGTTAGAGATGAATGAAACGTTAAGCCTATTTAAAAGTTATACGGAAGAGCGCGATAAACAAAGATTGACTAGCCCTACAAGGTACAGTCCGCTATACCCCGATATGTACATAGACAGGGATCAGGCCCAGCCGTATCTTGCTCTAGATGCCCCCTTCCCTATGTCCAAAACACTAGCACAATTAAGACTATCCGGTAATTACATTATAAAATTGACGTTTAATAATATTTATTATTACTTCAAGCCGAAGGAAACCTGCACTATTTGCAACTTAAGAGAGCTAGAAGATGTTTTTCATATTTTGGTCCGGTGCCCGATTTACTCTGCTTTCCGCCATCACTATCTGCCCTACTCAATCGGTTTAAACAGGTCGAATTATGTCGAATTGCTCAAAATCGAGAACATTCAATCCCTCAAAAATCTCTTTTGTTACATTAGGCAATGTTGTATACTGAAATCATTCATTGTTAATGAATAACCGCTAATTAAGATCGAACATCTATTTTTAATTTTATATGTTATTAATTGTTAATATTTATATTTGTTAATGTTATAAAAAATTAAATTAATTATAGATACTTTGATTTATATTTAGGAAAAAGCTTTTTAGGTCTATAATATTTATATAGTTATCTATTGTTTATATTAAGTCTATATTTAATGCTTTTTTGTCAAGTATATATTTTAATAATGTTTTTAATGTGTAATAATATTTTTAAATTGCTATGTGGAGATGATGTTGCCACATCTTGTTATGTTCTATATTATCTCTTAAATATTATTGTTGTTCAATATTGTTGTTAGCTCTAATACGTCTTGCTTGGCCAACTCTATTTGTATGGGGTATTCCCCAAAAACAAATAAAGGAAATATCTATCTATCTATCATATATTTGAAAATATATGTAATGAAAATATGGACAAAAAAAAAAAAAAAAAAAAAAAAAAAAAAAAAAAAGAAATAATGATATGGAAAGAAAATTAAAATATTTCAAAAGTTTATTATTCACATAAAATATAAATATAAATTTAAAATACTTTTTGGAAATGTAAGAACACACATTAAACTTCCTCATTTTCACTATTGAAAACCTTGCAAATAAGATTTCTTCGGAAAATCTACAACGATTCGGTCGAAGTAAAGATTTGCTGAAATATTTTTCCACGTCGCCTGACGTGACGGGTGCTAATTTGGCAGCCCAAACAATACAGGACACCTTTACTGTCGCATTTAAATGTTTAAGAATTCTGTAAACTCTGCGACGTACTTACTTGTCTGTCTTCTTCCCTTTTTAGCATTTCACACACTATTTATGAACTTATCACTAAATTTATAAAGCAACTGAGGCAATATAAGTATTGTCAAGGATGAGGCATCTATCATACTTACACTATCTTTCAAGAAAAGAGGGGGATCAAAATTTTTGAGAACAGTCGATATTAATTTTTGTCTTTTGATTTTCAAGAGAAATTTTCTAATCCCTACGTTCATTCTCTGCTTTACAATTTATTTATTCCAGGAATTGATTGAATATACGTAAAAAAAAAAAATAATATTTATATAATTCGTATAAGTATAATAAGTATTAAGTAAATATAATAATAATTTTAAAGTAAATTAATCTTTTTTCCTAAAAGTTGTAAAATATGGACAAAAATATGTATTTATCGAATATATGTAAAAATATTTAAAAACAACAAAATCTGGAAAATAGAAATGGTTCAAAATGGCTTATATCGTGGTAAAAAGATCTAGAATGCATATACGTGCATTTCTAGGCCTCAGAAGAAAATATGTAAATACATGAAAATCCCATCCCTGATAATAACAAAAAGTTATGGGTTAGTAAAATTAATGGATAAAATTTCTCCACGCAAAAAGTCATTTTACCATGCTAAATTTTAAAATATAAAATGTACATGTAACTTCAAATGGGGTTGGTTCTTGGTGAGGTAGGATTTATCTTCCCTGGTGTATGAAGGTGCGCTGCGTTTGAGGAGGGTAGACATAGGTATTTCTACCTAGTGGCTGCTTTGTTATGAGCTGAATATTTTAGTCACTAGATAAAAAAAAAAAAAAAAAAAAAAAGTTTTTTTTAACCCCCCCCCGAACTTATTACTATTTTAAATATTTTTTGGATTGATTTATAAATACTTAGGATATTGTGAATCTAAAAACATAAACAAATAGGCATTTCATATAAATGGAATAGGCATTAATGCTACTATAAAATAAAGATCTTTTTCATTTATTTTCTGTTGTAAAACTGGGGAATTGAGATATTCATTGCTTTGCTGGACATTTTATATATGTTATATAAAAATTGTAAAGTATAGAAGTAATAAAGAATTTTTTTTTCTTGCTTTTAATACGGTATAAAAAGCTTTTCAATGGTCTTATACCGCCTTCATTCTCAATAGAAAAACAAAAGTAAACAATCGTAAAAACTGCATCGTATATGTCATTTCTATATCCTTTGAGAATATTTATTTTAGTTTTTATGTTTTATTATAGTTGTGAGGAAAATAGCTCTAAATAAAATTTCCTAGACCTTCTTTAACAAAAGTATAGTAGGGGAAAAGGAAATATAATAAGAAAAAAATATTTTTTATGAAATTTTGTATGTTTTATATGCGGGCGTATCTAGTTAGGTGCCTTTAAACTCTGCGAACCTCGCCCGCATATTTGGAACATTGTTCGGCTAATATAAAAATCTAAATAAGACACGAACTCGAACAGGAACTTTATCTGTTCGCTTGTGTGTTCGTGGATAGCGCTAGTTTCGCTTTTGTGTTAGTTAAGATAAGCTTTAATACCTTCTTTTAGCATTTTTCTGACGTTGCAGTTATCCATAATAAGTTGGAGCAAAAGCCAGAACAGCCGCTAGTTCCAAGTCAGCCGTCTTTGTAATGAAAATTATTGTATTAAGGTGCATAGGTGCTGCCAGACATCATTGTTCGCTTGACTTCACGTTTAAGTGTAAATATCTGTTCGTGGTAGGCCGTTACGCGAAAGGGTGGGGGATTATCTTTTTACACAGTGTAAAGGCACCTTCAAACTTGATATTATAATAAGGTTTTACGAACAGTATATACAGGATGTAGAGTATGCTGTGTAAGAGCAACCCAATATTCGTTTCACTTTTAATTTATTTATATCCTCTTATCCCATATTTATTAAATTTTCTTCTGAACTCATAATATTCAAGAATGCATTTTGAATTTGCTTGCTTATAGGAAACTTTTTACTTACCGTAAACGCGGGTGACTTGAGCCCAGATTTTGAAACTTTTAACATTATTATTGAAAATAGGCAAAACATATTGTTTTCTTTGGCATACTCACCTTATATTATTAAACTACAGTTTATTATGATAATATGCATTGTTTGTGTCGAATTAAATATCTTAATTTATTTTATTTTTTTAATTTGGGCCCAAGTTAACCTTAAGACTCAATTGCCTTTGAAAATACTATTTGAAGGCAGTTTGGTTCCAAGTAAGAGGGTAGTCATTAAAAAAAAATAATTTCTGAACATCCAGTAAACATCAAAACGTTCATTTTAAAGACAAATATTAGCTTAAAACATAATTTTAATAATTCTAGTTTTGAAAAATATAATTTAAACATTATTTTGAGCAACACTTAACAGATATTGTCCATACATCATTAGTTGAGCGTATAACAATATTTAAAGTCCTGTCAATTAAAAATAAACCTATTATTAGTTTTGGGGGACTTATTATAGCAAGGATGACACCTGGATACTCCATCTTGTTCTATTTTAACAAAACGAAGTTGCCTATTTCTAGGACATCTTTTTCTTGATTCAGCGACCGACTTAAAATCTGATTTTAATCTAAAGGCACTAACTAATTCACCTATATTGAAGCCTGCGATTCCTTCTGAAAATGGCTTTGCTAATTTTATTAAATCCCACTGCTCGCTGCGTCATCCTCTTACTCCTTACAGCTTCTAGGCATTTTTTCCAACATTTTGGCAGTAACGTCAGCATATGTCCGGCTCAAAGTACCAACATAAAATTAGGATTTAAAAATATTAAATTTGGTCACGGTCACTTCAACCCTTGGGCTCAAGTGACCCGTATTTTTAGATAATGTGTCCCAGCTTTACTTAATAACATACTGTTCCATATATGAGGTATTTAGGACTTCAAAAAGGCCTCAATTTACTTTGACTATAAACTTAGGACGAAAAGTATGAGCTTAGCTTCAGTTTTAGGCTATTCCTGATGTTTATACAGGCTAAAGTTTGCAGAGTGAAATAAACGAACAACATAGGTGCGTAGTTCGCAAAACTAGTTCTGTTCCTATTATTTACTTCTCAAACCTCATAAACTCGCACCTAGTGCTTCTTAAAAAACTTATGTCGAAAATACCCAGAGAACCAAACATTATTTTTCAGTTTTTGGGCTCAAGTTACCCCCATGGCTCAAGTAACCCGCGTTTACGATACTTGTTGCGTTTTATAGAAAAAGAAAAAAAAATAGAATTTGATAAAATAACAGAAACCATTGTTATTATTTATCATTAATTTTAGTATTTATACATTATTTCATTTGTCTCAATGAACACCGATAAAAGTCAAAAGCCCCACTTTTCTTCTTTTTCCCCCTTGGTTTATTTCCTTTTATCTCGCCTATTTAATTTTTTTCTAATAAAAAACTTTTTATGAGTTTTTTGATGAAATAAAAATGGATCATTACTTTTTTTATTAGATTTATTTTATTTTTTTCATATAAATGACGTACCTAAATTAGATTGATTTTATAACATTATAAAAAAGCCCAGTAGTAAGGTCAGCCTTCATTCCTTCCTTAGCATTTAGAAACTGGATAGATAGGTGAGGCTTTTAAGGCCGTAACGATCCCAGGCTTTTTAAGGAAGTATATTATTAAATGTTGGAAAACACATTATTCATTATTTTTTCCTTTCCATACGGGCGTGTGTATACATTCACCTGTTTAACTAGCCATTGCCTGCTAACTTTATAAACTCCCTACAAATAATTTCCATTTATTTTTATGTTTGAAGGTATGTAATGTAATAGATATGTAATTATCTTCGTACCATGTCTTTATTTTTTAATAAGGTGCTTTATTTTTTAACTATGATTACCCAAGCAGTGAGTTTTTCCTCCTAAAAAAAAAAAAACCCTCATTTTCCTTATTTTTTAATTACTTGATAATATTTATATTGTATTATTTCCTATCTATAATAAATCCGTTGACATTTCAGTATAACCGACATGGAAAAACCTCTCATTATTATGAACACAGCTTCCATTCATGATTATTACATACTTATATTAGATATAATTTTTTTTACTTTCACTTACCTATATATGAAATATATAGTAAGTGGAAGTATTGCGATCGTGAAAATTTTCGACTTCCGGTTTTCAACGGAAATACACGTTTTGTGGCCCCCTGAGTCAAAATAACCAAGTCCCGCGAAATGGTCTGTGTGTGTGTCTGTGTGTCTGTGTGTCTGTGTGTGTGTGTGTGTGTGAACAGACTTGCTCAAAAACTTTAAACCGTGCGAACCTGAAATTGGGTATTTAGAGTATGCATAAGCCCCCGATGTGACAGCAAAAATTTCATCAAATTTGCTCAAAGGGAGGGGGTACTTTATTTAATAACTTTTTAAGTTTTTTTCGATTTTCTCAAAAACGGCTCTAACGATTTTGATTAAACTTATTTGATCTATTTATATGCCTGAAATATGACTGTAAAAATTTCATCAAAATTGATCAACCGGAGGGGGGACTTTACTTAATAAATTTTGTATCATTTTCACATGTTTTTTTTATTTACTCAAAAACGGTTTTAATGATTTTGATCAAACTTGGTATTTGATGTATTTATATGCCAAAGATGTGATAACCAACATTTCATCACAATTGATCAACCGGAGGGGGGACTTTACTTAATAAATTTTGTATCATTTTCACGTGTTTTTTTTATTTACTCAAAAACGGTTTCAACGATTTTGATCAAACTTGGTATTTGATGTATTTATATGCCCGAGATATGACTGTAAAAATTTCATCAAAATTGATCTACGGGAGGGGGGACTTTACTTAATACATTTTGTATCATTTTCATGGGGTTTTTTTATTTACTCAAAAACGGCTTTAACGATTAACAAAAATAAGATATGAATGTAGAAAAATGTGTGACTTTGGGAAATGATATTTAGCAAAACACGTCAATTTCTAATCTAAGTAAGTTGGTAAGTGAAAGTTGTGTGTTGCGCGCACGCACCAGATTTTTTTTTTTCTATGCGAACCAAACATATCATCTTGTACAATAAATGATTATTGAAATAAATATTAATTTTAACTTTAATTTAGCACTAGACCGCCAATAGCCATAATGATTTAAACATAATATTCCAGAGGAGAACAGACCAAGATTTGCATGTGATTGGTCCGATTACTAATACACGTCCATGTACAATTATTTTAACAATAGACCAGTATTCTCTAGATACGTGCAGACTTGTCCATTGCATCCTATACTATAATTTCCAATTTGCTATTATCATCGAACAAACGCAATTATAACACAGGGAATCAATCTAACTTTGCAATTAGAATCGATTATACTTTTGTGTAGAGATAATTTGTTTTTTAATTTAACTATCACCTTGCGTTTTATTTCTTTACGCTTTTGTTAAGTAAATGTTAGAGTATTTTAGTGACAAATTAGGAATATTTAATTTGTTTTAACGCATTTAAAATAATGTTAACGCATTATTTCACTAGATGAATTATAAAGGAATTCATATGTTAATAAAGTTTGATAAACTTTGGTTGTTAGTTGGATTAAATGATGGAAAAATCTTTTTGAGAGTTAGCGCTGCAAAGAACGGGGATAACAACGTTGCGTTTACAACCCCTCTACTTGACACGGACTTAACAAGAAGACCTCAGCATGACAGAAGGAATATATTACCCCCTTTGAAAGGACAGTTATTAATAACCTACATAAACTGTTCCAGAAGGTCACGGTTCCTAACAAGGAACTGCTACAGTGCTATCTATCTAGTTGCAGCGGTGCAGCCCCGTCGGGTCAGCCCCAATTAGGTACTTGTCCGCCCTTAGGGTCGAGAATTAGCGACATCCTCTGTCTTCTGCCTGGAACAAGCCCTTTAATTGCTCCAAGCCTCTTTACTCAGTCCCTTCTTGTAAGCTACTAATGACAACTATTGAGTCCTCTGTCCCCGTTTTCAGAATATCTCAAGCCCTTAACAAATATATTTTTATATTGAAAGGACAACGCTAGGCTATAAAAGCAAAGTAGTCTTAAAAATTATGCCACCCCTCCCCCCACCCCCAAAGAAAATTAAGAAATGTAATATATTTTCTTCTCTACAGATTTCTCCAAGTTTAATCATGGACAATTTAATTTAAAATAATTGTAATATCAAAAAGCCAGCGTTTATTACACATTATACAATCAAATAATAAATTCTCCCTAGTAAGGCGTACATTTGTATATAGACAAAACGCATAGCAATATTTCCTGTATAAGGAAATTCCCGCAATGGTACTATAATTTAATTGATATAAATAATGATATGTTTTACCCAATTTCAAAGGCCTTCTGAGGAATTCTCTAATATTGGTGAACTGACTGCAAAATGTTATACACACACTCATCATCATAACTGTAATAGTGTAATAAATTTTCTTTTTATCTTTTTTTTTTCTTCGCAATTTTAGTCGTGATTCATTCCAAATAAGTATATGTAAATTTTATTGCGTCATGATGGGGTGAATGGCTGCTGAAATTTTTATGAAAAAATTATAGTGCATATGATTTTTTTTTTTTTTTAAATTTCGTTTAAAAGTTGTTTCTTATTATAGTGTCTGTTGAGATTATATACCTAATTCAGGTATAATGATAAAATGGAATTTGTTATTTTCAAAAATTTGGCGATGTATGAAGTTTATATAGGAGGTTCTTCAAAAGGAGCTGCATCCAAATTTAGACAATTTTAAGCAGAGCAAAAACCCTTCCTATTGACATACCAAATTTTCGATAATTTTTTGTTATTTTTATCGAATGATGATTTTATAATACTACCTTCAATGCTTCAGCTAATTTAGGTTTCTGGGGATTTTAATGTAAATTTTGGATGGTGTTGGTTGTGAACCAAACTTGGTAACGAAGTACTCTGAACAGGATTATTGGAAAAATTAAATTTATCGCTACAATGTATACACCGTTTTTTTCCCTTTGTCACATATCGAGATCAAAGATGAACATATGATAAAATTCGAAAAAGATTCAGGCCCTTTTTTTTAATTTTTATTTCATTTAAAACCGACCAATTGATGTCGAAGTAATTCCAGAACGGTTTACCCGCTTACTACATAATCTACTCGTACGTGCCCTCTAAACAACCACCTAGAGAGCTTATAGCAACAAACTCATGATTTTGAACGCAATTTTCTCATGGAATTTTCTCATGGAGCAAGTTCTTCTTGTCGTTTGATAGTATGATGTATGATATCGAATACAAGCAAAACTCGAAAAAAAAGACATTTCATAAAAATGTACTTATGTAAAAAGATAAGAGTTGGTTTTGAAGTTATAAGGCTGCTATTTCTTTGCAACCAATGAGAGCAGTTTGAAGTTTCCATTTATTACATCACTTTCAAACTAATCTAGGAACATTGCAAAGTCCCGAAAATGCACTCTGATGGTTCAACCCTTTGGCAGAGGTAACATAAATTAAAAATTACGAATTAAAGTAAAAAGTTAAATAAACGCAATTTTCGAGCATAATTATTAGGACCATGATGTCAGGCAGCGTCACAGGTTTGAGTAGCGCCCTAATACGGGACTTGGGAAGATCGATGCTTCATTAAGCCTGACAGTGGGTAGGACTAATGAAGGAAGAGCAGTTGCTTGCACCCCTTCGGTAATCAGCTCTTCTCTCTCATCATGTCAGGGCTGTCTCTATGTTGTGTCGGTGGAAACCACAATGCTCAAGGGTATGCTTTACCCATGAGTTTTCTTATATTACCATCCCACTCCTATGGGTATGTTTGCATATTTCTCACTTCCCAGTCTGTGATTCAACTGTCGACTGCCGTATATGAAGATTAAGTTTTATTATTCAGGATCATGCTTCCACTCATAAAGTCTTTTTAAAATGCCAAACTGTGCAAATCTCCTATTAGCACGTTAAGCTAAATAACTCTCTTCTAAGATTATTGTGTGACAAAACATTTATATCTTCATATCTACTTCAGGAATCGGAAGGAGTAATAGTTTCTCAGAGGATGGATATTTTCACTTTCGTTGGAACGTGATGGCCGAAAGTGAGAAAAAAAGTCCGCAAAAAAAATGTTATTCTCAAGGTACAACTTCATGAGAAGGTCGACTCATACTTCTGTACTATTGTGGAACTATTCTACCATTATTATTTATTTAGAGGTGGAAAATGGTTGAATATTTTTTTAAAAGCTCGTCTAAGATGCTTAATAGTCAGGTGTTTTATTCGCAATTTCTTCGTTTTAGTATTTCCAGTGGCGTATGCAGAAATAATTCGGAAGGGAGCTAGAGCTATATGGTGATGACCTCTGGGAGGGGAGCCGACTTTTCATACTTACTGACGACGGAAGAATGTTTGTGCGGTTCTGGTACTTATGTATTCAGTATGTATTATAAATAAATGTATTATTCGGTTTTGTTCATTTTACTGGTTTGAAGCATACTCCAGGACATCTTAAATATCCATTGACTAAACATTGAAAACGGCCTCCCGGCGATTAGCTAGTCTCAATCCATTTATTTCATGTTGGCATACTTAATAATAATAATGATAATAAATAATAATAATGCCTTTATTTGAATACAGTATACCTACAAAACAAAAAAATAATTAGACACATACTCTTGACATTAGGCCGTTAGAGGAGAGTCGTGGCCTTTTTACGAAATAATTACATTTAAATCCTCAGCATTACGTTAGTAAAATATTGCTTATTTTCATATCTCACTCATTTTAAATTCTAAATTATATTACTCCTTTAAAAATATAATAAAGTAGGTATATGAAAAATGATATACAGAACAGAAAATAAATATAAAAAGAATAATAATAAAAAAAAAAGAATTAAAAAGAAAAAAATAAGAAGTAGAAGGGGCCCTCTATTAACGGGAGTCAATTATAACCGTATGCCTGTATTTCCAGGCTTCTTTCGCATATCCGATTAGAGCGATCCAATTTTTCCCATTCAAATAATTAATCACTTCTGTCCTGGTTAATGTATTTTTTTTCTGAATTAATTTAATATCGGACTAATACCTATAAAATGGAGTAAATATTCCTTTTACGGTTTGTTCCATAAACAGCAATTTATTTCCGAGTTTGATGAATACCTCCGGTAGTTCAGACACAGCAATTCACCCCTCAACTTCATTATCCATTGAATATCATTTCTTTTGAAGTTGTTGGAATAGTCTACATTATCAGGAAGTTTTAACATTAGATCTTTACACAGGATACTACTTGATGAATTTTTAGCAAAGTCTATATGCCATACTTATTCCATTAACTTTACCGAAAATGCTTTCATTAAATTTTAAACATATTTTAACCATTATACAGTATTTTAACATTAATGAAAAGTTCGATGTCCAAACCTCCAATTGTTTAGTTCAACTAATTCCAATAAAAAATATAATTCGAGGAATGAAGCTGACCTGTAAAAAATTGAAATATTTTATATGTTTCTACATAATTATGTTTCCAAGGGACTAGTTTCCTGCACATATAAATAAAGAGTTATTATTAATATTTTAGGGGGAGAGCGGGGTTGGTTGGCATAGGGGGTAGGTTGGCCATTGGCTTATAGTTTCCGTCACACCTGATGTGAAGGCCCCACCATTGTACCATGTGACCCGCTCGACCTCGGGAGTCTTGTCCTGAGTTTTCAATCCAATGCTGACAGTGTAGATAAGAGTGTGCTTCATTGATTGATTTTACAACATGTAAGTAAAGTTTTATACTGTCAGTAAAGTTGGTTTAAACACATAAAAAAACATTTGACTCCGGTTCTGTTCACATAGCCCTAAATTCCTTTGAAAAACCTAACCTTTCGACTAACCAGTTTCTTGTTTGATTGTTCTCCCCTGTCCTGGCAGTCATCTTTCATATGATCCCTCCTGTGGGGTTAGTTGGCTCTCTTCAACTTTTTTTTTGGCGCAGTAGCAATTCACAAAAGCAAGGAAAACATAATCAAAGGTGAAACTACCAATTGTCTTTACTTCCAGCGAGGAAGATGAGAGAAATTTTTATTATGCAAAAAGTGACGACAGTATAAACTTCTATCTTCTTCTGTTGTCATACTATTTTTCCTTAAAAGCTGCTAAAAACCGATTCAAAATTATTATACCATTATAGTGCAGCTTTTAATAACAATAATATGTGTCAGGCAGTACTTGGTGGCTAAACAACCCCAACTTCTAGGCCAACCTGCCCCACATAGGGGGGTTATTTGGCATACTCTGGATTGACGAATTCTTCAATTTTCTTTGATCTTAGTATTAATATCATGTTGTGAAAAAAATACTTGAAGTACTCTAATACTTGGTGTTTACAGTGGTATCAGCCCTGTTGGGATTATATTAACAGGAACGACTCGACAATCAAAAAAGTGCAAACTATTGCTATTTGGTATGCCTTAAGTACTCTGTATTCTTCGTAGCCTCTGCATTCAGTCAAATTATGCTTTTGTGTCAGCGGACATCCACACGTCCCTTGTATTTTTATATGTAAGATTATGTTACACGTGTTATCAGTTGATTATATTTCACGGCGTAATTACCTTGTAAAATATTATTTTTTTTTTATTTGATACTAATTGTTTTGTTGCCTTTTTTGTTGACTAGGGGTGAAGATGGAGGGTTGCCGCGAGGTGCTGAGCTGGCTGCAGGAGAGGGTGGCCGTGCTCACCGGGGGCAGGGACCGGCGGGGCGGCCCCGTCCTCACCTTCCCGGCCACCCCCCGGCGGGACCGGGTCAAGCCCGACGACTACAGGCGCCTCCTCCACTACCTCATATCCATACCAGGGTCAGTATTTTAATGAGTATTTTTATTTTTAACATTGTTTATTTATTGTTATTGGTGGAAGATTAGTTAACGTATGGGAAAATGGTGTAGTGAAAATTTTTTGGGGGTGGGGGGGGGTGGGGGCGGTGCCGTAGGAAAGAAAGGCTATAATGTAAATATTACATATTGTAATTCATTCATGTTTGGGTAAAAGGGCTCAAAAAGTCATAAAAAAAATTTTTGTCTCGTCTTCTTAAAATTCATAATTGGCTAACGACTCTGTAGAAAGAATATAGTTTCATTTATTATTCTAGGATAAAGAAATGCAGTCAGAAAGAATTTATAATAATTTTCAGTAGCTTCTTAAATCGTTGTTTAAGCTTCACATTCCATGACTTAACCCCTCTTGACTAAACACCAGTGAGTTGTGATCTAAAAACACGACACTTTGGTGTCATTTCGACCCGAACATTGGGTCCTCACCAGTGCTGATTGGAGAGATTTAGAATGTTTTATTCTCTCTATCTCTGTAACTTAACACGATGAAAACTTGAAGGTCAGTTCGAAACTTCCGATTATAATTTTAATACAACATATAGGTCTTTCTTTTCGCACCTCCAACCATTATAGTCCGGGAGCTGAGGGCCAAAAAGGTGCCTGATTTAAAGAAAATTTTTGACCATATAGGCTGAAATTCTACCTTTTAAAACTTTTTAAAATTAATGAGATCGTTGTACACAGAATTCGATATTCTACAAATATTATAGGAAACATTTTTTATTTGGAGTAACCCTCTTTAAATTGCAGGCTTTGGATCATGAGCGTAATTAATTTTTCTGCTAAAGTGCCTAAATTGAAAATCGGTTTTGGTGAAAAGACTTCCCCGATTTTTACTGTGAGGACCTCAGTCGACGCGAAATTTAATGCCCTTATATTTTAGAAAAAACACAATTTCTTCTGCGATGAATAGTTTTCGAGTTATTAGCGAAAAATTGAAAAAAGTTCGAAAATGTCGATTTTGTTCGCCTATAAAATTTGATGGCAACCGATGTGAGGTTGCAGACGTTTACATTTCATGACGGTTACATTACATTTCACGTTGTTGTCTATGAAATGAGTACTTTCAGCCTATATGGTCAAAAAATTTCATCAAATCAGGCACCTCAGCCCCTCAGCTCCCGGACTATTACCACTACATGAATTATTATTTTTGCATGGTAATGAGACTATAATTGTTGCTTTGTGAAAGACGAAATTGTGTGGAATCGGATGGTTTAGAACGGGATTACTTAACACTTATTATGAGGATTAACGAATTTGAGAATCTTTGTAGGTACCTATTCCTAACTTCTTAATTTCTGAGTATTTTGTTTTATTACATTTCTGGTAACTTTTAAAAGTTTATTCTCATCTCCATGAACATTTTGCATCGCTCTTATAGTTTGAGATTTGTCAGGTTTTTGATATTAGTGATATATTAATTCATGGCTAGGGCGTCGATTACCATCCTCAATAGTTAGATTTAGAAATAGTTTTTTAAGGAAATAAGACGATTTTTTCTACTTTAGCAGAAGTAACTATGAATAAATAGTTTTGTTCTGAATCTTCCGATTTACCGATTTATGATATTACTGACTAGTAGTATCTTATAAATTTTTTATATAATATATTATTAATTGATATTTTATGTACATATTATAAATTGATATGATATGTATTGATCCTATGCTCTTATATAACCCGAGAAGGATAATTATTTAATTTTTACCGGTTTATCAGATTTTGATAAACTTTTACCATTATCCCACTAATTACCTATCCGTAAAAATATGAACAAGGAATTCATCTGCTTATACTCTATTTTACATATACATGACAAGTGTTTCTGATTTCGTTCAGTCGTCATACGCATACATAGAGATGATAATAGCAATAAACACATTTCTTACCTCAAATGAACAATAGTTTCGGAACGGAAAAATTAGATTGCTCATGCGTCTGATGGTTTGCTGAAAGTAATAAATCATGTTGGAACAACCCTAACAAAAGCGATGGAGATACGCACGCGCTAAAAGTGGGGATAATATAATTTTTTTCTAAGCGCGCTAACAGATGTTTCACATAAAAAGCACTGAAACGTTTTCCAGATTTTTTCTTTTGTATTAATTGTTTCTTGATTATCCGTTATATCATTCTCCTTTTTTTACATTTAATGAGACAAATACTGACTGAAGCAAAGCATTGTTTTCTTCTAGTATGATTTTATTAACTAAACAAAACAATTTTCTAAATGCTACAAAATAGTAAAAGTTTTCAAAGTGAGACAAGAAAAGAATGTCGTTGTTGAAAGACTAGGACCACACCCCCTTAAGATAATTCCGGACCCCTAAGCCGGGCATCCATACTGCGGAGGCTGATCTTGGATTGGGATCTCTGCCAGCCAGACTAGATCTTCCTCGGCAACAGAAGGATATTATCTGTTTGGGGCAGCCTTTTCTGCCAGAACTTTGTCAAATGGACTGAAAGTTTTCCTCTTATACCCGTTGCCTCTCCTATAATTTTTTTAAGTATTTTTCAGCTTCATAAAAGAAAAATATCTTCCATGTAGAGTCAGTAAAGTTTCCCAAATATATCCGGAATATTCTGAAAAAAACAAAACATTGTTTTCATGTAACTATGTATATTATTATATATGCTTATATCTATTTAAATTAACTAAAATTATTGCAAGATTTTACAAATATTCTATATTATGCTGTGTTAAAGCATTTGCTTCTTTCGAATAAAGTGTTTCTCCCCTTTATTTTTTTGTTTTTAAATAATTAAGAAACAATATTTACTGCTATGTACCTACATAAACTATCAGAAGAATATTTTGTTATATCCATTAGTCTTTCACAACTTTAAAAAAATAAAATTATGAAAATATAAAAAACGCTTCGGTTTTTCGAACGTTTGGATGGTCATCAGTCTATTACGATGAATCATCTAATAATCTCCGTTAAATCATATTTTTTCTCGCATTCTATCTAATGCAATTTCCCAGTCGTTATTAGCTGAACTAATCTGCATATTTTATTCAGGACGAGAGGTAGGATAAATTATCCATCCCTTAATTATTAATAATTTTATTTCTTAAATGCAAGAATCTGACAGTGAAAAATAAGTATTTTTTTTTTTATTTTATATTATGAGTGAAATAATTAATAATTCTCAAGTTGGATAGGATTCGAATATTTTATACAAAGTAAAATATAATGATACGCCATAACTTCTTCCTAGGTTAATTAAAAAATAAATTGAGGAAAATTAAACTTGATAATTAAAATTGTTGTTTAATAATAATTTTCACACTGTTTTTGAAGTCTAATTTAAAGTTGTAGTTTTTTCCTCTTCCACTTACCATTTTTTAATCCTCCTTTTGATATTTTTTTTTTCGCCGAATTTGAAATAAATGGGTCATTTACAGAGAAATTCATTAGGGAATAAGAGAGCCGCGTGTGATAATGTTTAAAAATAAATAAAAAATAACGAAAGATAAGCGACAACAGGAAGTATAAACCAAATTATGTTCTTTAACTTATTAATTAGTTAACTTGGTTGATGAATAATAATTCATATTTATTTTTATTTTAGCCCCTCTATTTACTTAATGGTAAGAGCACTGCGGCAGAGATTCAGGAGACCTGGGTTCGATTATCGGACCATGGCCAGTCGTTTCGGTTCTAATAAATTTATTTAAAAATTATATAATGATAAAGTACATACAAGTATATTTTGGCTCTTTAAAACTTTATCGTTTCTAATAAACATAGCCATTTTAATTTTACTATCATAATCAATCTGTTTACACTACTCCAGCCTAGAATTGGGCGATAATGAAGTTCCTGATATCATTTGACTTGAGAATACAGAGTGGGGTGTAAGGAGAAGCTAAATAGGATCGGGGCGGTTGGGTAAACTAGGGCTTACAATGAATCCTTGATTGACGGACGTTTGAGGCAGGCTCGAGGCGGTGTAATAGCACCCTTTGTCAACCGACTGTTCAAACGGATATTGTTCCTTGTTACATTACTAGTATCACATTACTCGATTAAGCGACTCTAAACTAAATAACTTAATTAATTACTAATAAGCTAAATAACAGTCAAACTAAATTCACCAACTTTTCCTCGTCGAATCCCCAAACAAAAAAAACCTGTATAAAATATCCGTGCTTATAAGTCCCAAACGTCAGACTCTCATCATTACTCCATATCGGCAGCTTTTAGCTGAAAGGTTCGTCTATCAATTCCTGTCATCAGTCCTATCGATGTGTAGAAGAATTAAGAGGAGCAAAAAAATGAATAAATAAATTTAAAAATAGAGGAAGAAATAAATAAATTTTTAAAAAATAACGAAGGAATTAAAAATAAGGAATAATATGCATAAAAAAGGGAAAAAAGGAAAAGAGGAAAAATTTAAGAAATGCATCCAAAAAGCTTGATTGTAATAAACTCGCTGTTGATCGCCGCATAAATTGATTCTAATCCTAATCCTATTGTTGTGAGTCATTTTTGAAGTCTAGAACTATTTTTGGGTTGAGCGGCTTTTGATTGTCAGCAAAGCATACATTACTTTGGATCCGAAGGATGAACCACGCTCATTTTCATAGTAGAAGCATCCGATTTTGTTCTTGGATAGACTGTCTCAAAAGCATTTCGGTTTTCCTGCGACTACTATAATCGTTTTTGGGTTTTTTCGTATTTTATATTAATAGGAGTTAATTAGTAATTAAGGATAATATTGGTATTTTAACCAAAGCATATAGACAAACAAATAGGTACGTGATACGTTTTGATTCAATGCTCATTGTGTTAGTCGTTTTAAGTTAGTGAGCGCAAAACCGCGGTTGTTGCGAGAAAAATGATCCTAGAGGTTTCTAAATGGTGTCAATCTTTTCAGGTTTTTAAGAGAACGTTTTAGTTCAGATACATTTTATCGATTAACACCTACGTTTGCGAGCTGTATGCGAAAAACTGCAATTCTCAGCTAAAATGGTCGCAGGGCTTTTTTGAAGGTGTCATTTTTTCAGTTTGCCGAGAGAAACATTTTTGTTTATATACACTTTTCCGATTGTCTCCGTCGTTTGCGAGTTGCAAGCAAAAACAGGCGATTTCAGTCAATAGAATCAGCGGACTCGCTTTCCGCGAGACCGATATGCATATTCAAGTATTCCGTCTTCTAACCTGATAATAAAAGAAAGGAATATTTGACTTTAAAAAATAAATAATCAACACTTTTAACCCTCAGCTATCCCCATGATGCACTAAATACGCACTAAACGATACTAAATATATGGTGTGTACTTTGATTAAGAGAGATTTAAGTAGGTTAAAGTGCGAATGCTTCGCTTGGGTCAGCTAGTATAAACTAAAGAAAAATAATTCCAATTCATGTTATTAAATAAAACCGAATGGAAGTAGTTACGCTTGTGCCGTTTTACTTACATCAAGTAAGTGTACTTTTTAGCCGAACAACATAATAAAATTTATAATTCGAATGTATGGTTGCACTGTTGCAATAAACATAGTCGTATAGATCTAACAAGTTTTACGAAATTATTTCAAAATTCCTAAAGTAGGTGACTTACCGTATATAGGCTGGTAACATGGCCGGGACATCAATATTGACTCGGAAGGACCGAGCTCTAATCAACAAGCTCTCAGTCCCTCTTTCTCCCCCTCCCCCTCCCCCTCCCCCCCTCTCTCTCTCTCTTTCTCTTCAAACAGTGTACGTGACTGTTGACGGGGCAATGACTGATTACAACTCCCCAGTCAAGCCGCATTACACAGTCCCATCTGATCTACGGTTGTCCCTGTCCCCTGTCATTCAGAAGTGCGTAGCTTACCACCCGATTGGATGATATTAACTTTGCGATTTTATTATCGTTAGTCCTAAGCGTGGACTTAATTTATTGCACGTGGATATCTTCCTAAAATCCAGCCGGCTGTACACTCTCTACGAGGCAAGACACAACGAGAACAGAACACGAGTGCTCCGAGTTCACTTTCGCCTTGTGGTGGCACGTACATGACCGCGAACTTGTAAAAGCTTAGTTTTAGTTAGTGCCCTTTTGCTATTGTTGGTATTTTCGGAAAAAAGTATTCAGGTTACAGAAGCTACATTTATTGCAGACTAATCGTATTATAAATATTTGTCCTGGATTAAAAAGAAAAAAAAAAGTAGCCTTGGAAAAAAGTAGGTGAAAACTACTAACCCGAACAGAACTAGGTATTCTAATATATTTATTAATTTTTATGGAATCTCCGTAGATAATGTAAAGAGGTATATCTTTAGCTACATCAATTTTTTTCTTTTTTTTTTTGCTTCCTTTTTTTTCATATTCGGTTGTCATTATGTATTGAAACTTTTGAAAATCATGTTGTAAGCATATATTAAGGCAAGTAAACACTTCATAAAAACACCAGAATGAAGCGTAGAAGGGACAATGAATGCGATGCAAATTTAAATTTTTTAGAGAGACTTAAGCGGAAATGTGAAGTACGACCAGGGATCTCGAGTTATTTGGTGGAATTCTCACTTCTGGAATTCTCTCGTCTCCTGGGAGCAATTTTTTTGGAGCTCTAGCGAACCTAGCCGAGCAGAGGCGATACTTATCTCAGCGAGTGTGTGTTCTGCTGGCAAGCTATAGTAGTCTCCGACTGCCTCTCAGTTGTTCTAGAACCGTCTTGTGTGAATATAAATTGTATTTTAATTTAGTGACATTACGCTGCCTTGGTTTGGCAAGATTTAAAGTAAAATTTCATGGCGAAAATGAGACACTTTATTTGACATTTATTTTAGTTCTAATTTTATTTAGATATCTGTTTATTTAGTTTTTGCTTATAGTGTCCGTGCCAGTTTTTTAACTCAATTTTTACATATTTCATATAGAATCAAACAAATATATTTTTCTATTAACATTTTTTTCCTTTTTTTGGCCATTTATAGAAATGAGTTCTACAAAATTGTAAAATTGTATTAATTAATAAAAAAATGTGTGTATTCGATTTTATTAAAATTAAATTTAGAGCGATTACTTACAGTTTCTCCAAAACAATAATTTGACATTAACGTTAAATTTAGAAAAATTGTTTGCGCAATTTAACGCTAGTTATTTGAGCTTGCTATTATTTTGGAAGGAAGTACAGCTTTACAACCAATTTCAATTTTATTATTATATAGTGGAAGTTATTTTTTTCGGTCAAAAATCTCGAGGAATTTATATTAGATTTCAGGAAATAAAAAAAAAGGATTGGGGAAAATCTGGAAGTATTAAAAATGCCTCAGTGAAAGCTTGAAAGAATTCGCAATATACTCTTATCTTCTGAATCCATTATTATTTCTTGTATTTTTTTTTTTTTTAACTTTTCGTGATCTGAGTATTCTTTAATTTTCTGGAAACTTATTTTAATTTCGGAATTAAAAGTGAAACATTATCAGTACTTCCTTTAATTTTCATTTAAAATTTTTGTTTTTATATTCTGAACTCTCAACATATTTTTAAAAAAATACTTCTTAAGCATGTCTTTTCCAACCGTACACTTGGAATCTCCGAAATGTTCATTTTCCATAATATCATCGCTTTTCATAAACATGGCCGATTTTTATTGATTCTTTCTGCTAAGATTCCCAAATAGTTCTTTTGACGAGATTGAATTATGATTAATGTAATATATTTAAAAAAAAAAATATTGACGCCTTCAGATACTGAAAATAAAACACAAACGTTCTTCACCGATAGTGTTTCCGTCGACGCTTCGGAATGCCGACAGTTATTAGTGAAAGTCAAACACTGTAGGCGAATCTTGCCTTCTCTCTTTGATGAAGGCTCCGAGTACGATTGAACTAGACATAACTTGTGGCTGCCTGTGGGAATGAATTCCCACCAGGTAACCAAGCAACAGCGAAGTTTGATGAAGTAATGTTTTGTAATTTGTTAATTTATTCAATAAAAATTAAATTTTTCGGGTATCGCTCGGTAGGATAGTGAGTGTTATGTTTTTCTTTAGTTTAAAATCCATGTCTATCTGATATTTTTATGTAAATAAAGGAATCAGAAAACCAGTGAAGGATACAGGGGAAAAAACATGTCAGTGAAAAAAGCTAATTTAAAAAAAAGTCATTTGAATGTTTTCGATTTCGAAGAGGCTCAATAAATTAACAAAAGTAAACGAAATGACATCCAATTAATAATCCAGTAACTTAAATTTTAAAACTGAAATATAAATAAAAACCTGTTGCGAGCATCACATATCTTTCCTACTAAACAACCTACTGAGATGAGAAATTGACGTAGTTGATAAATATGTAACCGCCATTCAGCAACCTCTTACATGTTTCCATATTTATTTACTTATTTTTGTTTGTTTACTTATTTACTCCATAAATTCTATATAATCCCGATTTCAGGTTGGTACGGTTCATAGTTTTGAGCTAGTCTGTTTACACACAGACACAGACACAGGCACACGCAGTTTTTATTTTGAAAGCCAACGTTTCGATCCCTACGAGTGGATCCCTTCATCTGGGCTTCTGAGTCCAAAGAAATACAGAGACTCCATGTTAATCGAATAATTGAAAATCCTGACAATTAATTAATCATCCTATCATTTCATATATATGCGAGTGAAAGTAAAAATTGCAGGTACAAGTAACCCCAAGATGAATGCAATTTTAAATTCTCGAAACAATTTTCGATCTTTTAATCAATTATCTCCTATTGTGTCAGCGTATTCCTTGTCACTTTCTCGATTTTTAAAATCGTCTCATGTTAATTTTGTTTCTTTAAATCTTTGCCTCTTGACTTTCTAAGAACTGAGATATATGGAGGAGATTGCGATATTTTGCAGCTTTCATTGGATATTTTCCACTATACAAAGTTTGAAGTGGTTTAAGAGGCTGAATATTGGGTTCTTCTTAGAGTTTTTAATCGGGTGTTTTTTTTTTCCAAAAGGATGATGCATACATTCGTAAAAAATCTGGTCTTGATATAGTATCTGTAATATAATTCGCGCAATGACTTGAGGAAATTTCTCTCCCTCCAGTGCAGCCTATTTTTAAACAAATATTTCTGACTTATTGTGTAAATATGAAGGATTATTCGAAAAGTCTACTTCAGATTGTACACCGTTATTCCAAATCCTGAAATGATATTACAAACGCAGTTTTTCCACTTTACCCTTTAAGTGTTTTGGCATAATGATATATATTATAATTCACTATGAATTTACAAGTTTATTTAGGGACTTAGGATCGCCAATTCTAGTGTTTGGTGACTCTAGGCCGAAAAAAAATATTTGTAGCGTTTCCGAGAGTTCTCTTCTAAGCTCCCTAGGATTTCCGAAGAGAGGAGATTGAAAAAATAAAATAAAAGAGTTTTTCCTTATTCCTTCCTTAAAAAGATAGATTAGATTGGTAAAGTATTTCTCCTGTCAAGCATAAATGTTTACACCGTCTTCAAAGATAATTCGGAGGAGTTCTGAATGATTAATTGAAACACAGATAAAAAATCACCAAAATAGTATTATATAATTTGAAAGTATAAAAAACTAAAATAGTAATTTGAAGGCTTTAAACATATCACGACAAATCTGACTTTTTTTGTGTGAAAATCATCTTATCCTACTACATATAACTAGATTGTCTTTTTTGTATACATTTTTTAAAAATCACTTATTTATTTCTTATGTTATGTATTTATATATGTATATTGGACGGGGGGGAGATGGATGGAGGTATGTAGGGACCGATTGGTGGATGTGTCGGGCCTTCGGGCCCGTTAAGCCTTAATCTATTATATATATATATATGTGTGTGTGTGTATTTAATATCTCGGCTTCTATGTCGAATCAGCAAGAACCTTCATTAAGGAATACATAAAATATTTTTAACCTTCTTTCTGAGTTTAAAAACCAACTCAAAACCGATTCAACTTATTATTATCTAATCACTTCTTTGATATCGAGGACGTATTATAGAGGCGTCCTTTAAACAATGTAATAACGTAACGTTATTATTTTTTTGCTACATGGCTTTATTGAATTTAAAGCATGTATGTGTACTCTCCAAGATTATAATAATCCGGTCGTATATGAATACATTCAAAGTTATATAATGTGCTATTAATATGTATACCTTCAAGGGAATATGTTAATCTCTAAGACGGATTTTCATTGAAATATGAAATCTTTTTGATAAATGGTGTACGGTGAATTGATTATTTATAGTTCGAAATGGTCTCATTTTTGGCAAAACAAAGTATGCTTATTTCAGGTTCAACATCAGTTTTAATTTTCTGTTGTGAAATTTGCTACGGTTTATTCCTTCTAATAAGCCACTGTTTTTAAATTATTACAAATTTTTTTTTTTTTATACTTCAGAAACTTCTTCACAATATTTTGTGATATACATTTCAGTATTCTCGTTGGCATTTATCTTATTTTGATGGGAATTAATCATCTAAAAACGAATTCTGTGTTGTTAACATACAATTCTAATTGCTGGATTGATGATTTTTTCAGATAGCTCGGACGCTGCATTTTATAAAAAAGCAGGGAAAACTGCGTACTTGTTAATAATTTATTTATCTGAAATTTAATTCATCATCCATATAATAAAATTAAACATTTAGTTGATTTGAATATTTAAAACTCTCTGGTTTCAGGAGTAAAAAAAAATTAAAACTGAAGACATATTAATTATTTCAAATGAAATATTATACGAAACATATATTCGAACCACGTACAATAATAATCTATCTCATATTGGTGACTTTGGTGAATAAGTTGGTAAGTTGAGTTAACTTAAAATAAGCTCATATTACTTGTATATAGATAGATCGTGGTTTATAACATTTCTTAGTGAATAAATCTTTAACTTAGAACCCAATTAATGAAAAAGGTTCGCCTAATGAAGCATTATATTCTTGTAAAAAACTTTATTCAATTTTGGAAACCAATTAAAACTTTAAAGTTCTCTCCTCAAAGATTTACATTTTTAAGTTATCTACTTATTTACGACTTCCGCGAATAGAAGCTACATTATTATTTTACGTGGTTAATATGTTAATTTTTTACTAGATTTGACTTTAAATAATTATATCTTTATTTTTAAGTTAGATATTTCATTTTTTTTTTTTTTTAAATTTGCTTGATACGATAATTTTTTAGATATTCAACTCTACTCACTGTTCAATTTTATTTTAATATAAATTTAATAGTTAAATCTCGGATTAATAAATTATTAACTATACCAAAGAGGTATTTTTTTTTTTTTTTTCGTTATGCCATACTTAATACATTAGTAGTTTATTGAATTCTAATATTGAGGAATTATTTGTAAGGTACCTTTAGACTGTGCGAACCCAACCCTTGAATAGATAATCCCCCTAACCTCGCCGTACTGGCGTACAACGAACAGCTATTTACACTGAAACGTGAAGTCCCGCGAACAATGATGTCTGACTACACCTTTGCATGTTGTATAAAAGCAACGTCAGAAAAATGCTAAAAGAAGGTCTAGAAGCTTATACCTATTAACTAACACTAAAGCTTCTAAACTTGACTGACACTCATCCCCCCACCCCACTACTAGCGCTATCCCCGAACACACAGGGGAACAAATAAAGTATTTGTCGAGTCCGTGTCTTTTTTAGATTAGCCGAACATTTTTCGAGTGTGAGGTTCGCACAGTGTAAATGCACCTTTAAGGTATCTCCTCCCCCCAGACCTCCTTGGAGTGAAATATAGTCAGATTCCACTGTAAAAGTCGTGAAAAACTATATGAAGAAAAGAAAATACTATTTGCTCATAATTCTAAAACGTATTATCAATTATGCAATTATTGTTAATTATGCCAAAATAAAAGGTTCCTCCATTGGGAATAAATGAAAAATAACTAAAAGATACAGGAGAAGCAAAATTTTACTCCAAAAATAAAATAAAACGAAAATAGATTTTTTTGGACATGCCGGGTTTCTCGTACTCAATAATTTTATTATGACCATGACAAAAAAGAAAAAAATATTTTAAATCTATATAGCTTATCTGAGATAACTAGTAAGTAGTAAGTAGACTACTACTGTCTACTTTATTCTATAATAAACTACAATAATCTCCTGCCATAATTGTGACTATGATAGTAGATTTTATACAGAACAGGAGCTAAAAATATAATAGTTGATTTTATTTTGCTAACGAATGTAAAGTGGTCCGGTGTTAATTTTCCAGTAGCACTATTGTTGATGTTGTTGAACTGCTAATTACGACTTGTTAAGAGCCCTGAACACAAGTGGGAGCCTGGGAGCTGTGAACATGATGCAAAGAATTGGCGGGCTTGTTTTATTTCGCGGGCTCTCTCTACCACGGCCTCCTGAATATATAACAAGCTCCTCATTTATTCCAGGCACGGAAACTCCTTAATTCTGTTTATATAATCTCAGAAATTCTACTTTGGGCCTAGGCAAACTGCGGAAGCCCTAAATACTAAATATCATTGGAGGGAGGTGTCTGTTTCTACATTATCCTATTAGATTAACTGATTGTTTCTTTACTATAAAATAACAATATTGTTAGTACCTCGCAACTATTTTTACATGCTTTAAATAAATATAACTAGATTAATTTGTTATTATAATGCGATTAACTATGTTTAGCTGTCGAATGTATTCTAGATATAATAAGGTTCTATTTTTACTTTCACTTACCTATATATGAAATATATAGTAAGTGGAAGTATTGCGATCGTGAAAAATTTCGACTTCCGGTTTTCAACGGAAATACACGTTTTGGGGTCCCCTGAGTCCAATTAACCAAGTCCCGCGAAATGGTCTCTGTGTGTGTGTGTGTGTGTGTGTGTGTGTGTGTGTGTGTGTGTGTGTGTGTGTGTGTGTGTGTGTGTGTGTGTGTGTGTGTGTGTCTGTGTGTGTGTGTGTGTGTGTGTGTGTGAAGAGACTAGCTCAAAAACTATAAACCGTGCGAACCTGAAATTGGGTATTTAGTGTATGTATATGCCAGCGATGTGACAGCAAAAATTTCATCAAAATTACTCAAAGGGAGGGGGTACTTTGTTTAATAACTTTTTAAGTTTTTTTTCGATTTTCTCAAAAACGGCTCTAACGATTTTGATTAAACTGAGTATTTGATCTATTTATATGCCCGAGATATGACTGTAAAAATTTCATCAAAATTGATTAACCGGAGGGGGGACTTTACTTAATAAATTTTGTATCATTTCAAGTGTTTTTTTTTATTTACTCAAAAACGGCTTTCACGATTTTGATCAAACTGGGTATTTGATGTATGTATATGCCAAAGATGTGATAGCCAACATTTCATCAAAATTGATCAACCGGAGGGGGGACTTTACTTAATAAATTTTGTATTATTTTACGTGTTTTTTTTTATTTACTCGAAAACGGTTTTCACGATTTTGATCAAACTGGGTATTTGATGAATGTTTATGCCAAAGATGTGATAGCCAACAGTTCATCAAAATTGATCAACCGGAGGGGGGACTTTACTTAATAAATTTTGTATCATTTTCACGTGTTTTTTTTATTTACTCAAAAACGGTTTTCACGATTTTGATCAAACTGGGTATTTGATGTATGTATATGCCAAAGATGTGATAGCCAACATTTCATCAAGATTGATCAACCGAAGGGGACACTTTATTTCATAACTTTTTTTTCTAATTTTTAGATTATCTAAAAAACGGCTTTAACGATTTTCTTCATATTCGTCATGTTTAATGAAAATTGAGTGTTATTTAATATCAGGTAAGCGTTATCATTATTAAAATGTTCTGAGGGGTTTATAGAGCAAATGAAAACAAAAATAAGAAATGAATGTGGAAAATGTGTAACTTTGAGAAGTGGCATTAACAAAACGCATTAATTTCTTATCTAAGTAAGTTGGTAAGTGAAAGTTGTGTGTTGCGCGCACGCACCAGATTTTTTAAATAAGAAATAATAAAAATTATTCCGCAATCAATTAGCAAATATTTATATGATTACTTTATTGAGAGTTTTATGTTACTGTTATATTACAATGGGAAATTATGATTCGTCATTATCCCAAAATTATACTCATATTTACAATTTTAACATGCATACGCTACTGAGTAATCATAAATATAAAAATTTCTTATCGATAATAAAGAGTAATTTTATTTTTGATAACCTCTTTTTATAAAGTTCGGTTTATTTTTTTTCCCTATGGTATCAGCTTTTCATTATTCAAATGTCTCAATTTCTTAAATGGGTCATTCTCCCAATACATACAAATTTATGTCCCAATGACATTATATTATTTGTGTGAAATTGCTAATATTTCAATTGCATCCACTGGTTTACAGAAAAACTCAGCTTTTTGTTTAAGAATTTTTATCTCAGTAACAGTTTGTTTATAGGCCTAAATTTAAACTTAAAATGTCAATATCTATCATCCTCACCAGTCCCAAAGCTCAAGTTGCTTGACTTTGATGGCGGAATAAAATATATATTCTTTTATTTACAAGCTATTTTTTTTTTCCATACTTGTTAGAAGGTCTTAGTTATTTGGTTTTACGGTATATAGCTATTTTCGTATTACAGAAAAAAAGTTGCGATCCATAATCTTCCTGTCCCATAGATGCAACTCATCTCCCTCACATTGTTTTGAAATCGGCCTCAAAACTTTGGAAACCTTTAATTCATTGCTGGCAACATTGTAACAGATTCCCGTCTCAACAAGGATAACCTTTTTCACAGAAGTTCTGCTCTACTTTCCTTGTGAGGGTGTTTTTAAAACAGTGATTGTCGTTACATCTCCTATATCCCTCACCCACTGATATTTCCTAAAAGGTGAGTTTGATTCACGTTATATTACAGTTAATTTGTAGGTTTACAAGGGATTTCAATAACCCATAAACGTTGTTCATAAGAGACTGGCATGGAATGGTCTACTTTAAAATAACCTCAAAAACCTATCTCCCTCACTCGTGTGGAATCAGGGAGACAGACTTTTAGTGAGGGAAATAGGAACAAGGTGATGTTTGAGTTTAGTAGAACCTGAACTCTAAACTTATTTAAAGATTTAAGTGAAATTGATTTTCAGTTTTTTTTTGGGCACTTTTAAATAATATTTAGAGATTAAAAAGACTTAATTAGTTGACACGTATTTGTTATCTTTGTTTAACGCCCCTTTATGCAACTCAGGCTGACCGGACGATGCTACAGTGGGATTCCTAAATTTTGCATATCCAGGTATGATTAGGATAGGGATCTTAACGAGTACCGGACATCGCACAGGCTCGTGTCCCCCTATTTTAAGTCCTATCCGAGGGACGGTTTTCGCTTGCAACTCGCAAAAACGGATTAATACAAAAAAATATATAAGAAACAGCGGTTTGGCGCTTATAACTCGCAATCGAAGGCGAAATGAGTGATTTGTATATTTTTCCGGCGATTAAGGAAAGCTTTAAAATGATGCCTTATTCATAAAATTTAATAAGTTATTAAGGAAGTTATGGCATACCTTTCCTCGCGCGGGTCTCATTACCGCGTATGGGGAGCGTCCCACGGGTGGCGGATGTGGGGATGGTCGGTGGAAATTCCTAGGAAGTTCCTCCCGGCTAAGTCCGTAGGACTCGCTGACCAACAATGAGAGCGGCCCCCCAGGCTTGCTGGAGGGTGTGACGTAGGTTTGAACGCCCTACTCACATTTTATTAGTTCACCCAAACACCACAAAAAAGTCATGGATCTCCCTAAAGTAAAACGCTCATTATCCGGAGGTAAACTAGTCCCCCGTTCGGGTCTCCGGGTGGGGACTGCTTTAGGGGATTCATGCCGCAAGTTGAAAAATATAGATCTAAGCATAGGGACGTGGAACGTAAGAAGTTTAAATACAACGGGTGGGTTAAAATCGGTCGCGAATGAGGTAATAGGGTATAGATTAGATATAGTGGCGCTGCAAGAGGTCCGCTGGCCAGGGGAGGGTTCGTTGAGGGAAGGGAAGTACACTTTGTGGTACGGTGGGAGCGGAAACTATTGTTTAGGCACCGGATTTCTGATTAGAAATAGGTTACTTTCCGCGTTGAAGGACGTTCGATTTTATGGAGATAGGTTATCGGTAGCTATATTTCAGGGTCGGTGGTTTAAAATCGCGTTGATCAATATACACGCACCTACTGAAGATAGCGACGATGAAGTTAAATGTGAATTCTATGAAAAACTTGAATCGATTTATGACAAACTACCGCGAAGCTACATAAAAATTATTCTGGGAGACGCTAATGCAAAGGTAGGGAGGGAACAAGTATATTATCCTACGATCGGTAGAGAAAGTTTACATGAATATAGTAATGATAACGGAATACGACTAATAAATTTTGCCACCTCGAAAAACCTAATAATCAAAAGTACTACGTTTAAACATAAAGATATACATAAATATACTTGGACGTCTCCGGATTCGCAAACCCGTAATCAAATTGATCACGTCTTGGTTCAACGTAGGTGGCAAAATAGCGTAATTAATATTCGATCATATCGTGGGGCCGAATGCGGGTCGGATCATGAACTAGTAATCGCGAAAATTCGCCAGAGACTTATAATTCATAGGAAAAATGAGGCTGGTTTTAATTATGATAATTATAATTTGGAGAAGTTAAAAATTCCGACGGTTAGAAAACAATTCGAACTGGAAGTCAAAAATAGGTTTGAGGCGTTGGAATCGTCTGACGAGGATAACGAAGACATTGATAAGTTGTGGGAAGGTATCAGGGATAGTATAAAAGAGGTCGGTAACTCCTGTCTTGGAAAAAGGGAAAATAAAAATAAACCTTGGTTCGATGATGAATGTATTAACATGTGCGACAAAAGAAAAGCTGCTAAATTAGAAGCGTTAAATATTCCTAACGAAATCAATCTTGCTAACTTTCGAGCATCAAGAAAAGAAACAACTAAACTACTAAAATTTAAAAAGCGAGAATATCTCAAAAATAAAATAATAGCGATCGAAAGTAACAAAATCGAGAATAACGTTAAAGCCATGTACGAAGGCATAAACAGAATTCGTAAACGGTCGGGCCCGGTTACAACTGGAATTAGGGACGAAAATAACAATATCTTAGCCGATCCGGTGGACATCTTAAGACGGTTCAAGGATTATTTCGATAGTATTTTAAATACGGAAAATAATAATCTATCTTCCTCTTCGGAATACCAGAGTGCTGAACCGTTAGTAGTAGAACCGAGTAAAGAGGAGGTTGAAATAGCCATTGGAAAATTAAAATCTCATAAAGCAGCGGGAACAGATAATGTCCCTAGCGAACTAATCAAGGCGTGCGGGGAAGCTGGGATATCAAAAATATTTCTTTTGGTTAAAAAGATCTGGGAACAAGAAAAGATACCCGAAGAGTGGAAAGAGTCTATTCTCATTCCGATTCACAAAAAGGGATCAAAAACGGATTGCAATAACTATCGTGGAATCTCACTCCTTCCGGTTTGCTATAAAATATTTACGTTAATCCTAACTAGTCGAATCACTGAATACGCCGAGGAAATTATCGGAGAATATCAATGTGGTTTCAGGCAAAACCGATCAACCGTAGACCAAATATTCTCTCTTCGCCAAATATTAGAGAAAAAATTAGAATATAACGGTATCGTACATCAGCTTTTTATCGATTTCAAAAAGGCATATGACTCTATTAACCGCCAAAAGTTGTATAACATTCTGGTCGAGCAGGGAATACCAAAAAAATTAGTAAACTTAGTAAAAATGTGTATGACTGAAACGTTCAATAAAGTTAGAATCGGTAATTATTTTTCTGAGAAGTTCGAGGTCCGCTCTGGTTTGAAACAAGGAGATTCTCTCTCACCTGTTTTATTTAATTTAGCGCTGGAATATGCCATTAAGGAGGTGACACGTACCGGAAAGGGTTTGAATTTGGGAGGGAATATACCCGTGCTCGGATATGCCGATGATTTGGTATTGCTTGGGGAGGACGTGGAAACCATAGAAATGAACACAAAAACGTTGATGAAAGCCGGACGAGAACTTGGACTGGAAATGAATACGGATAAGACAAAATATATGGTTAGTCGTAGAAGTGGTGAGGATTTCGCTGATATCAATGTAGGGGGGAATACGTTTGAACAGGTAGAGAAATTTAGATATTTAGGGGCGATGGTAACTAGAAAAAACGAAATCGATGAGGAAATTAAGGCTAGATTAAAAGCCGGTAATGCTTGCTACTTTTCAGTCGCGAAATTGCTTAGCTCCCGCCTTCTGTCCCAAAACTTAAAAATTAGGATTTACAAAACTATTATTCTTCCAACGGTCGTTTACGGATGCGAAACTTGGCCGCTGACATTGAGGGATGAGCAACGGCTTAGAGTTTTTGAAAATAAAGTACTGCGTAGAATATTTGGACCGAAGAGGGATGAAATAACGGGAGAATTTAGACGCTTACACAACGCCGAACTGAGTGAACTTTATCCAGTAAATATAATTGACGTGATTGCAGCAAGACGAATAAAATGGGCGTGTAAAATTGCAAAACTTGGCTGTGAACGTATTCCGAAAAGATTAATAAGCGCGGAGCCGAATGGGAAACGTCCGAGGGGCAGGCCGAGACGGAGGTGGGAGGATTGCATTAGGGCGGATCTATCGAAGTTGGGTCTGGAAGACGTTCGATGGATGGAGGCGTGCAGGGAGCGATTGGTGGTGTCGGCATCGAACCTTCGGGTTCGTTAAGCCTTTATTATTATTATTATTATGGCATACCGACAAAAAAAAGGCCTTGAGAAATATTATAAATATGTTTCTATGAAGGCATTTTTGTAAACACCATTAGGGGCCTACCTTCTAACAATTTTTGGAAAAAAATCATTAGAAAATGAAATGTTTTCGCATTGAAATTAGGACTATGAAATTTGAATGAAATGGGAGAATGACCCAAATATAACTTCGAATTGTCCCAATTCCTCATAAAATAACTAAAAACAATTCTACTTAACATTATTGTAGGTTCATATTTCTTTGCTATAAGTCGGTATGAATTCTTTATCTAATTATACTATTCATGTATAGCTCGGTAAAAAATATTTTTATTTCGCAACTATTAGTGACGACTATCTTAGAGGTTTCAAGGAGATAGTTTAATGATCTAGGACTATAAATCAATTTTGTTGAGAATCCATCCCCCGCCCCCCCCGAATCTTCATGAAAAGGTATAAAATATAATCCTTCATCAACAAGTGCCTCCCTCTCCTATTGTTCCCTGTCACCCCCAGACTCCTGTACTTATGTTAGTGTCACCCAAGTACCTATTATTATTGCTATTTAGAACAATTATTCTATCAATATTAATAAATATAAATAAAATTATTTATATACTTTTATTTAAATACTTTTAAATTTGATTTGCTTCACACTTGTCATTGGCGTTGTGCTGTATTATACTATGTTGTAATATGATACTTCCTTTAAGTATTGAAAATGAGTTACTATTTACTTTTCGTATATATGTATGTATTGCAGCAATTCAACCAGATTTTTTTTTCTGTTTGTAGTTTGTTCGGAAGAACGTTATACTTAGGACAGACTAGTCAAATTCCTCAAAATGCCTAGTTCTCAATACTAAAAAGTTTATAATATGATCCAAATAACTGTTATTCTCTATTTAATTTTTACTTTCACTTACCTATATATGAAATATATGGTAAGGAAAAGTATTGCGATCATGAAAAATTTTTAATTCCGGTTTTCAAGGGAAATACACATCAAAATTGGTCAAACGGAGGGGGTACTTTATTTCATAAGTTTTTACTTTTTTTTTTTGATTTTCTCAAAAAAGGATTTTGATAAAGTTGGGTATTTGATGTATTTACATGCCCTCGATATGAAAGCAAAATTGATCTAATGGAGGGGGCACTTTATTTATTAAACTTTGTCTCATTTTTACGTTTTTTTTTTTCTATTTTCTCAAAAACGGCTCTAAGTGAATCAATTATTATAATATCAGGTAAGTTCTATCATCATTAAATGTTCTGAGGCTTAAATGGGGATGGGGGACTTTTTTGTTTTCCTATACAGTACTTTTATTTTTGTTTATCTGAAGAAATTAACTGTCTCTCGTTATGTATGCAAATAAGGAATGGCTAATGGATCGAAAGTTTTGCGATCATGAACAATTTTTACTTCCGGTTTTCAAGGGAAATACACATCAAAATTGGTGAAACGGAGGGGGTACTTTATTTCATAACTTTTTACGTTTTTTTTTTTTTTTCTATTTTCTCAAAAACGGCTCTAAGGATTTTGATAAAATTGGGTATTTCATGTATTTACATGCCCACGATAAAATTGGGTATTTGATGTATTTACATGCCCACGATATGACGGCAAAATTTCATCGAAATTGATATACTGGAGGGGACACTTTATTTATTACATTTTGTCTCATTTTTACGTTGCTTTTTTTCGATTTTCTCGAAAACGGCTGTAAGAGAATTAATTATTATAATACCAGGTAAGTTTTATCATCTTTAAATATTCTGATGAGGCTTAGATGGGGAAGGGGAATTTTTCGTTTTCCTATGCAGTACTTTTATTTTTGTGTATATGGAGAAATTAACTATCTCTCGTTATTTCTAAAAATAAGAAATGGACAAATGTGAAAAAAACAAAAACAAAAAAAAAACTAGTAAACATTTATAGGAGGAAAAAATAAAAATATTCCGACAACTCATAAAACACGTTGAGCCCAAGCATGCATAGTAGGTACGCCTTTAATGAAAAACCGTTGGTTATGATTAAAGGTTTTCTGTTTATCGGAAAGAGTTGTCAACGTGTTTTGAAATATACCTACATATTTAGTGGAAATTATTTGTTTCCATGGTAACTACATGAAGTATCGAACGAATAAATAGAGAATTATAAAATGATGAGTGATGGAGTATTATGCTTGCATTGCCGAATTATCGAAAGTAAAAAAGTTTTATTTAACAATAAAAATTTTTAGTGTACTTTAGAAAGCTAATACAAACAAGAATATTGAAATGAAATATTTAATTTTTAAAAAATGGTAACAATAATTTATTATTTAATTTTTATGATTTTCTGAAGTACTGAACCAAGTAACGTGCAGAACCTGCAATTTATCTAATCGTTAGCCTACGGTAAACCCTTTTGGTATTGAGGTCGGCCGGGAAAAGGAAGGAGGAAAGTATTCGCTCCTGATCAAAAGGAACTAATTCGGCTCTTGTAGCAATGCAACTGTAAAGGGAGCAATGGGCAGAAGGACTTCCAAGCAACCTAAAATATTCTTTTATTTTTCATGTTAAATATTTCACAAAAATGTTTATACATTCTTGTATAAATACAAATATCACTGCAACAATAATTTTAAGACCAATATGGGTCTGAATAATTATTTATTGATATAAAATTGCAATAATGTCAAGCAAGCAACGAGAAAATAAAAATAATTAAATTTACAGAGGTTTAATTTTAGGTTTTAAGTAACTGCTCGTGTTTAGACTGGGACGTTTATCACACGCTCATTTATATATCTTAGACCAACGAACACACTCAAACATTCCCGATCCCGTTCGGCTTGACCCATTTTTATGATTCGTTGGATTTGTCTTCGCCCCGAATTGCAGAATTAAAAGAATTAAACACTAAATTATAATTACCGGTTTATTTTAATCCCCCTGGTCTTTAATACGTTTGTTTTTAAATTTATCAATGCCATTAATTCCACTCAGATCTTTTTACCAATCAAAATAATGACATTTTTACTACCATTTTCTGGCATGGATCTAGCCGGTTGTAAAGGGAGGCTGCAGCCCCACAGCCCTTTCACTGGATCTTTTTTTTTTCACCTTTAATTTTCCTTTCCAACAACTAAAATTCTATTTGTTATGTATATTATTCGTTTTTTACCTTACTCTCTTGCTTTTATTATGAAATTTTATCTTTAAATGACCTAAAAATTTCTAAAGGGGGGCTGCAGCCTCTTATGTTTTCATCCCATGACTAACATAACCAGTAACTTATATTTTTTTCCTGATAAGGAATAAAAAAATATATTTTTATAATGTTTCTATTAATTTATTATTTGTGTAAAAATATCAAATGATTGATTAAATAAAACTGTCCCACCATCCTGAAAATTCCGCACCTAACTCAAATTATTCAAAAATTTCATTTGGACGGAATCTTCAAGATGATGGAGAGAATTATTAAAAAACATGATAAAAATATTTTTATTTATACCTAATCAGGGACAACATATAAATTACTGGTTGTGTTAGTCATGGGATGAAAACATAAGAGGCAAGAGTGAGAACGTGCGTTTTCTCAAGCCGGCGGATGGCTGTTCATGATTTAGATAACTCTGTTGATTAGTTTTCAAGCCGCTGATCTTCGCCATAGCGAGTCTTAGAACACCACCTTCCTTACTACTTAGTAGTTATGTCAGAACTACTAGATCTCCAGACCTCTAAGTTAGTAACTAACAAGTGAGGTGAGGCAAAACTGTTGCCTTTTAGTCTAAAACTGTTAATTTTGAATCATAGTAAAAGATCCTAGCGGAACCAAGTGGAATAGAAAACAATTGTATTTCTATAAAACATCGTTTCATACAGTAACAGTCTATATATTGGAAAACGAATTGTATTTAAACATATAAGTTTCAGGTGTTAACATATCCAGTTATTAACTTAATTAATTCTAATTAATTATGAGGTAGTACTAACAAGGCTTCGGAGAGGACATAAGAACCTCACCCTTGTTCACTTCATAACAAAAGAAGCTCAACCAATATGCGAAACCTGCAAAACACCCCTTACGATAAAACAAATTATAGAAGACTGCAGCAGATACGAAGAACAATTTACAAAACCTAATATTTCACGTAACACTTCAGAGGCATTAAATGATTCTACGAAAGCTGCGGATAACATAATAAAGCTCCTAAAAGAGAGATCCTCATATTTGAAAAAATATAATTCATTAAAAATTAAAATACTATTATAATATATTAATTAACAGTAAATATTAAAAAGGATAAGAGTGCAATTTGCTATAATATTATAGAGTAATGGAAGGGCGTAATAACCGCGTTGTTGATCGCCCAAATTCTAGCAATCTAATCTAATCCAGTTATTAACCATTGTTTCTAAAATTGAAAATCTCGTCGTTAATCGTCGTTAATCGATCAGCATTTATAATACCCAAAACAGAAACTTTTTTAAAATATTAGAACAACCGTGGCTACAGGGTTTCCCATGGTTATCACAAATTCTCTGGCATGTCGATTACATCTTATACTTTTAAATAATATTGTAACACGTCGCTGTGGGTTCAAAGAAAAATGATAATTTTCAATGCCACACGAATTATAAATACACAAGTATTAGAAATTATCACTTTGTAACACACGAATAATCATATGGCTTGAGCTTCACAACCAAGACTAACTGTCCAGTCACTCGCTCCTTATATATAATCGTAAGGAGAATGGTCTAGAACCTCGTGGAACGGCGTAGATAGTACTCGGACATCATAGTCACAAACACGTGCTATGACAGTTTGTTCCTATTGTTATTTCGTTCCAACGAAAGGTCTGTGACTTTTAAACCATATGTTTTTCTTTTTTTTTTTTTTTGTTTAATGTTAAAATATTTAATGTTTTTTTTACCTTAAATTTAAATTTTTTTACCTTAAATTTTATTTCGTGCTGATTGAGCATATTTATTTATTCCAATTATATTGGTATAGTACATCGGACTGCGAACACCAGGTATTCATTCTTACACAACTGACCCCGTTATCTTACTAAATCCAGAAACAGGATTCTTCTTCCCCTCATGGTGAGCACGGAGAGAAGACAAATCCCCTCCGAGGTCCGCTGCCCCGCTCGATAACTCTTGCAGATCCGCTAATGATGGCCGCTGCAGGTGGCTGCATCTGTCTCTGCCATGAGATAAGCAGCCGGTCCCCGCATCAGGCTGTGTCCTCAGTGGATGCCGATAACTCTGGTCGTTATATAGGTCACTTGCCTCCTTCGGCAATCCATATCGTTAGAGCAGTAAAAATATTTATCCTCGTCTTAAAATAAATCAATGATTCTTTTTCACCAACTTTTTTATGTTTATGTTTTATTGCTTTACATTTCAAAAAATAATAATAACAATTACATTGTAATAATTATGTGGGTTTAAATAATTTTTATTAAACGAAAATTATAATTACCATTGTCATACAAAATACAAACTCAAATAACTATAAAGGTTACAAAAAGTATCAACTTAATAATAAGCATATGATTCAGAGCAAGACTAACTCTCCAGTCCATCGTTCCTTATATTTAGTCTGAATTAGAACAGTCTAGAAAGTTCCAGACAAGCGTAGATTATTCTCGAACAGTCACGATCATGTACTAGACACTTTGTTCCAACGTCCCTTCCAAAAATCTAGAACTCATTTCAATCATAGGTTTTTTTTGTGTTTTTTTTTCGCATTATAATATAATCCATGTTTGTGCAATCCTTGAATTGCGATTCAGGCGATTTGGTAGCTGGCATAACTACTACTAAACAAAACTCCTGTGGACCCTAGAATTTTTCAGAAGGATTCAAAAATCCTTGGCTATGCAGTCGTAAAAAGGGGTGGTCTCGAGCCTTTGCGATGTCAGGACTTGTTTACGATCCCTATCGTATTTATAATTGGATAGGCGAATATTAGAACTCTTACTGTTGCATCATCCGAATAGCCATAGCAGTATTAGGGGACGGAAGTCATCTATATTATTTTCCCTTTTGATATTTTTGTATTTAATTAAGAGCAGCGATTTTATGAAGTATGTTCCAGGGTGGTGTACATGCCCACGAATAGAACCATTGCTATTTGAAATTAGAAAACACTAATTGTATTACATTACTTAGTAATAGAACACAAAATTTCTAACAGACTCAAACCTGGGACATGTCTAAATTTCTTGGACAAGATAAAAATTCTAAACCTTGTTTTGACATGTTCAAGTCTCGGATGAGGCAAAATTCCTTTTTGTAGTTGATTGTTTTTTTAATGAGATCGATAATATTGTAACACTTATGTGGGTGAACAATTTTTATTTAAAAAAGAAACAATATTCAATGACACACGAATTATATAACAACACAAATATTTGAACAGGTTACAAAAATTATCACAGATAACCATATGACTTGAGCTTCTCTTTAACAAAGACTATGGCTAACTAACTCTCCAGTTCCGTCGCTCCTTCTATATAATCGTATAGAAAAGAGTCTAGAACCTGGTGGAACTACGTAGATGGTAATCGAACATCGTAGTCACAAACACGTGCTATGACAGTTTGTTCCAACTACTAGTTCGTTCCGATAATAAGTATAAAACCATATGTCTTTTGTTTAATTTTATGATATCTATTGTAAAGCTTATTTTATTAAATAAAACATAATACACGAGGCAACCGACTTATTACTTACAGCAAAACCGATATTGTTTATATCAGCGACGGTATCGACACAAACATTAGCATATGGTATCTAATTATCAAAATATTTGGATTTACTGAGTCTTGGGTTTTTAATTTTAAATAATTCCATTTTTTTTTCTAACAATATTTTTATGGTTATCCATGAATACTCATATTCTGCCACGAATATAATTTGTGCTAAATCTAGTATTTTGCTTAGATATTTTTAACATATATCTATATTATAAATGGATAGAAATTTTATTGAAGCATCTGTTTCCATACCAAAACAACCTACAAAAAGATGAATCTCTTCACCAACTCCAGTAATAAATTTGGTTGCATCAGAGGAACTATGGTGGTTCACTAAGGGGCAAGCCAGTTACGACAAGATTTTTTTTTTTATTAATGCTTTCATGCATTCATGATATTTTTTGGGTTGATAAAAAAAGAGTCTGGCCCCAAGTGATGTATATCTAAAGGTGACATGGGGATATATCGGATTTTCATGGTCCGGTGACATCATTTATGCAGAACATGGGCTGTGTTGTTCCTGCATTAGGGGCGGAATGCAGCACTAATGCAGTGTGAATCACGGGTTTCTTCCGACAGCCGTTTCATGTCTTCTCCAGAACATCATAACTGTTATATTCTTTTTCAATCCTTTGCAAATCGGGACCTATCATCGCACAGTTAACCGGTATCGCTACAACTTCTCCTAATTTAAACATTTTGACCGGTGAAATTTTAGTCGATCTGGAATTATTACGTAATAAAATCATACTCGAGAGTTTCATCGAAATATTTTTTAGCTGAAAAATCCAAATCATAATATCTTTTCGATAAAAAAAAAAATATTTTATTTATTCAATAGATAAAGGTTATATTTTTTTAAGATGCAAAAGGTTATCATTAGTTTTAAGATGCGAGGTTCATCTTTGATTGCAATTTAATTATTATTTTAAAAAAATATTACAATAGCCTTGTAAAAGATAGAATGGTGAATATCTTCTTCCAAAAACTTTCGGAATTCGCCTGTGATAATTTTTCGTATACAAGTGCGTATTAATGAAATTGTGCTTAGCCTATAATTGTTATTTGAACAAAACCGATTGTAATATACACTGATGCGTTTAAGAACTTCTATTTTTTTGTAAAATAATGCTTTTGTTTTGGTTTTTAATCTCTCTCTCTCTCTCTCTCTCTATATATATATATATATATATATATATATATATATATATAAGAGGCTTTGTCCTGACTGACAGAATCAACGAAGAGCAAAAACTACTAATGATAGAAACTTGAAGTTCGGAATTTAGATTTTAAACTCGATGTAGGCAACCACTAAGAAAGGAATTTTAAAAATGTAACCCCTAAGGGGCTTATATGGTGACATTGTCGTTTAACTTTAACGGAAATCTATTTTTGAGATTTTAAACCATATGTTTTTTATTTGAATATCGACTTAACGTTACAATATTATTAAAATAGACATTTACATAAAAAATGGCTACTGATTATTTAAATATTAGTGGTAATCAAATTATGCACACTGTGATTCCCATGATTGGGGATGGTGCGTGTTTATTTCGATCTCTTCTTCATATATATAAGAGGCTTTGTCCTAACTGACAGAATCAACGCAGAGCAAAAATCATTAGTAGGATAGAAACTTGCAAGTTCGGGATTTAGATTTTCAACGCAATGTAGGTAACCACTAAGAAAGGAATTTCAAAAATGGGGGGGTTATGTGGCGAATGGCATTTAATATGGGGGGGTTTAAATGGCAAACCCTAAGGGGTTTAAATGGCGAAATTGTCGTTTAACTCTTACGGACACCTATTTTGGCACTTCGAGCAAAAATATCGAATTTGGACTCATTTTAAAAATCTTGATATGAAAAGTTTAACTCGAAAACCCCTAAGGGCCGTCGAAAACAATGTTTTAAAGCCGAAAAATGAAGCGTTCACGACGAGTTAGCAATTTTTTGTTTTGGCGGTTTTAGTGAACTCTCTCCATTGCGCGTCTCCCTCACTTCTACCGAGCCGGCAGCTTCCCCCTCCAACGTTGCACCTACCGGAAGCTCCGATCCATGTTGTTGTTAATATATAACATATGTTGTCAATTTATAACATATTATATTAAATCAATACTAAGATAATGAATTTATTTTCACAGAAGTTATTTTAAAGGCTCGCGGGCAAAGCCGCGACGGGGAATAACAGTATTTTATTTACGATAGAATATTCCATTTATTCCCGCTCGGTAAACTGCTAATTTCCCTCATAAAATGTCAACTTACTTAAAATGTCGGATAAAAAGGAAAAGTTTTCTATTGTGGCCATAAAGCCGCGTGTCGTAAAACTAAATTTTAAAACACTCGAGCCTTCTCCTGACTGCGTTATCAAGCTTAACTTTTGTCAGGACAGTTTTGAATATTTTATATAAATCTGAATCTCGTGCTACAATAGGCACTCGTTTAAATAAATATATTTTTTAAAAACTAAAGTTTGAATTGGAGATAGTTGTGAAAATCTGGTCGCAAAACATAATAAATGCAAAGCTTAAAAAAAACCGTGTAAAGCATCTCGCTGTAGATAGATCTATAAAATAAGACCACTGCTTATATTTTCCGCTAGAGGTATTCTCTTGCACAAAAGTTTCATTACTTTTTCAAAAGAGGATAGTAGCCAAGGAGTTCTATTGATGTCAAAGAAGGATAATTTAAAAACTTCTCGAGAAATAAAATAGCTTTCCTCCCTCTATTTTATTTTATTTCATAAATAAAAAAATAAAATAAAAAACGTTTTAATTATAAAAGTTTGTTAAATATCACTTTCAGAAGAAAACTTGAATTGCGAATCGTTAATTATATGCTGTTTAATAACCAGAAAAAATATAATTAAAATTAGATGTGATCTTAATTACAGTGAAAAAAATAAAATCTTCTTAGGCGAAAAAATCATTTTATTACAATGGAATAAAAAAGTACCGTATTATTACTTATTTACAGCATCTAGGAAATCTTGAATCCTCAGGTTCATTTCTTCATTAAATATGATATGATTAATAGAGGATATGTTACGTGAAAATAAGCTTAACACTTACTTATTACTTAAGTCATACACCTTCGTGAGGTACGTTTTGATGTAATATTGGTTTGTAACCATACAAACCATAGGTAAATATAATTTTCTTAGGCGAAATAATCCTTTTATTACTATGGAATAAAATTTCCACATTATTACTTATTTACACCATCTAAGAAATCTTGAATCCTCAGGTTCATTTCGTCATTAAGTATGATATGATTAATAATTATTATTTGATTTTTATTGAAATTTACTAACAATAAGTGCTATGCGCAATTATTGAGTAGTTCTGTGTGGTTTTAAAAATTAAATTATGATTACTGAAGCCACACTGAAGTAATTAATAAGTCGATGCTGTAATCCATTGGCATTACATCACTAAGTGTTTCCTGATAAGCAGTAGATGTTGACCGTTGAGTATCTTAATAGGATTCAACGGTATGCATCGTAATTTGAATTAGTTATTGGTTAATTAATATAAATGATATTAGCTCTGCATAGCTCTGCAATTGGAGAAGTCCTAAATGGTCAATTATTTCCTTGCTAAGTGAGATCCTGACCTTTCTGTGTAAAAATAAATAGCACATGACACAATATTAATGCCTTTGCATCATTCTTTCGGGAATCGTGGATTTATTTATTGTTTTTTAGCATGCTGTAAGGTGAAAAAAAATCATACGATTTTGTCCGTTACATTGGAAACAGATTTAGAATTTTTGTTGGAACATAATCACAGGTTCTGGATGTTACGAGAATGTTCTATGCCTTTCTGGAATGATCGATTTTGGACTAAATATTAGAAGCAACGGACATCTTCATTTGAAAGTCTTGCTCGGATCATCGAAGAAAACGGTTACTTTTGTAACTCGGTATTGTCACTATTAGTTAGTTACCAACTGTTTTAGTAACTGTTGTTGATTTTTCGAGAATTTTCTACGCTTTTCGAAAACTTTCCAGAATATTGGTATTCAGACTAATCGTAAGGAGCAATAGACTTCAGTCTTAGCTCTGCTCACAAGATCGAATCATATGGCTTCTTATCTGTAACGGTATTGTTGCTAGTGGTTAATTTTTGTAATGAGTTATAATTTTTCGTAAATAAAAATTATTTAAAACCGCATTATTGATACCATATCCTAATGTTCACATTTTGATACAATTTTATTCTTTATTTATTATTAATTAAATTAATTCGGATTGCACTTTATATCACTATTTATGTTCTTTTTTGTTTTAGGTAAGTTTTGTTAGTCTTTTTACTTTTATAAAAAGCTTTATAAAATACTTGCTTAAAATTGATGAGGTAAGTCATGGATAATTTTTTCTTTCCACTTTTTTTTATTTTATTTTTATCTTGTTGACAAGTTATCGAAAAAGATCCTCCGGTTTATAGTATAATAATTTCTTTATTTAAGAAGACATTTATTTACATTCCGGAGTGTTCTAGTCCCCCAATCAGAATATCTAGTGATATATACAGATTCATGAATATTTTTTTTGATCTTTTATTGACATTTTTAAAAAAATTATCTGATGTAGTTATCTAAACAATTTATTAATTTATTTATTTTCTATGTTTGTTATAACTATGAAATTTACTGATTTTTTTATACCTAAAGTGGTTTTATTTTTTTTATGTTGTAAAACTAACGTGGGTTAAAAATTTTTTTAATTGTCGTAAAATTACAATTCACAACGTCAAACAAACAATAAAAGCTCAAATTAGTAACAACGTTACATGAAGTAAACGTATCAACATACGTGACAACTGTGAAGCAAAAGTAACCTACTCCGATGTTCAGATCAAGACTAAGGGCTTAGTCTAGGGCCTCTCCTAGTCCAATTGATCCTTATATATAGTCCGGAATTGAACCTTCCAGAAAGGCCCAGTATAAGTTAATTGATTATAAGTTCACTTAACTAATCAGAACACCTAAAACTGTTTTAAAACCTGCAAAGATGCTGAAAAATTAAGGTATAAATAGGTTTGTAGTTAACATTTTGTAAAAAACCGGTCTGTAATTATGATTTATATAGCTCCGAATCTTTTATTTCAAATCCGATTAAAGCATGTAGGAGAGACTGCTACCACCTCTTTACTTCCCACGTGACCAACTTTTTTTTGCAGGTACCTGTATTTGGAAATGACATCACGTTTAAATATAAATTACTGAGTAATCTTACGCAACTTACCTGTACCGGTTGCATTATGTAATTTCAATCAAGTCAATTACTTACTGTTTTAGGATATTATTACATAGTAGAAGTTTAGTGACAAAAATATTTCATACATTGTAACTACACCTATTTATTATATGAGCGGAAGAATTTATATTTCATATGTAAAAAAAAAGGTCCAATCATTAGAGCGCTAACATGTTATTTTTTCACGTATATATTTACCTTGTATCATTAAGGTAGGAATGGAGTATTTTTTTTTTTTTTAACGAATCTCAGGCCATGTTTCTACTTTTTTTTATATAATAACTGTTTTAGTTTTTATTTATGTATTTTTTCTTTTATTCCTTTTTTAAGGTGTAAGATTAAAATCATATTTAATTATATCATTGAACATTATTCTATTTCTCGAGAAAATAATTGTTTTTTTATAATGTTTTTATTTTTCTCATGTTTTTGCCAGAATAACATTTTTTTAATTTAAATTAATTTCATATACATTTATTAGTTAAGTTGTTGTTGAATTATTTTATTTTTTATTTGAGTACAGTTAAATAATATTTTGAAATGTTTATTTTCTCTGAGTTTAATTAAGTATTATTAACTAATTAAATTTAATAATCAAATTAAAATATAAACTTATTTATTATAAAATATAATAAAATTCATTTCCTACTTAATGGAAGGTAATCAGGGACAGCCTGCCTTGCACGTGACCGGATATCTAAATATGTTCAGGTCGACGGAATTGACGGTTATATTTCCTCTCTATTAATATTTAAATAGGCCTTGTATACAATTATCTAATTAATTTGTTAATATAATTATAATTGTTATATTAATTATTCTGGTATTACTCTGGACTCAAAAAGCCCTGATGAAGATCCACACGTTGGACTCGAAACGTTGGCTTTTCAATCGTAATTATAATTAAGTGCACATAAATGAAAGTATGCTTACACAAATAAAGTTACATGAATCGTCTTTAATTTAATCAGAGCTTTAACAGAAGTATTTGACGATTAATTAACGCCCCTGTTATATATTAATTAAAATACTTCCCTGGTGTATATTAATATATCGGAAGGAAGAAATTAAACAAGTAATACAGGAAACTCATTTTGTTTCCTGTCATCTACATATCTACTTAAATAAGTTCTATGGTGTTTAATATTGTAAACAAAATCACAATGATTTTGCCTGTTACATTGAAAAGATTCGTTTTTTTGTTGAAACAGTTAAATAATTGTGTGTTAGGACAGGCTCTAGATCTTACGAGAATGTTCTACGCCCTTCTCGAATGTTCGATTTCGGACTAAATATAAGAAGCAATATATTAAGGGATTAGTCTTGCTCTGTATATTGAAGAATATGGTTACTTCTGTGTAACAATATTTTCACTAATAGTTACTTTTTAGGACGACGTTGTTGATTTAAAATTTTTTTGTTTGTCTGACGTTTTGAATCATAATTTTTCGTAAATAAAAAATATTTAAACGAACATTAATGTTACATTATCAATTCAAACATAATTATGCATTACTATGTTTGTTTTTTTCTAAGGTTCAACTCTGCGGTTTATGTTTCCTATTTCACAGTTCAGATAAAAGATTTCTCTTCAAAACTAGATTTTAGAGAAATTGAAACCGATTCTTTAGCAATTGGCATTTCTAAGCGGGTGATGTAATGAGGGCTTGAATTCATGTTTTTCCATATCAGCTGATCCTAATACGATGAAATGTCACCTACCCACTTTCTTTCGTTATATAGGCGAGGTCCCTGAATCAAATAGAGGAAATGTTACGAGAAAATAAGCTTAACACGAATGTACTGCTTAAGTCATACACCTTCGTGTGCTACTTCTTGGTAAAATTTGGTTGTAAAACAATTATGGTGTTCTAATTGTTAAAGTTTTCGTTTGTTTGATGGTGTCTCATTTTCAAATACCATCTGCAAAAATAGAAGGAACCCCAGCATCCAAACTAACGGGATTTTCAATTTCATTTGTACTAAGTATTTTATTTTTGTTTTTTTAAAAATTAAGACCTAATTTTAGAAATTGCTTTATTTTATTGATATTGATATATTAATTAAAGTAAAAAATAATATTTTCTATGAACTTTGTAAAAATAAATCTCCTTAGAACGGCTAATAAAACTAAAATAGTTGGTTTCCTAGGTTGATTTAAAATGACTGCAGACTTTAATTAATATTTAATTAATCTAGTTAGATTGTAAATCGTCAAAATTGGCTTTCTTGGTGTATATACTTGATATTATGATTTAAAGTTAATCTAGGTAAGGTAATGTATTAACCCCCTATATTCCAAAATAGTATACTCGTACTTACCTAATATTCCAAATAAAACAATCATAAAAAGATACTAATTATGTCAATAATAAAAACAATAATAAAGGGCAAGTAATAGGTCACAATTTTTTATTTGCGGATTTGAAGTGTTATTTGTAATACCGTTTAAAATTATCAGGTCATCGCATAAGTAATGTCGGTTTTTAATGGCGTGCTATAAGGTATAGGATAAATTAAATGAAACATGTTCAATCTAAAATGTATTTACCATCTTGTTGTATAAAATTGCTATCTTGAAACCAAATTTCGAATGCCTGTTCTGAAAAAAAACCTTTGGTTTTGAATTAAAGAAACTAACCTAGTTTTTCACCTCATCGATTGAATTCATGTTTTTGTCGCTTAATGAGTTTTGGAGACTGCGGAAAAGGTGATAATTTGAAGGCGCCAAGTCTGGGGAATACGGTGGGTGAGGAATAATTTCCCATCCAAAGTCCTTTAATTTTTGCAATGTTTGTTTTGCAACATAGGGCCTCGCATTGTCATGATGAATTATAATTTCGCATCTATTGATGTGATGGAAGTTTCTCCTCAACTGCTCGCTTCAATTGGTCCAGCTGATCACAGTACAGATCTTTAGTGATAGTTTGGTTAAGATCAAGGAATTCATGATGAAGGATTCATCACCTTTTTCGGATGAAGTCCTTCCCTCACTTCTGTCCTAGGTGTTTCTCCAGGTCCTAACCACTGCCACGACCGTCTAACATTCCGATAGAAAACCCACTTTTCATCTCCAGTTATCTAACCTGTTCAGAAAAGGTTCTTAATTTAAACGGGAGAGGAGAGTAAAGCAAATGTGTTCACCCGCTGTTGCAAATTACCGGGGCTTAATTCGGTGGGACCTACTTTCCCAATTTTTGTACATTACCTATTTATTATCAAAACAAAAATAAATTGAAAAGGAAGGATTAGTAATGTAAACATAAACAAACAGGATATTAAAAACCGACATTACTTACGGGATGACCTGATATACGTAAAAACTTTAAATAATCACGACGTCACTAGGAATATTTCAAATACAACCCCAAGAAAAAAAGTTTTTTGTTCAGAGGCCACAAAGCACTGTTTTCGGTCATATAAAAGTTGACATTAATAAATTATTTGTACATTTCATTCATTTGACCAAATCTTTACTCTCTTTTCCTGGAATATAATAGGTCGATCATCGGCACATTCCATCAACCATTATAATGTAATTGCAAATTAATTGGTAATATTAGGATCCCTCTCATTAAGACTGTTATTAAATAGACGGTTGAGAACTGGAGCGATATATGGTATCCTCCCACTTGCGGTAATGCTATCAGATAATTCATTGGCTAGTGACCCGCCGGCAGCGGTAGAAGGAATGGGGCCTGACTAAGAGCTAAGTATACTCTTTTAGTCACATCTCCCTTAATTGCTTTAATTGCCCGAGGCCTGTTCGCAATTACTCTCCCGATCATCCGCCTTCTTAGCACACTGCCCATCCTTGTCCAAAGCTACGTTGTTCCTCTATAAAAGAATCGTTGTTCGAACAAGTTTCTTCTCCATCATTCTCAACTTAAACTTGTAATTACTCAGTTTTATTTTTAAAATCCTGACAACAGAATTTAATGTTACATTGTCTATAAAATATGGATCGAATAAAAAAAATCTGGTGCGTGCGCGCAACACACAACTTTCACTTACCAACTTACTTAAATTAGAAATTGACGTGTTTTGCTAATATCATTTCCCAAAGTCACACATTTTTCTACAATCATGTCTTATTTTTGTTAATCGTTAAAGCCGTTTTTGAGTAAATAAAAAAACCCGTGAAAATGATACAAAGTTTATTAAATGAAGTACCCCCTCCTTTTCACCAATATTGATGAAATTTCGGCTGTCGCATCGCGGGCATATACATACATCAAATACCCAGTTTCATCAAAATCATCAAAGCCGTTTTTGAGAAAATAAAAAAAAACCGTAAACATTAGATAAAATTCTTTAAGTAAAGTCCCCCCTCCGGTTGATCAATTTTCATGAAATTTTTACAGTCGTATCTCGGGCATATACATACATCATATACCCAGTTTGATCAAAATCGTTAAAGCCGTTTTTGAGTGAATAAAAAAAACACGTGAAAATGATACAAAATTTATTAAGTAAAGTCCCCCCTCCGGTTAATCAATTTTGATGAAATTTTTACAGTCATATCTCGGGCATATAAATAGATCAAATACTCAGTTTAATCAAAATCGTTAGAGCCGTTTTTGAGAAAATCGAAAAAAACGTAAAAAGTTATTAAATAAAGTACCCCCTCCCTTTGAGCAATTTTGATGAAATTTTTGCTGTCACATCGCGGGCATATACCTACACTAAATACCCAATTTCAGGTTCCCACGGTTTATAGTTTTTGAGCTAGTCTGTTCACATACACACACACACACACACACACAGACACACACACACACAGACCATTTCGCGGGACTTGGTTATTTCGACTCAGGGGGTCCCAAAACGTGTATTTTCGTTGAAAACCGGAAGTCGAAATTTTTCACGATCGCAATACTTCCACTTACTATATATTTCATATATAGGTAAGTGAAAGTAAAAAATCTGGTGCGTGCGCGCAACACACAACTTTCACTTACCCACTTACTTACATTAGATTAGAAATGAATGCGTTGTGTTAATGCCACTTCTCAAAGTTACACATTTTTCCACATTCATTTCTTACCTGATATTGAAGAACACCTAATTTTCATTAAACATGGCGAATTTGATGAAAATCGTTAAAACCGTTTTTGAGATAATCGAAAAAAAGGTAAAAATCGGAAAAAAAGGTATGAAATAAAGTGCCCCCTCCCTTTGACCAATTTTGATGAAATCTGTGCTGTCACATCGCGGGCATATACCAACACCAAATACTGAGTTTTGTCAAAATCGTTAAAGCCGTTTTTGAGTAAATAAAAAAAACACGTGATAATGAGACAACATTTATTAAGTAAAGTCCCCCCTCCGGTTAATCAATTTTGATGAAATTTTTACAGTCATATCTCGGGCATATTATTACATCAAATACTCAGTTTAATCAAAATCGTTAAAGCCGTTTTTGAGTAAATAAAAAAAACACGTGAAAATGATACAAAATTTATTAAGTAAAGTCCCTCCTCCGGTTAATCAATTTTGATGAAATTTTTACAGTCATATCTCGGGCATATAAATAGATCAAATACTGAGTTTAATCAAAATCGTTAGAGCCGTTTTTGAGAAAATCGAAAAAAACATAAAAAGTTATTAAATAAAGTACCCCCTCCCTTTGAGTAATTTTGATGAAATTTATGCTGTCACATCGCGGGCATATACTTACACTAAATACCCAATTTCAGGTTCGCACGGTTTATAGTTTTTGAGCTAGTCTGTTCACACACACACACACACAGACACACAGACACACAGACACACACACACACAGACCATTTCGCGGGACTTGGTTATTTTGACTCAGGGGATCCCAAAACGTGTATTTCCGTTGAAAACCGGAAGTCGAAAATTTTCACGATCGCAATACTTCCACTTACTATATATTTCATATATAGGTAAGTGAAAGTAAAAAAGGAAATTAAAAACATAGCATTTTATCCTATCATGCTGTATATAAATTATCTAATATATTGGGTTTGTTGAAAAGATTATAAGATGACAGTTATTTATATACATGAGATGGGCAATTCTCTGTGGGATTGGTGTGTCCAAGGTCTCTGGTCTGGCTTTTTACTAAAATTTTCTAACTGGAACTGAATTTTTTTAGCAATTAGGTTTTTCAGGCTTCAGTTATTATTTAATCTTGATTTTATTATTTAATAGGTTTATTTCCTCTCCGATTCTTATAACTTTCGAGATCAAGATTTTTTTGTTTTATTTTTTTGTTGTAGAGTTTTTTTTTTTTTTTTTTTTTTTTAGTAACAGCCGATGCAAGCTTAATTATTCGTTCGGGCTTGCGTGTATTTGGCGTATACTATCATTTTTGTATTTTGTATTTTGTTAGCCTATTGAATTAAGGAAAGGAGAATCTCAATATGCAAAACTCATACAGGGATTTGAAATAAAACTATTGTTATGGTGTAAAATAAAAAAGTTGGAGCTGGAGGCGTCATTCTAACATCTAAAAAACTAGTTTTATTTAAAATCCTTGAATGAACAATCTCAAATATGATGCATGGTAGGTACATAAAATAACAAGGCAAGATGCTGTGAAAGAAAAAATGTCTATATAATATTTATAAATTTTAAATTAATAATTTATGTAAATATGCTTACAGGCTTGAAAATGGCTCTAGAAGCCGACACGTTGCCTAAATAAATTTCTATTGTTTTTGGTGAATATTGGCCTTATTTTTATTTTTTTAATTAGATACTTTTAGTGAAAGGAACCAATCAATTAAAAAAAAAACAAAAAAATAACACGCGTTGTTTAGGCCACATTTAGTTGTTAATAAACTATTAGTTTCGAAGAACTATACCCAAGTGTATTACAATAGTTTGTAATTGTCATTTATATTACATTCGTTCGTGATGCAAGTTCAGGGTAACAAGTGTGATAGCATATTGAATCAAATTTATTATTGTATAAAAAGAGAACACTTTCTTTATCTCTTCAAAAGGGTGATAATGAATAATTCAGAATTTTTTGCATTGTTAAAGTGAGTTGATTGCATTATAAAAGGCCCTGTGGACGAAGGCAAATTTGTTATTCCACCTTTCCTGATGAAAGTCTCCATCAATCAGAAAAAGAAAACCATTTATTATTCAGTCCCATCTTGGTCGCTGTAGAAATATTTTCACGGGCCCTTATTGTTTGGCTTCTAAGGCACAGAATCCTTCAGCTTAAAGCCTGTTTTCTTTCTTTCCTATATCTTCCTGAGACTCTCCATTTCTCGTATATATACACACACACACACACACACACACACACATATATATATATATATATATATATATACAGTTATTTTTCATGGTTTGGGCACTTGAATATTATTTTTATAAATTTAAAATATTTTTATAAGAAGAGAAAAGATTGGCCTTAGCTTGGATTTCTGTATCAATGTTTCGGCGAGCTGCCACGTTTGCATGGGATATGTGGACCAAACACTATTCTTTATCATTCTATTGTCTATATAATATTCTATTAATTGATTCCCTCTGCATTATCTCGCAAATATTACACATAGTAATCATTCAAGTATATTTATAAAATATTCCCATTCTATGTAAACATCAAAATTGATCAACTATTTACTGTAGGTGATTTTAAACGGTGAGTGGTCCTCATGAAACCAATAACATAACATGATGAAGATGCTTTTGTTTATTGAGTGCAAGCATCGCGTGTTTACATTGTTTTGCTTTCTAAATCCTGTAATTAAGGTGCGTTTACACGCTCAAGCCATTTACACAAACTGTCTTGCGCAAGCCAGTTTGTGCAAATGGCTTGAATGAAATATTCCGTTTAAACGTTCAGTTCAATTTGACTAAATATGAGGATTACTTTTAACTCTTTGTGAGGAACACTAAAAAGTGTAGTTTTGTGAGTATTTAATATGAAGAACGTACTAATTCTAATTTCGAAACCGTTGTTAATTAGTGTATAGTTTTATAAAACTGGAGAACGTGGAGGATGAACTAATTCTTCAACTCTTTTCGGTAGGCAGCATGTAGAGAGTTCATATTTTTAATAACGCCTCCCCGTTGGCCCCTGTGTCCAGAAATCGCATTTTTTCTAATATCTATAATAATAAATTCTAATTTTTAATTCAAAATCTCGCCTCGTGTGCATGAGATTTTGCATTTCGGTCGCTATAATCTCTGCTTCTTACTTTCCGCAAACATGGTATGCTTTTATGAATTATGCTATCCTTTGTTTTTCCCTCAACATTTTGATAGAGTTGATAACGGTCGAAGTAACAAGGGTTTAGGGGTTTCTATCAATGTGCATGCCATTACACCAACCTCAAGCCAATTTTCTGTCCGGACAGATTTAGCACAAGCCGAATTTTTCGGCGTGCACTAATTTCATGCCAGTGTTTAAATGCAACGATTTATTTGTGCAAATCGACTTGTTCAAGCCAGTTTATGCAATTGGCTTGAGCGTGTAAAAGCACCTTAGACGCATTGAACTTTGAATTGCTCCTATATGAACTCTTATGAAAGCCTGCCCAAAATGTATTCATGTGAGATAATTTCATCGAACAACTGTTGGACGGTTAAGGAATCAAATGAAGATCCATCATCAAAAGTTGACGGCAGTGATGACGAAAGGCAATTACACGAAACCGTAGCGAAGAGAGAAAACGAGTCACGGGATCTGGTTATCCGGAGCAAAATAAACGGAGAAATTAATCGTGATAATCCCAACCCCACTGACCTTTATTCGATCTAGGTAATGAAAAGCGAAGGAGGAAATAGGCACCTCCAGAGCCACAGGTGGGGAACGTAATACAAAAAGAAGAAAGGTGAGGGAACTGTAACTGCCTGCGCCAGGTAACCTGTTACGGTTCTCGTATCGCGGGGTCAAGGTTACCCGCGTAACGGCTTCTTCCTTTATGTAAGTATATCTCGGGCGTGCATTAGCTGTGAAATATAGTGTGATAAGAAAGGAACCGTATATCATACAAGAACCAAGATGGTTATCTCTCGAAAAGAGAAATATTCTTTCGTGCATCTAAGGCGAAGAATTGGGGGTCTCCTTTGGTTTAGAAGCTCACTCATAACCTACTAAAACCAAGGTCGCTGGTTCGTACCGTGGCAGTGATCTTAAAATGTCTACAAGGGAATAAAGAACCCTTGATTATGTGGTCTTTCTGGTGTGAGGTAAAAAGTGTTATCGTGTCCCCATAGAAGATCCTACTTTTACCTTGAAAGGCGAAATTTAGGATTACCACAATATCATCATCGGATTCGGCATTGTAACATAAACTGATATTAAACAAGGAAAGGATGTTTTGGCGCCCAAACAACGTCTCTTGGAATAGAATTTGGAATAAGCTTTAATAATTCATAGTTTATTTATCAAAAAATATGTCGTTATTTCAAAATTCAATAGTTATTCCCATGTTTATGCTTGTTTTAGTCCTAAATAAGGCTTTCTTTGAATTATGTAATATTCATACTCGAGAAGAGTAGGTACATAAAATTTTTCCGTTGATATTAAAAATATTTATTCTAAATTAAAAAATCAATAGGAATATGATTTGAATTTAAATAGTTTATCACACATTATATAAATGGATTCCTGTAATTATATAAGTGATAGTAATTTGCGGGTTCTGGATGGTCTTTGGTATGTGATTAGCTTTGCAGTATTAATTATGTCAAATCACTTTTGGAATACATTGAATCAATTCTTCAATTAACTAAATTTTTATCATATTTTGATTTTGGCGTATATGTTTGAAGTATTTTTTACGATTTTTAATAATTCAGGCTTATAATTGACATTTACATCATTATTATTCAAGTTTTATCAGGGTAAAACATACAAATGATTGTAACTAATTAATCAAGCATTGAGTGCTATTTGAAGTCTGTTGTTAACGTTAATTGGATCGAAGGGAAGCTCTTCACACAGCCTTCGGCGCGCCGAAGCCCACACACAAAGCCGGACTCTCCTCTTCCATAATCCCGACCTCTACAATTCCATCCTTCATCCTTACAGTATCTTCATCTTCGTTGTCCCGAGTGCTCCGTTACCATCTATATCCATTAATTCTCCTCCTTTGATAATTTTACAACATTGATAGCATTGTTTTTTGTATTCCTTATGTTATCCACGATGAGTTAATTTCTAGTCTACTGAAACTACAAATAATAGAAGAAAAAAAACCTAAATATAGCAACGCTGATGAAAATCAGACAAGACCGGACCCAAAAAGGATGAGTCAATGATGGCAAACTCTAATTATTTTTTTATGTTGATACTTTAAGGATATAAAAAATCGCCATAAAACGTTTCATCAGATAATGTCAATTTTTCTCAAGTGCTCTCGGTCTATTTGGGGTGTCAGCCTCAAACCTTCGGTTTCCCTCTGCCTTTTTTATATTAATATTTATTCAACGTCAAACTTACTAATTGCCTATCTCCCTATTAAGGAATAATTTGTACCATTGTAACGCACTGATTACCTTCTTGAATTAATGTCAGGAGTAAACCTTTGGAATGATCTTCGGAATCAAAAACTGTTTCACATCCTGAAATAACTAAAGAGTTCTATTAGTCTCGATCTTCCAGGGATTTGGCTAAATGTGGATCTGACGTTGATGGTGAATTTAGATTTGGTCCTCGCGGAATTCCGAAATAGATTCTGGAATCATTTTTGGACCAGTTGCTTGCGAGTAAATATTTGGTCTATAATATAGCCTCTTTGAAATAATCCACTCTTAAGCAACATTATTTTTAATATTATTTATTTTTTTTAAATCTTTCAATTTTTAATGTGTTAATTAGTAAATACTATAAGCTCTAGTCAAGAAGTTTTTTATTTTTATTTTATTTTAAATAAGAAACATATAAGTAAACCCGTTTGACGCTAAGACGCTTTTGATTGTTGCTTCGAAATTCTGATTCATCTTAAAAATATGATCGATCGTCGAACATTCTATTTATTATTTAGATGTAAATAAAAACTCTAGAAAAAACGTTTCTAACTAAGCTCTCCAAAAAAAAACAACCAATGTAAGACTCAGCAGAACGAAAAGAATCCTTAATCACCCAGGAAACAGAACATCATCACATCCTAACAGATCTTGATCCCTATATTAGAAAAAACGTTACATGTTCATTTGCCTGCATTTTAGTGACTATTGATCTTTATGTGTAATTTATGACTGCTACTGCATTCTTGTTTTTATTTACTTTTTAATGTTAATTTAATTGTTCATTCTGGATTATTATACATCATACGCATTACATGGTTGATAAGGAAAACTTATACTTAACTTTGAAGGTCTTCGGTATTAGCATGCATAGTAATTTAATATTTAAATATTTATGTTTGAAAATTTTCCATAACCTTCTGGCTACAAACAATAAAGGCATTCAGCGGCCTATCGTTCGTTCGAAGGCTCTGAGAAGCTACGCCTTCAATGTTATGGTATTATGCTTTTGTTTATCAGTAAAATAATTATCATAAAAAAAAAAAAAAAAAGATAAAATATTTATATTGTAACACTAATGTGGGTATTATTTATTTATTTATTTTTTTTTTTTTTTTAGAAGGAAATTATAATTCACAAAAACAAAACAATAAAAGCTTAAATAAAGATGGAAGAACTATTAACAACGTTACAAAGAGTAATACAGTGACTCCAAAGTAATCATATGATTCGATGTTCGGATCAAGACTAAGCCCTTAGTACATTCCTGTTTATATTTAGTCCGATATCGAACATTCTATAAGGCGTAGAATATTCTCTTAAAATCTAGAACATGTTCTAAAACAGTTATTTAACTGTTCCAAAAAAAAAGTCTAGAACTATTTTCAATGAAACATACAAAATTGTACATACAACTTACAATATATGTATTTCTCGACCTTCCTGGTTGTTATTGCACCCACTGATGATACTCAAGTGTATAAATAAATCGATAATAATAAAATGTAACAATAAATCGATTAGTAAGTTTAATTGCTGTGAAAGAAAGAACATTCCGAACCCCTGCCGACTCATCTTATTCGGAGGGTTACTTGCTGTGTTGCGTGGCCAGTTTAATTGCTTTTCTCTGTACTATCAATCTTAAGTTCCCACAACACATATTTCGTTGTAACTGTTTATGGATTTATATGTCATTGACACGAAAAGGGGGCGATCAAAGAACTACGTAGAAACATAAGTTTGGGAAAAGATTATACAATAGAAAATTCTCAGTAGATCAAGGAAGCATTGTTGCATTAGACCTAATCTGAAAATCTACCATCGATATCTTCTAAATATAAATACTTCAGTAAAAATTATTTAAGAGTTATTGAAAAAAAAAAAAAAATCAATAATATTTTAATAACATATATTATTTTATTATTTATTATAATACTTTTATTCAACATAAAATTTACATAGAAATGTATTGAATAATTACAATATAAAGTATACACTGACATAGCGCTGACTATTTATTAATTTCTAAAATTACTAAATAAATAAATAAATTACATAAATAAGTAAAATTTCATACATATGAATTTCATATAAATACTTTCAATAATTAAAGTTCCGAACGAGAAATGAGCGATAGATATAGGCCTCTTTTACGTAATTTGTTAAGGCTGACCAATCATGACCATCTAAATAAATTAACATTTGGTCCTCGGATAGGGTGGTTAAACCAAAATGCTTCTTTCTCATGCCTTCGAATACTTTACATCGGCCTAAATGATGGAAAACAGTCTCGACTTCCTGCATTTTACATATGGAACAATTATAATTTCTTCCTTCAATAAAAGGTTTATAGTTTAAATCTATTAATTCCCCTCTTACTTTAAATATTATTCCCTTATCGAATACATCCAGGGTTGAAGAGACACAGTTGACCTCGAAAGACAGTCGCTTATAAATTGGGTGATGAACCCCATTCCTGGCTTTTTCTCTAAAACTAATATCATAATATTTGGTGAGCCCAGCTTTCAATAATTTTAACTCTTTCCTCCATTGTTGAGGAAAGACAAATATTTCGCTAAATTCACAGTCCACCTTTCTAGCCCAACCTATCCAATCTTTGAACCATAACACCTTCCCAATAACTTCTTCTGCAAACAGTTTAGTTAGACGAAATCCTTTATGATTTAAAATTTTTAAAATATATTTAATCACATATATCAAAATACGTTTCGGTCAAAAGTATACATTATCGGTATCACTCATTATAATCTCGAACTCTAATAATTATTATTAAGTTTCATCCAATTATAAATGAAGGCTAATTCTTCAAAATCTTCAGGAATTCAGGTTTCTGAGACTTCTTTATCTGATAGTGGGTAGTAAAACAGCAAAGAAATATTTCTATTTTTAGTTGATAGCTCAATAAGTGGTGGACTTAAAATAGCTGAAGAAAAAAAAGCTATATTTAGAATTTTAGCTCCCTAAGTGTCGATTAATGGTCTTCAATAAAAAAGTTAAAACACACTTTCTGCCATTGAGTATGTGCTGGAGAGTTTTTAACCTATCATAGTTGTGAATTAATGTTTGAACAATTATCATCAGTTGTGATTTAACTAATTTGTTTATACAATTTTCGGGAGTTGATGATAATGGTGTTTTTTTTTTTCCGTTGAGCTAAAGGAATTCAAGATCTTTATCTTATTTTTTCTATGATTCATTAAAATTCTTAAAGCGTAATTTAAATGCACCAAGTTCAATTCTAGCCTTTTAAACCTTGGTAGCGATCTGATAGAGCTTAAATGGCTAAGGAAAAAAAATCATCCATATAAAGTGCCTTTAATTTTTATTCCCAGAGCAAATCACAGGCTCTTATTATTATTATATTATTCCTAGTAACAAACTAATTTTCGAACAGTTTGTCAGTGTGTACAGACTAGCTCAGAAACTATTTGTCGTACGAAACTGAAATTAGTATGTATGTGCCCGCAATGTGACAGCTAAGATTTCGTCTAAACGTCTATTTTTCTATTGTAGATTTCCCAAAAACGCCACTTACGATTTCGATTAAACTTATCATGTTTAATTCTAATGAAGCTATCTTTAATATTAAGTAGGTTTTATCGTGATAAAAAAGAGCTTGATGATAGATCTGATAGAGCTTAAATGGGTAAGGAAGAAATCTTCCTTTAAGGACATTTTTTTTTTTTTTTTTTCGTGAGTAAATAATAATCCCTTATTATCCCTAGTAACAATAAATGGCTAAATATAAAATATGAAAGTATCTAATCTATATAAATAAATATGAAATTTTGTTTGTTTCTTTATTTGTTCTTTATAGAAATCCATACCGTTTGTCCTAAATTCTCCAAATTTCGCTCTGTGGTTCTTTGATACCAGGTGCGAACACCTATCTATATTAAAATTGCATAACTTCAGCCAATCTCTGGGTATATTCTTTAATGTTATAAAAATAGTTTTTATCTCGCTTTAGATGGGTTTTTACGAAATCGACCATTTGAGTCGATAAAAGTCTTACTTTATAGATTTAAAAAATGAAATTCTTAGGGTGAAACCGGTATATACAGCTAGTAATCAAATATAAGAGAAAACAAATATATGATTTCCCAAAACAAGAATTTCACTATCCGGTGATTTGAGCAGTAATATATATGTATAGCATATCGTTGGAACGTTTAGTATTCTAAGAAATAATAATGTGTAATTTAAAAAGTGGTAGAAGGTCTTTACCGATATGTAACCAGAGACTAGGATATTTGAATCCTAAAAATATTTTCTTTTTGATTTTTAAATGTTTTGTTCTCAAATCAAATGCTACTCAGATGAATAATGATTACAGTATGAAAATGTTTCATTAAGTTTAATTTAGTACTTTCATTAAATTAAAAAAAAAAACATCCACCATCCTCTTTTATTTTTTTATTATTTTTTTTTTTTGCGTCTAGCTAAATTGCTTTGAAGCTGATCGAAACGGATCATGGAATTATAGGATAGAGGTTAGCTATAAAGCTATAAAGCTTTTCATGCAGTTTGTTGTTTTTTATAGGTTACATTTAGCATTTGAATTGAAAGGTGAGGTAGGATTTCGTAAAGAAAGATTTTTCTCGTTTAATGTAGAAGGCGGTCGGTGGATGGAGGTGTGAATTGAGCGAATGGTGGTATTTGCTAGAACTCCCTCTTTTATTTTTAATAAAATAAAAAAGCCTGTGTTATTATTATTATCAGTATTACACTTCCGATGGTTAGTTTACTATTAGTCCATTAAAAGCAGTTAGTATAGGAATAATATTACTCAAGGGATCTATTCTGATACGAAAACCAATTGCTGTGTATTACCTAAATTCTCAGCCTTCTCTATTTTAATGATGCTTGCTCCTAAACTGGCGCTTTAAGTTTACCGTGTCAGATCACGCGAAGTTCTTTAATGTAGCTATCACAGTTGGAAATCGACTTTTGTTTCTTTAGGTTATGTATATAGCTCAGTAATTATTTTCTGCCACCTCTTAATCCTGTTCTATCCTCTAGAAAAATCTCAAAGCTTCGAATTGGCGAAAAGTTTTTTTATTTAATACCTAAATAATTTTATGATATATCAGTTTAAAATCCTGATTATTCAGATTAAAGGGCGTGATCGTTTGTACCATTAATTATAATGGGGGTAATTATGTTTAAAAGAGAAGAATCAAATTTAGGGTATCACAGGAAAACTGGAAAAGCAATGAAAATATAATGGAAAAAGAGGAAGATGGAGCTTCTAGCGATCAAAGGGAAGGAGCCCTTTTGATTAAAGCGCCCTTTTGTTGAGGATTCTACTAAACGAATTTGTGGAGCATCGTTGTGAAGTATAATCCAGGAGCTGACTGGACATAAATGAGGGGGTGCTCAGGTGTATCGCCCTTATCGTGGGCCTAATTCCTTAATCCTAATTGCCGCTGGGTCTTTTTACCGTTTAGGTCCCGTATTTTTTTCCCCACTTTGTAAAGCAAATGGCTTATCGTCTTCCAAGATTTATTTTAGAGGGAAATCTGCTTCGTAGACGTTCAAAGGAATCGCTTGTATTTGTTACTGTTCAAACTTCTTTCGCAGCATTGCTATAACTTCTATTCGAGTGAATACAGTCGTGAATGCATTGAAAAGGAATATCTTGATCTGATGGTTTGAATTATTTGATGAATTGTGATGTTTTGATGAATAACCATACTCTAAGATAGCAATCGATATGTCTCAGTTTGTTTCTTTTCTTTTTTTTTACTGGAGTTATTAATCATCGAACAGCAAGGTAACGACGGCCTTTTCAAACCTGAGGATTTGTGGTAAATAATTTTTAATAATTTTAATTTCTCTTTAATAATTTATAATTATTGTCGGAAGATTAAAAATTAAAATAAAAATATTTACTCTGAAGAAAAGGAAGGTGTGAGGCAGATGGAAGAAGAAAAAGGGGAAGACCACGTATACAGTGGATAAATAAAGGAAAGTACGGCCGGTCATGTACTGAGGGAAAAGGATACGAAAGACAGGAATGTGTGGAGGAAGAGACTTGAAGAAGAGTTTGGTTGAGGGAAATTCAAGCATCTTGAAAAATAAATCTTGAGACTCATACTCCCGTCAGTAGGTAGTGCCAATTCTGTATTGCGGTCAAGGGTTGGCAGCGGGAAAACCAACAACTGTTTTGCCACAAGGCCCAATTGAGCAGTAATCTACTGGAAAACCTAATAGTCTAGAATCTTCACCTTTGTGGAAAATTTATTTAAAATGAATTCAAAAATATCCTATGGCCGATGTTAAGGGCGTTAGGAAACATACGGGATTTTCTATTAGCCAAAAACATCGGTGTTCTGAAACATTTGAATACGTAGGAACATTGTTTTTTTTTCTTTTCTGAATAGGGCAAATAACTAATGAAAATTGGAGGGAAAAAAAATAGAGGTTTAAGGGATAGGATCTTCTGCTAAAATTTAGGTTTTGTTATTTTTTTGTTGGAATTCCACCTTTGATTTTTTTCAGTGAAATTTCTCAATTCGTCCCTTTGGCATTTTATTAAGAAATAATCGAAATGACTAATACAGCAACGTTTTTGGATGGCCTGGATACTATTCTCGCTTGTAACAAGTTCAAAAGTTTTTCATGCAGACGAATGAGGTTTAGAACGGGGCTCACGATTTTTTTTTTTTTCAACTAAGTTTTCCGAAGCATTTCGGAATGAACTCTGTTCGTATGTTTATTCTCGTTTATGAGAAAGGAATGGGGGGGGGGAGGGGAGCTGTGCCGACCCAATTTTTCAGACTTTTCATAAGTTGGAATCGATTAATTAAAAGTACTTTATTATGGCCTTGCACAGCTCCTAACGCTATTTCTTCCTAGCCTATAAAATGTTAATGTATTGCTCGTTTAAAGTTTATAGCAAAGACTGAGGAACTGTTGTTAAGTAAGGTGTATAATTGCTGCCTCAAGGGATCGGTTGATGTAGTCAATGAAATAGGCACTCTCGTCTTCCACTCTTTAATTAACATTTGCAATTAGAAGTGGCATGAATACTGCATTACACCTCCTTTCACCAACTAACACATGTAGATTATATCCTCTGTGGAATGGTATAAAATCATTCATTCTATTAAGCATATAATGTTATTGTTAATTTTATTTTCGGTTTTTCTGGAAAAATATTTTTATAGATTTCAAAAAATTAATAAAGATATTTCTGTTTTTAATTAAATTATGGCGTAAGTAAGCCAAAACAGTATTCTAGGACTAACTTTCTTTTAATCATTATAAATTATAATAATCTGTATGATATTTTTCTTATGTTGTAAATCTGGTATACCACAGATTCATTTATGAATTTCTCAATATTAATATTTGTTTGCACGGCTATAGACTTCAGTCTAATATAAAAACTTCTGGAATTCGGTTACTGTATTTGTTACTGGAATTCTATGTATTTTGACGGTATTTTCGTTGTGTTAACTTTGCTTAGTTTTTAGCAAGGACTAGACGAAGATAGGAAAATGGCGTTGTTAAGTTGAGATTCGAGGGCAGCCGGTTGATGGGAGTGTATATCGCATTGCGTCGGCTAGTATATCTCAAAATATATCAATTTTGATTTATTTATAAATACCGTTATGGAATCAGAATGACAAAACCTAAAATGTCAGAGTATAGTCGTAATAATCATAATCATAATAATCGTCATAATAAGTTAACGCAGCTAGAGGCTACTTATTAATTAGGAATACTACCAGTGGCACTGACTGCCCCAATGGTAGACTATTTGTGATCTAAGTATTTTTTTTCCTAGTCGCTGTTTTTAAGTACACTATAGAATTAAGAATGCTGATTAAACTCCACATGTTATTAAAAAAAAACAAACAGTTTTTTAGTATTAACCGTCTTATTGCAGATGTGCTATATGTTAATTGGGGAGCAAAAATCCTTGTTCGTTAAACCATAATTATGATTAATAACTTTTATATCAAAACGAAATAATGTTTATATTTTTAGTGGTCCACTTCATCTTCATAATTGCTTTTCTTGATATTATATAAATTAAAAATATGAATAAGAAAGTTTTTGAGGGATGAATAGTGAAATGCCGCTTGTAGGTTTTCATTTAGGAGAAAGAAAAGCCCATTTTGTGTCACAGAAAGAGTTCTGTTCCCTCAAATGTTTTTTTCCTAGAGGGGTTGTTAAGCCCGCGGCCAACTTAGAAGAAAGGACTTGACAATCTCTCGAGGGCTCTCGTCTAATCTGGACTTTGCCTAATCAACCCACTATTGGTCGTCTTTAGTTTATATAAAATTTCACTTCCTCTTGGTTTTAGAAGTTTCTTTTGTAAAACATTTTGTTTTTATTTATTTATAACTTATCCTTATTATGGATCAGTTATATCATTTTATAAAAATTTTTATTACTATTTTGTTGATAATAATTAGGGCGATTAATTAATAGGAATAAAAAATATTTTTAATTAAATTTTTATTTGATTGTAATGTTATTAATATTAAAAACGGTTCAATTTATTTCAATTAAAAAAATAAACGTATAAAAGGCTTTAAATTTTGGGAACGAAGTTAGAAACCAAAAATATATTTTTTTTTTTTTTTTTTTTTTAGATATTCTTTACATTTTTAAGAATTCAGTTATGATTCTCTTGTTGCCCCTTATATTATTTCTCCTTAACTAATATGAATTTCTGCTAATGATATTGTTAAAATGTACCAAAAGTTCCAGAAACAAGCAACTTCTATTTTTAAATAGAAAATAAAAATTTAAGATTCTATTTTTTTTTTTATTTTTTTTTTTATGATGATTTCTTCGCGATATAGAGAATGTTTCTTTTTATTATCTGCCATAAAAAATTCTGGAAAACTATATTTGTTTCATTACTCAAAGATACGTATCGATCAGGACTGAATAAGTAGAGTATTTGATATTATAAGCCCAACCATTGACATGTTCTTAGCTATCTGTCTCAGTGTTCGCAGGTTCGCGGAACCGTAGGTAGGAGTTAACCATAAAGTAATATTTAGGATTATCGATATATATTTGTAAACGTTGATTTGTAGTATCTGTATCGAACCTTTGTGTTTGCTTGGCGCTTATTGAATAATGGTAGTATTTTTACCAACTCACATCAGAGCATTTGTCATCCTCTAGATATACAGGGGGCTCTGTGGCAAACTATGATGACATCCGAGCAAACATGTTACCGCCCGCCCCCCTTCCGCAAAGCTCACATCATGTCCACTTCTGCTGAAAGCAAGCGAGGATACCCTCTCGGCGAACAAACAGGGTATGGCAACCGTCACGCGACTCAGCAGTGGACCAAGAAAATCACAAACTACTCTCAACATTCACTGTATATGTTCTTGGCCCTTAATATCTACCGGTGGATGTTTGAAGTAATCTTTCTATTGTTCAAAATAGGCTTTTGGTGTAATATTTCATTTTGCAATTCGTGAAAAAACGTAAAAATCAAAATGGTGGCATTTTGACGGGATTATATACCTCATAGATATATAAATGTGAGAATTTTATTTTAAAAGCTTGCTGCCACCTCGTAAGCAATTACGGCATCCCGATAGATAATATCACTAGTAGATAATATTTGATACTAGCTGTATATACCGGTTTCACCCGGAGAATTTCATTTTTTAAATCTATAAAATCTATACAGTGAGACTTTTATCGTCTCAAACGGTCGATTTCGTAAAAACCAATGTAAAGTTAACCAATTTTAATATGGACAGATGTTAGCACCTTGTATCAAAGAACCACTGAGCGAAATTTGGAGAATTTAGGATAAACAGTAGTGATTTTTATAAAGAACAAACAGAATTTCATCTTTATTTCCCGGTTACACCCGGGGAATTTCATTTTTCTAATGTAAAGCGAGATCATTATGATTTTTATAACAATAAAGTTATAAAGTTATTACAATAATATCAGCTGAAGATTGGCTGAGGTTATGCAATTTTAATATGGACAGGTGTTCGCACCTGGTATGGATTTCTATAAAGAACAAACAGAATTCCTCCTTTATTTACATAGATTATAGCTGCATATCCCGGGTTCACCCGGGGAATTTCATTTTTCGAATGAAACGGTAGATTTTGTAAAGTACCATTGTAAAGCGAGATCATTACGATTTTTATAACAACAAAGAATATCAGCTGAAGATCGGATGAGCTCTGCAATTTTAATATGGACAGGTGTTCGCACCTGGTATCAAAGAACCACTGAGCGAAATTTGGAGAATTTAGGACAAATGGTATGGATTTCTATAAAGAACAAACAAACAAACAAAAAAACAGAATTTCATCTTTATTTATATAGATTATTAATTGGATACAAATTACCAAATGGATAATATCACAAGCTACTATTATTATATCTGAAGTGCTAGGTTTTAAGAGTACAAGTCGAAAAATTACGATTTCTAAATTATACTCTGTTTCGGAAATGTAAATTGATACTGTACCTTCCAATGATACTGTAACACTTATATGGGTGTAACAATTTTTATTCAAAGAAAATAATGATTTCCAACACCACACAAATTATTGATACACAAATAATTAAACAAGTTATAAAAATTATCTCTTTCTAACACATTTCTTTTTCTTTTTTTGAACAAGACTAACTCTCCAGTCCAACGCTCCTTATCGTCGTAAGGATCCAGAACCTTCTGGGCCGGCATGGATGGTACTCGAACATTTATTCACAAACTTGTGCTATGACAGTTTTTTCCAACTGTTAGTTCGTCCCAACAATTCTAAACCATGTTTTTATTGTTTTTTTTTAAACGTTACAATACAAAAAAAAAAAAATACGTCTATTCTATTTGAAAACAAATATTATCTTTCTTTAATTATAAATCAGGAACTCTAGCGGTAAAAATTGTTTAATAATAAAATAATCATCTGGAAGGCTAGAAAATTTGAATAGCGATTTAATTACAAACACAATAGGTGATAAAGTTTTTTGTATGAAATTAATGAAGATGAATACTTCTACGTGACCACCTGAATTGTTGGATTTTAGACTTCTAAGGCCAAACACTACTGATAGATATACTGACTTTGGTATGTGTAATCTGATAATCTAAAATGTAGGTAGGTAGATCCGCTCAGACGGTCATGGGGTAACTCCTCACAATAATGAAAAGCAAATTTTAAAACTTGATAATCTCAATATTAAACTGTATTTATTGTTCACATTGAAGTGTTGAATTGATGATTTAACAGTTTACCCGTGGGTCTTTTCTGCTACTTTCTTCTTTCATTTTTTCCATTATTTCATCTAAATAAAAAATTTTAACACTTTGAATAATTTAGGATGTAAACCTATATTATATCCTAATAATGATATAATTAATATAATAGTAATATAATAAATTGGGCCGTTCGGTACTAAACGAATTAAGGAATGATTATTATTTACTCAACGGCGGATGTATGGTGTTTTACAATGGTTTCGAAGAATATTTCGGTGATTTAAAAAAAATTCATGACTTGTCAAAGAACTTATATTATGTCAAACAATTAAACATTTTGTTGCATGACATCAGCTCCCCCCTCCCAAAAAAAATAGGTACATACTTCAGTCAAATAATATTTCGATGACTTACTTCGCAGAAAGACTTAGTGACATTTTTGGTGTAAATGAGTTTAGCTCATGATGGCTTTTATAACTTTGTATTATATACAACTTCGCTAAGGATTTAAATGAAATTTCGAAATAATAGGTCATTCATAATAGGCGTATGTGTTTTTTATTTTTGTATTGTTATGTTTACATAATTATTTTACACCCCTAATAGTATGTGCCTTAATAGGTTAAGTGTACAACTCTTAGGATTATTCGGTTAACATTGAAGATGAGTATTTCTAAACTAGAGAACCTTAAATTAATAACTGTAGTTGTATATTTTTAGAAAACTCCATTCACAAAACTCAAAAGATGTCTTTTTTTATCATTCATGATTATAAATTTTATTCTTCATATGCAAAACGATATTCTTCAATCAGATAATAGACTCGCAACTTAATATGGCGTTGAATATGGACCAGGAAAAATTGATGATGGCCTATTTGTCATCGAGGCTGGAAGTTTACCCTGTTTTGCCGAATATCTAAAGGTAAGAACCGATGAGAAAAGATGATCGATGCGACGAGGACCTATCGGTAGAGTGAGGTCCCGGAATTTCATAATGAAATTTCTCTTGAGGCCTGAAAATGATCAGCGTTTTCCTGACCCAGATGGACTCCCGAATGCGTCATCCTGGCATTTTATCATCAAAAACTGAGTCGGTTATTGTGCCCTCCGTACTCCATACTTTTCATGACCTCAATCTTCGAAATTAATCTATAACTTTTTTTTTGTTTGTCAATTAAAATATATTCTTTTCTTTCCCGCTAAACAAAGAATAAATCTAGGTTTTTCACTCATTTCTACAATCATATTTAAAAAGTAGAAATTATTATTAGAGGTGCTGGTATAAAAATTTGTTTGCGAAATTAATAGTTTTAGAGAAGTGGGTTGTAATTGTTACCTATCGGAAACAAATTGTAAAATATCCGTAGGCTAAACGTAATGATGAAATTTGTGTTTATTGGTTTCTGAATTGAGTCAGTTTTCCAGTTTGATATTAATTAATAAATAATTAATCTGTTTTTCCGAACATAAATGAATTCTTTTTCATTTAAATTATTTCAATTTTTATTCAGTAGGAATAAAAAAACAAAAAAAATTTATGTAAAAAAAAATACTTTTTATATATCTTCTTTATTTTTTTACTCACTACTCATCTCTAGTCAACTACTCAACTCGTTGTTGGGTTCATCTTTTAGTGACTAATTATAATACTAAGGTTGCCGGGTCGCATCCCGCCAAGTGGCCCTGGGATTTTTTTCAAGGGAGTTAAAATTCTATTGCTATGCAGTTCTCGCGATGTCAGGTCGTTAAAGATCCCTATCCTAATTATACCTGGATAGGCCAGGTACGGAACTTCCACTAGTGCATCGTCCGATTACCCTTCGTAGCATAAAGGGACTTTTGAGAAAAGCAAAGGAATAAAACATTATACTCAATATTTAACTCGTTAGTTGCGGCGGCGTATTTTAGGAATATCCTGAATTGAACGGTATCGGTCCCAGGGATCCATCTGCTGGGATGAGCCACAGACGATATCGGGCGTCAGGGTCCGATGGGAATGCTCTGACGAATGCGTCATGTTTTGAATTTAAAGTGAATCAATTGTGCGTCTTAAGGGCATTATCTCTTGGTAAGGATTGGATCCGATACAGGATTTATTTCATTCAGGAATTACCTACTTTAACGAAAATCGGACCTTGGAGTCCGATTCAAAAAACGACAGTATTTCAACTGTTAGCAACATTTTCTGCACTGAAATGCAATAATCTCATTAAAAATTGTCTAAATTGAGGGTTTGAAGTGTTCGTACTTTCGGACACTTTCATGTGAACATCGCGATGTTCACACACACGATGCATCGGCTGTTAAGAGGGGAATGTAAGACTTCGAACCCCGGAGACTGATGCCGCGCCTAACGTGTTAAGTGCTCTTTACGCTCTTGTTAATTTTTTTTTTGTGCTTTGATTTAATTTTTTAATCTTTATTCGAAATTTTTTTTTTTCAACTATCCCGAAAACTATCTCTGGATTTGTTCATGGAACGTTTTTCTAAGGGACTAAATTACTTTCTTTCTATATACTGGTTTGACGAAATCCATTGCAAATTAGTTTGCACAAATAGTGGTGGTTTTTGTACATTTTTACGAAATGTTAAGATTTTCTCGAATGAAGCAAGGAAACGGACGGGTCTATAAATATTTTCCTTTTATGGATCCCCTCTAATCCGGTGGGGTAGAAGATTGGGCGTGGTGCTATCACCAGGAGAAGAATATGGAGGACGTGGAAGATAAGCTCAAGGTTGGAGCTGACAGGTTATTAGATACAGGTTTAAGGGGGGGGGGGGGGTTAGCTGCAAGGGTCAACTATAAATCCCCGTCTTTACCCATCAAATTTCAATTTATCGCCACGTCTTCTTTTTCGTTTATGTATTAAAGCATTGATTTAGAATGAAAACGGAAGCATCGATTCAGACCCAGCTAAAAATTTTAGTAAGAAAATTTGCTTAAATTAAATTAGGTATTTGAAATGTTTGTTCGTACTATACAGATAAGTCAATCATTTAATATAATTCCTCTGGATAAGTAGGATTTTGTTGCAGTCAAAAAAATAAAAAAATACTTAGGCACATGGCTGATTCTCATATGAATTGACCATTTACTGTCTCCCATCTAAACATTCGTTTTTCATATATTTTTTCATATCCACTAAATTTTTTGGATATTTATCTTTTAGTTTTCTGTTATAGCAATACGATGGTAACATTTAAATGAACCTAGGCATCATAAAAAACAAAATATCTCAATGTGAAGTTTGAAAATTTCACGAGTGTTAAAGTCCCCAACGTGGTTATGCTTAGTTCACCACATCCTGAAATGAAGCCCTGATAATTGATTAAATTTGAACAATGAGGTATTTCATTGTAATACGGTGGTGTTTCAAGGTATGAATGATATTTTTAGTTACCTCTAATACTTCGAACGTAAATCAGGAAAATGAATCTGTCCCCAAGGTTAGTAGAAAAATACATGGCAAGTGTTGTCGGCTGTTTTGGGCAACACTGTTCTTTGAAAATGTTGGGAATGGCCATAGTACCCTTTGTTTATAATAACGGCTATCAGTCGATTTACAAGCTTGGAGAAGAAAGTATCTAATAGGCAGTTACTTGATATCCCATGCAAAATAATGTATGTCACAAAACTTAGTCGTCATGAGTATTACGTAAATTGTATGTATCATTGCGTTCATTGAAAAATCCAAATGATACGGGCAAAAGATGTTGGTTAGAGACATTTATTCGAGTTCATCCTCTCATATATGTCCGTCACTTATTTTAGCTAAGGATGGAGATTTTCTGTGAAAATTACGTGACATAATAATAGTTTAGTTGTATTGTTATGTTTTAATGCCTATATGATTCATTTCTTTTGTATAGCCATTTGTAGCTGTAGAAAGGAAAAAAAAAAATAGACGAAAGATACAATGCGAAATATATTCTTCATAAAAAAGGGATGTTGGCCATGAGAAGGAAAATAAACAAAATGATAGCTTGTTAAACTAGAACTATTCAATCTACTCATATTTACATCAAATTTTAATCACAATTTTTTTTTCAAACAATCAATTTTTTAATTTCAATTTTTTAAACCCAAAATTCAATATCTAAAAAAGTCAAATGGTCAAATTAAATGAGAAACACCCACTTTCCTTATTAATCAGAACAATTATTTTTCTAAAAGTTTATATTTTTTAATGCAATGAATAATGTCATTTTAAAACAGCATTTAGTTTTGAATTAAATTGATTGGGCTTAGCCTACCCGGGTATCGAGCGCTGTATGCTTCCACTGCGCCACCGAGGAGACATCCAAGCCAGTTACATCCCTTCACTTTACTAATTCCTTTCTCCCGAACCCGCATATTTTTACCGCGGGTGGTGGAGATTAATTAGTAGGAACTATTAATAATTCGTCATTTTTAACATTTATGTATAAAATTTTATTTTTTCTCGTGGACAATGCATTTTATATTTTTTTAATATTTTAAAATATTTTATTGTTGAAGAAGAAAGATTGGCATAACGGGACTCGACAGTAAAAATTAGCATAATGTATGGGCGTTTGGGGAAGGGTATGAGCGAAGAGAGAAAATTGACTTTGATTGCGTACAGCCTCTGTGGCACAGGGGCAGTATACTGCGGTATTTACGCAGAAGATCCAATGCCAATATTTTCTCTTTAAAAATGAAATTTTTAAAATTATTTCAAAATTATAAAATATGGATTCCACGAGAAAAAAAATTAATCTAATGTATTTTTCGATTTTCAATTCATTTTGGTACCTACATTAGTACTTAATTATATTATAATTAACGATTTATTTTACTTGTAGAATTTTCCGCAAAAATATTAGATTTATTATATCTGAGAAATTATTATGAATCTTTGTTTTTTTTTTTTTTTGCATAAAAACATCTCATAACAAAGTGGGATGATTTTTAGGCATTAATTCGGCATTTCACTCTTCGTTCACGATTTATGAAGGCTTGAACACCTCTGTAATACCTTTTATTGAGTTGAAGGGTTGAAACTTCGGAAATATATTATATTGCATCATGAAACAGAAAAAAAAAAAAAGGTTTATAATATTTCTAGACCTTCTGTTGGAACCAACTAATAGTTGTACATGGTAGTGACTACGACGTTCGGGTACCATCTACGCTGGCCACGAAGGTTCTGGATTGTTCTCCTTACGATTGTATATATATATATAAGAGCGTTGGACTGGAATGTTAGTCTTGACTTGAAGCTCAAGTCATATGGTTATTTCTGTGTTACAAACTGATAATTTTCGTAAAATGTTCAAATATTTTTGTTTTCATTATTTGTGTGGCATTGAAAGTTGTTTTCTCGTTAAATAATTTTTTTTTTTAACCCATATAAGTGTTAGAATACAGTAGGGTCATTCCATGTCTATTCAACACAGTCTTGAGCCTCACCATCCCAGATTTTCTGGACATTTGGTATATGTATACTACTTGTATGTACTAGTACAACTGTACAAAAACCCTCAAAAATAGGTACAGAAACAGAATAAATCATGATTATAAAATAGCTGTAGATGTTTTCCAAATTTGTCTAGGATTATGAGATTGGTGTCGTTCAACAGTACATTCCATGCCATTTCATATGATATAGAGCAATGTATAGGTTGGTACTAAAGAATTTTTTTTAAAAGTAAATGTAAAGTAATGCAAAGCTGTAGAGACCAATAATTCAAAAACGGGAAGACATATGTCAGTAATATTTCAAAATTGTTCTGATAGATACAAGTTGTACACATATACTAAATTTTAAGAAAGGTTCAAAATGATATATTTTTGTGTTGATTTGACGTAGAATGGCCCAGTACTAAAGCGTCTGATTTTGAAAGGATCTTAGTGTGCCAGTTAAATCCTTATTAAATCAAGATACTGATTCGTTGGACATTCGGGTGCATTCTCCGACTACCTACATTTCGTTATCCGCATCTAACGCGTCGTTTCCTAAATGCTAAGGCGTTGTACAGTTTAAATTGCCAAGCACTGCTCAGGGCCATATCCTGTTGTTCGTTATTTATTGGAGCTGTTTCTTAGTTACAGTTATTGTTGCGATCGTTTTATTTCGAAATACACATCTGAATCATATCCCGTTGACAGGACTTGATCGAGTTGATAAATTATAGTTAAATATTACATTTGTCATCCATTCACCATCCTCCACACATCGCTTTGCCGACCTTGCATCGCCGTCTGCTCGTCGCCTACTACTGTTCGGGCCTGATCAATACTTATCACTTCTTCAGACTTTACTTCTTTCTTCCCCCTTCCTTATACCCTAATGGTATTTTCCTTAAGAGGTTTAGTTTCAAGATAATAGAAAAAAATGTACATTTCATGTCCTACAGGTTTAGAATACGCAGCAATCACCTGGACGAACATATGCATCTTGATTCGCAATCTGTTTTATGGCCTATAACACCTGCATTCCTTTCAATGTCATATCTCATAAAGGTGATTTTTCAGGAGAGTGACTTTTAAAGTTTAAAAGTAGAATATAATGTATTCAGAACAGATGTCATGCCTCCGATTTTACTATTTACTTATCAGCATACCATTTTAGATCATTACTGTGTTTTTCCTCTCTGTTTTTCAGCAGAACAAACATCAAATGTTAAAATTTTAAAAAATATCATTTAATTTATATGGCTATTTAAAAAAAAAAAAACATATGGTGGGCTTGGATTGCTTTAAAATTTTGGCAATCAAGTTAAGATATAAATTGAACTCTTTTAGCGAATCCAGAAAACAATTATAACTCAAAATAGCAGATTTTTGAAATATGACGTTGTAGAAAGGAATGGGCCAATTACATCTTCCTAAATATAAAAAAAATCTGGTGCGTGCGCGCAACACACAACTTTCACTTACCAACTTACTTAGATTAGAAATTAATGCATTTTGTTAATTGCTACTTCTCAAATGAACAGAACATTTTTAATTATAACGCATTGGTTTGTCATTAAAGGCGTACGGTGCATGCGTGAGCTCAAGGTGTTTTATGAGTTGACGGAATATTTTTCTTTTTTTCTCCTGTATATGTTTACTTGATTTTCTTCATATATCATATTTAGCGTTTCTAATTTTTAGGCGTGATGAGAGACAGTTAATTTCTCAATATAAACTAAAACAAAGATACTTAATAGGAAAACAAAAAAGGCCCCTTCCCCAGCTAAGCCCCCTCAGAACATTTTAATAATGATAAAGCTTACCTGATATTAAATAGCAACTAATTTTCATCAAACATAACGAATTTGATAAAAGTCGTTAAAGCCGTTTTTGAGATAATCGATCAAAAAGGTAAAAATTGGAAAATAATTATGAAATAAAGTGCCCCCTCCGTTTGACCAATTTTTATGAAATTTTTACAGTCATATCTCGGGCATATACATACATCAAATACCAAGTTTCATCAAAATCGTTAAAACCGTTTTTGAGTAAATAAAAAAAACACGTGAAAATGGTATAAGATTTATCAAGTAAAGTCCCCCCTCCAGTTGATAAATTTTGATGAAATTTTTACAGTCATATCTCGGGCATGTAAATAGATTAAATACTCAGTTTAATCAAAATCGTTAGAGCATATGCATACATCAAATACCCAGTTTGATCAAAATCGTTAAGACCGTTTTTGAGAAAATCGAAAAAAAGTTATTAAATAAAGTACCCCATCCCTTAGAGCAAATTTGATTAAATTTTTGCTGTCACATCGCGGGCATATACATACTCTAAATACCCAATTTCAGGTTCGCACGGTTTATAGTTTTTGAGCTAGTCTGTTCACACACACACACACACACACACACACACACACACACACACACACACACACACACACACACACACACACACACACACACACACACACACACACACACACACACACACACACACACACACACACACACACACACACACACACACACACACACACACACACACACACACACACACACACACACACACACACACACACCACACACACCACACACACACACACACACACACACACACACACACACACACACACACACACACACACACACACACACACACACACACACACACACACACACAGACCATTTCGCGGGACTTGGTTATTTTGACTCAGGGGTGTGTAAAATGTGTATTTCCGTTGAAAACCGGAAGTCGAAAATTTTCACGATCGCAATACTTCCACTTACTATATATTTCATATATAGGTAAGTGAAAGTAATAAGCGTGTTCTAACACATAAATGTATTAAGCTGAGAGGCGATATCATAAAAATAAGATTCCAGTACGCAATTGTTAAAAATCAATACCGTATAGTTTAAAAAAAGAATTATTTATAAAAATAATCGAGTTCAACAAGATTAGGGACTTACTGAAGGATTATAATGGCTTCTCATTATTCTTTTCAGAATTTCTTCATGTTTTTTTATTCAACATCCTCCGAGATGAATAGATAATCCAACGACAAGAATCAGCCTTTTCATTGAAAATGATTCATTAATAAAAAACATTTTATAAAAAAATATTAAACCGACTTCCAAACCTAGGAACCAGTAAAAATAAATTCACTGAAAAGTATGAAATAATTACCTTCTGATTTTTATGAATACACAGCAAAATTGAAAATGGTATAAAAAGTGGAAAAATGCAATAAGACGAATAATTTTATTTTAATTTGTACAAATAAACACCAATTGTTAATAAAAATTATTAAATTTAAATATTAAATACTATGTTCAATTCAACACAATCTTTTCGGAGGCGGCGCAAAATAGAAATAACATGTTACTGATACAATTCCATTAGCAGGCATTGAAATCAATAGCTGGGAAGAGAAGATCCATTTAGAAGATTTTCATAATGTCTAGTGTAAAAAATTTTAAATTTTGCGCCGCCTCCGAAAAGATTGTGTTGTATTGAACATAGTATTTAATATTTAAATATAATAATTTTTATTAACAATTAGTGTGTATTTGTACAAATCAAAATACAATTATTCGTCTTATTGCATTTTTCCACTTTTTATACCATTTTCAATTTTGCTGTGTATTCATAAAAATCAGAAGGTAATTATTTCATACTTTTCAGTGAATTTATTTTTACTGGTTCCTAGGTTTCGAAGTCGGTTTAATATTTTTTTATAAAATGTTTTTTATTTCACAATTTTTAGTTGGAGAAGATAACTAATGTAGAAAACCGTAAGTTGGTTTAAAAATTTCGTTGGTCATTGGTCGTTGATAAAATAAACGTTGGTTTAAAAATTTCGAAATCTTTTTACGCTCTACCACGTTTGTCTTTCCCAGGTCTTTTTATTATACAATAATTGTATAAAATTATTATGAAATACACTTTACCTTTTCAATTTTATGAATACACACAGAAAAGTGGGAAAGGAAAGCGGTGCGTGTATTATACAACTTTCAACACACTACTTTTTATGATTATAAATGGATTTTTTTTTTTTTAAAAGATCAATGTTCAATTGGGGAGGGAACACATAAAATGTTTTTCCACAATGACAATATTTTTCCTTTGCTAAATGTCGTCAGTACTTGCCATTTACGTAGAGAATCAGTGTTCCGAGATGTGTTGAGTTAAATATACATAAATCCGGCCATTCCAAGATGAAGTAGATAAGTCAGTTGGCCGGTTTTAGACATGATATCGTTAATGGAGAATCGATGAGGATGCTAATATGACCTATAGTAAATTTGAAAGTAATTTTTAAATTTTGATGGCTTGAATATCCTTCTGAAAACTATGGCGATATTATACACGACTTCATTGGATTACATCATTGGATAGAAGTCCCTGCAAAAAAAGGGGCAACCATAAAATTTATCGATATCAAAAAGACTGCCCCGCTAGGATAGAAGCAACATGGTTTGGGACTCACATATGGTTAATTTTTTATTACGAAGGATATTATTATTCTCCGTATTAGACTACTGACTTAATTCCAAAGGTTGATTCAATTATGTTCGTAATTCTTTTCGATGAATTTTTGACTAAATTTATTACCGAAGTACTATGAATTATATCCTTCGTAATAAAACATTATTCAGAAAATAAATTGCTAAACAATGTTGCTTCAATTCTAATGGCGTAGCATTTATCATCATTTTTAACAATCATTTCCATGACTGCCAAATTTTTGCTGAGGGGACTTTCATACAATGAGGTTGTTTTCGGGTAGTTATCAAGTTTTATTTTGTAGTTTTTATTGATGGATGAACACCAGCAAAAGCCTCGATCGTTGTAGAAACCGATACTAGTAATCCGGATATCATAACAGAAGTGTCACCCTTAAAGGATCGGCACAAGACCTCCGGCAAGATATTCAACAGTAACCGAGTGTATCCGGAAGAAGTATCTGAATCCTTTATTAAGTCAACTGAAAATGAGCTTTTCCAGGAATTATTGTATTCTTTTTTAATGTGCATAGTAAATAAAAGATAGAAATCAAAATTTAATTTAAATCAATAATAGCTACGATTTTAAATTTAAACGATCCTTCGGGAACTTGAAGAAGTCTTAAATTCTGCTTTAAAACGATTACCGGTTAAATACTCAATCTTTCTTGGAATTCCACGAATTTTGTTGTTTTATGATTATGGTGTCCAACCGTTGATTAGATTTAAATTAAGAAGGTTTACTGTTATCGGTGAATATACATCTATCTATTATTTATGCTAATATCGCTACAGAAAACGACAACGATATTATATTCTGCTGATATTTATATCTTCATTTAAATCTAATGTTGAAAAATTAGTTAAGGTTATGTATAGGTTTGTTCCAACAAGCACGTAAAACACATCGATAACTAACAGACTGCTCATGTTCTCCCCCCACTCTTTTGATTCTGAATTTGATTGGTTGGTTTTCCCATTTGATTCATCCAGCAGTAATACGAGGGGTGATCAAAAAGTTCCAGGACTGTTGAGATTGCGCGGCAATGGAGTGTCATAGAGCAGTGCGGTTGGCAGCATTGTTTAGCGTGACTCTTCCTGAGCTCAGCTGTTTATTCAGTTTGTTGATAACCTTCTTCATTGCAAAGTTACTGCTGTTTTCGTAAAAAAAAGTTTTTGTGTTCGGCGATTCTTTCCCTTCATGGGTCTCTTAAGTTTTGGAAACAAGAAAAAGTCTGCAGGGGTAAGGTCAGGTGAATATGGAGGCTGGGGAATGACCGTCATTCCATTTTTGGTGCAGTAGTCGCGAATGAGCAGTGCGGAATGAACAGGCGCATTGTCATGATGCAGCACCCACTCACCGCTCCGCCACAACTCTGGTCTCTTCCTCCTTATTGCCTCGCGCAAATTTCTCAGGGTTTGAAGATAACGAAAGCGGTTAATGGTCTCATAACATTTTACCCAACTTCACACAAAACTTTACGCAAACGCGTTGCTCTTCCTTTACATTCATTTCACAAAATCGCCGAACACAAAAAACTTTTTTTTACGAAAACAGCAGTAACTTTGCAATGAAGAAGGTTATCAACAAACTGAATAAACAGCTGAGCTCAGGAAGAGTCACGCTAAACAATGCTGCCAACCGCACTGTTCTATGACACTCCATTGCCGCGCAATCTCAACAGTCCTGGAACTTTTTGATCACCCCTCGTACAATATTTGGGTTTGTTAGTTATCAATTAGTTTTAATAGCTTGTTGGACCATACCTTATGTTATATATGCCATATGTTTTTCCAATAAGTAAACAATTTGAGCGATAATTAAATCATTATTTTCATGTTTTTTCCCGATAACTTCTTAAATAAATTAGGAACCCCAAAAAGGTTTAAATGGGACCACCTTGGGAAAATACTCTACAAGATGCAAAAGGTTTCGTTCCAATTGGTCCACCCATCTCTGAGTAATCGGTGAACATACATAGAAAAAAAAAAAAAAAAAAAAAAGGCACAAAAAAAAAAAGTCACATACGTATCGAATTGAGTAACCTCCTCTTTCGTTCGACGTCGGTTAAAAAAATTGGTGTTATAGGAATATTAAATTGTGTAATAAATATTTAGACATTATCTATTAAAAAATTATTAATATAGCAATATTACTAACAATGAATCGTCGTTTATCGGTGAGACTTTCGTGTATGCGGAGGTATTTAAAACGGGTTCTTTCTAATTAATTTATACCGAATGGGATAGGTGAAGTACTCTTATGAAATATTTGCATTCTTGAGAATGGTTCGCAATGGTCAAAACGTTAAGATAAATATAGGAATTTATAGTGGATTTTTTTTTACGCATGACTTATAAATAATATTTCTTCACTAACGACATTAATATTATAACTTAAAAAAAAATAATAATAAATAAATAAATCATATGATTTTGTCAGTTACATTGAAAAGAGTTTTAGACTTTTTGTTGAAGCAGCAACGCTCTTCGATTTTTAACTGAATATAAAGATAAATGGACTAGGGTCTGTCTTGCTCTGTACATCGAAGCATATGATTACTTTTTTGTTACTCTATTGTCACTAGTAGTTACTTTTTGTAACGTTAATAATTAGAGTTTTTATTTTATTGTTTGTTTGGTGTTAGGAATTATCATATTCTTCTAATAATTTTTTTTAAACCAACACTGGTCTTACAATATTGATAATTAACCACTGGTATTATTCATAAATGATAAAATTAAATAAATAACCGTTTGAAACGATAATAAATCGCAATAACTTATAAAGAAATCACTTAGTCTAGTCCCTAACATGATTTACTGCCTGCTTACTTATTAATCCGTTCCTCTTCTACAATTCCGTTTAGAGGTTTGGCTGATCTTCCTCCAGGTTCTCCTATGATTATGATTCATTAATTTTAATAATTAGCTATTAAAATTTAATTATTTTTCGCTAACTTACAGAAGCCTTGAGTTAGATTGTACCTAATAGTCTAACTCTTTCTTATGAAATGAACATGTTTTTTAATAATTATTGAAATTTTATTATTTTTGCCTTTATTATTATTATTATTATTATTGTACTAATATCTTGCGTAAGGACCACCTCCTTCATCTCATACTCGTCGGCAGTAATAAGCTTTTGCTATATCACAATGTTTGTTGTCCGAGAAGATTGGTTTCGAGATTAGGTAGTAAATCAGTTATGAAGGTATCCTCGGCATCTTAAAGCTATGCCTAAGTTCCTTCTATTTAGGCCTGGAATCAGGCACAAGCATTTCCCCCACTTTAAAGTGGGGTGTGGGATAAACTTCCTCCTCTTCCGCTTGCAATGATGTATGGAAGAGTTGGAAGTGATTGTTGGAAGTGATTTAGTATATAATTAAACAATTCATGTCTTATAATATAGAATCAGCCTTAGACGTTTTGAAAACTTAATTTTAATTTTGCTGGATTAATATCTTGGGCTATATAAAATTAGAATAATTTAAGCCTTCTCCAACTAGATGCTTAAAAAAACAAAAACAAAAAAAACAATCGTTTCATTCTTTGAAAACAGGTATATTTGTCAAATAAAGGAAATTTATTGAGAGGAGGGAATAGCCAAACAATGGCACAAGAAAGTAGCCCAATTCCATGGTCTCCGACCCTTTGACTTTAACTTGACCATTCTAGTTTAGTTATGATGATGACTAAACTAAGCCTGGCCAGGCTTCAGGATAAATCATAGGTGTATAAGTTCTCACATTTAATCGATTTTAGTAAATGTAGTTAGTTATTGTACAACATGGTGAAGTCATGAGGATCCGAGAAGTATCGCATTTCATTTTAAGATATTTTAAGAGGAACGGAGGCTTACTACATAAAGACATTACCGGCTACATAAAAACATTTCATAATTTTTAAGAAAAATAGTTAGGGCCCGTGGCTTGTTTAAATTTTCGAATGAAATAAAGGTCACTTTATAAACTGGTCGGACTAGAAATCGTTAAAATTCCCAGTCTGGAAGCAAAACTACTTATTAGTTTATAATTAAACAAGTGATTGATTTGCTTATGTTCGATAATATGTAAGATCGATGGTATCACTATATAATATTTTCACCAACTATTGATTAATTGTGTAGTTCTAGTAAGTAGGATTTGTGATGTAAAGTCTTGAGAGGGGGGGGGGATACACGTGATTCACTCACTGAATAATTGTTAACTAAAATTTTACAGTTCCAACTTTATTGACGGGCTTCATAAACAGAATAAAAAACCACCAGATGGAACTAAATTTAGTTTAACAATTAAAATTCATTTAAAAAAAACCAAGGAATAAAAACATATGAGATGACAAAAAATGACACGCATATCAATTCCCTATACATTCAGCAATCGAGAAATCGGAATACCTTCGACCTTTTGTTCCGTTCGTTATCTGGCTAGGTCGGGTTTCATCAGAAAATAAGGGCCGGAAAATAAAAAATAAAAAGGAAAAGCGAAATCTCTTGTTCCAATCGATAACCAAATGACCGAAAAATCGGTCACCCACGCCATCCAATTTACTGACGATTTATAATTCCCGATATACTGACAGGAAAGAACAGCAGTAATTCATTATTTTTTTATTCCCTGGAAAGGCCACCGTTTAGTCGCGAGTAAATTGACCTTGTTTCTATTTTTACATGAAGTCCCATCTATATTGTAACACTTATGGATTTTTAAATTTTTATAACAGAAAAATAATGTGTCACAATGTGAGAAAAACAATACAACCTCAACTTATTAAGAAGTTAATAAAAAGTATCAACTTGTAACGACACTGTAACACAAACGTAACCAAATGATTCCATCTTCGGAGCCAGGCTAACACTCCAGTCCATCGCTCCTTATATTTTGTCAATCAAATATAGGACTAATACAAATCAAAAATACTAAGGAAAATCGTAAATGTCCCCTTTTATGTCTCTAACGAGACCTTACACTCTAACCTGGGCATTCCATACCTGGAAGTAAAAGCCATACATCGCTACCGTAACTTTCATGACAGTCTTACTCTAAATTCCAACTTACTAACTCAAGCTCTGCACACTCTCACAAACCACTAAATTCAGCTAAGAAGGCTGTTGAGACCTTGGCCACGAGATTTTCTACATTAACAGTGATACAAACATTTTTCCTTTTACATTTAGCATTTTGCTTTGTTTTCCATATTTTGTTTGTTTGTTGATGGGTTTTGTGTTTTTTTAAATCTATTTTTCATGTTAGCATATTTGCTTATTACGACAGTAGATAGAAAATTAAAAAAAAAAAATGTCAAAAGTTATCTATTTTTTTTTTTCTCGGACTTTTACAACCATCGATCATACGCCGAGACCCAAAACATTTTGTTTCCAATACTCTCAATCTCCTCAATCTCCTTCTGCCAAGCCTCTTGCTGCCATCAGCTCTTCAACTCCTTGCAGCCAAGTTTTCCTTGGGCGGCGCTTTTCCTTCTCTCCTCTGGCACAAAATCCAAAATCATTTTTGGCCATGCATATCTAAATAAAAACAATATTATGTATATACAAGAGCGTTAAATAAGAATTTTTTTTTAACTTTATTCATTCATCCGCGCCTGTCAACAATATATCGACAATCAGCAGATGTAATGGCCGTATACGATTACATAAGATGACATGTCAGGCCTGGGAAGGATGGCACCCAACAGTACCTTTTGTCTGGCTTGATTCAGTTATTCAGGTTTGTTAAAAAATGAGATCGATCTCTCATCCAACGCCTTTTTAATATCCTCCTCACATTTATGGGCATTTCATCTGTGGCCACACCTCTTATTAGTTGGTTATCCCTGTAATTTAGTGTGAAAACGTTTGTAAAGAGTCTTAATGCTTTGGTCGACTGTTGTATTAAAAAAACATGTGGAAGTCAGTATGTAAGGTTTGATTAGTCACGTACCAAGGTACTTTTGAAATGAGCTGTAATAATTTTGACTGAAAGGTCTGAAGTTTTCGTAAAGCTATTTTTTAGCAATGCCATAGATCTGTGAACAGGATATCCATATAGGTTTAATTAAGTATGTGTATGTATTTATTTTATGTCTGTCTTAATTTTGAGGATTTAGAAAAAAAGTGGGTAAAGTAGCTTTAGTCGTCAGTTAAGAGTTTCCCTTTTCATTTTAACGTGCGGGCCTCATGTCATCCTTCTATCGAGGGTTTTGAATTGGGACATTTTCGATATGAATTGGAGGACAAGTATTTTTCCGGAGAGTAAAAGTTATATGTTGTGATTTATCGTGACAAAGTCTAATTTTCCGCAATTCGCGCCATTTTAATTGCATTTTATTTATGAAAGTGGTTTTGTAAGGCTCTTGAAGCATGTGACGGATCTTGATGTTTTGTTAGTATTGCTGTATCGTCTGCGTAAGTAGCGGTATCATTACTTATGTATCATTACTTTCTGGAATCTCTTTAAGGGAGTATACAATGTGGCATAGAGGGGCCAATATTGAACCCTGAAGAAATTAAAATTCAATGGGAAATAGTACTTCCATAAGAAAACGTAGACATTTTATCTTGTTTATTATTGAGCCCTGTTAACCGGAAATCGGGTCTTTCCTCTGATTGCAACATAAAATATAATGGACCCTTTCCCAGACTCCATGCGGTGTGGTGGCTTGAAGGGAGAAAGAAGTCATACATTTAAATAGCCTCAGTAGGGCTGTGGTGGATAGAGGATGGTATAGCAGAGGATATTACCCTCTCGAGCTATTCTCTATGAAATTGTACGCTTAGTACCTCTCAGCTATTTTACAATTGGATCTAGTTCTATTAGATAAAGGGTTATTTTTCCGCATGATGGATCCGGGGACCACTTTATTCTCCCGTCGGGAGGACCGTTAGCGTTCGAGGGGGACTGAGATTTTTTTGTCTTCATTATAATACGGAATCAACCGGTTTATTATTTATTGAAATTTTTCGAAAAATAAATTTCAATATATAATTTATTCAACCTGGAAAAAAATAAATTGGTTTGTAGCAGTTTATTATTTTTTTTTTTATATTCACGAAAGCGTTCTGTATATATATTTTAAGTGGATTTCGCCGGCTAGAAATAGGTGAACCTAGAAAGCTGTATTCCCAGATGCGTCCGAGATATGTTGGACCATGGGAATGTTATTGTTGACAGACAAAACAGAGGTAGGTTCCCAGCTTTTGTTGCTTTGAGAATTCACTTCTCTTTTCTACATGGTCTTTCGATATAACATTGAGGATGGTCGATGTATTTTGTGATGCCTTTTTAGTTTGTTTCGTTGAGTTCTAGAAATTATTCTAGTAAAATGGGGGTCCCGAGCCTGTATGATGCCAGGTACTCGTTAAAGATCCCAATCCTAATTATACCTGGATAGGCAAAATTTAGGACAGTGTAGCATCGTCCGATAAGCCTTAATGGCATTAAGTGACGTTAAAACAAACAAACAAATAGACGGTGATTAAATAAATTATCTAACCTGTGTTTTTTTTATCATTGTGCCCATAATCTAGTATTTAAACCTCGCCCTATATTGAAAGCAAATTATCCTTATTGTATTAGATTGCATGGAACATTAACTTTTATGTTCCACTAATATCTGCAAGTTGTAACATAACAAACCTCATATTTAGTTTTTCTGTAACTTTTGCATGTTCGCATGTCGGTTCAGGTAATTCACTTTTAAGGAATCTCAAAAAGTATCTTTTACTGATAGTACATTCCCTCTTCTTTCACCTCTGAAGCACTCCTTTGGTTTTGAAAATAAGCAACTTATTTCGAGTCTTCATGCATAACTGTTACCTGTTTTAATGGAAGATCAAATTCGCATATAAACATAATGGTTAAGTCAGTGTTTTCCAAACTGTGCGCCTCGGAAATTTTCTATACAAAATAATATTAATAACATCAAGCCACCAAGTATTTTTACTACCTAAAAAATCGATGGCATTTTAATCAGGACCTACTCAGAACAATGATAAAGACTGGCACGTACGTTTTGCTATTATTAATCACGAACAGCTATAATGTAGTGAATTTATATTTTGTCCTACCTCGCCTAACTGTCCTGAATGCTCATACGAATGGATTAAAGTTTTGAAGGGTTATGAGGGTTGTATTCTGCATACGAACTATTTAAACCACAACGGATACTGAGGGATTAACTGTCATCCTACGTGGCTTGAGTAGGGTCGTTGAACGTATGCTTAATACCTGCTAAGTTGTTAAGCTTTCATCTCACCTACTTGCTAGTTATACATGCATGTTCAAATAATTGAAAATTATAATTAACTACCCGAACCCGGCAATTCTAATATAAACGTTTAGGGAAATGTGACTTACTCTAATATAAATATTTAGGAAAATAATTATATGTATTCCGGTGAAATTTGCCCCAAAATATCTTTACATATAGTAGCCTAATATAAATTATTGTTGAATAAATGTTCAGTTATTTTTAAAATTTTATTTATAAAGCTACTTTAGCCCCTCTAATAAACATGAGGGAACGTTGTGTATTCTTTATAGCAGTATGTTTTTTACATTGGGGTCAATCCTTATCCAAAGTGGTCTAAAGGTGGTTGCTAGACCATTTTAGAAAAAAAATATTGTTTTATCACCAATTACGTATGCAATCAGTAGTTCAAAGCTAATTAAAAAAAATAGAGCCAACCGTTTAGAAATAGCACCTATCTTTGTTTCACCGTGCAGGCCGATTTTTGAGTTGGTAAGCTCTTTCGGAAAACTCATTTTCTCAAAACTGGTAAGTCATAGACTGATAATTCAAACTCGATTGCTTCCCTTACAGTCTGCTCTATCTATTGTGTTCTCTTTATTATTTGAATAATTAGAAGTCCAATACTTGAAAACTGCTATTGAAAACAATTGATTTAATTTCTGAAAAGACCGTTTTTGAGGGTAGGTTTTGGGTATAAGGGGATGTATATCAAACTGATTTTCGGCATGATAATAAACCTAACTTAGTAGATTTCATTAAAATTATTCCTAACCATAAAAAATAGGTATGGATACTATTTAATTTAACAGCAACGTTCTTAAAGAGTTTCAGATTTATAGATCTGCAACTTTCCAGTGTTGAGGTTAATACCATACGGGCTTCACGTATTCATATAAGAGATGGGCGGTAGAAAAATTATGTGATCAAAAACAAAATAGTAACTACGTTAATATTTTTCTTATTTCCTTGATTTCTTTTTTATTTAGTTGCGAAGAAAGTACCATTTTTACCAACAAAAAAAAACATTTCATTCTTTATAAGAAAATTTTATATTAATTTAATCGTTATCGTGGGTAGCCAAGTTATTTTTAATTTTATTTTATTTTTAAATATTTTATTTTTGAAGAGAAAAGATTAGGCTCAGGGCGACGAACCTGGGTCTCCCGCGTGACATGCGTGGTACGCCAACCACTGAGCCATCGAGCTCGGTTCCAAGCGGAGCCAATCCTTCCTCTTCACTGATACCTCTCTTGGAGCCGACCTCGGTGGCGCAGTGGTTAGAGTACAGCGCATGTCACGCGGGAGACCCGGGTTCGACTCCCGGCTGAGCCCATTCTTTTCTCTTCAAAAATAAAATATTAAAAAATAGCCCTTATAAGATTTTTTTTTTCCATTGGGCTTAGCAGGAAAAGTGTTAAGGAAAACAATAAGCCCGATAAACATAGCTACTATATTTTATATCTATATTATCTATATAAATAAATATGAAATTCAGTTTGTTTGTTTGTTCTTTATAGAAATCCGTACCGTTTGTCCTTGATTCTCCAAACTTTGCTCTGTGGTTCTTTGATACCAGGTGCGAACACCTGTCCATATTAAAATTGCATAACTTCAGCCAATCTCTGTTTACATTCTTTAAGGTTAAAAATCGTTTTGATCTCGCTTTACGTTGGTTTTTACGAAATCAACCGTTTGAGTGGATATAAGTCTCACTTTATAGTTTTTATAGATTTAAAAACTGAAATTATCCGGGTGAATTCGGTATATACAGCTAGTATATTTATAATATTATAGTTGGATACACAGCAACGTTCTGTAAAAGTTTCAGATGTATCTGTCCGCTATTTTTCCAAATTTTAAGTAGCAAACCTACGGAAGGCTATTGCTATATAGTCTAATTGTTTATCTTCAATTACTCTATACTACTTAATGTTAATTTTTCTAAAATCCTTGTTTTGTTTTTCCCCTTTTTATTTTCTTAATCCTTTTGCACTATATCAACTATACCAGGTAAAGAGAAATGCTGGCGGTCGAATATAAATATTAATAAAGTGAAGTTAATAGCATTAGGTAATGTGAGATGAAAGGGAAGGAGTAAAGGGAATTTTGAGGAGGTGAAGGGCAGCCAACTTTGGGAAGCACTGCTACCTTAATTGCATCAAACACTACAGCCAATAAACTTTCTGCTTCTTCATAGCGGTGACGTCGTATCCTTTCTTCCTTTTAAAACTTCTTTTATAAATAATTATTAACTTTTTTATTTTATTAACCTTTCGCGAAGTATTGTTTTTCCCTTAAAAATTAAATATTTTTTATTCCTTAATCAGATTTGTGAAAGTAATTATTTTATCATACGAACATTTTATAAATTCTCTTTATAATTTTATTAGTCGCTTCTTCTCCAATAAACACTCAAAGTTCGAAGTTTTTAGAAAAGGGTTCTGCTTTAGAGAAGGGGTCCACTTTTCACAACCTTATATATTTTTTACCTTTTAGACCGATTCAATTACTAGCGGACTCGTTATATTTTGAAGTTTGTTCGGTCCGTCAAAAAAATCGCCTGATTCCTTTGCTGACATCAAAATTAATTTTATGTGTTCAGCATTATGATTATTATTGTTTTATAAATTAATTGTTAATTTCTTCGTTGCAGGGACGAGTGCAAGGAGATCGGGTTCACGGCGGTGGTTGACATGCGGGGCGCCGGCTCCACTTGGACCACCGTCAAGCCGATCCTCAAGGTCTTGCACGACCACTTCGCCTCCTCCATCCATGTCGTCTACATCATCAAGCCTGACAACTTCTGGCAGAAGCAGAGGACCTCGCTCGGATCTCACAAGTACAAGTTCGAGGTAAGCTTTTGTCTGTTTCACTCAAAATCGTTTAATCTATAACCTCTAAATACAACTTTGGGACTCACAAAAAAGTTATTCAGATTGCTTATACTCAGGACCAACCTTCTTATATAAAATTATTATAATTTGTCGGTAAATTTTATGGAAATTTTCAGTATCTCTAACTACTTATACACTATTTTCATTGTCTATGTAAAAAAATATTCTATCTAGTTGTTTTAGCAAATCTGTACGAATAAACAAGTCCATCACTTTAGTGATTTTTTTAATAGTAATTTTGCTAGTTTTTTATTTTTTTATTTAGGAGTTTCTTCAATATGAAGTTTTCCTCAACCAAACTCTTGTATTAATAGGTTTCTCCATCTCTGCCGGTCCATCGTATCCTCCTCCGACAGTTCCCTATCATACTCCTCTGACTGGACCAGCCATACTCTCCATCACTCTATCCTTCCATCTGACTGCAGGTCTTCCTCTTCTCCTTCTACCCTCTGCCTCCCAATCCATAATTATCTTTGGAATCCTCTCGTCACCCATTCGTCTAACATGGCCATACCATCTGAGTCTCCTCTCTTCCATCACCACAAGGATATTCATTCTTTCCTACTCTTAACCTTTCTCTTATGGTGTCATTTCTTTCTGTATTTTTTGCTAGTTCTATCTGTAAAAATCGAATTAAATATGGTAAATATGGCGTATTTCTCATATTAATCATTCCTTAATGGTTATTTTATTATTATTTCTTATTTTTTTGGTTCGGAGCACAGTATACTTAAAGCTATTTGCGACGGTGTTTAGACTTAATTAACGTTAGTTTGTTCATTAGTTAGGACATTTTACTGATCTTTAAACATAGAATAGAATAAAGGCTTAGTGAACCCGAAGGCCCGATGCCGACACAACCAATCGCTCCCTACATACCTCCACCCACCTCACCCCTTGCAATCCCAACTCCTATAGATCAGCCCTCATCGAATCTTCCCACCTACGCCTAGGTCTACCCATCAGACATTGTTCAATTGGCAAAGCGTTTATCAATCAATAGTTTAGGTTCAACTTGCACCATGATAACCCTAAAGCTGTCCCCATACGGAGACCCGAACGGGGGCTAGTTTACATATTGAGGGTTTTACCTTAGGAGAATCCATGACTGTTTGTGGTGTTTGAGTGAACTAATAAATATGTGAGTAGGGCGTTCAAACCCATATAACAAGCCTGGGGACCCCTCTAATTGTTGGCCAGCCAGTCCTACGGACTTAGCCGTGAGGGACTTCCAAGGAATTTCCCCCGGCCATCCCCACTTCCGCCACCCATGGGACGCTCCCCATACGCGGTAATGAGGCATGCGCGAGGGATCTTTAAACATAAGGTAAATTTTTTTCCAGAATTCTATTTTAGTTAGACGTCGAGGAACTATTGTACAGCACCAATTAGATGTTGATTATGTTATTGCCTTATTTACTAGAACTATATGTTTTACCCATTTTCCGCCCGGTATCTTTTTTTTTCCTAACGTTCCCTATCAGGAGCCTCGAAGAAGGTTGTGAATTCCCTAACCACCCATGCTCGCTGGAGTTTTATTAAAGTTGGACGTTGAAGAATACTGAAAAGCCTCGTTCGGTTTCTTATTCGAAGCAGATTTCACCACCATCGGCGAGTCCCCGGCTCAGACACAGCTATAAAGGGACAGCCACTACGATCCGAGGTTCCCGGTTTTATTAGACTCTTCGGTTCCAGATCAAGTCGTCACGTAAGCCATTACAATTTACATTCCTTCCTCATCACACATCCGTCGTCTTCTTGGGGAATATGGCCGTCAATCGGGTTTTATCTTTTTTCATTTTATTGTTCGATTGGCGTTTAATGTAAGTGGAAGTCGGCAAAGTAGGTTTACATTAGAGGAAGTGCTTTGTTGCTGCTTCGCTTGTGGTGTTCCTGATTCAACCTATTCCATCGAAGTATTTTTAAGATCAGCTCAAAACATAAATTATTGTAATTATACATGGTTATGATATGAATTATATGAAGTATTTTATTAAAATTTCCTTAAATTCAGTTATCTATGATTATATCGTAGAAATTCCGTTAACAATATAACCAATTAATTGCAGCCCTCTTTACTAATGCATTAACCAAATAACCTAATTATATAAATCTTTATTATTTTATTTACACCTGTCATACATTGATTGTCTGCCACTCTCCGATTAAGGGGGCATGAGTATTAATTACTCTTCAACTATTTAACTATGTATTCCTTAATTATATTGTATTCCTTAAATCTGGAAGGCGCGTAAGCATACCTTACCGCATAACCCCCTTCTTAAGCATAGTAACACCTTCCATTCTACAATTCAGTACTTTGTTTTGACGAAGGATCAATTCGAATTGAAATTTTTGGCGAAAGTAAGATTTTGGGTGTTTCTGACTCCCCTTAAAGCGGCATTTATTTAATTTATTTATTTTGCATAGAACAAGCTGTACCTACACTTGCATGTCAGTCAATTCCATTTTGGCAGATTTCGATCGTGTACGTGTACAGTACTTTACGTGTTTAAACATATCTTATTTAAAATATTTTAAGTCGAATAAGTCAATTTTCGTATATCAAAACAATGCGAGAACTGATAAATTTAATTAATGACAAAAAAGTACTATAATCTTAAATTTTTAAACTCATTTTTATTGCAATTAAGATTTGAACCCCTAAAACCTTGTCAAATCGACTTACCGAATCAAATTGCATTTCTCTAGGTTTAAATGCATATTTGCAAACCTCATCTTATTGTTATTTAATAAACTGCTTGCGAAATGAAGGGATTTTTTTAAATCATTTAATTTTTTTTTTTATATATATTCCATAGTTTTTATATTTCATCGACTTTTCTGTTTAGACCGGCGAATTGTGTTCGAAGATAATGGAAAAATTCGATTTTTTTATTTAAGAAAGAAGGAAATGATGTGAGCATAATATAAAAGCTTTGTATTAAAATTATTATAACGATGGGGAGAAAAATTATTTTAATATATACTATGTTATATAAACGATACTACTAGGGCCTTAGGAATCAACCCCCAAAATTACACCCCTCGTTCCTCCGCGTGCTTATGCTATTAGGTTTGAGCAGGTGTTGTTTTATGCCGTGGCACCTGTGTTCTGTCTACGAGACCTGCCTTACTAAGCAGACTCTTTTTATTAATCTGCAAATTCAGGATTTGGAAATGTGTACATGTATATTCGTGTTTATTATTAAAAACTTATACTAAACGTTACTTTGAATGTGAATTATACTAAAAGTAAGATTTACTGTAATCTTTACGAGATATGATAAAAATGCATTGGGTACTCTCAACTAACTGACTATATCCCTGATCTCACATGGGGAAAAAAATAAAAATGCCTTTTCGACAATTTAAGCCGCTGATAATGCTAACTCGCAGAAATATATATAATATTTTATTAAATATATTGCTGAGATCAATAAGCAATATATTGGAAGATATATTGCTAACAAATCATTACTTGATATTTTATACATACAATATACTTAAATATATTCTAAAAGGGGATGCAAAATTCCTTGTGCGACTTTAAGAATCGATGAAATTCTATGAAATAGTCGAGACCATTGTTGTTTCTTTCTTTTCTTTATTTTACCTTACGTAACTTTAGTATGGTTGTACATAATAATAATAGATGAAGTAACAAAAAAAAAAAAAATTCATAGTAAGCAATCTAGTTTTGAAATCGTCCTTTATTAATGCCGAACGTCTCAATTACTTTGTTATATTATTTTATATATTACTTTATTACATTGCTTCCGAAATTTTGATTTTCTCTTAATTCGTTTCTCCAAATTGCTCACCAAATGTGTCCCTTACGGTTTAAATATATCTCTACAAAAAAAAAAAAAAAAAAAAAAAAAAAATAGTAATTCAACTTTTAATGCTAGAAGAATTGGATACTATGGACTGTTTTGAATGTTGCTCCGTTAATTGTTAATGTTTCTAATCCTTAGGAGTAGTATATTTATATTAATATCTTTTATTTTATTTTAATTATCATTGGAGTTCAACTTGATGTTCATTTAAAAAAGTTTAATTAATAAGTATATAATAGTTATTAAAACATATGATATATGGGTGATTCTGTGAAAAAGCTTGGATATAACTTTCTTATTTTTGCTGACATTTTTGAAAAAACTTTTAAACTTAATTTTTCGCACGATAGTCTGTAAGATTCACATCAGAAGACAATTTTCATTATTATCCTTTGTTTGCCAAATAATAATGATTTTATTAAAGCATGATAGGATGAGCTGGTATAGTTAAGGTCTTGTAAAAGTAAAAATTAATACAAAAATATCAAAGTTTAATATAAATAAATACTATTTATTTAATCTATAATAATAAAATAAAATGATCTTGATCATTACATAGGAAAAATGAAATAAAGAAAATTTTTTTTGTAGCATATATATATTACTTTGTTCCAAAATTTACAAAATAAAAAAAAAAACTTTTGCGAAATTTAGGAAAACTTAGTTGACCTATGTCAACTCTTTTTCATAGAATCCCTCATATGTGTCTTTTTTTTTTTTTTAATCATCATACACTAGCGACTGTGAGTTATCGAGATAAAATACGGTGATTAGACCCACGGGAGCAATTCAGAACTCTATCCATAAATTCAGGAAGCCGTGGAGTAAAGAGGGAGTTTTCAATGAGCTTTAATTAGTTATTATAGTAAAGGATTGCTATGTAATACCTTGGGGTAATTAAAGTGGAGTTTAAATGCCTATTAATCATGAAATCTTAATGTGTATCCGGGCTATGCCGCTGAAGCCTTCGCTCTAGGTTGATACGATGCCACGTCCCTTAATCGTAAGTTGTATTTACGTTATAATATCCGTCGATAAGCAAATTCAGGAAGATTCTTCAGACGTTTAATTAGCGTATGAGGAACCATGGTGGTTGAGCGTGATCATGGTCAAATCACCTACTTGCAAGACCGCTGACCAAGAAATAGTACTTCCTTATACAATCCTGAACCCAAGGCCTTCATGGGCTGTAATGGTTGTGCAGGTTATGCTGTTATGGCTAATCAGACGATGCTACAGTGGCATTGTCTTTGCCTAATATTTGCTATCCTGATATAATGAAGATAGGAATCTTTTAGGAGAAACCGACATCGTACAGGCTCGGGACCACCATTTTACGTCCCTTCCGAAATCACTCCTAAGGCCACCTGCCCTCGACCTGCGAACCCTCGACCTTGAGATTAGTAGGTTGTCATGCTAACCACTACGTCACAAAGAAGGAAAAAAGAAAAAATTGATGAATAACATACTATAATCATTTTTCTATTATTGTCGTGCACTTTAACTATAATTGCCCTTAAATATCATTAAGATATTTGATATAGCTGTTCAAATTATTATAGTTGAAATTATATTATAATAATTATTGTTTTTATATCGATATTCAATTACAAATCAGTGCGGTGGTCGAATGAGGGTGGATCAATCGCTAAAAGAAGACGAGCAAGTGTTTATTAGAGGAAAGAGACTATTCAATCAGAGGCAGGCTGCCATGAGAGAAAAAAGAAATCGGACTGCCAAGTAATTGATGGTTCTCTATACCTTTGAAGTATTTCTTCACTGGATGGAAAGTAATTTGTTTTTTTTTCTTATTTCCGTTATTGGATCCTATTTTGAAAAAAAGATGTCGCTATTTAATTGATTATTTCATTAATTTAGGGCAAAAAAAAAAAAAAAAATCATTTCGTAACATGAAAACATGGTAGGTGCACTTGGTGCAACTATGTTTGATTTATTGAATAAAGCCGATGGGATACAAAATGACCGATTGAATACGTAAAGCTGTTTAGAAGCTATTTAGACTACTGAGTCAGTTTTGGTTTCAATGGTTATCGGATATACTTAATCTAGTTTCAATACGTATAGAAAACTTTTGGTCGAAAACGTGCTTCTTCATCCTAAAAACGGAAAGAACAGTTTTTGGGGTGTTATTGATGATCTGGTGGGGGAGGGAGCTGCCAAGGTCGAAAAATTGGTTTTTTCATCTCATTCCATACAAGAATACAACTACAACCATTGAATGAAACTTTTGACTAAGCCATTTAATTTAGACTTTTGAATTGAAAGTGGTTTCTCCAATGACTAATTGAAGTTTAGGTATTTAGAATATATATTCTTATTTTGTGTTGATCTTATTTTATTTGTAATCAAATTTCAATATTGATAAGGAGATAAATAAAAGCACAAAAAGGTTCTTAACGCTCAAGATAAAGAATAAATACTATTCTTTACACTCAACGTAAAGAATGCTCTTTATTTCTATATGAGAAGAATGCTTATAATACATGTTAAGACTTGATGTTATTTACGAGGCACATTTCTGTTTTTCACTATCAAATTTTTGTCTCCACTCCCAACTTAAAGTTTTCGATCAATTAAAGATACCAAAAGAACGAGAAAAATCTGTGTTTTATCGAAATAAAAGTGTAATTAACTGAAATAACAGATCCTTTGCACTATTAAATCCTAGGGTGTTAAATGCCATGAATGATTTCGAGCTTACAAGCTGAAATCGTGCATTTCTACTTCCTTCTCTGAGAAATCAGACACAAGAGCTAGATTCGGCCGATTTTTAGCCGAAACTGCGGCCGAAACCAGGTTTTTCGTCTGAAACTGGCCGAAACCGAAACCGAAACCGAAGCTTCGGTCGGTCACTAGTTTTGAAATTAAAATTTCAGATGCAGCTGGTTTTAAAGTATACTGCTTGATTTACAAACATTTTCAATGCCGTGCACTAAAACATATTATGGAAATTTTATTTAATTTTAATAGTCAGAAATATAATTAAGAAAACAAATCTATATTAAATTAATTTAAACTAATTGGTACTAATGAATAGTTTAAAATAAGAGTGAATTTTGTACTTTTCTTCACCACCATTTATCAGATTTTCCTTTGTATTAAAATATATATAAATAAATATCTTTTACTTTAATCCTTTGAGCCAGTAGGTCGAAGATTGTCTCTTATCGGAGCAGCTGCTTGGTTTCCACTGCACTGCACCATTTATTTCAACGGGCTGCATGCCTTATTCTCAAGAGCATTAATGCTAAATTTGATACTCCATTTTTTTTTATTAAACTATATTCGATACATTTACTCTTTTGTTTAGCATTTATGATTTACGATTGGTTATTATCATGCTGTTTGATGATATATATATTTTTTTTAAATAAACCATAGCATATCTCTTTCACACTTCGACTTCGACGTGGTACATATTCACTAATTCGTGCCTTCATACTAAAACAACCAACCAACCAACTAATTCGTGCCGACTAAAAAATTCCTCAAATTGATAGAGTACGTTACCTTGGTACGCTCTTAACGAACGTATTAAAATACTATTTTATCATTCTTCCTAGGCTAAATCAAACAGAAACTGAACAGATATGCCTACTAACTAATCCGTTTTGTACATCTGCTTGCTATTGCTATTGCTTGTATATGCTGCTCTGCTTAATAGAGCCGAAAATCTATAAAATCCTAAGATTGTGATCCAATATTTTAAGACTAATAACAAACGCTTGTATGCACGTAAAAAAAAAAAAAAAAAAAAAAAAAAAAAAAAAAAAAAAAAAAAAAAAAAAAAAAAAAAAAAAAAAAAAAAAAAAAAAAAAAAAAAAAAAAAAAACCTCATTCACACAACATACAGCTATCGAACTACACATATGAACTCTATTCACACTTTCTTGTTCAAGTGCTCGGCACTAAAATCACTATTGAAAGACATTTTCACGTCTTTTTCCATATTCTAATCAAGGTAATTAATTAATTAATAAGCTCCGTTATCCCGCCAACTAATGTATTTAATTAAAAACATTGTGTTTTATAATTTTTTTTTTGGGGGGGTGGTTCATATTCCTCTTTCACATTCCAATTTTTTATTGATGATATCAGCCTTTAGATAACACGCTTTCTCCTCTCAACTAGGTTGACGTTACTGTGTGCCCCTCATTAACATTGTTATCATAATATATGCTTGTATTTTCAATTGTTTCTAAAGATCTACATCTGAGATGGACCAAAAAAAAAAAAACATTTTTTTAAAACTCAGATTAACGTTTAGCAATTTACATAATTTTATTTTTTTATTTTTACACTTGTGTGGAATTGGCATCTTCAAATTTACTTTTTAATTTTCTTTAACCTGATATTTCAAAACATTGATATTACTTAGAAAGTTATTATTAGACTCTTAATACATAATTTCATACAAATAAAAAATTCTTTATACCTTACTGCAGTGTTACTGTCTTTATCTCTCAAATTGTCTCTACCTCTCCCTGTCGTTATTATCTAGAACTACCATATTTATTCCTAGCCTATAAGAATAAACCTCACTTCTCTGTCTCTTGCTAATATTTTTTTGACCTTTTTAATTTTTTTATTATTTGGATTTTAAAGGGCGTAAAAAAAAGCTCATCATCGCCCACGGATTGGGAAATGTGCAGTTTCTTTATGATAGTGTGGAGTCCCATTTCTTTTATAAAACTTATGACTTTACCTAGTATATTCTCGTTGTCACCTAGTGCTCCGGCAAGATGATCAGGAATTTCCAAATTTTTATTAGGGATTTTATATTATACAATAGTTAATATACAATTTCTCTCACTTTAAAAAAAATTTCTCTCCTGAAGCATTGTAGCCCTCTCCCCTGTAAACTTTGGTATTTCGCTTAAGAAAAGTTTTCGGGGAAAAGGGATGGTGTCCGTGGTTCCCCTTCGGTTATGCCTATCTACCCTCATGATTTCAACCCACTCTTATCTCTTCCTCTCGATTAATTTCTTTTGTATTTAATAAATAGTCATTGTAAAATATTAGGTTATGCGTAATATTTTATGTTGAAAAACTCTTGTGCTTTCTTTTTATTTACATTAAAGATTGTTAGCTGTGAGTATCATAATACAGCGACTCGTGACAAGGAAAGAACTATTAATAGGTTTAGAAAGGTGACTTCAGGTGACACCGTGGAAGATGTGCCGCTGGGAAAGTTGATCCTCCGCTGGTTCGTTACCGGAGCCTTATCTTTCCCCTCTTGCTCTGCCTCCCCTCGATCCACGTGTTTTTGTAATTTTAATTAAACTCTGCAGTCCGCTCCCCAACTCCATTTCCCCAGCTTTCCACATCGGCGGGAAAATTGAGAGCCTCCTGTTGTTTTCCCTACGACGGAAAAATATATTCTCTACCTGTCGGAAGTATTCTCTACAATTTTCTCTCCTATATAAATTCATCTCCGATTTAATCAACTTATTCTAACCGAGGGGTTCCAAAACTTTTTCGGGTACTGGCGTCCTTTACATATCAGAATTTTTTCGTGGCCTCCCTTGTCAAAATTCCGAGCAAACATTATTTTACCAATAGTTTTTCTTTATTCCGAATATACGCATGGAATTTTATATTGTTTATAATTAAAACTCTTGACTTTAATTTTTCGAGTAATAGTAAAACATTAAGGGTGTATATTATTTTTTTGCAAAAAATTAAAATACATTTCAGCTGTCTCAGTGATATCTACATTGAGACTGGATTGCTACCGGTGTCTTGGTTGTAGTGACTATTTTTGTGTTTGAATGCGTACAATATAGCCACGGCACGGAGTTAAACAACACATTTGGGTACATTAAAAATAAACTAGATACGATTCAAAAATAAATACATAGAAATATTTTTTCAAACTTTATTACCTTTGAAATTAATTTACTCGAAATTAAAAAAAAAATCACTAGACCTCTTCTCTTATTTGAGCTACCTACATAATACATTTTATTCTGAAAACTCTTAAACTATTCTTGATTTTCATTCTTTGCTAATTGAACTAATTTACGAATCTTACGATTAAAGTAGCAAGCAATCTGAATTTGAGATATAAATTTTAATAAAAAAGAAAAAAAAAATGATCAAACATAAAATAACCTTACTAATATATTAACAAGAAGCATTTGATATTTGAGATATTTATATTTATATTATATATATTTATTTTTAAAGAAATAAAATAAACCTGGATAGATGTTCAGTTTATATTTGGTCTCTTACTACACCGTTTTCATGTTCGATTCTTGTTAAGAATTCCTGTTCCTCAATTCTCCAAACCACTTGCCTCCACTGATATCATTAAGTTAACACCCTTCTTGGTGGCTCCACAAATGTTACATCAGTTAATTAGTTCTTCTCTCTCTGGCAAACTTAACTCCTCAAGTGGTAACTTCTGTATCAGGTTTTCTTCGAGTCTTGATAACATGTAATTTTATTTTAAGTATTCCAAGTTATGTGATAACTTGATAATTACGTTACCAAGAACAGTTATAGTGATCTAGACTCTCACTTCCACAATATTCGAAATCATTATACCTGGAATTAGGGTCTCAAATCTAATTTAAGTCATGAATACATAAACTGATGGAGTAATCTGATGCTCATATCACATTTAGCGCAAGTTTGCAATTAGTTATACTCATTAGGAATACTGTATTATTAACATAGTAATAATGTAATCCATGATCACTATATCCGTTTTTTGTCATAAAAAAATTCCTAAGTATATAAATTATATTAAAATAACATAAAACTATTGGTAAGTTGGTTAGGCGATGTTCTCACTGCTAATAATAAATTTCAAGTGTTAAAGTTTAAATATTTTAACTAGTTGAAATATATGAGGTGATGATGTATATATTTTTTTAAATCAATAAAATTGTCGATTCTGCTTTATTTGTATACATAGACATTGGTTTAATATGCAAAAATTATTTTAGAAAATAAAATTATATCTTATTTTATATGAAATTGATTAAAAAAACAGTCTGTTCACACACACACAGACCATTTCGCGGGACTTGGTTATTTGGACTCCAAGATGTTTATTTCCGTTGAAATCCAGAAGTTCAAATTTTTCACGATCGCAATACTTCACCTTACTATGTATTTCATATATAGGTAAGTGAAAGTAAAAATACAATCAGTGAAAATAAAATTGATGGAGAGGTAAGTGAAGTTACAACTTGTTTTATATTATAAAAATTATAAAAGACGTTTTGATTATCTATTTCGTCTCAAGGGTAGAAATAATATAGATGTTTGACATTTCTTTCCATTTCCATGTTAATAATTCACTGCTGTTCGGGCAAAGGGGCTTAAGTCATCGAATGTGAAGCTTAAACAACGATTTACCAAGCTATTGAAAATCGTTATAAATTCTTTTTGATTGTATTTCTTTATTCCAGAATAATAAATGAAACTCTATTTTTTCAACAGGGAATGTAATAAATTATGAATAACGAATAAAATATAGTAAATAAGGTAAAAGAAGACGAGACAAAAAAATTTTTTTATGACTTAAGCCCTTTTACCAAACATGTATGATACGACAAAGATATATGATTATTGGGTACTGATATCGTTTATAATATCTGCGCAATGATGGTTTTTTGCTATTGTTACGTTGTTTTATATGTAGCATTTTTACCTTCACTTACCTTTATATGAGATATGAAGTAAGGGAAAGTATTGAGATCGTGAAAAATTTCGACTTGGGCTTCTCAACGGAAATACACGTTTTGGGTTCCCTGACTCCAAATTATCAAGTCCTGCGAAATGGTCTGTGTGAGTCTGTGTGTGAACAGACTAACAAAAAAACGATAAACTGCACTGATCGGAAATTTGGCATTTGAGGTAGGTATATGCCCGTGATGTGACAGCAGAAATTTCGTCAAAATTGAGTACTTTATTTCATAAATGTTATCACGTTTTTATAAAGTTTATCAAAACGATTTTGATTATACTCGTCATGTTTAATGAGAGTCAAGTATTCTTTAATAACAGATATGTATCATCATACAAATGTTCTGATGGGGCTTAAATGGGAAAGGAAAATTTTCTTCTTATAAAGTACCTTTGATTTTTATTGTATAGAGAAACTTTCTAATTAAAATGGTCTTGCAGTAGCAATTGTTTGGGATATGTCTGTTTCCCATGTTTGAACTATGTAACCGTGTATGCAGGCCTTAAGAGATCATTAAACCTTACATGTATTAATATTTAAGTTAATCCAACCCTTATACAAACTGAAATAAACCCATAATCTTTTTTTTTCTTTGGTCTTATCTTTTTGCTTCCTGTTACCATTTTCGTTATCTCTAAACACCTCAGTACGTTATCTTCCCAACCTCTCTTCGGCTGCTTAGCTTGGCCGGAATACTTAGACGTCTTTCCGACCTTATTACCATTTCACCGTCCCAAGTTTAGAGGCCTCTAGCGGGAGTAGTTTGAAAACATCATGAATAAAACAGAATCTGCCGAATTTTGGGCTAGTTGCTATCCACTTCAGTGTGATATTTTAAATCTTCCTGTTACAGCCATGGAAAGCACCTTCATGGCATCCTTTATTCCATCGCATTAGCCATGGAAATGTTATTTAAAATTCAAAATAGTTTTCATTTTTATCTCTTTCTTTTTTTCCTTTTCTGATGGCCTCATTATGCGCAATTGTCAGTTTAAATTTCCATGAAGAATAGCTTAACTCTTTCATTTACATTGCTTTAACACTTTGAGATTGACGAAGTAAAGTGGATGGACTTAACTAGCCATTTTATCAATGTTGATGCTATCTTATATGAATAATGATTATTTACGATGATTATTTATTTCTAAATAATTATAGGGAGCTTTAGTACTTCTTAAACAACTATAAACCTTTTTTATTGCTCTCGCTTTTAAACCTTGTCCATAAAAGATCTCGATTAAGGTTTTTTTTTGTTTTGAGAACTTCTTTGAAACTTACTTCAAGTAAAGTCACTCTTTTGACCTCAATTAATACTTTATCGGACTGAAATCTAGCGCTGCGTCCCCTCTCATTATTTTCAAACTTTCCTTTTCTTATAAAAAGAATTACTAAAGTCTTCGTCAGTTAGGTAAAGGTATTTCATATTGTCATTCTATATTGTTTTTCTTACTTAAACAAGTCTGGTCTTTGACGTAGTTTTGTTTTATTATTGTTGACGTAAACTGAGACGAAAGACAAAATAGTAAGAGATGTTTATTTCATGTCTTAATTTACATTTAGCCATTACTTGATGGATAGTCTTGGAAACTACCTTGACTTTCCGGTTGAATGAAAACATTCCATCATGATCTTACATCGAGATTAAGGAGTTTTTTTTTCGTTATCATACATTACATTCACTGCCTGATTCTGCAAACATAAATTTATAATTTAGACGTTGGACGGTAATGCTTGCTACTTTTCAGTTGTGAAATTGCTGATCTCGCACCTTCATCCCGAAACTTAAAAATTAGGATTTACAAAACTATTATCCTTCCAACTGTCCTTCACGAATGCAAAACGTGGCTGCTGACATTGTGGGATGAGCAACGGCTTATGGTTTTTGAAAATAAAGTACTGTGTAGGATATTTGGACATAAGAGGAATGAACTAATCGGGGAGGATTGCGTTAAGGCAAATTTCTTTGAGGGAGGGAGTCGTGGTGTCGGCATTGAACCTTCGGGTTAGTTAAACCTTTATTATTACAGCGTTGGATGAGCCATCAGCCTAATTGTCGAAACGCCTACCTTCTCTTAATACCGATTTTCGTAGTGCAATTCACACTGATTTACAACTGGCAAAGTTCCGTTTTAGTTAATGTCGGTTGAATTTCATACAGATTTTATCATCACCAAAGTGGAAAAAATAACTATGATTTTTTCTACAACTCTACATTTTTCCAAACCTTGATGGTCTATGGATAAACAGACCACCTCCATTATCAATAGTTTTCTTTCAATAGTTACTTCCTAGGTATATATGGTGCCAGAGCCGTTCATATCAGAAAATTAACTTTTATTTTCAAAGGTCACTGTTGGCTGTTTTAATAGAAACGGGAGCCTCAATAGAAAATCTGTGTGGGTTGAGTCCAGCAATGACATGACGTCACAGGTTCAGTCCGTAAGATCAGATCCAAACTAGACAATCCTACAATTGACTTCATAGTCATTAATCCCTTGGTCAAAGACTAATTATCAGCCTAATACGTAATTCGTTCTCCATCCAGTATTTTCAGTAATTTATTCATTCAGCAATTTATTATCAATTAACCGTGGTAAGAGTCTCAATTCTACGATAAATTTAATATATTTGATGGCTTCACGTTTTAATTTATTAAAAAGAAATTAATTTATTGAAATACCTACCTTAAAAAAGAATACTAATTAATACTATCGTTTCAAATTCAATAATCATACTTCATCTAGACTAATTGACTGATATTTATAATTAGTACTTGTTGGATTCTCAGCTGTCTTTGTATGTAATGAAATTTCGTAATTGAGGCATGTAAACTGAGAAGACTGTAAGTAACAAACATCGAAAAAAGTAATTGGGAATCAAAATGGAAAATCGTGAATTCTATTTCATATGTATTTGGACACATTAGTAAGGGCCTATCTTGAAGAATTTACTATCTAAAGAAGCAGGTAGCAAATGCGCTTTATGTCTCACGGTTTTACTATAGAAAACACTGCAAGTTCCGCCAGCTATGGACAGTAAGATTCCTCTTAAATATTTATACTTTCGATTCGATACTTTTACGTAAGTTTCGGTACCCAATATTATTGGACGTAAAGGATCGTTGCTCGTCGTTAGCATAAATCTTTTGCGATAATTCACCCCAGAAAATATGAATTTATTAATAAAAATACGATGCTTAAATAAGTGAAATTGGACTAAAATCGTTTACCTTAATCGTATAGATTTGCCTTAACACTTTTTTTCGTATAATTTTAAATAAAATAAAATAAATTACCAAGGGGTATCTGACTTCTTAGTTCTACCGGGAGGGGGGGCTCTAAGAACCCATAGCTTTATTGTTTTTAAACTTCATATCTTTTTTTTTTATTTATTTATTTCTTGAGATTACAATATTTACATATTTATAAAGCTGTGGGATGTAAACAAAAAAAAAGCAACAAAAAAAAAATATATAAAGAGAAATGAAAATTATTTTTCTAGATAATTAGAAATGTCATTTCCATGTTATCTAAAATATAAGATATAATATAAATATTTAACTAATTTACAATTTTTAAAATCGTCTTTTTAGTTACATTAAAGAAAAAAAATTATTTAAATATTTCTTCTGGATATAAAATGTTACAGAAAATTTACATTAATCTTGCATTTTTTTCTGACAACTAATCATTTTCTCACATCATTTCTTTAATAATTTAGGAGCAAAACAGGGTTGACAAATATAAATGGGATCCATGGGCCCCCCTTGGAAATCCTAGAATTAGAGAAGCTATTTACATACATGATGTTTTTCGCTCTCATTCTAGAAAATTGTCCCCAGTACGTTGCGTACTTTCAAAATTTTAAAACCTATAGAAAACTTCACATTATGTTAAGTGATAATTCCTAAAATTGAATTTTTATATAATGCCGGTCTATTTCACAAATTATGACAGAAGGCAAAAATTAAAGTGTAATTAAAATTGAAAATAGTCTAAAAAAAAAATTAAATAAAAAGAATAGGGGTCACCTGTGGGTATAGTGGTTAGCATGGCAACCTACAATACTAAAGGTCACAGGTTCGCGCCCAGCGGTGGCCCTAGGATTTTTTATTGGGAGTAAAAAAATCCTTAGCCATGCGTCCTTCGGATAGGACGTAAAATGGAGGTCCTGAGCCTGTACGAGATGTCAGGTACTCGTTAAAGATCCCTGTCCTAATTAAACCTGGGTAGGCAAAATTTAGGACTCCCACTGTATAGCATCGTCCGATTAGCCTTAGTGGCATAGAGTAACGCTAAACAAACAAACAAATAAATAGAATAAGCCAACGTGGAGCAATTCGAAGTCGATAAAAAGCACAACCTAATCTAACCATAGCGTGTTCCTCCTCATCACAGTATTATTGTTTTTGTCAAACGCTATTGGAAAATTTAAGAGAGCAAAAGTGGTATTAATCATGTAAGTCTTCATTTACAAAAAAAAAAAAAATTGTTATTAAAGAACCAAGAAGTTTATTGTGAAAAGCAATAACTGTCCTTCATACTTTTTCTACAGCCACTCTTTCAATGCCCTGCTCCTGTCATGTCCAACATCCCACCCCCCGCCTCTCATCGATGTTGGCAAGATTGATAGTGGAACAGGCCTTGAGGAGAGAAGTCTTCTGGACCAGGAGTTCCGTTTCCAGTTGGGAACAGATGTCCTTTGTCCAAATCCAAATCCAATAAATAACTTTCTGCCTTGTTTTCCGAAAGGTTATCAAAGCCACCGATTCCCAAACACGATTAAGAGGATTTTGTTTCATTATTATAGATAGACGATTTGATAACAAAACTTCATCATCTCTGTAAATAGTATTTTATAATATTATCATGCAAGAATAATATGTCCCTGCGCGTATATTTTTTTGTTCCTTGGTAATTCATTTCTTTTTCCCGCAAAAAAAAAAAAAAAAAAAAAAAAAAAAAAAAAAAAAAAAAAAAAAAAAAAAAAAAAAAAAAAAAAAAAAAAAACCAAACTCATTTCTTATGTTTGTATCGTGTATCAATCAATATGTCTCCGTCATATACATATAATTTTTTTATATTTCCAACAAGTCAGGGACTTTATTCGCGAAGGTTCGTTTCCGATGCCACTCATTACGCTTCTTACTACCGCTATCCAAATCCCACTCCTCAAAATTAACCTTAACTCTCTGATGATAATCATTTGGCATGGAGCTTAATAATTATTTAGAAAATGCAATAACACTTCCATTTACCCGTTTTGTCCCAGACATGCGATTACGCATCATTAATATTTTTTTTTACTATATTATTGTAAGATTTTTGTTCAAAAATAGGATTCCCAAAGGGCTATAATTTTTAAATTAACCAGTCATATATTTTTAGCATATTTCAACTTAAAAATATAAATAACGCGTTAAATTAATTATATCCTATTATTTTTAATACAGTCATATCAAAATTCAATGATAAAGATAACGTTTCAGCTAATCTAAAAATCAACGGGATTTAAAGTAGAACTTTACTCCAAATTTTAAATTGTTTAGTAAAGAATTTAGAAGGGTCGATGTATTAACGATCCATTTATTCAGCACTTATTGGATTTTTCCAGCAGAGGTGTGATTAAATATAAGTAAAAAATGTAAAAGGAACTGATAAAGAATATAATGGAAGTTTAGTACAAACACAATAGACAGTTAGCTTAAATGATTCAAATTAATCTTTTGTCCTAATACATATTAATTAAATTCAGAATATGACACATGGTGAAATGAGATAACATCTACTCGTTGAGGTTCTAGCAGTTGTGTTTTACATGCTACTTATCAAAACATAAAAATTTAATTTTATAAATGAGATAGATAACGTTAATTTATAATTTTTTACAACAATGATGTACTGTTTTTTTTTTTTTATTATTAGAAGTTGGACAAAACTATACACATTGAGCCAAATTTCATAAAAATCGGTCGAGTAGTTTTTGAGTTAACCTCCGACAAACATCAGGACATGAGATTTTTTATATATAAGGATATAATTAATTAATATGAATGAAAACGAACAATTCATATTTTTTCTACCCTTGGGACGAAATGGGTTAAGGCTCGTCTTTGTTCAACAATGGTTGAACAGAATACTGTCACACGATTTTAGCGTTTCGGGGCTGGATAAGGTTGTACAATTAAACAGGAACATTCATTAAGTTTTTCTCAAAACAAATAATAATTCCCATAAAAAATTGAAAAAATAATGTTTTTTTTTTTTTTATTGGTTACCAATCCCAAGTATTTTACCTATTGTTTTTGCCACTACGCTGTCTCTTCATTAAATTTCCGGACTAACGCAATGCGGTATTGTGTTTCCGTCCACATTTTTCTGTCGACCCTTCCTTCTTAGTGCTTATTATTCTACACAACACTTTATTTTCAAAAGCCTTGATACGCTGCTCATCCCTTTATAAATTCGGCCACCTTTAGCTCCCATAAATATCTTATGTAAGTAAGAGAGTTTTTTCGATATTCATTATTCACCTTCGGGACAGCTTACTCGATTCTGCCTGTCTTCATGGATAAATATTTGGAACGAAGTTAGGAGGCGGTTATTGGGATTGATTTAAAAACTTGCCCGTGTAAGCCGGACTATTTTTTTTTTTCATTGTAATCGCTCCTAGCGGAAAAAGTGGTGCAACTTTTTGTTAAAAACTTCGTTCCAAAAAAAAAAAAATGCATACAGGCCTTAATACTAGCGGTAATTTTCTCTTCGATGTTCTACTAAAAACTAAATTCCTCTAACTGTTCAAACATATCAATTTTAATTTTTTTATCAATACAACCGAATTAGTGGCCGCTTCTGCAGCAAATAAAAGCATTTTATTTTATTCCTACTGGTTTTCATTCTCCGTTGTTTACAAAATTTCATCAGCGTCGGTGTATGTAGTTTTATAGATTCTTGGTGTGTTTGAATTCAAATTAATTCATCAATCAATCTTCACGAATTCAAATTAATTCATCAATCAATAAATCAAATTAAACTCACATACCTTTTGTTTAGAATGCCACACATTATAAGCTGCAGACACTTAGTTATTGTCAATAAGGATATTATTTATTTTTGATTTTTTCATCACAAGAAGATTACTTTATTATTTTTTTTTTGTTTAATTTTAATTTGCTTAATTTTTTTATAATACTCTAAGACACTTCAGCCTATTTACATAAGCCTGTTTATGTATAATTTGTTCCTAAGGGACTAGCTCCCGGGACAACTATATAAAGAGTTTATTATTATTATTATTCTGAAGCACCAATTTATAATTAGGAAACGGATTATATACAGTTTTCTGTATAATTTTCTAATCCAACGATGTTGAATTTCAATCTGTATTTCCCAAATGTTATTTTAGAGAATTCTTTGAAAAATATTCCGTCTGCCAGTTGCTTTTTGTTTGCGAGTAATTGAAATACACGAATACTATTGAACGACTGCAGTAACGGTGCATTGCAAGTCGGAATTCCATCTAGCGCGCTACCCAAGGAATGATAATTTTGTCATTTGTTTATTCCTTGTTATATAGAGTTTACGGTAATCGCCAACATAACTTTCAATATTTATTTCCTCCGTAAGTTTTTATTAAATTATAATTTCCTAAGTTATCTAGTTATCATAGTCATGGGCGTCACCAGCACAAAATTATTGGGGGGGGGGGGCGGCTCGATATGCTTAAAGATATGGTAGGTAGAAATTCGAGAGGCCAAAAGTTGAAATAATGACGCTTAGAAACAACTGTTGGGACATTTAATTCCTTCTTCTATGATGTATTTTAAAGGTATTTGGTCTCTTAAAACTTCCCAATTTTTGGGGGGGGGGCAAAGTATTGCCCCCCCCCCTTCCACAGCTGACGCCCGTGATCATAGTGATGCTTTAAATTGTTCGCTCATCATTTATGATTCCATTACAATGGCAATTAAATACGAATTTAGGTGGGTTTTACTGATGTAAAAAGCCTTGTAAACGATTGTTTCGATATTAATTAAAGCGGGTTTTGTTGCTGCTTTTTATTTGAAAATTTACACAGTGCCTCCAATCAGTTCAGTTAAATATAATATTATATATTTTTATTCCTTTCTCTGAAAGTGAGGGACGGCAAAGGGAATAGACGAGCGCGATGGAATTGAAATGTTTGGCCAGCCTTCTAAATAGCTATTGAAAGAGTTGTCATCGCCCTTTCCCAGCATTTGGCTGACAGATATAATTGGCTGTTAATTGGGGCCAATAGAATTCTCTGCACTGTCGATGTATTATTGCCCTTGATGAGAGCTTTTTTTGGATTGGTTATCCCCTCGATGCGATGCTATATCCTTAGTGCTATAAATCAGATTTTTTTTAGAGAGAGATTTAGCATTTGGTCAAGATTTTTTTTTGCATTTAGTATTTTTTAATTGCACAATATAAGCTCACGGAGGGAAGATATTTTTATATTTTTATATTGCTGTAAGTTATATTGCTGAGGGGAAAATGAACATGTAGAGGTTTAGATATTTGGTATCTACGATAACTAGGAAAAACGAAATTAAAATTGGGAAAGACAATGGAAGAAGAATCCCTTCTGATGAAAAATGCAGAAAAAATAAATAAATAAAATATTCAATCACTTTATAAAAATCTTGATTCTAAAACAGCAATCCAATAATGGTAAATCAATACACCATTTGAATAAAGGAAGGCATACATAAATAAGAAGTTTCCCCAAGATTTTTAATATAATATCTACCAGCTTTTTTTCTGTTGGACTTTTATATTTTCAAAAGCAATAAATATATGCAAAATAGAAGTAATATAACATGATTTGACAGCTTTATTTTAAAATAAATATATAAAATTGTTATTATGAATAAAATGGCTCATATGAATCAGATAAATTTAATAAAAATTGAAAAGAATTATAAGAATTGAAAATTTTCAATTCATGTTTGATGTGTATGGCGCATTCTAGCGTTTCCTTGTGCAACTACTAAGGTGTATTAGACAATTTTACTTCGTGTATTAGACAATTACTATTCTTGCTTTTAGATTTTATTGCTTGCTTTTTATTTCTTTTATTTGCTTGTATTTCTCTTAGAAATACAAAATCGTCTAAACAAAGTTTTATTGCCCCTGTTTTTATATTAACACCTGTCTTAGAAGTGATCTAAAATTTAATTTAAGTTTGTGTGCTTTCCTATAAAGGATAGTTAATAGGTGAATATTCAATGAATGTTGTTAATACCAATGAATCAAGTTTGTGGTTAGTTAGCTAGGTACTTAGGTCATTTTTTTAAATTTTATGTTTTAATTAAAGCTTGCTATCATTATTAATTATATTGTTAAAACCATTAAAGTTGTATTTATATTTGTTACAATTCACTATTAATTTGCTTTTATTTAAACCCTTATCAGTACGATGTCAAATCATTTACATATATACATATGTATACATGTGGGTAACAACCTATTCCACTATATTTAATGATATTAAAAAAAACGGAATAAAATAATGAAAAATGGGATTTCAACTATTAATATCTAATCACACTATTTTACGTTGATTAATTTTTTTTTTTCGAATCCTTCCTTTAGAACATTTTATCTTGAATTAATAATGTTTCTATAGGTTAAATGATAGTCAGGATTTTCAGTTTACAATGATTTTATTGTGGTAAGCCAACGTTTCGTTCCAACTTGTGGATCTTCATCAGGGCTACTGAGTCCAGGTGGATACTAAGACAATAAAATCATTGTAAACTGAAAATCCTGACTATCATTTAACCTATCGTAATTGAAGAACAGTTGATGATCTCTTGATGATTGATGAATATCAATTCGGTACTCAACTGAGTTCAGCCATCTCTAAAAAGTATATCTTAGCAACTAAACATAAATGACAATTAAGAAATTTATGTTAAATGTTATATTACTTTGAACGTATTTTATTTACTCTTTTAAGCTATTATGTACTGTAATATATTCAAGCCATTCATAAAAGGGGTGATCCATCATTGGGCTTGGAAGTTTTGGCCTAAGTTAACTTTTCTCTACACAATATCAAAGGAAGTAATAAATGTTGCCAGGGATTTGACTCATGTTTATTTACCCGGATATTTAAGAACGATCTAGTATTCAAATATTTCATCGAATTTCTAAAACAGTTAATCATGTGTTGGTAACTTAAAAAAAAAATACAAGTACGATTATTGCCTTAAGATTATTAGTATGTACTATTATTATTTTCAAATATTCAATCGAAGACATTAATATGAAGTTATTTATGTAATTATTTATTATCAAGTTGTATTATATCTGTTACAATTCACTATTAATTTGCTTTTATTTAAACCCTTATCAGTACAAAGTTCAACAAATACAAGTTCAAAATTATTCTGTCAAAGATAAATAAGTAATTAATTTAGTATTAAGGAAGAACTATACTTTCCCTTACTATATATTTCATACATAGGCAAGTGAAAGAAAAAAATGGTGTTCTCTGATCTTGAAAAAATAATAAGTTTAGTTTATATTTTGTATTTCATAATATAATGAGAACTTAGGAGGTTCAATAAATTTTTTGGAAAGAAATTGACATAAAATGGATATTAATAGTGTATTTAAATTAAAATGTTATATTTTTAATTTTAAGGTAAACATGATCAGCACAGAAGGCTTGTCAAAGGTGGTAGACTCCTCTCAACTAACATCCGACCTGGAGGGCACGCTCCACTATGATCATGCACAATGGATTGATATGAGACTGGTATGTACTTTTCTTTTCAAATTTGTGTCCACGAATTATTCATACATATTAGTTTAGCTTTAATTATAATCATCCTTAAATGATTTTTAATACTACATATCAATTAACCTTTAGTAGATTTCCTACATCTCCTGCAGAAAAAGTCATTCTTAATTTTTTTTTTTTCATTTCTTCTTTTTTTTCAATATAAATTTTACCATTCACAACTATTTGAGGTTTCAATTGTTTTATTAGGCTGTGGAAGACTTCCTGTGGCAGGCAACCGACCTCTTAGATAGATTAGATGACCTGCAGGAAGATTTGAGTAGATCTGATTTCGGGGAAGATGTCCCTTCAGCAAAACATGGTTTAGATCTTCATGCTGAAATCAAGAAAAGGATACTCAAAGCTCCTGTAGAAGAATTAGATCTCACTGGACAACGATTGCTTCAAAGGTTTGTTTTAATAATGAACTCAATATATAATATTATATAAGATCTATAAGTGCCTTATGTGTAACATTTATCTAAACTTTCAATTTAAAACATAGTTCTCCTTCTTGTAGTAGTCTAGTAGCCTAGTAGAGTAATTAATTATTACTTAATACATTTCAAGGGTAACCTGATAAGAATGGGTATTCAGCAAGTCCTTAATGTATATAATTGAATTTGGAGTATGTGCTGGCTTGTCATTTGAAACTGGAGGATCAATGGACCAGGAAAACAGTACATTTAATTTTTAATATGGGATGTTGTGTCAGAGGGGGCACTCAAATGTTTATTTGAAATTAAATAATTTTCATTTTTACTTCATTTTTGTGGATTATTTTATTGTTTTGAGAAAAATTCTGTAAAATTATTGTTTGTTACTTCTATTTACTCATGATCATATGTGATTTCAGAATTTGCCGCGAGGAAAATGGAGTAAATTTGTATAAACATGCTTGTAAAATATCTTGGGGAAAATAAGCGATCTCGTAATATGTCATCATATTGCAGTGGATTGAAAATAATTCATGGATTAAGTCATACTTTTTGTCAAATCACTCAGTTTATATAATTTTACACTATATACTAATAATTAATAAAATATATTTTATTAAAAAAACTAAATATTGTTTTATTAAATTAATTTTTTTTTTTTTATTTGTGTTACCGCCTCTACCCTAAAGGGTCATTGGCGTCTAATGTTGCTTTTAATCCATTTGTAGAATTCTGTGCATTTAAGAAACTTGAAAAGAGTGATGACTCTTTCTTCTTTCTCTTTCATAATTTCCTTAAATATCTCAGAAACACCAACTTTCTTCCGATACTCGAATTTTGGGCAGTCTATCAGTAAGTGTTGGACTGAAAGAGGGACGTTATCACATTTTTCACATGTCGGGGCTTCTAGCCTCCTAACTAGATAACTGTGTGTAAAATAGCAATGTCCAATCCTCAGCCGGCACAGCGTCCCTTCCTCTCTCCTTGACATTCTGCAACTTGTGATCCATTTCATGCAGTCAGTTTTTATGGTGATTTTCTCTGGCCCAACTCTTCTCCAATTCTGCAAATTGCAATCTCTTTGTTTGAAGAATCCAATCTTCCAGTGTAACTTTATGTAGTTTACTAACTTCTGTTTCATCTTCGAGTCTTGCTAAGTGGGCTAAATGGTCAGCTCTTTCATTTCTCTCCTGTGTTCATATTCCACCATTCATTTAGAATTTCTATAACTAGTGAATTTTAGGACTATTTATGGCTGCCAATACACACCATGAATCTGATACTACAGCCCATTTTTTTTCTCTGGATTCCGCTATCTGATAGAGAGCATTTAGGATGGCTGTCCCTTCCCCTATAAATATCTTGCTCTCTCCTGGTAGGTTAAATAGGAGCTGACTGCTTTTCTGACTCACTGCGTAGCCAACACTATTGCCCTCTTTTGATGCATCAGTGTAAACTAATTCAAAATTGCTATACTTTTCCATTAATTTTAAAAAGGATGACGGAACTTCTACCGGGTAAGTTTTGGTAACCTCAGCCATTTATTTATTGATTATTGGCCTAATTCTACTCCAACTAGGTATTAATAGTTTAGCAACTGGTCTAATTTTACTCAGGGGATTGCCAATCTTAGTTAATGCGTTATATATGTCCTTTTGATAGGCGTTTTTCTCAATTTCTTTGATACCCCGATATTCCGATCCTTCGGCAAATAAGTGTTCCGTAACAGGATGGTGTGGTGAGGCTTTTAATTTAGCAATATATTTTAGTATTAAGAAATCTCTTCTTAAATATAAAGATGGTTCCCCAGATTCTGTATATATGCTATCGACTGGAGAAGTTCTGAAGGCTCCAGTGCAAATTATTTTTAAATAATTCATATATAAATTTACATTAGCTTTAATTTCTCTAATATTTCAGATCCTACAATTTCTGCCCATTTTCAATAAAATGTTACATATTGTTCATCTATCTCAAAGTAATGGATTAGAAGTTATAAAATTTTGTATAAAATTTGTATAATTTATTTATAAAAATTTGTGTAATTTTTTTTTTCCATTATAGTTAATAGAGAGCTATAAATATGGATTTAGAATTGAAAATATCTAATTATTGATGTTCAAAAAGTATATGATTCTTTTAACTTAGACAGTTTTTTTATTTTTCATGATTTTTATTCATAATATAAGTGTTTTTTTTAAATTTTAAGATTAGCAGGATGATATGTTTTAGTTACATTTTTTTAATTACAACAATTACATTTGTTTCAGGCTATCGGGTGATACAAGTAGTGGTTACGATTCAGGATACTCAGGGAGAGAAAGTGAAGCATCAACGACCAACCCCGATCTTCAAGCTTCAGTACCTCAAATACTTCACAATCTCGACTCAATACGTGCCTCCCAGAATCATCTACTTCAACTTTGGCATCATAAAAAAGCGAAACTAGACCAATGTTTTCAATTGCGCCTATTTGAACAAGACTGTGAGAAAGTGAGTATATCAATTAAGATTGTGATTTATAAAGTGATGTTATATTTTTTACCTTAATGATAAATACTTTTAAATGGTTATTATATAAAGTTGAAACATGGGGCCTGTTGCGGCTTAACTCTTTATCCCATGTCGGTGCTGGAAGTTTGAGTCCCACCCTGGGTGGTTCTTTTCTTTGGCAGGTGAAGTGTCTCCCAATGCCATGGGTGTTTAGGAAGGGGTGACAACCCATAGATAGCCAATCCTGAAGGGGCTAAAAAAAAGTTTAAAATAGAATAAATAAATAGGTAATGGGTACGCAACAGCCCTTGTAGAGCCCACAGGAAAATCTTTTTATTATTACATGGGAAACAAAAAATAGCAAAACGTAAAGATGACGCAAAAGTTTTGACAGTTCTTGGATGAATTGTTTGTTTATCTTTTTTGCATGTATCTTTGCTCCTTAAGTAGCCATGTTTATAAGAAAGAGAAATTTCAAGAAATAAAAAATCCTCTGCTACTATTTTGATATGAATTCAGAAAATTTTGGAGTCATACTCTGGGCATCGATCTGAGTGGAGTATTAGAGACTACAGAAAAATTAATTACTGAAAATGCCTCAACCAGTATTCTCACTGTCGAATATTCTTGAGCTATCTTGGGAAATAATATGCCATAGAACAAGACGGAATCTTTTTCTTACTAAATTCTTATTTAAATAATATTTATTGGGCATGTTCATATGTTGATTACTAAGTCATTTGAGTTTAACTGAACCCCAAAGTCCTTTTTACAGAAAACTTTGACTTTGCTCATTAAGTCATATCAACCAACATGTTGATAATATTCCATAATGCATCAATTTAGTGGAGAATATGTATCTTTCCTTAATAACTCACCCTTCTTTCTATTGATATGAAACTTGAGCATGAATGGGTATAGGCTATACAATTCTGTGTTGCTTAGCCTTAGGCAGCTCTACAACACACCGTTGTATAAATGTTCATTGATAAACATAAATAAATTAATAGTAAATAAAGTGTTTGTATAAAATTGTTATGGAGGAATCCCTAATAGGAAAATTAGCACTGTAATATTTATTAGATATTTGGGAGGATTGTCTGTTGTATGAGGCTTTCTTGTAGAAGCGGATTGTGTTTGAGTTGTTGGCTTTGTAAGGTAGTCAGGAGATGGAAAAAGTCGAGTCCTTTCTTTTTACTTTCACTTACCTATATATGAAATATATATTAAGGGAAAGTATTGCGATCGTGAAAAATTTCGACTTCCGGTTTTTTCTAAACCTTTACATAATTGTTACTATTTATCTAATTTTATAATTTAAAAATATAAATTATGTTTACCCGTTAGCTCTATTTTATTTATTGTATTTTTTTATTAATGTCCTTACTAATTTTTTTTTTCAGATGTTTGAATGGATATGTCATAACCGTGACGTTTTCCTGATGAACTATGTTGAAATTGGCCATTCTTACACGCTAGCTAAAGAGTTACAAGAAGAGCATAACCATTTTACAATAAGCTCAATGGTGAGTTATTTCTACAATTTCAATATTTTTCTGTATTTGATTTGCTTATTATTCCGTCATTTCCCATTGTTGTCACAATATTGAGCCATAAGATTCCAGAATCGTATTCATTCATGTATTTGGTACTGGTAACTTTTCAGGCACCATCCGCTTCTGATAACACTTTCGTTGGTGTTTATATTTACCAAAAATGAAATACCTTTAAACAACTTATAAAACTAAGATAAACAAAAAGAAATGGAATATTTATATTAATATAATTATTTTTTATATTATTACTCTGGATAAATTTTCTACTGAAATGGACCCATTTGTTTGGTCCCGATCACAACCAAAAAGGACCTATTTGGGTTTTTTTATCCCTTTTGAGCGAGCCTTATGCGCAGAAGTAAAATAGCTTCTAGAGCTAACCATATATTTTGTCTTTTCCATATTTATTTCTAGCCGTAGTTCTTTACAGGCTTTCATCAACGTTATTGTCTTATTTTCTATTGTTTCCATGTCATCGCCCAGCAAAATGCAAAAATCATCGGCATAACCGAGTACGGATATTTTTCCACCCAGATTAAAATCCTTTCCAGTACTTATCACCTCCCTGATGACATATTTTTGAGCTAAATTTAGCTCAATGAGCCCTTGTCTCAAATCAGAGCAAACTTCAAACCTCTCAGAAAAATAATTACTGACTCAAATTTCAGTCATGCAAATCCTTACTAGATTTAATAACTTCTTTGGTATTCCTAGTTCAGTCAGAATACTATACAGCTTATTGCGGTCTTTAGAATCATAAGCCTTTTTAAAGTCAATATATAGTTGATGTAGAATACCGTTATATTTTAATTTTTTCTCTAATATTTGAGGGAGAGAGAATATTTGGTCTACTGTTGAATGGCTCCATCCGAAACCACATTGATTGTCTCCGATAATTTCCTCGGTGTTTCCAGTTATTCGACTAGTAAGGATTAACATACATATTTTATAGCATACTGGAAGCATTGAGATTTCGTGATAGTTGTTGCAGTCTTTGATCTCTTCTTGTGAATCGGAATAAGTATAGGCTCTTTCTATTCTTCGGGTATTTTCTCATTCTCCCAGATCTTTTTAATCAAAAGATATATTTTTGAAATCCCAGCTATCCCACGTGCTTTGTTAGTTATTAGTTCGCTAGGAATATTATCCGTCTTCGCTGGTATTTAAGATTTTAACTTTCTGATAGCTATTTCGATTTCCGTTATACTCGGTTCTTCTAATAACGGTTTAGTACTTTCAAAATCCAAAAGTGGTGATAGACGACTATTTTCTGGATTCAAAATATTGTCAAAATGTTCTTTGAACTTCCTTACTATGTCTACCGGAACCGCTATGATTTTATTATTATTATCCCTAATACTAGTTGTAACTGGTCCTAGACGTTTACGTGATAAATTTATGCCTTTGTACATATCTCTAACCTTATTTTGGATTCCATTATTTTCTAATTCTATTATTTCGATTTTGAGATAGTCTCTTTTTTTATTTTTAAGCACTATAGTTGTTTCGTTTCGTATGCCTCAGTAGTAGGCACGATTGTCTTCGCTAGGATTATTTAAAACTTTGAGTTTAGCGGCTTTTCTTTTCTCACAAGAGACAACAGTTTTCATCGAACCACGATTTGTTCTTATTATTTTCCCTTTTACCCAGACACAAATTACTGACCTCTTTTATATTATCCCTAATCCCTACCCACAATTGATCAATGTCTTCACCATTCTCGGTCGATGGTTGTAATACATCAAATCTTCAAATAATACATTCTTGAGTTCAATTTCAACTCAAAATAGATCAATTTTGAGTTATGCATACTGCTGGAATGAGAATGACAAAACCTTTAATGCCAAAATATAGTCACAATAGTATTGATAATTCCGTTCACGTAAGGAGCAAGTTACCATATTCTTATAAGGAGGGAATGATTGTATTAACACAGGTAGGTAGGCTACTTTGGAGTTACAATTAGTGTCATCAGCGGTACTGACTGTCTTAATGGTAGACTATTTGTGATCAAAGACTATTTTTCCTACTCGTTGTTTGAATGAAGTTGAAACTTCACATGCAATTATCCAAAAAAGAAACAGTTTTTTGAGTTGTAACCATCTTCTTGCCGACATGCGATATATGTGTGTATGTATATGTAAACAAGAAGTAATTACACAGGTGCTTCTACATTTCTTTTTATACTCGGTTGGCTGATTACCTCTTCATTAAAGCTCTGGTAATTAGTACAAACTCATCAGTAGCATAAAATTTGTCATTCAGCATGTAAATTAACTGAATTAATAATCCTATTCGGACCTAATTTTGTTTTTAGCATTATAGTAAGGTTTTTATAGCATTAAATATTAAAATCAATTTTATACATAAATAAAGTCAGTATTAATGTAAATTTCAGAGATTTCCAGTGTTCTGTTTACCAACGTTTACAAAGAGAGGATTTTCTGATCTCCATTTTAATGTAATAAAAAAGAGTGATTTATTACAATCTTGAGAGAAAAATACGGTTATTACAGTTACAATTATTTTAAAATCAATTGTGTTTCGAGACCTAAAATGGATCATTTTGAACGATTTTTTGTCTCAGCAGGAGATGATTACTGCTGCAGTAGATTGAGAATCTACAAAAGCTCATTACAGCGAATTAAAACAAACAGAAGGATTTGTTGACAGACCATAAGATATTCCATTTTATGCATCATGTTTTTAAAATTCACCTTCACTTTTATAATAGCGTCACTATGTTATAAAATTAGTTTTTCCATACAATCAAAATTTTATCAATATTTTTTTTTTTTTTTTTTTAGAATGTTTATGTGAACATTAACCGAATACTTGCCGTGGCTACACGGATGATGGAGAGTGGTCATTATGCCAGTTCTCATATCAGAAGTGTAGCCAACCGCCTCGACAGAGCTTGGAAAGAGTTTGCTGCTGGGCTTGATGAGCGAACTGCTGTTCTGGCATTGTCAGTCTTATTTCATCATAAAGCAGAACAGGTATTTAATTATATTTGAGTAATTATTTATAAAAGAAATTAATGATACATAACATTTCTTCAAAATTAATATAGCAAATATTGTAAGATATGGAAGTAAGTGGGTAGTCCTAAACAGTTCTAAAAGAATAAATATATATTTTTTACAGGATTTCAAATATATTTAGGAGTTCCTAACAGTACTTTACAATATTGTAATTACAATTTTGTTTATACTTGAATCAGCCATTTGTTTTCTATCATTTTTGTTGTTGGTACTGAGGTTAGGTCTTTAACCTCATTCCAAAGCTAAGTAGTTTTCTCTTTCTAGATCTGTTGTGCAGCTTCAATATACCTTTCATGCTCCATTATACTGAATAAACGACTTCCTCTTTATCAGCAGCCAAGGTTCTTTATTGTTAGCACTTCTTACATTTTTTTAGAATTTGTATTTGAAAAGAATAGAGAAAAGGAGTGCGCAAACCAATAATGCTACCCTGGCCGTTGTCCCAGCCATGTCAATCTATCTTCTTCACTTATCCTTTATACCCTATTCAAAGATCTCCCAGTTTTTAGCAAACCATTGGGGAGCTGGACCAGTCCTGGTCCATCTTTTCTCCAATTAAAAATGTTCAAAATTAATTAAACAATTAACTTCCGTCAATTATGTACACTTCCTGAATTGTATTTTACTACTTATTTCATTTCATATTCTCATTTTATTTTTATCAATGACCCAATTAGTATGTTCGCATATTTGGTCTCTTGAGAAATATGTCTGTTTTTCTCCAAGGTTTTTATAGATAGTTATCACAACTTGTTTTCTTTTTTTTTTCATTCAATTGCTTCCCTTAAGGTTTGCCTCAATTTTCACTGTTGTTTATTTCATTTAAAACTTAAAACGTTACTTCCTTTTTCTGTTAGTCTCTGTTGCTTTTAAAATATTCTGTTTGAGGCAAACTTATAGATAAATAGATATAAAATTTAGAAATTTGTTGTGTAATCCTTAGCCATTTACGTTCAAAACTTTATTTTCTGAAAGATTAGGTTCTCTCATCTCATTACTTGATACTTTTTTTTTTAATATGCTATTATTTTTAGTATGTGGAAAATGTTGGAACATGGAACCAGGCTTGTGAAAACATGAGCATTCCAAGTGAAATAATGCTCTTAGAATCAGCAATTCATCAGCACCAAAATCATTACGAGTCAATGTGCCAAGCCTATACCGAGGTAAGTCTTCTATTCTTTATCTTCTCTGTATGAAAGTGTAAATGAAGCTGATTGAACATTAAAAATTTTGAGTTTGTAGGAGAATATTGATGTATTGAAAACATAAAAAAAAAATTGATTTTAAATTTATTGTATAATGAAATTTATTTCATTCATCATGAATAAAATTTATAAATCTCATTATCAATTTAAGATAATTTTCCTGAATATATTTTATCTTTTCAATTCTTGACAATTAAAGTTGGAATGATTGTTGTTATTGATATTTAGGTGTACAATGCTTACCAGTCCCTCCTGAATGGTTTGGACCTCCTCGTCCAGGTCTGTCTAAACTTCCCCCCACCACCAAGTCGCCCCCCACGAATACACTACACCAACATCGCCATCATCAACACGGTTGTATATTTTGATATTCTGCATTGCCTGCAGATCGTGTTGGGTCTAAATGGTATTGGTCTTTATGTAGATTGTGGGAGGAGAACATGGTGATGTCAATCTATACGATACGCAAACTGAGCTGGCTACTTTTCTCTCTTAAGCTCATGAAACTATTTCTTTGTTCTATGGGATTTGTCTTCATAATTTCTTCTTCTAACAGTATTTGAAGGCTTTCAATTCTCCTATTATTCACAAAATTTATCAATTATTTATGTAAAATCTGTTTATGTTTTTTTACAGATCTACAAAGAGCATTGAAATATAAAATTGTTTTGGTTTTCTTATTGATACCATTTTTTTATGCAATTTTATTCAAATTTTTGTATGATTAACATTTTTTCTTCAAATTTCTCTGCCCTTTGTCCTGAGGTATTATGTCAAATTTAACAAAAGCACTTTGCACATAACTAACAAATGGTGTTGGGATTATTCTCAGGTTCATAGCACAAGTAAGAAACTTCTCTATCAACTGGACCATTTGGTACAGGTCTGCAATCAGCCTGGTATGGAGCACACTAGGAAACATGTACGTAAATTTATTCAAACAAACTGTAATATCTGATTATATTATGATTTATTTAGTTTATATTTGCCTAAAACAATCACAGCTAGTTTGATTTAGAAATACTTTATTAAACTATGATTTCATTTAATTCTTATTTTTTATTCATATGTTTGTGTCATTTTAAAGAGTTCGAGGCGGAAGCAGAAAAACCATTATGATGTAAGTCGGTGTCATTTTTCATTTTGCTTTATAAGTTTTATTCTATCTTGCTTTTCTTCCCAGCGTAATGTTTTATGGTTTGGGATTCTTACTGTTTGTAAATATTGCTTGTTATATTGCTTTTCATTGCACTTAATTTTTGCTGTAAATAGATGCATGCGCCCTGTTTATCATCAGTTTTATGTCACTTTTAATGTGTTGGGATGTAATTGTTTCTTAATTATTTAATAATGGATATTAGTTGTAATGATGTATTTTAATTGAAGGAATTTATACTTCTTTGAATAAATCATTTTTTATTCATATAATGGGAACATATCTTTATTTAAAATTCCAAAAAAAGATTTGGTCTTCCTCTCAAACATTTTTTAATTTTAGAAAATCGTTTAAAATATTTCTGACTTATTATTTTATACTTTTTTCCTTTAACTTAAGTTGTTTCAACTATTTTATATTTCTATATCTCCACTTATAAGAATCTTTCACAAAAGCTGCTTAAGAGCATATAATATAATATGGTTAAATAAGTCAGCATTATTGTTGAAAATTTAAGAGCAGGTTATGTGTAGAGTATATGATTCTCACAATTTTTATTAGATTCAACATAAGTGGACATATAAGTCACAATGTTTAACAATTGAAATATATAAAAGCGTCTTAAGACCGACCCTTCTTCATGGAACGCCGATGCTTGCAAACATATCAAGTTCCACAGCAAAAAAGCTCAAACAGTTTCAGAACGGCATACTGAGACGCGTTGTAAAACACATGACATTACAAAGAATAAGAAATGTCTTACTGCATACCACCCTTAATGTTCAGACAGTCACTGAATTTATCAAATGGGGACACATCAAATTATTGGACAGCCTCAAGCAGTGCACCAATCGACTATTTCAAACACTCAAACCTACCGGACGGCCACAGAGGTGGCAAACAAATTTCGACAGCTGGACACAAAACATTCTTAAAATTCTTAGTGTACAGTAAAAGAGCTTTTCTATAGGAATATAGAAGTTCCTCATATTCCTGCCATTCTACAAAAATGAAGAAGGGGCTAAGCAAAAAAAAAAAAAAAAAAAAAAGCAATGTTTAGGAAATATTGTGAACTTAAAATATTATAGACTTGAAATATTATGTTTTAGGTTTTGTTCTTGATATTTATATTAATGGTGAACTTCTATTACTTGTATGTATATATATTTTTTTAATTGAATCAATGGCAGGAATAAATTAATGCCAGTTCATATTTTCAGTGTGTCGAGTATTTCTAATATATATTTTCCCCCCTCCACAATGTGAAATATTTATTCAAAGAAGTTTATTATTTGCATCAAAATTAGTGAGTGTTTAATTTCATATATATATATGTATATATATATATATATATATATATATATATATATATATATATATATATATATATATATATATATATATTTAGAAGTTTGTCTTAGTATTGAAAAAAAAATAGCTATGTATTAACAATTGATATATGAAAGCTACTTCATGCCTTTTATTACTGATGGACATAATAATATAATAATTGGTATTAAAAAGATAAGTAATGTAAAGGTTTAATGCTGATACCGCTATTTATTCTATTCACTGATAGTCTGCTAGATCAGTCTTAATGATTAGCAAGGTGCTTATCAACCTGTCTTGTATTTGTTGTTTATTTTCCAATTCCGATTTTTAATATTATTTGCCTATCTAATGTGTTACAATATCATCGGTCTTTGTAATCCTACATAATTTAATTCCTCTATATGTTTAAACCTATTCTTATCTTACCATTTCCATTACATATTCCCAACTCTTATCAATATATCTAATTTGAATCCTAGTTCTAAATAGGAATTAGGTTTGTAGTTTTCATGTTCTCACATTGGAATAATTAATCATCAGCATACCCTACCAGATATTTTTTCCTCCCAGGCCAAAACATTTTTAATATTAAATACTAGCATTCCCAGTCGCGGCTTTGCCCGCGAGCCTTAAAATCAATTCTGTGATCATTATCTTGGTATTGATTTAATATAATATGTTAAGGAGATTTAGTAGAATCGGAGCTTCCGGTAGGTGACAGGTTGGAGGGGGAAACTGCCAACTCGGTAGAAGAGAGGGATGCGCGCAATGGAGAGAATTCACTAAAACCGCCGAAACAACTTACTCGTCGTGACCGCTACATTTTTCGGCTTTAAAACATCGTTTTCGACGCCCCATAGATCAAGATCTTTAAAATGAGTCCAAATTAGATATTTTTTCTCGAAGTGCAAAAATAGGTGTCCGTTAGAGTTAAACGATAATATCGCCATTTAAACCCCTTAGGGGTTGCATTTTTGAAATTCCTTTCTTAGTGGTTACCTACATCGCGTTTAAAACCTAAATTCCGAACTTCAAGTTTCTATCATTAGTAGTTTTTGCTCTACATTGATTCTATCATTCAGGACAAAGCCTCTTATATATGTGGAGAAGAGATCGAAATAAACACGCACCATCCCCAATCATGGGAACCACAGTGGGCATTATTTGATTACCATTAATATTTAAATTATCAGTAGCCATATTTTATGTGAATGTCTATTTTAATAATATTGTAACGTTAAATCGATATTCAAATAAAAAACATATGGTTTAAAATCTCAACAATATATTTCCGTTAGAGTTAATCGACAATTTCACCATTTAAGCCCCTTAGGGGTTACATTTTTGAAATTCCTTTCTTAGTGGTTACCTACATTGCATTTAAAATCTAAATTCCGAACTTCAAGTTTCTATCATTAGTAGTTTTTTCTCTGCGTTGATTCTGTCAGTCAGGACAAAGCCTCTTATATATATTGAGATATTAAGTGAAAGAAAGTCATTATGTTTTAAAATTGAATTATCCTTAAATCTACTCTCTTAAAAATTAATATCGTTTCTATTTATTTAATGATTTGGCCATGCACACATCCTTATTATATTTTCAAACTTTGTTTGTTATGCCGTGCAGGCAATTTTGCCCTTTTTGAAATCAATTGGAAGCTACCTGACATACCTCGGCGAAGGTTGAACAGGAGTTGGATGAGGGACCTCCTAGGTTGACAGTGTAAATCTTTTGAATGCCAGGAGGATGCACCATTGGGTGCTATCTCCCTCATGCCTACCCACACCATATGTAACATATTTCACCACATTTGCTTATTGTAATTATGCAATATGCTTCATGTAATTATAGAGGTGCAAATAAAATTGTTCAGTTAAAAAAACAAAATGAATAGAAGCTGAACAACACCATTTTTCTCTAATAGTTTGTCACATATTTACCAGGGAGAAATTAATTTATCTACAGTTTAATGGTTTGCTCTAAAACCAAAATGGTTGCAATTATCTTTTATTAGACTAGTTTGGATCCGCACAATTATTTTATAATATTCATCATTAAACAGTCTTCTAAACCAAAGGAGGTGATTAAACATTATTTCTGTGTTAAAAATACTTAATAACTGTTTCTGAAACCTACTTAAAGCACCAGATCGGCCAGGATTTTCCGCTCATTACGGATTTTATACTCCTTTTACATATGTACATGACCTACATTGTCTCTTTAATAATTTTTTAATGGATTGGAAATGAATTAGATGAAATATTTATCAATTATTTACCATCATTTAAAGTGGCAGGCTCCATAAATCAATTGTTGTTCTATTGTTTAAGTATTATAATTATTTCATTTAGATTTAGAATAAATATTGTAATAGCTTTTTCATTTATAATTCTTGAATTTAGTTTCATTTAGAATTTTATTAGTTTATTTGCATGATTATATGTATTAGTTGATTATATTGTTGTTAATATGTCAATGCTTAATTTTTTATATTTTCTGTTATGCTTAAATTTGAATTGCAATTTATTTATGAACAGGAAATGGTTGGGGGTGCAGTCAAAATTCAACCATTTATTTCCGCATATTTTGACCACACCGCCAACCATTTCCAGTTCAATAATATCTACGGTCAACTATCTTCCACCATCATTGCAATTTATTTAGTATTTTGAGTTTAATTTATTTGTAACAAATGTTTATTCATTTTCAAAAAGCTTTTAAAATTTGCATTTGTAATTAATTTTGTTCCTTGCTTCATAGGTAAGTTTCTTGTGTATTAAAAATCAAATTTATTTTTAAATTAATTGTCATCTATAATATTATCTGATATTTTAATTATTGATATGAATTTGGTGGCTTATTTTTAATGTTTTAAATAATAGGACGGAGGAGGTTCTGACTCTTCCGCTAGCAGTAGAGGGCCAAACCCAGCGGCAGACTACTCTGAAGGCGCATCCCATGTTTTAGCTGTGATACACCAAATCCTTAACCACCATCGATCGCTAGAGCATCGATGGCTTACTAAAAAAATAAAGCTCCATCAAAGGCTTGCTCTTCGACTATTCCAAGAGGATGTCAAACAGGTAAAATATTTTGATCTTTAATAAGTAAAAGCAATTAAACTGCTATCAAGTAGAAAAAATTAATATCCTTCATGCACACTTCTTATAAATAACTATTAATTTACCGTTTGTTTACCAATACCATGATGGTTTCCAAACAACACCAATTTACTCAAAATTTGAAACTCGGACCTGTATTATTTTGAATTATTATAGCTCTATGTTAATCATTATTTCAGGTTTTAGACTGGTTGGCTAACCATGGTGAAGTTTTTCTGCGGAAAAATACTGGAGTTGGCAGAAACCTACAAAAAGCAAGAGTTTACCAAAAGAGTCATGAGCACTTCGAGAATGTTGCTCAGGTATGCCAACTTTTATTATTTTGTATATTTTTTGGATTGTTTTAGCAGTTGTAATATTTAGTTAAAGAACAAATGCTGTGAAATTTTACGTTTGAAAATATGTACTTACCACAATATTAAGTTTATTAATTAATTAATTCTTTTCATGACTAATTTTTTTTTTTGTTTAAACTGTTTGTTTAACATTTTAATACAAGTAATCCATTTCTGAGTTTATATAAAATTTAAATAAAAACTTATGCTTGGCTAGGTATGGATAAAAAAACCCTATGGACATATCTCGATTTATTATTTAGATTATTTTACATCAATTATATTTAATATAAGTTTAAGGATTGACATTAAGACTACAAATGATTTGATTAAATCATTTTTCAATCTTATTTTTTTCTTGTTGGTAAAAATATCAGTTTTCACAGTATTTAAATGTAAAGGATTTAGTTTTTATTGATTATGTTCATCTAAATTAACTAATTAACTCAATAACCAATAATTGTTATAATATTTATTATTGAGTCATTAAAGCCAAATATTTGTAGAAGGTTTAAATAATTCTCAACATTTAGGCCTGTTGTGTTGTTTAGTTTTTAAAATAGTACTTTTTGCTTAAAATATTGTTTCATAAGGGTTTTCATTAAATAGTGGTTCTTGTCTCATTTTTCTCATAAATGGTAATTATTTCAAATATTTTATAAATGTAATGATTAGAATTGAAATCAAGTCACCAATAATTTTCTGGATTTATCAGTGAAGCTGTGTATTTTTGCTTTGAGCTCTGAGACAGGGATTTATTGAATAAAACTGTATTAAAAATAAAAGAAGGAGATTTAAAACTTGAATTTTCAACTATAGGATCAGTATATAAAACATATTTGGAAATCAGATTCACTTAATTTTTTCCACTCTATCTCCACTTATTGTTCTCAATTAAATTAAAGTTTTCTAAATGAAATTCTGAGAATGAAGTAACAGAGGGTTTTTTTAAAGGCTTAGGTTGGTATGCATGATTGATACCTAATTACTTTGCTAGTAAAGTATTGCTGGCTTTATATCTTTGGGTTGAATAAATACATTGGAATTCCCCTAGTGCCTCTATCAATAGAAGTCAGTAGACTGATTAGTAGGTGGGAGGATCTCAGGTTTCTCATTGGACTTGCCTTCCTAATCATTAGTATCCTTGTTTTTATGGGTTTTATTTTCATTAAAATAATAATAATAACCAAAGCTCAAATTCAATTCCTTTGTTTATTTATTTTATTTTATTGTTTTGTGTTGTCACAAGACTTACTATTCAGCTGATACTGATATTACATGATTATAATTACAATTGATCCTAACCAGGAAAACCGAAATTTCATATAATTTTCTTGATTGATTTATGGTAATTAATTACTATTAATGTGTAATAATTTTCAGTACAATTAAATCGATGTTCAATCCCACGTCGACTAATCTATATTCAAATTGGAAGCGTTGACTAAAAATAACTTTTTTCGACCTCAGAACACTCAATTTCGATCGTTAAGGCCTATCCTTAAACTTTCGCTTATATTTGGAGAAAGGGAAAAATGGCTATTATAAGCGATAATGATTAAAAAATTACTGTTGTCCCACCCAAATACTTTCGATTTGAGAGTTTTCATTCGTGTTTCTTTGATTTAAATTTTTTTTTATTATTCATATACTTATTTCGCTGAAACGTACCGATGATTATTTGTAATGTTTATTATATTTTTAATGACCTCAGTTTCGATTTATGTTAAAATTAGTTTGTGATAAAATTATATTGAACTGTTTTTGTAATCATTTTAGATAATGTTATAATCTTGTGTTTTCAAATTTTGTTCAATTATCGATTAAAAGTTATTTTTAACCATTCTTTTTTTTCTTTTTCTTTAATTCATTATAATAAGAAGTAAGAACATGGTCATTTAATCAGAAGTGATACTTAACGTCGGTACATTTATTCATCTTGTTTAAAACTTATAAGTTGTCTCAACATTGTTTTGCTGGACTGGACCTCTCGTTAGAACATTTACAGCGTCGTTGAAGGATATTAGAAAACTTTGCGATATAATTGGCGGACATAACTTTGCGATATAATGGACGGACATAGCATTCCACTTGTACGATTGCCCCAGTTCCTTATCATTCCTCTGATAATCTTGTTCCAATCTTCATCCTTCATACGTTACCATGTAAGAAACCAAAACTTTCTCATCTAGAATTTCCTAATTAGTCGTATTTATATATCCTATTATATTTATTGAGAGTTATATTTACTATCTTAAAATGCCTTAACTAATTTATTACAATAAAAGATGGTGCATATCCTTTAATGAGATGTTATCATGGCATCCAGTTGGTAAATAAATTTTTTTTTACTTACTTTTAAAAATTTCTTTAAATTGCTTGGTAACAACTTCAATAGGGTTTTTTTTGTAACGATACTTGAGCTATTAATATAATATTAATCGTTTCACCGACTCCATCTAATAATAAAAAATGTTAAAATAACAGGTTTTCGGAGAAAAACCAAAAAGATTTAATATGGATAGAGCTATACTGATTTTAATATAACTGACCCATTGCCTTATTATCAATATCGGTGGTATATTTTTTTAACGAAAAAAATGAAATATCTTTATTGACAATAACGAATTATTAAATAATTGATAATAATAATTAGGGATACACTGCTTCATTGCCGTATCGCAGCCGACATCACTTTTCGCTCCCTACACCTCCATCCACTGACCGTCGACCTAACTCGTTTACGTCAGATTTGACAACGCAATCTTCCCACCTTCGTCTCGTTCTATCTCTTAAATGTTTCCCAGTCAGCAACGGACTTATATTATTATTATTTATATTTTCTTCTTTCGCTTATTTACGTTTTATTCGTTAGTTTCGCAGTTGAACACCTCCATTATACTGGTTACAGTTCATTTAGTTCGGCTTTGTGATAACGTCTAAATTCTTCAGTACATTCTCCCCCTTCTAACTAAAAATTCTGCGCGTTCTTTATTTTTACTTTCACTTACCTATATATGAAGTAAAGAATTTAGAAGGGTCGATGTATTAACGATCCATTTATTCAGCACTTATTGGATTTTTCCAGCAGAGGTGAGATTAAATATAAGTAACAAATGTAAAAGGAACTGATAAAAAATATAATGGAAGTTTAGTACGAACACAATAGACAGTTAGCTTAAATGATTCAAATTAATCTTTTGTCCTAATACATATTAATTAAATTCAGAATATGACACATGGAGAAATGAGATAACATCTACTCGTTGAGGTTCTAGCAGTTGTGTTTTACATACAAAACATAAAAATTTAATTTTATAAATGAGATAGATAACGTTAATTTATAATTTTTTACAACAATGATGTACTTTTTTTATTTCACTTACCTATATATGAAATATATAGTAAGTGGAAGTATTGCGATCGTGAAAAATTTCGACTTCCGGTTTTCAACGGAAATACACAATAATAATTTTTTTCCAATTTTTACCTTTTTTCGATGATCTCAAAAACGGTTCTTTAATATCAGGTAAGCTTTATCATTATCAAAATGTTTGAGGGGGCTTTTTTGGGGGGGGGGTGTGGGCCTTTTTTGTTTGTTTGTATCCTATAAAGTACCTTTGTTTTTGTTTATAAGAAATTAACTGTCTCTTGTTACGCCTAAAAATAAGAAATGGCTAAATATGAGATATGATAAAATAAAGAAAACATAAAGAAGAAAAAAATAAAAATATTCAGTCAACTCATAAAACTCGTTGAGCCCACGCATGCGGAGTACGCCTTTAATGACAGACCATTGTTCATAATTAAAGCCGTTCTGTTCATTTGAGAAGTGGCAATTAACAAAACGCATTAAGTTCTAATCTAAGTAAGTTGGTAAGTGAAAGTTGTGTGTTGAGCGCACGCACCAGATTTTTCCTAGTTGTTATAGCCCCTAAATATCTAAACTTCTTTTCTTGCTCAAACGTATTCCCCGTACATCAATATCTCCGTGATCTTTCCTATTTATATAACTAACATATATTATTTATATTTATTTCCAGGCCAAGTTCTTTACCCGGTAGTCATTAACTTTATCATTTTTAGTTTTATAAATTCCGTGTCAACACCAAGGAGACACCGGATTAACCGAGCGTGGATATTTGTACATCTATTAAAACTTTTTCGGAACGTATCACTACTGTAACTGCTTGTTCTAGCGCTTTAAAATTAAATGAAACTCGTCAAAGGAAATCCCCTTGTTCTAAACCCGAACGAACCTCAATCATCACTGAAAAATAATTACTTAAACATTCATTTAAGTTAGATTCTAACCTAAGTGAATGTTTCGGTCATACACATTCTTAATGTGTGCACTAACGTTTTGGTACATATTGCCTGCTCCATTAGAATATTATACTACTTGTTCCTGGCATTTAATCGAATCATAAGCCTTTTTGAAATCGATTAAAAGATGATGTAGGCACAGCACCTCTGTACTCCTAATTTTTTTAAATTAAGAGTACAGAGTACTTAACTTTTTTAAATTTACTCTTAATTCTTTAAAATTAATATTTTAATAAGAAAGAATATTTGGTTGGCGGTTGAACGTTTTCGTCCGAAGCTCATTAATATCCTCATTAATAATATCCTAGGCATATGTAGTGATTTGACAAATCAAGATTAAGGTAAATATTTAGTGAGATTCTCCTTTTTATTCTTTACATATTATTGTGAAAAGTAAAAACTCAGTATCATCAATCTGCTTCTGATATCGGCGTATATTGTTACATCGAATAACTCGGCAATGTGATCGATTTTAATATCGGTATCTCTCTTTCCTTTCAGAAAATGCTAAGAATGTTCACGCTACTACAATAAATTGAAACACTTATTCTGAAAACAATAGTTATTTGTCGTGGCATTGAGATTTCGCGACATCATGAATTTAAATCTCAATCTCCTGCCTGTGGATGTTTCAATCACCTCATGACATCCCCCAGTTCTATGAATGATGATCTGCAATCTGCGAGAGAGGGAATATTCTACAATGGGCTCAGTCCAGTCGCGGTGATTTGTGAAATTCTCAGACTTTCGGAAGTGGTCCATCCCGTTCATCCTAGGACTTCTATAGATCGGTTTGCGGATGTCAGACAACTTGATGTACAGCTTTAGTGTACGCACCTAAATGGGACTAGCGGTGGTACAATTATGTGCGTGGGAGGGACCCATTGACACAGATCGTCGGGAATCGGCAACCTTCGGGTTTTTCCGTCCCTCCAGGACCGGGCTCCCGTCCCGCCAGTCCTGCCAGTGAGCCCGCTGTGTTAGTACGTACCTTCCTGTCTTCGCCATCTTCTTCGTCTTCGCCTATTATCGGAGTTTGTCGATCGCTAGCAGTCCCCGGTTTCAGTGCAGTGTCTCAGCTTTTGAGTGTTCGTTGGTGTATTAACTAAAGTTATCAAGGTATTAAAACGTCTTTACATATATAATTATGTTTTAAAAAGTGTTGTGAATATCAGTAAGTAAACAGTAATTGTAACACTTGTGTTTTTTTTTTTAAATTTTACATCATGTTATCTCTGAAAGAATCACATTTAAATTATTTGTACCCGTATATCGATTCTTCAGAATATTGAAAATTAGCAGATAATTAATAAAATAATATATGAATCGATTAAATTATCGATTGTCTAATTACTGATCCGCAGGAAGCTTTTCCATAAAATTGCCTGAGTTATCAGGACAAAAATATTAATTCATATTAAAACAATATGTTTATATTGTTACTTAAATGAATTTATTATTTAAAGGACATTTCAATTACCAATGAAGTGGACATTATCATACTCATAGATAAAAAAATTAAATAAATTTAAATGCTTTTATGAATGTTATTATTTTTAAATATGGCGTTATTGTGAAACTTATTCAAATTCATGTGAAATTGGGAAAACGAGGAGAATGCTTTTGAACACGTAGATAACTTAAGGCGCAATGAAAACTAGGAAAGAGGAAACCGAAGAGGAAATTAAGGCTAAATTCCAATCGGGAAATGCTTGCTACCTTTCAGTCGCGATATTGCTTATCTCGTCTTTTGTCCAGTGACTTGAAAAATTAGGAATATCTAAACTATTATTCTTCTGGACCTTTATGAATTTGTAATGTGGCTGCTTGAGGTTTTTGAAAATAAAGTACTTTGTAGAATATTTGGATTGGAGAGAGACGAATCTTACGTTTACCCAACTCCGAACTGACTGAACTCTACCCTATAAAGAAAATGGAGGTGATAGAAGCGCGACGAATATAATGGGGATGTAAAATTACGAACCTTGACAGTGAACAAATCCCTAAACGATTAATAAGCACGGTGCTGACTGGGAAACCTCCATGGGTTAGCCCGAGAAGTAGGTGGGAGGAATGCGTTAGGGCATCTGTTGAAGTTCGATTTGGACGTGGATGGAGGTCGATTACGATATAATAGTGGCTTTATTGTATTGATTAATAATCTTATACCAGTTTGAGTTTCAAGGCTACTATGACTACAATTTATTTCTTCTATGTATGATATAATAAATAGGTGATCATATTACTTATGTATATCTATGCACATTTATGATATTTGGTTAAGAAACAGCACTTCCTTATTAAGACTGCTACAAATCCTCTTTATTAGGGCAAGTTTATTTTTAAAATGATCGATATTGGATTTGTTGTGTACATATCATTAATGTTAATTTGACTTCTGTTCGGTTCTCCATCCGAATGCTAAAAAATGACACTACATTTTTTGTCAGTATTGTGGTATACCCTCCACCCATCTTTCCGGCTTATTTTTAGTTTTCGAATATTGTCATGTACTTATTTTTACTTTCACTTATTTTTTAAATTTAACTGAGTCCCTTTGAAGTTCGATTTTAAAACATTGAAATTTTTCATGAGTTAAAAAGTTTTTCATAACTAAGCTTCGGATCAGTCGTGTATCAGCGTATTAATGAATGGAATAAAATCATTATCAAAAATATTATTACAATTACGATTTTTACGTTTGTTGTTTCGACGCATGAAAACTAAAGAAGTACGGGAATATAATTCTGTCTGTTTGGCGTGTTATATATGAAAAATGTACTTTGATCTGTGCAGAACCAAGGGGTATCCAAAAACGTAGGCGAGAGGATTGTTCTAAGTTGACCTTGTGGATCGTAAATCCACCTTGGTTTTCATATGAGTTTAGTAGAGAAAGACTAATTAGTAACTTACTGGTCAGGATACGGGCATTGAAACATTATCTGAATAAAATCTTAGGATTAGCTTTATCGTTTTGAGTGAACGCAGTCGTTATTTTATAACATTGATCTTAAACCTGCGCAACGAGGTAACCTGTGGTGTAGTGGTTAGCATAGAAACCTACAATACTAAAGGTCGCGGGATCGCGTCCCGAGGTGGCCCTGGGATTTTTTAATGGTTAATTGATTTTTTAACCTACACCGTCCCTCGTATAGGACGTAAAATGGAGATCCCGAGCCTGTACGATGGCAGGTACTCGTAAAAGATCCCTATCCTAATTATACAAAATTAGGCAAAATTTAAGACTCCCGCTGTAGCATCGTCCGATTAGGATTAGTGGCATTAAATGACGTTAAAACAAACAAACCTGCTCAATAGAGAATGACTTTTATTTCAGTTAGAAAAAAAAATATGTTTTTTCATGGGTTCTATGTCATTTTTAAGTCTAAAATGTTTTACGCAGTACGTATTATCATATCTCGATTTTCGATACTGAAATAAATTGAATAAAGAACCGTATAATATTTATTAGTACTTCATTTCTCCAAAACTACTAAAAAATTATTTAAAGCGCTATTAAAAATCTTTTATTTTTTTAGTATATTTTAGGCTACTCCAAGGAGGATAAATCATAATAATAAGAACAATAATTGTCCTAATAATGAAGGCTTAACGAAGGGCGACACCGCATATCGCTCCCTACGCATCTCCTTCCAAAGATCTGTCCTAACGCAATCCTCCCTCCTCCGTCTCGGCCTACGTTTACCATTCGGCATCGCGCTTATTAATCATTTCGGAATTCTTTCACTATACTAAGTTTCGCTCTTGTGCACGCCCATTTTATTCGTCTCGTTGCTATCACGTCAATTATATTTACCTGGTAGAGTCATGATATTATAGTTTTCGTTATTAATTTCAGCCTCATCATATATATACACATACGAGGTTTAGACAGTATCTTCTTGATATTTACGTCGATTCATGAACTTTTCTACTCCTATTCAGATCGATCTTAAATCGATTTTGCTGAGAGAAATATTTTGGGTTTTAGTTAATTTATTCTGTCGCTGCCTAAATTTATGCAATGCTTTCTGACATATATTCTGACTTTCTGACATATATATATTTTTTTTCTTTGTTGTTCATGGTTGGATATTGATGTTTTTTAGAATAAAAACATATATAATTCAACAGATAGGTGAAGTATAGGGTCTACTCACAATTGTTTGGACGTTGTGGAATAATAATCCTGCTTTTCCTAAACACTCACCCGACCGCAATGCGTATTCCCCAATCGTTTTGACGGTCGGATCTGAACATTAAGAGACGAACAATCGTCAATAAAGAGCAGGTGCAGGCTAGCATTGAGCGTATTATTGTGCTAGAGGGGACCTTTTGTAGTGTGATGTATGATGGTATAGATATAATTCCCGAGTGTCGGTACGTCCGTAAATGATATATCCGTCTATACGGTTCGAAAAATGCAAACAAAATGATTTTTTTTTTTTTTAACACTTCGCATTGAAGCATGCATCTGCGGTTCAAATGCTTTTATGAGGTTTTAGTTATAGAGAGTCGATTTTTTTCCATGACGAACCAAAAATTTCTCCTATGATAAATTCTTCCTGTTAAAATTATACATCCCGAAAAGTCATCCTTTTTGACAGGCGACTTCAATGTGTGTATGACATTTCGGCTTTTATTGTCCTTGAAACAGACTTAATGTTGTCATAATAATAGAAGAAAGGAAAGTTCAGTTTTCTTTTGCCGTGTCACAGTTAAAGTGTAATTACTTTTTACTACAACGTAAATGTCATTTTCAAGTGCTTAAAGTAGACCAACCCATGCAGTCTAGAACCTTTTACTTGTCGTTTTAATTAATAAACATCTTCACTAATGTATTTTATATTATTTCGGCAATAAGCACACATGCTTATTATATCCCTTAGAATGTTTATTGATGATAAGAAGCTAATATACTAGTCACCAATATACGCTAATTTTAAATTTATTATTATGTTTATTCTGTCAATGATAATTTTTCTCATATGTAATACGTTATTTTCATGGCCTTTCAAAGTAAAGAAAATTGTATTCTTCTTAGTTATTTGAAATGTTATTGTCAAGCATACAGTTATAATCACTTTAGGGTCATTGCTTCCCCCACACTAATCGAGTACATTGATAATTAATCAAAACCTGTTTCTAGCCTATTTCGATCAAAATTTTATTTGAAAATATTCTCGATAATGAAGGAAACGACCAACGATTTTATCTATTAAATATGTTCAAACATTATTTAGCAATAAAAATAAAAATACGAAACATTTGTATAATGTTAAATTATTTTATCTTATTGTACATCCAGTGACAAATTAAAAATGACAAGACCAGTCAAATCGCGAAAATTTTGATAATAAATTATTGGAGTAAGCATTGATTCTGATATAAGTAATTTGTTTAAGTTTTAACAGATACTTTTCACCTCTGTATGATTTTTATATTTATATATTTTTTTTCATTGATTGATATTCAAAATTATAATTTTATTTCAATAGGGATTTATCCTTGGACTTTATTTTTATTTATATTTTTTATATATAAATGTATTTAAAAAATAGAGAAGATCTTAAGAAAGCACACCTAAAAAAAATATCGTATTTGTATAAAAATAAAAGTTTTTTCAATGTTCATTTTTTTTTTTTGTGCTTTTTTTACCAAGAGCTTTGTAAATAAAATACAAACAGTGGGATTCAATGTACACAGGAACTTTGATTGTAATTATAGAATTTATTTAATTTATTTAGAGGTGTGTAATAGTCAGTGTGTAATATTTATTGTACTAAAATATCTATCTTGATCATTACAAATATTTTTTTTATCGACGCTTTTAAAAAAGTACAATGATGAATCAAAATTTAGTTGATTTTTTGTTGTAATGTATTGTGGTAATAATTGCTTAGGCGATTATTTATTATTTAAAAAAAATCAAAGTTATCAATTTTTTCTCCTTTTGCTTAAACTCTGGAAACATCATCTGTAACTTAGTTCAGACTATTTCTACAGAATTATTGTATTTTCGGACTTTCGTCAAGGTCCCAACAATTGTAACAAAAGAGTCCTAGATTAGCAAATTGCTCGCAAGGCAATCTTTGAAACTAGAGCAATCTTCGATCATTACCATAATGACGCGTGTCTGTAGCAAATGTACAAAGGACTGCACAGATGTAGCAAGAATAAGCATGATTCACAATGATTGCTTTGATTTTAATAGCTCTGATTCGTTTTTATCCATACACCACCATGAGGGAATATGAGTATAAGAAGTAATTATATAAAATCTGAGTTGAAACAATATTAATTAGGAATAGTAAGAAAATCGATCGTATGTATGGTAAAACAAGATATCAGTTATGTGGAAATAATGCTATATTGGCATTTACGCTGGAAAATCCTGTATTATGAATTTTATTGGTTAATGCGATTTCAGCTTTTCTAGTCATTTATTGACTAAGCAAATATTCGGAAATACTTTAATTTAAGTCGGTTAAAAAGGGTACCCAAAAAACACTGAAAACACTAGCTAGGGCTTTTTTTTTAAATATATTTATTCAAAGTGAAGTACATTATACTTATACCTTTAAATAGCTTATCCAAAGGAAATGAAATAATAATAAAACACTTGCATTATTTTTATCTTATGCTATTGGCTATAAGTTATTGGAAATAGCTTAAATCTGTTCAAAATATATTGTTCAATATACATATTAAGTACGCCCGTTTTTACACTCTTACCTGGAAGAACTTGTTTGAAAATTCTTATAATATTTCATATCATCTTCTGATCAGGGAAATTTTAATTTGGATGTATTATGGTCATTATTACAAATTTATAAACATATTTCAGCATTGTGTTGCCTAATAGGATTTTGATAAAATCTTAAAGCTAAAAAGAAAAGTATAGTGTTACTTCCGCCCTCCATAGAATTAATTAAACTATGTTTTAAGTCCTCAGAATTAATATTTAAGAGTTTTGTACAATTAAGAAATTGAGTTTGTAACTTTACACATCAATTATATTATTAAACTTTCTTTTTTTTTTATAAAAGTTATTTAAATTAATGAAGTCCCTCCAAACTTCTTGCTCGGGGAGTTATTTCCCTCAAGGCACCATATTTTCTCCCGTCTTATTTTTAGCCTTAGTTTTTTCGTTGCGTCCTCAGAGGCGGAATGAATGGTACATTAGGTAAACCACTCCCAAATAAAAAAAAAAAAAATCTTAGCTCTAAAAAGAGGCATCACTGAAGGAGCCGTAATGGATTATTTTTTACAAATTTTTCTTGTTTTTTTCCCTTCATACGTAATGTCTACATAATTACTCACCATCTTCTCCTTTCCTGGTAACTTTGTTAAAACACTACGACATTTCCTGCGAAATGAAACTCGATATAACTTTTCCACTTCGGGATGGTATAGGATTTCTAGGGACAACCAAGAAACCTTGACACCTGAAACTTTTACTTCTGACAATAGGAAGGAAACCACCCCACCAGCCTCCGTCCCATCTGAATGTTGAAAAACTTGTGATAATATGTATTTTGGTTCGTTTAAATACAATTATTTACTTCTTCGTTTAAATGAAAAATTTAGTCCGATTTTATGATGGTAATTAAAAAATAAGATTAATAACTGATTTAATATAATATATTTCGTGGAGTAAATTACACATTTATTATTATTAATAGTAAAATTGAAATATTTTGATACAAAATTATTGATTGTTTAAATTTATTTAAACAGAAAATTCTGTTTATAGCCAGATTAAAAACCAAACTCTCTACGTTAAAATTCTTATTTTATTTCTTCTTCTTATCTTATTCTTAATTATAATTTAGGTATAAAGTTATTCTATTAATATTAATATATGAGCTTTAAAATTTTAAAAGTTTAATAGACAAACAATATTGAACAATGTTGAATAGTTTTAAAGCCAGATTAAAAACCAAACTCTCTACGTTAAAATTCTTATTTTTTTTCTTCTTCTTATCTCATTCTTAATACAATTCTTAATTATAATTTAGGTTTAAAGTTGTTCTATTAATATTAATATATGAGCTTTAAAAATTTTAAAAGTTTAATAGACAAAAAATATTGAACAATGTTGAATAGTTCTATTGGATATGGAGTAGAGCTTGAAAGTGAAAACTTCCTACCTTGAATTAAAATCGCTTACAATTAGACACGTTTGTGCATTTAAAACAAGCGTAGTACGTCACAAGGAATTTATATATAGTTTTAAAATGCACCTGTTAAAATTTATATAAGTATATTTTATAAAATTATTTTACCTAATCTTATACATAAATACCTAATATTATTCATTGGTTTGTTAGACATACTGTAATGTTAACAGTTTTTTGTTTGTACTGTTCAAATAATCACTAATTATTCTATAAAATCGATAATACAAAGATTTATTATTGTAAATCTAACGTATTTATTATCTTATTTATCATTTTTAGGAAATCAAATCAAGTATATATTGTCTTATTATAAACAGTAGTTTTGTTTAATATTTTATGATTTTTTTCTTAATTCAACTTTTTTCCTAAGAATATGCTATTTTCTTAATGATATATTTAACTGAACCCTGAAAATCATCAAGGTTCATTACTTTTAATCAATTGATTGTATGAGCCGGTTTTCTTCGAAATATAAATACACACATTATAGAATTAGCAATGACATAGTCACGACCTTGATTGAAAAGCCGCGTGTGGCTTCGTTGCTTAAGTACACTCACGACTTTACAAGCTACTGTTCGTGATGGCTTATAAATTTATTATTATTCAATTTAAACTTTGTTATTATAAAAACGTCGCAATACTAATTGGATTTAAACAATTTATTTAATATTTTAATAATCATATTAGATTTAAGGACTGTTCACTGAGGGTAAGCCGGTTCAATTCTAGGATACTACATAAATAAACTCAATTATAAATGATTTTTCTCTTATTTAAAAAAATGGGTTGATAATAAATGTTATTTTAAATATAATTTTTATCTCCATGTTATTCGCCGTTTTCGTTTAATTAAAGATATATTATTGATCATTTTCAATTGGAATTGAGCTGTATTTCAGGGCTGAAAAATATTATTTCATCATTTTTATTTATACTTTTTTATCGTTTCAAATTGCAAATATACTAGCTGTCATATCTACCCTCGAATCAAGAACCGATTCACTGATGGTTGTCATTTTTTCTTCTCTCGAGATTTATTTTAATTTTTCCAGGGCATCAATATCACTTTATATTCACAAAAAAAAAAAAATAAAATGAAACCCACCGAACCATTGACATCTAAAATAGGTATATTCCATTCATCTGCCCGAATTGAATTCAGTTTTTCATTATGTTAAACTTTCATGCTGATAATTTCTTTTTCTTTTTCGACACTCATTTTATAATATTAATCTATATTTCTTGTAATTGACACTTCATTCCCCCCCCTCCCCCGCAAAAAAAAAGAAAAAACATTTTTTTTTATACTTATTGAATAACAAGGCATTACTTTTTTTAAATATGCACATGCAATATGAGTTTCACTCAAAATATGCATTCATAAAATTTAAAAAAATGATGCTTGTGGCCCTTTTTGCCTACATTTCACAGCTAACTATAAGTTTATTAAAACCAAGAACGGTAGGTGGGGTAAAAAGTTTTTTTTCCCCTGTGTTTTGCTTAATTATGTAATGATTTTATTTGCTGCTAGATAGGAGCCTTTCTTTTTATTTTGTTTGTATACTTTTGTGAACTGTTATTTTTTAATACTTCTGTCATTCTTTTAAAAAATGAGAAGGTACGATTTTTTCAAAGATAAAAATTATTAAAAGCGCCCTCCTGAAAAATGTTGAATTTGAAATTATTCATTATTCTGTCATCTCAATGACTCAATTAGTATAGCAAATAACATTCTTTTTTTTACAGTCAACCTAATTTGCCCACAAATGCTTTTTTTTTCTAGTACCCCTAGTCGAATACAGATTCAATCACAATAATGCCACCATGAACGAACACCGCTGAAAAGTTTGTTTCTGCTCTGTATTTAGTTACTGCAAGCGGAAAAATTATATTCTAAAAATTTTTAGATTAAAAAAAAAATTTTAACCCCCCCCTGTTCCTAAAGGGGTCATATCAGGTTTCGTATCATGGATTTGATAAAGCCCAGGGTTGTGTTCACTAAATGGTCCGTAAATCCTAAGAAGAATTTTACCATCAGACTGAGTTGTTACCTGAAATAAGCACTTCCTGCCTAACAAAGTATTAGGATTTAAACGTTTGCACCCATGGGGAAATTTTAAGATTTATGAAAAATAACTGCATTTTTAATCTACTATAATAACATTGAAAATTTATGAAGAAAAAAATTAAAGAAAATATTTTTAGTAGGTATTGTAACGCGAAAAAAACAAAAATAAACACAATACATATGTTTTTAAATAGTTCTAGACTTGTTGTTGAAATAGTTGGAACAAACAGTTCTAGTGCATGTGTGTGACTAGGATGTTCGAGTAACATCTACGCTGGCCTAGAACCTTCCAGGCAGTTCTTCAGACTGAATATTAGGAGCGATGGACTGGAGAGTTAGTCTTTTTCTGAAGTTCTAGGCATACGAATATGGTTATTTTTGTGTTAATTTTTGTAACCTGTTTAATTATTTGTGTTTTCATTGTTTGTGTATTATTTTCGTCTAATAAAAATGCTCCACACCAATAAGTGTTACAGTATGAATAAGACAACTTTTACTGATAATAATAGTTTATTCTTATCTATACCTGCACCCTGTTTATTTCTGTAGGGAATAAATAAGGAAAAAGTCAGCCATGTGTGTGTATAGATACAGGATACGGTATCTGTTGGTATATATAGCCGATAGGTGATAGATAACTTTCCTCTCTCTACCCCCCCCTCCCCTTAAGCCCCTATCCGAACTGTACTATGACGTAGAATGTATTTGCATAGATATCTCCCCTCCTCATCGTGACGGCTCAACGGGTTAATTCTCCCCCCCGATAAGAGATATAAAAACAGTGCGCTGGTTTTTTTATGCGTTTTCTGATTCCTTTTGTTTATTGCTCTCTGGCGTGGCCCCTAACTCGTTCACTTATCTGTATATAATTATTGGACGGATTTGGTCAATGTGTTACGTTTAGACCGGTTGCATAAGTGCTTAAGACTATTAACCCATTATATTATTATTATTACTATTAACCCCATGATTAGTAAATTGAAAAATTATCGCCCTTCGGAAACCCTTTTTTCATTATTACATCCCTTAAATAACGTTTATACACAAAAAACATCTTAAAACATTTATTTTAATGAAAATTTTTATTATATGATACTCTTGAAAGATAGCCAATCCATATCAAGTGGTCCAAAAATAAATTAATTGGTTGGTTTAACATTTTTAAATATTTTTACTATTGAGAGTAAACTGCATTAGAAGAACAATAATTCTACTATAGTATAATTGTTGTACTAAATAGTACAATAATTTTCATTTTGCCAATAGCGGCCATTTATTGTCGACCAAACGCGTATTTTTAGATATTTTAGCGCGCTGCGTCAAATCAAATATCCCCTCTTTTAGTCAACCTAGAACATTTAAATTAAGACCAATCTCTTTCGAAAAATCTGAACTTCAATAAAATCTATTACAAGTATGAGCTTAAACTAAGTATAACGGTCCAAAATTGTTTAAAAAAAAAAAATTTTTACTAGTTATTAAGCGTTTGTTATGTGATCTATAGAGGTGGGTGCTCGTCGCCTACTCAGGAGGTCTTAAACTGTGGGTATGAAAAGTGTGACAATACGCCTCAAACAGTTTAGCACCTCCTTTCAGGACTGTTAACAATTCGATGCTATAAGACATTTTAAGCTAAATATAAGTAATTTAAAATTGACCAAAATCTTGAAAGAGACGTTGGAATATAGGGGAACAAAAATCGTGGCTCTATTTGTTCACACTAAGCTGCATATTGTTCGAGAAAGTAAATTGAAAAAAGTCATTAGGTATAGACATAAAGGTAAAAATTAGGTTCCAGGCCTATCACTCCGTTGTCGAAATTCATTCGATGAGGATTTGCCCACGCTATTTTCAGCGTTCCCTCGCGCGGGTCTCATTACCGCGTATGGGGAGCGGCCCACGGGTGGCGGATGTGGGGATGGTCGGTGGAAATTCCTAGGAAGTTCCTCCCGGCTAAGTCCGTAGGACTCGCTGACCAACAATGAGAGCGGCCCCCCAGGCTTGCTGGAGGGTGTGACGTAGGTTTGAACGCCCTACTCACATTTTTTAGTTCACCCAAACACCACAAACAGTCATGGATTCTCCTAAGGTAAAACGCTCATTATCCGGAGGTAAACTAGTCCCCCGTTCGGGTCTCCGGGTGGGGACTGCTTTAGGGGAATCATGGCGAAAGTTGAAATTAAGAGATTTAGTATTAGGGACGTGGAACGTCAGAAGTTTGAATACAGCGGGTGGGTTAAAATCGGTTTCGAATGAGGTTGAGAGGTACGGTATAGATATCGTGGCGCTGCAAGAGGTACGCTGGCCGGGGGAGGGCTCTTTAAGAGAAGGTAAGTACACAATTTGGTACGGCGGGGGCGAAAATTATTGTTTAGGCACTGGGTTTCTAATTAGGAATAGGTTGATATCCGCTTTGAGGGACGTTCAATTTTTCGGGGACAGGATATCAGTAGCTGTATTTCAGGGGCGGTGGTTTAAAATCGCGTTAATAAACATACATTCTCCGACCGAAGACAGCGATGACGAAGTTAAGTCGGAATTTTACGATAAACTAGAGTGGGTTTTCGATAAATTACCGCGAAACTACATGAAGATAATATTAGGCGACGCTAATGCAAAGGTGGGCAGGGAAGAAATATATTATCCGACAATTGGAAAAGAAAGTTTACACGAAATTAGTAATGATAACGGAATCCGATTGATTAACTTTGCTACTTCTAAAAATTTAATAATCAAAAGTACAACTTTTAAACATAAAGATATTCACAAATATACCTGGACATCACCGGATTCACAAACAAGAAATCAAATCGATCACGTTTTGGTGCAGCATAGGTGGCAAAATAGTGTTATTAATGTTAGGTCGTACCGAGGGGCGGAATGCGGGTCGGATCACGAACTAGTAGTCGCTAAAGTTCGGCAAAAACTTTCAATAAAAAAAAGGTTAGAAACCGGATCTCATACCGAATATTTTAATCTGGAAAAACTTAAAATTCCGGCGATTAGAAAACAATTTGAAATTGAGCTCAAGAATAGATTTGATGTATTAGAACCATCGACAGAGAATGATGAAGACATTGATCAATTGTGGGAAGGGATTAGGGATAATATTAAAGAGGTCAGTAATTTGTGTCTGGGCAAAAGGGAAAATAATAAGAATAAACCATGGTTCGATGAAGAATGTTTAAACTCGTGTGAGAAAAGAAAAGCCGCTAAACTCAAGGTCTTAAATAATCCTAGCGAAGACAATCGTGCCTACTTTCGAGGCATAAGGAACGAAACGACTAAATTGCTTAAAAATAAAAAAAGAGAATATCTCAAAAACAAAATAATAGAAATAGAAAATAATGGAATCCAAAATAACGTCAGAGATATGTATAAAGGCATAAATTTATCACGTAAACGTCTAGGACCAGTTACGACTGGTATTAGGGATAATAATAATAACATCATAGCGGATCCTGTAGACATAGTAAGGAAGTTCAAAGAGCACTTTGATAGTATTTTGAATCCAGAAAATACCCGTCTATCACCACTTTTGGAATTTCAAAGTGCTGAACCGTTATTAGAAGAACCGAGTAAAAGGGAAGTCGAAATAGCTATCGGAAAATTAAAATCCTATAAAGCAGCGGGGACGGATAATATTCCTAGCGAACTAATCAAATCATGTGGGGAAGCTGGGATTTCAAAAATACATCTTTTGATTAAAAAGATCTGGGAGTATGAGAAAGTACCCGAAGAATGGAAAGAGTCTATACTTATACCGATTCACAAGAAGGGGTCGCGGACAGACACTAATAACTACCGTGGGATCTCACTACTTCCGGTCTGCTATAAAGTATTTACGTCAATACTGACTAGCCGAATAACCGAATACGCCGAGGAAATTATCGGAGATTATCAATGTGGTTTCAGACGGAACCGATCTACCGTAGACCAAATATTCTCCCTCCGTCAAATATTAGAGAAAAAATTAGAATACAATGGTATTGTTCATCAACTGTATGTCGACTTTAAAAAGGCTTATGATTCAATAGACCGCAATAAACTGTATAACATCCTGACTGAACTAGGAATACCGAAGAAGTTAGTAAACTTAGTAAAAATGTGTATGACCGAAACGTTCAATAAAATAAGAATAGGTCGTTATTTTTCTGAGAAGTTCGAGGTTCACTCTGGTTTGAAACAGGGGGATTCGCTATCCCCTGTTTTATTTAATTTAGCTCTAGAATATGTCATTAGGGAGGTGATAAATACCGGAAAGGGTTTGAATCTGGGGGGAAATATATCCGTACTCGGTTACGCTGATGATTTGGTTTTGCTTGGCGACGACGTGGAAACGATAGAACTAAATACAAAAGCATTGATGGAAGCCGGAAAAGAAGTATGGCTAGAAATAAATACGGAAAAAACAAAATATATGGTTAGTTGTAGAAACGGTGACAATTTTGGCGATATTGAAGTAGAAGAGGAAATATTCGAAGCCGTTGAGAAATTTAGATATTTAGGATCTACTGTAACTAGAAAAAACGAAATCGAAGAGGAAATTAAGGCTAGATTAAAGGCGGGAAATGCTTGTTATTTCTCGGTTGCAAAATTACTTGGGTCACGCCTTTTATCCCGAAATTTAAAAATTAGGATTTACAAAACTATAATTCTTCCGACTGTTCTTTACGGTTGTGAAACATGGCCGCTTACAGTAAGGGATGAGAAACGCCTTATGGTGTTTGAAAATAAAGTGCTGCGTAGAATATTCGGGCCGAAGAAAGATGAGTCAACAGGAGAATTTAGACGGCTACACAATGCGGAATTGCGTGAGCTTTACCCGGCAAATGTAATCGAGTCTATAACTGCGCGTCGGCTAAAGTGGGCATGCAAAATGACGAGTCTTAGTACTGAACGAATTCCTAAAAGATTGATAAACGCTTTGCCGACTGGAAAACGACCGAGGGGTAGGCCTAGGAGAAGGTGGGAAGATTCGGTGAAAGCAGATCTTGTGAATTTGGGATTGGACGGTGGTAGGTGGATGGAGGTATGTAGGGACCGATTGGTGGTGTCGGCGTCGGGCCTTCGGGTCCGTTAAGCCTTATTGTATTGTATTGTATTGTATTGTATTGTATTTTCAGCGTTCAGCCATGCGCTATTTATTTTTATTTCATTATTTTTTTTTATTGGTAATTTTGCAAATCACGTTAAAATTCATAAATTCTAACCGTTATCTGGTCGTTTGGCCTTGCTGTAATTATCCGACTAAAGGAGATAATTGAAAGGCAGGAGACAATGGTGAGATTTAGTAATTATTGAGATGGGAAAGACAAGGGTTTGGCCCGGTGGGGTTTGACCTCTGGCGACCCGGTCATAGGTCACCGCTGCCATCTCACACTCTCTCTCTCTCTCTCTCTCTCTCTCTCACTCTCTCTCTCTCTCTCTCTCTCTCTCTCTCTCTTCCTCTCTCTTCCTAATTCGTCATTTCTCAACCGCTTTATGAATTTATTTTTAAAAATGAATATATTAATAAATTACTGTAGATTATTATCTATTTCGGTGTCAGTTCTGGTAAACCTGCCTTTTTCTTCACTGACCCCTCGGACCTTATGTTTCCTTATGAAGTCCTCATGATGTTACCTTGTCAAACTTTTTTTAAAAATATTTATTTTTAAATGATGAAATATAATAAAATATTAACGAAAAATAATAAATAATAAGTTGCAAAGAGCTACATCTGCCGGTTTGTAGCTACATACAATCCTCGTTTATAAAATACAACACATTGTTTGAGTGGACCGATACTTAAGGACGACGCAAGTGGTAACAGTGATTTAAATGAGGCTTTTTTGGTTATACTAGTTCGAAAAATATTCGACAAATATCACCAATAATTCTGGGCAATTAAGAATGGAATACTTATTGCCGATTTTATTTAATAAATTAAAAGGCATAAAAAAATAATAAAATCTCACACGAATTTCAAGTGAATTAGTTTTTTTTGTTTCAGTTTTTTCATTCTTTAAATCCCCTTAATACTGATTTCCATACAAATAAAAACATACGAATATATTTGTAAATTTTTTTTTCCGGAGAATTATCCTCTCCCCCCGTTCACAAAATTTTTAATTATAATTATGGTAGTTTAATTAAATTTAATAAAAATAGTAATTGCTCAGAATTTTCTTCAAATTCAGTCTTAGTTCATCCGTTGGAAAGCAGTTCTACTGAAATTTCAAAATATATCAAAAACCTTTAGATTCTATGCTCTCAGGAAGAATAAATGAGGGAGACTTCCGTTGCCATTTTTTATTTTATATCTGATTTTTTTAGAATTTCAGATGGTATGCTAGTTTTTGAAGTATATAATAATAGTATATTCAAACCTTCATACATGAATGATAATGAGTAAGGCACTATGCTTTTATTGTGTAGATATCGGATAGACCATTAAGGAAAAACACAGTATTTTTAATGTGGGTATTCTTAATTCATTTTTTGATGATTTTTTAGCATAAATTGTATTTATTACCTGAGTTGTCGAAAATCAAATTTTGTCCTTTAGATATGAACTTGATGGGCATTCTTGTTGATGTTTCGATTATTTCGTTCCCCTTTTTTACTTTGTTTAGGTTCGTTGTTTTCTGAGCCAGGAATGAAAGAAAATAGTGGGGACTGTAGGATGCCTCCCAGAGGCAATTTCGCCGCGTGATGTCGGTTCGAAGGCTCTCTTCTAAAGGACAGGCGGGTTTCGGTTAATCTGCTGCTCACATCTGTTCCCGGTCGTGAGTCATGTCGCCTCTTCCCCATCGGCTAAACTTGGACATCTTAATTCCTCTTGACAGCTAGCAGAATCCTTCCATTCGGGGATAGTTTCTACCATAACTCCGATCAACTCGTATCAATTTTCGTAAACAGTATCGTATTTTAAACCGAGTGTTTTTGAAACATTTAATGGGTTAGATTAAGTGACTAATACGCTATGTGAAGGAATCCAATGGTAAACCATACAGTTATTGGCACTCAGTACAGTTATGGGCACCCTAGCTCTAACTTAAAGAAATGTGTAAACAAGTCCTAATTTTATTACAAGATATGCATTAATCTAATGTTTGAAGGGTCCTCTAAGTCATCTATGAAGTAAGACATAGAACAAACTTTAACAACCTAACCATTTTACAATTAAATCCACAGGGTGCCAATAACTAGATTTGGCACTTTTAACAATAAATATTGCCATATTGTAAAACTATTGAACTTTTGACCCAAGAAAACATCTTGTTATGAGGATAGATAATGAGGAACTTTTAGTTTCTATTTGATCCCTTTATAAAAAGTATTTTTTTTTAGTTTAACCACAGAAATGTAGTCTTAAGGGTGCCAATAACTGTACGGTTTAACCTACTATTGGAAATGAATAACATCTGGAAAGTAATTTTTTTTTTTTAATAATCACTGGAAATAATCGCATGATTGATATTTTTTTTTAAGTCCATCATGCTGTCCATCATGTTCCTGGCCCTCAATTGTTTGTATAACGTCCCTTTCTGTCACTATGAATAATCCGACGATGCTACAATGGGAGTCCTAAATTTTACCTATCCAGGCATAATTAGGATAGGCATCTTTAACGAGTAACTGACATCGCACTGGCTCGGGACCTCCATTTTACGTCCTACTTTAAAAAATCCCAGGGCCACCGCAGGACCATTCCTAAAAAGTTAATGCACTAACTCAATGCAATGAACTAACTCAATGCACATTTAACTGCTACGAATAGTTACGGTCTCTGGCGTGCGGGAAAATGCTGAATTCGGGAAATATTCGTCAGCGAAAAAGTTGCAGAAATTATAAGGTGATTTTTAATCATTTTACCGGAAATGCGTGAAGTTTATTCAACCATTTTCTTAACATATTTTCAAACTATAATATTAAAAATTACTGTTAACGGTCGAGCCTCTTATTTAATTATTTTAAAGTTTGGAATAAAAAGTGCGGTTGTCGCTAATGTGGTAGCCGCTTAACGTTAATTAGGGATGGGTATCAATACAATGCCATTCTAATATCCTTTGAGGAATTCCAACTTGTCCTGAACAAGTTTATTTTATTCATTGATTTTTTCAATTCTTCCTTCTTTCATTAATTTTGAAAATAATCGGAATGACTATAAAAACGATGTTTTCAGGCGGCTTGCATTATATTCTCGCAGGTACCAACCAAACAATAAAAAATAATTATATAACAATTTTTTTTTTATAACATGGGCCTTAATTATTATAAAAAAATCTGGTGCGTGCGCGCAACACACAACTTTCACTTACCAACTTACTTAGATTAGCAATTGACGTGTTTTGCTAAATATCATTTCCCAAAGATATAATAACATTTTTCTACATTCATATCTTATTTTTGTTAATCGTTAAAGCCGTTTTCGAGTAAATAAAAAAAAACCGTGAAAATGATACAAAATTTATTAAGTAAAGTCCCCCCTCCCGTAGATCAATTTTGATGAAATTTTTACAGTCATATCTCGGGTATATAAATACATCAAATACCAAGTTTGATCAAAATCGTTAAAACCGTTTTTGAGTAAATAAAAAAAAAACACCTGAAAATGATACAAAATTTATTAAATAAAGTCCCCCCTCCGGTTGATAAATTTTGATGAAATTTTTACAGTCATATCTCGGGAATATTAATAGATCAAATACTCAGTTTAATCAAAATCGTTTGAGCCATTTTTGAGAAAATCGAAAAAAACTTAAAAAGTTATTAAATAAAGTACCCCCTCCCTTTGAGCCTCCCTTCGATGAAATTTTTGCTGTCACATCGCGGGCTTATAAATACTTTAAATACCCAATTTCAGGTTCGCACGGTTTATAGTTTTTGAGCTAGTCTGTTCACACACACACAGACCATTTCGCGGGACTTGGTTAATTGGACTCAGGGGACCCCAAAACGTGTATTTCCGTTGAAAACCGGAAGTCGAAATTTTTCACGATCGCAATACTTCCACTTACTATATATTTCATATAGGTAAGTGAAAGTAAAAATATTAAGAGATAACTAATATTTAAGAATTAATTTTTTCTACGATCTTGGATTTGTGTTTCCTCTCATTATATTAATTCCTAAGTAAGTCTTTTTTTCTCTTTAAGGGTTGGGGATAGATGCGGGATAATATGAGAATTACAGAAACCCTGAGTATTTGCTAAGAGTATAGTGGGAATGGAGTCTAGTACTTATTAAATGAAATGAAACTATAAGGTGACATTTGGTTTAAGTAGTATAGTTGTAGACCTGTGTTCCAACCAAGCGGATGAGACAGCATTGAGCCAATCGGGTTGGTATTCCGATGGACGTCGGAACCGGCATACCTCAGCGTCTTGTCTACTTGGAATGGTACCATCCCGAGTATTCCAACCATTTTGATCAGTCGTGGCTTCCTTCCAGTATATCCCAATGGAACTTCTCCAGGATTGATGCTATAAATAAATATATACCTAAAGAAAAAATATACAGCTGAATTTTATACAACAGATATGTATATCAATATCTGAAAGAGGAGTAGGGATTTACATTATATTCATATAAATAGTGATAGGAAAGGGAATGTCGAGATTTATTTGTTAAAGGAAACAGGGAAGGAGAAAAAAAAAAAAAAAGATGATCCTTTAAGCTCTAAAGATTATTTTTTTTATTGTTAATTTTTTATTACAAAACGTGGAGATTCCAGACGAAAACTCTCCGAGTCTCCAAAATACCGGCAAAAAATCAACTAAAAACATTTCGCCAAATAAGGCATCCCCTTCTCAGAAAAACAAAACCAAGAACATCTCATATGTGCAGACTGAATCCAGCCAATCGCATCAAGAAAACAAAAATATAACTTCGTATCGACTAGAGAAACTAAACCTCTCCAAACATGTACTAAAATTTTTGATAAAAATCTAAAAAGTAGGTTTCTTATCGAAGACTTCGAGACTTTCATTTATTATAATTCATAGAAATTATATCATGTTACTTAAACATATCACAGCTGGATCTTTTTCTTGTGGTTGTATGGAATCCTATCACCGAACATTTGTTTTCCCTCTACTGTGTCTATAAATGTCTAGTTTTCTCTATACTCATAGATACCTAAAGTTTTTTCTCATATCTTTGTTTCATTTTAGTCCTGATGAAATTTCTAATGCTTGGGTCAAAACCTAGACAAGTTGAATAAAGAATAAATGTTTGAATAGAAATATTGACCATTTATCATATTCACATTAAAGTATTATGATGACTTCATCCTATATTATTATTTGTATGACTTTTATTATTAATTATTATTATTATTTCAGTCAGTCAGACTATATTTAATTTTGTATTGAAATTTCTTTTTTTTTTCTTTTTACATATATCTCTAATTATTTTTAAATTTGTCCTTGATTTTCTATTGTTTAAATATTTTTAATTATTAACTTAATTTTTGGCAAATTTGTACCTTAGGAGTACTATGCTTCTATGTATATTTTTTATCTTAAATCTTCAATTACTAAACATTTAATCCTGCCATTTGATTGGAATGAAGTTGTGTGAGGTGCACACCGGTTCTTGCTGGGTTGCGGCCTACTATGCAAAAACCGGTTCCTTATCAAAATTGATTAGCGGGAAACCTAAATCAATGTCGCTTTGCTTGGAAAAAAAAATAAATTGACGTATTAATCCACTTTCTGATTTCTATTCATAATAACCCCGATGATGTTATTATTATCAAAATTGCTAAGGAAAGTCCCTGATTAAAGAATGAGTTCTTACGCGTGTGTTATGTTAGAGTGTTTTCTTTGTGATTGATTGTTTGCACAAACGATCAATTTGTGAAAGGACTTGTTGAGTTTTAAGTAAATGATCAAATTTAACTAATTAAAGAAGGATAATATTGATGAGTAAAAGATAAAAGATAAAAGAGCAATCAATTAAAGTTTTTGTTTTTAGAATTTTATTTTACGGGGCTTTATAATCTTTCTTCGTTCGCCTATATGTAGTAAAATAATTCAGCCAGAAGCAATAGATCTGCCATGCATGGCGGTATATTTGTATTTACTACTAATTATTTCTAATAGATGTTTTTTATCGGTATACCCAAACTTACTTGATGCTTGTTCATATTCGATTATTGGGGTGTAATTTTGGAGATTTCCTTCCCACTCCCGTTTATTACTAAAAGTTATGAATTCTGAGCTTACCTTCTTCCATAAATATTTATTATTAAAAAAAAAATGTGGAATGCAATTTTCTCCTTTTCTTAATAAATTTAAGACTGTCAGTTAGTGCTGACAAGCGAATGGCAATTGGATGCGTAACATGGCATCTTTGGGGGTGAGGGGAGGAATCACGCATCAACAGAAATTCTCCCTCACTCGATATTAAAACGTGTTAAGGAGGGTTCCCCCACTATATCTTTTTGAGCCATCCACTTGTAATTTGGCAGGATATTTTAGGTTATTTAATTAATTTTATGCTTTAGTAGGTGTTTCATTTTAAATCTTTTAAACAACATTAAAATATAGGATCCCATCTATAAATATAAATTTGTCTGAAATCAATACGATATTAACAATAAAATATTAATTATTATGAAATTGTAATCCTGAATCCTGAATTTAAGTTGCGGCAGGAACTATGGCAAGTTAATTTTTAAACTCGAAGTATTTTGTTTGGAATTGATTCAGAAGTTTGAGAAACTCTACATATCCAGAAAATTCTATAAAAAATGAAATGAAAAATTTCAATTTTTAAACTAAACGATTTTCTTAACTCCAATTATTTTCTCAGAGACCTATCCCTTATTAGAGGTTAGAATTAGAAATATGATTTTTTTGTTGAATTTATGTCTCGGCATACTACTAGCCCTTAAAGAAAAAGTACTGAGAAATGAAGTAGTGTTTCCTGATCAGAGGTCTTGCAAGGTAATTTATCCGTGACCACGCTCAATCGCCAGTTTCCCCCCCATAATTTTTCAATTAAGAGTACTCACTTCATAGAGGCTGGCTTTGCACCAGGAGGGTCTCTTGTCCACAGATACGATTTTTTACTGAATATTGAAGATATCCTTCAATCACACTCGGGGCGTTAAACAATGCTGCTCGAAGCCTTACGAATAACCAGCACTCAAAAATTAATTAAAACGAAAATAGAGTTTTTCGGACATGTCGGAATATGAGGAATTTTAAATAGACTGATTTAATTTTATAACTATATCCCAATATTATAATAATAATGAAATTCCATATTCTTCTTTCAGATCAAGTATGTAAAATTCACCTCCCCTAACAGAAATTTATCAATAAAGAGAACAAATGTTTAAACCTTATAAATTACTTTAAAAATTTGTTTCATCCAACTTATCTCGTTTGCCAAGCTCTCAGAAAGAGATATTTGTTGTTTAAGGAAAGCCAGAAGCCGCACTCTCCCATTTTATCGATTCCCCGCGGCACTTTCATTAAGGGCTCAAAACTTTGGAGCAATTGATCGGATGGCGGTAATAGGGCCGGGGGAAGGACGGGATGTTTGGACAGGTTAAGGCTTTGTTACCTGAGGGTAAACTCTTGCGAGGCTCAGCGGGAGAGAAGCCAACTAAGCAGCAAGCTAAGTAGAGGGGCTTTGCGAAGTATATATATATCGTCCCTGTAGCGAAGTCTTCTTCCCCTCTGGGCCCCAGCTCTGGGGCCTTGAGGCCGGCTTGCCTTTTGCGGAAGATAAGGCCGCCTCTTTCTGGGCGGTTCAAGGCGCTCCGATTCCGAATCTGGGTCAGCCGAGTGTTTGTAATGTTGCTGCGCAGTAAACATGCTACTTTCCAATAGGTTTCAAGCCTATAATTAATAATGATAGTAGTAATAATATATTGTATCTATGTTTTGTTCAAGTTTACTGTTTTATAGCTTAATTTTGCTTTCACTTTATTATTGGGTAAAACCATATTAATCCTATGGTTTCATTGATGCAATGTTTATTTCTGTCTATTTTGAAATTTAATGAAACGCACAATTTTTCATTATTTTGTTGGCAGTATTTTTGTCGTATTGTCTTATTTGATTCACGGATTCGAAAACATGACATGTCCAAAAATTTTGAATCAAGTTAATTAAATTTCTCAATATAAATTCTTATGAGGTATATATATACGTTATTTAAATATTTCACTCGTTCCTTCCTTTTAGGAAATAAGGAATGGTAGAAGTAAGAACCTGTCACCTCTACTGTTTCGGTACCTTCTTATAACTCCTCTGCATATCCCTTTAAAGTGAATTGGATTGGTTGGAGATCCCCCTCCCCCCTGCATATAAAATAATTTAAATACAAGAAATTATTCCCATAACTAGCTGAGGGACATCTTCATCTCTGTGATGAAATTCAGTCAGGTTTCCTTCGGTAGTTAGGCCTTTATTGCGTCAAAAACTGTGCATGTAATAACGACGTGCTAAGCAGTTTTCAGAACACCGCAGCATGTGGGTTAACATCCCTCCTTTACGAATGGTGTAGTATAGGTATACGATAATATAGGTACTTACAATAGTATAAAGTATACCTATAGGATGTCGAAGAAAAAAATTTAACTTATAGGAATCTAGTAGGGCAAAAGTATAATTTTTGAGGACATGTGGGATTTCCCAAACGACCGATTCATTCGTTCGGGTTATTAAAAAAAAAAACACATGAAAACAGATTATTAATTTTATTAATACAAATTTCCTTCGAATTTAATGATATTCAATGTCATTACTCCTTAAAGTTTTTAACAGAAACATGATCAGTAGTACCTTATATCTTTAAATAAAACTAAAATTAATAACCATGCACCTTAACGATTTTTTTTTCATATATTTCAAATTTTATTTTAAGGAGTAAAATTTTACTATTTTCAATTTACTAACCATTTACGTTTACAAAATAAACGTAGATGCTTTACTGACTCGCTTAACAAAAGGCGTTGAGACAACCACGAACCTAGAAAAAGTTATCGTTTTTGAAAGGAAAACAGTTATCCTACCCAGCAAAACCAAGCATGATTTAAAAACAAACACGCCTTGTTTGTATAGGAATACACAAAACATTGGTGGATGGCGTTGAGTCGCGTTTGATGGGAAAACATCATAGGACATGTTTTTTTGTAAAGGATTTTTTTTTTTTATATTCAGGCAAAATAAAACTCTGCATCATCTACAGATTTTCAAGTCTGCGTTTTTCTTCTCTTAAATCAATATTGGTAAAAAAAAAAAATATCTTTACTTGAAAATATATTGTTACACTTGCCTGGGCTTAAATAATTTTTTTCCACGAAAATCATAATTTACAATGTTATAAAAACAATACAAGCTCAAATAATCAACAAGATTACAAAAAGTATTAACTTGTAACGACAGACTAACCATACGATTCGATCCTCGGAGCAAGACTAACTCTCCAGTCCATCGCTCCTTATATTTAGTCTGAATTAGAACAATCTAGAAGGTTCCCGACAGGTGTAGAAGATTCTCTAACCGTCAAGAACAGATATTATAACACTTTGTAACTGTTCCAACGAAAAGTCTACAACTCTTTTCTATCATAGGTTTTGTGTTTCACGTTACAATATCATATTTTCCCCCTAGAAATGACTAGTTACGAAACTATATCTAATAATTGATAAGTCGTCATTTTTAAGAAGTTACTAGCAAAAATACGAGAGTTGTAACGAAACTGGACTCTTTTCAGTCCCTAGGGTACTGGTTTGGCTTTATTGGATATCAGTGACTGTTTTCTATTACTCTAAACCATAATATAGTTATTTTAATATATTCTAACAATACATATTTAGGAATATAGGTTATAGATATTATTATTAGATATATATTCTAATTATTATATTTAGGCCTTCGATGCTTACGTGATATACTCGTATCTTTTGTACTGACCCATGATCTTTTGAACTTTCTATATAGTAACTGTTGTTAAAGTAGAGCAACGAGATGAATTGCGATCGTGCGTGGCCTTGACCGTAAACCGATGGAAAGGAAATTGTAAACCACTGTTCTTCAATGGCTCAATTTCCTTTGTGGTTGGTAAGAGACCAACTATTATAGTGCTGTCGCGTGTCTCAAAGTTATTCATTTCATGAATAATAATTGTTTTTGTTTTAATTATAACTGTTATTATTATTATTTCTTCGATGCGTGGTCTTAAGGGCTTAAGTCACTATTTGAGCATTTGGAAATTATGTTATAATATTATAGCACGAAATCAGAGCTACCGGATGGTGCTAAGGTCCTAAGTCCAACTATATTGTTTTATATCCAGTCATTGTGTTCCCTAAATTCCTTACTTTCTTAAATTTATTCCCTTCTATGCCTGCTTTACCGTAATTATCTAATCGGAATATGTGTGGAAAAATAGCAATGGTTCAGCTTAACCCAATCGTTTTCAAATTTGTAGAGAAAGTTTTATTTTTTTTTAATTAAAAAAAACATATCAAATCTGCATTATTGTTTGAAAAATCTTTGTATAAATATTGAAATAATTTTGGTTTTAATATAATGATTGGTTATTGTTTCTTTAGAAAAGGTTGCCAGAATAGGAATAATTATTAAATACTGGTTACAAAACAAAAAATAGTCGTTATTAAAAAATAAAAAACCTTTTAAAAATTGAATGCTTTTAATAAATGATCTATTGACTTCCTGCGATTAACCTCGTTCGTTGATGATGGGAACTGTGAAAGTTTGTGGTCTTGGATGTTTTCCCTTGAAAGTATTTTGTTCTTCTATTTTGGTAGTTCAGATATATTGAATAGGTCATTGAATGGTTTTCATTTTGAAACACGGATATTTCCAGAAGATTTTTTTTTTTCGAAAATATATTCAATGGTGATTTTATTATTTGTTTTGTTACATCAACTCGTACATGTCAAATAACTTAATGCAGCCACAAAAATTTTGTATTAAATAATATCAGATGTTAAAAATAGGGAAAATTTATTCCCAGGAGCAACATTTCACTCGGCCTTATTTTTACATTCATTTACATTGGTTAGTTGAAGGTGAAGATCTCTCATCCAACGCCTTTTTAATCATAATCTTGTTTTATTTGGCATGTATTCACGATAAATATCAGTCTGTTGCTTGGTCCGTTTAAAATAGTACAAATCATTGATAATTGCAGGTAATTGTGTAAGTTCTTTATTTTTTCCACGCACAATCTTTTTGAATGTTTAAATCATTAGTAGAGAGACAAACTCGTAAAATTCCCATGTAAAAGTACCATGTAGATGAAAAAAATATGATTAGGATTAATCCTATTCATTAAAAATGTACTTTAATTGGTGGGTCACTAATGGTAAATGATCCTATTTATGAAGGTATATTATAATTAATGAGCTTAATTTCAAATCAGCTTATTCTCATTTACGATTCTAGTGGGATTCGCCGACCTAATTTTTTTTAAAGATAATTATAATTGTCGGATTGGCATTTATCTACTTAATCTGCTCAAAAAATAATTGAGATCACCAATTCCTAATTAATTTAAAACTGACTAATGAAGAATTTTGTATTGCATATTTAATATTTGAACTTCAACAGAAGACTTGATCGTGTTAAATTCATTATAATACCTATTTATCAGTAGTAATAATGGTATCAATACTTATTTACATTGTTTTAATACCAAACAAGCAAACTCGTTACCTATGCGAATATATAATAATATTAATAATAGAGTTTACTAACGCATAATAGACCTCTTCCGTTGGCCGAACAATAGAATTCAGCCCTTAAATAATATTTTTCCTTAACCAATACAAATGATGTAAGAGAACTTGTAATACAAAACATATAAAAAATAATTTATACTCCATTCTTTATAATTTAAAGACAAAAAATCCTTTAAAATAAAATAAAATTTCAAAAAGTTGTGAAATATCTCTTTAAAATTTTCAGTAAGAAAATAAATATTATTAATGTTTACATTCTTATACTATGTATAGTATACAATTTTCCTCATTTCAATGAAAAAATGTTAGAGTTTACGATTTTTTGATGAAGATAACTGACAACATGAATATAATGTAGTTAAAATTTAATAATGGTCGTATTCCTACATTTTATGCCGTTAGAGATTACAAACGAAAAACTGTCTATAATATGTGGTTTGGTACGACTGTAATTTGAATCGTTTTGCACTCCAATTTAATGATTATAGTTATAATTATACCAACTCCAATTCCTTAAAATAATTGTAACTAAAAGAAAATTATATATTATTGTCGAACCTAATTCTCGTCTCTGTGAAACATTCGTTACCCTTGCAGGCTTTAATCTCGCCTTCTCTAGAGATAAGGTTTCTTTGGGACTTTATCCTCATCAAGGAGACTTTGAGTAGCAAAGATATGAATCCTTGAGGAAATACTTTGATGAAAATGTGTGAGGGATTAATAAAGCAGCTAAAAAAAAAAAAAAAATAAATAAAATCTATCTTTCCTGTTCTCAGTATAACCGCTGTGAATATTAGCCTTGTGGTTATAACATGTAATTAAAAATGTTTCAACTAAAGAAAATGTCCAGATTTTTCCTAAAAAACGGAAGACATTGAGGTTCAAAATAACATTTGGTTGACTTATTTTATATAAAAATAGCTGAATCACTACTTTTAATACTTCTATGTATGACAAGGAAGGAAAATATTGTATAATTTATTTTCTGTACTGATATAGTTCCTAATGTTTACGGGTGGCATCTGTTAGAGGAGGGATTCCACTAACCTGCCTTTTATTACAGATTCGTGAAATATGCCCTACCTGACAGTAGATGAGATATTGGGGTAGATTTTAATAAGATTGGGGTTGGTTGGCATTCTCAATTCCCAAGGGGTCCACTTAAGCTTTCGGATTCCGCAGAATGTGGTTTCAAGTGTTTCGAATAGCTTTGTATTCAATAAAATTTGTTGATCCTTGTGTTGGGCATATTTTAACATTAAAATTCTTGAGTATAGTTTGCTTTGTTTCTTTTTATTTCTTATAAACACAAGATGAATGCTACCATTGGGGAATTTTTTTTTTTACGCACTAAAAGTGCGTTTACACGCTCAAGCCATTTGCACTAATTGGCTTGCGCAAGCCAGTTTGTGCAAATGGCTTGAACGAAATATTTCCGTTTACACGTTACACCTACGTCACACCTAGGTACAATATTAATATTAATAATAAATATGACTGTACGAAAAAGACATTAGTGACTAAAAAGTTTAAAAAGAGTAGGTTCATACAGACTTTTTCTTCGCGTCATAAAAAAAAAAAAAAAGATAAAAATTTCATGTTGAATTTATCCTCTGTTTTCCTTAGTTAAATAAAACCTTTCTTCTATCCCTAATTACTTTATACTAGTTTTTACTGGTAGTTTTTTTTTTTTATTCTTTTTTATTAAAAGTATTATTTTACTGTCATCGCTTATCTCCTTCTATACAATTCATTAGGAATTACGACCACGTTTCAGGGGGTTCATTACTTCTTCAAGATTTTAAGTTACGTCCTACAAGACTCTTAAAATACTCTAAGCAGTGACATTTTTTAATTTATGAACTCATTTCCCATTGCAACACTATCGTTATTAATATTTATATTATGAAGTAAAAATGTTTATATATAAAATTTTTCATTTATAGTTTAAATAAATTTCGCATCGATTCCGAAACGTTCTGGTAATAAATAATGAATATTTAAATACAATTAAAAAGTTAAATTACCAAAGTTCCAATTACCAAAAAATGTTCGAAAACTAAAAATATTTATAAAGCCATTTATTTAAAATCCGTAATTTAACAGGTATCATACTACTTATGTATAGGTATTATTATAAGTGCATTAATTAAGTACCAATGTATTTATTATAGGTACATTAATAGCTAAGATTTTCAGTGTGATCTTTTTATCTTTTGGGCAGCCAAAGTTTCGATGTCTGTATGTGGATCTTCATCAGGGCTTCTTAAATAAAAAAAGATCAAACTGAAAACCCTGACAATAATCTACCTATCTTAAAGAAAAACAGTTGACTATTACACACCTGTAAATCTATTATGATACAATGTGGTATTTTTGTTGGAATTCAATTTCAGTATTCAATGTCCATTATGATTGGCGTGAATAATTACTTAACCTCTTATTGATAAACATCCCTGTCGATTCCTTTTTTGGATGACCCTGAGATTTTCTTAAATGTCTGGTCAATGCTGGAAGGTCGATGAATACAGTGATTTCCTTTCTACAGTGATATTTTCCGTTTATGCCTTTAATTCCAGGTTAATTAAAAGTATTCATATAAAAATATTTGAAATTAAGCACCTCTTCATTTATAATTATGTATTTTTATTGTTTAATTCTATTCAATCACCCGTTAGCGTTTTGATAACTTTCTGTAAATTATCTTTGCGGTATATTTTAAAAATCGACGAATAATTTATAAATGTGTGTATTTAAGGTAGTAAAACTCCCATGAGTTAATAAAATATATTGTTATTAATAGAATCATTACAATTGATAAATTAATTTCATGTTTTTGCTTTCGTAACCGTGTATATCATATGTATGTAGGCATTAGTTATGATTTGATTCATTATATTATTTATTTTTTTCATTTTTTAATTTAAAAATAAATAGCAGCTACATTATTTTTTTTAATCGTTTTATTCTTTGCAGTTCCGATATGTTAACTAATCTTTAAGAAATCAGCCATCGAAATAATTTTGAATATAAAATGTTCATTTACCATGTGTTCAAGCTGTATTCATAACTTCTGGGGGCTTTTAGTTAGCTTTAAACTTAGGGCTTCTAAAGTTTCTTTTGTGCCTCCACAATGGAGACTCATGAAGACTAGTTTAGGGACCTGTTATTAAGTCCTTATCAAAGTGGCTTAATGGTCCCTGGTAGTCGTATATAGGAGTACAGAGGCAACCTGAGCAGAATCCTTCGTTCTATGTTTCGTTTTCACCCTTTATTTTGTAAAAGAAAAAAAAATATTTAAGTTTTCTTATTTTCTCTTATATTTCCAGAATAAAGATTAATGAATAGCTCGAAGAAAATAAAATCATTTCACGGAATTGAAATCTGGCTAGTTCTTTGTTTTATTTTATTGTCATTTGAAGCTTATGTTGACTTGTGATTAAAAAGTAACAAAAAAATCTTCCTGCGCCCCTCTTATTAAAGCGGGTTCATACTAAGGGGATTTTCTTTTTCTTTTTTTTTTGTAGTGGGGGGGGGGCTCAAAATAAGTCGGCTTCGGGCCCCTTAGGTAGCTACATGGATCATGTATACTTCCGTTCAATTTTAAAAAACGTTAGGTTACATGTCCATTTTTAGTCGTATTCAAGTTAGTGATGTAAAACTATGGATAGTTTTAAACTAACGAAACTATCGATAGTGCTATCGAAAAAAAATTCAAAGGAAAAAGTGATAGCGTCTGCCGCTAACCACCTATGTGTTATATTGTTCATTTAAATGTAAAATAAACTGTTACAAAGTAATTTTATTTATTTGTCTAAAAACAGTGCTTATCTACATATTGTAGATCTAGAGCATGTCGATAGTATATAGTGGATATGTATATAGAGAGCAACAACCGGTCCGCTGTAAGATTTGATCCGGCCTGCAAGACATTTTGGAAAACCCAATTAAAAAAATATTACACTAATTGCTCATACTCACTCCAGATGAGGGAGATTACGATTAATAAGGGCATCATATCTTCGGTGTGCATCGGTACAGCTTCATGTGAACGTATATTTACGTATGTTCAAAAAACGTATGCACAAAAAATGACCTGCTTTTTAAATCGGCCCCGAACGTATTTGCACAGTAAGGTTTGGTCCAAATAACAATGCTTGCCCATACCCGATCTGGAGGATAGTCCACACACTCAAGGATCGCGGTCTGAATGTTGTCTCGTCTTGTATCTTACAAATCAACTTCGTCGACAAATGAGGATTCTGAGCGCGTGGTTACTCTAAGAGAATTGGTATCACCTTTCTCTAAGTCCATTTTCCTTGATTTTTTGATAAAGTTATGATTTTTTTATCGAACTTGATATAAACAAAAATTACCTCTGTCTATAGTGGAACCCATTCTCCATTTACAGAAATGTTTATCTTATTCCCTAATTAAAAGAAAATAAAAAAGTACAAATAATGACAAGCATAATAGCTTCCATCGTTCCAAGTGAAAAGTTCAACTATTCCTACCCCCTATGTCTATCGATAGTTTTACATCACTGATTCAACTATATTTTATGTTCAAGGATTGTAGAGCCTATATTATATACAATCGCCCAAGGTTTATTATTCATGTATGTATTATGTAGTGTGACGTCAAACCAAAACAGATGTTTATTTCTGTTGCATTTTGAAAGTTCTATAACTGCCTGGAACGGGTACGGTTTGTACGTGATCATATGCTGGAGTGTCCTAGGCCTTTTAACGTCCCTTTATATTATCTTTTAAGGCTACTCGGACGATGCTACTACTCAATTTTGCCTATCCATCAGAATTAGGATAGGAATCTTTAACGATTTTTAAACACGTAGAGAAATTTAGATATTTAGGGGGCGATAGTAACTAGGCAAAGAGGGGCCGGGATGGCCGAGTGGACAAGGGCGCTTGCAATATGTAATCAAAGTTAAGCAACGTCCATCGTGGTTAGTACTTGGATGGGTGACCGCTCAATTCGGGTGACCGCCCACCAATGAACGCCACGCAGTCCAAGTCTACCCCCACCGCCGGGTATGCGAGGCCCGTCAGCCTAATGGAGGCGAATCACACCAACCGGGCGTAGGAGTGATGAACCTTCCCCGTGTATCTCATCGAGAATCGTGGTGTGGTTTTCCAGGATATCAGTAACGCCCGGAGGTTTGGTTCAAGGACGGTATGCTTCAGGGAAAGAAATATAGGTCCTCGGGGCCTGCTCACTCTGAGCTACCATAATCCTTGGACCCAGACCAGTTTGTCACTGTCCTTGAACTCGAGAGAGCTGACGCCATCGGTGGGAAGGACACTGCCAAATTGGCCCCAATGGGATTGGTTATGGAGCTATGGGCAGTCTGCCGCTGCACCGTGACCATGGCTTGCAGCAATGTGTGAGGTTTGGGCTACCCCCTCCAGGCTGACTATTCTCTCGCAAGGAACACGAGTGTCTGTAAGAAGACCACCCTGCGCGGCCAAAGGTCTCATTAGGCCTAATGCGCCATCAGAAAAAAAAAAAAAAAGTAACTAGACAAAACGAAATTGATGAGTAAAATAAGGCTAGATTAAAAGCCGGTAATGCTTGCTACTTTTCAGTCGCGAAATTGCTTAGCTCGCGCCTTCTGTCCCGAAACTTAAAAATTAAGATTCACAACACTATTATTCTTCCAACGGTCCTTAACGGATGCCAAACGTGGCCGTTGACATTGAGGGATGAGCAAGGGCTTAGGGTTTTTGATAATAAAGTACTGCGTTAAGTATTTGTACCAAAGAGAGATAAACTAACTGGAGAACTTAGACGCTTACACAACGCCAAACTGAGTGAACTGTACCCGGTAAAAATAATTGACGTGGCAGCAGCGAGACGAATAAAATGGGCGTGTAAAATTGTGAAACTTAGTAGTGAACGAATTCCGAAAAGAATAATAGGCGCGGTGCAGAATGGGAAAGGTCCAAGGGGTAGGCCGAGACGGAGGTGGGAAGATTGCGTTGAGGTGGATCTATCGAAGTTGGGTCTGGAAGGCGGTCGCTGGATGGAGATGTGTAGGGAGCGAATTGTGGTGTCGGCTTCGAACCTTCCGGTTCGTTAAGCCTTCATTATTCTTATTATTATGATAGAGGGATATATAGGCTATCTTGGATGACTTACTTGATACCTTTCGTAGTTATCGCATAAGTTCTAAAATATTTGCGATTAAACATTACTTGTCAAGAACAAGGTTTTTTTTTACAATTTGCTAAAATTTTTAAATAAAAATATTTAAAAAAAGCAGTACTTTTTAAAACAGTCTCTGATTAGAGTGCTACATTGTATTTGAGTATTCCACTTTCGAACTCAGCGTGTGCAAATTTTAATCACGGAGATAAGTTGAATATCTGATCTAAGAGGTGTTGTCAATCTGTACAGTACCGTACTTGAGTCCTGTCGTCTAAAACAGCGACGATGAAAGCGTCACTTTTTGAAATGCTACGTATTTATAAAAATCACCCAATTCCACAAGCATTTAGGTTTTAAGAGAACACTTAGAAGTTAAAGAGGTAATTTACCCCAAAAGAGAATGTCTACTATCATAACACGCGAAATAATATTGTGAACAACAAAAAAGCGTAGAAGTGTTTCTCTACGTTGATTTAAATGAAACCATTGCGTTTTTGAAGCTCCTTGAAACCCACCCAAAGGTGACCTGATCTTATTGTAACTGTGCTATTCATGTCACAAACAATGCATGCAAAGATGATATAAATTGCTATGAGAGAGTTAAGTATTGCAATTAGGCCTTGCAAGTTGGCCTTCAGCGTGGGCAGCCGTAGCTCCCTCTCAAAGCCTTTCCATTCACCAGTTTTTTTCTGTTTTTTTTTTTTTTTTCCCGCTCCGTATTCAGCATCAAAGGGGTTAGCTTTGTTCTGTTTTTACCAGCTCCGGACATAGTTGGCATTCTATACCTCATTAGTAACCGCTGCGGTGGATTTTTTTGTTTTTAAGGAAACTCGTTTTGCATTGAATTTTCAGAATTGCTACAGTTTGATACTACAACTAATGATCAGATGATTTTTCAGGAGTGTGAATTAAAAGTTTGAAAGTAGAATTCAATAGTAATTAATTTTATTTTTTTATAAGCAATCGAAAGTTATTATTAACAACCTTTTTTTTTCTCTCAGTTTCTCATAAAAAGTATATCCAAAGGATATAACCAAAAATGGATGTGAAAAATAAACGTGTACCTCAAAGCCTGCTGGTACAAATAGGACACTGAGTTCTTAAATAAACTGTGATAGAGGAACGGCGGCCATATGTTCTGGAGAAAAAAGTGACGTGTTCAGACTTAAAATAATATATTTTCTCTTCCTCCTATCAGTCTTCAACAAAGATATCATTTTTTACCTTCAGGCTTTTATTTGCACCTGTCGTAACTACGTGACAATCAACAAATGAGATAGAGTAAACTGCTGTTATAGGGGAGAGCGGGGTTGGTTGGCAACAGTTTTCACTTTTTTGATTGTTGAGTCATTCCTGTTAATATAATTCCAATATGGTTGATACCACAGTAAACCCCAAGTATTAGAGCACTTCAAGTATTTTTTAAACACATAATATTTAACACTATGATCATAGAAAATTTAAGAATTCGTAAAGCCAGAGTATGCCAATTAACCCCCCGTGTGGGGCAGGTTGGCCTAGAAGGTGGTGTTGTTTGGCCATCTCATTCAAGTACTGCCTGACACATATTATTGTTATTAAAAGCTGCACAATAATGATATATTAATTTTGATCGGTTTTTAACAGCTATTAAGGGAAAATAGAATGACAAATGGCAGCATTATTTCAATTGAACAAAATTAGATAACAGTTCAAAGAGCAGAAATCAGAAAAATGTAATGGCATAGAAGTATCGTTGCGTCAGAACAATGTAAACAAATTTTTCATAAAACAAAATATCTTCTTAAACTTTAGGTAGGATAAATATTCTCTGGCCCTTTAATCGGATCATGAGGAAGTGTCTGCGGTGCACTAGTTTCATTTTCATGGTAGCCAGGTGTGGCTAGTTCATCAATAAGCTTCGATTGCAGCTGAAGGTGATCTTTAATGTCATTATCTTTTTCATTGCTTAATTCCGTTTAAGTTTAGACTGCCGTCACTTTCTACATAGGAAATATTGCTCTCCTCCTCGCTGGAACTAAAGGCAAGTGGTAGTTTCACCTTTGTTTATGTTCACCTTACATTTGTGACTGCGCCAACAAACCCCAGTTGAAGATATTCTCAAGATTATTCTCGTGTTTTTCAGTTATTGTTACTTTACATTGTTGCTCGTGTAACATGCTCGACACTCGGTGAATAAAAATAGACAAGATGCGATGAAAATTTTAAATTCTTTCATAAAATTTATGAATCATCATAACATTAGATTGTTTAAAAAATAGAAACAATAATTTAACAGGTAACGTTCAAACCATGTCTCTTCTCTTACACCAGGGGTTTTCCTACATCCAGAAGTTACTTCTTCTTTTGTCGGATTCTCGTACCTTGTTATTTCAACTAGACATCAAAGAGTAGCGAAAAACCTTTTGAGTTAATAAGTAAATAAACAGTTAGCGCAAACTCTTTTGCAATAGATGGGAAATATCTTAAATAAGCAGTGTTAGAAAATACTGATTGTCGTTGAAAAATAATATCGAGAAGTGGCAATTATTTCACATACTACTTAATAAATATAATTTTTTTCTAAATATACAATTTTTTCTTCTTTTTTTTAGGCCTTCCATTCCTCGTCTTTTATGGTTTACGGGGTTTTACGAGGCCAGTGGAAAGTGTAATGGAAATAGAATTTATGCCGAGTATTATTAAATAACAAGTATATTAATTTGACGTATGTCAACTAGATCCCGTCTGTCTGGACAATTGTTCAACCCTCCGGTACTTTGCTACAATGTGGCGAGAACTGGTGGGAGGGATCACAGAGGAGAAAGATTCGATCACGATCGGTACGGCCCCACGGTTAGCTCAGTGGTAAGAGCGCTGCGACTTAGATGCAGAGGACCTGGGTTCGATTCCTGGCCGTGGTCGAATCTTTTATCTTCTAGTTAAATAAATTAAAAATTATTAAATAACCTTGGCTCCGTGCTTTAAATTGGCTATCTTCAAGTTATCAATCCTGAGTTGTCTGGGGCAACACATATTTCCTAACGCCATCGCCCTTTCTGAAGTAACAAAATGAAATCAAATGAAACTTATTTTAAATAGTTATTGTTAATGATTTACTGCCTCTTCCCATCCCCACCGTCTCCGCTGATGTTATTGCCATCGTACTTTTTATAACTTAGACTGTTGTTTTTTTGTTGTTGATTGCAGAACTGAATCGAATCCTTAAACATTTTATTGATCTCATTGAACATGTTGAATCACATAAGATAGAATGCGGAGAAAATTTTAAATTATTTTATTCCAGTTACTATTCTATCTTCTGTACACGATTTGTGTACCTCAGGTTAACGGGGCAACCTGTATCTATTTCCTCCTTTTGTACTTCTCTTTCCGTGTTCAACTTCTTTTACTCACCCAGAGTGCGTCCTGGGTCTCTTGCCAGATCAGATATAAAGGTCCTGTTACTTATTTCTCGGTCGACTGAGTTGCAATAATCTCCTTTAGATTAGCTTCCAAAATATCATTTGCATAGCGATTGGTCCTAATCATGGGCCATTGCCAAATCCCAGTTGTTCATTTATTTTTGCTTATTCTCTATTTGTATGCTACAATTTTTATCTACATTTGTTAACTCTGAACTATCAAAACACATAAATCAATGAGGATGAAGGTAATATCTATTTTGGGTTTTACTAGAGTTCGCTTTTCCTATGAAGTTCCTTTTCTTATTTTGCATGCCTTATACTCAATCATTAGCTCGTATCGTAAAATTTGATATAATTATCACCTAATCTAAAAATTACTAATAAATTTTAAACTGAATATAAATAACCGGTCTTCCATTAAAAACATATAATATATGAAGGGTCCATGAGAAAAACTCCTTCACTAAAAAAATCCAATTTTCAGAAAAACGCGTTTGATTGTTTTCGGCCAGGAAGGCTCAAAAATAAAAAAATAAAAATAAAGGAAAAACTTACCAATTATATCAGTAAATTACATGTGTAAAACTAAAATATTAAAAAAAAATTGCAAATACAAGTAAAACCAAGAAAAACGCAATTCACTGGAAAAATATTCTTGAATCGGTTCTCTTTAGGTAAGTCCTCGTCCATTGGGGGTCGTCAGCGTATTCCTTGCACCTTTCTCCATAATGGACATTTTATGATATTAAATTTTGTTAAAAAATCTTTGCTTCAGGACTTCCCAAGACCTGAGATCAATTGAGGAGATCGCGATACTTGGCAGCTTTTATTGGAAGTTTTCCACTCTACAAATTTTTCAGTGGTTTAGCAGGAGTGGCTGGATAGTTAGTTTTCTTCTTGAAGGTTTTACTCTGATGTCTTTTTCTCTGACTGCATAGCTGAAGATCTATACATTCCAAAAACATCTGAAGTCTTGTTGTAGCATGTCTAACATAATTCGCTCAATTTTTTCCTGTAAAGTCTTTTTTCAAACAAATATTTTCTTTGTTTAAATATTAGACTATTCCAAAAGCAACTACTAGATGACACTGTTATTCCATTTTCTTCAAAAACTGGCTAACTGTGTGTTTCCTCTGTACACTTCTATTAATAAAATATTCTTGTTTAACCACACTATAGATATTTTACCAGTACAAAAATTATAACCAGTACTCTCCGCAGAGTCGGTAAAAACGTATAGATCCGAAACGTGTCACGGCGCCTGAGAAGTACTTCACATATTTTTTATTTTATCGGATTGGGGTTCTGTTATGGATGCGAGTGTTGGGTGTAGAATTGGAGCCGACATCCCCTGATGAAGAGTTCAATCTAAATCCTCATTTAAATTCCCCTAACGCGACATCGATTTCGGCTTTAAATCAGCATTAAAAGGATGTGCCTGCTAAATCGCATAGGTGATCCGTCTTCATGTACCGTTGGCTCAGTTCCATTCCCCGCACTTCCTCTCTGAATTAGATGAAACAACGCGGGAGCTTTGTGAATTTTATGCTGTACTTAATTTTATAAATTGGACTTAATCTAACGTAGGTTATGATTTTTTCCGCCGATATACCATATTTCCCTTAAAAATTCCATTAAAATCTAAGAGGGACCCAAAAAGTACACCGTTAAATAGTGGATTATAGTCATTTTATTAGTACCTTAATATTAAGTAGGTATGTTCCTTTTAAATGGTGAATATTTGACCATAAGCAATCTCAGCAAAACACCTCACTAATCTTCCAATCATATGCTTAAAAAACTTTCTAGTCCACTCCATGAGTCAGATACAACGAAACAGACTTTGTATTTGGAATTTTATCTGAGGTAAAGAGTATTGGAATCTGCAAAGCTGCTGTTTTTTCCCTAGAGCTGCTGACACTTTCGTTTCCTTGGCCACGTTTAACACAACATAGGCAATAATTATAATATGTATAATACAGGTATATATTGTTAGCACCTTTGCGCAATGGAATTGCCCTTATTTTTTTTCCCGACTCTTCAATTTTTACTTGAGTTTAATAAGTGGTTCTTATGTTTATAAAAAACATATAACATTATATGTGGCTTTCAAAATATCTTCAAAAACATGGTGAGCCGTCTTTTGAACATTGGCATTACTTAAAACCTTATAATTATATATATATTTTTTTTTTATTCGGTACTGTTGTATTGCATAGGGGCAGAAAACAGAAAACAGAAAACAGGTACTTGATAAATATCAATGCATCTGAAAGGTTATTAATATAGAATGAAGAAATTTAAAATCGCCCATTTGGATTTAAGCTGATTTTGGTTTTTTTTTTTCCTGTTAAATACTAGTTTTCAAATTCGATCGTTTAGCGTGGAACGACGATATTTTATTTGGCTCACTCTATCTTTTTTTTATACAATAAAATAAAACTGTTATATATATATATATATATATATATATATATATATATATATATAAAATCTAATTTCCTTGAACAAAACCGGGGAAATTTATTATATACTACGTTTAACACCTACCTCTAAAGGAATTAATGTTAATTAATCAGATAATAAGAAATATTTTTTAGTTAATTTATTTAACCAACAGTGATGCTATAAAATGTCACTGAGATGTACCACACAAAGTTGCGAAAATTTTGCATGAAGGTCTGGTCACTCATAACCGCACCGCAGCAAGGGCGTGTATCGGATCTACAGGATAAACTGTAACCGGTCACACGTGCCCGACACCGGGTCAACCGACAGGTTTTTCTTCGTATCTATCAGATCCGATACACGGTGCGTTTATGTGTGACCAGACCTCAAGGACAACACGACATTGATATAAGAAAAAGATTAAAAAATCCATAAGATAAATTTAAATCTTGTCCATTTGTAAATAGACTGATTTGGACTCACCATTATAATTTTAATTTTTGCTTTCTGAAAAGTAGCGATTTCACATAGAAAGCTTTCGCTAGGTTACATACTATGTTTGCCACTGGTAGGGGCCATTTTCTTATTTATTTCTTTTATTTAAATTTTTTTAAACTTTATTAATGAGGCTGGTATCAAATTAATCCATTACAATGCTTACTCTAGGCCTAACAAGATAATAAAAATGTTGACTTCGGATTATCCGGTTATATTGTTGGTAACTCGGCTGGGACAAGCTAAATCCAATTACCCCGGGTAGTACCCGCTCTCCTTATATGCACGCTCGCCTCGCTTGATGTAAATGTACACATAGCAACCATAGTGCTGCTCTTTACACTCATTTGCAATTCAAATTGTAACGTCTATATTCAAAATGTCCTACTCTGCTATGATATTGAGCACCTCAAGGCAACGAAGGTCTTCTGCATTTAGCTGGGATGGGAACATTTTGTCATAACAGGAAGCCTGCACAGCTATTATAGTTGTAACTACTTCAAAGCTGTCATAGGAGAAACTTAAAAAATTATTTATTCAATTTAATCCTTTGCCAATCTGACTTCCATAATTGATTTATTTTTAAAAAATAACAACTAAATGTTGATGGAAGGGTCGTTCCATATAAATTCAACACAGGCTTGAGCCAAACCATCTCAGATTTTCTTGAAATTTGGTACATGTGTACTACTTGTATCAACTAGAACAATTGTGAAATATAACTATTGAGATATTTCAACCCGTTTTTGAATTATTGGTCTCTAAAGCCCTCAAAGTAGCCCTTTAGTACCAACCCATACATATTTTTATATCATATGAAATGGCATGGGATGCGATGTTGAACGACTCCGATCTCATAGTCCTATTCAAATTTGGAAAATACCTACAGCTATTTGTAATCATGAAATGCTAGATTTTTGGAATTTTATCTCTAGTTTTCAATTTTTTTAGTAATGAAGAAATTTTATCCCACTTTTATATTTTGTTGTATGAATAGATATATTAATACCTATTTAAAAAAAAAAAATTGAAAATATGCCCTTTTCGAAAAAATTGAAATTAAAATATTAAACTAGGTTTTAAGAAAATTTCTTTAGTACCAACCTATACATTGTTGTACATCATATGAAATGACGTGGAATGCGCTGTTGAACAATACCAATCTCATAATCCTATTCAAATTTGGAAAACATCTATAGCTATTTTTAATCATGATTATTTCTGTTTCTGGACCAATTTTGAGGGCTTTAGTGACCAATAATTCAAAAATGGGTAGACACGTCTGAGTAATATTTCACAATTGTTTTATTAGATACAAGTAGTACCCATATACCGAATTTCAAGAAAATCTGAGATGGTGAGAAACAAAATCATATATTTTTGTGTTGATTTGACGTGGAATGGCCCGGAAGCGTTTTGGGTCGAACTTCCCCATTTGGTAAACATCTGCAAGTGATAACACGTAAAAAAAATATGGTAGGTTAACGTACCTAGCAAAGTAACTCCAATTTGTCACTTATATCTTGATTAATTAAATTTATTTAACTAATCACTGTTATTTTATTTTTACTAGGACCGTTTTTGAGTAATATAGATACAAAAAAAGGTAGACATTTCATTCCAAACACATGAAAGGGAGAATTATTAACTTCCTGTAAAATTTTCTATTTTTTGGTTACGGTTGATAGTTTACCCGACGATATACATATTCAAACTTTTTTTTTCTCTGGAAGGAAAAGTCATTCTAATTATTAATGTGTGAATAATAATTAGACTAAAAACTATTTCGAGCCCATATGAATTTAAAAGAAATTTTTACTTCCTATTATAATAATTACTATCTTAATTTCTTATGAATATTCAAATTAATAATGTTTTGTTTTGTTTTTATTTCAGGTGAGTCTCATTTTTCTTTAAAGGTGGTGGTGAGTGATTTCGTTATTATTATTTAATCTAAACTATTTATCGGATTGAATATGATCAAATGTAAATTCATTTGAGTTGTATGTCAGATGATTATTTAGATAAATTAGTAAAAATGTATATTCAAACATTCAATAAAGTTAGAATTGCTAATTCGAGATTCGTTCGGGTTTAAAACAAGGGGATATCCCATTTAGCGCTAAAATATGTCTTTAGGGACGTGAAACGTTCCGAAAAAGGTGTGTTTTTAGGTGGGAGTTATTGAGGTGTAATCTATTAAAATTTCAATAAGTTTAAAATTTAGTTCAACTAAGGTTTTGTTAGTTTGTACAACTTCTTTTAGATTGGAGGATGTCTTATATTTTCATATTATACTCCGCTTATAGGTCTTTTTTTTTATATTATTTATCTGTTGTATAGAAACTAACTGTAACTAGCATTGATTGGGCCAGACTCCATGGCTATCATAAGCCACTTACAAAAAAAAAAAAAAAAAAAAAAAAAAAAAAATGGGGTATAATAATTTATGTTAATATTATTGTGGTGATGTGGTGATAGCGGTGAGAAGATTAAAATGGGCGTAGAAAATTCCGAAAGTTTGTTGTTAAAGTATTGCAAGAAGATTATTAAGCGCGGTGCCAAATGAAAAACGTAGGAGGAGTAAGACTAGAAGTAGGTGGGAAGATTACGTTCAGGCAGATCGGTTGTTCGATTTGGATGGCGGTGGTTGGATGGAGTAATGTAGGGAGCGAACAGCGGTGTTCACATCCATTCAGTAAGCCTTTAATTATTTATTAATGGACGTACAGAATATTTGTACGTTTTTGTTTTCTCATCCCAAGAACTCATAATGCGGTCATTATATCTCAACAATGATATAAATATTAAAAAATATATATAATTATATATTAGTTTGTTTAACGTCGCTTTCTGTCACTAAAGAGAATCGGATGAGGTTATAAAGGTAGTCATAAATTTTAACTATCCAGGTATAATTAGAATAGGGATCTTTACCGAATATCTGACGTCTTGTAGACTCGGGAGCTACAATTTACGTCCTATCCGAGGGACGTAGATTTTTTACTCCATTAGTCCATCTACCGCGGGACGCGAATCCGTAACCTTTAGTATTGTATGTATATCATATACTATACTACCTGTAGTATATACGTTATTATTCAATATTATTTTGAACCGTTCCTACACTTAATAGGCCATGAAGAGCGTAGAAGGGACAGACTGTTAAGCGAGGCAGTTAAGGAGAGAGAGACCTCAATCAGTGTACACTTTAGAGCTGTCAATATCAGGAACACAACTCGGCAGCCTCAATTTATGATATACATACATTCCTTCATCGGCCCCAGGTACCCGTTACCCCTTCATCTCAGCTATCTTCGTGGAAATAGAGCGGGGGTACAGCATTGCAGGAGGCCGAGGAACGTAGTTGTTACGACTTATATGAAGAAAATAACTTCCTAAGTCCCTAAGCTGGAAAAACTTTGGCTGTTAGGATCTAACGGTTCTATATAAATTGTACCCAGCTCGTTTTGAGGTTCTTGTTCCCGGTTTTAGTTGACACAAACCTGTTTGATTTTATATGAATGATTTTATGTGACTATACATATGGCTTAAAAATGTATAAAATAGTTGAATAAACTATCCATTAAAATAGTTAAATTACACCTGCAAATATGTATATGCAAGTATTTATCTTAGGCTATATAACTAAGTTCCAATTTTGTACGCACCGTAAATACCCCTTCTATCGATTTCCATTCACCATATTTTTATTTTTAAAAACCGGTAAAAAGAAAACTCAACTATTGATTAAATTGGGATTTTTCTGCTTACAAAAATAAATAATGATGAATGGAAAATTACTAAAGACTTTCCAGTTTTGCAATCATTTTATACCTTACGGTACTCATAATACTCAATACCTTATGGAGAATAAAAAACAAAAAAAAATCTGGTACAGTGCGCGCATCACACAACCACCCTTCTATTTTGACTAAAAATATACAATTTATTGGAAATGGTATACTAAACTAAAGTGCTACCTAAATTTTGCCAATCCCAGGTATAACTAGGATAGGGATCTTTAAACGATTACCTGACATCGCACAGGCTCGTGAACTCCATTTTACGTCTTATCGGTGGGACTGCATAGCCAAGGATTATTTACTCCCATTACAAAATCCTAGTGCCACCGCGGAGCTTTAACCCGTGATGTTTAATAATGTAGACTGCTGTACTAGCCACTGCGCCACACGTGACCCCACATGCTTTTTTGTATTTGATTAATATAACAGACAAAATAAAATCTTTTTGTGTTCAAAAGTGATGTAAGTGAACTTCGCCCTATTAAGTTTTTACTAAATTCTAACTCGGACTAAAGTTTTCTCAAAATATGGTGTTTGGCGCTTACTTCACTTTGGCTTTATACCGACCAATCACCGGATTGATTTAAAAAATGAAATTTAAACTGTTATTGTTAATGAGGTTTCAAAACCGTTTTTTTATATTCAAAACCGTGTATCTGTGCTGATTTGGACATCGTCGGATGTAACTCTACTTGTATTACTTTTAAGACATTTATGTTGAACCTGAACTATTTGCTGTCCTGAAATTCTTCTCTTAATAGCCTAGTAGTTGATCTATATTAAAGATAATGACCCCATGCCTTCCTGCGTGATAAGTATCGGGACTGTCGATCGTTTTTTAAATCTCCTCGTTGGAGTCGAGGCGTTGTTGAGGCAGAACGATTAGAAGAAATGAGTCATCAGATCGGCAAGAAGTGGAGTAGGCTAGAGCTCGGAAAAGGACCTTTTCTTCGGAGGATGGCCCGTAGCTAAAGGCAGTCACGGAACCGGGTTCCCAACTGTCTGGGGTGCCCCAGTTAACTCAGCCAGTCCAAGAGAGTGGACTGACGCGAAGGAAATGCTAACGCCTCATTGTAAACGTGCGTGAAAACCTTTTCTGGGTGGTTTCCTTTTTTTTTTCTTTTCTTCTTCTGGATTTCTATTAAACTCTATGTGAGGATTAGAATCTAGAGGAAATGCCATAAAACCATTCCTTTGTCCTCTAGGTGGTTTGTTTTGAATCCTTGTAGGTTGATGCCCTAGGATCTTGTATCACATCGTTAAGTTTTGTGTGTTCCTGAAAAAATGTCTGGAAAATATTTACAGCGGAGTTCAGTGACATTTACAAGTAATATGGCTAATTAAATAAATTAAATAATAGTGATGAAAAGAAAACCTGTACCTCTATTACCCCCGAAGAGTCTTCAGTACTATGAAAGGAAGTATTTTTTCAGTGATTAGACCGTGAAAACTCTTAACCCCCAAGAATTTTTTTTCTAAATTTTGTAATCTAAGGTTCTCTCGGCCCCAAATTCTGTGGCAGAATATTAAAGATATCATACCTAGCCAGATTTGAACACAGGACATTAAGCACAGCAGTTCAGTGCCTTACATTTGAGTTACCCTTCTTCTATAACGTTTTTATGTTTTATAACGTTAATTATTAGGTGTCACATGTGGTGTATTGGTTAGCATAGTAACCTTAAATACTAAAGGTCGCGGTGACCCAACGATTTTTTAAAGAGAGTAAAAAATTCTTGGCTGTGTTTCCCTACAATAAGACGTAAAATGGAGGTCCAGAGTGTGTACGATGTCAGGTACTCGTTAAAGATCCCTATCCTAATTATACCTGGTTAGGCCAAATCTAGTACTCCAACTGTAGCATCGTCCGATTAATATATAATTAAACAAACAACAGCAACAACGTTAATTTTTATTTTTGCTGGAGAAAGATTTAAAACTTAGCATATTATTATTTGTGGTTATTTTTAGAGACTCAGTTGTATACAAAATAATATAGCCCTTAGAACTTCGTATTTCAAGTTTATTATTTAATTGAATTTAATCCTAATAAGAAGTATTGTCGCTACCACCTCGAATTTTAAAAATAGAGGAAATTTTATGATTCGAGTTTTAAGTTACACTCCATGTAGCTATAAACTTGTTGACTCTTCTCACATACAAGTAAGAAAAATAATCTAAATATGGTTCAGGCGACACTTTAATTTTTTTAATATTTAAAAGATTATATTGCATTATGTGATTTTTATCTAAAGATATTTATTTTTTATTTTGGATTATTTTTCTTTTAAAAAAAGAAAAGTGTTTTCGTGATTGAACGTGGGAGTTTACTGTTTTTCTCCAAGAGAATGGCCTAGGAAGATCTATGTTCTGCTACGTGATGTATGTTCCAACCGTAATTGTTAGAGAAAAATAACCCTGACCACATAATGTATTTGAGCCTTTCATGGAAATAGAGAGAATGCCGAGAAAGTGCCTATATTCTTCTACGCCTAAACATATTTTCTCCTTGATAGATGTTGTTGATAAATACTCTAATATTTTAAAACTATTTTCGGATCTTTATTTTGGGCTGCAACCTAATATGGGTGAAATGATGAAGTTATCAGAATTGATGTCGATGACAAAACGGTTAGATATAAAATAAAGAAAGATGAATAAATTTTAAAATTTGAACTCATTACTGACAGAAAAATTTATTTCGTCTCTGAGTAATAATGATATTATTATTTCTTTCAAACAAACATTTCGAAAAATATTATATATACTTGAGTCTGGTTATAATAAAAAGTAAAAATAAGTTATTAAAAGAAATCAATCGTAAAATTAAGCACTTTTATATTAGTAATAAGTTTTTACCGTCTTAGCAACTTTATATATGTTCTGAGGAAAGAATAAAGCTGTGTTAAAAAAGGCAATTTCAAGTAAATTACCATTTTTTAAAATTAAATTTTGTTGTTTTTTCTAAATAGTTTATTTTATTAATATCTTAGGAAACAAGAAAGAACCTTCATTTCAAATATGCTTCCGATGTCTGTACTTTATCCATCGGTGAACATTTTTCAATGTTGACTTTAGTTATTTTATTATATTAATAGAACTAATGCGTTTATTGATTTTCACCGTTTTTTTTTCTTTTTTTTTTTTTTCTTTTTCTTTTTTTTTTTTTTTATCCAGGCATTTGGAATAATATATAACTAAAAAAATATTTAAAACCAGTGATATAGATATATATTACAGTGACATTGTAATCATTTAGTGTTTTTTTTTTTTGGACCGTTTAAAAGTAACAACAGCTTATTATTTAACTATTTAAAAACCATTTTAAATAGTCGGTTACTCTCATTACGAAATGAAGATCGATGTGAAGCATACGTAAAGACATCTAAAAAAAGACGTGAAGACATCTAAAAAAGTGTCGGAATTCGGTGTTTACGAGCGGTACTTATATTAATGTGATATGTGGGTAACTAGCTAAAACGTGTTATTTTTTTTAGGGGAATACAATGTATATATATATATTTATGAATAAACATTACATTACTGGATTAGTTTTCAGTTAAGGGTAAGACTAGGCTTAAGGAAACAACCTCATATCGTTTAGAATTCATGTTTTTCTAGGATTCCATAGATTTCCAAGATTATAAACTTGAGTGACGAATTATTTATTTGACAATAATTACATTTTTTTACATTATGGGATAGGTTTCGCTTTACAGCCAGGGGCAATCTCGACACAATAGACTATAATACAATATATAAAACCCATTGGCAACTTTCTCCTTGAATTATGTTCTATCCGGTCCTAGAACTTTCCAACCTTTTACGTTTGGTGTTTATAGATACATTAGATATTGTTTATGGTTGTTCGTTGGGTATTTCACAGGAGGATATTATTATTTTTTTCGATGGGGGTCATTGAAATTTAGGAAGATTTGAGATAGACAGTAAATATCTCAAAACGGGACTTATTCAAATAATGAACAATTTTTCGATTAGTTTCTTCTTTATTCTCGTTCCTGTTTTAGAATTTTTTTAAATTATTTATGTGCTTTGAAGTGTTATATTTATGATAAGGAATAATGGATATGATTAAATTACTAAGAAATACGGGAAAAAAAACATATGAACAATTAAGAGTACGTTTCCGTCTGACCATGCTGGAACTAATTCAGCAATTCAAATTATATCCCTATAAACGACCTTTTATTTTAATAATCGACGTGCATTAATCGAATTGGTTGTCTTGGTGGAGTAGCATGCCAAACTCCTTGCTGCGCACAGCGGAACACATATATGCAATTAGTTTATCCCCACAATCGCGCGATAAGGTCATGTGGAAGGTGAGGAATGGCATAGACACATCCTCGCGTGAGACAGCCTTAATATAATATAGATACGCAGTGAAATGTTAATCAATCATAATATTCAAGCATTAATAATTAATAAGGAAAAAATATTTTTATTTGCTCTTTTAGTTTTTTACATCCATCAACAATGTTTATATGAAGAGGGTCACATAAAGCAATAAATTAAATGTCCGCAATAGAGGTTTGAATATTAAAAAATTAAAAAAACGTAGTTCGGAGTCAAATCCCACATCCCTGTCTCATTCCTTTTTCGGGGCATAATATTTTATGAGATTGTCTTGCTAAACAATATTTTTCCCATTAAAAATCAATACCGTACTTTTCTAACAATTAGTTTCAGGAATGGTTTTGTCGCTAAATATTTATTTTACTATATAATTTAGTAGATATAGTAATTATAGTTGATGACCCTAATGCCATAACCCGCAGTGTCTAGCGTGGAATGCACGACGAACATAAAAATAGAAAATTATTAAAATGGACTCCTCATAAGGGAAATAATCAGTGCCAGATAATCTTGATCTGTAATCATGGAGATAGAGATAAAAATGTCTGGAGAAACTTCGCATGGACGTCTATCCCTCCTAAGGGATTTGTGATTTGTAGTTTTTAAATTGTTAATATAATTTTTAAAAGTGGTTTTTTGTTGTTGCCAAAATTGAATTATTTTATTTCTTATTTTGGATGTATTTATTGTGTCGTTGGTTGTCAAAAACCATATTTATTGGAAATTAGTATACAAAACATTTTTTGTAACATCCACTTATTCAGGACAGCTGCGCCTTGATACTAAATGTATTCTACATAAACAACATTTAAATCATAAATATTTTGACTATGTTCAAATAAACATTGTTCTTGCAGGTAATATTATGTAAACAGAACAGAAGCCCATAAATATATACAATTTTTGAACTGTTAAAAGAAAATTGATGAAATCCTTACAGAAAAAGTCAGCGAAATCGAATTAGCCTGTTTTGAATTCATTTCCGTTTTAAATAACACTTTCCCCGTCAACAAAATTTCACCTCATTATTATGGTAGTACAATACGGGGTACAGTTTCTACGGATTTGTGATCCTAGACGAAAATTTCTAATTACTAATATTTTTTCGAAAAAGTTATTATTAATTTTAATAAATTTAATGTGGGAAAAATATATATAAAAAAGAACGTAGTATAGAGCGTCCCTTGCGCTCTATATCCATTTTCTTTTTATTCTTTTTTTTTCCTTTTCCGAAAAAAATATTAGTCGTGAGAAAGCTAAATACGATTAGTTCATAGGATCCGAAGCTTGAAGGATTCATTTCACTTCTCCAGCGTATCAGTCGCCTTAAGCTCAACTCAATCAGTAGGTATTATTACTACATAAGCTGTTCCGGTGATACTGACGGGGATATATAGAAATATCAGGAACTGACAGGGCCTGGCGTTGGGATAAGCCTACAGGAGTAACCCAGATGAGGCAGAGATAGCACTAAAGAATAAATACATTTTTAATGGACGGCTCCTTTCACTCCCATAGGCCGCCTGATTAAACCACAACTCCTTAGGACAGGAGAAAAGGGCACCTTAAGTAGACTGGATACACAGAAGCCATATTATATGAAGAGAGATAGATAGAGATAGAGAGCGAGAGAGTGAAAGAGGGAGAGTGAGTGAGGGAGGCTGAAACTCGACGCTGATGCCTTGTTGCAAGCTCACGGAAGCCACACGATATACCCAGCCAGCTCTTCACACCGTATCATATCCAGCGGTAACTAATCAGCGAAAATGAAAGGGACCACGCACACACCATTTAATAATGGCTTAAGACAAATTATAAAGTAAAAGTGTAGCAAAATCCTTATGATTTCAATGTTTTATTCTTAGAATCAAGGCAAGTCAATAAGTGGATGTTTCAAAATTGTTAACCTTTTCACTCGAGGTCTCCGTAGCGGAGCCATTTGAAATTTGTCTTCAAACTCGAGGGCTCCGCTACGGAGACAATGCAAATAATTTTCAATTTTTAACATAAAAGGACATAAACAAATCGTAAAAACTATTTATAGGATATTTCGCTTTTGGTGATAAATGAAGGTGGTGTTTTTCATTATTTTTATTGTACGTAAATATTTTAACATCGGCTATACTTTGTGGTTTTAATTCATCTTTTATTTCCTCAATTGTACAATAATTTAGTTCGGGGCACCAAATAATCCCTTTACTTTGATTTAGTTTCTAGTTTGATGTGGTTCTACTTTAACCGGAAAGTTATCAAGTAGATTTTCACATTTTAGGAGCTGTTCTGATTGGATATCTGAGAAAACTTCAACTATAAGGTTCCCATCTCATAATTTTTTAACTATTTTTACTTCTTCAATTAGATTTTTGTTTTACTTCCATAGAATTTTTAACGTTAAATTCATTCGAATTATTTAAGAAATCTAATGAAGACTTATAGAACTTGGCTAATTTCTCAGTAGGACCTTTTATGTTGTTAACTATTGGTCTTAATGGCTTTTCAGGTTTGTGCAATTTTACAAGACCGTAAATTCGAGGATGGTTCACAGAATATGTCATTAGTGCTTTCTTTTCTGTATCATTAATATAATTCTTTTTATTCAATTTCTCAACGAATTTGTTGCATTTGTTAGTTAGCTCTTTGAGACGCTCTCCTTTATTATCATTCCCCAATACCTTATAAACATTCTTATCTTCAAGTAACGATATAATTTTCTGCTCATATGCTTCTTTTTTAGTTTCACACGTTTAGTTTTGTCTGCTTTTACGATGTATAGGTTAGGGTCATTTTTCTTTAGCTTCTTCAAGTGTAAAAAATCTTTCTTCAAAAGCCGGGCAATGGGGTCTCTTTCATACGTTTTCTTAGATAAAAAATTATTAATTTTTCGTGCAACTTTATTTCTTAATCCATTTTTGTAATTATCTGGATTATTAATGCTTTGGAGTATACATTCGGTATCTGCACTTATGTTATAGATATCCTTTTTAATGGTAATGGGAAAGAGATTGGCATTTTCACCAAGGCTGAGCAAGTTAATAATGTTTTTAGGAATGTCAGAATCAGTAAGATTTTCAACAAAGTTTTCTTTTTATAATTTCATATACTTGTTCATAATGCTCATGGTACTACTTTTGTTTAAAATTCTGAGATTTTTATTAATATTTGCACTGTCAAGCATTTGGTGGTGTCGGCATCGGGCCTTCGGGTCCGTTAAGCCTTATTGTATTGTATTGTATTGTATTGTACTGTCAAGCATAGTTTTATTATTTGGGAATTGCTGGTTATGCTGGTATGGTTTGTGCAAAGTGAAAACAAGCGTTTTATTAACTTTCCGATCAATTTTTATTTTTATCTCACTTATAGATCTTTAAAATCTTACTCAAAATCTGTTCAATTCTTTCTTTAGTTTGATCTTGTGCTCTCAATAATTCTTGAAGTTTTTTCTCGTAATTATGTCTATTGCGATTTATGAGCCATTTTGATTGACTGATATCGAGCGAAAGTAATTTACTACCTATATTATTAAAAAAAATGATATGTTTTTGGAGGATAAAAATAAGTTATTAAACGAATTCTCTATATTAATAAGGCCATCCAGTAAATGCTTTGGTAAAGTGTTATTCGATTTTTGCCTTTGCAAGTACATACCTTTTCCAATGGAGTTCCAAACTTGTTTACTAATTTATAAAAAAAAATATAAAATTTAAAAAAATAATTTTTTTTTTTTTAACTGTGGTCTTGAAGCTTCACAAATACATATAACCTAAATTTCATTACAATTCCTTACTTGGTTCTAAAATTGTACTGTATAATATTACCTTTTCAGGGAGTACGTTTTCGCGAATAAGTTGCGTCGAGTTGCCGGTAGGTAACATCCGAAACGGTGCCGAGTGCAAAGGGTTAATATTATTTTCAAAAGAGTTTTTTTGTTGTTGCCGAAATTGAATAATTTGATTTCTTATTTTGGATGTATTTATTGTGTCTTTGGTTGTTAAAAACCATACTTATATATTGGAAATTACTATACAAAACACTTACATGCTTACATAAATTGTCTAATCAATGAAAAATAACTGAAAGTAGAAATATATATATTTGAAATGGGCAAGAATCAAATGTATGGTTCTTCATTGAAATATTCTATAGGTTCTTTGAAAGTGATAGGCAAGAAAAAATTTTACTCCATAACGTACTTACTGCTTTGGTTAAAGGAAGATATTTTTCAATATCCTGGATTTGTCGAGTTCGACAACGATTATTTGCATGGTCTATATAAGCCGACAGATCAGCTGGGCTCTTCGGGTATCTCTTGAATTAGATATAGAATGGAATAGAATTAGGCTTATCGGACCCGAAGGCTCGACGCCGACACCACCAATCGGTCCCTACATACCTCCATCCACCCCCCACCCCCGTCCAATCCCAAATTCACAAGATCTAGGAATATATAGGAATTTAGGAATATAGGAATCTAGGAATATATAGGAATTTAGGAATATAGGAATCTAGGAATATTTAAGAATTAGATATAAAAACTCGATAATAAAACGAAACTCGATTTCTCAAACGACTGATTCAAGTCTCTCCTGAATGTAAATTTTTAAGTTACCAAACTTATTCACGACTGCCATTGAAATAACTTAAGTACGAACATACTTGCGCCACGTTCTTTTAACGATTTAAATAGTCTTACAGCAAACACCTACTTGCTCTTTTGTCCGCAAGGACGTAAATGGAAGATGTTGAGGTGAGGCTATGAATTGTTTCTCGGCTCATAGAGACTATGCCCTCCATATGTGGATAGCGCCTCTACACAGTGTTTTGCTGACAGCATTAAACATGCACAAGCAAACAAGTCTCAAGCAGGGTAGGCCTTCCCTATGCAACAGATTCGAACTAAAATATTTAAATCATCTCCAACCTCTTGAAGATATCATGCAAATTAGATCTAAAATATTTATATACCGAAAAAAAAAAGACATTATTAAAGAAAGATCCCCCCCCCCAAAAAAAATTATTTCTCGCTAATAGCAGGCCGCAAAATCGTGTTTATATATACTAGTTGATAGCCCCCCCCCCCCTTCTTCCTGATTATTATCAAACTTTGTATAGGGACAAATAAACTTATCTCATTCAATTTATATTATTTCTAGATACGTCAACATGTCATTGCTATCCTACGAAAGTATCATCCCCTCGATAATTTACATTTTTTTTTTTTTTTTTTTTTGTATATTGAGTTTATTTTATAACCTCTTCACTATAAATTTATACACCATTCGAAACCTTTTAACGAAAACTACACTTGTCCATGTACTAGTGAAAGTAGGTTGTTTTTCAAAAGCTTGAAAAGAATTATCATAAATTTATTTTTGTGCTGCGAACGCCCGTTTAGAAATGTTTGATGTCATCTTGTAAATGATAGTGATTAGTCCCTTTAAATAGCCAGCCTAGCACGTTTGGCTCGCAATAGGGTGACTGGAACGGAATGTATTAATTATCTTTACTGTGGATAATTTTGTTGATAATTATTTTTTCGCACGCTCTTACTCCATGTCCTCAATATTTATCAACGCAATCAAAATATTAATTTTTTTTAATCGCATTGATAAATATTTTCATTAGAAATTTTATAATGACCTATTTTATAGTCTTAGAATATTTAGAAAATGATTTATTTATCTATTTAATTTTTTTCTCTTGTTTCTTTTATATCGTTCTTGTTTAGGGAAAATATGACTTAAGTCATAATTTTTTTTTTTTTGTCTCGTCTTCTTAAAATTCATATTTGACTATAATTTATTCGTTATTAATAATTTATTACAGTCTCTGTTGAAAGAATATAGTTTCATTTATTAATCTGGAATAAAGAAATACAATAAGAAAGAAATTACAATGATTTTCAATAGCTTGGTAAATCGTTGATGACATAACCCCTTTTGACCATACACCAGCGATATATTATTTAATTTCTTAGAATAAATGCATTTGACGTTCACGTTTTGGGATATATGTACAATAATGATTTTTTCATTTTTTATATTATTATTTCAGAAGGACAATGTTTCATGTTGTTGAATTATAATTTATGCAGAGTTTTCCAAATGTACTCCACATGGGTGGATACATCTGAATTTTGGGTATAGAAGAAATGGTAAAAATAAATTCTGGTGAAAAAAATATTACCATTATTCTTATATAAGTAAATGTTTCTACTTTGGAATTACAAAAAATCATTATGACCCTAGTTCCCGTAATAATAAATAAAATACAAAGTAATTGCTTCTGGAAGTAAGTTCTTTTAGTTCATAATGATCAAATATGCAAAATATTTAAAAAATAAATAAAATAACTATTTCAAAAAATAAAATTGAATTGTTCTCAATTTTTTTCACCTTCTGAAGATTAGATCGACGAAACTTTGTTATTAATTTTGATAATTTCTTAGTAAAATAATTAATTATTGAGGTATATACCTACAGTATATTTTTGTTAAGAATAATGATCATAATAAATAGCTCTCTTAGACGTGTACTCTCGAAATCCAGAATTTTACCAACCAAGAAAGTAGCTCCGTTCCTTAGATGTATCCTTAGATTAGTCTTAAATATTTTATTTTAGTATATGTGTAGGACAAAAGTTAGTAGATAAATGTTTCAATTATTGAATCAAATATAAATGAATAAATTAAACTGCAATAAAATAATTTTTACTGCGATTTAAGTTGCTGACCTACTATATTCAACTGTTTTTTTATCATTGCTGGATTTTTATTAGAATTTTACTTTTTCCTTCCCCCCCCCCCCCCTTCACTAATCTATACTATGTTATGTTTCACTAGTTAAATTTTTTTATCCTGTTATCTAGTTAAGCATTTTAAAAAATACGAGTTCCATGCATCAATGGACTTCTAAGCCTTTAAATGGAATATATAGCTTTGATATCGTTATATTGTAATCCTTTGTTAAGCCCTAAAATTTAAGGGCTAAGGGACTAATGCAAAGGGGAATTATGTAAGGACGTGGAAGGGACTGAACGAGGGTCCCTGAGTGTCCCCTATATTTGTATGTACATAAATTAGCTGCTCACGAGGAAGGAACTTTGTCTTTAAGCTACGGCCTCCCCCCCCCCCCTCTCAGGCCTAAAGAGGGTAGAAAAAAATTCAATATTTTAACATTGTCTGTAAACATCAACTTCTGTGATGCTTTGTAGGATGATGTCGATTCATTTTATATACTGCTTTGATGAGATTTACTAATATAATTTTATTGTTGTTGTTTATGCCACTAAGGCTAATCGGACGATGCTACAGTGTGAGTCCTAAATTTTGCCTAGCCAGGTATAATTAGGATAGGGATGTTTAACGTGTAACTGACATCGTACTAGTTAAAAGAGTAATTTACTTCAAATAAAATACAATTTTACTTGAAGTAAATTACTCTTTTAACTACAACATAATTTAGATATTGAGCATTTTATTTTTCCGAGATTTTAAATAAATTTTGAAACCCAATCCATAACGATTACCAAAAAATGGTTTATACTAATAAAATATTATACTATATATATATATATATATATTAACATAATAAGAAAAAAATGTTTTAAATCTCCAAGAAGCCGTACTCAATTAACAACGCTAAGGCGAAAACTACGTCTAAAGGTCTAAGTATAATTGTGGAAGATATTGGATGATAATTGAAACTCTTCAACAGTAATATCATAGCTATGTGGTTACAATGACGATAACAATAATTAATTATTAGTTTACATATAACTTTCGAATAAACATATAAATAAATAATTTTATATATACAAGTGCTTTATTGGATGCTAAATAAATGTATATGGAAGATAAATAACAAAACCATTAAAAAAAAATCAATCAATTGTTTGGTTTTTTATGTACTTACAATATCTATATAAATTCACTTTTACCACAGTCTTCATTCTAGGAATTCCCTCTAACAGTAAATAAATATTAAACGAAATGGCCTCAAATTTGTAATGAGTGGTTAGAACTATTACCTATATTCCTTCTTCCTAGGACTTTCACTTAAATAACTAATAGGAGCCTTGCCATCTGAAATATTGAAGCATTAGTTTGTGCCCCTCCGTTATTTGGAATATATGTCGTTTAGCTTGAAATAAAATCACATTTTCTATGGATCTAAGGATCGAGTTTGGTAATCTTCACTTCTCCTAGAAATTCCATTTCTTTTGACACATCGTTTGTCAAAATCAATCGCTCTCGACAGCCGGAAAATGGATCTATTCTGAGGTTTTATTCTATCTTTTTTTTTAGAACTTATTTTTTTGAAAATAAGTTAAATGAAATTTCGTATTACTGTGCTTTTGTCGTGGTTAGGTAAGAATCAGCATATAGTACAAAAGTACTGTAATTATGAGTGCTATATCTGTCACTCCAGTGAATAATTGGTTAAGTAACATTTACATATTTTTCAGGGTACGGCTTTGATATTGAGGTATACTGGTATAAAATTTCAATATTAAGCGTTGAAATTGTAGTTACTGATTGCGACTATTAAGCGTAATAGATCTTATCGGTAATGAGAATTGAAGTTAACTAATTAATCAAATTTCGATCACATCAGATTCAAGGCGAATTATAACTTAACTATGAGTTGTAAACGGCTGGCTTATATACTTATTTGTGCATCTTTTTAACTACCTAACCCATTTCACGCTAAAGCCGACCTATAGACTATTCATTGATATGACAGATATCATATATTAGGAAATTTAAGTTAGCCCTTTTCTGTATTTGTTTCCATGAGAATATAAAAACCTGCAGTCACTCAAAGAGTAAATAAATGTCCTTGAATGCACGTCGAAATGTATTTGAGTGATATGTTTTTTTTATTTTTTATGATTATGACTACATTTTGTTAGTGATCGTATACTTTTCAGTTGTTTCATTAAACATGGATTAGTGGAATTTTTTGTTTTGATTTAATTTTTTTCGTCAATCAACAACCAGGGTTTGAAGTTTTTTACCTTAAAGTTTCGCACTGAGATCTTGTTCACCATGCTCCCAGAGATGACAGACGTGTGTGTACGGTAGAGACGGATGAGGAACAAAGGCTAAGCTATGGAGCTATGGAAATAAGGGCACGCCCAGCTCCTCATTTGTTTTATCAATGGCCGCATGACCATGCATCACGGAAGGTCTCATTGTTTTCTTTTTCCCCTTTGTCCTTTTTTTTTTGTCCCCGCGTTCAAAAAAGAAAAATGGTAGCTTTGATGGAAGCCTAGCCTTATAGAGGCGCGAGGGCGGCAGTGCTTGATCTCCTCTCTGTATTCCGCTCCAACACCGGATTAGATTTGAATATGTTCTTGGAATGTTGAGCGCTAGAAGATGAAAGTACCTGCAATGTCGCGGTCCTATACTCTTCAAAATCCAAAAGGAACCATATTATAATATAATGGAATATTATATTTGTTTTTTGCTTGTTTAACGCCACTCATTGCTAAAAACAAATCGGATGGATCAGTGACAATGAAATAGTCTAGAGCCATGAATAATTGTTAATATTAAGTGGATCATAATGATTACAGCGATGGAATTTGAAAATGGTTAATACATAACCCCTGAAGATGGGCCTAAAGCCCGAAACGGTGAGATAATAAAAGAAAACAGGATAACCCATTGGAAGAGATTCCTTCATTTAAAGAAAAACCTTATGCAAATCGGACGCTTCTACATTAGGATTCCTAATTTTCGCCTATCCAACTATAATTAGGATAGGATACGATATTTTTACCGAGTAACTGACGTACAGGTTCGGGACCACCATTTAACGTCCCCACCGAATGAACGAATGAAGCACAGTTAAGGAATTTTTACTCCCATTAAAAAAATCCTAGGGCCATGTGCCAGGCTGCGAACCCGGTAACTCCGAATATTATTTTTAATATTTATATGTCTTTAAAAATTCATATAGTGTTCAATAGCTTTTGTATACAATCCTGGAATACAAAAGCTCTAAGTGAGATTAAAAAAAAAAAATGTAGTTAGATACTCTTTGGGGCGGTAAATAGGTCGAAATAGATTTAATGGTAATGATGAGCTTAAATCAATATGTTAATAAAAAAAAAGTGTCAAATTTCGTTGAAATCAGATAGTTTTATTTAAATCTTATGTTAGATTATATCACGCTCGTTGGTAGTTTGAAATAAAAATATAGTCATATTACGCACATTTTGTTTTGTATTTATATTTCTTATATCCATTTTAATGCTGTTTAACGATCACAGATTCAAAAAATATTTTTAATTAATGACTGGTTAGCTTTAATTTTGGTTAGGTTTTCCAGAAACCAAATCTCAGGGGAACGCCACAATCCTCCCTGGCTTTGGGAGTCCCTCATTAACCACCCCTTCGTTAGTGGCATTACCTTGTGGCTGGCTATTTTTACTTTTCCTAAATTGGGGTAGGTCCCCCCTTTAAATATAATTGATTCTAATTTAGAACAACTATAAAACTACTAAATCATAAGGTTTATAATATAAACCTTATTACATTTTCTCCATTACTTATATTTTTATCTATTGATTTTTCGTTCCGATATTGCTTTAAAGTAAAAGTCAGAGGAAAAGCAGTTAAAAAAAAAATGTATTTTAGTCTGAAAAATTATTACAATCCATCTTATGTTCACATTCATTCTGATTCGGACCAGGTTATTGAACTATGGAAAGCGAAAAATCGGTGTCTTGCTCAAGAAAACTCAGGTGAAACTGTCGTCACATTAGGCCCAAGGTTATCTATGGTATCTTATCTGTGTCACCTACAAAATTTCTTCAACTGATCCGACCCGATTGTCTAGTGTAATAATAATAATTGTGCAATATATTTCGTCTCAATCGACAGGAAGACAAACGCAATCGATCTTAACAGTGTTTAAAGTTTTCCCAACAGTCTTCTGCTCTTCTGTTTTTCAACTGTTTTCTCCTTTTTTAAGAGAAAAAAGGAGCCACGGTTCCAATTTCGGCTCAAAATTTCCCTGGATTTTGGAGTTTATACTCAGTTTTTAGCGTCATTTTCAATTGAATTTGGTTATTTGAAATTAAAGATCTTGAAACAACCCTTGAAAACCGTGATTTCGTCTGGATTTCCCCAACGCATTATTTGTGTCCTTTTGTGACACCAGTTTTTATTTGCGTTTCTCTTCGGATCTGTATTTCCTAATTAGATGCTATCAGATTGACTGAATACGGCGCTGAACGACTACAGTTCCCGCATTACCCAAGTACGGTTACATTCCTGTATTTTCGGGAGACATCACAAAAGTCTCCCTAGACAAAAAACATAGACATAATGCACACCTTTCAATTTGTTATTTATGTTCTTTTGTCTGATTCAATTAAATTGAAATAGTTTGGGAATAATGTTTTTACATAATGATCTCTTAAAACTTGCTTAATCGATGTGACTAAAGATGAACCTAGATCATGAATAGATTTTATTTATATAATTATGTGTTAATGATGCTATGTCCGAGAGGAACACTCTTCATTTTGCTCTGTAGGGGTTTCGCACCCCCGAAGAAAAAATATCCACCCCTAAGACGGTTAATATTCTCCTCAGTGGGAGAGGAAATTCAATAATCCTTTTCGGAAATCAAACCTATCGGATATTCGCGCCCTTCGTGCTCTCCTACCGGAAATGGCATTACTTTGAACCCCTCATATTTCCCAGAGGGGGTGTTTGTTTTCAAGCAAATCCTCACATTCCCTTTGCCATTATTTCATAACCTTATCATCTTTCCATTTTCTCATATTTTTAGATTACTTATAGCCTTTAATGATACATCAATGATAACTTTTTATTATTCTTTTAAATATTTAGGGGCGATGGTAACTAGAAAAAAACTAAATCGATGAGGAAATTATGGGTAGATTAAAAACCGGTAGTGTTTGCTGCTTTTCAGTACCTAGCTAAATTGCTTATCTCGTACCTTCTTTCCCGAAACTTAAAAAATAGTATTCACATAACTATTATTCTTCCAACAGTCATTTACGGATGATTCCTCAATTCCGCTGACAATGAGGGATGAGCAGCGGCTTTGGATTTTTGAAAATAAAGTATTGCATAAAATATTTGGACCGAAGAGGGATAAACTAACCGGAGAATTTAGACGCTTACACAACGCCGAACTTAGTGATCTTTACCCGGTAAAAATAATTAAAGTGATAGCAGCGAGGCGAATAAAATGGGCGTGCAAAATAGCGAAACTTAGTAGTGAACGAATTCCGAAAAGATTAATAAGCGCGGTGCCGAATGGGAAACTTCCAAGGGGTTGGCCGAGACGCATGTGGGTTGATCGCGTTATGGCAGATCTTTTTAAGTCTGGTGTGGATGGCGGTCGATGGATAGAAGTATGCAAGGAGGGAGTTGCGGTGTCGGCATCGAACATTCGGGTTTGTTAAGCCTCCATTATAATTATTCTTTTTGTGTAGATAATATAAATGTTTATAAAAATTATCATCAAGTCTAAGGCACCCTGGAATAACTTGTATATTCTACATGAGTTATGCATATCGGGATCATTTCAGAAGCCTTCTAGAACACTATTACGAAGTCAACATCACGCTTTTTACACTCTCACGTCAGTATTCAGTTCAGTTTTAGTTTCCGTTATCTTTTCATTTCAGACCTCGATCTATTCTCAGTGTTCTCGATGAGTTCGTTTTCTTCGGTACTTTGTATCTATGTACTGAGTGACCACCAACCACATTAGCCACAAGCCCTTACTAATGACGAGTATATATGAAAACAAAACAAATATTAATGGATCATAGTATGGCAATAAAAAAATTCATTTTAATAAAAAATGCACACAAATTAACAACTACTTATATAAATATTAAAGTTTATAATTTTAAAACATAAATCAATCTTTCTTTCCCTCATACAATAACCCTGTATATTTGTTAATTTGTACATGCTCCATACACTAGGCATGATACATGTATCTATGCATTAAATTTTTAAAATTTATATATATTTCAATTTATACAGATTTGTATATTAAGGAAATACAAATCAAGGTAATTGCGGAGTACAAATGATATTCCTGACATGAAATAAAAATAATTCAGAAAAAATTAATAAAATAAATAATGATTAATTAGCAATATATCTTCCTTTTTGCCACAAAAACTATTTATTTTCTACATCATAACATTGTTAACGTTTCGGAGCTGTTTCCCCATTCTCAAAACATAAATAATTTCTCAATCGTATGTTTGATAGTATTTTAATATATTTCATAATGCTATATGAATTTCATATGCTAAAATACACTGTTATACATTTTCTCTATGGTATCTAATTTAGAAGTAAACCAAATGAAAATAAAAATAAATCATCAAAATTTCCGAATTTTCAATTTTCTCTTTCTTCTTGAAGAAGTTGAAAATCAATTTCATTAATACATCTTTTCAATTCTTATAAATGTCCTTTTCCTTTAACGGCCAGTTGCCTCCTTATGTTAATGTTTTGAAAATCCTTAAAAGATAAATAGAAAAATGAAATAAAAGTCAACCTTAGCATTTCCTAATCTCTTTGAAAGATGATATTTAAGTTTCTTCATTATGGCATCATGGTTGTTATAAGAATTTAACATCTGTGACTTGATCAGAACAGAATTAAGCGTCTCTCGAAAACTGATTATTGTGATTCATTTCTGTTAGTAATTATATTGAAGGTATTGTTTGTATATATTGCTCTATTGTGTATCCATCAACACGTTCCCTTTCATCAAGCCCGTTTAATTAGGAATCGATACTGTTCCAAACAGCAAAAGAGCCTTATCTTAAGTGCAATGCAGGAAAGGGCTTTACTCGAGAAGGCGAAATCGGGGTCGTATTATTACCTGCCGGGGCTGCTCACATTATGTCTCTCCCCTTATCAGCCTTGTACACTCCTTTTGGTTAATTATTTTATAAAATACCCACCGTAATATTATAATTTAACTTAATGTCCTGTACCTAAATTAAATTAAACTAACAGATGTTATAAACTCAGATTTTCCAGGGATTTTTGCAGAATATACATAACACATCGGTATAACTATGTTTATATCATTAGGTTCTTTTCGCTACGTAAAATCAAAGTCTTCGAATCCGCAACCAAACATTGCAGTGCTGAACTTTTATCGATTTCTATATTATTATTTCAATTGTATTTACGTCTTTAATCGTGTGTTTAACCATTAATTTCGTGATAAATCAACTATAAAAGCAACATTAAAAAGAAAATTATCTCTGTAATAGAATCAATTAAAAGTTCTATTATTGTATAACGAAGTTTTTGTTGAGTAATAAACTTTGAATGCTTAATTAATGTTCATAAACCTTCGTTTTATTTTTTTTATTTAAAAGAATGTTGTAGCCCCTGCAGGCCAAGTGTTCCCAGGTGCTTTCTGGTCACGTGCATCGTAACAACTCAGCTTGAAGTCGCCTCAGTTTATAGGAAGTATCTCGACGTCCAGTTTAGTGGTAATAACTCCTAACATTCAGCCATTTTTTTTTTCCATCCCCCTTTTATAACAGTAAAGGTAATTGCTTTATCTTGTAGTTGAGTCGTGAGATTCGTATCTGATATTTATTATATCCGTTGGTGAATTGTGATCTCTTGGGTTTTTTACTTTCACATACGTGTGTCATATATGAAATATATAGTAAAAGAAAGTATTGCGGTCGTGAAAAATTTCGACTTCCGGTTTTCAACGGAATTACACGTTTTGGGGTCCCTTCAGTCCAAATAACCAAGTCCCGCGAAATGGCATGTGTGTGTTTATGAACAGACTAGCTCAAAAACTATAAACCGTACGAACAATCGGAGAGGGCACTGTATTTCATAACTGTTTTTCCCATGGCTCTATGGAGAAAGTCTCTCGTTACGCCTAAAAATAAGAAATGGCTAATTATGAAATTAAAAAAAAAAATCAAGTAAACATATGCAGGAGAAAAATATTCCGTCAACTCATAAAACACGTTGAGCTCACGAATGCGCAGTACCCTTTTAATGATACACCAATGCTTTTTAATTAAAGATGTTCTGTTCATTTAATGGAGATTATTTGTTTCATAGGAACTACATGAAGTTTTCAACAACTACATAGATAATGCTTGCATTGTCGAATTATCACAAGTAAAAACTATTGTACTTTAAAGAGCAAACGCAAACAAGCACAAGTAAATGAACGTGGAAAATTGTGTTACTTTGAGAAATGGCATTTGACGAGCATCGCACCAGATTTTTCGGTTTAAATACCGATACGAAATTACTCGTACGCTTATAATCTGGTTTGTGTGCGATTTGAAAACTGAAATTAATTAACTTGATCCAAAAAAAAAATCTCTTACTTCTTTTAAAACTTTCTTACTTATTCACTACAAAGAAACCACCTTGACTTAAATTTGGGATGACAGATATAATGTCTACCATTGATTGATATTAAATAAAATATAATCCATGGCTACTATCGCTTAGGTGTAAATATAGAGGTACGCATTGATTTGTCAATTTTGATAACAGTTTTCCGAAACTTTCGTAAATTATTACATCTGGGAAATAAGCAATATTCTTAGTTGTGCTTTGAGAGGAAGGGTTTCGTTCAGCCTATCAACAACCCCTAAAAGAAATGAATGAGCAAAGCCTTAAAGAAATTATTCAACAAAAACACAAGCAGTGGGAGCCGGCAGATGGGACTCAGATTCAGTCGATAGATGCTGGCCTATGTGGGCCCTGTATGCTAATTCCCTCTTCGACCGATATATATCTACTTTTTTTTTTGGTACGACTAAATTGAATTTGGTGCTCGCATTTAGGCGTTATTGAAAACCTCCTGTGGGCACCATTAAGCTGAACATTTGCACCCTTTGGCAAATTGTGCCTCGGCTTTATTGTTTTCCAAGTCGATCGGACAGAACCTGGGTATGTTACGGATTGTTGGAATAGCCTAACCGAATCCAATCCGATGCTTCCCTACTACTAATGAGAGTATAAGACAAATTTTTAATTTTTTTTAATTTAATTAGAAAAACTGAAGCACAAATTTAGCAACATAACTTGTGCGGGAATTTATATAGTGTGAAATATAAAAAAAATTAAACAAATACAGATAGAAACAACGATCGTTGAAGATCTGAGTTTTATACCCTTCAACCCTATAAAACATGAAACAAAAAAAAAATTAACGATCTGTTCTAAAACATTGTTAAAATGTTTGCAAGCTAGAATGCCATTATGCATCTTAAGCGGCAAAGATACAGGATAATCATATGTATACAACCAATTAAATCAAATATTTAAATTATTGAATGTTTAAATGTATAATTTCCTTTTTATCTAAATACTTCTATTCACACCTGTCGGTCATCAGAGACAACCAGCGAATGTGATGATATGATAATAATCATTAATAATTATTTGGGCATTGTAGAAGTTATCTAATAAAGAAAAAATATTTATGAAAAATCAAAGTTTAATAGCGGTTAGCATAGCAACCAACAATACTAAAAGCCGCGGATTCGCTCTAGGATTTTTTAATGGGAGTAAAAAATCCTTCGGATAGGACATAAAATGGAGGTTCCGTACCTGTACGTCAGGTACTCGTTAAAGATCCCTATCCTAATTATACCTTGTTATGCAAAATGTAGGACTCCTAAAAACAACAACGTTAAACAAACAACAACCACAATTGCAAAAAAATAAATTTTCTACTCATTTTTCCTCCCAGTTACCTATCCAAAGAAGATTAAAAAGGCAATGCCAAAGAAATCTACATCAGCCATGAAGTATCACGTCCAAAAACAATAAATCAAGCAAATCGCAGACACCAAAGTTTGCATTTACAACCGATGTGCTAGATGCATTCCAGCACTGGTTCGAATTACTTAAAATATAAATAAAATAAAAAATAAACCTTAAAGATTATCAGGATTTTTATAACAACTTCATAGTTTGCAATGAAATTAGCATTAATATGCATACCTAATTATTAGGCATTTTAAATTATCAACGTTTGTGATTAAAATAAAAGTAGTAGTTCAGCTTAATGATGAAAACTGTTAATTTAGGTCTTTCGTAGCAACAATATGATACTATTCGGAACTATAAAAGACCCAATTATATTATGTATTTGAAATAATTTGTTTCTATTACCAGTTTTGGACTGATGGGTTTTTCATTATGATTAAAACTCTTTCGTAGTTTTCAGTGACTGTATTCCATCCTCCAAAACCTCCAATCTACTCTCTAAAGCAATTGGTTACAGTTCTGCTGCAGTTCTCTCGAAACAGTAGATATGTTGTTACATACCGTTATGGAGGGGCCTCTTATTGCGGCTGTTGGATCACGTTTTATCTTGTACTAAGCACGGGACGACCTTGTTATTTCTTTCTTTTTTAAAATACTTTTTACGGCTTGTACAGTTAGGCGTTGTCAAGAACTAATTATATAGGAAATAGAACCGGTAGGTCGTCATTTAAGTTGGGAGTTATAGCGGTACTTGTTATGACATCTCCCACCTTTTCCTTCACCCGCTTTCATTTACATAGAGATTTGTCTTTTGCATTTACATATTGCATCGCTCACGTAAGAGGTACCTACCGCTCGCTGCATTTCGCAATGACTTCGGGCTATGATTCCCCCCGGGCTTGTGTAACCGCGATCTCCTATGAAGACGGGGTTGTCACTCGAGGGTGAAGGAATGAGGTTTACTCTCCTATTGGAATTGTGCCAATTAGCAAAAGCGAGTTACAAGACACTTCTTCAATTTAGTGTTGACATTTCTTTCATGATGTTTTAGAGCAATCGGTTAAACTTTACTCAAATTAATAGCTGATGATTTAAACTTTGGACATTGTTGGCCAATAATAAGTAAATGACGTTATTTATTTATTACAATTTTTTTCACCGACACCCGACCTATATTTTGGTTAAATAGTCATAACCACTGATACATTCAGTTAATAAGTATAATTGTGATATAAATATTTTTTGTTATAATACGACGGGTGACTATGAAATTTGAAATCAAGAGAAGGTATTAATATATAAAAATCGGTACTTGTGTTTCTTAGCAGAGCCATGCAACCTTACCTGTTGTTCCGATATCCCTGTCTAGGTTACACAAAGTTAGGTTACATTTCTTATCACTCTGGTTTTAAACTCTGTTTCTGTGTTAATAAGTGTTAATTTTTTCGTTGTTTGTGTTTTTATTGTAATTAAAAGTGGAGTTATTAGTTATCTATTATTAAAAAAAAATGTTATTGACTATATTATTGATTTGAGAATGGCACTCTTAATAATTTGGAATAAATCCATCCAGGAAGCAGGTCTGGTATGCGAATTCAATTTGTCGTACCGACAAAAAAAAAAACACCTTTTAGAAATGGTCGGTGTAAAACAATAGTGAACTAAACGCCAAATCAATTTCATATTTTTATTTTTAAATTACCTATTGTTATTATTTTTAATCATGCTTCTTTATATTTGAATAATAAATAAAAGTCAAAGTGAAGTATACTGTTCTTCAAAAGAGATAGAAGTAAACACGACCTTTTTCTCAAAAACCATCTTAGTTACACAGGAATACTAGTTCTAGGAAAACTAGGAATAGTGGTAGTTACCAGTTCATTTTTTTTTTTTTACTTTGAAAAAACATCTTTATTAGTCTATTATTAGGAAATAAACGAGAATAAAAAATGTAGCAGTATATTCAGATAAGGTAGTGCTTTTAGCTAAATAGAATTTTTTTTTGCAGGGATGTATTTTATGGTTAAATCAATGATGAGGCAGTTAACTATAGAAAGACACACCCGACTTACATAATCGCTAAAAATCGATAGTTTTTGTAGTTGATTTATACGCAAGTAGTAATGTTATTCATAGCTCTTCTTGTGGCATCTCGGTAATCTGACTGTTTTTCCCAACTGGAGAAAAATCCGCTCCCCTTTTGGAAAAAACAAAACAGTTTTAATAATAATATAGAAGTTGTGACGGCGATATTATAAGAGGACCCACTTATGGCTGTTTGGAAGAAATTTTTTCCTTTGTCAATTAAATCAAAATTAATAGAAGTATTTTTTTTACTTAAATTTCCATGAATACCTACGTGAGTCATTAGAAGTACCTAAATACCACATTAAATGAATACCATTATCCACCTCTGAACCCGCACACAAGAGTGAAAACAACAAGAGGTCTGCCTTCTTTACATCCAAGGCTTGAAACCCTATACAATAGATACTTGATGGGAGGATTATTTTGAAACAACAATGCTATGAGGTACACTTCGACATTGAATGCACAGCGTATGCAAAAAGTAAATTCCTTGCTGAGACCCCTGATCAATTGTAGATCTTTCCTCATACTCCATTAATTACCAAGCGCATTCCGATCGGGTCAGAACTAATTGGAACATAAATTCTTCGTTACAGAAATTAAAAAAAAAAATAACTGAAATAAAAATAGTCATTACCTTTGGATAGGTCTCAATGAGAGCTAATCAAGAGACGAATAGACTCCCCGATGGATGTGCCCCATTGTACCCTCCGAGATAAATGGTTAATTAATTAGGAGATCTTTGATTGATCATTGCTGCTACCAGTCAATAAGGGGTCTCCGATCCATCCCCGATAAGGTTCGAACTGGTTGCAAACCTTTGCTGAACTGGTTCGCTAACAGCTGGAGGCAGGTCGGTATTCTCCTCTCGTAGGTATTTTTTTCTTTTAATCAAGTGAGACAGCTTCAATTATTTATGCTCTAATTGGCTTAGCCTTTCAAGCTCCCATAATAATTCTTACTTTATTATTTGACTCAATCAATATTCAAGCCTGCTTCAAAATAATTGAAATAGAAACTCCAAGTCGCTTGAATATTTTTTATTTATTATTATAATGAACTTTTCAATCTTCCCATAAATTATCTTCTCTCTTTCCTGTCCGAGTGTTATTATTTCTTTTATTTAATGATTACTTACCTTTATGTTTTATCCTGAATGCGATCTGTTTTTTGTTTTATAATTTATCTATGAAGATTTGTCTATGAAGGTAACCGCAAAACTATAACCCAACCCAACCACACCTCTGATTATTTTATCTTTTATCTATCGCCCATCACCTTCCAAACAGGATTTTTAGTTTATTGATTTATTGTAGGTTTTACTGTAATTTAACTTGGAGCCCTATACAATTTTTTAACAAAAGGCTTTAATTTATGTTTAGGTAAAGTTAATTTAAACGGAATTATAAAATATCAAGCTCCTTGAACAATCTTATAAAAAAATATCCAATTTATATTTTTATAATATTGGAAAACTTTCTTAAAAAGTTTCGATGGTTTCGAACTATTAAACCCTAAAACTTAGAGTCTTATCCGGTTTACGTCTTGGATTAAGGGGCTTTAAAAGTTATATGAGAACCTTCGATAAAAATAAGTATTCCTCTGAATCCTCTTTCTAAAATATCATTCATTGGGTAGCTTAATATTTTAATTTAAATTTATTCTCAATCCCACTTTTTTTCCTATTAGGTGTTTTAATTTTAGTTTAAATGTCCTCCTGTTCTCCTCAACCCATCAGGAAATTGAAGATTTCTACATTATTTGGAAAAGGTGAATATACTAGAGAATAGTAGCCTGCGTAAGTGCTATTCAATTCTTAAATTCACATTTAAAAAATCTGGTGCGATGCGCGCAACACACAACTTTCACTTACCAACTTACATCCATTTGAAATCAACATGTTTTTTTAATTGCCATTTTTATAAATAATATAAAAAAGATGACTTGATTTTGATTAAAAATGATTAATTTTATCAAAATCATTAAAGCCGTTTTTCAAATGCAGTGGGCTCTTTATTTCATAACTTTTTTTTCCAATTTTTACATTTTTTTGGAATATCTCAAAATCATTAAAGCCGTTTTTGAGATATTCCAAAAAAATGTAAAAATTGGAAAAAAAAGTTATGAAATAAAGAGCCCACTGCATTTGACCAATTTTGATGAAATGTTGTCTGTCACATTGTGAGCATATACATACACCAAATATCCAGTCTGATAAAAATCATTAAAGCCGCTGTTGAGTAAATAAAAAAAACACGTGAACATAAGAAAAAGTTTATTAAATAAAGTACCCCCTCCGTTTCACCAATATTGATGAAATTTCGGCTGTCGCGTCGCGGGCATATACATACATCAAATACCCAGTTTCATCAAAATCATCAAAGCCGTTTTTGAGAAAGTAAAAAAAAACGTAAACATTAGATAAAATTCTTTAAGTAAAGTCCCCCCTCCGGTTGATCAATTTTGATGAATTTTTTACAGTCCTATCTCGGACATATACATACATCATATACCCAGTTTGATCAAAATCGTTAAAGCCGTTTTTGAGTAAATAAAAAAAAACACGTGAAAATGATACAAAATTTATTAAGTAAAGTCCCCCCTCCGGTTAATCAATTTTGATGAAATTTTTACAGTCGTATCTCGGGCATATAAATAGATCAAATACTCAGTTTAATCAAAATCGTTAGAGCCGTTTTTGAGAAAATCGAAAAAAACGTAAAAAGTTATGAAATAAACTACCCCCTCCCTTTGAGCAATTTTGATGAAATTTTTGCTGTCACATCGCGGGCATATACATACACTAAATACCCAATTTCAGGTTCGCACGGTTTATGGTTTTTGAGCTAGTCTGTTCACACACACACACACACACACACACACACACACACACACAGACACACACACACACACAGACCATTTCGCGGGACTTGGTTATTTCGACTCAGGGGGTCCCAAAACGTGTATTTCCGTTGAAAATCGGAAGTCGAAATTTTTCACGATCGCAATACTTCCACTTACTATATATTTCATATATAGGTAAGTGAAAGTAAAAATAACCACCCGTCCGGTTAAAAGTATGTTTTTAATTTTTTTTTTACATTGGCGTACATTTTCGCTAAGTTAAATTTCGCTAACTTATTGTAGTACATTGAACTTGTGATCGATATCTCTTCTAAAAGTGAACTCTCCGAACCCTGAGAGTTCCGTGCGAACTTGCTAATTCTTACTCTCGAGTCCAGGGATCGGAATATTCAAGCAGAGGGTATTAGCCCGCCTTATCTGCCAGACTCACGCCTAGGGAATTTTTATATTTAAATTTTTACAACCCCATTTGCATCCGGACACACTTCCAGCGCTCCTCAAATATTTCCGAGGGGTGTTTTATTAGACAACTAAAAACATCCTACGTATTCCCCCTCCAATATTGCCGTCATTAGCCATTGATCATTAAAAATTTTACGACTGTTGAATTGACATTTTTGCAGTAAATTTTCCTTTTTTTTTATTTTTGAACATTTAAATAATTCTTAAATTTTGTTTTAATCAAAAAATGTTTTCATTGTAGTACTGAGTTCGCGACTATTACACCACGCGACTCCAGTCTCAATCATAAAACAAGAACTACGAAACTTTGGTTACGAGGCCACTAACGTAGTAAATGCTATCTTTCGTTTTAAAAAAACATTGCCTATGTTCTTCGTTGACATAAGTAAATCAACATATAATGAAAAAATATTTGACATCGAATTTATTAATAATCGAAGAACCCAGGAAAAAGAAAGTCATTCTCCAGTGCATACGATGCCAGCAATACGGACACACAAGAAGTCATGGCAATCACGCACCAATATGCGTAAAATGTTGCCGGGGCCATCAGAGCATTGAATGTACCAAGCCCAGAGAAACCGCAGCAAAGTGTGCCAATTGTGGAGGGCCACATCCTGCTAGCTACAGAGGATGCCCAGCTTTGAAACAATTGTCGGCAAGTAAAGTACTTGTGGGTAATTGAAAGCAGCAAGGAATCCAAGAAAACATCCACAAACCAATATCCCTCCGCCGATAGATGAGTTTCCGCCTCTCCCACAAGAGCAGCAACCTCATTCTTTCATTCAGGGTCTTTCAAAACTGGAATCAAACTACCAGCAGCACCCTGCAAGACCAATTAGTAAAAGGATACCACCCCGACACCAACAGGAATCTTCAGAAAAGAGGAGGAGAAACAATCAGCCGGCACAGCTCACTGAAAATAACTCATTAACAGATCAACTTACCAACTTGGTTAGTGGCTTGAATAACCTTATACAGCCTCTTTTTAGCCTTCTACAACAATTATCGAAGGTCGCCCAAGCATTATGCAATGGCATACCAACATACCCGATAACACCTATTGAAGATTAAAAGGGAGCCGGTGATTTCCCTTCCTAAGTGCAAATCAAGACAGGAAGAGGTGCCGCTGGGCAAAATTCTTCCCCACGCCTATCATGCCAATATTGTCTCATAATTTCAGCAAATTCACTGATTGTCTTTCAGTTAAGACAGGCGTGAATATAGAAGTAAAGTTAAAAAAAAAATTTAATGATAATTAACGAATCAACCTTTTGATAGTTATTAAAAAGATTTTTTTGTTTTTTTTCAAATTATTTCAGGTCCTATCCATATTTTCATGAAAACTAAAATCTCGTTCGTTAAAGGGGCCTCACCGTATAACATCCTACCCTGCATCACAGTTCGGTTAGTCTAAATAAGACACGAACTCGAAGAGGTAAGTTGTCCAAACTGTTCGCCTGAGTGTTTGGGAATAGCGCAAGTGTCGTTTTTGAGTTAGCTTCTAGGCCGTTTTTTAGAGCCAATCTCAAAACAGCCGCTAGTTCCAAGTCAGCCGTATTTATAATGAAAATTGCTCTATTAAAGAGCATTGTGGCGGTCAAACATCACTGATCTATCGAATAGACGTTTCAGTGTAAATAGCTGTTCGTAGTACGCCGTTACGACAAGGTTTGGGGTATTATACGTTCGAGGGTGAGGTTCCCACAGTGTAAAGGCACCTGAACGGTCGATTTCTCCGATAAAAGATATTTCCAATCTACTATGGAATGTAAAAGACATTCGAATAGGATGCCCACATATGGTTGGCAGCGACTACGTGTCGTAAAGGATATGATTTAGTTATTAGGATAGCTTTCAAACCAAAGAAATAGGAATCGAGAGGTATTTTGTTCCGTCTACATGGAGTATGTCCTACTAAAGCTGAGTCTTATATCTCTAGAGCAAGGGAGTGGTTAAACCAGTTGTAAACACGTTTAAGCAATACTAATAAAACCTCAAAGAAGATATTTAATGATATATTAAAATAGAAAACGTCCCGTTAAAAAAAAAAAAAAAATATATATATATATATATATATATATATATATATATATATAAAATTGAAACTTAAACAGCGAAGTATATGTGTAATCCTTCATTTGACCTTATGGAACCCTAAACCTTTAAAATTATTCATCATTAAAAGATCCTCCATCTAAGCCAGGGTCGCTTATTGATTACTACTTCCTTTTTTAGTAACTTGTTCTTCTTCCAATGAAATTACGACTATTCATCCTTAGCAATTCGTCAGTATGTGGAAGCAATTATTTATAATAGTTCGAATTTTCTATTATCCAGTCATAAATTTAGTATTCAAAGAGTTTTTATCGATATATTTAAAAAAATAAAGGGACCTTGTACGTATCATCGTTTAATACATACGTATTCCTAAACAAATTGGATAGCTTCAGCGCAATTTAAAAAAAAAAATTCCTAGATTTTTATAGGTTTATGGATATGGATATATATATATAGTTTATGGATATATATGTATATATGGATATATATACATATACATTGATATATATATATATATATACATTTAGGTGTATTTTTTGAACCTGTGTGAATGAAATGATAATTTAAATTCTAATTTAACCCTAGGATTACCAAGGGGTATCTGACTTCTTAGTTTTACCAAGGGGGGGGGGCTAAACGAACCCATAGCTATCTTTTATTGTTAATTAATTATCTCTAAATATTTTTTCAAATATTTATTTTATTAGATTACAATATTTACGTATTTTTAAAAATTTGGATGGTAAAAAATTCATTTTTCTAGATAATTAGAAATATCATTTCCATGATTTATGAAATTCCAGATATATAAGATATTTAGCTAATTGACATTATCAATGTCAACACACAATAAATGTGTTTTTAGGTATATTGAAGAAAGAAAAGTAATAGTTTGAAAATTATTATCAAAGCCTTTATGAAATTATAGATTAATAATTTTAAATTATTATTTCAAAATCACCAAATTCACTGATTGTTAATGTTGTTATTGACAGGTATGAATAAAGGTTATCAGTTTAAAAAAAATCATCATATATATTATTTCTCAAAGCCTTTTTTTTTTTTTTTTTTTTTGTCGGTACGCCTTAACTGCCTTAATACTCCATCAAATTTCATGACTGAATCATCATTTTAAATCTTTCCTTAACCGCTACACCGGAAAAATATACAAATCACTTATTTCGCTTTCGATTGCGAGTTATAAGCGCAAAACAGTCTTAGAGGTTTCTAAATGGTATCAATCTTTTCAGGTTTTCAAGGAGAACATTTTCGGTCATATACATTATCTCGATTAACCCCTTAGTAAGCGGGAAACTGCAATTCTCAGCGAAAATGGTCGCAGGCTTTTGAAGGATTTATTTTAGTTTGTCGAGACGATATACTTTCCTGATTGATGCCGTCGTTTGCGAGTTACTTGCAAAAACATGCGATTTCGGTCAATAGAATCAACGCTCTCTCCGCGAAACCAATACGTGTATTTAAGTATGTGGCGTTTTCCAGGGTGCGCTCTTTCAGTGACATCTATGTTTGTGTAAAGCAAACTCATCAACAAACAATCTCAGATGACCATATCGCAACTTTAAACAGTGTTCAAAGAGGTCCTATAAACACGTAAATACTATATATAGATACCTTAAACTTATGTAATAATAAAATATTTAAAAACCATAATCTACAATTTAAACCCATCTATTATTTACTTCAACCATCACCTATGCCCTGACGCACTATACGATGCTAAATATGCAGTGTGTACTTTAGTTAACTGGGATTTGTGTAGGTTAGAGTGGGAATGCTTCAAGAGTATGAGCTGGTAATAATAATTTTAAATTATATCATTATATAGTTATATACTAGTAGTTATATATCATAAACAAGCGGTTTTGGTTTGTGCTTTTTTATCACTCAACTATTTCTTCTGGATATAAAATGGTACAGAAACATTTCACTTCACGTTTACAATAATCTTGAATGTCTGACAACTAATATTCTTTCAGATGCAAAACAAACTTTTTTAGGTGCAAAACAGACTGGACAAATAATAATAGTCCAACTCCAATTGCCTCCCTTGGTAATCATAGGGTTAAGATAGCATTGTGATGGAATTTGGAAAATGGAAGTTAGAATTGTTTAAATTTTTTAGATAGAAGAAACCATACATAAATCGTTCGTCCTATCAAAACATTTTTGTCACTGATTTTTTGGTTAAAAATGTAATAAAAAATCTTCTTCATCAAATGATGTTCCCTCCCTGGACATTAGCTTATCATTTGCTGACAGGTTCGGTGGCATTTGTCTCAGTAAATGTAGCGAAAGAGAAAGGGCTTGGTAGGGATATTCCATTTGGGACTGAGATTGGAAAAAAGGGCAGTAAGATTGATGAGGCTAGTGATTGCGGTCCATTGTGTCCTTCCTTCGCGCTTTTCCTAATTTCCATATCCCTTCGTCCCTGTCCCTGCAGGGTTTCGTCCCTCCCCACCAAAATACTTTTTATTCGATTGATCTTCTTCATTCTAAATTTCATAATTTTTTTTTTTTTTTTAGGATGACTGTAAAACTCTTTCTGTCTCTTTTAGTGAAATCCTTTCCAGGCTAGCTGTGAAAAATAAAGAAAAACTTGTGGGTGTAAACTTCACGCCAAGTTAAACTTCAAGTGCGATTTTGTAGGAAATAGTTGGGAGATCGGAAGTTTCCAATATACAGTTTTGGAATATAAATTTATCTATTTACATTTGACGTAATTTGCGCCTGCGCTGGAGCGCATCTGGAAAATTTATATCCTATGTGAATTATCAGTGTTTTGTTTGATTTTATTGCTGTGTTGGAGAATATCCCGGGTCTTTTTTTACTTTACCAACACCATTTACTTATTTCTAAAACAGTTACTTATCTTAATATTAGATTAATAATAGTAAAGAACAGATGATTAAAGTAATGTATTTAAGAAGCTTCAAATGTAAACAAAAATGATAGGTTTATATACTAATATATAGTACTAGCATTCCCCGTCGCGGCTTTGCCCGCGAACCTTTAAAATCAATTCTGTGATTATTATCTTGGTACTGATTTAATGTAATATGTTAAGGAGATTTAGTAGAATCGGAGCTTCCGATAGGTGGAAGGTTGGAAGGGGAAGCTGCCGGCTCGGTAGAAGAGAGGGAGACGCGCAATGGAGAGAATTCACTAAAACCGCCGAAACTACTTACTCGTCGTGAACGCTTCATTTTTCGGCTTTAAAACGGGCGTTTTCGACGCCCCGTATTTTAATAATATTGTAACGTTAAATCGATATTCAAATAAAAAACATATGGTTTAAAATCTCTACAATAGATTTCCGTTAGAGTTAAACGACAATTTCGCCATTTAAGCCCCTTAGGGGTAACTGCTCTGCGTTGATTCTGTCAGTCAGGACAAAGCCTCTTATATATATAGAGATTTGGGGCCCAGTATGTTTTATTGATTTTAAAATACAATCAAATATATCCTCGTTTTTGTATCTTCTTCTTTTAACAAACTCACTAAAATTCAAACAAACGGCTCAAACAATTTTGATCAGACTGGGTATTTGGTGTAAATATATGCCAGCGACGTGGCAGCCAAAATTCATCAATTGGGGGTTACTTTATTTAATAAATTTATATTAGTTGCGAATTGAATATTAAACTATTAATTTGTTTACATTTCAGGCTTGTTAAATACATTAAAAATAAACACGTTATTAAATAATGGTATGATAAATTACTTATAATATAAAAAAATAACTGGTGCGGGGAAAGTAAAAAAGAGCCCATATCCCTGAGCCATTGCCTTCTTGTTTAATCTTCTTTGGATGGGTAACGGTTGACGAATGGGTGGAAAATTTAACTTGTTTAATCTTCGTTGGATGGGTAACGGGCAACGAAAGACAAAAAACAAGTGGGTTTGAGTGATTGCGAATTGAGCAATGAAATGTAGTGTACTTTTCATGTATGTACGACTTAACTTTCGGAATTGTGTATATGTCCATGTCTTTGTGCATTTTGTTGTTAGAAATATACCAAGAAGCATTTACTATTTTTCTAAGAATTTTTGACTGTGTTGTTTGAATATAAATAAAAATACCCTAAAAGAATGCATATAGACCTAAGTATTGCCTTCTTAAGATTTAGTTGTGTGCAATAGTTTCTGGCTACCCTGAAAGATTTCTATCTCATATAAATATTGATGAATTGTCCATGATATCAGAGTCATTGTAAAGTTCAAACTTTTGTTTTTTTTAATTCAATATATATGTCAGAAAAAATATTGATTTTTTTTTTTTTTTAAATAATAAAACTGAACATTTTCATGTCAATATCTTTCTCCCCAATAAAACGCATCCGCATTGTAAAGGATTTATTAAAAATAAAATATGGCATAAATGCGGGTTCGATTTATTCACATTTATATCATATTTATTTCCACCCTTCGGTAGGTATCAATATTGTGCAAGGTTATAATATTGTAACACTTATGAGGATTTAAATAATTTTTATTAACGAAAAATTATACCTCACAATGATAATTTATTATGATAATGCGTTATGTTCACAAACAACAGCAACTCAAATAATCAACAAAGTAACTCAAAAAGTAACCATATCATTAGATCTTCAGAGTAATACTAACTGTCCAGTCCATCGCTCCTTATATTTAGTCTGAATTAGAACAGTCAAGAAGATTACAGACAAGCGTGGAAGGTGCTCGAATCTTCACGAACATGTACTAGATCAGTTTGTTCCAACTATTCCAACAAGTGTAGGACTCTTTTCAATCCTATGTTTTTTTGTTCTTTTTATTTGACGTTACTCTATACTTATATAATATAGTACCTATATATAATATATTACCTAATAATATTGGATTTTTTTTCCATGCACAATACATATAGGATATGGGTTAAAAATTTTCCCTCCGCTGAATGTGGTTATAAGTTGTTCCCATTCCGTAAACTCTCTGGCATTTATCCCTTTCGAGAGATTTGTCTGTGCTATGGTTCGAAGCTATCTCCCAGAGAAGATATTGATGACTCGCATGAACCGCCGGAGGGGCTTGTGGTACAAAGCTGAGGGCATATGGTCTCCTCTCCAAGGTAAATAATGTTTCTCGTCCTCTACAAACCTCTGATGTCACTTCCCTTTGCTCTCATGTTTTTTGTCCTATATACACTTTCCGATGTTTAAACTTCTGGTGTAGTGAAGTATGAGTATTCCTTGCAATATGTTTCATGACGATGGTGCTATTAATATTTAATAATGTTTACCTTTAAAATATCTTTTTTTTTTCAAATAAAAAATAATATTTTTTTTTCTTTTTTGTTATTGCATACTGCATACATTTTGGGTTTTATCAAATTATTTACTAAGTCGAGTTCTATTGAAATAATTTTTTAATGTGTGAAATCATCTAAAGAAAAATCATTCTCTTAACTTTGGCGATGATCTAAAAAAAAATAATAAATAAAGTAACCAAAAGATTCGGGGTGACGGACATTTTTAAGTGCAAAAATAATGTTTTTTTTTATTTGTTTTTTTGAGCAGGTATATTTTTAACTAAATTAAAAGTAGTTGAATTCGAATGATTGTAAACGATGTGAATTTTCGAGATGTTTACTTTTAGTTATAAATGGTGTGTTTGAGAGTCTACCGATAGTTGTTGGCAATGTTACCCCGAGCCACTGAAATCGAAAAACATTATTTTATCTGTTATTTTTTTAAATTAAATAATCTCGTTTCATCTACGTTTTTTTACTGTTATTGATTATATGTATTTTTATTGATTTTGTCTAAAAGATTTAATAATTTTAATAATTTCAAATTTAATTATTAAAATTAATTGCAATTAATTATTAATATTAATTAATTGCAAATTTCTAGGCTATTTATTCACATTTGTTACGTATTTGTGTGAATATACATAGTTATGAACATATTTAGCTTTTGATATGACATGAAAATTCGGGCTTAGTGATAAATCTTTGAACTATTTTACTTCTAAGTCACTTTACTTTCAGATTCGAAAGATATCTCGTTTACTAACATTATATTTAATTTCATTACATTCATGACATCACAAATAATATTAAGATAATACAACAATATTTAGATAAAAAAAAATAATATTTAGATACAAAAAATATTTTAGAAAGAAAAATCTCTACATTTAACCTACTTGTTTCGCAGGATATTTATTCATTTTTAACTCCGTCTATAATATCCCGAATATCTGCTGTTAAATAATATAGGAGCACCTGACTCTGACATCTGTCAAATACATCCTTGCGGTGTTCTCTTGCCATCCTATCATTAAAAAAAAAATTATTGTACTTCTACTGACGTCGATAAGATATATTTTTATGAAAGTTCAGTATCAGTTATTTCGCTACACACAAAACCATACAAATTATTATCATATTGTTTGTGTATAACTAACGTAGTCATTACAGTTATTCCTCCTAATGTTACCTCACTTATAAAAAATTCAAATTTAATAATGTTCTATTAAGTTGTTTTCGATAATGTTCTGACATAAGTATACTGATTACCATAATGTTCTTGCTAACTTTCGGAGCTCATCACGATTGACCATCTATGTTGATGATCCGTCCATTGCGTGCAAGCCGACACTTGAATAATAATCAGGCAGTTGCGGCGCGATGTGAACTCCGCTAATAATCCAAATGTGATGTAATAAAATACGTTATGTGTTGGCAAAAGAGGATTTGCACTGACAAGTCATCAAGCTAAGAAAAAGTAAATAAATAAAGACGTATGTTAAATGAATGTATGTACATCTTTTGATGTGTATCTTTTGAATTTCAAAGTTTTAATCTTAATTAATTTAGTATTTATTTTATTAAAAATAACTTAAAGTGTTTTGTTATTTTTTTTGGAATATAACTCTCTCTTTGAACAATATAAATGAAAAAATAAATAAAGCCTGTACAAATACAGCCTTTAGAGCTACCTGTTTTACTCAATAATTATATAATAGTGGTGTACATTCCGAGTACACACTTTATAAAGGTCATGAACCCCTGTAGGGTCTGTCGACAGCATGATCAATTTTAAGATCATGGAATCAAGATATTTCAAAAAGATCGAAAAATATGTGCTTCCTCCCAACAATACCCTTATGTTTCCTTTTAAACTTATGCTTGCTAATCCACAAGGAACAGTGAAAATTACAATTGTACAGTAAATTCCAATTTATAATTTAAATTACATACTCATCTGTACCTTAAATTATTAAATTAGTAATAACATCAGTAAATTCTTCCACAATATACCGACCCAATTGATGGAAATGTCATTTTCGTATTTTTAATGTAATATTTTCTCTTTTATATTAATTTTAATTTTGAATAAAATAACTTCCGACAAAGGCTTATACATATTTCCTGCTTTTTTAAGATATTTAAAAAATGTGTAATTTAAATAAAAGTTTTGTTTATTTAAAGATTTATAATTTTTTTTTTTTTTTTTTTTTTTTTTTTGTTGCTTCAATCTTCGATTCACACTTGTCACCCAGCGTGACAATCAGCGAATGTGTTGTTTACAATTATTGAACTTAGGGCATTTTAGGCATGATGAAAGGAAGGTGCCCAGCAGCACCTCTTTCCGGGCTTGATTCCTTACGTGAGCAGGTCCCTCATCCAGCTTCATTTTAGCCGCCTAGCTACTGGCATATCAGCCGTGGCCATGTCGTTAATTAGTGTATTGTTATGTCCGTGTAATTTACCAAAAAATCGTGAATAAAGAGTTCGTATGTGTTGTTCGACAGTAGGTTGTTGTAAGTCTGTATGTAAAGTTTTATTATTTACGTACCAGGGAGCGTTCGTTATTAGTCTCAAAATTTTTGATTGAAAAGTTTGTAATTTTTGTAAGTGCGTCCTCTTTGTTGAGCCGAAAATCTGTGAGGCGTATGTCCAAATGGGTTTAAGTAAGTAAGTGTATGTGTTCAGTTTATGTTCTATTTTTAATTTTGACGATTTAGAAAAAAGAGAGAACAGTGTTTTCAGTCGTTTGTTAAGAGTCTGTCTTTTCATTTTTATGTGTGGGCCCCAAGTCATCCTTCTGTCGAACAGAAGTCCCAGGTAGCGTACTGAGTCCGTCTGAGGTATTTGATTGTCTCCTATGTAAACTGATGGGCATGTGTCGCGTCGCAGTGTGAATGTTATATGTTGGGATTTGTTATGGTTTAATTTCATTTTCCAAAGTGAGTACCAATTTTGTAAATGTAGTAAGTGATTTTGCAAATTTAGTGATGCCAATCTTGGGTTATTATGTATTGTTAAAATTGCAGTGTCATCGGCGTAGGTTGCAGTTAAAGTCTCAGAGTTTGTCGGTATGTCATGTGTGTATATAATGTATAATAATGGAGCAAGTATCGACCCTTGTGGAACCCCTGCCGAGAATGTGGGGTAGAATGGTCTTGAGTTTGAAGAGAAGACCTTGGTGCCAAACTTCATCAAACGCCTGGGCGACATCCAGAAATACACAAGTAGCGTACTTTTTCTGCTCTAGTGCCCCAGAAATGAAGTGAGTTACTCTGTGTAGTTGATGTGTTGTTGAATGAAATGTGCGGAAACCAAATTGGTGGTCAGGAATTATGTTTTTGTTAGTCAGTATGTTTAGAGCATACAGGAAGGAGACTGATTGGTCTGTAAGATGACGGATCGTTAGCATTTTTGTCTTTCTTATGTATCATTTTGATGTGTGAATATTTCCACTGAATTGGGTATTTAGTCGTCCTGAGAATGCAATTGTATATTGTCGTAAGGAACACTAGGGCTTTTCTAGGCATTTGTTGGAGCGCCTCGGCTGTTATTAAGTCATAACCCGGGGCTTTTCTTCTAGGTAATTTTCTTATGTGGTTTGCAATTTGTGAAGGTGTAAATGATAAAGGCGGTGGTGTCAACTGTAATGGTATGTCTAGTGTATGAAGTATTAAGGTTTCATGTTCAGTGTTTGTAGAGCCAGTGAATGGTATGAATACTGACGAGAGATGATCGGCAAACAGTTCAGACTTCTCTCTATCCGACACTGCCCATGAACCATCTCCTTTTCGCAGGGGTACTGACACCTCTCGATGCTTTAACAAATTTTTAGCATGCTTCCACAAGCTTCCATCGTCAGTCGATAGACTTTTCAAGTACTTATCGTAATTAGTTCTGTTGTATTTCTGGATTTGTCGTTTAAGTTCATTGTTAAGTCTGTTGAACGTACGTCTGTCCGAGGGTAGTCTGTTAGTCTGCCATACCTTACGAGCTCTTCTCTTTGCTGTGATCAATTCCCTAATATATAGTGGATATTTTGGCAAGTCATTAGTATTTGGCGGTGCCGGTAGACAAGAATTCCATGCAGCTTTTTGGACACTTGTGGTAAATGTTTCAAAAGTAAACGTTCAGAGATTAAAAAAAAAATGTTGATTTCCAAAACACCCTTTTCTATCTTCCAAAAGAGGTTAGTTTCAGTACTTTTAGTTGCTTCTCGCCAATAATTAACCAGACATTATGCTGAATCAATTGAATTTGAAAAAAAAATAAAAGAAAATTTGAATGAAAAATATGTTTTAATTTAAATTTTACTGAAAGTTGGATTATGCTGTGACAGAACTTAACCAACGATATTAGGGAAGTCAATAACAGTGGTTAAAATATAAAATTTAAATTATTTAATATTTGAATTTTAAATTTACTGCAAAGGATTTATAAAGAGATTTATTTACTAAATAAAAATATGTGTATAGAATACCTATTTTTTTATAATTAATTATATATAGGTCCATCCACAGTTGTGTTTTCTTTCAACCCCCCCCCTTTTTTTTTAAACAAAGCATCTGTTTTTTACCCTACACAGTTATTCCCACAGCTGTTATGCTATCATTTATTGAAGCCAAAAATCTAGGTAGAGGTTAAGGGTAGGGGATGATAAAGTAGATATAGCTGTAGAGGAGTTGGGGTGGGTTAAGGGCGCGCGGGGGTGGTTCGGGGTGAACGGCCGGTCTCTGACCTGGGATTAGCCTCTGTCGATTTCCCAGCTATAGGGATAGCTTCTCTGAATATAATTATCGTCTGTCATCCGGAGTTAACTAGTGTCTTTTAATTTCTTCTATCTGATTCTCCTTATTTATTTGTGACCTTTGAATTAATTATTATTCTTAATCTAAAGCGAATAAATTACCTCAGCATTATCTATAGCGTTTAAATAATTCATGCAAATATGTAAAGTAGGCGGCAAGTCGCAGATAAATATGAACCATGCCAGTGTTGATACTTATTTTATCTGCAATGCTATAAGTCTTCATAAGAGAAACTTTCTTCCCGTTTTTATATTTATTTTTTTTTTGTTAAAAATAAAACAAAATCAAGATAATAAATGTAATCAGTTATTATCGTTAATGTTAATTTTGATCGTTAATTATCATTTTTATGATATTTACGATAATTGTGGGGGTTAGTAACCTAGCTGTTAATTAACCAATTTGATCGAATTTGAATTTTACTACTAATTTGGCTTAAAAATTTAAAATAATTTTTTTAGGCATGTTCGGATTGTAGGTAAGATAGAGGAAACCTGGAAGCAGTGGAAAATAATGAGCTTGGATTAAATTTATTCATTTCCAGTCTTATACATGTATATATATGCTCCTTAAAAAAAAGTTTTAAGAGTCGAAAGAAAATCCGTCCTAACGATAACAGAGGAGAACTAGGATGTATTATTACGAATGAATTGGAAATAAAGTAAAAAAAGGACCAACACAGAACTAGCTGTGATCAAGCTGATATTGTTCAGTTCATGATATGACGACAAGAAGGTAAAGATGGTTGGCAAATATAGGATCTGGAAGCCTCTACACTACAAAGAATACTTCAGCTGTAGGCAAAAGACATTTTGGTCGAAATTATTTTAAAAATGTAGTAGAGGTGCATGCAACCAACTGGAAAGCAGTAGCCCGAGATAGACAGAGGTGGTTGGTCGAGATAGAATGTTGGTCCAGGCGGCTCAAGATCTTCCAATTTAAGCTAACAGAAAGAAAAATCTTTTCTTTTTTTTTAATTTATGAAATCCAATTGTTTATAGACTATCATGCGATAAAAAAATTAATCCTTTTTTCTTTTCAAGTTCCGAACAATACGGAAGTCCTTTCTATTACCAATATCTTTTAATTTCACGTAACAATTGTTGTTTTTTACAGTGCAAACGCTTACATTCTTCACAGTTCAAAAAAATCTCCCTTTATAGCGATAATCAGCTGAACATAACCGCTTTTTCTACAGAGAATCTTAATTTTCATTCTCTATATGCCCCATTCAAGCTGACTGGTATTTTATTTATTCTAATGTTGGCGCTTAATCAAGTTTCACAAACAGTTCTTAGCCCCTCCAGCTCTCGAGAAATGTCACTCAATTTGCATTCGTAACATGGTTTTAATGCTCGCAGGTTACATGCGTCGTTAACCTGGCTCACGAATTATTTCGGGATAGGAATTATGCAGGAACAATCCAGCAACCCTCTTTTGAGGGTATGATGAGGGGTGGAGTTGCTGGTTGCCCGTTACCTGAAGTGTGTTGCAACATTCCTCTGAAAAATAATAATTTCTAGTCAGATACCGCACCCGATAATTCAGTATTTCTGTTGATTTGTTAGCTCAAAGCTGAAGAAGAATTTAGCTCTAAAATCCTTATTAGGTGCATTAAGCTTTCTAACTGTACTTAGACTAAAGGCTCACTTGGAACATACCTACCAAATTTAAAAAAATATAACTCACCAGACGGCATAAGCAACTTTCACATCCCTGGACTACAGATTCTTTCGACTAAAGAGGCAAGTGGCTAATTTACACCACTATTCAAAGGCCTATTTAGACATACGGAGCAGAACTTCAGGATTCCGCTAAATACGTCGGAATTAACAATATAATGATTTCACAATCCACAATTGTTAGAAAAATCACTAATGCACACTGGTTGCAACTCTCTCTCTACACAATGGCGAGAACTGTACCGACAGTACAGAAGGAATACCTAAGATTTCACTCTTTAACGCTACATCACCCCTAATCCACTCGTCCATTCTCTTTCCTTCTTTCCTGCAGGTAACACCAGGTAGGTCAGCCTCCACATCGGCTGATACCACATTGGCGAAGAGATCTTCTGTAGCATTGTACTCAAATCTTTTTAAAATTATCAAGAAACTCTAAGTTCAAAACAAAAGTTACCAAATTTGCTCGATCTGCGCATGTGAAAATCTGCGAGGAGAAAAATAATAATGTATTCTTTCCTTCCTTGATTCTTATTGTAATATCGAGATAAATCTTTGGATATCTCCTCATGATCGCAGCAAAATTTTTTATAGAAACTTTAAAAGTTTGTATGAACTAAATTCTACTTTAATCTGTTTATCGATAGTACATATTTCCATTTATAGCTTAAAAGTAACGTGGTTAGTTTTTTTTTTTTTTTTGTTTGGGGGGGGGTTAAAAGGTTTTGGCTTAATAGGTTAAGTGGATCTAGTAGAAAAAGAACAACTGTTCAGATGATAAGTAGTTTTTAAAAGTATTACCTCTGGATAATATTACCAAGCGGGGACCAAATTATAGATGTATTTTTTTTCTCTTCCATAGTACCCCCATGACAGGGTCGCTTACCTATTTCTTTATTTTTACAAAAATCATGCCCAAAGGCATACTACCTGTATAGATATTTAATTTTTTTTTTTTTTTTTTTTAGATTAATACGATTATTTATATGATTCCATGCACTAAGGCATACTACCTGTATAGATATTTACATTTTTTTTAGATTAATAGGATACTATAGGGAATATATGTACACAAAGTTTTCCGTTCCTAAAATTCAGGGATCAGGATCGAGTTTACCGATAAGAAAAGTTCGGTGTCCATAACACCATTAGTATTGTACTCTAAAAACCCAAATCCGCTAAAGTTTTTAAGTCTCATCAATCTTGGTGCTTTTGTTAGTCTGATCCTTGTAGTGAAAAACCTCCACTAACTAATTATGATCTTATTGATTAATTCACAGTTAAGCTAAATAACCCATGCCCGTTTCAACCGTTTCTTATATTTTTTTATATTTCTCGAATATATATTTTAAGTAAAACTTTAAGTATTATTTTTCCCTTATCACATCCTGTTAAAATATTTGCCTGATCTATTGGAATGGCATTGATAATGCGAGCTTTAAATAATGAAACAAACCCGCGTTTTGTATTCAGTGCTGCCCACGTTTGCAACACTGGCTACTTACATCGCTAATCAAAGGATATTTGTCTCGACTCGAGGAACGGAGATCTGATAAGGGGACAAACTGCTGCGTTGTCGAGTCTCGCGTTTCAGTCGCAGTTTATGTTGCATATTGAATAGTCGTGAATCCTTAGCTGGGCCCCACGTAGCCGACAACGCCCCGCCTGTTTACTAAGGCTTATACCGTCAATTATGCAAATGAGGAGTGTATGTGTGTGTGAGGCGGGGTTGATGCCAAGACCATCTGGGATCTGTGGTACATATACAACAATCATCGGGAGGCACCGCGCTCTCGTTATGTGTCGCCACTTGTGAATCGTGGTCGAGCGATAAGCGGTCTATTGTCGTCGTCTGATTTACAGTATAACGCCGGCCTATAAATCTAAATGGAGCCTGTGCAAGTGTTTGTAATGGCATCACGTTTTAACATACATTTGTAACATCGTCAACGGATAATTTTGTGAACAATTTATACATCTCATGATATATTCAATTCAAATACTTGCACTCTTAACGGTAATATATTAACCACGATCGTCAAAAGTAGAAGGGTAGCTTCATTTCTCATCTTCGTTTTGGACAAATTAAATTTCCAAATTTCTTAGATCCATCGAAGTACAAATGTGCGATGGTCCATTATTTACGATTCAAGGTCTTTTGACAACCCTCATATTATTCCATTTTATGTTATTTCAATGAATTTGAAGATTTGCATAAAAACCAAAGATGAATAAAACCATGAAACCAAGCTCCTTGGCTAATGTTTTTAAGAAAGCAATTCCATTTTTAACTAGATTTTTACGGTATAAATAATAAGGCATTATTTGGAAGAAATAAATATTTGTTAGAAAATTTTATTGCGATTATTTTAAATAACAATTAAAAACCTAGTCCTAATTATATTTCTTTGGATAATTCTTAATTTCTTTTTTATTTGGGGTGATGAACATCCAACTTATTTTATCTAAAACCATATTTCATCAAGCACGTATAAGATTGTTAAGTATAAAAAATTCAGACATAAACTCAAACAAAACATAACTCTTTGAAATGATCTACATTAATTTGAAAAGGAACCAAATATTATTAAATTAATATATACTTTACAAAAAAAAAAGCTTTCTTTTTCAAAAAATTTTTTTTTGCTTTAAAAGTAGTTAATTATACCAGAAAACAAAAGGATTTATTTAAGCCTAACTTCGTGGATTGTATTAGCCTAATAAATTATTTCAATTACTTGATACTCATTTAGAATGAATTAGTAAGATTCTATCGAAGGGTAGTTTCTCTACAATGCATGTCATGTTTTTGCTTTCTTCACATTTACGGGTTTTATTCTGTTTTAACACAATTGTTATTATCAATAAATGAAATTCTATACAAAAAACAAAAAGACTTTTCGGGACTGTTCGCGCCCATCCTCATGTACACAGCGTTTTTACAATATTTATCTCCATTTTTCATTTATTTTATATATTATAATATACCTTACAAATTTTAAAATTATAAACTTTTCTATAATGTTTGATCCATTGAAAATATTTCAATTTAACCTATTCATTTGGCAGTGTATATACAAAAGAGATTTTTTTCAATATTTGAAACCTGGGGAAAATAAGAGAAGAGGATTCGTTCCGCTCTGAATTTTTCAATTATTAACGAGACTGAATGTTGTCTTCTTGCTTCCAAGTAATTGGACAAAAGTGTTCTTTTTTCCTTTCTCTTTCGTTCCCTCCTTTGTTTTTTTCCTGAGTTCTTCCTCATCTAATGTGCTTCTCCTTTCCTCCTTGTAATTTACTCTGTAGCTTCGTATAATACAATTGTTACCTCTTCCTTTACCTACCTCGATTCATCAATAATAATGTTATTCTCTGAACATTGTTTGTGTCTTTGAAAAAATATCGTAATTATTTTTGTTCCATAATTGTTATCAATAATCCTTTTATTGATTTGATATTATTTTCTTTTCTTATTCAAGAATATTTTAGAAACTAATTTATCTGGTTCTTATCTTTTTCTAGTTGCATATACATTTCATTTTTTTTCTTTTTCGTTGCGATAGAGATCCGTCTAATAATTCCACTTCTTAATCTAATAAAGTGGGATATCGACTTTAAACAAAAATATAACAGAAAAGTTTATTTAGTTTAGTATATTTCCGAGTCAAAAAAATTTAAATAAATAAACAATAATCATAAAATAATTTTAAAAAATAATAAGCCTGATGTTCGATGCCGACACCATCAATCCCTCTATGCGTACCTCCATCCACCAACTTAACTCCGAAATATTCACCTTAATGCAATCTTCCCACCTCCTGTTTAAACCGCGCAAGTTTGTAGGGCTCCATTACCATTCATGGATTGACTATTTTTGTTAATGTTTAAATGGGATTAGAAGATTATAATCTGTAAATGTAGTCAGTTATCAAGAATAACTTCAAGCCTTGGTAAAACCCAGATAAAAATTCGAACTAAGCCAGCTAACAATGAATATGAAAATAAACATATATTCAGTAGATAACAGTAATTATCACAAATTAAATTTCTCCAGGGCTAGAAATGCATCATTTTATTAGTAATATTTTGACGAATTAGCCTCGTTTAAAGGATCTAATTCATGAACAGAACTATGAGATTGTAATTTCTAAACAAAGTCGTTGTATAAACTCCAACTAAATTAATTTTAATTGATCTATGATTTGCATTTAATTAATTACTCACGAATTATGAGTGATAAATATTATGAGTACATTAAACAGGTTGGTTTAAATTTTATTACCATTTATAAAACTTGCGTTAAATTATAGAAAATCTATGGTATCCCTTGTTAACTAATAACATAGTCCAATTATTATTATTTTAGGGTAATTACTCTTATATTGTTTAAAATGAGCAGCACTATGTACACTATGTTATGTTTTAATATCTTTGTATGTACACATCTATGTACACAATGTTATGTTTTAATATTTAATAAATATAATATATTTGCTAAAATATTTTATGCAGGGTGTTTTACAAATGATCGAACGATAGTTCGATATCGCATTTTCCCAGCAAGGCACATCTCGCTCGTTTATCTCTTGCATACATAAATCACATTAATCACTTCCACACTAATAAACACAACTCCGCGTTTATCACACTTACTTACACTACTGCGTATCGGTAGAGTATGGTGGGCACACATAGATATACTTATATATATTATTCCTAATTCAGCATTATAATTTTATCAATAAATTAAATGTTCAAATCTACCAATAGGACGGTTTATGAAATAAGTATGCGATAACGAGTTCATTTTCAGTTGTGAAAACGATTATATTTCTGTGAAAAAGTTTTCCTCATGAAATTAATGACAGTTAAAATTCAAATCTACTTTCCTAGATCCAACCGCTACTAAGGACAGTGTTAAGCATTGTGTTAGTAATAGGTTTATTGTTTGGTTATCTGTTTCAACCGAATAGAAAAGTGCTGTCATACAACCGAGATCGAATCCGCGACGTCGGGAATTGTATTATTGAATTGGGTCCGGAATTATATTGAATTTGTACCAAATTAAGGAATGTATACTACCCTCTAGTAATCAAAGAATACCTGGAGGACGCAGGGATTTTTCAGAAAGACTCTCAACAAAATTAGCCTCAAATAAAAGGTGAGAGTAAGCAACAAAACATTGAGAGATCTTAAACAGCCCCGAAAGAGGAAGTGAAAAAGTGGCCGGAGCTTTATCAACATTATCCAGAGCCGCTCTAATATATCATAGAGGCCTTAGCCCACGTCACAAATAATAGCTTGCTTCTCATGAATAAATCATAGTTAGGGCCCGCCCTAGGAACCATTGATAAAAATAGAAAGGGTCGTAAAAAGTCACTTAGAGGCGGCTAATTCCCCGAGAGGGTGCAACACGTGCGCCCTTAGCCTAGGATAGGCTTCGCGAAGGGTTTGTTTCTGGATCGGAGGGGAGTGGAGGGAACGCTTTGAAGTCCATAAAAATAAGAGTGAGTACGATCAAATTAAAATTACCGGTATAATGTTATAATTTTATTTATACAGACCTATACGAAAAAGCGTCTCACACTCGCTTACAAAAAATAAACATTTAACTGTGAAGACTTCACATGGTCTCAAAATTTAAATTATTTTCCTTTCCTATAATAATAAAGTGGCATTGATTTGCTGCTTAAGATCCTGAGTTCGTATCTGGCTTGGCTCAGGATATCTATAATATTAGCTCACTGATCGTCTCTGGGGCCGAGGGACTGTCTTGGGGCAAACCCAGCCTTTAAAATGTGGGTACTGTTAATTGAAAAAATGAGGGGGGATTCGGCGGTTGAGCGTGATCACGGACACATCACCTCCTCGCATCACCGCTGACTAAGAAACAGTGCTTACTTACACAGTACTGCACCCAAGACCCTTTTTGAGATGTAATAGTACAGGTTTTTTTTAATAATAAATTAATGATCTATAAATGTATCTATGTTTATCCACTCTACTCTTCCGCAATACAGTATTATATTATTTATATTTATAAATTTTTATTTGTATTTACTCTGTAAATTCATATAAAAGGCTATTTTTATTATTCATCTACTTAAATTAAATTTAAAAAAGAAAAGAAGTATTCACAATCTTCTCCAAAAACGGAGGTATAAATAGACTTCCTGGTATGTTGGGTGGTAGTGCGCAGTCATCCCCGCAATGGACTAATTGTAGCCTGTCAGCGAGGCGCCTCCAAATGACAGTAACTTACCTCTCTCCATTCTTACTGTAAATAGTCTTGGAGGAGGTGAGATGAGATCCTGGAGGGTTCTCTTCATCCAATTACTATCCCTGAATCGCAGTAGAATGGAAAGGTCATCAACATACAGAAATGCTTTGATCGGACGGGGAATTACGTTGACAATTGTATTAATAGCTATTGCAAATAGCGTGCAGCTTAGTACAATTGTCAACGTAATTCCCCGTCCGATCAAAGCATTTCTGTATGTTGATGACCTTTCCATTCTACTGCGATTCAGGGATAGTAATTGGATGAAGAGAACCCTCCAGGATCTCATCCGCAACCTTCAAATCTGGGCAGATAATAACAATCTCCGCTTCTCGACTGGTAAGACCAAATGCCTAATGTTCTCTAGGAAAAGAAATCCTACCGAATATCCAGAGCTTTACATTTATGGTGAGCAATTGAGATTTACGGAAGACGTTAAATTTCTTGGTCTTGTTTTAGACAAGAAACTCACCTGGCTGAACCACATCAGATACATACGCGAGCAATGTTCCAGCCGCCTCAGATTAATGAAGGTGCTCGCTAAGACATCCTGGGGTGCCGATCGCAAAAGTATGCTTATGATATATGCAAGCCTTGTCCGATCTAAGATTGATTATGGTTGCGCAGTTTATTCATCAGCGAAGGCAAAACATCTGCTACTCCTGGATACAGTTCATCATACGGGCATAAGACTCGCCACTGGAGCATTTCGGACCAGTCCCATAACTAGCCTCTGCGTAGAAGCTTCCATGCCACCTCTTGTTTTTCGCCGTCAGGAGCTTATCTCTTCGTATCTTGTTAAATTAAAACTCCAGCCTAACCATCCTGCATACAACCACATTTTTTATCCCCAACATATTCATTTATATAACTCTAAACCAAGAAGCCCTTCACCGCTAGCAGTTAGATTCCGAGAAATTATAAGTGAAATCCATAGTGTATCTATAGATCTCACGGACTACGATTTACATAAGCCGATCTGGACAAACCCTCCTCCAAAAATAGACCTCTCTTTAAGAAGTATCCCTCCACGTACACGTAGCCTTGATTCCATTATCATGGAAAAATACAACCAATATGAAATTATTTATACAGATGGATCTAAAAGAAATGAGAATGTTGGCTACGCAGTAGTTCAAGCATCTACAATAAAAAAACACAAATTGCCTCCTTTCACATCAATATTTACGGCAGAAATGCAAGCAATTGCAACTGCTCTCCTTCTTTCTATTGACATCAACACAAAAAAGATCTTAATATGTTCCGACTCATTATCAGCCATATACGCCATTCAAAAACATACTGGAGATGGTCAAACACTTAAAAAAATCAATAATTATCTGGACATTTTATATGGTAATAACAAGTCGGTAAGCTTTTTATGGGTGCCATCACATACCGGAATTATAGGTAATGAAACAGCAGACAGGGCAGCAAAGGAAGCAGCAATTATGATGGGCCCTGCACTGCAAATATATGAACCGAAAGACATGAAATCATGGTTCAAGAAGAGAGTAAGGAGCAACTGGGAGTCCATGTGGTCTGAAATCCCTCTCACTAATAAGCTCCGATCCATTAAGCCTACAACGAGAGAATGGATTAGCTCCCTGCGAGGGAACCGAAGAGAAGAGGTAGCACTGACAAGGCTTCGGATAGGTCATACAAATCTCACCCATGTTCACCTAATTACTAAAGAACGCCAACCAGAATGTGAAATCTGCAAAACCCCTCTTACAGTTAAACATATCATAGAAGATTGCAGTAGATATGAAGGCGAATACACAAAACTAAATATACAACGCAACATTTTGGAGGCATTGAAAGATTCACCAAAGGCTGCGGATAGCATTATAAAGCTGTTTAGGGAGATTTCCTTATTTACAAAAATATAATAAATAGAGCATATTAATTAATGATAAATATTAAAAAATTATAATACTCGTCATAATACATATTAGAATAATATCTTGGGCAATATCATAGAGTAAAAAAGGGGCGTAATGACCGCGCAGTTGATCGCCCATAACAAACAACCTATAACCTATAACCTTGGAGGAGGTCACTGGTTTTACAGCTCTGTTCATTATTTTTTCATTAATTCGAAATGAATGAAACAATAATTTATTTAAATTAATTGCATTTATATTCAGTCTAATCTGTAAAATTAATGAATAATGTGTCAACACGTATAAAACTTCCAGTGCATCAAAATTAATGAAAAATTAAATTGATTGTATTATATTATTAAGCATTACTTAAACTTTTAGTTTAATGTGTATGATTGCAAAAAAAAATTATTTTTTTTAAATCTTCCTTATTTGAATAAATTATCCGTTCTGTAACAAAACGTAATGATCGTAATGTTTAAAAAAAATATTGTTACTCACTACTATTATTGTTCATAATACGGGTATTTGAGGGATATTAGCCATGGCAAAATAACAACACATTGCTAGCCATTACTTGGTGTACCATACTGGAAGGTTGCGTGTTCCACCTTTAATAAATCCGTGATCAATTGAAGTTCTCTTCACTCAACAGTAGAGACAACTCTTCCTCAATGGAAAATTAAATGCCTATGTATTTTAACCATACAGCTCTGAAAGCACATCACGCGAATAACCGATTTATTACGGTTGGGTAAATGAAATAACTTAAAAATACTAATTTACCACATCCTTTACACAATCCCTATTGCGCTAACTCTGACAGCATAAAGCGAAGTAAAAAGTCCCAGAATCGATTACAGTCGATGATTAATCTAAGAAAGTAATTAGTCAACAGGTGATGTACTGACCTAGAAGCTGGGCCATTACACCAAACTTTGGCCGCTGGCCAGTCCTGAATATCCTAACTCCGAAGCAGCAGTTTGGAAGTCGGCCAGGCTAGGGATCGTTTGGAATACACAGACTTTTGTTGTAGGTTCGGTCCCTTCTTGCCACTGGATAACGGCTGGTGATAAATCCTGTGACTTAATTTGTTCTGTTCTTGAATTCTGTACGACAGTGAGAAGGGGGGGGGGGTTCTCTACAAATACAATTTTTTCTCCCGGAAAGGTGGTCAATAATTTCATGATATCGTTGGACGAAACGTGAAACATAGAAAACGGACTCTATTATTATTATTTTTTTTTAATCTGTTAAGATCTAGTGAGATCTCGTGTAAAGTGATGTGTGATGACATATCACTGTATAATGTCAAAACAAGAAACCTTACACGTAAGCATGGCTGAAGATATGTTTTAATTACGTGATGATATAACGGTATAATAATATAAAAAAAACTTTATCATAAAAAAACAATGGTGGAGAATATCAAGTAGTATAATGTATCTGAAGAGATAATGGAAAATAAAAAAGATGAGTGGGTTTTACTAATTAAACATTTTTTTTTAATTTATACTTACCCTGCAAATGGTGAGATTAAAAGAAGAACTGATTAGGATAAGTTAAGTTCAACCATTGAACAAGTCGATTTAATGATGTTGATTTATACATGCCGATGGTGGTAGCTCTTCGGTCTTCTGAAGTCCAGCTATATCCGAGATTTTTCTGTTCTGTGTTTAGCAACATGGGTCAACTATAGGATCGGTTGAGGATAATTTTTATCAAAACATCCTTCATAGCCTTGTTCTTCCTAACAAAGTAGGTACTGACCCATCATCCTATTGCGCTACAGGGTACATGATACGGTTTTAGGCTCACTCATTGCGCCATTCTTAATTGTATTTTATTAATCAGGTTGGATTCTAAGGATTCTGTGTGTGTTTATTGTAAATTGAAACAATAAACAAGAGCATATGACTGAAATAATTCTAGACTTTTGTTCGATCAGTTGGAACAAACTGTTCTACTACCTGTTTGTGATTATTCTACGATATTCGGGAACCATCTGGAATGTCCCAATTCAGGCTAAATACAAGGAGCGATATACCGGTGAGTTAGTCTTGACTGAAGATAGTCATATAATTATATTTGTGTTACTGCGTAGTTACAAGTTGAAACTTTAAGTAACGCTGTTAATTATTAAAGCTTTATTGTTGTTCTGATATTGTGAATTATTATTTTCGCCTAATAAAAATTATTTAAAGTTTAACAGTATATTTATCTATATACGTATGTGTCAACGAAGAGTTTGATTTCAAATAAACCACCTCAAGAACCTGTATCTATTGAAATTCCAACTTAATCAAAGCTAGACCGGTATCGGATCAGCTATCAGAGGTTGCTCATAGAGTCGAGACATTTTCATTTAACCTAGTTCGGTTGAGTTGCTTCCAGGCGTATAATAATAAGATAGAACGGCATCTATTTCATCTTCCGTCCCTATTTCATAGTTATATTAATTCCAAGTTAAATAACTGACACGGTTAATTGGAACATTGCTATTATAATTAAATTCCTTCTTATCTTAATTTGCAACAGAGTATTACAATGTCTTTTCATGGCACCCGAGTTTAATAAAGAACAATTTAGGGCTCTTCTTGTTATTTCTTAATTTAACAAATCGCTGCTATATTGATCTATGATATATTATTATAGAATTAGAAAACTTAAAATGAGAACATCATTCGATTACCCCTAAGTTTAATCAAAGACATTGTTATAGAATTCGACTCATAAGTTGAATAGAATTGATATTATTATAGTATGCGAGCATGAAATTGTTATAGATTTCGGGAACTCATTATCATATAAGTTTTATTAAAGGAATGGGACTGAACACTCTCTTAAGATTTACACAGTCTCAAATTCATGGGCGATGATAACCTACCCAGTTTTTCGGGCTTTATAAATAAAATTACATATCGCTGCTCCGGAAGTGTAATGCATTTTTGGGCGCTCCAACATAATAAAATAAATTTTACAAAATATTAGTCAAAAACAATTTTTTTAACTTTTTTTCTTAATATTTCATTCTACTTTTGGACCAGTAATATATCAGAATTAGTATTGGTTTTCTTCGACAACGAAGTTCACTCATTTAAAACACCGGTCTAATAGGAATTACATGACAATGTAACTTTGTTTGGTTTCATATGAATTTTTATTCTTAAATGTATCATAAATATGCATTTTTTTGCTTATTAAATTATATTTATTTTAACGGAATTTAAAAAGTTTCCTGATCGATTGTTGAACACTGGCGGAGATGACATAAAATGATAATAAAAATTTATTCCGGAATGGATATCCCCTCATAATGATTTAAATGTTAAAATATAAGCTACATTTGTCTGATTTATTTTAAAGTTAATAAAAAAATAATAATAAAATGATGGTAATAATAATAAAATAATAAAATAATAAATAATTAAATTTTAAAAAATTGATATGCGTTTAATGGCTAGTTTTGCCACTTATGTGTCACTGATTCTTGTTACTTACGTTGCATGGATGACGATTTATGGAAAGATGTACTTTTGTAAGACAGATTTTGCATATCGACATTTAACTTTTAATCTCTTAAAAAATTCTTATTACATTTTTGTTGTGTTTTTTAAGATAGTAGAACGCTATACTATCCATTCATATAATTTATGCAAAAAAAGGGAGAAGTAACTAAGAATAATTAAATATATATGCAATATTATTGTAAAAATCTATATAAATAAAGTTGAAATTCTGTTTATTTGTTCTTTATAGAAATCCATACCGTTTGTCCTAAATTCCCCAAATTTCGCTCAATGGTTCTTTGATACCAGGTGCGAAAACCTGTCCATATTAAAATTGCGTAACTTCAGCCGATCTCTGGGTATATTCTTTATTATTATAATAATCGTTTTGATCTCGCTTTACATTGGTTTTTACAAAATCGACTGTTTGGGTCGATAAAAGTTTATATATCAGTTTATAGATTTTATAAACTTAAAAATTGAAATTTCCCGGGTGAAACCGGGATATACAGCTAGTAATAGATATAATTAATAATTAAGGCGTTGATGACTTGAAACGTTTTATATATTATATTTTATAAACAACTAACAATATTTAAATAATAATTAAGATAATATAAAAGTAAAATGACGTTTACTTCTAAAATTAAATATTTAATCTTGACAAGGTAGTTAGCAATTGTTACCGCGATACATGAAAGCTAAAACAGCCCCAAATAATTGAACAAATATAACATTATTGAACTTGGATCATACTTAAATTGTCCTTCCTGATTATTCTCATCATTGATTATCCAATTAATGAATAAGCTTTTCCATTAATATTCATAACTATATGAAATCAAAGAATTTTTTATAATGGTAACTTTTTGTGCATTCCAGTTATCCGTATTCTGCAGTGGAATACTTCTTCTTCTATTTGCCTTCTAAGAAATAGTTTTACTTCTCCTATTTTTGCTAAATTTACCGTAAATATTAACAGCTAAACAAAATAATATCTAGTGCCTCTTTCAGAATGCAACATTAGCACTTCTGTTAAGTTTAATAGTTCAACGTTTCAACGCTCTGGTATGTGTCGAAAGGCTCTTCATCTTCCATTTTTACCTTTGTTTTTTCTTCTTTATATATTAATGCTATAGAGAGAGAGAGAGAGAGAGAGAGAGAGGGAGATGAAAACAGATTTTCATCGATATCCGTGTTTACATGACTAGTTCAAATTGTACAACATAATGCTCTAGTAAGGCTCGCCGTGGATGTTATACGAAACGCCTGAATAGACCCGGAAGAGATTTTCACTTTCCACTTTCTAATTTTATTGTGGAACGCTTTCATAAACTTTTAGCTCAAAGGTTGTTGATCACGGTATTCTTCTTTTATTCAGTTACATACAAAAAAAGTTCAACGGCTCCCCTCGTTGGACCCGAGGCCTGCCATGAGAGTCGGCTATTTAGATGCAAATACTTTCATCACGGGACCCCCCCCCCCCTTCACCCCTCATCCTCTTTGCTTACAAATACCCGGACCGTCTGCCTGATTAGTTCCTGCCAATTACTTAGCCCCACGTCCTATCGCAGATTTTGCCAAAACTTTCCTCGGCTCTTTGGGGAATGAAAATTTTGAAAAAAAAAAAAAAAAATCACTTGATTGACCGTCGAAAACGATTTCTTAACATTCAGCAAAAAAGAATTAAAGCATTCACGTTGCAGTATGAAAAATGAAATTTTATTACAAGCGTTCCGAACTGCAGGGCATTATCCATGTCGATGTAGTATCTGATCCTTAAGGTGCTTTTACACTCTCCGAACCTCATTCTTGAACAGGTTCTCTCCCGAACCCTATAACCCGAAATACCGGCGTTCCACGAACAGCCATCAATACATAACGTGACGTTGAGCGAACAAAAATGGCTGACGCACCCAACGCTAGTTTCTGATGAAGTAAAAATCTCCATTATCAATATATTTTATTTATCTGGTAAATAAAAAAATAGGAGACGAATTGCAAACGGCGAACTAGTATCACAAACAACACCTGTCACTTGGGAAAACCCAAATCAAAAGTGACACTAGTACTACCCCTACTGTGTTCTACCCCCGAACACAGGCGAACCAGATGAAGTACCTAGAATACCCGAACATTCTTCTTGGAGGCTGTTCTAGGGTGAGGTTCGTGGGTAAAGTTCGTACAGTGTAAAGGCACCTTTAAATATGGAGACCAGTTTATAAAGGATTTGCATGTTTAGTTCGGATTTGATATTTAATCTGTTATAGAGGGTATATTGTAGGAGAGATTTTAGGAATTGAACTGCGGAACTCAGATATCAGACATATGTAAGTGATAGAATTGGTATTTTATTCTTGCTAAGCTTAATCTGAATAAATTTAATTCAGAATAGCAGCTTCCCTTGTCCTAGACAGTGATAGTGGTTTGTTTTAAACATATATTTCGCATCAGAAATTTACTAAAAAATAAAACAAATATTCGGACTTTAGTTGAATCGTACATTTATAACCTTATTTTCTTGACGCACATAAATTAAGCTTTTATAGAGACTTCGATCAACCTTCTGTCAGTAGTTCAAACTATCGTTTTTCATTTAATTTAAATTTATTTTAATCAGACTTAGATCAGAATAGCGATGGAACATTTTTCCAGAATGAAATGGAGCCAGATATTGAATAACTGGACTCTTTATTTTATATTCTTCATTGATTATTTTGTACACACGACATTTGTAGTTGACAGATATCATGGGATATTTTTTCTTGACTTCAATTAAAAGGTTAAAGCCCTGGTAGCGCCACTGTCAACTACGAAAGTGTAGTTGACGTGTTGCTTACTTTGTCTTGGTATGCTGATTTGGGGAAGCGAAATACGACGCGACTACCTGAAGGCGAGAGAACTTCCTCCTAGCGTCGGGATGAATGAATGAAGTAGATCTTGAATGAAGGCCTTTGATCGTAAATTAGGTTCTGGTTAGAATGTAATCAGGCTCGGTCATTATGACAGAGCGGGAACTAATATCTTCTGTTAATGAGAGCCTTCAAGGTCCGCGTTTGTTTCTATCACCTCATTGCTCCGTACCTGCTAACAATCGTTGTTAATTGAATGATTTATTCTTGGTTTTCCTAGTACCTTGTCCTGCGCAACGCCTAGGTGCTGACCAGGTAGCATTCCCATAAACCCGACGTTTCCTACTGCCCTCAATGGGAAGAAACACGTCGGATATGTCGAACATGCCGCTTTCACTGGCGGAGTATTAGCAATGAAGTGCGCTGACTGTTCACTTTCTAATTGCTCACTTCGACGGAGAGATTAAGTTCTTTTCTGTCTTCTACATATTATTGGACATGATTATCAAGCCTGACACGGCTTCAAACACTTATTATGGACTCCCCGTTTTACTTGTTTTCAGTGTAATAATTTATGCTTCTCGTCGTTTTCCACCTTGTCTATGCAAATCAGCTGTAAATGAATCGGTGTTCTGTTGATGTGAAAGTAAATGCTTTAAACCATCATTTACTTACTATGAATATTAATAATTTTGCTTAAATACTTGCTAAATAAAGCATGATGAGATATAATGGGTTATGAAAGTTCTTAAATCTTTCTTTTGTGAAATCAATCACCATTATTAGTTCCAAAAAAGTTTTCTTTCTATTTTTGATCATTCTAATTGTTTAATTCGCACGAATCACGAAATCTATGTTGATTGTTCCAGGATACTTCTGAAATGCTCGATTTGGGTAATTAATTAAAATCTTCAATTTACGTCGCAAAAATTTTACATATTAAGTGTCCGTTGGATTGCGTTGGTGAGTACTTCATTTTACCACACAGGAAGGTGTGAAGAATATAATCCGGAAATTAATAATGGCTTGTAGTCTGAGAATAGCTCTTATAAAACCATGAGGTTACTAGGTTAGTAGAGGTACATAAGTAAGAATAACGATGTATTCAGTATATGCGAACGTTGAGTAATGTACTAAAAATCGCTTATCTTAGATAGAGGATATCTTAACTTATTTTAATAATTATGTTTTGGCATGTAAGGTTCCGAGAGGTCATGGGAGGTCTCTTAACGTTAGCAAGGGCAGACATCTTTTCTCAGGAATTACCCATAGTCACAGCTAGAAACAGTCGAAAATACACGAATGTACACGATTAGGTCGAACAGCGGACTATATGTACTATATACGTACCCAGTAAGTAATTTTCTCGAAAGAAAATATTGTAAGCCGTCCAACATATTTATCTAATTACCAATGACCCACTGGGTTCGAGGCGAACCAAATAAATAAAATAAATTTTATGTTGACAGATATTATTTTTATAAATACAGCAATATCCTACAATAAAACTTATCCTTTTTTCTTAAACAATATATCATTTTCCTTGATTTTTTTTGTAAATAAATTTTAAATTCGCCTTCATGTCAAAAATATTTCTTTATTTATTTCTATAAAACTTTTTTATAAAGCCAATATTTTTTATATTCCGAAACTTAGAAATGAACCAATTCCAAAAGATTAATAAGCGCGTTGCCAAGTGGAAAGCTTCAGAGGGGTAGGCCGAGAAGGAGTTGGGAGGATTGCTTTTGGGCAGATTTGTCAAAATTCGGTTTGGTGGACGATCATTAATCAGATGGAGTTGTAGGGAGAGAATAGTGTTGTTGACACCTGAAAGGCTTTATTTATCATTTTTTTTTTTTTTTTTTACTCCATTCCGTTGATAAAAAAGCGGTGAGAAAACCGTTGCTTGCTAAAGTTGGAAGATAAGAATGGCTCCGAGGTTGAGCCACTGGGAGATGAATATCCGGGCTCCCTCTTTCCGATCCCGGATTTGCCTTTTAGCGTTGTTTTTCTTTTCTTTTTTTTTAACAGCATATTTGTTACTATTTTATAGCATCTATTATACCAAATCTTATTTTCATATAATTTTTTCTCCTAAGGCAATTTTCTAAGGCCTGAACGTAGCCCGTGAAATTGGATATATTTTAACATTCAATCTCAACGATTGCTCTTGGCAGTAAACGGACGAACCTACTTGTAATATCTAATAGGTTTTTGTAATTGATGTTTTATTGTTATGTAAATTATACATTTATATTGGTTCATTTATAAAATTAATAATTTTCCCTCCTTTTTTTTGTTTCAGGTGAGTGTGACTTTTCCTATATTTAAACAATAATTGTCAACCGGTAAGTATTAATAATTTTTTCATCTAAGATCTCCTTGATATGTCCTTTGATAGAAGTAGAACAATATATATGGTATAACCAAAACAAAGCATTTTTTTTTTTTTTTTTTTTTTTTTAAGAACTATTTGATTCTTCAATAAAAAAAAAAAACTTTTGTATTTCCATAAACATTTTAGTTACTCTTTTGGCTGTTACCCATCCGAAACTTGGTGTCAAACTCTTGGTACCGTCTCCCTATATCAATGCTGAATAGTATTTTGTAATGATAACAAAACTAAAGTATTACATTCATTTCCTGGAGTCTTTCAACAAATGATTATTCTTTTTCCTTTTTTTTTTTTTTTCTTACGCTTTATTTTATTTTTTGTCTTTAAATGATTTTTACTGGAAGTGGTACCAACTTAGTATCCTATAATTTGATACTTGAACTTTGACACGATGATTTTTAAAACACAATAATTTATTTAAATTTATCACAGTTATTAAATTCACTTATATCTCTTTTTCCACTCAAATGAGTGTGATTTTTAGATCACGTTTCAAATATAATTAGATTTTTTCGAAAAATTTCATTTAGATCCCTTGTTCTCTGGTTCCTCAATTAGTCTAGATAAAATATTTAAGATTTGTTTTCATTTCCAAGCACAAACCCGCACATATTAGATTATATATGCCATTGGGTGAGAAAGGATAGTAAAATAACAACTATTAAAGATATATGCAAAAATGGATTTCAAGTTGCATAACATCTAGGAGGGGAGAAGTGGTGCTTTGCTGACCTAGAATCAGACCTCCCAAGAGGCCTTGAAGCGCCAACATGTAAAAAATGCGATAACACTCCAATAACCGTTAAAGCGTTCACTTAAAGAAAGTGAACCTCCCGGAATCTTTGCAAGGAGCACTGGGGGATGATGAAGAGGGAGAGTGTTCATTTGTTTCAGTTCTCGATGATCACCGATTACTACAACAGAATCTAAAATTAAACTCTTAACGCCATTACCCGTTCGAGTAGATGCGTTGAACTAAGTAAAAAGAAAAAAAAAATAGTTATTTTTACTCAGAAGATAATCATATATAGTATACAATGGTTAATTGATTCCTAAGTTTGGAGCCCAGCCGGCGAACTGGCTATTAACTTAGCCATCGTTGAGAAGGGGGGAAGCTAAGTTAGCGCTTAGTACTTACTTGAGGGTATTGCCCTAAATGGCCCGGAGGCAGCAACTTAACCCCAGAGATAGAATCAAGTTCGCCATCTTGGGCAGTGTATCGGCCCTCTCGCTATCACGGAGCCGTAATAAATTTGATAAGATATGATATAATGTGCCTAAGCCGCGATGTAATTGCGACCTGTTTTAATTGGATTTGGTCCCTGTGTCCTCGGTGAAATGGTTCGGGGAGAAGGATCTGCTTTTTGTCTTGGGAAGGATTGAGATGTTCATTACCATATTTTGGGTTCCTTTTTATTTCAATATTTTTTAGCCCATTTAAATAATTCTTTTCATCTTTATTTCTCATGAGCTCACAATAATTATCCCTGGAGTACTATTTATCTCAGACTAAGCGTTTAAAACTAATGCGCGTTTTTTTTTTTTTTTTTTTTTTTTTTTTTTTTTTTTTTTTTTTTTTTTTTTTTTTTTTTTTTTTTTTTTTTTCATAACGGAATACAAAAAGAGATACAATAAGAGATTTTTAATTCATAATTTATGAAGTAATGACATTTTTATAATAAAATGCAAAAAAATATTGCAAAATTAAATTCCTTCAAATCCGGGCTCTGGTAATGAACTATCAAATAAGGTTATATTGCCGGTTAATGAGCATTTTAAAATGCAGTGGATCATTTCCAGATCTTTTAACTTGTTAAAGTTTTCTTAATAGTATACGTTATATTAATCAATGATGCTGAACTACGAAACAAAAAAGAAGTTGCTCAGTAGGGATGTGGAATCAAGCATTAACAACAGTCAATACTGTTTTTTACATCAATTGGATGTACGTGGGATATTTTAAAATGGACCAGACTTTGTTCTAGGAATAATAAATTAAAATATTAGTATACTCTTATTATAATAGTAAATTTGGAAAATAAATTTACATATATACTTTCTTTATATGAATGTTACGATTAATTTAGAATTTTAATCTTTTATGCAGTTTAAATTTATTTTTGATATCCTGGGATGCCGACGAAGACCCGCTAATCTTTGACGACAACATTAAACACTCGCCCCTCCTCAACACATCTCCTCAAATTGCCGCATGCCTGGAGCAGTGCTGTAAGAGTTATTGCTCCTCGCCGCGGAAGAGCAGGTGGTGGAAGCGGTGAAAGATGGCAAGTCTTTCTCAGGACTAAGATCCGCATCAATCTTGAAGCCCCTTGAGACATCTTGCTAACGGTGCCCCCCCTTTCTCGCCCACCCCCGTCCAAATCGTTATGTTGTCCTGGCTACCGGAATCAAAGGCCTTCGTCGACCCTCTCAGCTGTATTGGTCCAGTTAGTTTCCCTCTCGGAAGTAATTGAAGTATCCTTTTGGTCGAAATTTACCTGGATACTAGTATATAAGATACCATCAGATCACTAACTAATTTAAATTATAATTAAGTGTGTTTATGATTTTTCTTCTACCTATCGAAGTAATTCAAATTTAAAACTAATTTTTCTCCTATTAGAATCGGATAATTGTTACGAGCTATTACAGAATATCTCTGGCATCCCGGACTACTCAACAGAACTTTTAATGAACAATTTAATGCTGTTAATAAACGAGGTAAAATCGGACGCGAGCTATTAAAATATTATTCGATTTACAATAATATTATTTTCTATGTTTAAACATTTTTTAATGCTCTCTTACTTTAAGGAATTTTTTTCCTATTTACCCTTTTGTGAATCTCATTTTTCTTTTTTTACCAATAGCCAAATATTGGAGTCCTATTTCTATCAAGTCTCTAATGTGAGATGTTATTAGAGTTTTTTTTTGTTTATATCGTATGCTTGAATATATCTTATTAGAACTTCATTACTAAGTGCTAAACACAAAATTCTTTAAGGGTTGTCGTGATCATATGATCCATTGCTTACGGTGATGATAACATATTAAATTAGAATGATAAGATTTTTTTTTTTTTAATTGAAAAACAATATAACGTTTATTATCTCAGGCTATGGATGGTCTCTTGCTCAACACCCAGTTCTGGGAAGTACTGTTTTTTGTTCTTCAGTAACTTGGCCATGATCACCACTAACAAACGGTGATGGTTACTCATATTTGTATATTCTCTTTCCTCTTTTGGAGGAGTTTATTTCCATTGAAAAAGTATGTTTTAGAGAATGATCAGTCCTATTGTCCGTTATACTTGTTACAATTGTAGATTTATGCTAAAGTCTAAAATTGATCTGCAAAATGCTGAAGCAGCGCAGGTTCTGTATGAGGGCCTTTGTGAAACTTGATAGCTTCCTCGCTTATTAACTCCAATAATTGCATACATTCAATTTATTTTTGTAATTGAAAGTGCATTTACGAGCAATTACGATCCAGTCTTACTCTCTCTTATATTTTTTTCCTTGTTCGTTTAGTTATGCGCATAAGAAGTTATGCCCTCCTAAGCATGCGGTATGGTCGTGTTTGAATTACTGCTTGCTTATGGAACTTGTCCTCGCTACATTTTTTATAAATTATTTAGATTTATTTTTGTAAAAAAACATCTATGACGTCTCTGCTCATCATTTCACTGCCGCAGACACCACTTTCCATTAGAGGAAAGGATAACAACCAAATGAGTTGTTGATCCCAGTATGATACCGACATGTGCATCGGTATTATTACGACGAGTCATTCAACTAAATTCCTTATTGTATTTAATTTTCTACTTAAACTATAACAATTACAAAATGAATACATGTATTATTTACCTCGAATTTAAAACGTTAATATGACAACGTTGATGGCAGCTCGAAATAAATTTGTCTAGAAATAAATACGGAGAAGACCAAATTTATGGTGAGTAGCAGAAAGAGGGACGATTACGGAAAGGATTGTTGTAAAGGGGATTAAGTATGAACTCGTAGTGAAATTTAAATATTTATGGGCTGATAAAATAGGGGTATGATAACTAGGAAAAACGATATTGGAGATGAAATCAAGGAACTACTTTTTAGTCGCAAAATTTTGATTTCTAAGCTCTCGCCTTCTGTTCTGAAATTTAAAACGGATAGTAGTTCAGTTTTTTTAATTTTGATCCTTTATTAACCTCACACTATTTTTATAATAGTCGGTTCAACGTTTCGGCACTAAGCCATTTTCAAAAAGAAGACCTAAAATTTAGAATTTCAATACTTTTGAACTCAATAAATTAAAATAAAAAACAGTTAAGTGATGAAATATGTTTTTACCCACCTGTGACCACAATTTTTCAAATAAATTAGGCTGACTACCCTTGTCAAAAATTAAAAATCTTTTTACTAGTTAAAAACTATAGTCACTTTTGGTAAGAATCACAGTCAAATGGATTATTTTACCAGTCCCCTTATCCCCTCCAACATGTAACTTCACTGTTACTTAAATAAACAATTTGCAAATTTTAAATTAAAATCATGATTAAAGTTCTTACATTATTTTTTTTTTACTATTTATTAGTTTTCTAAAATTTTAAAATTCATAATAAAAAGTTTAATACAAATTTCCAGACATATAACTTCTTATTATTAGGACAATCAATTATTAATTTTACTTAGAATTTCCGCGTAGTATTTGTTTACATTTTTGGAGTCATTTTTAAAATTTACTGTCTTATCAATATTTTCTGAAATTGACATGGCTTCAAGCATTCTTCTCTTATATACACTCGATTCCCTATGCATCACCTCAACTCCATCAAAATCAAACCTATGCTGTCTTTTATTTACATGTTCCACTAGACCTGTTTTTTTTTCTAATTTGTTTGTATATTTTTCACATCATTTTTATGTTGGTACATCCGGTCAGAAACATATTGCTTTGTTTCACCAATGTATATTGCTGGGCAATCCAAACAAGGTATTTTATAGACTACTTCGGATTGGTAGTTAATTTTTACGGATGTGAAACGTGGCTGCTAACATTGAGGGATGAGCAAAGACTCATGGTTTTCGAAAATAAGGTACGCAGAATATTACGTAGAAACGTACGTATTTGTTTATGTAGAATATTAGAATTGGAGAATTTAGACGTTTACACTGCGTCGAACTGAGTGAATGCTACCCGGTAAATATAATTGAGGTCAAAATCTGCGAAACAATTAAAAAAGGTGTGGAAAATTGTGAAACTTAGTAGGGAAGAATTCCAAAAAAATTAAAAAGGGTGATGCCAAACGGAAATCGTTCCGAGGGGTAGGGCGAGATGACTGCGGGAGGATCTCGTCAGGCAGATATGTCGAAATCGATCTTCTGGGTTCAGTAAGCCTTTATTTACTTATTTCGAAGTATTCAGAAATTTTTCTGCTTGCAGAATATTCAATCTGTAACGAGTGTCCCTCTTTTCTTGGTAACTTGATTCAAGTTAACTGTAGAACGCAACATTTCTTATTTTCTTAGATGACATGACGAACCTTCTAGACTCTTCCGAAGACGAACGCTGAGAAAATCATATAATAATCATTTAATATTCTATACGGCACATCATTTAATAAACTATATTGATTACCCATTGATTTCTTCTCTTACTAAGAATTTCTAAGTACCAATAACTTGCACAAATTTCCTCCTCATTGACAACGTAGTCATATCTTTCCGGATTATTTATTGAATGCAGCAGTTTGAGGAATATAAGAAATATCATAAATTGTTGTTAGCAATGTCCTATATTTTGACGAGGATTTCTTTATACATTGTTTAAAAGATATCCTTTGCTTTGTCATTTGAATTTTTCATCGTGGGAGAGCTTTTAAGCTTCTTGTTGATATTTAAATCGGGTTTCGGGGAGGCTCACCCTTAGTAATCCGGGCTTACCCCCTAACTCAGGGATTTAGCTCGTTTCCCGGGGATCTCTTGGTCAGTGTCCTCAACTTTTATCTTCATCTAATTTTTTTTTTTTTTTACTAATTCCGTCTTTTATATTCATTAGCTCATAGTGATGTTTTTTTGTTAGTTGATCATATACATTTTTATGCAACTGTATGGAAACTTGCTTTATAAAAATGGTTAGCGTAGTTGGTACCAACAGTTATATTAAATGGCAACAATGAGCTATTTTTTATGTTTTCCATTACTAGATTTAGCTTGGTTCCACTAAGTCCTAACTAACTTGGCGTTCATAAGATTTTTGGTGGTTAAAACGACACATTTTTTTAAAATTAATCGTGACCGTAAAAGTATTGATTGGATTTAATCATTTTTTTTATAAATAACTAAAGCTAAATATTTTTTTCATAACTGTATTGTAATAAGGACTGAGTATATAAATTTCATTAATGGTGAAAAATTTAGTTAATGAGCACATCAATAAATTTAATAATATTTTTGAACAAAACGAGTTAAAATCAGCGGGCGAGGTTCGGAAACAATATTAATTTATTTCGTTACTTTTTTTACTATCTTATAAGAGGTATCTTTTAAAAGGCCTCGAATCGCCCACATGCGACAATGTCCAACAGTCTTTAGAGCACCTAGCAAAAGAATGCGGCAAATACAGAAAAATAGGAGTAAAAACAGGTATTGGTGGTAACACCAAAAGAAATTCTTGTAGATGAGGAACAACTCTAAACTTTTTCCGATTTCCTAAAAAAAAATGTGGGGTTGAGGCGAAAAAAAAGATGAATAAATAAATAATATCATGTAACAACTGTATCTAATTCATTAAATTCTTTAAGATTTGATAGAAAACTTTGTTATTTAGCGTTTAGTGATCGAATAATTTTTAATACATTTATTGACTTATAATTTTTTTTCCTTACAAAATATTTTTTCTTCTTCCGTCGCTTTTTTATTTCTTGTGATCTACCTTTATAAAAACATGAACCAGTTCTTGTTTTTAAATATCTATTTTAGGAATGTTCAATTTAATTGTTTTAGAAGAAATATATTGTAATATCACCTTTTTTTAAGTTTGTATGTTATAAGAAATGTTTGTAAAACGTATACTATATTAGGCGAATGTCCTTTTATATCCAGGTCAAACTCTCCTTTCCGATAGCGTTAAGTGAAAGTTAAGCAAAGGTGATTGACTTATGATCTATGGACGCTTACAATATTAATTATTTATTCTAAGACATTTTACTTTTGTATTTAAACATTTTTGTTAGTATTGGGTATTTAGTATTCGTAGTACTTATTTATTGTATTTTGCTAGGATTTATACATTTTTTTATTTTATTTTTTTTATGCAGTAAGGAAGTTCAGTTTCATTTTATCCCATTTCGATATTGCCTCTTGATAAATTTGAAATAAAGTGTATTTACACTATTAAGGTCTTAATTACAGCGTCTTTTATTTTTCGGAAATCATTAAGACTTTAACCAAAAAAAGAGGAAAAGCTCTATAAATTAGATCGGGAAATTAACTGATCTTGTTTTCCTTTTTTTTTCCTGGTTTCTCCGACGTAGCCCTATTAAAACTTAAGAGGGCTCTGATGAGATTTCTTTAATGGGAATTATTTGAGCGAGCTACTCGACTTCTGCCATTCTTCTCATTCGTTAATTTCTCGAGTTAATTTCCTCCTTCGCTCTTAGCTAACAATTGATAATTAAAACTTTCCTTGGGGGGCTTAAAGGGGGGATGTTACAATATTTCCAAGATTGTTCATGTTACAGCCTGCCTCTGGCATTCTGCTACGAGATTTTTGGCATTGCTGTTTTAAAAGTAAGTCCCGCAGTCTTCAAGTTGTCAACTGCAATGCTGCCCATTAAGAGTTTTCTGTTCCTTGCTAAAATGTCAGTAAAACATTTAATTCACTTCTTTTAAAAAAAAAAAAAATAGCAATATGTAAAGGGCAGATATATATAGTTCCCCAATTAGAAACTTTAAATAAATTGTTCCTGTTTAATTGCAATGCCCTAATGTTTCTTAAAAAAAAAATGATCGGCCCAATTTAGTAATGGATACAGTTACATAAAATTATAACAGTTGAACATGTATTTTGATTCGATAGTTTGATCACTATTTTCAAATGTATATGAAATTTATGTTAGTTTGATAAAAGTGTTTTTCTCTAGGCACATAAAGTTATAACAGTAGAAAATTTATTTTGATTTGATAATTTGATCACTGTTTTCAAATATATGTATGAAATTTATTTGTGATTGTTTGATAAAAGTGTTTTTCACTAGGCTTATGATTTCATATGCATAACTGTTGAAATTTATAGAAAACATCTATCTATCTATCTTAATAGCTATAACTAAGTACCTACTCGTATATAATTAGAGTGGTCGAATCTGCATTGACGGTTTGATAGGCCGAAGTTCTATTGATTTTTTTTTTATTTTGATATTTCAAAAGTTAGGCTCTGTAAAAACTATCTATCTACATCTATCTATTTGACTATTTATTAATTTTAAGCTAAAGGTTTTATGAGTTATTATTAACAAATAAATATTAAATCAATTAGTTTTCTTGTTATGATAACTTGAAAAATCTTATTTTAATTTTTAAATATTTTTCGTAAGAAGAGAAAAGATTGGTCTTGGCCGGCATTTGAACCCGGATTTCCGTATCACTAGTATGGCGCTCTTCCTTTTTCAAAATGGTGAGTGAAAACAATGGATTGCAGAATTAATTTAAACATCCAAGTCGGGGAAAGTAAAAAGCAGAAGTTATAGCGAAATAACGCAAAATCTCATGCATAGAAGGCTTTGGTTGAAAAATGCGATTCGTGGACTCTTCAGGGGCCAACAGGGGAGGCGTTGTTAAAAAAATCAACTCTACGTGCTGCCTACCGAAAAGAGTTGAAGAATTAGTTCATCCTCCACGTTCTCTATGTTGTAAAACTATAATCTAATTACCAAAGGTTGCAGAAATTAGAATTAGTACGTTCTTCACATTAACGACTGACAAATCTACACTTTTCATAGTTCCTCACATTGAGTTGGGTGAAATTGAACTGAGCGTGTAAACGGAAATACTTTTACTCAAGCAATTTAGAAAAAAGGCTTGCGCAAGACAGTTTGTGCAAATGGTTTGAGCGTGTAAACGCACCTTCACGGTCAGCGTTCTGTTTTAGTTAAAATGCAGCCATTTACCTGAAAAGGGCACTAATGTTCTCAATTATCTAAAACGGCCTAAACAAGAGCGACTGGACATTACGCTACGTGACTAACTGTCCAGCCCCATAATATTCCGGCAGATTGGAATTTATCGTTCGGCGGGGGTGAAATACGGGCGCGATAAGCCGAGACGCACCCCCTATTAAAGGCTGTCCCCGGGTTGGCTCTGAAAAAAAATCGACCTATAAATTTGGTGAGGTCGCCCCTTGCCCTCGCACCGTGACCCGAGTATCAAGTCTTTTGATGGGGTGCAGTCTTCTGCGGTTTGGGCTTCCGCTCTGGAGTTTAATTCCATTTTCTACCCGATATGTACCATGGAGTTCCAGCAGTCTCCAACTCTTAGGGAGATCGAGCTGGGAACTCTTAAATAGTGTAGTATAGTGGTACCTGATGAAGTAAACGAGTACCTCATAAAACACTAATTAACGGTCGCTGATTTTTATTTGTTAAAAAAAAAACTCACATCCTTCTTGTTTATTTACAATCTTTGGAGGGTTAGGAAATACCGTTTTTAGGGTCAACGATTGTGCGAATTAATGTAAAGGAGTTCATGTACAACTTCCAGGTTATTCTGTTAATCATTTATTTGTTATAAAAGTAAAAAAGGCTGTGTGTGCTCCCCGAGTTCATGTCAATCTTCGTGACAGTAGAAACGTTCCCTACCACAGCAAGTTTTCGAGCATGGTAGTTCCTATTACTTACATACGTAGCTTCCCTCTTCCCTCCTTATAATCATAAGTATGAAATCATCAAAAAAGCCACACATCATAGAATAGATAACTAATAGATAACAGGGGACAGTTGAGTTATAGTACTTAGTTTATTATGCTCATTGCTTTAGTTACTAATTATTTCAAACACTTGCAGAATCCTCTTGAACCAGTGAAAAATATAAAATAAAGAAACAGGAGAAACTTGATTCGTTTTTCTTTTAATAGTTTACTGCGGTATACAGGAATAAGATCTACCAGTAAAATATGAAAATAGGTTAAAATAAAGTGTGTGTCAAAAACTGGACATATAGTTTTAAAACATGGGACCCGTTAGGTTCTGTAGGAACGTTACCGAAAGATTTTAAATTTTAAGTTGAGAATGATTCAATGTTTGGAGATAAGTCCTGTTATCTTACTAATCTTTATTTTAGAGAATCAATTTCTGTGTGTCGTACTCGTTGTGTGAAGTGTTAACCGCGAAGGACTAATACAGCAATATAAGTTTAACTTTTAAATGATACAAACTAAGTATTAAGTCAACTTTTCAGATGTAGATCGGCATTCATTTGCAACTTCGGGTGAACCGAGGGAGCGGAATTGAAGCTCGTTATGGCGAAATGTGAGTTGCGGATCAGTTGCAGTGTTACATTTAATTAGTGCTCTGGGTCGCTTCCACCAACCACTTCTACCCTAATGATCACATGTTACAAATAAATCCTATTTCTATCCCCTTTACGGGGGCGTATATAACGGGGGCTCGGACCCCCATCCCTGAAATTAGAAATGTAAATAAATAAATCTTAATTAGGCTGAATTTTTAAAATTAATAATGCAATTTGTCCGTTTTGCCTTTACTGTGTAGTAGAAGACTTTAGATCCATTTTCAGGTTCCTTGTTCTCTACTTCGATCAGTTTAGCTTCTTAACTGGCGAGTTTTGTATCATATCCTGTAATACTGCTATCTCTGATCAAATTGTTGGTGGTTATGATTACTATCCAGATATAGAAGAGTATATTTTAGACAACAGTAGGGATTAGTATTTAACGTTGAGTTTACATTGTGAATCAGTGATGCTGTTGAAACCAGCTCAATGTTACCATCAGTGACTGATCCTTAAAGTTCTAGTTGCCAACTCGAGATAAGCTTAGAGATGGCTTTTAAGGTAGTTAACTTACTCCTCGAATCCGACTAGTCCAACTTTAAGACGTTCCACTTCCATTATGGACTTAATGACTTGGAAGAAGGTACTTTGCTAATTAGAACAAACAGGAACAGTACGTAGCTTAGAGGAGAATAGTGTCAATGGGGTAGAATTTAAACCGGTGCCTGCCACGAGTTGTCCAAATAATGAGGTCGGATTGTCGGATGCCGTGCCGGACCGTATGAAATATTCATCTGACGGCGCCTGAGGGGCTAATCAGGATGCTGGCCCATCGCTGATCCTTTATACACCACCTCTACTCCATTTCTTGCCACATCCTTCTCCGATCCATCTTATCTCCGTGATCTTACCTCGCCTGGAAAATTCACGGTTCCCTTACTGCTCTGTGTATTTTTTTTTTAAACAGCAAATAAATGATCGGTAGATTTGTGGCTGAAGAGATAGAGATGTTGGCAAGTTTAAACAAGGTTAGTTACGAACCTTTGCAGACGGAAATCGGTTACAAATATATTGCATGACTTGCTTCCTTATGGATTATTCTTTACTACGACGCCTCTAAAGAAATTATTGAAAGTGTGAAGTAGTTTTCGGAGCAAGCGAAAATAACAAACCGCTGATGTTCAAGATATGTGTATGAATACATCAATAATCGATACCACCGAGCCCAGAATCTTTTATATGAAAAAATACGAATGAAAACTTTAGACTTTTGAAAATCATAATTTGAGTTAAGTTCTTTTTAGCACTTAACATGGTCGGCAATAACCTACATTCGTTAATATTTTACAAAAAGGTCTCCTCTAAAAAGTATTAAAAATCTGCAAAGTTATGTGCCAACATTTTAAACAATTAAGTGTATATTTTTTTTAACTTAACTCACTTAACGCTGCAAGAACAAAAATATTGCCTCGATAACCTTCTTATTTAACTATGACATTGAAAATGAGCTCATAGGCCATAAATCACCCAACAGTTTGGTTCTCCGGGCCGGATTCAATAACTTTTTAAGTTATTTTGTTCAGCCCGCTGAATAAGTGGTTGAGTTGAATTTCCTTACTTCTCAGGACACGTTTTAAAGTTTGAACGGTGTTGTTATAAAATCAGGTTTTCATTATTAAGCGTATAAATTTCGTTAAAAATATCACAACAGTGACTGCTGATGAAGACCATTCAATCAAGTGAATAGATCTTATCAGCAATGGGATAAAAGATTTGAATAATTGTTCAACGACCGATTACAACCGATTTAACGCAAATTATAGTCAGCATTTGATGAAGATCGCTGACTTTTTCACGAATTCTTTTTAGCCCCTGAAATAATTTTGGGCAAAATTAAACTTTCTCACTTACTTCCCGGGATGAAAGAAATAGTATGGAAATTTTTTCCTCTTTCAGTCATCTAATTCATAAAAGTTTTTTCCCCCCAAATATAATGTGAAATAGCTCTTCCTGAGCTTTCACCTTTTGGTTTGACTTCTCCTTTTCGCAGCCCACTTTGGATACCATTTATCATCATTTGTACCTGTAATTCCTCTCCGTAGGACGTAGTGCTGCGGAGAAAATACATCATCCATCTCTTTCCGGGTTGTGAGTTTTTCTCTTTTTCCGACCACTCCCTCAATAGTTCTTCATCGCGTATCGAACCTTATTTTTTCTCAGTTCCAGTTTCCTGTTGTTTCTTTGTGGCACTTTATTATTTTACATACCTAAGACAAATTGAACTTTTTAAAGCTTTTATTTTTGTTCGTAAAAAATAAACATATATCTCAATAACTGAGTATTGATAAATACAGTTATTAGTACATTGTCATTACCATTGATCTCTGCCTTTGTTCATGGGATACATTCAAGCCTAAATTTGGTTTCTAGGATTCAATGGGGGGGGGGGGGTCTCGCTGGTAAAATTCCTATGCCTGGGGGAGTATGTAATTATCTAAGTATGTAAGAGGGGACTATGTAAGGCTCAATTAATTTTTGTTCAAATAAAGCTTATTGATATTTAAAATATTTTTTATATTAAGCCTAATAAATATAATAAATACGAATTTATTTAATTTGTTGTTTTTGTTTCTAAATATTTCTAGGCCCCCTGTATAGAAGACCATGCTTATTTAACTGTTTATTTTATCTAGAAATATTGTGATATATTTATTTGTTTATTGCTTCTACTTATAAAGGGGCGTGAAAATGGTTATGATACACTTATAATAACTTTTATTTAAAAGCAAAAATATGAGGAAAATTCTGCAACAAAATAATATAGCTGACCAAGAGTTGTTTGTATAGCTTTGTTGTAACAGATGCCGGTGGACACAGAATGCTTGTGACAGGTGGCTGGAGCGCAGGACAGCTTTCGGGGGAGATTACTAGTGTGGTGTCCGGGGACTTGAGGAAATGGCTCTTTGGCACGGAATATTTAAAGCGAAGTATATTGCACCGACAAAGTTTTACAACTCCGAAATATAAAGTTCCGAAACAAAATCATGTCATATCTAAAAAATTACAAAAATTTATAGAAAGGTTATCACTCATAAACTAAACTTTTTATGATGTTATCTAGCCTTCTTGAGAGTGATTCACCGTATTACTAAAATATATTATTTATTCAAATTGTATCCTTTTAAAACTTATATTGAACGCCTCATTTAGTCAGGAATAGAGTTTATATTATTTAATTCTTTTTATTTTGCTGTACAGTTCTTCAAAAATAAAAAAATATTTTTAAAGAGAGAGAATCTTTTGTTATTATGTTGCTATGGCATAATTTAGAAATCAAATTTAATTTAGAATCAAAATCTTCAAGCAATGACTTAATAGCATGAAAATTATACTATTTGAAAGTACGTTACATCATCTGGTTCTTAGTTGCAGTTGTATAATTTTACTCGCTCCTTAAGTTAAGCCGAGACACAAAAACATTATTTGTAGTAAACGCGGTTGACTCAGTGTTTTCGATGCGCACAAACTAAATAGTTAACACTGCCATTAAATCGGTCTTGCTGACTAACTTTTAGGTATGAGACGAGATAACATATTTAGTCTTAAAACCTCTGATGATACAATCTACTCCTAATAGGCCAAAAGAAAAGTCCGTTGGAAGTAACCCACTTCTATCAGAAGAACTATCACACAGATTGGTGAATTGACACATAAGGGAATCTTAATTGGGTTTATTCATGAACTTTTAGGACTTTTTACTTTTTATTTTGCGAACTTTTTACTTTCACTTACCTATATATGAAATATATAGTAAGTGGAAGTATTGCGATCGTGAAAAATTTCGACTTCCGGTTTTCAACGGAAATACACGTTTTGGGGTCCCCTGAGTCCAATTAACCAAGTCCCGCAAAATGGTCTGTGTGTGTGTGTGTGTGTGTGTGTGTGTGTGTGTGTGTCTGTGTGTGTGTGTGTGTGTGAACAGACTAGCTCAAAAACTATAAACCGTGGGAACCTGAGATTGGGTATTTAGTGTATGTATATGCCCGCGATGTGACAGCAAAAATTTCATCAAAATTGCTCAAAGGGAGGGGGTACTTTGTTTAATAACTTTTTAAGTTTTTTTCGATTTTCTCAAAAACGGCTCTAACGATTTTGATTAAACTGAGTATTTGATCTATTTATATGCCCGAGATATGACTGTAAAAATTTCATCAAAATTGATCAACCGGAGGGGGGACTTTACTTAATAAATTTTGTATCATTTTCAAGTGTTTTTTTTTATTTACTCAAAAACGGCTTTCACGATTGTGACCAAACTGGGTATTTGATGTATGTATATGCCAAAGATGTGATAGCCAACATTTCATCAAAATTGATCAACCGGAGGGGGGACTTTACTTAATAAATTTTGTATAATTTTCAATTGTTTTTTTTTATTTACTCAAAAACGGCTTTCACGATTTTGATCAAACTGGGTATTTGATGTATTTATATGCCAAAGATGTTATAGCCAACATTTCATCAAAATTGATCAACCGGAGGGGGGACTTTACTTAATAAATTTTGTATCATTTTCACGTGTCTTTTTTATTTACTCAAAAACGGTTTTCACGATTTTGACCAAACTGGGTATTTGATGTATGTATATGCCAAATATGTGATAGCCAACATTTCATCAAAATTGATCAACCGAAGGGGGGACTTTACTTAATAAATTTTGTATCATTTTCACGGGGTTTTTATTTACTCAAAAACGGCTTAACGATTAATAAAAATAAGATATGAATGTAGAAAAATGTGTGACTCTGGGAAATGATATTTAACAAAACACGTCAATTTCTTGTCTAAGTAAGTTGGTAAGTGAAAGTTGTGTGTTGCGCGCACGCACCAGATTTTTTATTTTTTCTTTTTCTTTTCGTGGCTACGTGATGCAGTAACGATTTCCTGTAGGAAGTGGATCATTATCCGGTTTTGGGAAGGTAAGCAAATTCGCTATGGTAATGAGCAAGCCTGTAGACGTGTCAGCAGTCTCGCAACAGTGGCTCAAGTCCAAAAAGAGAATTAGGGATCAATGATCCATTTCGTTACCTTTGAGTGTATTTATTCTTATGTCCTATACACATCATCTATTATTAAAAATATATAAATTTGTTTATATTTTTCTATAATATTTTGTCGGACAAGAACTTGGACTGGAAATGAATACGGATAAGACAAAATATATGGTTAGTCGTAGAAGTGGTGGGATTTCGCTGATATCAATGTAGGGGGGTATACGTTTGAACAGGTAGAGAAATTTAGATATTTAGGGGCGGTGGTAACTAGAAAAAACGAAATCGATGAGGAAATTAAGGCTAGATTAAAAGCCGGTAATGCTTGCTACTTTTCAGTCGCGAAATTGCTTAGCTCCCGCCTTCTGTCCCAAAACTTAAAAATTAGGATTTACAAAACTATTATTCTTCCAACGGTCGTTTACGGATGCGAAACTTGGCCGCTGACATTGAGGGATGAGCAACGGCTTAGAGTTTTTGAAAATAAAGTACTGCGTAAAATATTTGGACCGAAGAGGGATGAAATAACCGGAGAATTTAGACGCTTACACAACGCCGAACTGAGTGAACTTTACCCAGTAAATATAATTGACGTGATTGCAGCAAGACGAATAAAATGGGCGTGTAAAATTGCAAAACTTGGCTGTGAACGTATTCCGAAAAGATTAATAAGCGCGGTGCCGAATGGGAAACGTCCGAGGGGCAGGCCGAGACGGAGGTGGGAGGATTGCGTTAGGGCGGATCTATCGAAATTGTGTCTGGAAGACGGTCGATGGATGGAGGTGTGCAGGGAGCGATTGGTGGTGTCGGCATCGAACCTTCGGGTTCGTTAAGCCTTTATTATTATTATTATTATTATTATTATTATAATATTTCGTAAAAATCTAAACTTTTTCATTCAATTATTTTGAAAACACCAGATTGACAAAGATGGTAAGTGCGATTTTGGTATAGAAATGAAGCTTTATATTCATTATTCATAAAATGATTTCACTTAAAATATTATATAGTAAAAATATTTAATTAATAAATTATTGGAGGGAAATATACAAAAAAAACATAATTATTTACCCATTTTTTTGTATTACACATATCAATATTATATCTTAAGTTATTACCATGTATGCGAAGTTTCGTTAGTAGTGATGTTTATTTTCCATTCCATAATGCTGACTCCCCTTAGCTGTTCCTCTCACCCCCAGAAAAAAAATCCATCCCTTGAAGATGCATTTCCCTAATAAACTAAAACGTTGTTCATTTATTCATACAAGGGCTGCTGACGTCGACTGAAGGGTCTCCTTGTTTCTCGTACAATATTATATGACGTAATGGTATTTGTGAGGGTGGCACCAAAAGACGGCACAAGACTCCATCTTGATTTATACCATTACTATATTATTATGTAATACCCATTCCCCTTAAACTATAATTTATAATTGTGTAACCTCCTTATTTCTTTTTTTTTTAATTCAAATGTTATTGTTTTGTAAATAATATCTAACGAAAAAAGTTTCGCTCATATTTTTGTAGCAACTTCGTAAAATTTCATTCCCCACCTCCCCCCCCACAAAAAAAAAAGTCGTTAACGATTAAAACGTTGATCGTTTGAAGTAAGCCCTAAGTTTCGTTGTTGATTATCCTGTGATTGATGAATAACTTTAGCCACGAATATCGTTAGTCAAGAGAGGTCATTCCGTGGGTTAGGGAGGGGAGGGGTGCCTTCAATAATGGATAGAATTAACCGTGCGAAATAATTTTTAAAAGTCTTTTTATGTTGATTATTTCTCATGGTGAGGCGGCAGTTTTCATTTACAATAAATACCAAGGGGATTTCGAAGTATTGAATATATCATATATCACAATATATATTTAACCAGATTTCTTTTTTTCGTTTTTTTATTCGTATTGGTATAAATCGTATAAATAAGCTTTTGTTTTGTCTACATCTTTAATACAAATTACTAAAAATCTAATTAGTTTTTTTAATTCCTTTAAGGTTATAAAGTTTTTTCATCATCTTTTGTTTTTGAAGATTGTAAGACGATTATTATTTTTAAAAAATAAACAGAAATATAGAACATATAGAACAAGGGTTTCATACTTGACCAGACTTATAAAGACCTAAACTTTTGCTATGCAGTACATAATAACTCTGCTATTTTTCCAGGTTTTAGAAAAAAAATAAAAATATGGTCAAAATCAAAAACATTCTTATAATTTTGGTTAGTGACGTTCTTGTTAACAAATTCATAGACGTTGCTTGGGGTTTCTCAAACAATCTTTGCTTCTCTTTCAGCACATTCATAAAACAACCTTAATTAATTAAAAATAGCCGAATTTTGAGATATGAGGTTGAAATGAGTAAGCGATTCATTGGTATTCGATAGTTGCGAAAAAATAACATTTTTACTTTCACTTACCTCTATATGAAATATATAGTATGTGGAAGTATTGCGATCGTGAAAATTTTCGACTTCCGGTTTTCAACGGAAATACATGTTTTGGGGTCCCCTGAGTCAAAATAACCAAGTCCCGCGAAATGGTCTGTGTGTGTGTGTGTCTGTGGGTCTGTGTGTCTGTGTGTCTGTGTATGTGTGTGTGAACAGACTAGCTCAAAAACTATAAACCGTGCGAACCTGAAATTGGGTATTTAGAGTATGTATATGCTCGCGATGTGACAGCAAAAATTTCATCAAATTTGCTCAAAGGGAGGGGGTACTTTATTTAATAACTTTTTAAGTTTTTTTAGATTTTCTCAAAAACGGCTCTAACGATTTTGATTAAACTGAGTATTTGATCTACTGATATGCCCGAGATATGACTAAAAATGTCATCAAAATTGATCAACCGGAGGGGGGACTTTACTTAATAAATTTTGTCTCATTTTCACGTGTTTTTTTTATTTACTCAAAAACGGTTTTAACGATTTTGATCAAACTTAGTATTTGATGTATTTATATGCCCGAGATATGACTGTAAAAATTTCATCAAAATTGATCAACAGGAGGGGGGACTTTACTTAATAAATTTTGTCCAATTTTTACCTTTTTGATCGATTATCTCAAAAACGGCTTTGATGATTTTTATCAAATTCGTTATGTTGAATTAGTTACCTTAATTTATTTAGCTACCTAAAAAAAGAAAATTAGTTGTTATTTAATATCAGGTAAGCTTTATCATTATTAAAATGTTCTGAGGGGGCTTAAATGGGGAAGGGGCCTTTTTTGTTTTTCTATAAAGTACCTTTGTTTTAGTTTATATTGAGAAATTAACTGTCTCTCATCACGCCTAAAAATAAGAAATGGCTAAATATGATATATGAAGAAAATCAAGTAAACATATACAGGAGAAAAAAAGAAAAATATTCCGTCAACTCATTAAACTCCTTGAGCTCACGCATGCGCCGTACGCCTTTAATGACAAACCAATGCGTTATAATTAAAGCTGTTCTGTTCATTTGAGAAGTGGACATTAACAAAACGCATTAATTTCTAATCTAAGTAAGTTGGTAAGTGAAAGTTGTGTGTTGCGCGCACGCACCAGATTTTTTTAAACTAATTTTGATGATATTCTTGCAAAAACTGTAATCTGCCTTGGGAGGAAAATAATTCAGAATAGGTATATAATATATGATAACTAGGTTTATTTTTTATCATTTTTAAGGCTTTTTGGCACCTTCGTAGTTGTTATTCTTGTATTACTTTCGATTTCTTTTTCTTTTTATAACTTGTTTATTTATTTTCTATAATCTTTTTTATATTTTTCATAATTAAATTTCATTATAATATTCAGCTTCTTTACTGCGCTGGGAATTTCAAATAACGGAAGGATCAAGTTGATAATTTTTATTTGGATTTTTTTACGAGTATAGATATAAACATGTTATATTTTCGCATAAAGATATAATGACTTTATTCCACTTACCTATTGTAAAAAAACTTGAACCTTTGGAATACAAAGCAGAAGAGTAATAAATTCGGGTTATTTTACAAATCTTTTTAGCATAGAACATTCTGAACTTTGCTTTATAAACTGTTATTGTCGAGTTGAACATTTTCTGCAAGGGTGCGAGAATGCATAGAGGAATATAATAGCGCCATAAATCAGAAAAAGCCATTCTGAAGACAATTACCTTCTCCGGTGGACCGCTGGGATTTCGCCTAGTCTGAGAGACCTGAAGCGAATTTCCCGGAAAATTTTAAAAGTGAAAGAGCAAAACTTTAATTGAGATTTTATTCTATTCACTTAAAATAATAGCTGGTGATTATGAGGGTTAAAAAGAAGAGGGAAAAAAGGGTTTATTCGAGATAGGAGCGATGGGGGATATATATTACAGTTTAGGGCGGAGTTATTAGCCGGCAAAGGGCTGTGGCAAGATTAAACCTTCCGGCCCTCCACAAACAGCCCCCGGCCCTAGGCCCTTCAGTTTTTGCAATTACCTCGTTCCTCTAGCCTAGAGTGCACCCGCTCTACTCCGAATTAATTAACGGGCTAAGTCGAAAAGTATTTGTTACGGTCGGATTACTCCCTGTCTGCATAATCTGGACCAGTGGTGAGTATACCTTGAATGTGCGAACTGAAACTGAACTACTATCTTGTCTTAATGGGCTAAATGATGGTTGACTGGACACTGAATATGTATGAGAATAGTCCGGGACGGCGGTCAAAAAACTACAAAATAGTATTAAACTATTTCATTGTCTAGTTTGCCCTTTGTATATATTTATATATATATATATATAAATATATATATATATATATATATATATATATATATAATTTTTTTTTTTTTTTTCTTTTGTCTTTCTCTTGTTCATTTAGCCCTGAAGAAGATCTGCAATGTTGGGTCGAACCGTTGGCTGCAATAAAATAGTTTAATACTATTTTGTAGGTTTTTATCTTGTCTGTTTTAATCTTATCACTTTTATTACAGTATATGGATTAATACCTTTACCATGGTGCTAAACTTTTATCACCGATCTAATTGGACATGGAGAAGGACACGGTGTTCCTTGAATGCCTCATTATGGGAGTGCTAAACAACGAAGATTTTTTTTTGTGAGTTTTCTAGGATTAAAAAACTAGCCATTCAAGACAAAAATTAAGATCACCCATGCATACCTTTTTTATAATAATTTATACAAATAATTTGAATGATAACGTATATCGTCTGGACATACAATTTAAGCTTCGTGAAGTGTTTGATTTCATAAAAATCAATTTATTTAATATTAAATCGCATCAATGAAAGCTAACATATCAAGTGTAATACCATATCCACTGTTTTAGACATTGAAGCTGAGATTCAATTATCCTATGATGTTAAAGATACTCCGTGAAAATTATTGGCAAATATTTAACTCTGAAAAATAACTTTCACCATATTCTGTAGCACCCTGAAGGGGTGAAGGGGTTAAATATGTTAATTAGAAAATATAAGATTACCATACAATTTGCTTAACCACTTGTAATGCCTGACACCATTTGAAGATATAGAATTTATTAATTAGACAACTTGCAAAATTTTATATTATATTTTTTCAATGATATCGCACATAATTGATAAATATTAATTATCTAATATGTATCATTTAAATGCTTATCGAAATTGGATTTGCAACACCTTAAGGTCTTTGAAAATAATTACTGCCTAGAATAGTTCGGCCGAAGAAGGATGATTCAGCAGTAGAATTTAGATAGGTACACAATGCAGAATTGCCTGAACTTTACCCGGTAAATGTAATCGATGTTATAGCTGCGCGTCGGTTAAAGTGCGCGTGCACTATTGCGAGTCTCTTTTGCAAAAGAATACCTAAAAGATTAATAAGCGCTTTGCGAACTGGAAAACATCCGAGAGGTGAGCCAAGACGAAGGTGGGGGGGGGGGGACCTTCGGGTTCGATAAGCCTTTATTCTATTATTTTTATAGTTACCCGAACGCTAAATAATTACACTATCCAGTTTTTGTTTTATATTAAATTTAACTTGTAAGAGTTTTTCAATAAATATTTCGGACCTTTGACAACCAATCACTTCACTTACATTTATTATTATTTGAAAAAAAACATTTTTAATTACCGTACTCCATAAAAAAAATTATTTTTAAGCTTTTAATAATTATAAAAATTCTGTATTTTCTACATTTTTCAAGGTTAGGTCAACTAAAGGCGGGTGAAATTGCAACCACCTACCTTCGGATAATAATTTTTTCAAACTTTCTGAAAAAGAAAAAATGAATCGTTCCACTGTTTACTTTAGGACCATCATATTATTTTTTTTTCATATTTATAATGTTTGATAAAGATTAACAGCTGGTGGTATCATCTTTCAGAGGTTTGAACAAAATTCGAAATAGATCCGAGTGCACGAGATCTAACGTAATGCGGCTTAAACGAAACTTTGTTTTTTCCTTTTTTAAAACAGACGGCTGGCGCATTAGCATCATCCATATGTTATCGAAACTCCAGAAGGTCTTATCTTATCCTTAGCAGCTGGTAGATGATTATTAAATCGTTGATATTCGAAGTACCCGAATAAGAAAATCGCATCTGTCTGCCTGAAGGCAATGTTTTGTCGATTCTTTTCAGTGTCAAAACTTGGAACAATTTTCTCTTTCCTAATCCCGGAAGTCTGAATTCTTTGTTATAGGTGTCACCCTTTTCATCTGACGGAGTTTATCCATTCCCTCGACGGCTCTGAACATCGACATCAACATAACTCTGAATATTTCATACGACGTGACACCGTATTTAACTGACGTTGCACACGTCTCATATGGATATATTTGGTGGCTGATGCTTTTTCAGCCAATCTCATCAATATTTTTAGTCTGCGGTGGATTACGAAGAATTTAGGGGAAACAAAAAAATGAGACATTAACTTCAAACTTTAGAATAAATATTCAAGGTTGTTCCTTTAACATTATGTTCTTAAAATTTATAATCATTTAACAATATTTTTTTTTTAACTTTGTCAATCATTTTCGATTTTTTTACTAGAATTCTTTACGTTAGCCGCATAGAACGGTCGCCTCCTTAATCGTCCTATATTTTAAACCTCTAATTTAATTTTTTGTTTAGTTTCAGATTTGCCTTATTACTACCACGCGTGGTAAAAGAAATACGTGGTTTGTTAATAGAACGGGGTAGTTATAAGTTGTCATTTGTTTTAAAGAAATACGTTGTGGTAAGAGAAGGGATTTAAAAGATAGACATTATTTCCTCAATAATATCCTATCTTGAAAATTCATGTCCTCTATTCTGTTTTTGAAAATTCTTTCAAATAGAACAAATGAAATCGTGCAGTCAGGAATTGGTCGGTTAGAATTGTTTGAAGTCCATTAGGGCGTGAAACAAGATTATTTGCTTTCATCGATTCTTTTTTAAATTTAGCCTTTTGTATTCGTTATTGGAAAAGTTAAAGTACTGAAAAAAGTTTTAATTTGAACGGAACTCGTTTGCTGGGATAATTTGGCTACATTGGGTGGAGACCTAAGATTTAAATTGAAATTGGTCATTGATCGGAACAACCAATATAATCAGTTATTGTTTAAAAGAAAATATATTATGATAATTCTTTACTGTTTTGATGCTAAGCAGATATTAGTCTTTTATATAGATCCTTTATTCACCTCAAACTTTTACAATATTCTGTTCAACGTTTCGACACTAAGCCATTTTCATGAAGAACATCTAAAAATTTTTAATTTCAATATATTTCAACTTAACAAATTAAATTAAAAACAATTTAGTAATGAATTATGTTTATACCCACATCATAAATGTCCACTGGCCCTGGCTCCGTGTTTTGAACTGACTATCTTCGGGTAATTGAAATTAAGTTATGTTATCAAACGGTTGTAAGGGGCAACGCATATTTCCTAACGCTTTTGCCCAACCGGGCATCCCGCCATTCCAATTTTTATCATATAGAAAAGATATTGTTTCATTAATAAAATTATTTTTCAAGAATAAAATATTTTTAAATTAATTGGTCATAGTAGTTACCGAATCCATAAATTGCTTACTGGCGTTGTTCAGACGGTTGAACGTCCAAGGGATAGGCTGGGATGATAGCGTTGTTTGTATGAAAGTATGTTGACATAAAGCCATAAAGTGAATAAAGATACATTTGAAAACGACGTTTTTTTGTTATGAATTATTCATACTAAAGAAATTCGAGTACATTACGTAGATACTATTCTTCAAAAGGCCCAGTAACAAAAAGAATTGAATAAAAAATATTAACCCAAAAGATGGGTCTTTTTAATCTTTGGAATAAATTAGAATTTATTTAAGAGGCATTAAGGTAGAGAAGCGGTTCAAAAAGCATTGAAGCGGAATGAAGAGCGGTAAATATTTATCTGTCTCTCGAAATTAGTAGCAAGGTTTTATAAATATTAAATTTCCCCTCTCAGCGTCTGACTGCCTCAGATCGATTGAGCCTTGGGATTGGTGGAGATTTTAAAATTATTTTCCTAAAATTAATAGTACATATATTAATCTTTTTTATTCTATAAGAAGAAAAGTTTGCATTTGAAAGTAAAAAAATCTGGTGCGTGCGCGCAACACACAACTTTCACTAACCAACTTACTTAGATTAGAAATTGACGTGCTTTGCTAAATATCATTTCCCAAAGTCGCACATTTTTCTACATTCATATCTTATTTTTGTTAATCGTTAAAGCCGTTTTTGAGTAAATAAAAAAACTCCGTGAAAATGTTTCAAAATTTATTAAGTAAAGTCCCCCCTCCCGTTGATCAATTTTGATGAAATTTTTACAGTCATATCTCGGGCATATAAATACATCACATACCAAGTTTGATCAAAATCGTTAAAACGGTTTTTGAGTAAATAAAAAAAACATGTGAAAATGATACAAAATTTATTAAGTAAAGTCCCCCCTCCGGTTGATCAATTGTCATGAAATGTTGGTTATCACATCTTTGGCATATAAATACATCAAATACCAAGTTTGAGCAAAATCGTTAAAACCGTTTTTGAGTAAATAAAAAAAACACGTGAAAATGATACAAAATTTATTAAGTAAAGTCCCCCCTCCGGTTGATCAATTGTGATGAAATGTTGGTTATCACATCATTGGCATATAAATAAATCAAATACCAAGTTTTATCAAAATAGTTAAAACCGTTTTTGAATAAATAAAAAAAACATGTGAAAATGATACAAAATTTATTTAGTAAAGTCCCCCCTCCGGTTGATCAATTTTGATGAAATTTTTACAGTCATATCTCGGGCATGTAAATAGATCAAATACTCAGTTTAATCAAAATCGTTAGAGCCGTTTTTGAGAAAATCGAAAAAAACCTAAAAAGTTATTAAATAAAGTACCCCCTCCCTTTGAGCAATTTTGATGAAAATTTTGCTGTCACATCGCGGGCATATACCTACACTAAATACCAAATTTCAGGTTCCCACAGTTTATAGTTTTTGAGCTAGTCTGTTCACACACACACACACACACACACAGACCATTTCGCGGGACTTGGTTATTTAGACTCAGGGGGTCCCAAAACGTGTATTTCCGTTGAAAACCGGAAGTCGAAATTTTTCACGATCGCAATACTTCCACTTACTATATATTTCATATATAGGTAAGTGAAAGTAAAAAATCTGGTGCGTGCGCGCAACACACAACTTTCACTTACCAACTTACTTAGATTAGAAATTGACGTGTTTTGCTAAATATCATTTCCCAAATTTTTTTAAAGTTTGATCAAAATCGTTAAAGCCGTTTTTGAGTAAATTAAAAAAACACGTGAAAATGATACAAAATTTATTAAGTAAAGTGCCCCCTCCGGTTAATGAATTTTGATGAAATTTTAACAATCATATCTCGGGCATATAAATACATCAAATACCCAGTTTAATCAAAATCTTCATAGCCGTTTTTGAGTAAATAAAAAAAACACGTGAAAATGATACAAAATTTATTAACTAAAGTCCCCCCTCCGGTTAATCAATTTTGATGAAATTTTTACAGTCATATCTCGGGCATGTACATACATCAAATACCCAGTTTGATCAAAATCGTTAAAGCCGATTTAGAGTAAATAAAAAAAAACACGTGAAAATGTTACAAAATTTATTAAGTAAAGTCCCCCCTCCGGTTAATCAATTTTGATGAAATTTTTACAGTCATATCTCGGGCATATTAGTACATCAAATACTCAGTTTAATCAAAATCGTTAGAGCCGTTTTTGAGAAAATCGAAAAAAACCTAAAAAGTTATTAAGTAAAGTACCCCCTCCCTTTAAGTAATTTTGATGAAATTTATGTTGTCACATCGCGGGCATATACCTACACTAAATACCAAATTTCATGATCGCACGGTTTATAGTTTTTGAGCTAGTCTGTTCACACACAGACACACAGACACACACACACACACACACACACACACACACACACAGACCATTTCGCGGGACTTGGTCATTTCGACTCAGGGGACCCCAAAACGTGTATTTCCGTTGAAAACCGGAAGTCGAAATTTTTCACGATCGCAATACTTCCACTTACTATATATTTCATATATAGGTAAGTGAAAGTAACAAAACATGGTTAGAGGTGCCATTAAAAACGTTTTAAGTTGTAGTGCTTCATAAATTTAGTCTTAGACCTAATCCAAGCCTAAATTTATAATTCTAAACGAAATTTGAGAATAAGATCTACAATTAATACAGACTTTACATTGATAATTTTCAGAAGAGAAGGCTGAATATTATTTTGCTGATAAATGGTTCTTTAGGTATAATAAAAGGTCATCATTAATACCCTTTTGTTTGTTGTTGCGACGATATCATTACTTTTATTTTACATATTTTTTTTTTTTTGTTCGGTATCATATGCTTTGTGAAGCGTACGTGCTCACGTCCTTGTATGTATAATTACCCTACCCTAATAATGGTAGAATATCAAGATTTTATTCAATGAGTCCGCCAAGAAAAATCAACCCGCACAAGGTGGATTTGAATATGCGCCGTTAAACTCGAGATTCGTTATGCGGGTAGTGATCTAGCAGTCTTGACCATCCCAGCCTCATGCTTTTTATTATTAATGTAATTTATATTAGGACAAGTACTTAATGGGTTGTGATTTATATAGTTTTCACTTCCTGATGCGTCAAGGTACTGTTGACATTTCCTCCCATGGTTTATAGAAGCGATGCCCTAGCCAGCTCGAAGCGTTGAGGAAATTGCCTTCCCTCTAGATCAGCAGCGCCCCGCCGCCATTCTCATTACTACCCCGTGGGTGGTGCCCTCAAATGGCCACTATCATTCAACCGTTTTCATCAAGAGGTTATGATTACTTCCTCTCTCGCTAGAGGGAGTATTTTTAATGGTGTTTGTGGTTGCTTCGAGTGTACATCATTCAGCTGTTCTAGATAGTCTTCAATAGGTAAACAGTCGCTGGTGTCCTTGCCATCCCCTGGCATCACACCCTTGTTTAACGCCCTGCCGGATTCTGGAGTAATGAGAAGACTTGGTCCGGGGTAAGGGCAGTTTAGAGGGCCATTCGTTGTGCTAAAACCATTGATCCGTGTTGGAGGATTTCCTGCTTGGTTGAGATACCGCCAATGGCTCTGACTCATCAACCATTACAAGGGTCGTTGGGATCAGCAAGTGTGATCTATTTCGTTGAAGGTGTATGGATGATCATTCGAAACTATCTTAGCGATATGTAAGTATAATTTTCTTCTAACTTAGTACCTATTCACGGTCGGCGTCACCGCCGGTGGGGGGACAGGGGGGACGCGTCCCCCTCAATATTTTGGTAGGAGGGGACTGTACCCCCAATATTTTGGTAGGAGAGGACCTAACGTAAAAAAATAAATAAAAATGCGATTTTAAGAATTTATCCGAGTTTAACCATTCAAATTTATTTAATAACTTTTGGGGCACTTTATTTAATAACTGTTATCTCATTTTCGTGTGTTTTTTTTATTTACTCAAAAACGGCTGTAAATATTTTGATCAAACTTGGTTTTTGATGTTTATCTATGCTAGCGATGTGACAGTCAAAGTTTCATTAAAATTGGCCATATTGAGGGGGCACTTTACTTAATAAATTTTGTTTCATTTTCACGTTTTTTTTTATTTTCTCAAAAACGGCTGCAACTATTTTGATCATACTGTATGTATGTACATGCCCGCGATGTGACCACCATAATTTCATACCTGTAGTATCACGGATGAATTTGGTCCCTTGAAAAAAGCAATAATAAATCGGAAAGTACTAAGAACTTACAAATTTTGCAATACTAATACTCTATAACTCATTGAGATATACAAATATAAGCATATAAATGTGGAAAAATATGTTAAGTTGAGGAATAGCGTTTACATATTATCGAAACACGTTAATTTCTAATCTAAGTAAGTTCGTAAGTGAATGTTCAATGAAATAAATTCAATCACGAAATTTCGCCACACATGAAGCACTTGGCAACTACCTCTATTCTGACCAAGGCATAAATTGATAAGTATTAAGAGACTATAAATACCTTTATAAAACATTGTTGGAGGATGAATCAAATGTCCCAACAGTTGTTTTTAGGCTTTATTATTTAAACTTTTAGCCCTCGAATTTCTGTCTACACTATCTAGGAAAATTTGAGCCGTCCGCCCCAATAATTTGGTGGTGGTGACGCCCATCCCTATTCTCAACCCCTACGTATTGTCAGTTTATCTATGGCCATCGTTGTTGATGAAGACAATAACTTAAAACCATTGCTAACGTTTGAGGATTTTTTTTTTTCTCATAACTCTATCAATCTATACCTATACAGCGTAAAGTCCTAAATCATCGATTTGAGAATAGAAAAGATTCGATTTAGTAGGTCGGAGCTTTTGTAAAATAATTTTACTAAAGTTTATTTATCTCCTAATACGGTTGGCAATGACCTTTTCCGCAAAGTTTCAGAAGTCCGCAAAGCTATATGCAAACAAATTTAAACATTATCTTTTTTTTTTTTTTACTTGATGCACTTCAAGCTGTAAGGGCATACTATATATCTCCCTCACGCTTGTAAAAGGTCACATGACAGTTTTAGAGAATGTACGCTATTTTTGGGTAGCGAAAGGTTTCCTTAGCATATTTCACACCTTTCTCATTCAGTGACTGCTGTGCCTTGTTTGACGTACGTCCTTGTTTTGTTTGTTTAACAGTGAGTAACGCTATACAAACTATACTGTTCTGTGATGGTATTATTCTTAATAATATTTATTTATTTTACATTTGAATCTATACTTAAATTAAATTGTTGTTTTAAAAATTTACACCTGTCCTAACTTGAACCTTATTTAAATGGTTTAGTGGCTATTTTAAGTGTCCTTGCGTCCCTTGTGTTTTACCTCAGAAATAACAACCTATAAATAGTCTTTTCATTACTAAATTATTTTTTATATGAAGTAAATGCTATCGATTACTTTTTTCTTGAAGTTACATCCTTTAAAAAATAGATGAGGAAATACCTATTATTCCCATACCTATTGTTAAACCCCTGCCAATTTTATTCTACAAATTTTAGTCGAAAATGTAATATTAAATAACTTAAGTATTTTTGTTATATTTTTTTATTTTTTTTATTTTTGTAGTTTTTGCCCTAAGTGTCTCTAAAACCTAAATAAGGCTATTAGCAATGCAAAAGCAATTTTTTCTCTTCCAGGTTCTATAAGAGTTCTTTTCTTGAGCTAAAACATTGCTTTATGGAGGCCATATTAAAAAAAAAAAAGTAAATTCAAAAGAATTACTTATTACATCATTCGCGCTTGTGCGTGTTCTTATAACGTCAAGGCTGTGTCGGAAAAGATTTCTTAACATATAGTTTCATGTTACAATAAAACGGAATAGAAACATCCAATTTAAAAAAATAAATTAAAATTATTTCGAGTAATATGTCACTATTCTTAAATTTAGAGGAAATATTTCTTTTAAAAAATCCATTTATATTAAGTGCTTAAGTTTATTTACATAACCAAATAAAAATACATGATTTTACAACATACATTTCAACCACACTATGCATGGACTAAGTTTATCTGCAGCATTTATATTAATATTAATATATGTTTAATATCGATTTAACAAAATGGTTAGGTTAAAAATTAAAAGAGACTAACATAATATTTATTTTAAACTTTTTTATGTACCTGTATGATTATTTACGATAGTGCGTGACTTATTTAATTATAATAAAGTTAATTATAAAGTTTATATCAAAATGTTGGGTTGCAGATATAACTTCTATTTTTTTTTCCCTTAATATTTTGAGGAATCACTCTACTAGTTTTGTTTTCTTGATATTATTATTACGTCACCTATTCAAACAGATTTTTTTTTCTTGTAATGTTTTTAAAATTGCTTGCTGAAACTATAAAGAGATCCCATACTCTCCACGTCTGTTATGGACATTGTTTTTTACCGGATCATTGGTAATAAAAAATAAGGAATATTTCAATTGGCTATTATTTTTTCTGCGGTATGAACCCTTCGCCGGATTCCTAAATTTTCAATACTGATTTTCTTTGACCATCTAGGAGAATATCAGTTCTATATTCCCTATATTTGTTAATTTATAAAATTCACATTCTCTTGGCTTCTATTTAAAACTCTGGAACTTTCCCCTTCAGAGGAGTATTGTAGGCCTATTGTGCTGCGGTGAGTGAGTGTTGATGCGAGCTGTTCCAATTACAGAGAATGCTTGCCCCAGCTCATTCTTCAACTTGACAGCTCTTTTCTTGTCTCCACAACTTCTATTTACAGTCTCGCTTTGTATATAATTGTTCTTCGGCTCATTTTATTGGAAATCTTCCTATTTTTTTGCCAATTTAAGTATTCAATGAGATAAATGATTTTTTAATTTTTTTAAACCAAACAACCATGAAATTTAATTTATATATTTTAAAGTCACTCTTGTTAGCATTGTGATATAGATACCGCGATAAATCAATGCTATTTGTTGAAACATCAGAATCTCACCGTACTTCACATGACATCTCACTTAAATTAATTACATATTCGGTCTTAAAAAAATTAAAATAAAATCATTACACATATTACCTCTATTCTTTATTATTATTATTTTTGGGATTTTTTTCGCAGTTGCGGGTTGATTAACTGACTTGTTTTAAATATTTAAAAATTTACGGACAATCCTTGCCGTGTCCAGGAGAATCGATTGTTGAGTCTCTCTCAAACACCAAGTGGCAATTTTTAGTTTTTTTTTATCCACTACCGCGGACTTAGGAATCAGATTTAAGACTTAAGAACCGTTAGATGATATTTTAATTTGCACTACCATCAGACTTTCCTCCAATTCCTGATATTTTTGGAGTTTTTCGCCGACTGTTGAGCCTATAAAGTTATCATTGGGGATCGCTACACAAATAAGTCCTGCTTTATCTCTCTTAGATCCAAAAACAGGATACCGGGTCTTTTATGCCGCACTGTTTGGTCGATAATAATACATTAATCCCAATACAACTTGAATGTACCTTTTTGGAGAAGCCTGTTAGGGATGTACTTATAATAAGGCACCTTTTCGCCTAAAAGGTCAAATCTCGTTGCCATGGCCTGATGGAAAATTTTGGCCGCATTATTATGCCTCTGAAGATACTCCGAACCAGCTAGTGCACCACATCCGCCAGTGATATGCTGGAATGATTCTAGCGTTAATGAGTCCAGTCGGCATTTATCAGATGTTACATCTTTAATATCATTATTATTATTTTAATAATAATAATGATGATGCTTGGAATTGTGAGCATTGTTGTGACATTTGTGAATAATAATGATATTAAATCCTTTATAGCGTTACTCTTGACCGTGTAGTCAGGATAATATAGCATTAACGACGAAAATCCGAGGAAAAAATGTTAATAATAAAAATGCTGTAATGTGTGTCGATTTGTGATAATTTTATTTTAATTTTTAATACTTTTACCTTTATTTCCAATTATAAATATAAATATACTTAGTATAATATTGAAAATATAAATATGAAAAACTAAAATAAATCATGATCATTCGGCATAGATTACCTCTATTATTAAAAATGATGCATACAGCTAATATAGGCATCCTTACTGCTCAGACTGATACATACAGAACAGAGTTCATTTCCATAAATATTTAAGCCTCATAATGCCGAGTGGCCTACATACTATGTACTTATACTGGCAGCCTTCCAGGTTCTACATTAGGTTCGATACATCTGATTAAGGGAAATTCGGTTATAATGCATGGTCTTTTAATTAAATAAAAAGAAGAACTTAATACGTACTTCCTGTAAGGTCTTAAATTCATTAAAAGTTATGTGCTCGAGGGTACGGAAAAAAAATTGACGCATTTAGACAACTTTTCTGCTTGTTAGCAGTCCCATTTTTAAGTATCATCAACTCCGTGGCTTGTTCAGTTATAAAAGTTGACTAACTTTTAAAGTACTCATACTATTCAAAATTACTTTTTTCAAATTAATTTACCTGATAACATTTACCGGCTATAGCCGAATGCACAGAAATATATTTAATATTATTCTTAATCATTTAATTTGATTATTACTATTTATAACAGTAATTTTTTTTTTTTTTTAAGACTCCTTTCTTTATAGTATGTTCTCTTCAGTTGCTGTACCAGTGATTCCTCAACGTACGAGGTAGAGCTGCAGCAATCTTAAAGACTTTCCCTATTGTTGGCTATGTTCGTTTTTGTGAAGGATCCTATTTTCATCTCGATATCTTTCGCTTCTATTGGTATCCTGTGATATAATTTAAGACGTGAGTTTTCATGATTTGATAAATTAATCTCAGGTTCTCTTCCATTTCGGATCCACAGGTCCCTCTTTAAGATTCAGTTGCCTCATAACATACCTGATAATGATTGTTCAACTTTATTGATTTACTTTAGCATTTTGTAAACAGATTCTATCAATTTAGGCTGCATCAATTTATTAAAGCAAGTTATTAATTATTAAAATGAATTATATGATCCTATCAATTCCTGGGCCACCCCTTTTAAAAGTTCGTCTAAAGGGGATCGCCCGCTGGCAGAGCTGTCGTGACTCTGCAATGTTCAGGAGGCTTTTGTTCAAGAAATTATAAACGAGGTCTGTTGCTGTCGGGAAGTAAGAGTTCTGTTTGAGTTGCCAACCCCGCGACCATCTGTATGCTAATCCTCGTCCCGTTTGTCGGTTGCCGTGCTTCGCCACTTTCGTATATGGAATGAGTTCATTAATTACACGTACAGCGGCTAACCCGGTTAGCATGAAGGTTGATCTGCACCTGATGCAGACATTGTGCGGCCGCATGAATGGTCGGGGTCTTTTGACTTATATGGGCTATCTCAGATCCAGCTTGTACAACCCCCCGTCACGTAGCCAGAGCTGAAGCATGTCCTGCCATTTTTTAGTGCCCATGTCATATTGCGGTCTTTATATCGCTGGGTTACATCGCATCAACTTCTAAAGTACTGTAAGGGTTTCCATATGTCCTACTATCATAACCTCCCCCTCTTCGAAAAAAAATTATTTTTTAAGTACAATTAAAAATCATAAGAATAGATATTATGTATCCTATTCATCTTTTTACAATTCTGAAGATGAACGAAGCATAAAATGTTTAAATTTTAAAGATTAATGACGTTCTTATTAAAAATTTGATATATTGTCCGAAAATTGGATCGAATAAAAAATAAAACGACCCAGCAAGCGAATTGCCAATTTTCGACGTATCATGTTGAAAGGACTGAAAGAAGAACTTAACGCTATTGTCTTAAATACTTATTAATGCCAATAAAAATGCGAAGAACTGTCTTTACTGTTTCTATAAGTAAAGTATAAACAAATTTTATACACCTAAGTTATGAAAGTTGGATCTTCTGAACAAACCCAAAAATGTGACATTGTGCTCCGGGATAAAGTTATCTTGTATAGTAAAAGAAACAATAATAATCACAGTAAACCTGGTACGTTGTTTATTAATACCATAACTTTCATTTAACAAGATCATTTGAGGGGTCACCTGTTAGCATAGCAAGCTAGTAGTACTCGAGGGTTCGCGTCCCGCGGTAACCCTGGGGTTTTTTAAAGGGAGTAAAAAATTCTTAGCTATGCCCTCGGATAAGACGTAAAATGGAAGTCCCGAGCCTGTACGATATCAGATACTCGTTAAAGATCCCTATAATAATTATACCTGGTTAGGCAATATTTAGGACCCCCACTTTAGCCTCGTCCGATTAGCCTTTGTTGCATAAAGTGACGTTAAACAAACAAACAACATCATTTTAAAATACCGATAATAAGACTTTCAAAGCATGAGTAACATAGCATAGGCATCTTCCTCCTATTTTGGAATATTTTAAAGTAGGGCCGGCATAGCCGAGCGTGTAGGAGCGCGACCCGTTGTTGCACGCTCGAGCCGAACGGCGGCGGTTCGAATCAGCTCTGGGAGGGTTGACTTTTATTTCGTGGAGGGCCCACGGAATAAATCTCGGCCCTCCCACCATGGTTAGAATAGGTTGGTTACACCTGTAGAGTAACCCCCCGTATGCCACACATGGCCAGGTAGGGGTACCGAACAAAAAATAATATTTTAAAGTTAAGTAAAAATTGAAAAATTGCATAAAACTTATATTATGTTTTCTCATTATTACTTATCAACTTATTGATACTATTTTAAAACTATAATTACTTTATTAATAATATATTACTTATCACTTTTTTTTTAAATATTTTGATTATGTTTAACATATTTACACTAATAGCTAGTGTGAATAAATACTTTAAATGTTTAGAGCGTTTTTTATGTAAGTATTATAATAATCGGAATCTATGAGTTTCCCGTTTCGTGTCATTTCTTGTGACAAAGATCTTCAATGTTAACTTTGTTACCGTTTTTATGTATGGGAGTAACTAGATTAGTGACATGGGGGAGTATATAATTTTATATAGCCCTTACATCGTTAGGCCCACTCTAGGGCTATATAATAGTTATCTAGATAAAGCACTCTATACAGGAGCACTCCATCTATACTATCTCTAGTAGACTACTTCCATAAGCCGTGCACTTGACTGGGTCGTTGAGCTCGTTAGCCGACCGGCCCTCATCTGTTAATTTATTCCAGTACCTCCCACCTCCCCCAGTTAGCAGCTCTTCGTCGCTTTATTGGCCGCCCATCAGGAGAAGAGCAGGATGGTCAATTAATATGTCAGTAGTTGTTAAGGGCCTGTATTTAACGGCCGTGGACCTGCTCTGCTTCTGGGATTTATGCAACAGTTCTCTGAATAATGCTTCCTCTATTCTTATTCAATATTCGATGAGCACTTATTCCTGCTCTGTTGCTCACACTTTATATAAGCTATGATACAGGTATTTAATCTTTATTAAGTAATTAGGATTCAATCGGAATTATGTAACATTGACTATTTGTTTTATATGAATGAAATGAATAAACCTATTTCCTAACTGTAATGACGCTTCATATTAATCACAATAACCACAATACTTATATATATATATATATTCAAACAAAATAAAAACTAAAAGAGCGGAATTAGGTTAGTGGAATAAAAAACAGAAGGGTTGGAAGGAATGGAAAGAGGAGAAATAAAGGGGGAATAAATAGTAAATAGAAGTAATATTATTCTCTGTTTTATATGAGTATATTTGACGTCTTTTAATATTTATGTTTTTTTGTTTCTTGATGTATTTAAATACTAGCTGAATCAATCAGTGTGCATGCGAGGATTTTGTATCCGTACCCGTAATCAACCAGACTATACCCTGTAATTAACATATAGATAATATGGACAACTGAACATGAAAGAAAAAATATAATTTTTCCGGTACGCCTAAGCCAGTTTTTATTTTTCTAAACCTAATTTTTGATGCTCTTTGCTAAGTTTGATAGTAATATCCTTCAACTGCTATTGCAGGCTCCAAATATTTAATGTAGAATATTTACAAAAAAATTGTATTTCTGCTTTAAGAAAGTTTTACTCAAAGTTTTTATTATTTTTAACAGTAAAATTTTACTTAATAACACTGATCAGGACATTTTTTTCAATCAGCAAATGGGTCCAAAAATTTTTTTGACCGATGTTTATTTTTTTTATTATCGATGTAATTGGTTAAAAAGATTATGATAAAACATAAATGATTAAAAGTAAAAAACTAGGTCCTTGTATTAAAAATAAAAAAATATGCAAGTGAAAAACGTTTGTCTTTAAATAATTATCCCAAAGTTTTTGGTTTTTGGCTCATCTTCTGGGGTTATCTATTATACATTTTTTAATTCAATTTAAACATTTTTTTGTCTCTACATAAATTATTATCTATATATGAAAATATATGTCATTGCACAAGACCCACTTTTATTAACAATTATTCCTGGCTCTGCACTATTTCGTTGTCACTGATCTAATTATAGCTTCTTAAAGGTAAAAGGTTTAGTTAAATAAACTCACTAAAACTTAATATTCGAATTTAAAGGTATGAATTTCTAGAGTCCGTAATTGTAGAGTGTTAACGCGTTACCTTACGATTCGTCACCATGGCTCAGTATGCCATGAAGGTATGAGAGAACAAAAAGGTATACATTTCACTTTAACTATAAGCAGTTTTCGACTCAGTAATTACTAACTCAACAGTTGCGGATTCGAGTGTGATCAACAGGCTGAACAAGTGGCTCAACAAGTTTACAAGAACAACAAAAATCCACGAAGCAGAATTCCTCGAGGCTAAGCTGGTCCTGACATTTCGATATTGTTATTTAAAAGGAATCTTTTTGTACTCGTTTTCATAAGTTGAAGAGTTGTTTTCCTATTTCTTTGCTTATAAGATTTAATGATCATTTTTTTTTTTTATTCTATTTACTTATATCATGTATTTAACAATCATAAAATATCATATTTTTGTAACGATAACTTCCCTGTTTCAGAACACCTACCGGAACGCGGAGAAGTTGCTCTCTGCGGCGGAAGAGCTCGCTCAGACAGGCGAGTGCAACCCCGAGGAGATCTACGGGGTCGCCAAGGAGCTCGAGAACCACGTGACATCTTTCGCGGCCAGGGTAGAGCAGCGGAGGAGGCGACTCGACTTGGCCGTACTATTCTACACTCACGAGAAGGAGGTCAGTCTAGTTAAAGTATTTATAAATTTAACATTATTTCATTTATTTTACAATAAATCTTCAACAGTTTGAAAAACAGTTTGTCTGTAACCTTGAATATTATAATAGTGTAAGGTTAATAGGAAATTAGTCACAGGATTCCTCTAACCTTAATTTAGGCATTACTCATGGTCTGACACTTTATTGTCTAACTAGCTGCTCAAGTTCACATTCAATCAATTCACATCTTTATAGTTCTTTGGGCGTTTCTTCAAATTATTGATTGATATTAGGGCGTACTTCAAGGGTCAATGCTTGCACCATTGTTATTTATCATTTTCTCGCACAACTTTAATTTTAACCCGATCTTTTTAAAAGAGGTAAATTAGGAGTATTTAATTATTAGGCATACTAATCCTAAACATTCATTATTATATCCAAAACAGACCATGTCCGTATTTACGACCTAGTTAAACTTTTTTCGAAAGACTGAATAGTTCAAGGAAAATTTTTATATTTACCACATTGACAGAGTACATCCAAATATCCATCTAGTTAGTTGACCTTTTTTACATAAAAAATTCTGTACAATACTGCAACGTGAAACAAGACACAAAGCATAATGATTTAAAATAACAAAGACTTGTTGGAACAAACTGTTTGAGTCCATGTATGTGACTCTTCGTGTACCTTCAACGCTTCTTGAAAATATTTTGGATTATTCCGATTCAGACTAAATATAAAGAGCGATGGATTAGAGAGTTAGTCAATAAGTTGATACTTTTTGTAACCTTTTTGGTTATATGAGTTTATATTGTAAATTATTATTATCGTTTAATGAAAATTGTTTAACCCACATACAATAAGGGTTACGATACCGTGGGCTTAAAAGGAAGGATAAGATATAATCCATTGGCCTTACTTTTTATATTTTTAACTATGCATAGTTTTTATGGTAATTAACTCTCTATATATAGTAATTCGGAAATGGAATGCCCGCTAAATTATTTAAACATTATCAAATAAGTTTCAGATATCTTGAAACTCTTGAATTCTAGCAAAATTGTTATTGTAAATTATGAACCATACTTTCGGACCTGCAAGTATCTTTAATCATCTTTACCGTATACATCTTCAACCATACGATGATAACTTGATTTAACTGATGTGATTGGCTCATAGTAATACGTAAAAAAGAATGCGGAAAAGAACGTGTGAAAAAACCATATTAGCTTTTTTGTTATACAATTGATACTCTGAAGGTCTTGCTGATTCCTCCATCGATAGGATGTAAAAACTTCGATACCAACATCTCCAATTTTATTACTATTGTTTAGAATTATTTAATTTAGATATAAATATCAATGTTTCCCGGCAACTTTCCTTCCAAGAAAGTTTGTCTCAGTCGTCATCAATTTATTTATATCATTTTTAATATTACATTTGTTCCAGGAAATCACATTTTCCCTTGAAATTTCGTTTTGAAAATTCTGATTTTTTTTAGGTGTAAATTGCTTACAACTTGAACGGCGGAGTTAGTAGATACGAGTAGGTATCCCCAATCTCTCATCTTGTAGCAAAAGTCAGCCTTGCATAAGTGTTGATGATTTGTGTCTTACTGATATTATTATTCCGACATTGCAATCATAAAATGGGGATCGTAAGTAAAATCGGGATTAGTAATGGTAATTATTATTATAATAGATCTTGTTATTCCTATCATATTCGCGAGTCGATGATAGGAGGGGTGGTTTGATATATTTAATAATACCGCGCCCGTAAATGATGAAGACCGGAATTGCGGATTATGCTCATTAGGGCCGCCAATCAATACGCAGCGCTAAACGAGTTGAAGAGAAGTCGATTAGGTTAGTTAACTTCCGGGGCTTTAGCAAACTTTTGCATATTCACCGCCGTTTCAAATTGAAAAGTGGATGATACGTAATTTTGGAGGGCCCTGGGTTCCTAGCAAAAAATAATTGAATTGTGGGATGTTTGCCAAATTCTTCCCTTTTTTTTCCTCTTTTGCTAACAAAGAATCCTTGCATTTCAAAAATTATATGTGGGAAATATAAGCAGTGTATTGTCGGTTTTAAAATTAGCGTATGTTGCTGAACAAAATTCTAAAGAAGAGAACTAATACGCAGTGTGTACGTTTTGAATTTATTAAAGACCTTATTGATGGTAAGTACCCTCGTGTATCTGACGTGTCAACGTAAAGTCCCCCTCCAGTAGGTCAATTTTGATGAAATTTTTACAGTCATATCTCGGGCATATAAATACATCAAATACCAAGTTTGATCAAAATCGTTAAAACCGTTTTTGAGAAAATAAAAAAAACATGTGAAAATGGTACAAAATTTATTAAGTAAAGTCCCCCCTCCCGTAGATCAATTTTGATGAAATTTTTACAGTCACATCTCGGGCATATAAATACATCAAATACCAAGTTTGATCAAAATCGTTAAAACCGTTTTTGAGTAAATAAAAAAAACACGTGAAAATGATACAAAATTTATTAAGTAAAGTCCCCCCTCCCCCAGTTTACAAAATTTATTAAGTAAAGTCCCAATTTTGATGAAATTTTTACAGTCATATTACGGGCATATAAATCGATCAAATACTCAGTTTAATCAAAATCGTTAGAGCCGTTTTTGAGAAAATCGAAAAAAACGTAAAAAGTTATTAAATAAAGTACCCCCTCCCTTTGAGCAATTTTGATGAAATTTTTGCTGTCACATCGCGGGCATATACCTACACTAAATACCCAATTTCAGGTTCCCACGGTTTATAGTTTTTGAGCTAGTCTGTTCACATACACACACACACACACACACACACACACAGACCATTTCGCGGGACTTGGTTATTTCGACTCAGGGGGTCCCAAAACGTGTATTTCCGTTGAAAACCGGAAGTCGAAAATTTTCACGATCGCAATACTTCCACTTACTATATATTTCATATATAGGTAAGTGAAAGTAAAAATCATTCAAATTAAGTTCTGGTCTCTCTATTGTTCTGTGTTACGAAAGCTTATATTTGATATCTTTCTAATGATGCTGAAATGATAATTAAGTCCTATTGCAAAAATCTATAATTTATAATTTGAGTATAGGACACGAATCATATCGGTTCTAAAGGGCTGTTCACGCGGTTAAAGTTTTCAAAAGTAGTCGCTTTTTGACTGTCAAGGGCGATTACAGTGGACCAACCATCCCTCTTTATGCATTCAAGTTTTTTAAGCTAATCTTAGGTTCAGAATGTTGTAGTTAACTTACTAACCGGTTAATATGAATAATCATCACCGGTTAATAATATTCCCGATAGTTGGTCCTGTGTAAATGGCGTTCAATAAGAGGAGCAACTATTGGTTTCAAACTTCGTTCCAAAAATTTAAACATGTATGCAGATCTTCACACATTATGAGCGGCTAGCTTATGATATAGGACAGTGCTGTGTAGCGGGCCAATTTGCCAGCTATGAAAAATTTATGCGTGTGAAAATAAACTTGATAGACGTAAAAGTAATGGTTAGATTTTTGCTAAATTTGGTAATGGACCTTATCTGCAACTGTATTTTATATTTGATAAATATTGTAGTAATAATTTAAAATGATATTTCAGAAAAATACTATTTTTAATATTTACAAAAATGATAGAAGACTTTAATAAATTATCATTCGAAACCGACAAATATATTTCAGAAATTCGTGAGATTCTGCAGGACTCACTTGTTTTATAAATATGCAATATTACTGGTCGAGTTTCTCATGAAAAACATATACAAAACCAATACAAAAAACATTTCAAAAATATTAAGCAATATATATACAGGACAATATTATACTATTTATAATGTTATTATAAATTAAGTTATTATATTTTTTAAAATACACTGATCCATATGTTTCATAAAACATTATTCTTCCCTTGTGTCACTTAAAATTACTTATTTTAAACGGGTACTAATACCTGTCCCGCTTTTAAGCGGCAATGTGCGGAACGGGTACTAGTATCTGCCCCGCTTTTAAGTGGCAATCCTCGCAACGGGTATAAATACCTGCTCCGCCCATAATGTGTCAGTAGAACATCTTAAAAAAAAAATATTGGTATTACAAAATACTCATATAACATAAATAAATCTGGAAAAATAGAATAAAAATCCAATTACGACAAAATACCTTGTTCATTTGTTGGAAATTAGTGAAGTTGAATCAATTATTCAACTAGGTCTCCTTAAAAGTTATACTTTGGACTAAACTCGTAAGGTATAATACGTTTGATATACTTTTGATCGTCAAAACTTTAATGGCATCAGTTTAAATCGATTTAAGGGACGATCAAATTTTATATAAAGAGAAATTTCAGTTATTGAGGTTCAAAATATCTACAACAGATTTAAGTCGATCGCTAAATAATATTTCCAAACCTTCTAAATTTACCAATTTTCCGAAATTCATAGGTAATAATTACCTTTTGTTCTTCATCGGCGATGATGGAAAAGGTTGACGTACTTTAACTTATTTTTATAAAATTATCATTAAATATTCTATGTAGTTTGGTGTTAACATTACTTTTTTCATTTAGAATTATTTTTCTGTGGGGAATAAGAAATCAAACTAATTTCGAATGAATCTATTCCTTACCCTTTTTTGTTAGAACGTTTTTTGTTATAAGCAATGTACCGTAACAAGAAGCCGCGGTAACACAAGGGAAGAAACTTGCAGCTGCTTATAAGGGTCTTGGTTTTTTCTCTTGGGACTCTAAAAATAGGTCCTTGTTTGGTATAAAGGTGACATCTGCTGAAATGATTGTCGGGTGCGCGTGTGTAGTCGTGTCCCAATTGGGATTTATTTGTACCAGGATGGAAAACTACCTTATTTTAGGACAGAATTTCCTTCTTTGATGACAATTCTCTCGGATACCCAAGTTATTATTTTGATAAAATTGCTACAATTTTTTATTTTAATGTGGTATATCGTTTTTGATACTGCAAAAGGTCTATGTCAATTAACAGATTATTTTATTTGCAATTCATTTTTTTTTGTTAGAGTTTAAATTTTCCTTACAAACTGGTGTCACTCGGGATTAATGACCAAGCGAATCCTGAAATTGGAATATTCTTTTACTGGGCATGATTCTTCTTTTATATTTACTGGTGATATTCTTCGTCTTTTAGGAACCTAGAGCAGCAGTACCTTCGACGATATATCGTCCCCCACCAGGAAAAATAGTGAAATAAAGTTATGCAACTAATTTTATGAATTTTCTATTACTGAAGTATTTATATACAATATGAATTTATAATTTTTCTAGTATTATTCATTGTAAAAATAAATGTGCGGTTTTCAAGCTTTTTACATGGTTTTTCTTCTTGATTTCTACTGACGAATTCCATCTTTTTGTAGAATTTACGGTTTTAGCAGTCCTAGGCAAGATTGGAAACAAGTGAGTTTGGGTGTATATGGAGCTTAGGCTTGACTAAGGAAAAGTTGTAAATGGGAATTGATAATTTTACTCTGAACCATTTGTTCACTTATCCTTACATTTGGTCCTATAATTGATAATTTTCTCTAGTTCTTAACTATTTTCATTTCGATTATGGGCCTGATGGAACCTCCTTATTTTGTTTGTTTTACAACTACTTGTTACTAAACCGTTTTACAGGAACAGTTTTATGCCAACGGTTGACATCACAGGCTTCTAACTCCTCCATCGAAACTGGGCTTGAAATAAATAGGTACACACTTGATGTCTAATTGAACATTTTTTTTAAACGTAAGGTAGAATTCCATGTTCTAAAAAGAAACAGACGAAATCGTTAACCTAAAAAAATTCACTGCAACAAAGAAAGACCACTACAAAGATTATAATGCTTAGTGTTTGCATTACATTAGGTAACAGTCTAGTGAAACGGGTTGCCTTAATTTATTACTAATTATTTCTGGTCATTCCCAAGCCAGTGGGACATAAACGGGGGTAGTTTTGTTGATTAAATCCTGAATATTGGAACCCTCCAGTGCATTCCCCATCTGGGTGTATGTTTAACAGCGGCCGTAACCCTATAATGGAATCCTCAAGTGCCAAGACTTCGGAAATCGTAATAAAAGAGGCAATGCTAAGGGGGATCCGGAAGTGGGAGGCAATCAATAGCCTCTTTCTCCGCAGCCGGCAGATTTCTGTGCTATGCTAATATTGGTTCTCCATGCCCGATTTCCGGTCAGAACAATTTGTTTCCCTGCCCTCGGCTCCATAACGACCTCTTCCCGTCCTGTAATTTGATGGGACGCTGGAGGGATTTGATTCCTTTTATTCATTGAGCTCTGATTGCGCAATCGATTTGACGACGTCTTTGATATGACGTCTACTGGATAGAGTAGCTTGTGATGACGATAACTGACATAATAGAAATTTGATCAAAAGATTTATTTGATAATGATAAAAGGGCCAGCGAACATTCTAGTAGAGAGGCCAAGAGGAAAGTGGGAGGATAACTTTGAGCCTTTTCTATAGGGGTAGGTTTTGGACGCCATTCGGTGATTTTAGATCACGATTTGTGGGTCCAGTGATTCTTTTTTATCTACCTCTGTTGGCTACCTACAAGTAAACTAACTAACTCGGCCTAAAATGAATCATATTTAATTATCATACAGCGCTAACAACTATATCAGTACTTATAGTTATACAGTATAGTTATTATGATTATGAAAATAAAAAATCTGCTCTTTGTTAACCGTGTTAAGTACTTATTAAAATTTTCAAAAACATAATTTTCTAAAGCTCATTGTTTTCCTTCGCATGTTTCTTAAATCGCTGCAAAAGATATTACTGCCTCGTTTGAGAATCGGACACACGATTCTTACCCCACTCTTATCTAATTACAAAAATGGAATTACCGAAATGTAAATATTGTAATAGGGCGGTCACGATCAATCATATTTTCCAAGATTGTCCCTTCTTCACTTCAAAACTCAATGCATATGGTTTAAAATCCGAAACAACCACAATCCTTGGAGACAAAAAAATAAAATAAATAAACATAGTAATAAGAAAAAAAAAATCGTAGCTCTCTTCGTTTTCTACAACCACACCAGATATATTTAGAAATTTGATATCAAATCAAAACAAAAACTACATGAAAACTAAGTCATAAAATGAGTTGGTATTGATAACCTTGCCAGTTTAACGCCATTAAACCCAAACAGACTTTACTATGCAGGCACAGAAATAATGAGAAGTCGCACCATTCTTAACCAAAGTTGTCAATCTTCGCTGACACAGTTACTAGTTGTCTTTATGCACTAGACGATGTTAATTACAGCAGGTTTAAATCTTTTCTCTTTTTTCCATAGAATAATAAATTTATCAAACTAGTAATTATTAAACTCGAAGATATTAAATCTACCATCTACAACTTGTATATCACCAAACATCAACCCTCCCTTTATGGCATAAATATTCACAAGTTTATATTTTAAAGTATATACTTTTTCCGATTTCCACCATTATAAGCAACTACCAAACACCATGGTTATGTTGATTGAAAGGCCCCGTAAAATCAATATTTTGTCAGGATACCCCTATTAGTGTAGCGGGTTCTGTTACTTTATTCTTTTCATTTCGTCTCAAAAGGGGAACAGGGAAACAGAATTGAAAGATATTCGTCTCCCTCTGTAAATATGTATTTTATTTCCGTCAGAATATAATAAGAGATATTGCCACACCCCCTTTCATACACGCTTCCTTTTATCTCGGTAGCCCAGTTCCCGTTTATTGAGCAGTAAGCAATTCTTCGTGTTGAGATGACATTGAAAAATCTGGCAGAACGAAATAACGGCATGAAGCTAAAACTCCTTTAGGATCGTTTAATGAGGCACTTAGAGAATCAGTTGGCGAAATTGGATGCTGTTCTCCGGCCGAAGGTAGTTACTCAACGAAGTCACGTTTCATATTAATGATTTCTTTCTTGTTGATATTCCAATGATGGTTTGTTCCATCTGCTTGCCTAAATGCCAATTAAGTTTGTACCTTAGCCATAACAGTATAACTACAACTATGCTTTCTAGTCTAGATTATTATCTATGTCTACGATCTTTACATCCTTATAATAATATTATTTGTTTTATTATATTAATTGTATTAAAGTTATACTATATATGTTATTAACCAAGCCAGTATATATCTCAATGTCACGCAGAAATGATGAATCTTAATTTCGGTTAATAAAATCTTAACAGGACTTAAATAACAGTCAGGGGTGGTCAGCAGGTGAACCCCTCCCCCAATATTTTGGCTATCTAACTTGTTTTTTATTTTTTACATTAATTACATAGCTACTAAACGTTTGACTGATGGTTGTCTTGTAAGCAGTCCTCCTCGATAAAAGGAAATAATTGCATATAAAATTTGAAAAACAAAACAAAAAGTGCTGTCAGACAAAAGGCAACGCGTGATTAGTGACCTCCTCTCTCCCCTCCCCCCCAAGCTTGGTGATAATTCAACCCCTGATAAAAGCGCTGAAATAGCGGGTGTGGTTTCAAGATTTTCACGATGGTAATGTTGACGGATTCTTACAAAAAAAAAAAATTGTTTTGCAGACATTAGAGATGGGAAGTTACTATACAGTTAGTTATTTCTAGATCCCTTACCAAAACCGTTTCAAATCAGTCAAATGCCATTCTTTAATCTTCTAATAAAAAATATTTAAATATTCGAATAAGGAATTTCCAAGTTATCATAACAAGAAAGCTAATTGATTCAATATTTAAAGAAAATTGACAATGTTGAAAAGGCCTCACTGAATGGACAAATTATGTCCTCTCCCCCTTATAATTTGCAAAAAATGCAAGATAAGTGGGAAAGGGGTCAGTGAAGAGAAACGAATGACATGACCGGGGATATATGCCTGGTGGCTAAATGGCAAGAGTGCCGTACTGGTTGTACGGAAATCCGTGTTCAAATCACGGCCAAGCCCAATCTGTTCTATATAAAAATATTTAAATATATATATTTATTTATATATATGTATATATATTATATATATATAACATATATAACAGCGAGAGACCAAGAGACCAAGCCCTAATAATGAATGCTAACTTGTACTCATGTATAATAATTAAATACAAACATTATATTAAAAAATCTGGTGCGTGCGCGCAACACACAACTTTCACTTACCAACTTACTTAGATTAGAAATTGACGTGTTTTGCTAAATATCATTTCCCTAATTCACACATTTTTCTACATTCATATCTTATTTTTGTTAATCGTTAAAGCCGTTTTTGAGTAAATAAAAAAAACACGTGAAAATGATACAAAATTTATCAAGTAAAGTCCCCCCTCCGGTTAATCAATTTTGATGAAATTTTAACAGTCATATCTCGGGCATATACATACATCAAATACCCAGTTTGATCAAAATCTTTAAAGCCGTTTTTGAGTAAATAAAAAAAACACGTGAAAATGATACAAAATTCGTTAAGTAAAGTCCCCCCTCCGGTTAATCAATTTTGATGAAATTTTAACAGTCATATCTCGGGCATGTACATACATCAAATACCCAGTTTGATCAAAATCGTTAAAGCCGATTAAGAGTAAATAAAAAAAAAACACCTGAAAATGTTACAAAATTTATTAAGTAAAGTCCCCCCTCCGGTTAATCAATTTTGATGAAATTTTTACAGTCATATTTCGGGCATATTAGTACATCAAATACTCAGTTTAATCAAAATCGTTAGAGCCGTTTTTGAGAAAATCGAAAAAAACCTAAAAAGTTATTAAGTAAAGTACCCCCTCCCTTTAAGTAATTTTGATGAAATTTATGCTGTCACATCGCGGGCATATACCTACACTAAATACCCAATTTCATGATCGCACGGTTTATAGTTTTTGAGCTAGTCTGTTCACACACAGACACACAGACACACACACACACACACACACACACACACACACACACACACACACACACACACACAGACCATTTCGCGGGACTTGGTCATTTCGACTCAGGGGACCCCAAAACGTGTATTTCCGTTGAAAACCGGAAGTCGAAATTTTTCACGATCGCAATACTTCCACTTACTATATATTTCATATATAGGTAAGTGAAAGTAAAAAAAAATTGTAAAAAGAAGAAGAAGTGGAAGGTATATTTATTTATTGGCTGGTTATTGATTGAATAATAATAAAGGCTTAACGAACCCGAAGGTTCGATGCCGACACCACCACTCGCTCCCTGCACGCCTCCATCCATCGAACGTCTTCCAACCCAACTTCGATAGATCCGCCCTAACGCAATCCTCCCACCTCCGTCTCGGCCTGCCCCTTGGACGTTTCCCATTCGGCACCGCGCTTATTAATCTTTTCGGAATACGTTCACAGCCAAGTTTTGCAATTTTACACGCCCATTTTATTCGTCTTGCTGCAATCACGTCAATTATATTTACTGGATAAAGTTCACTCAGTTCGGCGTTGTGTAAGCGTCTAAATTCTCCCGTTATTTCATCCCTCTTCGGTCCAAATATTCTACGCAGTACTTTATTTTCAAAAACTCTAAGCCGTTGCTCATCCCTCAATGTCAGCGGCCAAGTTTCGCATCCGTAAACGACCGTTGGAAGAATAATAGTTTTGTAAATCCTAATTTTTAAGTTTTGGGACAGAAGGCGGGAGCTAAGCAATTTCGCGACTGAAAAGTAGCAAGCATTACCGGCTTTTAATCTAGCCTTAATTTCCTCATCGATTTCGTTTTTTCTAGTTACCATCGCCCCTAAATATCTAAATTTCTCTACCTGTTCAAACGTATTCCCCCCTACATTGATATCCGCGAAATCCTCACCACTTCTACGACTAACCATATATTTTGTCTTATCCGTATTCATTTCTAGCCCAAGTTCTTGTCCGGCTTTCATCAACGTTTTTGTGTTCATTTCTATGGTTTCCACGTCCTCCCCAAGCAATACCAAATCATCGGCATATCCGAGCACGGGTATATTCCCTCCCAAATTCAAACCCTTTCCGGTACGTGTCACCTCCCTAATGGCATATTCCAGCGCTAAATTAAATAAAACAGGTGAGAGAGAATCTCCTTGTTTCAAACCAGAGCGGACCTCGAACTTCTCAGAAAAATAATTACCGATTCTAACTTTATTGAACGTTTCAGTCATACACATTTTTATTAAGTTTACTAATTTTTTTGGTATTCCCTGCTCGACCAGAATGTTATACAACTTTTGGCGGTTAATAGAGTCATATGCCTTTTTGAAATCGATAAAAAGCAGATGTACGATACCGTTATATTCTAATTTTTTCTCTAATATTTGGCGAAGAGAGAATATTTGGTCTACGGTTGATCGGTTTTGCCTGAAACCACATTGATATTCTCCGATAATTTCCTCGGCGTATTCAGTGATTCGACTAGTTAGGATTAACGTAAATATTTTATAGCAAACCGGAAGGAGTGAGATTCCGCGATAGTTATTGCAATCCGATTTTGATCCCTTTTTGTGAATCGGAATGAGAATAGACTCTTTCCACTCTTCGGGTATCTTTTCTTGTTCCCAGATCTTCTTAACCAAAAGAAATATTTTTGATATCCCAGCTTCCCCGCATGCCTTGATTAGTTCGCTAGGGACATTATCTGTTCCCGCTGCTTTATGAGATTTTAATTTTCCAATGGCTATTTCAACCTCCTCTTTACTCGGTTCTACTACTAACGGTTCAGCACTCTGGTATTCCGAAGAGGAAGATAGATTATTATTTTCCGTATTTAAAACACTATCGAAATAATCCTTGAACCGTCTTAAGATGTCCACCGGATCGGCCAAGATATTGTTATTTTCATCCCTAATTCCAGTTGTAACCGGGCCCGACCGTTTACGAATTCTGTTTATGCCTTCGTACATGGCATTAACGTTATTCTCGATTTTGTTACTTTCGATCGCTATTATTTTATTTTTGAGATATTCTCGCTTTTTAGATTTTAGTAGTTTAGTTGTTTCTTTTCTTGATGCTCGAAAGTTAGCAAGATTGATTTCGTTAGGAATATTTAACGCTTCTAGTTTAGCAGCTTTTCTTTTGTCGCACATGTTAATACATTCATCATCGAACCAAGGTTTATTTTTATTTTCCCTTTTTCCAAGACACGAGTTACCGACCTCTTTTATACTATCCCTGATACCTTCCCACAACTTATCAATGTCTTCGTTATCCTCGTCAGACGATTCCAACGCCTCAAACCTATTTTTGACTTCCAGTTCGAATTGTTTTCTAACCGTCGGAATTTTTAACTTCTCCAAATTATAATTATCATAATTAGAACCAGCCTCATTTTTCCTATGTATTATAAGTCTCTGGCGAATTTTCGCGATTACTAGTTCATGATCCGACCCGCATTCGGCCCCACGATATGATCGAATATTAATTACGCTATTTTGCCACCTACGTTGAACCAAGACGTGATCAATTTGATTACGGGTTTGCGAATCCGGTGACGTCCAAGTATATTTATGTATATCTTTATGTTTAAACGTAGTACTTTTGATTATTAGGTTTTTCGAGGTGGCAAAATTTATTAGTCGTATTCCGTTATCATTACTATATTCATGTAAACTTTCTCTACCGATCGTAGGATAATATACTTGTTCCCTCCCTACCTTTGCATTTGCGTCTCCCAGAATAATTTTTATGTAGCTTCGCGGTAGTTTGTCATAAATCGATTCAAGTTTTTCATAGAATTCACATTTAACTTCATCGTCACTATCTTCAGTAGGTGCGTGTATATTGATCAACGCGATTTTAAACCACCGACCCTGAAATATAGCTACCGATAACCTATCTCCGTAAAATCGAACGTCCTTCAACGCGGAAAGTAACCTATTTCTAATCAGAAATCCGGTGCCTAAACAATAGTTTCCGCTCCCACCGTACCACAAAGTGTACTTCCCTTCCCTCAACGAACCCTCCCCTGGCCAGCGGACCTCTTGCAGCGCCACTATATCTAATCTATACCCTATTACCTCATTCGCGACCGATTTTAACCCACCCGCTGTATTTAAACTTCTTACGTTCCACGTCCCTATGCTTAGATCTATATTTTTCAACTTGCGGCATGAATCCCCTAAAGCAGTCCCCACCCGGAGACCCGAACGGGGGACTAGTTTACCTCCGGATAATGAGCGTTTTACTTTAGGGAGATCCATGACTTTTTTGTGGTGTTTGGGTGAACTAATAAAATGTGAGTAGGGCGTTCAAACCTACGTCACACCCTCCAGCAAGCCTGGGGGGCCGCTCTCATTGTTGGTCAGCGAGTCCTACGGACTTAGCCGGGAGGAACTTCCTAGGAATTTCCACCGACCATCCCCACATCCGCCACCCGTGGGACGCTCCCCATACGCGGTAATGAGACCCGCGCGAGGATTGATTGAATAACCCTTTCTTATTTATTCCATAGGATTATTCACGCCTCAACCCTGTTACAGGCACTCGGAAAAGTTTTTCCTTAATGAGTTAAGACCGCTCAAAATTTCCCCTACTAATTACTTTGTTCCTCCCCGTCCTTCATTTCCTTGATTTTCTACAACTTGCTAATTACATCTTTGTAACGGATACGGTTCACCAACAAACTCACGAATAACAGAAATACCTTGTGCCATGTTAACAACACAAAAGATAAAATAGTTTGAGAAATAAACTGTTGTATAGTTAAATAATAGAAATGGTAAAATAATAACAAATACATGTATAAAAGTTCATCGAACAGTTTTTTTTATTTAGTTTTTTATGTACTTTTTTTTTATATTGTGAATCTGTACAGTATTCCGAAGGTGCTATTCAGTTTACTTAGGTGCTCACTGAAACATTGATGACTTGAACAGCTATTGCAGCTCTAGAGATATTGAATTTTTGTTCATCAAAGGAATCTCTATCCCGTACCAAAGGAATATTGGATGAGGTAAATGCTAGACCCATTTTAGCCTGTTTGAAGCTGTTCGATAGCGTAATGTGCAAGTCCCGAGCGTTCGCAAGTTCTAAACGAGCTATTAGCACTCACACTTTAGTCACAGTTTTCGTGTAAATTAGTTGTGCAGAGAGTTCCATCCATTACTGTCGACTAACTTCGTTCGGTGAGAATATTTATTAATAAAATTAAATTTGATACTAATCTTAATGAATTTTTAAAAGTAAAATTCTCATTAATTGCTTCAGAAATTTAAAGTTTAAAAAAGGGCATTTGGTGAGATATAAGCTATTCATCATTCATTCACAACTATCTTGGAGGAATGTTGATGATGCCTCGATGGTTTCAACGAAAGAATATAATTCTTTAGTATTACCATAAAGAAAAAAAAAAGATTTATGAAAACTTCCAGAATTCCGTTGATTATAAGAAATTCCAACCATAGTAAGTGATACATTTTATATGTTATTTAAAATACTAAGAATAAAGTAATTTCGATTTTTTAATATTACTATTAAAAATATATAAATAAGTATGTCTACTAAAACTAACATCTTTTATTAGATTTTTTTACCTTGAAAATCTGATTCAGCTTAGGCTAATCGGACGATACTACTATTGGAGTCCTAAATTTTGCCCATTCAGTTATAATTAAGATAGGGATCTTTAACGAGTGTCTGACCTCGCGCAGTCTCGGGAACTACATTTTAAGTCCCATCCGAAGGACGGATTTTTAACTCCCTTTTAAATATCCTAGGGTTACATGGCGGGATGCGTTCCCGCTTCCTTTAATATTGTAAGCTGCTGTGCTAGCCACTACACCACAGGTGACGCCCTTTTTTTCCATATTTAATATTCTTTGGATTCTTTCCCATTTGGTGGATACCTCCCACTTAATCGGCCGTTTGAACCATTTACGAAATCTACTTTTTTTTGCTGACTGTTTGTTGAAAGTTAAAAATGTTCTGCTCTTTGAAATATTGACATGTGTTGAAAATTGAGTTACTTCATGTGTTATGGAAGGAGAAGGAAATATGGTTGGACAGGTTTCGTCCCGTGGCTTGACGGGTATTGCAGTATCTCGTTATTAATCAGTCGAGCTTTCAAATTCAAAAGGATATGTTCCGTTTGTCTTGACATTTCGAAAATCGTGCCGCTATGAAACAAGGGGGAATTTACGTCGTGATTTTTAAGATGAAACCTTTTACTTGTTAGATAAGGATTTTTAAGTTTGAAACGTTATGAAAGTTGCTTTAGTTATACAGTATGTAAAAACTAACAATTAACATTTAACCTGTTTTAATCGCATAGTTTTGACAATAATTATTTGATTAAAACTCAGTGATAATGAAACACTTCGGGAAACTACGGAGCAATTCTTTAACCAGTCGTTAAGTTGATTTGATAAGCTTCCGTCTTTTTTAATTTTCATTGAAGGGAGTTTCTTTTAATTAATTTTAAATATTATTATTTGAAGATAAAATATTGGACTTGGTCTGTACTCGAACCTAGGCATACATGTCAATGTCGCGGTGCGCAAATCAACTACGCTACCCTGGCCCTTGTCAATCTAATCTAAAGTCAAGCCAGGGCAGCCTATTTGACTTGACCTAGAGGTGGAGTTCCTGGTTCGAATCCCGGCCGATACCAATCTCTTCTCTTCGAATGAAAATATTAAAAATTTAGTAAACGATAAACTTCCAACTATTATAATAAAATATGGACTGATTTTCAATTAGATCCTACCACTTGTATATACTTCGCTAAAATTTGGCGAGATCAGTAGGTATAAAAGGATAGTTGAAGAGAAGAGATTGACCTGGCTCGGAAACGGCCATGCCTCTTAGCAACGTAGATAGGAAGCCCGGGTTCCTGTGGCATATGGTTTCTATTCTAATAAAAATGCTATGCAGATAGTTTAAACATGCTAATGATTATTTATTAGTAGCTCAATTAATCAATGCTTATCTTCTGCACTACAGCATTGGATAGTAAAACTATTTATATTTAGAATTATATGAACTAAGTTTAAATTAGTAAAAATTAAATTGACAAATGTGTTAAATTATAATATATTAAATTTTAAGCCTTAATTATTAAGTGTTGGTTATCAAGGGCCCTTATTCAGTTTTTGAAACTCCTTATGCTACGCTCGTCACAATGTTCCATATTGTGTTCTCTACTCCTTTTCTCGAAATTAAGGTGAATTCCTGGGAGGAATTAATGAAATATATTTTATAAAAGGATAGCTTTTCTCTGTAAAGGATTAGAAAAGTTTTCTCATAGCCAAAGGGGGGTTGGGAATTCTTCAACTTAGCCAATAAACAGGCGGACCCAAGATAAGCTGCGAAGATGCTATCTCTCTTTTAACTCTTCTTATTAAGAGAACTTTATGGCTTCAATATATTAACGTTGTCTGTATATTTTACTATATACCATAATTTATTTCGCGTAGAAAAGTTCTCAAGTATTAATACTCCATAGGAGGAAACGATTACAAACATGTTCTTATTTATATTCCTTGGAGGAAAGTTTATTCCTAATTTACTTATACATACCTTATACCTACCATATACTTTTTTCATTTTTGTCTTGATGATCCATATCTTTGGGCCGAAAAGAAAGCTATTTCTTTTTTTTTTTATTTAATAAATTCACTATTGTAAAATAATAATTAGAACCAGTGAATGTGATACATGAGAAAATAATAGTAATAATAATTTTTAAAAAATAGTCATTAAGGTAAAGGTCATCCAATGATGCATCTGCATTAAACTTTAAATTTTGTAATTTAAGACTAGTGTTGATAGTCCTTGAATTAATGGATTTAAGTATGCGTTAAGTTTGTCATGAAATCTATTGTTTTAATAGATGATTGTACGTATGAAGTCTTTAAATCTTTGTGTAAGTTCTTGTTACTTATTTAGGGTGGAGCGGAGGTAATAAGTCTTAGTACCTTTGACCGACATTTTTGCAGTAAGAATATTTTTTTTTTTTTTGGCATAGGCGTATATTTGGGCTCCGTAAGTCCAGAATAATGCTCTAAGTAAATATGTATAAATCTTGAACGAAAACTATTTAAATGGAACGAAAACGTATTTCCCTGGAAACAATAGACATCTAAGTAGCTGTTTAACATTGTCTGTATGCATTTAAACAAAGAATAAACGATAAATGATAAATGATAAATTTTATACTTATGTAGATTATTATAAACCAGAGTTATTTTTTATATTGTCTTATATCTATATATAACTTCCTATAATGAATGGAGACATTTCTGGTTGCAAAATATTTCAGATAGTCAAGAATTACATGGGTCATTCACACGACATTGAAAAGAATCTTCCATTTTCTCATCGCGGTATAATTCAGCACTAATTTGCATTCATAAACAGCCGTGTATTCGCCTTATCTCCATTTATATTTCCTGCGATGAAGCGTGGGAAATGCGAGATTCCTTTTGTTTTCGGAGGATGGAAACCAGAAGGGAAGAGGTTTTTCGCTCGCAGGATGCAGGGCACGTTCCTGGCGTGGCTGTCCTGACCCCTCGCTTGTCTTTTATTTTCATATTTCCTCTCCCAACTCCTCCGAGATGCAGGTGTCGCCGCAACTTGTCTTGTGGGAAAATTTGCATAATGGAACATTTTTCCACCCAATAGTTTTATTAACATTTTAAAATCAGAAGAAAAATGCTATAGGACGTAGCGTGGCTGCCTACAGAATAGTAGTACTCCTCAGAAAATAACCTTTATAATCAATATATATTATAAAGCAAAGTGTACGATGTGCGTGCCGAAAAGGCTTAAAAACGACTCCACGTAGGATTAAGGAAGTTATGTCTTCGTTTAGCCGTATGACTCCTTACGGAGAAGAAGGTTTCCGTTTTTCTCTTAAGAGTGTAAAATTGAAGAAAAAAGGACTGGAATTTTAAGCCTCTCGCACCATGTAATTAGCCTACCTGAGATTGAGATACGAGTTTATGAATGAAAAATTTAGTTCGAGTTCCAGGCTACCAGGAAGCGCTAGGGTGCGTTTCACTCGATGTTTATTGTTCATTCATTCCGTTCAATTTGTAAAGGTTATGTATTTGTTCAGCTGTTCTTTTTAAATTACTAAAAAATCAAGCGAAAATAATTAGTTTCACCTTTTCTTTCAAAATAAAATAATGATTTTACATATCAATTAGAAAACCGACTGGATACCTTACAAAATTAATTTATTCATAAGAAAGTTAATTGATTAACACATTATATTTAATCAATATATAATATATACCTCCTTAAGTAAATTTAATGCAATATGAGTAAACATTTTTGAGTAGTACAGTGAGCGAATAAAAACAGACATAAAACAAAAAAGGAGAGCTGAATTGACTGATTATAAATCGAAAATAAAATGTTTGAAGTGTTCTTATTGTATGTAATTATGAAAAATGGTTTTATTACTATGTATGATGAGCATTCCAGTTGACAAAATGACTAACTCCAATTACAGCATTTTTTCAATAAGATTTTATCACCCCTCATAGTTCAGGATAAAAAGAAATATGATGAAAAAATTGTGCCCTCATGATATTTTGGTTTTCACTTTGTAATAGTAGGTGCATTGTCCGGCCAAATTACGGGGGGGGGGATATCTTAAGGGAGATTGAACTGGAAGAAAGGTCTTAAAAAAAAAGTTTCTATGAATCTTCGGTAGTTTCTAAACTTCTGGATCTAATAGGACCATCACAGTAGTCGGCGCTTAAGTTGTAATCGAAATATAGTTTTTAACTAATAGATTTTTCAACCATAATCTAATAACTTATTATCTGCTGACTGCTTGGAATGGGCTTTTAGAATTCAGAATCACAGAAACCATAAAAAACGATCCATGACTCGACAAAGTTGCAGCAAAATTAATTGTTCATTCAGCATTTTCTACCCCCTTTAAAGTATATAGGGTTCCTTATTTGGGCGGACTCTGCAGATATCGAATCTTAATATTGATACCATGTTTAAATTTTCATGAAAGTGCTAATTTTGTTCTATATTTCCTTTAATTTCAAAGTTTTTCTGTTATTAAAACTACCACACAACTACCGGAGCGAAGCCGGGCACCCTAGCTAGTAGAATATAAAACAGAATGTATAAGAAGTAAACACTAACATTGAAAAAAGGATTTTTCCTCTTAAGTTTTTATGTGAAGGGGAAGAGTGTCTAGACTGTACAAATATTACGAATCCCCTGCTAAGGCAAGTCTATAAGTAAAAATTAGAAGTTAACATGAAAGTTTTTTTTTTTGTTTTTTTAAAATAATTATATTCGAAGGAAAAAGATTGTAAGCAGCTGGAAATCTAAAACGGGTCTCTGCATCTCCGTCGTAAGGCTCTTAACCATTGAGCTAACCGTGGGGTCTATCCTAGCCGTGTCAACCTTCTCTCTTCCACAATCGTTGGCCCCTCCTCGCCATTCTTTTTTTTTTAAGAAATCGACGATTTACAGTTTATTATAAATATAAATATAATAATTTCATAGATTTGTATTATTAAAATGTAAGTGATTATGACAGTACCATAATGGTGTATAGCTTCAAAACGACCTCTTACTAACTTACAAAATTTTAAAGAGAGCATAAAAACTTCCCCATTGACATCCCGATCACTTTTAAGGAAGTTTCGTTTTTGTTATGTTATAGGAACTTATGTCCTCCATTATATCAAAACATCAATAAGTTACTTGAGCACTTCTTGGACAATTCTGGGTGTCTTGGAATTTAAATTTAATTCTTTAATAGAGTTTATTTTGAAGCAAACCATTTTCAATGCATTGGTTAGTTTGTATAAAAACTTACAATACTAAAGGTCGCGGGTTCGAGTCCTGAGGTGGTCCTAGGATTTTTTAATGGGAGTAAAAAATCCTTGACTATGCCGTACATCGGATAGGACGTAAAATGGAGGTCCCGAGCCTGTATGATGTCAGGTACTCGTTAAGATCCCTATCCTAATTATACTTGGATAGCAAAGCCTCAAAGTCTCGTATTATTTCAATAATTCACTTAATCATGCAGATTACATGCCAAATTTTCGCCTATTCAGGCATCTTCAGGGCTACAAGGGTTTCGCAAGCAAGCTAGAAACAGACTCTTGGATATACTTGGATAGGCAAAATTTAGGACTTAGCATTAGCATGTTCCGATCAGCCTCAGTGGCGTTAGTGATGTGATGTTAAAAAAACAAAGTTTGTACTGGGTGTATACATTGTGCAATCCTCTCTGGATGACTCTTTGAAAATTGATTGAAGGAATGAGTTTTTAATTGTGTAAATTTTTATTGACATTCATCTACCCTTCCTGTGGAATACAGTTTTTTCCTTTCCGCTTGTGAGGATATCCTATATTATTTGATGAATTGGAGATTGGAAAATACCGAACTGTTTTCCAAACGGCATATCAACTTTTTATCATATCCTCGCTCTATTTATCTCCATGTCTGGTATATAGGCACACACATAAGCACACATACTCGTATATCTTATATACCGGTGTAAAAATCTATATTGTTCTGGCCCTAATTACTATTAGGATCAGTGAACTGTAATAAGTCTTTTGCACACAATGGTTTGATGTCGACACTACCCAAAATATTTACTTACACACACTTCACTCCCTGCTGAGACCTATCAACTAATAGTACAATAACACACCTGAAACAATACACACTCCTACTAACATTAGGATGTACCAATTGCACTTAGTTCCTTGACATCAGCTCGAAAATTTGTTTCGTTTATATTCTTTCATTTTATTGTTTGTTATCATCGATCATGGCTATATATTTATTTATAATATTATTTTTGTTTTAAGATAAATGATTTTTTTTAAATCCATCAAATAGAGCAACTTCCTTATATATTTATAACCAATTCAGAAAATAACGTTAATTAGATAATGAAAATGTTAAATTATTTCTTCTTAAAAATTATGCGTAAGATTAATTAGGTAGATGATGACAACTGAACTGTAGGACTGCTATTGGAACAATCCTAAACATTGATTGTTTGTTAGGTGAGTTGGTTCATTTATTAATCGATTCTGGAAGGGCAACATGATCATACAAATATTTTGTGTATAAAATGCTGAATTTATTTTGATTTTTGATTATCTTCTAATTAAAGTGGAATATAATTCTTTTAATTAGGAGAGAAAAACAACTTAAGACGTATCCATGACCTTCCTGGATCTTTTGATGTACAACCGCCGTTAAATTATTTATCGATATGAATTCTTGCAAACGAGTTATCGTCCCCTACTCAGAAATGCCTATATGCGTTTCACGCAAAAATAGGTCATACCGATAGCTGTTTTTGTTTTTCTAATTATTCAATCTGAGAGTTGATTCCTAATTTTTTTTGTAGTTTTTAGAATCATATTTTGACGTGCGTTTTAAGTCAGCTTGGTTAATGTAATTAATAGTACCTATATGGAGGTAAGTATGAAAATGATTTGACCTACCTTTGATTGTTTATACATTTCTTATGTTTGTGGTTAGTGTAAAACAATAGATGTTAAGGTTTATCTGAAATCATTCTGCTATTAATATCTGATCTATTATTACTAATGATGTGATAATAATTAATTGATTCTTAAAAATTCATTTAATCTCTCTTTGTCGGTGAGACTTTTAAAATTGTAAAGAACCAATGGTATGATTTCGATCGTTCGGTCAAATCAGCATACAGTCCTTTTATTTCTCATTTAATTCCACTTTTTTTCTTTCTTTTTTTTATTTATTATTTTGTAACAAGAATAATTGTAAATCAGAAATCGTTGATTGTTTCTGGCATTAGACTCTTGGTTATAGCAAAGGATTTTAACAATGTTGGTTTCATTGTTCGTGACCTCATGAAATCTGATAATTATTAATCGTTTATATACCTCCGACCGCCCTTCTCAGCTTTTAAAGCCTAATGGTGCTTTAGGTAAAGTCCTTAGACCAAGCACTTAACTTGGTCTGTTATTTTATGATTGAGTTGTTCAGGTGGGTATTGTTGAAGGACGAGTAGCCTTTATATATTATATGTTCAAACCCCACCCTCATAATTTCAGCTTACCAAAATGAAAGAGCTGATGAAACCCGAAGACTCCCGATTTTAAACTCCAGTTAATTGTTATTCTAATTTAATTACAGTTCATTGTTGGAACTGCCTTAATGCACCATTGTTCCACCTCAGCCAGCCCTTGCTTATTTATCTAGGCAATTTAATGCAAATTATATTACCTTGAATAACCATTTATCTTATTTACCTTCCCCCAACTGTGTTTTCGTATTTTATTTGGTAACATTTTTTTATATATTTAATACTTGATTTACTACTCAAAACATTTTAGGGGAATGTTTGGTCTAGATACGAATGTATCTACATATTTAGTTCATGATATTCTATTTTCGGAGTATATTTTTACTTTCACTTACCTATATATGAAATATATAGTAAGTGGAAGTATTGCGATCGTGAAAAATTTCGACTTCCGGTTTTCAACGGAAATACACGTTTTGGGGTCCCCTGAGTCCAAATGACCAAGTCCCGCGAAATGGTCTGTGTGTGTGTGTGTCTGTGTGTGTGTGTGTGTGTGTGAACAGACTAGCTCAAAAACTATAAACCGTGCGAACCTGAAATTTGGTATTTAGTTTAGGTATATGCCCGCGATGTGACAGCAAAAATTTCATCAAAATTGCTCGAAGGGAGGGGGTACTTTATTTAAAAACTTTTTAGGTTTTTTTTATTTTCTCAAAAACGGCTCTAACGATTTTGATTAAACTGAGTATTTGATGTATTTTTATGCCCGAGATATGACTGTAGAAATTTCATCAAAATTGATTAACCGGAGGGGGGACTTTACTTAATAAATTTCGTATCATTTTCACGTGTTTTGTTTATTTACTCAAAAACGGCTTTAACGATTTTGATCAAACTAGGTATTTGATGTATTTATATGCCCGAGATATGACTGTAGAAATTTCATCAAAATTGATTAACCGGAGGGGGGACTTTACTTAATAAATTTCGTATCATTTTCACGTGTTTTTTTTTATTTACTCAAAAACGGCTTTAACGATTTTGATCAAACTGGGCATTTGACGTATGTATATGTTAAAGATGTGATAGCCCGCATTTCATCAATATTGCTCAAACGGAGGGGGCACTTTATTTCTTAACTATTTTTGCAATTTTTACCTTTTTTCGATTTTCTCAGAAACGGCTATAACGATTTTCATCAAATTCGTCATGTTTAATGATAATTAGGTGTTCTTTAATATCAAATAAGCTTTATCATTATTAAAATGTTCTGGGGGGGCTTAAATGGGGTAGGGGACTTTTTTGTTTGTTTGTTTTTGTTTCCTATGAAGTATCTTTGTTTTTGTTTATATGGAGAAATAAACTGTCTCTCATCACGCCTAAAAATAAAAAATGGCTAAATATGAGATATGATAAAAACCAAGTAAACATATAGAGGAGAAAAAAAGAAAAATATTCTGTCAACTCATAAAACACGTTGAGCCCACGCAGGACGCTTTTAATGACTGACCATTGTTCATAATTAATGCCCTTCTGTTCATTTAATGGAAATGATTTGTTTCATGGGAAATAAATGAAATATTCAACAAGTACATAGAGAATTATAAAATCAGTCGATTTGGAGTATTATGCTTGCATTGCCGAATTATCTCAAGTAAAAACTTTTATTTAATAATAAAAGAAATTAGTGTTTGTTATAGACCAAAAGAAAACAAAAATAAGAAATGAATTTGGACAAATGTGTAACTAAGTGAGAAGTGGCATTAACACAACGCATTAATTTCGAATCTAAGTTGGTAAGTGAAAGTTGTGTGTTTGCGCACCAGATTTTTATTATTATTTTCTTATTTAATAGCAGATGAATACACCCTACAATCATATATTTTGTAGGATACTTGTGAATTAAATTTGAATTTAATGCAACTTCAATTTAAACTCCATTACTATACGTTTTACTTCACTCAAGTAAAACGTATAGTGATGGATTCAACCTCTGTGACTTTGACGGCTGCCTCCGCAGACGAGACAGTAATTTCAACAATAAACCGCGACCTCAGCCTAGACTCGCTGAATTCACATAATCACATACAAAGTATACAATTTAGTATACTATAGTATATTTCTCACTTTGGAAAATAAATTAAAATCATAAAAGTCCCAAGATTTAATATTCAAACTTCAACGAAACTCTTAAGGCTCCCCACAAACGAATCCAAGTATTGTACCCTCTTTTATCAAGATTATCAAAATGAAAAACCGGGCAGAAGCTTCTCATTTGCTAATTGTGAGTTATTAAAAAGGTAAAAACAAAATATGAAGTTGAAAAAAAAATCATATTGTATGACACAGAAAATTGTATTTTAGAAGCCATGAATGGAACTAATGATAAGATTAATTGAAAAAAAAATTGTTTTGTTCTTAAAGTTCTGGTTACCCATGAGCCCAAGGTTGTCCAGCTAAACTCTAAACCGCATCTTACCATTATGGTTTTTCTTTAAGAGTTTTCTGTCACGGCTGTTAAAATTCTATATTTTCTCTTTTTCTTTAGAATAATACATGATTTTCAATCCTGTCGCATCTTGCTTGATGTGAAATATCATTTACATAAAAGAAAAAGTCGGTAAAAGTTACATAGCATGCACATACTGCTTGGAATGCAGCCTTCTCGCCGGCTGTGAGTGAGAACTGCTGGAGATCACACTGACACTTTCGTTCGCATTGGCACAGTTTCACAATTTCTTTACGGCCAAGGTGACTTGCCTACCCTTTTTATCTTCGAACCGGTCCCAGCTGCAGTCCAATCATTCCAATTCTTCTGAAGTGTGTAAACTATCGAGATGGGATTTTTTTTTCTTTTGCGTTAGTTATTTTAAGGTAAATTTATTTTTTAATCGATACAATTGAAGGATTTTGAGTCTTATCCAGTCTATCTGCTCTAGCATTCTCTCGGGTGGTATTAGGAGCCGGAAAAAATTAGTATGGCATCACATTAGTAGAAATAAAAAGCCCATTCAGAATTTACTTAGTTATACCTTAATAATACTTGGGTCCTGGGTTATATATTCAGGGAAACGAAACGTAATAAATATTTTATTTTTATTTTACTCCCTTACAACGTCCGAGTAGTTCAACCCTAGTTTTTGTTTCTCTTTAAATCTTCAATAAAGCACTTAATTTATGTTTTCAATAGCAATAGAATAAAATATTACTAGATAAGGTAATGTACAAGACGTATTAGGTAAGGGTTCCTCTTATACCTAAGTCACTTTTTTCACTTATTTCTTCCAGATGGAACTAAAAACCTTTGAGAACTTCACTGTTTGATTTGAGCAGAAAGAAAATATTATTTAAGAACAAAACATATCTCAAAATAAATCGGATAAATGGTTTCCTCGTTAAATTATTACTATTCGTTAACGTCGCATTTGCTTGATTGTTTTAACTCTATTCAGAAATGACATCGTAATTTGAAAAAGAATCTGTTCCCGTTTAGTGTGATAAGATTTTTTTTTTCAAATCATCATATTTTCTTTTGCACACGAAAGAATTTTTCTATTACTAAGTAATTATAAATATTAATATCTAATAAATTTCATCAAATTAAATTTTAAAAATGTAATCGGAGAAACAAATGTATTATATCAAACATTGTTTTCCTATTTGCAGTAATGGAAAACACATCGTTTCTGAATAAATAAAAACTTTAATACTATTTTCCCTCATCACAATAAGGCACCGGCACAAATACGCCCTTTCATCTTATCCTATATCTTTCGCTGCAAAGGGATGAAGTTTAATAATATTTCCGAGGAAGGAAGCAACTTTTTATTTATTTCCCTCCCTCTCTCGCCCCACCCCCACACACAATCTATATGATTTATTCACTCAGATTTCCTTAGGCTCTCCTGAGGCCTTTGTAAGGTCGACAAAAGGCAGCCGGTACTGAATAGCCTTTGCAGCCGTCCGTTTGTTGCCCGTCGCTAGAGCAAATAGTGAACTAAAACATCCGCCTATAATCTAGAATATCAAGTTATGACTTTATTTAAACTTAAATTTGTAAAACAACAAATGTGATATTACAAAAATCTTTCATAAATATTTGGAGGCTAGTTGATTTGTAAACAACTCTAGATGGATCTTAAAAAAGTTGAATAAATTAATATTATACGATTGATATTTATATTAATGGTTAATACTAATCCATGTGATTCCTAACACAGACGTTCTGTTTGTTCTATAAGTCTTTAAACTTTATATAAGTATATATATTTTTTTTTTTTCTTTCAATTTTTGTCTCAAATACATTCTAAATTTATTAGTCTTTTATTATTTTTAAATAATAATTACATAATTTTATAAGAAGAGAAAAAATTAGCCATGGCTGGGAGTCGGGCCCCGTTCGTTAAAGGTTGACACGGCTAGGATTGCCCCTACGGTTAGCTCAATGGTGTGAATGCTGCGACGTAGATGCAGAAACCCGGGTGCGGTTCCCGGCCGTGGCCATCTTGTAGTCACAACGGCAAAAACAACAACAGTATATTAATCTAATGTAAGATGTACCATTGATAAGTACCATAACCTAACATTAGATTAATATACTGTTGTTTTTATTGTTGTTTGTTTTTTTGAGCCCTGGGAGGGTTGACTTTTATTTCGTGGAGGCCCCACGGAATAAATATAGACCCTCCCACCATGGTTAGAATAGGTTGGTTACACCTCTAGAGTACTGCTCTATTTCGTTTCGTTTCTCCACCGATTCACAAAGGGAAACTCTGTCCATTAAATTTTGTACTGTTAATTCATGTGGAACCCATATATCCTGCTTCTTTTGGTATCCATTCTTATGTAAATGGTTCAAAACTGTTTTGTGGTCGATATTTAGCTCCATAGTGACGTCACGAGATAAAATATGTCGGTTTAACTCTTTTTTTGAAGAATTTCATCTACTTTTCAGGGTGACAGTAACATCAACATTTCCGGAACGAAATCGAGTGAACCAGTTCTGACACTGACGTTCGCTTAAACACACATCACCATTAACACCACAAAATTTTCGAGGAGCCTGAGCTGCATTTTTCCCTTTTCGGAAGTAAAAAAGCAAAATATGACGAAAATGATCTTCCGGAATCGCCATTTTCAAAGCGCAATGACGTTTGACTGAGTAAAGGAATGACACTGTGTTGATATTTGGAATATTCTATGGACTGTGACCTTACAAATTCGGTATAGTAAGGCTTCAATTAATAAGGATTACAAACGATAAATGACTTTGATAGGCGACTATTGGGATAAACCGAATTTACTTTTTTCCCAACCCAATATTTAACGATCATCTAATTTGATTTAAATAATCGTTCGAAGTTTAGTAAATTAGTTTGAACTTGTTTATGAGGACAACAGATGGATATATCAAGAATTATACGCAAGTTCCATTTATATAGCCAGCGAAGTTCATTTTCGCAATGGAAAGACATTCAGGATATATGTTCTTTGTGTGCGGTTTGTGCTAACGTCTTCATTCCTCAATGTACAGGTTGTTAGGTAAGATGATTTAGCTTAACGGTGGTGCAGATTAAGTTGCTTTTCATCGGCATTGAGCTCTCCTCCATACAGACGAGACAGTAATGCCCTCGGCCTAAGATAGAGGGGATTGCCCCTTTGTTTAGGATGACAGACCAAGATGTAGAGATAGGCCGAACCGAAGAGAGGCCAGGGTGCATAACCTAGGCTAAGCTGCCCAATATATCCCGCTGAGATGTGGTCGCCCTCAACCACGCTATCTTTAAATGGCTACCGATCCTGCGTGGATCATTAGTTTCCTCCGAGCCTCCTTTCATCTCTTGCTCCATTTCACGCTTTGGCCATTCACTGTCTTCCCTTTCTTTTTTTTCTTTCTATTTTCCTTTCATTTTACTACGAAGCCTGCCGCCCTCCCCCTTCTTCCTGTTCTTGCAAACGGCTCCTTGATCTTGCCTTGTTTTATTTCCATTTAAGTATTCATCGGGTTCTTTTATTCTTCTCTCCTCTCTTCCCTTGCAACTTTTTTTCATATTCGCCATATTGCTTCAAAGAATCGTATTATATTTCTCGTTTTTCTTTGAGTAATTTATGCACCATTGTAATTTGCAATCATTATAGAAAAAAAATCGATAAATAGATTTTAGTCCCCTAAGCTTATTACCGGAAAGAAACCTTTACTGGTTTGAGGAGGGCAAAACGCTTATTAATACAAACTGTTTTTTTATTTAAAATTTTTCCACCCTTCATCTACTTACAACTATCTAACTACAACTGTTATTCGAAGTTAAAAATCGTTTAAGTAGTTTCGCCAAGATCGATTATCAAGTATCGGCAATGTTTCCTTTTTAGCGAAAAAATGAATCACGCCAACTAATGTTTCTACACAATTTCAAAGGGCTACTCCAAATTTAATATGCCTAAGATTTAGAGAACATTAAATTCGGCGCGAAACGAGCTCTTTACTTTAAAAATCAGTCCACGAAAGTAGAGAGTACATAAATAGATAAAGACGAAGTACGTAGATGGTCCTTTGTCATCAGTAAGAAATATCATAACACATGACTATGATGAAAATAATCAAATCGATTTTAAAAAAAACTAGATTATGTCCACTGTGGATAATGAAATAAGGTTAATATGGTGCTAAGCACTAAGAGCTGCGCTGTATAAGGCAATAAAGTAATACATGAGACTGTTTAATAAAATGGTAAATGTTAATTTATTAAGAATATAGAATAACAGTCTATCTATTATATCAACGTTTGAGTATTAGAATCGCCTTGTGGCCAAAAATCCGAGAAATTTCTGGATTTTTTTTTTCAGTTTCTTGGATATAAACTAACTTTTAGAGAAGTTAATAAAAGTATTCTATCTAGCATAACATTATTTGCTTTTTTAATCAATTTTAAAATATTAGCTGTCATTGGTGTAGAATATCAATGTTTAAAAAATATCACTAAAATCTTTTATAAAGATTGAAACACTACTCTATTAAAATGCAACATTTTGTAAAAACTTTCTGGTCAATCCATCCATTTATAGTTTAATAGTGATCGAAATTTAAAAATCTTCAAATGTGTTTAATTTTTTATGCTATTTCCGCTTATTATTTTTCATTTTCAATTGAACAAAGAAAATTATCATTTTGTATAAAAATAATTGATCTTTTTTTTTTTTTTTTTTTTTGCATAGGAACATAAGAATTACATGCAAACACCCCTTGTTAGAATGCTATGTTGTGTAAAAATTTCAAGTTAAGCCTTCCACTGATTAGAAGTGGAGAGGTAACAAATATAAGACCCTTCCATTCTTTTATTTTTTAATTACTATTTAATCGATAGAAATTCATTTTCATATTTTTATCTAGTATTTTTATTTTACTCATGTTGTAAGGTTTAATTATGCTTTTTTGATAAACCTGATAAACCTGACATAGGAGATATTACAAAGGAGAAAATAAATACTTGAAAGGCGTGACATTTTTTGTTTTATTTTTAATGGTTAGTATGATACTAATCTAGCTTCAATTTAGAGAGAATATTAATTTCAATTAATGAATGTACATTATTAAAATAAATCACTTAAGTATGTTAGTCTATATAATAAATAATAAAATTTATTACAAATAAAATATATAATATAAAAAATATACAGTCTAATCCACTTAAAATAATTAAATATTTTTTTTTTAAATTATAATAAATAAATTTTATTAATATTTCTGAATTAAATTTCTCTACCTTTGCTGGGGACACTTCCTCTTACCCTTATCTCATTCGCCCCTCCACCTTTCAAGTTTTTCAATTATGTTTATTTTATAAAATTTATTCATCCTTTTCCCCGCAGCTTCATTTCTTTTACTTTCTCCCCCTTCCTGTAATTTGATTAAAATATTATTAAAATTCTTTCTTTAATCATAAAGAAGGGGAGGTTTATTATTTTAGCCTTTCGGACCAGATTAATTAGAATCAACATTTAAAAAAAAATAAATGTTCATGTTGTCAATGAATTATCAAATAAAATGAAAAAAGGCTTAATTATTTTATGACTAAACTTATCTGGAGGCTTTGTACATATTTTTACACCGTCGAGCGAACTATGTTGTCTGACCGCACCTATGCAACTTAATAAATAATTTTCATTACAAAGACGGCTGACTTAGAATCGGCGGCTGCTTTGGTTTTCAATCCAACTTATTACGGATTAAAGCAACGTCAGAAAAATCCTGAAAGAATATCCAGAAACTTATCTTAACTAACACAAAAGCGACACTAGCACTATCCCCGAACACACAGGTGAACGGATAAAGTTATAAAGTTACCATACCTGTTCGAAATCGTGTCTTATAAATGTATTATAGCCGAAAAATGTTCGGGACTGCTGTTCGAGAGTAAAGGCAAATCTCATTTAGGTGTTATGTGTAAATTGAAAATATAGTTGTGTTTAATATTGATTATATGACTGCATAAAATGTAAGTGTATATAATGAATCAAGTAAACAATAGAATAATGAACACGTTAAAGGTTAATTTGGGATGAGCCAGCCTGATAAATGTTTCATAAATACACAAAGAGGAAATGGTTTTGTGGCGTTAAGGCTACTAATCTTGCCGACTTAGATTAGGTCTGCAATATTCAATCTACATCGGAGACGCTTTTTTTTTTTTTTTTCTAATTTCTTCCTCTTAATCAAGTTCAGCAGTTAAAGGAAGATTAAATAAAGTTTCTAGTCTAGGTAAAGGTCTAAGTAGCCGTCAAAATAGTTTTAGTGTTCAGTCAGGAATGGAGAACGGATAAACCGAATTTAGTAGCATTATAAGTGCAGAGTGCAAATAGGGCTTACTCATCCTTTGAAATAATCCCGACGTTTATAGAACCAGTAATAAATTTTAAAAGAAGAATTTGTTAGTGCAGAGCTAAACTTTAGTCTCCTTCCTTGACCTAGGAGCAGGCGGATCAGGACTTAATCCTTGTGGACACAATGAGACCATCCATCAATCAACTGTTGACTCTTCCCAGCTGATAGCTAGCAACCAGGAACATTGTATTTAGCCCTCGCGTCAGTGTAGCCCCATAAATTATTTAGATTATCTCATCGTCTTCACCTTGCCGAGTTCGTAGCATTTCAGGCTTCACTAAAATTTTACCTCTTGCACATCCAATCCGTTCACCTTAATTCTTGCATAAAATTGAGCGTATAGCTGCTGGGACATCCATTTTTAACAAACCTTTTTTTGGTAATTCTTGGTTGAAAAAGAAGTGACCCGTATCCAAGGGTTCCGTCTCATGCGCCCTATACTGAGAGTAGAGAAAAAAAGTACAAATCATTCCTTAAAATATTTTTTTAGTCATTGCTAAGAATGGATTTATAGTTTATTTATTATCGTAAGTCGGGTTTGTATACTTGAAAAAGCAATAAATATATTTTAATTGTCTGTAAATAACATGAAATTTTGTAATTACTATCATTAAAAATATTTTTATCTATCTATATATCTATGTCAAGTGACTAGTGTGTCGGTGGACAAAGAGTTCCCTAATGCTTTGTCCTCATAATCTTTAAGACTCGTTAATAATAGATCAAATCTCTTGCTTGCTTAATAATCTAGAGTTGATAAAATCCATTATACCTATTTTTTGATTCTTTAATTTGCTTAAAACAAAACAAATTTAGGTACTATTTTGTATATTTTCATTTATACTACCATGTGTTATCAGACCACTTTAGAAACAATGAATTGAGCTTTGGTCTTCTAATTTATTAATATTCCTCAGGTAATATGTTCACAATTAGTTGGTATTTCTATGTTTGTTCTTTAATGTTTGGAGATATCCTAAAGTGCCGAAGCGTCAGTATTCTGTAAAAGTTTCCTCTTGTTTTTTTTGTTTTTTTTGTTTTGTTTTTTCTAGACTGAAGTTTATTTTATTTTCTATTTAACTGTAGTATAATAAGCAACCTATGTATGTTTAGCATTTAAAAGGGATTCCAAGGCTAAACAAAGTACTTCACGTTTCATTAGGAGTCAAACCTAGCACCACTACCAACAATGGCTTCAAGAAAGCAGAACGGCTTAGGAAAAAAAGCCAGTTCATTATGATGCTTATACGGTCGTTATTTAGTTGAAAGGCCCTGCTCTCTAAAAGAAACTTATAATATTTCTTTTGTGGTCTTCACACGTGTGGTCCTCTGGGTGAAGACGCCGGTACATCTGGGGAGTCTGTTCTTGTCTAGAAAAGTTCTAAGTTGAGATCATATGGCTTTTACATATTTCCCTTACATTTATGTTTTTTGCTTCGAGAATTGTTTTAATCGAATTAATTTTACATTAGAATCACTATCTGCATTGCACATTGCGCTAAATGAAAAGCGATTTCACATTTTATTATGTAATTTTACCCAATTTATTGTCCAAATATCATCGATATATCAGAAATTTTTTTGCAGGAAAAAAAATCAGCCATTGTTCTATCTAAAAAAATATTGTCAGGATCGCTTGACCCCCCCCCCCCCCCCCGGTGAAAGAGAAACACGAATATTAAAAAAAATCATTATTTATTTATTATTATTTTATTTTTTTGGAAGATCCTCCAAAATAATAAAATTGGTTGTCACTTCGACATTCTTACTCAAGGAAAAAGTTTTTTCGATTTGTTCCAGAAGGAAAAAAATTTCCTTGGCCTTTATAATTTTTACATTTCAGTTGATCTGGCATTTAAAAATTTGTTTTTCCAAGAACCGTTCCAACAACAATAATCACACAATTTTTCTTTAAACTATATAATCTTTTAAATTGATGCCATGGTCTTTTTGTCCGAGTACCTCTTAGGTACGTAGAACCAGCCTTTACCTATAATTTTAAATTTTTTCTTTGTAGCTAAACAAGAAGCTGCTAATATTCCTACTGATTTTATTTATCGCAATGTAATAATTTTTCTATCCCTAAAAGTTTCATAATTTTAGTGAGAGTCAAATTAGTATATAAAAACCCAATTTTAAATCTTACTCTCTTCTTCAGTTTGGTAAAACGATGCTCCAGGAGATCTCAAAGGTTCTTTTTCCGCTGCATTGGATCCCAGGATTGAGCAAGGGCGTTGCCGGAACTTTTTTCCCAATTTTGACTTTAGGTTAATTGACCACTACCTTTTCGCTTGCATTCAAAGAGAATGATTGAGATGGTGGTTTATGATTAAATTGTGTGTTTAGGCCTTTGATTTTTTTTTACGCTTAAAGAAAAAAAAATAAAACAGAAAAAAAGAAATTGACTTTTAGTTTCTAAAATAATTCGTATGTCATATTATCTAAACTATTCCAACAGCTGTAATCCGGAGGCAGCGTTTTAAACCTTCCGCACGAGTTGGTTTGCCAAGATCGTGGTGGAAGTATTTTCGCCTCCCTGCTGCATTAGTTCCAGGTAATCTAATACCAGGAGGCCTTCCTCGCTTATTACTTTGTGGTAAATAAGTTTTCCTCTTAGTGAGAAAATGGAGCCGGGTGCACTCCTCTGTATATCCTCCTCTATTCCAGCCGGGCGGATTACGCTTGCAAATTGCATCCTCGGTAGGTGCCACTGGTGGGTTAAAGTCATATGAGATCGGTGGTTGGATTTAGATATCGAATACAATATGAACGGCGCTCTTGATTGAGAAAGTGTGAAGCCATTGCTGAAGGTAAGGACATTTTCGTAATGGTTTTAGCAGATTTAACGCATCTATAAAACTTTTAATGTGTCTTTAAAGTAGGCTCATATCCAGCTTAGGAGCCATTTAGATTTTCTATTTTAATAAGTTTTACTATTAACTAAAACATATAATTAAAATAAGCTTATAAATTTTGTGAGAGCTAACCCATGTTTCATTTACCCCTGTTGGTATTACCCATATTTCACCTACCATCCTGGTTGAAATAGAGATAAGGGTACTTTAAAAGAAGTGCGGCTTCTGTATTGGTCATGTTGGGAGTTCGTATCTACATTTTGAGCGAGCGAAGGCAGCGAAAGTCGTAAAACTTCACTCTAATAAAGCCAATCCTGGCCCTGATTTTATCTAAAAAAACGCGACGAGAGTCCGAAAAAGCCGTAAATAACTATTTTCGCTGTAGGGTCTATACGGTACCGCTATAGAACCCTGGCCTATCCCTAAGACTTAGACAGGAAGCCGCATTTCGATAGTGTTGGTTGTGTATTAGTGTGTTCGATAGCTAAGCCGTTTGGAAAAAAAAAGTGTTTCATCACAATCGGGCAACACTTTTCAATCGTTATTTTGATAATTAATTTATTTTACTTCGGGTTTATTTAACTTTAATAACCAACTATACTTAAATCTTTACTAACGAAAATTATATTATTTCTTTAACCATTATTAAAGAAATAAAATATTAATTACGGATACTAATTAATTTTATATATTTTATAATAACATTTTCAACTAAGAAAGTTACTTACTTTGTGTTGCGAGAACTAATATTGGAGATAGTTGATTACTCTAAAAGATGATGAAACACTAGCAAAGCCGGTGATTGATGAGGTGTAGATACTGCTTTGGATTATGCATGGCGGCACATAATCCGAAACAGTTGTACACAACGATTCCTCATTTATCACACAGAATAAACACCATATTAAGTACATCATGCCCAACTTGGGTACTTAAAGCAGCCTTCCTGCATTCGATATCTCGAGAGTCATTTCTATATTTAGGCATGTTGGCTTTTGTTGTTTGTAAGAGATTCAAGATTGGTTAAACCAGTTTAACTGCACTTAGAGTTAAATAAAGTTAATTTATATGATTATTCCTTAACCCCGGGCAAGGTTTTGGCAACATTAAATTTGATGTGGATTACACTGTTTTTTGATTCATGTATATAATTAATATTCAATTTCTTGTGATTATCTTAATTACTTCTCTACTGACATTGTGTATGAAAAACGAAAGAAACATTCACAAAAAAAAATTCTTTGCTGCATAATTTTAATGATAATTTTTTATTTACCCAATGTTTTTAACAAACTTGGTATGTTCCTAACTATTTGAAGAAAACTTTCAGTACTCCATACATACGGTGTACTTGTTTCAGCTCTTACATGATGTAGGTAGTCTGGGTAGGCCTGTCTTTTGTTATTTCAACTTTAGTAAGTTTAAAAGACTTACATAATTTATTTTTTGAAGAGAAAAGATTTGGCTCTGCCGGGAGTCGAATCCGGGTCTCCTGCGTTACATGCGAGGATGCTAACCACTACACCACAGAGCTCGGCTCAAGGCAGAGCAAATCCTTCCTCTTCACTGATTTGCTCTGCCTTGAGCCGAGCTCTGTGGTGTAGTGGTTAGCATCCTCGCATGTAACGCAGGAGACCCGGGTTCGACTCCCGGCAGAGCCAAATCTTTTCTCTTCAAAAAAATAAAATAAATAAATAAATAAAAAAAAAAAAATAAAAAAAAAATAAAAAAAAAAATAAATTATTTAAAAATAATTTAAAATGGTGGTCAGCCACGAACTAAGATTAGATTAATTAAAAGACTTACCTGAAGTGCTTCTGAAAGTCTTTTATTAAGACATGATACCTTTTCATGACAGCTTTCCTCAATAAGTGGATTGACTATCGTTAAATAATAATGATGAAATTCCTAAAATAGCTTTCAAACATTTAAAGTCTTCAGCTTTATGCAATAGCTTATCTTCGATCATGTCAACTATAACACCTACTTTAATTTTAGACTATTATCTGTTTTTAATGTATTTATTTATCGTTAATACAATCAAGTTAAAAAAAAAAAAAAAGCTACTGAAGAGCTCTGTAATGTCTCTAATAATTGCGTTGTTGTCTGGTTTTTTATATTTCACTTAAAAATACTATCCAAATTTAATAAAAAACCTAAATTTATTTACTTATAATATGCAATGCTCCGATTATAACGAAGATAAATATTAGCAAATAAAATTCTGATGTTAAAATCTGATTAAAACATTACCTTTGTGAACTAACTTTGATTTCATTTAAAGTTTCGTGTTCATCTAACAAGATATTCACCCATTTTGTTTACTTCCAGGCCGTTTTATTTGTGTGCAATGCCAAACCAATATAATAAATACTATTACTTGTGATTATAAATTATTGGCATTATATTGTAGACCGGGTGTTGAAGGGAATAAACAGCTGACGGTACATCCCGATATTGGAACCACAGTGTTATGTTATTGCCTTAGGTGTGTGGTGATAATATGGTAGCCGCCTGGAGTATATATTGCCTGTTTCACTCAAAAAGAAAATCTATTTCATGCATACTATAAATCGCCTACTGGAGTATTAGCATTTGATGGTTTAATATTCCTTCTAATGCAAGCTTAAACGCTTAGTGTAGTAGCTCTGAACTAAATCCTTGGTTTGCTATAGAAGTAATCCAAGCAAATCCTACTTTAATTGCTCGTGGATTAATCGCCGTTTAATACTCTATTCGTAATGGTCGGATTTAGTTTAACCATTTCGCTAGAGATGGATTAAATATTGAAATGTTCGCGTATGCGTTACTTTTCGGGCATATTAAATAATACTTTAGTTCGGTTTGAAGCCTATCTTCAGATAGACGTTTGTTGATGCGTGGTACGAACTTAAAACTTTCTTGCGGAGTTTTTTTACATTAGGCGGTAAATTGAACCATTATTGTACTTAGTTTTGTGGGTCAGATAGAAGTTTCAGATACGCGCTACATTTAGTTCTCTTTTTTGAGACACTCATACGCACTCTCGTTTCTATTATCTTCTCTGTGTTTCTCTCGCGCTGTCCCATTTGACAGCTTGATTAGATAACGTTTGGAAAGGGTTAAGTAGTAAAATCTCGGCTGTCGTAACCGAGTGATCGATAAAAGACCGGTAGCAATGGTTTTAAGTGCTCCATAAAAAAATACTGAGCGGGTCACACGGTTCTTTTTCGTTTCAGGACTCTCATTTAAATTTTATTTTTCAGATACTATACATGACTAAAATCTCACGTTTCAAATTTTATTCTGGAAATCAATATTAATTAAGGTTTTGTGGATATCAGATATATATATTTGGAATAGTTACTAAAAAATTTTTTATTTGTACCTGAAGTTAAAGAACACCATCTCCATTTTTATTTAATTAAATTCAACCCACTTGTTTATGGTTTCAATTACCATGAAAAATATTTTCAATTACTGATCAATGTCAGTAACAATATGAAAAATCAAACTGTCTCTATCAGAAAGGAAAAACTAATTTGATAAATTATTATTACGTGAAACCTAAACGCAGATGATTAATTCTTTTTGATAGAGAGTTCTAGGCTTTCATGTATTACTACATGACCAGATGTTTTTGAATAATTTAGGCCTTTCTTGAATGTTCTATTCCGGACTAAATATTAGAAGTGATCATCATAAAATATGTCATGCGAAATTTTATTACCTTTTATTTTAAAAGAAATACGATTTTATTTAACAGTTTTTAGAGTTATGTAATGTCCAAAATATTCGTGATTTTTAAGCCACAGAAATTTCCCCCCTAAAGAAGTGTATTCGGATAAAGGACTGGCCACACATGTCCGCACCGGATCCGCACCGTAGCAATAATACAGGTTATGTTCAGAATATTTTTAATTTTACTTACATATTACCTTTAGTTATGCCTAAAGTTCAAGCCACACATGTCAGACACAGGCCACTTTAGGCATAACTAAAGGTAATATGTAAGTTAAATTAAGAATATTCTGAACATAACCTGTATTATTGCTACGGTGCGGATCCGGTGCGGACATGTGTGGCCAGACCCTAACTCGTTTTTATCATTCTCACCAGTTTTTATACAAATTAAAAAAAATATATACAATAAAACTTTTACACAACCTATTGTGAGCTAACCTCGCGTTTAATTTAAATTTGCCTATGTTTTAAGGTCAGAAAAAAAAATATTATAATAAAATGAAAATAGAAATATTTGTTGCATAAAATAAAATTTATCCTCCAGGGATGGGGGGTGTTTAGTTTAATAAAGAGAGAGCCTGAAATACTTTTTATTTACCAGGAGCGTTGGTTCGCCTTCTGTTTATATTGCCTGATTTGGTTCGCTAAATACATAGAAAACTAATCCAATCGGATCCGATATAACAAATAATTCAATACATTTGTTTTTTGTACTCACATTCACGAACAATATATCATATCATACTGAATTATTTTATTATTATTTTTTTTAGGCTAGATTAAAAGTTGGTAATGCTTGCTACTTGTCAGTATCGAAATTGCTTAGCTCACGTCTTCTGTCCCGAAATTTAAAAATTAGGTTTTACAAAACGATTATTCTTCCTACGGTCATATACTGTTGTGGAACATGGCCGCTAACAATGAGGGATGAGAAAAGGCTTAGGGCTTTTGAAAATAAGGTATTACGTAAAATATTTGGACCAAAGAGATACGAATCAACCGGAGAATTCAGAAAGTTTATTTTATAGTTTAGGTTAGTTTTATAGTTTGATTTTAGGAATGATCATCAGGCCGTTTTTTGGGGGGGATCGCTTAATGAATTTTCAGATTTTTTTTTCCTTGTGAAATACAGGCAATCAAATATTGACTTGATTTAATAAATTTTGCAACAATTAGGTAATCATTACTAAATTGCTTTCAAATTAATAAGCTCCTTTAAGTTATTCTATTTCTTTATTACTATTATTTCTTTATTTTTATTTTTTTGTATTATTTAAAGACGTGCGTCTTACACAATGAGGAGAGGAAGGGAAGCACGTTCTACCACTCATAGTAGGTTCATTATATCACAAACGCCAGTTCTCAAGAGATGTCATGAAATGCTACGTTCAATTAATGTCATCCTTTGTATAATATCGACCGCCTTGACTACGGTAGGACTGCATAAAAAACTCTGGTCTAAGTGTAATGTTCGGTACACTTCAAGCTTTAGTTTCTTCCCCCTTAAGTAAACAAAGAGTTTTAGATTGGTTCGAACCATTTATCATACAATGGACAGCCTGGCCTGCAATCTTTAACGCTGATATTTTTAAATTCAGAGATTTATGGTTCTTTTCATATCAGACCGATGCATCTTGAGGAACAAACATCGAAAAGATTTATTTAATTTCACAGTTGGTTTCCTTCTTGACTTTGGAAATATTTATGAAGAACTGCATTTCTTCGTAATCGAAACAACTAGGCTTTATTGTTTAGGAATAGTGTGTTTACAAACAGGTACTTTGAATTTCAGAGCCCGTGTTACTGCGAGGAAATATATAACATTCGATGTAGTTCTGTCTTCAAAGTATATTCAGGTTTCTTAAAATAAAACCATTTTTTTTTTTTTTTTTTTTGCTATGTTTCTGCTTTTTGGTAACTAAAGAATATAAAGATTACACAAATGATTTAAAATGTAATGTGACATATCTTTCTTTTATTATTCACGTTTTTTTTTTTTTTTTTTTTTTATTATCTTGGAAAAAAGCTTAAAGATTATGTTTTATTTTTACTGCATGGATAAAATCAAGTGATCAAATGATTTTCGCTCTATCGGACAGGAATTACTCCATTGCATTATGCAGTATTGGCAATCGAACAATCAACATTAATGAAATATACAATACAATCCTACCTCGTTATACATCGTCGTGGAAAGTTTTGTGATTGACTAAAGTGTCCGATGTGGCAGTCTATTGTGAGCCACCGGTAGTACACGCCGGCGTGAACGTATTAATGTATGTCTCAATGTTATACAACGCTACTGAGCCATATGCCTTATTTTTATTTTCACTTGCTAGTGAAATTGGGAAGCTGAGAATTTAAGAAAGAGTAATAAATATTTAGTGTATTAGGTGGTAGAAGGTAACAGAGACAGGATTTTAAGGTACCAAAAAAACTAAATAATAATTTTTATTAGAATATTTAAATTGAGGAAACTTATGATATATATTATTTATCTTATTAGTTATTTTTATTATTTATATAATAATAGTGAAATTTATGTTTACAAAATGAAAACATATTTTTCCGAGAAAAAATAAGGATTGGTGGCACATATCCCCCTCCCCCCTCCATGCTAATCTATACAAAAAAATAAAGATGAGGTAGATTTAGTTTTTTTTGTGGTTATCTACAGAAAAATTACATTTTAAGGGTTATAATATGGACATCCTAAAAGGAGCCCTTAATACCAACACGAAGAATGCCCAAATTGTCACGGTTGTCATGTGTTATGAAAAGAATGTAGATCCAATCGTAATATTTTGCACAACGAAATTGTGTATGACTAGTATCATGCGTTAATACCTTGTAAGTCTTGAAAAATCAGGAGGAATTCTTATATTTCGATGTTTTTGTACTGTCATAAACATAAAAGGCATGTTAACAGCAACTGTAGATCGACACCAGCTCCCTTAAAAATTCCAATTCAAATTCAGGCGTTTTCACTATTATGTTTGTGTGTATTGATTTTGTGCACATTATATCTTCTTTGCCTCGGGAAGAAGCCTTTAGTAAATGAATATGAATGATTTTCTGAATAACATTAAATTTAAATATTATTTCGATAAAGTCTGGTTTACTGAATGATATTATTTATTTAGTTCTATTCTATCTTTATAGTTGGCGCTCGGGGGAAAATAGATATCATCCAAGGGCGAAAAATTTGTATAGAAGTGTAATTTATGCGGCTCCATGTAGATGAATTATTCATTCGAATGTTTAGTGAATGACAATTAGCCTTTGAAGATGATTGAAAGGATATGCCGGGAGTGATTGAATGAGCTCTATTGAGTACATGCAACCGCGGCGCACGTCTCGCCCACACCGCGTTAAACCGTTACCGACGGCCCGAAAGTCTTCAAGAAGCTGGGGCCATTGTTTCTATTCCTGTTTGAATCCTAGATATCTTTATCTATAGTATGGTAGTTAATGTTTATGTTTGAAATTATTTTATTTTATCTTATTATACTTAATATCTTAAGTATTTTACTTTGATAATGCCTTTTAATTGTAAAGTTGTATCTGTGTAGCTTCCTCGCCATTTGTTTCAATAAAAGGATAAATGTAAAAGAAAAAATTTATGTACAATTGTTTAAAGCAGAAAATATCGTGACAACGCGCCTCAAGTCTTCTTGGCGGATCGGAAGGGTTTTTGGGATTGTGTAGAGCTTGAGTTAGTGTGTTTGAATTTATCGTAGAGAAGTCTGTCATAAAAGTTACGGTTGCGATCTATGGCTGTTACTTCGACATAAGGAATGTCGAGGTCAGTGCGTAAGGTCTCATTAGAGACATAAAAGGGGGCATTACAATGTTTCTTAGTATTGTTGATTGAAACGATTGTATGAGTCATATATTTGATTTTTTTGTTCATCACCGCAAGTCCAAAGTGGTTTATTTGTTTTAATAAGGAAAACAAAATTTTAATGATGCAATATTAATTTTTTTTTCGACTTATAAATATGGCTGGCCATATTATTTTAGGCATGTTTAATATATCCCTCCATAACTGTGTCGTGGAAGAGCGATGGCTTGAACTGCAGATGCACTTGGATTGGAATAATAGACGAAGACCTTCCGGAATGTCCCCTTAACTAAAATTAAGATATAGTTCGAGAACATCTTGAAATATGTTTCGAGAAAGTGTTACACATCACTGGAAGGCACAAGATCTGACATTAAATATCATGAATGCTTATAGGTGCATATCAGATTATCACAAATTATATTTTTTGAAATGAAATGAAAAATAATTGTATTATCCTGGGACTGGTGTCCCTTTAGAATAAATTTTACATACATAACATAGAGATCTAGCCAGTGTGGCCATATGTGAATGATATTAAATATTTACAGATATAGTTTACAAATAATATTTACAGAAAGAAAAAATAAATAAAATAAGACAGAAACAAAAAATAAATAAAATAAGACAGAAACAAAAAGTGCATTCCTTCATGAAAATAATCTTTAAGTATAATAAGTGAAATAAAAACAAGAGGAAGAAAGAGAGAATACCGATAAATTTAGACAACGGAATATAATAAAACGGCCTGAGTACATCGATAAGATATTTTCTAATAGAAATCATGCTAAAAAGAGTTGCTTCCAAAGCTCTATTATGTCCCTTCAGTGATCAGTAGTTGGTTTGGGAGTTGAATAGGAAATCGAAGAGGAGGGATTTGAAAGTGGATGCAGATGAAGCGTGTCGGATATTAGAGGGGATAGAGTTCCAGAGGGATACGGCTTGCATTATGAAGGATTTTTCATAAGTTTCAGTTCGATGAGGAGGAGGATAGAGATCGGAGGTACGGGACCTGGTTAGGCGGGATTGAATGGAAGATTTGAATTGCAGATTCTGTAGGATGTAGGAGGGTTGTTGAGCTCTGATGGCCTGGTATAAGAAGGAAGCCAGTATGTACCGACGACGGTAGGAGGGGTAGAGCCACTTTAACTCGGCGTAGTACTGGGTTATATGCGTATCTCTTGGGATCCCAAAGACAAAACGTATTGTGCAATTCATTAGGCGTTTAAGTTTGGCTTCGAGTTCCCCGGACAGTCCGCCGTACACCATACAGCCGTAGTCAAAGTGGGGAAAGATGAGAGAAGAGACTAGGAGTTGGCGGGTTTTGAATGAAAGAAGATATTGTAGACGGTTGAACTGTTTTAGGGTAGAGACAGTACGACGGGAAATTTGTGAGATGTGGGGTTTCCATGAGAGGGATTGATCAAAGGTAACGCCTAGGTTTTTAACGGAATTGTGGAATGAGATAGAGGTGTTGTTCAGCACTAGGTTTGGAGCAAGAGGGGTTGATTTGAGGAGAGAGGGAGATCCAATCAAGATGGCTTTCGTCTTCTCGGCGTTTAAGGTGAGTTTGTTGAGGTTTGCCCAAGCGCAAATTCCGTCGATATCTTCCTGGAGTTTTTGGAGGGCACCTGGGGAATCAGCGGGGTCAAAGGAGAGGTAAATCTGGACGTCATCGGCATACATATGGTATTAACAGTGGTGGATGGAGGATGGGAGGTCATTAATATAGATAGAAAAAAGGGTGGGGGATAAAGAGGAACCCTGAGGTACACCTTTAGACAATGGCAGAGGCTTTGACGGGGGTTTGTCAGGGACTGCCACAGATTGGGAGCGACTGGTGAGGAAAGATTGGAACCATAGGAGGGCATTATATTGTGATGCTAGGAAAAATTTTCTGTATTTTAACGTGTAATAAACCTATACCACTACACCCAGGTAGTAAGTAATTTGACCGTGATCACTCTCAACGGCCAGGTTTTCACCCCTTAATTTTTCAATTAAGGTTACTTTAAAGTGGTTGGGTTTGACCCAGGAGGGTCTCTCGGACCACGAGACGTTCTGTGACTGAATATTAAAGATACCAGGACAAAGCGGATTCGAACTCGGGACCTTGCGCACAACTCATTGACTTTCCAATGAGCTACCCCGCTCCTAACGTGAAACAAAGCCATTTAATTTTGGTCAGTTCTATTGAAAAAGAAACTAGACTTTTTTTTCTACTTACTTTTCTAGACTTTTTGTTGCCACAGTTACCAAACTGTTTTAGTACATGTTCTTGATTTTACGAGAATCTTTTACACTTTTCGAGAACAGCAATGAACTAGGGTCGTAGTCTTGCTCTGATGATCGAATCATATGATTACTTTTGTGTTACTGAATTGTTACAAGTTGATAATTTTTGTAAAATTGTTATTAATTTGAGTTTTTATTGTCTGTCTGGCGTTTAAATTATTATTTTCTTTTCAGAAAAATTATTTAAACCCGCAATAGTGTTAAAGTATTGTAATGCATTAAGGATATAAAATATATATTTTGCGTTGCTATCATTTAAGATGAACTTTATTTTTATACCATAAACATCGGATAGTGGGGGTGGATATATCTCAAAAAAGCTGACACTGTTTGTTGTTGATTGATCCGCGGATGTTTTTATCCTGAGGATTATAATGTTTCCAATGTCTTAAAATACTCCTTACCTTCCTAAGGTCTTGAGGAATCGATAATGTATTAGGTCCCATAGTGTTCCTTCGCAGGCGGTAAACTAGTTGAGTTATAGATTTTATTCATGAGAAAACATAGGAACAGTTAGGAGTGAGCTGAGACTAGAAAAAGAAAAAGTCATAACCCTCTAACAATCCTTAGAGTAGGATATGCTCTATTTCCTCCTGAGTAGTACTCTAACCTTGCCTTTGGGCAATAAGAGACTCAAAAGGAATGTCTTGTTAGAGGAAACATTTTTCATCTCTACATCCAATCCTCTTGTTTCCTTATCAAAGTCCCTATCCAATTACCCGATTTTCCTCATCTTTTATTGTTAAGGTGTATATCATTAATGTATTATTCGTTATCTAAATAATATATAACACTGATAATAAGATTATTAATATTCTTAATAGTCGTATGATGAAGAGTTAATCATTTATTTATTTATTTATGTCACATGTTTTAAATTTGCTATCTGCAAAAAATTTTTTTGCAATGAGCAAATCCGCGATCCACACCTATGTGTGATAGATACATTGGCGTTGGTTATACCAATAAGTCCCTAGGCCATCGCCTTAACAATCGTCGGGGTGGATTGTGTGGATTTGTGGTGGGTGGATTTAAGTGTTTCTGCTAGTGGGTTCGTGTTGAAAGTTAGTCTTTGATGGAAGTTATTGTAGTATAGTGTGGCTGTATCGATTACTGTTTGGATGTTAAGGTCCTTGTGTATTAAGTCATTAGTCACGTAGAACGGTGCATCTACTATCCTCCTTAACACTTTCGATTGAAAGGATTGGATCCTTTGGATATTTGAGGGCTTTGCAGTGCCCCATAACTCTATCCCGTATGTCCAAATGGGTCTAATAAGCATGTTGTATATTGTAAGTTTGTTGGTTAGGGATAATTTAGAGCGTCTGTCAAGTAATCTTGATAATAGTCCTTTGTAAAAATCTGACTGACTTGTCATCGGATCATTCCCCCTTATTGTTGACGATGAACACAAAGCCTATGAAAGTTCAACGGCCAACTTTAACTAAGGGAAAAACTGATTGGGGTAAGTTCAGGGCCTCAATAGAAAATTGTTTGAACCTCAACACTAACATACGGACACCGGAAGACTTGGATAACGCAGTGCAGCTTCTTACACAGACCATCCAAAACGCTGCCTGGGGCGCTTCCATTTCTAATGACAGGACTGAGAATCGCCAATCCAAAGACAACCTCCCACCACATATACGACATCTTATTGAATTAAAACGTAAAGCCCGCAAAATTTGGCAAAGGACACGTTATCCAACGGACAAACAAAAATTTAATAAATTGGCAAGGAAAGTACATGAAGAAATAAAACGTACAAAGACTGAAAACTTTGATAAATTTCTTGACAGCTTAGCAACTGCTGACAAACCATAGTTTGTTAGAAGAGTTAATCGAAGCAAAATTTGATGTTGACAACACAACCTGAAGCTTAAGATATATTATGTTTATATAATATTATAAGAAAATAATTTGGGTCAGTTGTACTTCCCACTTACACTCATATTCTTATGTTAAATGTAAATTTAAGTAGTTTATTTACAAAAAAAAAATTAAAAATCTTGTATGGTGCTTTTGTTTATTTTATTTATTTATTTTTAACTCTTGATTAAATATCATCAAAATATTACTATTATACATTTCTACTTCAGAGTTTGGCCATTTAATGGGATTTACAACTGCCAAGCTTTCTCCCATTATGCTGCGGGCTTCTTCAGGGCTAATACAAGAATGAGAGTGGGGAAGGGGATCAGCCACTTATATTCTTCCATCGGAGGCGAAGTATGTGTTCTAGAAAAACAGAAGAATCCCAAAGCATGATGGGAGAAAGCTTGTCAATTGTAAATCCCATTACATGGTCACATTCTGAAGAAGAAATGTAGGTACATAATGGATTCAGACGTTGGAAGCCTAAAACATCATCAAAATAATTTAATTAGGACATGTCTTATTATTTTTTTTTTGCTAGATAATACGAGCAAAAGATTAACTCAATTGATCCTTGAACATTCTTAATTATTTTTATTTATTATTTCTGTGATGGTAACCCTTGATTAAAACTCATTTTAATTTTTGATCGTAGTTTTTCGGAATAAGATTTTTTTTTATTAAATTAAAATGCTTAACATTTTTCTCATTCTCACTTTATGACACATCGTGCATCCATCCCAGTGCCGAATTGCCAATTGTATCAGATCTGACTGATAATGTGCAAGGATCTGACTGATAATGTGCAGATCCATTATTTAATCCAATTTTTTGAAAAATAATATTAAATATTCCTTGGAATATTTTATTATTGCTCTAAGATGAAACAAATTTACATTTACCCAAGTAGACTACGAAAATTCGTACTTGAAAAATTAAAATTAACTCATGTCAAGCTAAAATTATTTTCGGTCTGATTAACATATTTTTCGATAATTTTTATTAATAACTTATGAACGTAATGAATGTCATATTTCCATTATGCATTTAAAAAGACTAAATGACTAAATCGAGTTCAAATACTTAAACTTAAAATTTGTAGCATTTTAATGGTGATTTTTAAATGTTTATTCACCTGAAAAATAAATGTGTTTCGTCTTAAAACTATTTTTTAATTTTAATACTTTCCTTTCTTTCAAAACGATTTTATTCAATTTTCCATCTTGTCCATCCACTCTAATTATGCAAAGCCGAATAAGGTGATGCAGGACTGACTGTTTTTTAATATCTTTACTAAGTAGTTAGTTACATGCCCGCAGTTAAAATTGTTTTACGATAACAATTGCTATGCAAATACCCCTTAATTGGCTGCATAATTGAACCTGTTTCTTTTGTTAATTAAGTAAAGGTAACAGGGGAACCTGACCCAGTTTTTTTTTATCGGCGGTCCTTTCATTCTGAATGAGCCTCTAGAGTTTTACGCCTCTCTATCGAAGAATAACGATTCATTTTTTAAGAGGTCCTTTTATAATTAAAAATAATTTATTTTAAATTGAACCCAAATTCTAATTAAATTAAATTAATAAGAATATCTGACTAATACTCTACTCCTTAATTATATAACAACTATTATTATAATTGTAATGATATAATGATGATAATGCGTGAACTAATTTTTACTAATAACTGAATTCTTGTATGCAACATATGATACTGTTCCTATTAAATAAATTATTAAAAATTTGAAATAACGAAAATTTATTAATTTGAAGCTTACGGAACTTGATCTTGTCATATATAGATTGATAGACGATGCCTCACTTATATTAGGGTCGCATACGATGATTTTTTTGAACATAAGTATCGAGGTACTTCTCTTACTGATAAAAGTAACAGTTTTACGAATTAATCTATTCAGAGACCATAAAGCTGGATATTGATGAAATAACCAATTATTATTTTAAAGTTAGGTTATTGGGTATAGACTATTAAATTAAATTAAAGTTTTATCTTTGATTTAGATTTGTTCGTTTTAACACAATCGCGTAAACGTAATCCGCTTAATATAATCGAAGTTAAAGCTTCGCATCGCTTGAAATTGGTCTCCAGAATTTCGAGCCTTGGTGGCGAATTAATACTTAAAACATTATGTTCTTCTGTAAGTGAACAACATCCCACTTTTTTTTTTTTTTTTTTTTTGCCATATTTTGTATTTAGTTTCTTTTTATAATGTATTCGTAAGTGCACATGTTCGCATTGAAATTTGTTAACTCGTTCTCCGATTGTATTCTTGATGCGGTAGCTTTGTCATTCGGCTTGAACTCGTTATTGTTCAAACTTTCATGAATAAATATTGACAAGGATGGAGCAAACTAGAGCATGCGATATGTCAGCGGTAGCAAGGCCACTTAGATAACCGTCGTCACCGAAACTTATTGACAATTAGTCAGTTGGCAATGCTTCGAAGGATTTGTTGTCGCTGGTGCAGTGTGAAGCCACCTTGGGAGAAGATATATCTGCATATGAGCTCGGTATCCCTCATCGTAAGTCATCTCTCAGTAATAATTATAAGAATTGTGGTACAGGATATAAAATCTTAAAAGTAATAAAGAAAACGCTATGACTCTGCTTAGAAACGTTATGATTCGTGAATCGGCCCTGTGTTCTTGAGACCTTCCAAAGATCTACTACCAGAAACCTCCACTTTAATTTAAAGGTACTAATTCGTCACGGCTCCGATCATGCTACGAATTTAGTTTCCAGATGGGGTTTATACTAGGGGATTCTTGTATGTAAGGTAGTAGATCCAATGTTTGTTGGGAGGTCTTTGTTGGATCTGGTTATGTAAACCTAATTATAAATAATTTAGGTACAAGGTTATTCTCGGTAGAGATTTACAGCTAAAGAGGAATCTCCGTTTGAATTTATAGTAATTGTTCTTATTGCTTTAAAAGGTTTAACTCAAATAATATGCGAATTATATAACAGATACGACATCTAGGCTGCAGATATCACTATTATTAGTAAAAAATACTACATGTTCATATCAAGATACTTCTTATCAAGTATCAAGGTATAAGTAACATATAACAATCTATATGTCTCATCTATTTGTTTCAGATGAAATCCGGATGAGTCCGTGAATGAAGGGTAAAATATACGTACAAAACTTGTATCGGGGATGAGTTAGTTTTCCTCTAGAGTGGGGGAAGTACTCTCTGTCCGAATCTTTAGAGTATCGTTAGGAACTTAGGGAGCTGATGGGTATCAAAGATCCGAATGTTTAAAAAAAAAAAAGGATAAGCCTACAAGCTATTTGGACTGATCCAGGTCAATATTACTTCCTCACTCAACTGTTAATAACGAAAAAGTTATGTCACGAGTAAACGGAAACTTTCTTGCAATAAATAAACTGAACTTGAGATGCGACCTTAGTTCGACTTAGTTATGTCCGAGGAGTAGACTTGCTGGGAGGACTGCGCATTGAATTTTAAGAGGTCATACAATTAAAACCGTGTTACTTGAACCCATAAAATGGACCACGAGTTCCCCCCTGCGTTCCCACGAATGTGCTTGGGATAATTTTTTTTAACAATTTGAAAAAATTAAAATAAAATAAAGTAAATAATAATAATAATGAAGGCTTAACGCAATCCTCTCACCTCCGTCTCGGCCTACCCCTCGGATGTTTCCAATTCGGCACTGCCCTAATTAATCTTTTCGAAATTGTTCAATACTAAGTTTTGCAATTTTATTAGCCCATTTTATTTGTCTCGCTGCTATCACGTCAATTATATTTAACGGGTATATTTCACTCAGTTCGGGGTTGTGTAAGCGTTTAAATTCTCCGGTTAGTTCATCTCTCTTAGGTCCAAATCTTCGACGCAGTACTTTATTGAAATTGAAATATTTATTAATTTATATTTGATAAAAATGAATTAGGCATTATTTTTATTTTACGCCTTAAAGTCTTCTTCTTACAAAAAATCTCATTTTTGGCAAAATTGTCAGTCAAAGGCTTGTCAAACCAAGGTTCATATTTGTAAAATAAATAACATCTATATTCTTTGTATAAATTATATTAAACCTAACCCAGTTTTTCTATTGTTTTTCCAGCTAAGCGAGTGGGCTGAGGACCTTAGCTCGGAGGCAGATGGACCGGGGGCGGAGACAGTAGAGGCGGCCGAGCGGCAGCTGGAGGCAGCGTCCCAGCAGCGGCTGTCCTGCCTGGAGGCGGCTCTGTCCACGGTAGCCCAAGGGGAAGCCCTCTTACAGGAGCTCAGGTAAGTCAAGTAGTACTTGATATTTTTTTAAATTTTGATAATATAATTTTAACTAAAATATGAGTAATTATCTTCTATAATTAGATTGAATAATAATACAAATCTCATATTTAATTCTTTAGTGCATTGGAACTGAGATACCTTAAGGTTACTTGAAATAATGCAGAATACTGTCCTCACGTTCTATGTTACGCTTCAAATCAGAGCGATTTTATGTAAATCTATGGAAATCTAATTGTAGGAACACAGAATGTTACATTACACAATATTTAATACTTGATCAAGATTTATGGCTCTTACTTACTGAAGCACCCTACCACCTCATTGGAAGAACCATCCTTTATAGGGAAATTTTGATCGAAAAGTAGTAGCATACTAGATTAAATGACTAGTGTAATTTATCTTTCGGAGTCCTACGAAAGGAGGACGACTTGATCGATCTTGCGAAGTAAAACTTGAGAACTTTAATAAGTTTTTTCTTTGGTTTGAAATCTCTGCTGAAAAGAACGGTGGGACATTGATCAGAAGGATTGGTGAATGATAATGGACTTTTTAGAACCGAATGATAAAGTCTAACTGTAAATCACCAGCTTTTAACTCTTTGCTTGAGAAAATCGAGTTTCCTTTTTCAATGGAAAACTATATATATTTAAAGCCATATTCCCTAGATTTTCCTGGATAAATTCGTTCTTCAAGGAAGTGATGATATGGCCTCGTTGGATAGACTGAAGTCATAATCTGTATAATTGCATGCTTTATGAGTTAAAAAGAATTTAGGAATAAAATGAAGGGATTCAATAGAAAATAGGTTTCTTTATTGAGTGTTTCAAAATGAATCGGTATCCTTTACCTTTGGTCATTTCTTCACCTATGAATATGCACCTCTGCAAGAGAGTTACAGTTGAGAAAGATAAAGCAGAAGATTCTAAAAATAGCCATTATATACTCGTATATACTGTTGAGGAAAAAAAAGTCTGTCAAATAGTTAAATTAATACAATAATAACTTTCAAAACTTTCTGGTATAATCATACAAATTTCAGATAGAGTTTTTAGGCCCAACCTTAACATGAATGGTCAGTTTTACATTTTTAAGTTTTCTATTTATTCATCCTCTATCTTATTTCTAATAAACCGTTTGCTCTAGTAATTCTTAAAATATTTTTTTTATAATATTTCAATATAATCACGCTCAATTCACCCCCACGCTATCAACTAACAGGGCAATCCTTTAATGTCAGTCAGAGAGGAAAGCTTCCTACGTAAGAGCCGAAGTGTCAGAGTGAGGATAACATAGGCCGTGCCCAGGCCTAATGGGAGCCTGGAATGCAGAGACCGCTTGCCCTAGGACCAGATCCCTGACATGCTCACCGTGTCATGTCATTAAACATTATTTCTCTGCTCGGCTTCCTCTCAAGACCTCATGCTATGATTGCTTTCACCCGGGCGGCGTGTTCCGTCTTGATAAGATCTTTTCTCCTCGACAATACGTTGTTAAATTAACTTCTGTATGTAAGTCGGCCGTTACATCACGAGTCGGGAACTTATCAAGTCCAGAAAAATAAATAGAGCATAACTGCTGTTCTGTTAGGTAAGGTGCTTGTTTGAAGTTCTATAGATAAAAGAACTTCTACTATCTATAGAAGTAATTTCTATAACTCACAATCAAGTTGTGATTTGGTCGGTTATCCGTTGACTACAGGTAAACCTTATTCAGTTATGGTAAAATGCCATGAACTCCGTTCAAGGGTGGAAATAAAAATTGTGGGATTGGGCTAACTTGACCGCCGAGATAGTGGAGGGTATGGTTTAACTATGAGTAAATTTTAGATGTGTAGGATGATGAAAATGAATTTTTGCCCAATTATAAAGTAGAAAGCTATTGATTTATTCCTTTTTGGATTAGTTCCTTGAATGCAATTTTATTTATTATGTTGCATTGCAAGAAATAACTGCATGAATGAAATGTAATCAAAATTAAAATATATTTAGATATTACAATTTTCATGAGCACCTAATAGCTACTTGTTAATCTAAAAAGCTACGAGTTAAATCTTCCTCACTTTGGTGTGCCTACTGTCAGAATACAATTAAAAAAAATATTATTTGAGTATTCATTGCAGTCTGGTGGTCTAAATCCTCCCATTTCCTCATTGGATGCGCTATTGTCTTCGTCCTTCTAAATAAATTCCTGTTTTGTCTGATTGAATCAACAGAAGATTTGGGTATTGGTCGAATGTTTTGGAGGGACATTTTTGAAGAGACCGTCATTGTTATTGATATAGAACTTTCGGTTTGAACATCAAACCATGTTATTCAGATTCCGATTTGAAGGAATTTTCTTTGGGAAGCAGAGTTCTCTAAATTCAGTTCTCGAATTCTAGGTTCAGTGCACAAAATAATATTGTATATTTTTTTTGCTATTTCGCACAAATTTTTTTTTTCATGGGTACATACCATAATAGATCTTTCTTTGAAAGTGATATTCCTATGTCTTCTTTAAGGATTTTGTGAAAAAATCCCTGGCAAAGGCGTCCCTCTGGTAGGACAGAAAATGGAGGTCCCGAGCCTGTATGAAATGAGGTACTCGTTAAAGATACCCTATCCTAATTATACCTGCATAAGCGAAATTTAGAACTCCCACTTTTTGAAAAAGTGGGATTTGTGTATTCCGGATATTATGCTTGGAAACAGTAGAAAGTAATTTTTAAAAAAAGAAGCATACTTTGGGTGAGGGGTTGATTAATTACTTGAATTCATAGAAAAATAAACTGACATTCAATGATGGGACCTTACCCCCACTTCCCATATCTGAACCGCCGGACTTTCTTCGTCTATCTTTTAGTTTCTATCTAACTTATATTGGTTAATATTTTTTTTTGTATTGTTAATAATTGATTATCAGAGGTTTCATTTTTAGGCTGTCGGTATCCTCCAATTTTAAATAAATGGCTTAAGATCTCTGTAGATGAAACTATCAATTATCATGATCTATACCTTGTAAAAAATAAAAGTTAAAGGGTTTTTAAGGATTTTTTTTAATTAGTTATGATTATGCATTGATAATATAATGAATATATTACTCGAGACCATTAGGAATATATACCCTTAAGAGAAGTGGATTTCAATTTAAATTGAAAGGATTTGTGCTTCGTCGTTTCATCTATTTAAACCCGTTAAAGAATCTTATTGAAATAAATTTGTTTGTGCTTTTAGCGAGTGGAAACTTCATAAGTTGAAATGGAGCGTATTGTAGGCCCAGTTGTGTGCTGGGGAGGGAAGGAGATTAAATGGGATGTGTGCAGCGGAGTGCGGTCGTACGGCGGGAGTTATGAATACTAAGCCGTCGAGTAGAGAATATTGGGAATTGTAGGAGAGGATGTTAATATTCGAAATCCGTCGCCTTTGTAGGCCTAGGCGCCTCTAACTTGTAGCCCTGCACTGCCGTCTTTTACTGTTTTATTCAAACACCCGGTGTCCTTGTTCAATTCCTCGACATTTCTATGTATCTAGAGATTCAAAACGAAGCTCTCTAAACTCAGTTTTCTTCCCGTTTATTCAACTCCACCTTTTAAATTTATGTGTTTTATTTCTTTGGAGGGGCAGACCGATACGAAGGAGAATGTTAATTAGATTTTTTTAAATCATATTTTTCATTTCATGTTTGTAGAAATATTTTACATATTGATAAACACCGAAATCTATAGAATACAGTGCTCGGTTGGTTTTCTTTTAATATCCATTCTGTATAAGCGAAGAAGGAAATAATTATTTTTTTAATAATAATTCAAGATCGATGGGGCTTTTTAATAATGTTCCATTTACAATGAATTAATTTTTACATGAAGTTTTTTAGAACCTGTGTCATGGAGGTTCCAATGCATGATGGCATTCTCGAGACTGCGATGGCAAACACTGGCAAAATTTAGGACTATGTAACATTGTTCGATTAGCTATCAAAACAACCGTGCGTCATTTTCTTCAACAAATGAGTTGATCCCATCTGTTTCTATCTCTCCTTCCTACATTCCGCTGTTCACCATACCTTCTCAGACACGCTCTTAACAGTTTCTTCTTGGGCGACTTTGTTTCCGTTTTTCTTCCGATTTCCACTCTATTATTCTTTTTTTAGGCAACCTTTATTTATCCATCCCCACACGTTCCTGAACCACTTCAGCTTCATCTTGTCATTGATGTAATGATGTTTACAAATCGGTTTAACTTTTAACATATAATATTTGTGATATTTTGATGACGAGATATGCCACATAATCGTCTCCAATAGTCCATTAATTGTCCGGTGACCAGCGGAATCGTGGTGACACTTTCTAGGAAAGATTTGGAGGAAATTTGTTTTATTTTCAAGGATAACATTCTACTCAACAGTTCTTTCCGTTGCTGGGTGCTTTTATCAATGTCCAGGACTTTTGTAACAATAACATCCATTCAGCTTTACTTAAACTGAACTTCGAGTTTTATTATCCACGTATCTTTTCATTTTTTTTCTCCTCCCTACTTGTCCTTCCGACCGTATGGGTTATTATCCATGTTCCATATGTAGGTGTTGACTGCGACTATTATTCGACGAATACCTAATACACCTTCTTTTCTTTGCCTACTTCCAGGCATCTGATTGAGTATTGAGAGGAAGTACCAGTTAGGAAACTTTCCTCAAATATTATTCCTTATATTTCAGGCGTAAACCCTTAGGAATATGTTAATCTATTTTAAATGTATTTTATGAACCGTGAAAGAATTTTTTTTCTAGTTTCTTTTTTTTTGTCTTCTCCTTTCCCATTTTAGACTATTAGGGGTTTTCCGGATCAGGGGAATTGTAATCCGGGTTTTGAGCGGGCTATCTTCGGGTTATCGATCATAATTTTAGGAGGGTTACTTTTATTAGGGAAATACTTTAGTTCAGTCTAAGAAGATATCTTTAGAATATAATGAGTTCAGCCTTCCTTGACTAAACATTCGTTAGACTATGTCTTTTTGTTGTATCTAACTTCTAATTTGTAATTTTCGAAAAAATAATAATTATAAGTGTCCTTTTCATTGTCGTTGTGCAGTCAATTTTAAGAAATGATGTACTTTACTGTACAATCTCGAAGGCTATAATGTCTCTTTACTACTAAGAATGAGGAGTAATTACTATCCACTCTGTTGGTGATATTACTAAAGGAGCCTGACACCATCTGGAGCGAGCTTTGGAATTGCTTTGTTTAGGGTCTCCTAAAATAGCTTTACTTCAACTTCTTACTTTCATCCCCGTTCGCCCTATTACTCCCCTTTCAAAGGAACAAATTTAACCTTATTCTTTTTGTAGGCCCGATTCTTTTTTTTTTTTTTTTTGTTCATCAAAGGCCGGATCCGTATAACGTTCTTGTAATAAATAGCCGGGCGTTAATGTTCTGTAAAATTCTTTTAGGGCACTCGATCTCGTGTCCGTCCAACCCATCGTTTGACACACCGAAATACAAAGTTCTGCATGGGTTATTATGGAGGAAAAAAGGTTATTTCTAAACGTGAGGGTTGCTTGAACCTTCTCCTAAAATATAAACATTGCTTTTTCCTGATATTGGCCACTTCCGGGGTTCTCCCATTTTCCCTTGTGTACCCAGAGATAGTCATGGATGTATTGGGAATAAAGAAGATCCAATAATACCCTTCCCCCGTCATTGAAAAGAGGTTTTGGCAAAATATTCTTCTCTTCCGTTTACTTATTTTTGTATAAAGAGGTTATTTCCCAATCGGCTCATATAAGGTAGAATCGGTTTATGCGAAAAAATAACAATAGTAGAATACAACACTCCATTGGAAGGTGTTAGTTTAAAATAATTACTTCCGGCACTTTTTTTGACGTATTTCAAGTTCGTATTGTTCAAGAGTCGGGTCAGGTTGGTTGAGTTCGTGATAAGGAAGGATCGCGTATCGTTATGGTTACTCATTACTTTGTAATTTATTTCGTTACTTTTTAGTTGGAAAAGTAACGATACAATAGCTCCAAAGCATCCAAAGAAATACGATTGGATGATGAATCCCGAAATTGACCATTATCTTTATGCATCATCCAGTATCATTTAAAAAATCGTATCGATACAGGCGAACCCCAATTAGGTTGATATTTGTAGAATTGTAATGTTAATTTTTAATTCAATTATAATAAGAGTACTGGGGCCCGGTGTGGCTGTGCGGTAAAGTGCCGTACTCCCATGCCGGAGCTGCGGGTTCGAGTCCCGCCCTGGGTGGTGCTTTTCTTTCGTAGGAGAAGTATCACCCAGTGCCATGGGTGTTAGTATGGGCAGTATAGGGCTTCAATGGAAGCCTTAAAGTCCCGAAAAAAAAAAAAAAAAAGAAAAAAAAAAGAGTACTACATCCTAAGGTTTGAAATGATTGACGTATGTAGGAGATAAACTTATATAATGAAATCATAAAAATAATAAATTAAATTAAATAAATACATAAATAATAGTAAAAAATAAATATAAATTGTATATAATGAAGTGTCCTTAGATTTGTTCATATACGTTTCTTTGCTTTAAGTAATTAAATATTTCAGAAATATGCTCGCTCTGGACTTATATATAATAGAGTTGTTAAAAGGTATGGGAGTAAAAAAGAAGGTTCAATTCAATAGACATGTAAAGTCTGTTCAAATATTATTTCTTTAATATTTTAAATACGGAAAATAATAGTTCATTTTCTCTAATGGAATACTAGAGTTAATAACAGAACCGAGTAAATATGATGTCCTAAATCAATTCAACATTCACTATGGCACCATTGTGTAAGCAATTAGAATGGGTGGTTGTCATTTCATTTTTTTTTTATATATATTGACGTCAGAATACTTCTTTTGACAATTTTTTTTTTTCATATTTTTACTTTCGCTTACCTTTATGTGGAATATATAGTAAGGGATAACAGTTTACTGTGTGGATAATCTAGGGCAAGATAATCTTTAATGATTATATTTTGGTTAACAAACTTTAGTTACATAATAGATTTCTGAATGGATTATAAGGTACAATTTTGCTGAAACATTTTTAAGCTGCTCCTGACAGGAAAAACAATTTATTTTTTGTTTTGGATGATATTTAAGACATCAGGGTTTCTTGAGGCGCTGAACTCAATTCTGCTATTCTTTTTTATGTGAAAAAATTTATAACGCTAGTTTACTTGAAAACTTTAAGCTTTTTTTAAATTAAATTGAAGAAATATAAATAATTCATTAACGATTGTATTTTTCCTTTAATTTACTCTCTAAAATAAAATGAATTAGTGAAAGAATCATGGCGATATCATTTTCCAAACTCAAGATAAAAAATAAAGGATTTTCATGGTATTTTATTTTATTTCTAAAAACCTAAGGCCCATTGGACGGAACGCTCGGACACGTATCGACTATTTTTCGATGCAGAATCACCAGAAAAAAAATGGGCCCGATCGACGACCCCATAGCTGTGCCCTCCCCTTGTAAGTCTTTCCTTTCATTGTAAGCTGTATTTCAATCACCACGCTAATAGGACACCAGCTCTCGTGCTTCGGGTAATACCCTCCTAGTTAATACAGACGGGACCAAAGCCGTTGGCGATATCCTCGCCATCTGGGCAAGTGTTTGCCGACCCCATCGGCACTCCAGTTTGGCGGCACAATGAGGACGGGCCACCTCCAGCCATCCCATCTCCAAGGGATGAAAGGAACTCGGATCATGCTCCGCCGCCTCCCCCGTTATCCATTATTCTCTTCTCACTTTTTTATCACTACCAGTCTGTCGTATCTTGCAGGTTCCAGTATTTAGCCAAAGTTCGCAAGTAATGTCATTTAGTATACCCTCTGCTGATCATGTTACTTTTCAGAATTTTCTAAATCTGTAAACCTCCTTGAGTCTTGATTGAAGTCTTGATACTACGATGGCTTCCATTTTTATGAAGCATACTTCCTTTTGTTATGGATGTCAGATATGGGGCTCCTATAAGTTTGAGCAAATTGAAAGGGTGTTGAAAAACTTTATTAAAAAAATATTTTCACTTCCCAACAGTTCTCCAGTCTATAAAATTTATTTAGAGACACAATTAGACCCCATTTTTATCACTACTCTTAAAATGCATTTTAAATATATTTAAAAAAAAAAAATTTTGTCGGACTATAGATTCCCTAAAATAATTGCAAATAGTTTTAAGAAAATTTCTTTAGTACCAACCTATGCATTGTTGTATATCATAAGAAACGGCATGGAATGCGCTGTTATGATATATTTTTGTGTTGATTTGACGTGGAATGTCCCCATCAGCTTTATTTACTTCCAATTGTATATAAACAAACAAATTCTACTGGTTAAACAAGTAACATAAAAAACACTCTAGAATAATATGTTCAATTATGTACTTGCTTTCTATTAAATAAAAAATATAATATAATTCAATAAAAATATAACACTTAAAAATACAATCCTTTAATTTATTTTTATTTTTACTTTGTCCTATTACAAAGTATATATGAACATTTTTGTTCATAAGGTCTTCTATCATGCTACCCCTTTAATATTCCCTGTAGGCAATAAGATACCCTATACGAAGTCTCATTATTATGACGAAAAATACATTACTTTTTATGCCTTATGTTTTACTATTTCAGCATACTGATTTTAGTATATCGCTGCTCCAAAATAGAATAGTATAATCAAACTACTTCAAAAGGTGAAATTTGACTGCTAATCTAAGGATCATTCTGTTAAGGCTTAATAATTAAGATTTTTATTTATTTATTTATTTTATTTTATTTTGCTTTTCATATCAAATATCAATATTTGCACTTGACTAACTATGATTATTTTTCAACGAGATATTTTTAAAATAAGTGTGTTCGTGGTTCAAATCAAAATATGTGCCATTTCGTTCTGTTTGAAAAGACCATGTTATTCATGCCCCGAAAGCGGACACGCTGGGATGAAAGGTATTGTATTTGTCGAAGGCTTTAAACAAACGCTTGTCCGTTCAGGTTTCGCTAAGTGGGCAAGGGATGGAATAGTGTACACAGAACTCTATGTTCTCCTGTCGGAATTAATGAACAAATAGTCGAAATTCTGTTCGTCGTTTTAAATCTAATGCATGTGACGAGTCTCGTGTTTCTCTTCTTAAAATGTAACGAACGGTTTAAGAGTATCAAATCATGATTTTATTTTTACACTATGTTACTAATGTAGTTTTCAGTGAACATAGGATAAATTATTCTGATGAATATCATAGTCATAATAATACTATTAGCAAATATAGTGAACTTGACCTCTTGGATGTTGATGTTCTTCGCGGGTTAGTTGAGCTACAATTAAGAAATTTGTACATGCATTAATTAACCCGACCTCACCTTTTAACTAGGACGCATGCAAACGAAGATATTGCTATCTGGTTAACTAGCATGCTTGCGACTTGATATGTCGCTTTCGATGCTTGATTACCTCTATAAAAGTGAAACTCTTGCTGCTAGCTCATTAAGTAACGGACACAACTGTGCATTACCGACATTTCATTGAATTATTTATTTCATTAATATTCAATGAGTTCTTGTAAAATGCGCGTTCCGTGTGTTGCAAGAAAAGTCCTTTTGCCGGCTCATTCCTTTCGGAATTCATATTCCTCCAGTATAAGGTAGTAAGATTTTTCTTGAAGCTTGACGTAACGTGGCTTTATTGTTACGCCAACAGATCATTGTTTCTCTTAATACAATCCTTTGCAGGTAAAGAAACTAACTTTGTAAGGTTTCGCTAATTTAGACAGCATCAGGACGGAAACAAAACATTAATCTGAATGCCCGAAAAATAAAAAAACTGGTTACCTGTCAACCACTAAAAAAAGGTCGCGAGTTCGTAGCCCGTCATGTTCTTTTTTGTAGGAATTAAAAAATGCTTGGCTACGCCGTGCTTCGGATGGTCGATGTTCCGAGCCTGTACGATGCCAGGTACTCGTTTAAAAATAGGAAAAATTTAGGACTCCATTGTGGGATCATCCGAATACTTTTAGTAGCATAAAGTGATGTTAAAAAAAAAAAAACTTTATTTTATCAATAATCAAAAATATATAACAATCAGAAAACATGAAATAACTCTATGATATTCAATTATTGAAAAGTTATTTGGTTAAAAGGAAAAAAAAAAAAAAAACAACAGGAAACGAATTTAATCATCAGACAGATAATTAGAAGAAAAACACTAGTAATAAAACCCTCAACTAAAGAACCTAAAAATGATATAAAAAAACCATTACCATTAGAAATAATTATATCTATTATAAGTAATGGACCCTCATCGTTAACTGATGCCGTTCTTCATAACCTGACTCTGACAACGTCTAACTTCTTCTTCGTATTTATGGGCATTTTATAAGTTTTCCAAAAATAATAAACAAAAAAGTTAATATAAAAAAAATCTTAAAATTTAACATCTTCAAATAACCGCTATTACTTCCGTTACAAATTATACTTGATTAGAAAGATGCAGGGTTGGTACCTAATATGAGATCCTAATACCCCTAACAGTGTAGGTTATACGGCGACCATTTCATATTGGAGTACCTCATGAAAAAATCGTGTGTATTTGTTATAAACACATAAGAAAAATAAAGACATAAGACAAAAGAGGGAGACTATTATAAAAAGCAAATAATCTGGGAGACAAAAACAAGCAATTTATTTTTTATTAGATGGCTGCAAAAAGGGCTCATAGGCCGATGGTCCCTGTTTGCATAAAACGTTAAAATAGCTGCCAATGTTATCGAACAATAGTCAGTTAAAATTTCAAATCTATATTTCGAACCGTTAGGAATCCACACCCAAGGATGCAAGATGACCGAGTGGGCAAACTCGTTAGAAAATATTCTTTGCCCAGTTCAAAACCCGGTGCCAGGGTAAATTTAATAATATTCGGCATTAATCCCTCACCTTCTCCCCTGCCTCGGGAAACCCCGTATACCCTGAACGGCAAGGATGGGGAGAAGAAAAAAAAAAGATCTATTATCTATTATTTGAAAATTTAATAGAATACGATACTTTGAGCCTCTTGTTGTTTTGTTAAAAACTGTCAAATCTATCGAAGAAGTACTCTATTAAAATTTCAAATTGTAGATGTGGATTCTTAACTGTTCAAAGTATAGTTTTGGAAATTTTAACTAAAAGTTCTTGGATACATTTGACAGATTTTAAAACGCTATGCGCAAAAGAGGCCCATCGGCTCATGAGCCCTTCTTGCTGCCATATCCTCAATCAACTGCAAATATCTGAGATCTGTGCCATATGATATAGCCCAACCATCATTCTCTTGGATCTACCTTCGTTTTAGCCTACTTAGATGTACTTAGTTTTTTTTCTACAACCGTGGTACTTTTCAGACTTCTTACGAAGGCCAAAGATCTATTTTGACCCACACTTATGTAAATAAATTTGGAGTGACTCTGAAAGGGCTTTTAAGAGGCTGGGACGGTTAATGGCTCATTCCCTCCCCCTGAGGATTAGCAATAGGAGAGAAGAGACAGCCTAATTCTATCCCGGGAGAAGGCAGCATTAGCGCCCCTTCAAACGAGAAAGTTTTCATCCAATGGAACTTTAACGGCATTAAACAGAGATTTTGGACTGTCTCTCCTTGGCAAAGAGGTCCTCAAGGTGGATAAATTAAATCCAAATATCTCCCCCCCCCCCCACGAGTCTAGTGCCTCCTGTCCTCCTAAGGCTGTCTCTGACTCCCTTCTTGCTGCCATATCCTCAATCAACTGCAAATATCTGAGATCTGTGCCATATGATATAGCCCAACCATCATTCTCTTGGATCTACCTTCGTTTTAGCCTACTTAGATGTACTTAGTTTTTTTTCTACAACCGTGGTACTTTTCAGACTTCTTACGAAGGCCAAAGATCTATTTTGACCCACACTTATGTAAATAAATTTGGAGTGACTCTGAAAGGGCTTTTAAGAGGCTGGGACGGTTAATGGCTCATTCCCTCCCCCTGAGGATTAGCAATAGGAGAGAAGAGACAGCCTAATTCTATCCCGGGAGAAGGCAGCATTAGCGCCCCTTCAAACGAGAAAGTTTTCATCCAATGGAACTTTAACGGCATTAAACAGAGATTTTGGACTGTCTCTCCTTGGCAAAGAGGTCCTCAAGGTGGATAAATTAAATCCAAATATCTCCCCCCCCCCCACGAGTCTAGTGCCTCCTGTCCTCCTAAGGCTGTCTCTGACGGCGAGGTTAATAGTGCCATCCTCTTCAGCAACTCTTCGCTTCTATATCTCATTATAGTCCTTCTTTAACACGAAATGAGTTTAAAATTTGTTTTAAACATAATGTATTTAAATTTATTGCTTCCTATGTTACCCATTACATTACCTGCGCTATCCGGATGAGCATAAGTGTTAACGCAGATTACGTTTATTTTGAATCAATCATTAAAACGAGTTTTTTCGGGGATTAAATAACGATTATATTAGAACTCAGCTTTCGTCTCGCCCTCGCTACGCTTGCTCAATAGGAATAACAAACCCATAACGGGTACTTTTCAGTAGATATCTAGCTAGCAAGTAATTACCTGCCTAAGTATCTTAGGTAAGCTAAGTAACTAAAATAAGAAGTTAAATAAACAAAACTAATGGCGTAAAAAAAAATTGGTGCGTGTTCGCAACACACAACTTTCACTTACCAACTTACTTAGATTAGAAATTAATGCGTTTTGTTAATTGCCACTTCTCGAACAGAACGGCTTTAATTATGAACAATGGTCTGTCATTAATTTATTTATAATTTTGATGAAATGTTGGCTATCACATCTTTGGCATATACATACATCAAATACCGAGTTTGATCAAAATCGTTAAAACCGTTTTTGAGTAAATAAAAAAAACACGTGAAAATGAAACAAAATTTATTAAGTAAAGTCCCCCCTCCGGTTGATCAATTTTGATGAATTTTTTACAGTCATATCTCGGGCATATAAATAGATGAAATACTCAGTTTGATCAAAATCGTTAAAACCGTTTTTGAGTAAATAAAAAAAACACGTGAAAATGAAACAAAATTTATTAAGTAAAGTCCCCCCTCCGGTTGATCAATTTTGATGAATTTTTTACAGTCATATCTCGGGCATATAAATAGATGAAATACTCAGTTTAATCAAAATCGTTAAAACCGTTTTTGAGTAAATAAAACAAAACACGTGAAAATGAAACAAAATTTATTAAGTAAAGTCCCCCCTCCGGTTGATCAATTTTGATGGAATTTTTACGGTCATATCTCGGGCATATAAATAGATCAAATACTCAGTTTAATCAAAATCGTTAGAGCTGTTTTCGAGAAAATCGGAAAAAACTTAAAACGTTTTTAAATAAAGTACCCCCTCCCTTTGAGAAATTTTGATGAAATTTTTGCTGTCACATCGGGGGCATATACATACACTAAATACCCAATTTCAGGTTCTCACGGTTTATAGTTTTTGAGCTAGTCTGTTCACACACACACAGACACACAGACCATTTCGCGGGACTTGGTTAATTGGATTTAGGGTACCCTAAAACGTGTATTTCCGTTGAAAACCGGAAGTCGAAATTTTTCACGATCGCAATACTTCCACTCACTATATATTTCATATATAGGTAAGTGAAAGTAATAAATATCCATTTCGCTTCTTGTTCATTTAGGCAGTTGGGAAGGAATACTGGTGTTATTTTGAATCTCAGCTAGTTGTTATTTGTTTTTTTGTTTTGTTTTTTTAGATAATTTCAACCCGTCTAAACCTATTCGAAACATTTATGACTCAAACGTTGTAAGGTTACACTTCATCACGGTTTATCACTAACTCTTTTGAACTCGTTACTTTAATTATGAAAATGTCAAATCATTCCTGAGAATCCACCTTATGTCATCGTTCAAGCCGCCGCCGCTACGTCTTGTTCTAATTCTTCATTTCCTAATTACGATCTAGAAGTGTTTCTGTTTCAGCTAACCGAACGAAATAGTGCGTCATCTACTTTTTGTATTTTCCTAAATTGTGAGTTTATTCAGAGGGGATTTGAATTCAAGTACTAATAATAATGAATTTCTCAAGAGCGACCGACTAGAATACCTGTTAAACAATTCCCATCTTTTATGATGGCCCTATTAATTATACTTTGTTTGCTTCTATTAAATGTTGCCTCATCCCTATCCCGGAAGCCCTCCATCACTTCCCTTCTAATCCCTTAAGTCCAACCCTTCATTTAATAGATGGATCCAACCCTCTTCGGTCCGTGACGTGAAATACTTTTAGGCTTAAACAGCCGGCCTGGTACCTGTTATAAATCAGTTTTCGGGAAATATTGGGATTCGAATAAAAACCCTTAAGAGGGAGATATAGAAATTCAACTTTCTGGCTTTTCGTTGAAGTTTGTAAAATATATGTACGTTTTCACTCGGCCACAAATAAACAAACATTATGACACTTAATAAATAAAAGTCTTAGACTGAGAAAGTCCCAGAATAAAGTTATATTTTCATTGATTCAATATTTCATATTCATTTGATATTCGCAAATGACCGTCTGGAGTAGAGGCGAAACAATAATAATTAAATATTTTTATTTAAATGCAGATTATGAGGAATGTATTTGTTTTTTTGTTTGTATCTGGCATGTATGGAGTAATTATGGATCCAATACACTGAAATAATATCTTCAAGATTACTATGACAGGGGATAGGGCCATTTGTGAGTGGACTTCATTCTCCGACTCATCTCTCCTCTATTTGTAGCAACTATGGTACTGAGAGACCAACCCGCGTTAGTAACCTAATAATTATTTGAATTTAGTTAATATAATCTATGAAGGAACTAAATCATACTTCAGATTTAAATAAAAAAAAACAAATTTACCAGAATCATGGGAAAGACATGTGTCAGGTTTGTTATTTTTGTGGGGGAGGGGAGAATTTATGTTTTTTAGAATGTTTCAGTTTTTGAGTGTAACTTCTCATCCATATCAACAAGCTTCTTTTCTTTTACTATTTTATTTAAAAATTTTCTTTTCTTTCTTTTCAGAATCAAAAGGAAAGGGTTTTTAGAAAATTAAGAAATGCCAAGTACTTCTTGGTGATAGATGATAGATTATCTTTTGGTAGTTTAAGAAAAATGTAAATATATTGTCTGTAGTATAAATGTCAAACTTGCCAAAATTTTTTTTTTTTTTACTATTTTTTACGAAAATTAACGAATAGTTTCATGAGTAGTAGTCAATAGTTTCATGCATACCTAAATAGTTGGTATCGAGTTATACCTACCTACTGATACTGACACAAATGCTAGTTTGTATAATTTGAATTTCATTCCTCGGTTACGGAGTAAGGACTTTTCGTGTACTTTTCTTACCTTGTATCTCACCAGATAAATATTTATTGCATACAATTTTACCTATATGAATATTGTTATTGGAGCATTGGTGTTAAAGTTAACTCCAAATGATAAATCATAGCCGGTAGGTAACATTGTATTTTAAGTTCATGTAGAGGTGGAGTTGTGTTGTGGAGAGCTGAGAGGCAGTTGGACTCACTTCAATTAGCATGAGACCGAATGGAGTTGTTCCATCCACAGCTCATCTACATGTTATAGTGTTCCTTTCATCGCCAAATAGAACTGGGACAGTCCGACATCAGTTCTGTTTGTCATACTCAACTCTTTGGAGTGAGGCAGTCCCTGGAATATGGATCGTGTATTCCGTTGCTTTAACTCGTATTGTTTCAACGGAAGTGTCCACATGCACTTTCCTTTTCAGACCATCGTATGTGCAGGTTCTTTTACATTGCTTCTGATCCTAGGCTACCAAATCGATTCCGGTCAATAACAATTCAATTTTTTTTTGTATTTAAAGATATAATGCGATCATGGCTACTAAACCATTAACGTAACACTTTAGATCGCAGTTCTTTCTGATGCAAGAAAATAATCTCATAAATAATTCTGACAACAAAAGTGATGTCAGGTGAAAGGGAACATCTGCGTCTGAGACTGGGTTTCTAGACTAAATCTGCCCCTATTCATGATGTTTGCTTAGTGTTCCAGCGACTTAGGCAGTAGTTGATATAATATGGTGGATGTTCACCGTTTAGAAACTGAAATCTTACTTAATTCAACGTTCTTTCTTTTGTTTTAAGTATTTTATATTAATTGAGAGAATGTGAGACGGGTTGATTATCATTCAGGTTTGCAATCGGAGAGTGGTAAGTTCAAGATTTATTCCGTAATCCGTCACGAAATCAATTTTAACCGACAACGATAGATTGTAAACACCGCCGCTTCAGAATGTCGATCTTTCGCCTCAGTACCTTCGACCTCCAATTAGTTTATTATATATATATTTTACAAATGTGGCTTTGTTCGAATAAGTAGATTAAATTATTTTAAATATTCCCTCGATACTTGACGATCGAGGAAAGACACGGAAGAGGTCATTGCCGGCAAACCAGGAGGCAGTGGATTAAATCTAATTTCCGGGAAATGGCCAATGAGGTTCGGGTTCGCCTACGCTGGCCTACCATTGGCCCTGATGACTTCTAATGGCTCCGGTGCACTCTACTGCACTTGCATCCTACTTGCATAGGCCACGGTCAGTTTGTATGATTAATCCTCCTGACTTATTCAAGACTGTATGTTTCCTCAGAAATATCCCTTCCAGCTATGTAGAATTACATCAGCCATTCACTAGGAGTATGAATTCTTCACTTCCTGAATATTTTTCTAGAAATTCAGAAATCAAAAACTTTTACCATTAAAGTATTGAAAACGATTTGTCTCAATTATAAAATCAAATCAAAGACAGTTTACAGCGAAAAACCTTCAAATTGTACTTGAATGCTGGTTGAAACTTTCAAGCTCAATATGAAGGGAATACCAGCTTGGTGATTGCAATTATCAACCCTATGCTATCTCCCACTAACTTTTTTTTACCTAAATCTTACCTTGCAAAATTCATAATACTCATTCACTAAAACTAACCATATTCTAAAAATTTATCATGAATGATTATTTTAATGATCTGTCTAAATGGGCTCATTAATGTTAATAGAGTTGAACCATACTGCATTACATCAAATAGCATTCTGATAGATTCATGAGTGAAATCAAATATTGGGAAAGGGATATCCTTTTTCATGATGCGAGTATTCAAATATTTAGCAAAATTTTAGCAAGAAATCAGTTGAAAACATTAGCTATGATGAATAGGTTATGATCAGTTTCCTGTTCCTTACTTGTATCTTTTTTAAAAAGATAAATCGTGCTGAGGAATTAATGGGGATTAGAAAAAAGACCTTAACCTTTTTATTCTTTTAATATTAACTTTTATCGTTTAAATGCTAAAAACAATTACTGAGATGAAAAAATAATTGGCATATGGGCAACTCATCCTTCATTATTATTACCTATTTCTTATTTGGTTAATTGTCACAGTAAAGTTAATAAAAAAACTCATTGTTACTATTACTGCTTTTTTATTGTTTTATTTTATGAATTCTAAATTTTGACACCAGTATTATTATACCTCTTGATTTGTTTTAGGAGTACTGGTCTCACACCAGAAATGGACACTACAGGCTCTGTAGCTGCTGTGGAATCTGCATTGGAGCGACTAAACAAGCAAAGAGCAGAACTGGAAGAACTTTGGGCTGCTAGAAAACTTAGGCTCGAACTCTGTCTTAGGCTGCGGCTATTTGAAAGACATGCCTTGGAGGTATTTACCCACTTTTTATTAATTAGTATTCACCTCAATTTATTGATGCATGATTTCTCCTGGTTACATTAAACCACATCATTGGTTACTATATTTTTTACCAAAACTGGAGAAATCAGTTTTATATATCAACTGGAACCTTTAAGATTGTTTTAATGCAAGACTGTAAAAATATCAAATTACGATAACATGTTAACAATTTATTTTTGAAGCAACATCACGGAATAATCATAGTTTGTAAGCAATTAAAAATCACAAATTAATAAACCATAAACTTTAAAATATAAATTTCAGATTATATTACTGTCCCAACTAACCTAGTTAAGATAACAATTTTAATTTTATACTCTTTATTTTTTCACTGATATGATAATTTATCTGTTCTTCGCCAATTTATAGATTTTCACTGTTGTTATCATGAATAAATATAGCTAATACCCATCCTATTTTCACTATAATAATATAAATATTATGTTTTTATTTTCTTCTAAATTACTTATAAATATTCTGTTCAAGTTTAAATTTTTTAATTAATTTTTCTTTTCCTCTTTAATTGCTATGAAACCTTATGTAAAGATATTTTGTGAATTCAATCTTCAACATCAATTTTTAGGTTTCCTCACAGCTGGAAATTTGGTCTAATGAATTGGAACATATACCACTTAGCAATGAACTTGAAGAGGCAGAGAGACTTTTAAGATTACATACAGAAAGTGTTACGCACATGCAGAACACGACCTTCCAAGTTTTACAACAAGGCCAGGAGCTGGCTCAGGTAAATATTCTTTTATTATAAGAGAACTTTTATTGTATGTGATATTATAAAAAAAAAATTGAATTTATTTATCCTGGAGTTATATAAGAAACAGAAATGAACCATACTTCATAAACTTTCCATATTATGTGATATTTTTACCTGTGTATTCTGTTTCACCACTAGTTTAATCTATGATCAATAAACAAAATCTTTTATGAAGTTTATCTTTTATGTAATTAATTTTAATTTATTGAGTTGGCATCTTCTGCATCTTGGTTCCTGAAAACTAGTGATTCATCCTTGTTTATTAATTTTTTTTTTGTTTATTATTATTTTGGGATATTATATAATGAGTAGCTAAAATTATATCATTTTTTAAAACATTTACTTTATTTTTCTTACTTATAACCTTTTGTTGATTTGGGAAAAGGAGGGTTTGGGGTTCTTAGCTGTTTACTTAGGGTCAAGTGGTTTGTGTCTGGATAGCTACATCTTTAATTGTTCTCAAAATATTTAAAGTTTTTCTTTGTAGGATATAACACTATGATTCTGAGGTTCTGATGAATGCCAGAATTTTACTAAAATCATATAATTCAAATATTGGTTACTTATGGAATATATAACCTACAATTATTATATTATGTACAAATGGTTTGTTTTTTTCTTTGAACGTATTGTGTTGTTAATTCAAATGTCTGCATAAATTATTGGAGTTCTATGCTATAAATATGAGAAGATGCGCAAATATATATATATCCTGAAAAAAGATTTTAAATATCCAAAACATTCAAACAGAAGTCTTTGATAATCACCAAAATAGTTCCTGTCACATAGCCATTTTGATATTCTCATTTTAATTATAACAAAATAAAGTTTCTTAAAATTAGGATGATAATATAATCAACCGAAATCGTTAAAAATTTAATTTACCAGGTCTGCAAGTTTAAAATGTCGTTTATTTCTTAAAATATATACACAGTAATTTAAAAAAAAAGTATAATATATTTTATTCAAAGTACTGGCCCTCGCTTTCTACACATTTTGTCCATCTCTCGGGCAATTTATGGATACCATTCCAAAAGAATGCTTCATCTTTATTTGAAATCCATTCATCGAGGCATTTTCTTACATCCTCCAAATTGTTAAAGTGTTGCTCAGCCAATGAGTGTCCCATCGATGAGAAGAGATGATAATCAGAAGGCGCCAGGTCAGGTGAATACGGCGGGTGGGGTAGGAGTTCCCAACCAAGCGAAGAAATCTTTTCCTTAGTCAATCTGGCTGAATGCGCAGGAGCGTTATCATGCTGAAGAATGACTTTGGCGTGCCTGTGAGCCCATTCTGGGCGTTTTTCGATCAATGCGTGACTCAAATTGATCATTTGTCATCATTTGTTGGGTTTGGGTATTGTCTTCGTCTAATAAAGATTGCAATTCGACGTCCTCAAACTTTTTTGGTCGATTTTCTCGTTTTTTATCAGTAACATCAAAATCACCACGTTTGAAACTTTGAAACCAACGTTCACATTTCTTGACGGTTGGAGCAAGATCGCCATAAGTCTCAACAAGAATTCGATGACATTCAGATGCCTTTTTCTTTTGATTGAATAAGAAAATCATGACATGCCGCAAATGCTCTTTATTTGGCTTAAAATTAGACATTTTTAACACCAAAGAAAGGTATGATACGTCCACGTAAACGACTTAAAAACAACTGACTTTTGTAAACAAATGACTAACAAACAAAATAGCGTTTAGAGATAAGCAAATCCTTCAATAGGCTAAGAGCGCATTCTATTGGAATTAAAACGACATTTTAAACTTGCAGACCTGGTATATCTTGGGTTGATGCGATATGTCTATAATTAATTATTTTTTTATATTGTTGCTATTTTGTCTGCTAATAAATTACATTGTTTTTTTCCGATATCTTAAGCCCGGAGAGTTAGTTGGAGAGTTTTGTACTCATTTTTTGTATAATCACATTTTTTGTCTATGGAATCTTTCATTTATATCCTTACGCTTGTTAATTGCTAATTCAGAAGTATTTATCAACTATTTTTAATAAAATATTTTGCAATTCTACAACTTCTTTTATTTGTTGTTTTAGGTATTTGAAACATCTGGAGTTACACTTATGGCCGATTCCCAATATTCAGCTGGTACAAGGGTGCAGGTCCTTTTAGAATTTCTTCATGAAAGGGAAATGGATCTTGAAGACCTCGCTGAAATCAAAAGGGTCAAATTAGAGCAATGTGTTCACCTGTGCCAGTTTAGACAAGATGCGAATCAGGTTAGTATTTTATTATTATTTATATTTGTATTAATGCTAATACAACTTTGGATTTTAATGATCTTTATGCGGGCCAAAACTGCTGCTTATACTTTATTTCTTTCGAAAGGAGCCAGCTAATCCTATTCTTGTTCTCCACAAATTATTCAATTATTTTTATTCTTCTATTATAATTCTGTTCGATTTAATCATGGAATGATATATTTTTTCTGAATTTTAATAAAATTATGGTTGCATCTGTCAGGTTGTTAGCTGGATTAGAAATGGAGAAGCGATGCTGCTAGCAAGTTTCACAATACCTAACTCTTTAGCTGACGCAGAACAACTGAAGAAAGAGCACGAGCAGTTTCAAGTCGCAATTGAGGTAAGCAATGCTCATCAATTTGGTGTATGATTTTTTAAATTATTTTTAACCCATAAGAATTATGGATGTCTTAAAAATTAATTTTAATCGCTTATGCTGTTCCTGTGAAACTACTCCATTTGTCTTTCTTAAGTTTTTTATTTTATCAATCAATCAATTTTAATCAAGTGGGGAGTAACTCTGCACAGGATAGATTCAAACCGCTGCCAGTAGATTGAAGTTAAAGTTATTCAATTCACCAGATAATTGATTACTTTTCCCATTTTTAAATCAAATAATCATGTTGAAAGGTTTTTACTTCATTTATTCCTTTCTTTATTTACCTAAGTGTTATCTGATATCCATTTTAAAATAATTAATTCATAAATATCAACAATATTCAGGAAATTATATTTTCATTTGTCAAGCAAAATAATCATTCAGCTAATTTTAACTATCATATCCCCATTTTATTGTTTTATTAAATGATTTTAATACATATTCTTTTATTTATAAATACATTAATACGAATTAATAAATATATTGCACTAGTATTTCTAAAGTGACACAACTCAAAATTTAACACAACTGAAAATTTTTCACTCTTGCCTATGTAGGGGCAATAGCATTAAGGCAGCAAGAGTGACACAAGTGCCTTCTGGCGGACAAGCTCTTAAGCTAGGTTGATACAGTTGTGATGATTGATAAAGAGGTATTTACCAATGTCTTTTAAAGACATAACTCAAGAACACCAATTTTTGAGTTGTGTCACTTTAGAAATACTAGTGCGATATATTGATATTTATTCTGAAAATATTTCCCAATGTCAGACCATTAAACTAAAGTTTTAGTCTTTGGCTAATTAATATTAAATTATTGTTTATAGAAAACTCATACATCTGCTGTGCAAGTACGACACAGAGCGGATGCTCTCATATCGGCTCACCATTACGCTCCCGATGCTGTCAGAGAAGTTGCCGAAGAAGTCACCAAAAGGTGGCAAGGGCTCGTCACTTGTGCCGAGGAGAGGCACAAACTAGTCACTGCTAGTCTCAATTTTTACAAGACTGCTGAACAAGTAAGTTATTTAATTTAACAAAAATTTTAAATAATAAATAATGTTCCTACTCTTCCCCATCGCCAATAGGTATTTATTTTCTACATTGACAAATTAAGTCAATCCTGATTATCCCAAACCTAAGTCATTATACAAAAGCGATTTTTAAATGAGTTCTACATTAAAAACTCAGTTTAGCATCATTAATTAATCAGCTGATCTGTAATATTTGTTTTACAGAATATAAAAATGAGGAAAATGAATATTTATTTATGCTTCTATATTTAAAAAATTAAAATTAAATTATAACTATTTTGATGGATAAAATTTTTATTACATTTTTCCCCTCTTATGTATTCTTATATTATATTTATTATTACAATTTTTAATCTTATCTCAGAAAATATATTTTTAAAAAAATATGCTTTGTCTTATTCATATTCATTTTGGTTAATGATTTTAATTAATTGATTGAAGTATTATTTACTATTTTTATCAGTAAAATCTTTTTGGTTTCGAATTTTATTTTCACATTACAAATGGATCAATTGTTTCTATTACCAGTTTATTTCCTTCATTACAAAAGGGAAAAAGACCTGGCAAAACCAGTTAATGTTATTAAGCTAATTTACAGTACTTACTGCAGCTTTTATAAAGAGAAAGAGAGCAATAACTTAAAAAAGTCTGAATTATTTGGATTACTACAAGTTTATGAAATTGATCCCTCTATTTTTTTTAATATTAATATAAATTTATATTTATATTAATCTAAGCATCTTCGTGATTTGAAATGTTTGTGCAATTATCAGGCAGTTTCTCTTAAAAGGATTAGTGAGATGTAAGATGTTTATATGATTTTAAACCCCTTTAACTTAAAGGCTTATACAACAAAATAAATTGTTTTGTTTTTTCCTGGTTTTAGCCTAATTAAGACAAATGTCAAACTTTTAAAGTGAAGTTCGCCTTGTTTTATTAAGTGTAATTTTTTTATATTGATAAGTTTTGACTGATATGACTTTGCGAGCTGGTTATCGCCAATTAATTAATAGTATTTCCTATCTTGCTATACCTCCTATTGTATCATTTCTTAAAAAAGTAAATGAAACTCACTGACCTTTTTATTTTAGTATATGATATGTTGACTGGTCTAACTCAATAAATGCCATTTTTCAGGTGAGCCAATTAAAGATTTCTTCTTTTCTCTTCCTTCGATGTCCATTGTTGCTTTATCTGTTTATTAAAAATTCTCTTGCTCAGAGATAGTAGAGAAAATTTTTTTTTAAAAATTATTTGAGTTAGACTAGTCGTGCATTGGACTAAGGTTATATTTTTCTTCTAATAAGTTTTGTTTATTACCCTGATTTCATTTAAAAATAAATTTATTTGACGAATTACTGCTAATTATAACAATATAATTAAATTTAAATTCAAATAATATAAGACATTGAAACTATTAATTTATTATTTTTTTTAAGGTATTAAGAATTTCTATTTTAAATCTTGGCGATCTTCAAAAAATAATTAATTGATTGTATATAGATGAGTTTGATTGAATTTACCTATATCAATCGAAAGAGAATTTTTTCAATGGCTTTATCTACGTTACATGGAATTAATTTAGTTAATTTCCCTTAGCTGAAATTTTTTGTTCTCACACCTGGGTATTATCAATTAAATCAAGTATTTATATTTACAGAACTACGGTCATTATTACAAGTTTTCTATTATCTAACAGTATTAAATAAGCTATATGCATGGAAAAAACTTGAAAAAAATTTGCATTATAATTAATTTCAGGTGATAAAAAAGTTCATAATCAAGACTGTAAAAATGTTTATAATTGAGATTGTATTTTTATAATAGTAAAAAATGTTTATATTTTGCTACTAGCCTGAAATAACAGTGTATATGGGAACAAAAATTGATCTATTGGAGGTTTTGTATGTCAGTATTTATTTATGCCAGATACACATCTCAGCCTCATTCAGTGTTCTTTTCACAAAACTGACTGGTTTATATTGCATTGAAAACATCATCATTTTTCTGTTTATACTCTATTCTTTATTCTTTAGTAATGAATAGGAATTGAAAGGATTCCCAAATTTTTACTAAAGCATTGTTAGATATGGTGGGATAAAGACATTTTTAACTTACAGTGATGTGATTCAAAAATTTTTTTTTATGCAGGTATGTTCCGTACTTGATAGCCTAGAAAGAGAGTACAAAAGAGAAGAAGACTGGTGTGGAGGAGGCAGTGGAACCACAAACGGAAATGCAACGAACGGAGGGACTAGTGCTAACTCAATGGCACAGCTCGTGGCGAAACACCAGGAGCAGAAAGAAGCTTTCCTTAAGGCCTGCACCTTGGCCCGCAGAACCGCAGAAACATTTTTAAAATATACATCACGAAGTCTACAGTATTACAATTATCCCACATCAGAAGCTGGCCCTGAGGCGAGAGTGAAAGGTAATTTATTTTAAATAAATCTACCTTATTGTTCACAATAAGAAATGTTTTAATTAATTTATCATTATTAGCTTTTTAAAAAGGCATATTATGATCTAAAACTGGATCTGCACATAAAAGAAAACCTAAACCCATTTGTTATCTAAACTTAGTATACATATTTTTACTAGTATTAGTAGTAGTTCTGTTTTTTATGTTGTTTTTGTAGTAGTTTTGAAAAAAAAAATGGATTTAATGTTTAATTCAGCATTTACTTTACTTTTTAACTAAAAAAAGAAAAGAAAATAATTACGTTATCATCACATAATGATAGATAGTTCGTATTAATATAGTTTATATATTGATGCTATTTACTATTGAATTTGAAAATAATTAATAATAAATTATTTGTTTGTTATAATATATATTATTTCTTTTAAAGTGATATTGGATAAGTTACTTAGTCAAGAGAATAAAGTCTTGGAGCATTGGTCATCAAGAAAGAAGCGATTAGATCAGTGCCATCAGTTTGTCCTGTTTGAAACATCTGCACGGCAAGCAATGGAGTGGATTCAAGAAACTGGTGAACGCTACCTTGAAACCCATACTAACATCGGCACCAACAAGGTAGATTTACTAATTGTTACAGTGTCAATAATTAATGTAGTTGATTTGATATCATAAAATGTAATTTTTATTTATAACACAAAATCAGAAATAGTGATGGAATATTTGTTCTTAGTAAAACGCAAGAAATGATACAATATATGTACTACTTGTCTTAAAAGGATTTTTCTAAAATCTTAGAGTTAATAAAAGAAAAAAAAATGAAATAAATAAAAATAAATGAATTAATTTTATTCCATAGTGAGTTCATCTTGAAAAAAATTTAAAGTTTTTAATTTAAATTTTAGGGTCTTTAAAATGCTTCCAAATGTCTTGAACATGGTTGGGAGCAAATAAGGGAAACTCTTTATTGTATTTTAAAGTTAGCTTCAAAGATTTATTGTATCAAGGAATAATTAAAGTATTAAAGTATTAAAATATTAAGTATTAAAGTATTAAAGTATTAATATTAAAGTATTAAAGTATTAAAGTATTAAAGTATTAAGTATTAAAGTATTAAAGTATGCTTGTTTAATATCAATTAAAGTATTAAAGTATTAATATTAAAGTATTAAAGTATTAAAGTATTAAAGTATTAAGTATTAAAGTATTAAAGTATGCTTGTTTAATATCAATTAAATAAATGTAAATTACACCTCAAAAAATAAAGCTGTACCTGCTCGATTATTTGTTTTATAAATAATTAAGTCTAAATCAGTTATATATTTTAATTATATAATACAGTACATTATATATTAAAAAATAATGGTCATAATGATTTTTAAATTTTAAATATAATGGGATTTTGTATTAGAATGAGTACTGATATGCTTTATTTAATGTACATTCATCTTATTTTTCATTCAATTAATTATTTTTATGTTATTTAATAATGTTATAATTGTTTTACATTATTCGATTAATTGTTTTATCCTTAGTTTTAACATAATTATGATTTACCTGCTTATTGAGTAAATTAAATTAATGAATATTCATTAATTTTTATTACCAGCCGTAATTATTTTATACAAGAAGCTGTGCCTTAGTCCACTGCCCCTAATAACTCTCTGTATTTGTAACAGACTATTTATAGTAGAGGTGTTTTGAAACAAGGCCAAATACTTTATTTGCAATATGCTGTGTCCTTAGGGCCTGAGTGTGGGGGGAGGGGGAGGTAGCCGGTCCCAGTCATTTATTTTTTTATTCTATCTAATAGTGCCAAATTATCCGATCGACCACATTTAGTGAAGCTTACGAACGAAAAAATTTGAACGAATCATTAATAGTTTTTGTGTTGATATGTGACTATGACAAGGATCAAATGTGTAATGAAGATGTTACCTTTTGTTCAGTGCTTCACGACTTTCTCATTGAATGAAGTTTTTATCAAGGAACTACTACTAAAAAAAATTGTAAATTTAAATGAATCTGCTAAGCCTTATCACCCACCACTCCTGCATGTTCAATTAAAAATTACAACTATGTTTGTGATACACGAATGATGCTGTAAACAACACAGATACATGTGCTTGTTTTTTATTACATTGGAACATTTTTTTGTCTTTCATTTATTTTTAAATACTCCCATTAAAAAAATATCTGTTTACTGTTTTATGATGAATTTGCCAGCTCAATAATTTTTATTACTTTAATTTATAAAAAAAATAAATTTAATAAAAGTTAAGTAAATTTTGTATATTGTCTATCGATAATAATAATTTCTTTGGCAAAACTTTTTATTTCATTTTGAATATCTGGTGATAAAATCACTTATTTTAAATGTTAATATTTCATATGTATTTTAGCAATCCTTATGTAATAATAGCTCAAGAAAATCCGATTACATTAACCCAGTTTTGCAGTATAATATCTAGCAGCTTATCTACGTTATAAAAAATAATAAAGTATAAGAAACATGTGTTCATTTTAAAATATTTCAGTTTGTATTTTTTTCATTTGTTCAAGTACATACAATACGCTTAATTATTTTACTTGTATAGCACAATATCACTGAATGAGTTTTTTGGTTTTGGTGTACAGGAAGAGACGGAGTCATTGCTTGGTGAACACAATGAGTTTAAAGGTGCAGCTAAAGAAACAAGGGAGAGAGTAAAACTCCTTATTTCGCTTGCCGACAGTCTTGTTGAAAAGGGACATGCCCATGCTAGTGAAATTAAAGCCTGGGTCGCTGCTGTCGACAATACATATAAAGATTTCTCATCTCGCATGGACAAGTACAGGTTAGTTAACTTTTAAAAAATCATGTTGATTTCATATTCTTGAGGATAAATTTAAAGCATCTTTATCCCCATTAGACTGATCTTTATCTTAAGTTTATCTCATGTTAATTTTATTTAATTCAGATAATTTTATTTATTTCATTATCTCGATGTACATTTTGTGTTCTTGTTCTTCCTTATATTTATGTTTACTGTGTAATGAACTTATGATTTTCTCTGTGTAGTACAGTGTTAGGGGTGGATCTGGGCAAGTGGTGGCCCTTACCAGTGCAAATTTTCGGACCCCAATACATTTAATCAATTATAAGCTACAAATTTAGCATTTTAATTTTAGGTTATGGAAGGGAGAATTATGTTAAGATATTTTAATTCCATTTGCTCCATAGTGCTACTTACCACTTTAATTCTCCTCTGTATGGGAAAAGTAATTATTAGTTTTACCTTTCATTATTTACTGACTAATATTTCAACTTGCATGGATACAAATTAATTTAGAATATATAACGGGATGATTTGAACAATATTGAAAAAGCACTACTTGAAAACAAAAATTAAAAAAAAAATCATTCCTTTTTTATGAAAATTTCAATCTGGATGAGAGGGATTATATTATGTTCATATTATCATGTGGATATAATTAACGATATATAGCTTCTTGTATTTATATATGCTTATATATAACTTCAAGTCTCCTTTTTTTATTTGGTTTTTAAATAAATAAATCAAGTATAAAATGCTTAGAAAATGTTATCTGGGATGCTATCTATGGACTATTTATTTTTCCGTTTGTTTTAAATACTTTTCCTGATGTAACTTTTATATACTGTCTATAGATTTAGAGCTTGCCATTAAATATTGTTGTTGATTCTGACAATAAAAAATATTTTTTACCATATCTATCTATTCCCTTCAAAATTGTTATCTAAGGATTAAATTGTCGTATTTTATATGGTTTAGAATTAGCAGTTTGGTATTATTGATTATTATTTTTGAATTATAAGTGGATTTATTCAAACTTTCTTCATTATATTGATACATACATAAAACTTAAATTATTTGTTTAACTTTTTATTACAAATTAAAATTATTGTAAATTAGATTATAATATCTCCAAAAGAATTTGGCAGGTGAATTAAACAAAATAAGCAAAAAAAAAGTAAGACGTTATCATAATATCTGTTATCTTGTTTACACTTAGGTTTAGTATGATGATAGGGTATTCCTTGAATGTTCTTTGCTCTCGTCTTGTTATCAGTGAACAAACTGATCTCTGTTTAGCTTTGTCCACTTGAGTCATTTTGATGTGACTCTGCCTCTAGTATACGATTTGTTTAGTTGTAATGTAGAACTTCGAGGAAATTGGCTGTAAAGATGGGCTTGATGACACTTAAAACTCAAGTGAAAGTTGTAGAATCGATTGAATTGGCTGATTTTTCTAAGCCATTTGATAAACCAATGGTCCACCACGAGTTCTTCGAATATCAAGCCAATAGTCCTTTAAAATTCAGATGTTCCATTATCCCCTGGTCTTTTAAGAGCAGTGTTTCGCAACAGAGTTTATTAAAAAGGGACATTGATGGCTACATTTATGATGGATCCCCTAAGGTCATTAGTCCTGCTGTCTCTCCATCAAAGAATAGCGGAACTCTTGGTCCTCGTGAATATAATAGGAGTTTTTCTTGTCCGTTGGATCAGTGTCATACTCTTCCTAGGGCAACACGAACTAATAATAAAAACCGTAAGAATGTTCAGAGAAGTAACTCATTTAACCAGGGGAAAACTGTTAAAGTGGTTTTGAAATCACTCCCAGAGCTTTCTCATGCATCTACATATTACAGATCTCAACTGGAAGGGCGGCTTGGAATCCAAGAAGAGGAAAGTAAAGAGCTTAGTATCGACCGCAACTCTGACCCCAACCTTGAAGCTAAAGTAAAGGAAACTACCAAAGAATTGAATGAAGAGAAGAGGAGATCAGCAAGAAGGAAAGAGTAAGTAAATGGCATTTAAAATAAAAGTTTTGTTAGTTATGACAAAGTATTCATAATTATTGAATTACTCTTTACATTTTAAGTCCAAATTTTTCTCATTTAATTTTATATATATTTTATTCTTGAGATGCATTGCATGATCTAGAATAAATTTTTAAAAGTTATTTGACTGTTATTAAAATTTCTTTTCAAATTTACTTCTTCCTTTAGGAGATGATAATGTTAGGTGACATTTATGCCAAGTATTAACTCATTATAGAGTATCATTAATGTCAACAGCACTCAAGATAAAATCTAAAATTAATTTCTATAACCTTAAGGTTGGATGTAATGCATTAGCAAAATGAAACTAGGTCACTTACTTATTAAAATATTTTGAATCTACCATCAACAATGACGTTAAAATATACTAATGCAGATCAATTGCTTACTTGTTTTTGTGCTACCGTAGTTTTAAACCGCTAACAAAAACTCCACCTGCAGATCAACCTTTTTAAATATTAATTAAATATTTTTTTATAATGATAACCAAAGCAAAGTATAGTTGCAAGATCCTTTGAAAGATTCTCAACAGTAAGGCCAAGGCCTTGCATTTCTTTTTTTTTTCACTATACGCTTTACAATATTCTGATTGAGCTGGAAATGCCAAAAAAGTTAGTTAGTAAATCTGGTAATTCTTTGTCCGAGAGCTTTGAGATTTTCTCCACTCTAAAACAAGAGTGTTCACTATCACCTATTTCTTAAGTTTAGCATTGGAATATGCCATTAGGTTTAGGCCTGTGTGAAAATATATCCATGCTTGGCTACTCTTGCTAACGTAGAGCAATGCCTTAAACTTTTTGAAAATGAAGTGTTATAAATTTTTGAAACGTAGAAGAATGAATCAATCTAGGCAGTTCCTCCCTCAGTCACATGATCATCGGTGGATGGGGATTTGTAGGGAGCAATTGTTTATGTCGGCATCGAACCTTCGGATTCATTAAACCTTAATTATTATTATATTAATAGTCTTGGAATGCTTAACCACTTCAGTAATTTTTATCTCATACTATTTCAGCAAAAGAGGGATATAAAAAAATTGCACAAATTACCTCTGGTAATATTTATAATTTAAAGTAATAAAACTAAATTTATTTTATGCTCTATGTTTGTATAAAGAGTATTGTTTTTCATTTGAAACAATTTGTTTTTCATTCTGACTATAAAAATATTATGATTTATTTATTTCATAGGTTCATCATGGCTGAATTGCTTCAAACTGAGAGGACATATGTGAAAGATCTTGATACATGTATTAAGGTAACCACAAAATAAAATAAAAAGATCATGGCATTAACATTTTTCTTTTGTTTATAGTTAACTTGATTGTTTATCTGGTAGGTTTTCTTAGAAGAGTATCGTAGGGCAGATACTGTACCACCGGGTATTCAAGGGCGGGAATCCATTATTTTTGGTAATATCGAAGACATAAGGGACTTTCATCGAGATGTGTTTTTGAAGGAGCTTGAAAAATATGAAACAATGCCCGAAGATGTTGGCCATTGTTTTGTCACCTGGGTAAGTGAAGTATTATAACGTTGTTATCTGTAATTCAAAGGCAGCTCCTCCCTCAGGCAATCATTTTTTTTTTTTATAATAAAACGAGAAAAATATTTTCTTATTGAGAAAACGTAGTTATTCTCAAGCTCGGCAACTTCTAATCCCTCTTTGTTTTTAAAAATAACTAATATACTTAATTTCTAATATTTCTTGAGGATTACATTTTTACTAAAACAACATACCAGTTTTAGATTAAAAGAAATTGTGAAACAAAATTGAAAATGACGAACTGAAAATTAGCCATGATACAGTCATGGATTTCAATAGTGCTGAGTCAAAAAACATGTAATATTACAAAAGTTAACTTGAGAAAAAAAATATATGATTTCCTATGATCATTTCTGAATGAATAGATAATCCAATTTTTAACTGATGAAAACGATCTCATTTTTAAGGCTTAAAACGATATCCCTTAAAATGCTATGTGGAAAGGAGTATTTAAAATGTTCTTCTTCGAAAAAATTTATTCTTACTACATGTACTACATGTACTAAATTCTCCCGCTTAGGTCTGCCTATTGCCGTTTTGAACTGTTAATTCTGTTCTTTATTAATATTTTTCATTTATCATTTTCCCTATAAACTTCCAATATTGATGATGGTCCTAAAACAATTGAACTATAAAGCATTATCCTGATTTTTTTAAAATAAATTTTTGTACTGAAATTCAATTTTATAAATTTTTTTTTTTTTTTTTTTTTTTAGGCTCTGAAATTTGACATGTACGTTGAGTACTGTAAAAATAAGCCAGAATCTAACTCCATATTAGTTTCCCATAGCAGTGGGTTTTTCGAAGAATTACAGAAGAAACATAGAGTTGAACATCCCATCGCAGCATACCTGATTAAACCTGTTCAACGAATAACAAAATACCAGCTTTTATTAAAAGACCTTCAATCCTGCTGTGACGAGGGCCAAGGAGAAATAAAGGTATTTTATTCAGCTCAGTAGTTTATTAATTTAATAAATAATTACAGATCATTTAGCTTAATGGCAGTGTAATAATTTTTCGCTAAGTTCATTAGTAATTCCTTGCATGAATTTATCTAAATGAAAAAACTCTAAGCATTTTGGGTTGCATTACATTATTTGTTTTATTGGGGAAGCTCAAATGATATTGGTAGTATTTATTTTTATCAGTTATGTAATCAGCAAGCATTTATCTTCTTACTGATAAAAGACCTGTCAATTAAGGTGTGTGTGTGTCTCAGAAGAGTAAGTTGTTTCAAACTGAGGACTGAATACGAGTCGACACTTTGCTATCCTTTTTTCCTTTTAAATTTTAATTATATTAACTTACAACGCCTTTGAATGAAAATTTATGTTTATTACAAAACTTTCTTTCGTGAGTTTGTGATATTTTAAATTATTCTCGAGAATCAATTTTTCTTGTTTTTGCTTAAAGACGATGATAAACTAGCCCAAGTGATAAATTATTGCCTGTACTGGGTAATGTAAAATATTAGTTTGTTTTTATATTTCTTGAAATTTTTATGAGGTTATCATGATCTGGTATCATATGTAAACAAAATTAGCTGCTCAACGATACTATTATCCGTCAATATTCTAATATTCGATGCTTAATAGATGAATTATTTTAACAAACTGAAAATTGATAGAATCAGCTAAAATAGTAAAAGATAAAAAAAAATCATGGAACATAAGACGCAGCCAGATAGCCCCAGCTTGAAGCTATTAAAGCAATTTTTCTCTCATTTTGATAAGAGACTAACCCTGTTTGAAGGGCGTTTTAGCTCAATTATGAAGAATTTAGATGAATTAAAAAATTGTCAGACATTGTTAGCTGATCGATATCACGAAATTCAACAAAAACTGGAGCTCATTCCTGATTTGTACAAATTAATTGTGAAAAAAGATCAGCAAATCACTTACCTGTCCAAGAGGATGAGTTATCTGAGGTCTTCTTCACAAAACACCTACTCGGATTTAAATAATAAATTATTTGAAATAGAAAAGGATAAACTTTCAGATTTTGTAGAAATGATTGGAAATAGACTGGGTTTGAATATTTCTAATGAAGATATTACACATATATATACTATTCCGAATTTGGCTATCGATAATGGGGACTCAACAGTTCATTACTGTTTATTGAGCAAATCTCTACGTGATAAGTTGATTCAACTCAAAGAGGTTAATATAGAATACATTTAAAAAGTTTTATTTTTTCAACATTGAATATTGTGCTAGATTAAGTTTCAAAATATCTTTTAATTAAAAGTTTTTTGTTTTTAAAATTAGGATGGACTTGAAGTGATGTTAAATGTTCCTAAGAAAGCCAACGACGCGCTCCACTTATCTCTTCTTGAAGGCTGTGATCTCCGGAGTGAGGAATTGGGTGATGTTGTTCTCCAGGATACTCTCCAAGTCTGGGATCCGAAGCAAATTCTCAGAAAGTCCAGGGAGAGGCATTGCTTCCTGTTTGAACTATACCTGGTATTTTCCAAAGAAGTCAAGGATTCTCAAGGAAAAGCGAAGTATATTTATAAAAACAAACTAATGGTAAGTTGTCATAATAAATGTTTAAATTATCTTGTGAGTTCATTTGTGTTTGAATATATTTTATTATAGTATTATTATTTAAATTATAGGAATGCATGAAATTGATATTTGGAAGTTAATTTAAAATTGACACAATTGCTTGGACGTACTTAATGACAGATGCTTTTTCGAATGATATAAACTTGCCATGGACTGTCTTGATATAATAATAACATTTATTATATCATAGTTCTAGAACTTAAAAAAAAAAAACCGTAAATTGTATTTGTTTATTTTTATGAGGATATTGCACCAAAAGCAATATACACAATCTCTCATAATTTTCCTTATATGCTTTATCAAACTGGAGATTCTGACATATACAAATGTCATTTAATATTTTATCATATAAATATCATTATTATTTTCTCTTTTCGGTTAATAATTAATATTCAGTAATAAAAAATATTAGGATTATCTAATATATTCCTATATTCTGCTTCAGATAAAAAAAAAAAAAGTAATAAAAATACATTTCATTTGGTGATTTCATTGTCTTCTTTTATTTGTTGATTTTTTATTTTCTTATTTATGTCATTTTATAATTTGTTTTTTTGTTGGTTTTTTTTTTTTTTTTTTACTAACTGCTATTATCAATCTGTTTAAGTATTTATTATAAATAAATATCAGAAATTTCATTATTATTATTTTTGGTTTTACCGATTTGTTCCAAAATACTTTATGAGTTATTAATATTCAATCATTATATTGCGTGGATGAGAATATGATATCTTATTTAAGGAAGTTGATGAATATTTATGTAGCACTCTTCCTCCCCAGGAGAAATAATTAATATTCTATTGCCCCTTTGTTGTTATAGACTTCAGAGCTTGGAGTAACTGAACATATAGAAGGCGATGAGTGTAAGTTTGCCGTTTGGACAGGCCGAGCACCCATTTCTGACTATAGGATAGTACTTAAAGTAAGTGTTTCCTCATTACTTTTTTTATTATTATTAAAACCTATGTGTATATGTATTCAGCAATATGTTTTCTTTATTCACTAAATGTCAAATATCCTTAAGAACAAATTATTTCAATCATTATTTGTTGAAATAACAACAACATACTGTTTTTCTATAACAGTATTTAGAGAGAAATTGAATTTATACTGTGGAAGCAATGTATTCATCATTTTTAAATTTCTTGCTTACACATCAGTCAGTTATTGTAAAATTAATGTTAGTTATATTAAGTATTAAAATATATAATATCTGAGTTTCTATTCGAGAGAAAATATACCCCTTATATAAGTAGTTTAATTTATAAAAATATAATGATAAATATTCTATGATTCAGCCTTTACATATGTCAAAAAATATTACCTAAATTTAAAATTAATTCTTTTTCTAAATTTTTAATGTGCTATTTTAATTAATAAATAAATTTTTAAAGTATAATTTTATGAGGTCAATGAACCTAATGTAATGATTAATTTTTAAATTTGAAATTGTTAATAATAAAAATAATTTCCACACTGTAATATAAAAATAAAAATAATAATAAATAAAATAAATAATAAAAAATAATTTCCACACTGTAATATAAAAATAAAAATAATAATAAAAAATAATAATAAATAAAATAAATAATAAAAAATAATTTCCACACTGTAATATAGGCGTTGATGACCGTACTACGGTTTTACGCCTCTAAATAAAACCAACCAACCAACTTAATTTTAAATTTGAATTTTTTTCTTTTTATTCTATATAATCAAAATATTTTCACTCTAAGGTGACACTTATATAAACAATATAAGTAAAAATATACATTATAAATAAAAAAATTGAAATACATACTTTATATACGAATTTAAATGAAAATTACTCTATAAATATAGGTCATTTAGTATTTTAATAACAATTTACCTTTTGCTGCATTACATATTTTTGTTAGTTGAGTCTAATATATTTCTGTTGGATATAAACATTATCATTAAAAGGAAAAATACTCGTTTTTATTTGGATAGTTGTATTTTGCAAATGACATAGTTAATTTTCTAAAATTAAAATATTGTTATTAGATTTTTTTATGCATTGTTCTAATTTTTAATAGGCCTCATCGTTGGAAAGCAAACAGGCCTGGGTGAAGAAATTAAGAGAAGTCATCCAAGAAACGTACTTCAGCACTGCTCTCCCACTGTCGTTACCAAAATCCCCTGCGAAGTTAAAGGGAAGCAGTCAGAGATCGAGCAGGTAATTAACTAATTTAAATGGCAATTACTGGCTGAAAATAAATCAGTTGACAATTTATTTATCTTAATAAACAAATTGTCAATTGCCCTTCCTTTTTTAGTATGTGCTTAATAAAATTTATTCCATTTTTTTTTTTTTTTTTTTTTTAAAGTGAAGCTAGATAAAGAAACAAAGTTTTAAAAACTTATAGCTTGTCAATTTATCTTTCTTCTGTCAAATATTCAAACAGCAGAATTTTTTCTTTATGTAACACTTAGATTTTTTAATTGATTTTGTGTTTTAAAATACAATAACATAAAACTTAAAATTTTTTGTTAATAAATTGAGTTATTTGATGTGTTATTTAAATGAAATCCTGTTTTTATTATATATCCGGATTACATAACATTATGCAGCGCTTTTGCCTAGCTAATCAGTTCGGCAAATTGGATTTGATTCCCCGGTGGGAAGCCATTCATTATAGATATAAATGTTTACTTTGTTGTGTCTGTTTGGGTATCGTTCAGTTTATTGTTGACCCTGTCGATTTAGAAAAAAAAAAACAAGAAAAATGTGTATCACTCCTATGATGTTTTCCCCTGTTTTAGAAAGTAGGATATTCACTGGTATTTTTGCTATCTATCGATACATTGATCCAATATTTAGTTGCAGGTATGGTTACTGCCTAAAATATTCAATTTTTTTAACATTGCTAATTTTTAGTTATTGATTTTCCTAATTGTGGTGCAAAAGATTATATTTATTTTTGGCAGCAACTTCGATTGATCATCTTTTCAATTTTCTAAGCTGTTAAAATTACCTTTTGCATTCCGTTAGATCAATGTTTTTATTCATTTATATATTGATTGTCACATCACCCTTTAAGAATTATTCTCAAATATCAGCATTTACATATTTTTATACAATAATTTATAGATGATTTTTCTTTGGATTGGTTTTCCTCATTATATCTTAGTTTATAGTTTATATTATTTATTTTTTAATATATAAATCATTTTGATGAATTTTGAAGTACTAGGAATGAAAAGAGCCACTTCATTTTTGTTTATATTACTCAGTTCTTTTTTTACTCATGAACGGGTTATTTATACATTAGTTGCTTAGTCTGTTTATCTATATAAATAAAAATGAAATTCCAAACTATTTCATCCTGTTATATTTAGAGTATGACTGCGAAAGTTTCATTTTCTTCGTTCGTTTACATATTTGCTGTTTTTATTTTACAAATTTTAAAATCATAAAAAGATATTGTTTGTCATTTATATAACAAAGAAGATAATATATTTTCCAATACATCAAGTGCAGATAATTACTTAACATTTCATGAAGTTACACAAATACAAATAACGATTATAAGACATAGTGAGATATTCAGACATTTCAAAGATAGTAAAAAAAAAAAAAAAGGACTCATATGAATTATTAGTGAGTAACCAAGTTTTCATCTTTGTAACTTTTCAATTCTCTAACTGAGATCTATTTTCATGAAACTTTATTTATTTATTATTGAAATATTTTCTTTTTTATTATATCCAAATATCAATTATGATTACATTGTCTACTGTCTGTAGGTTAGAATATTTATCCTAGTTGTTTATCTACTTCTGTAAGCAAAGACTAGGCGTCAGGATCCCTCACTATGTTTGTTCCTGATAGTCCTCCTTGAATTGATAATGCTTGCATTGTATTATCAATCTGTTAGAATTGTTGATTGTATTACAGTCAAATGTTTACAGTTTACTTAATGAGCGTAATGTCCATGGAGTTACCTGTATGTAGTAAGGTAGCATCCAAGCTACCTTAAACGGATAATAAATCGAAACAAGCTATTTCAATTCTAGACTTATGCACAATTCCTAATCGAATAGTGCTGAAAAAGACTTATTGAAAACTTTTGTTTTTTATGAATCCTAGCACTATGAATACTATTTTTTACTTTCACTTACCTATATATGAAATATATAGTAAGTGTAAGTATTGCGATCGTGAAAAGTTTCGACTTCCGGTTTTCAACGGAAATACACCTTAAGGGTCCCCTGAGTCCAAATAACCAAGTCCCACGAAATGGTCTGTGTGTGTGTGTGTGTGTGAACAGACTAGCTCAAAAACTATAAACCGTGCAAATCTGAAATTGGGTATTTTGTGTATGTATATGCCCGCGATGTGACAGCAAAAATTTCATCAAAATTGCTCAAAGGGAGGGGCTACTTTATTTAATAACTTTTTAATTTTTTTTCGATTTTCTCAAAAACGGCTCAAACGATTTTGATTAAACTGAGTATTTGATCTATTTTTATGCCCAAGATATGACTGTAAAAAAATCATCAAAATTGATCAACCGGAGGGGGGACTTTACTTAATAAATTTGGATCATTTTCACGTGTTTTTTTTTTTTATTTACTCAAAAATGGTTTTAACGATTTAGATCAAACTGGGTATTTGATGTATGTATATGCCAAAGAGGTGATAGCCAACATTTCATCAAAATTGGACCAACTGAGGAGGCACTTTATTTCATGACTTTTTTCCAATTTTTACCTTTTTTTCGATGATCTCAAAAACGGCTTTAACGATTTTTATCAAATTCGTCATGTTTAATGAAAATTAGGTGTTCTTTAATATCAGGTAAGCTTTATCATTATTAAAATGTTCTGAGGGGGCTTTTTTTTGGGGAGGACGCCTTTTTTGTTTGTTTGTTTACTATAAAGTACCTTTGCTTTTGTTTATATGGAGAAATTAACCCTCTCTCATTACGCCTAAAAATAAGAAATGGCTAAATATGAGATATGATAAAAATAAAGAAAACATAAAGAGGAGAAAAAAAGAAAAATATTCAGTCAACTCATTAAACTCGTTGAGCCCACGCATGCAGTGTACGCCTTTAATAACAGACCATTGTTCATAATTAAAGCCGTTCTGTTCATTTGAGAAGTAGCAATTAACAAAACGCATAATTTCTAATCTAAGTAAGTTGGTAAGTGAAAGTTGTGTGTGGCGCGCACGCACCAGATTTTTTTTTTACTCTTATCATATTTTATTATCTTTATATTTGGTCAAATACACATGTTTGGAATGAAAACTATTTTTTTAAAATTAAGTCTTTAAATAACCTGACAAAATTATAATTACCTCCAAATCAGCATTATTGAAAATTTTGAAATGAGATTTACATTAAGCTCTCTGCATTGGGAACTACTGGGTCATTGACTTAACTTTGTATCTTCTAAAAAAATTCTAATACTGAATATAATATGGTTAAAAAAAAAACATTACAATTAATTTAACACTGGGATATTTTGAATCTAAATCAGAATGCACATTATCTAAATGAAACGTCAGATTTTTTTTTTTTTTTATTAAGATAAATAAAGCAACTCTTCTAAAAATTGAAAAGCTTAAATTAAATTTAAAAAACACACTCGAATTTTTAATGTTCACCTATTCACTCGATTTGTTCTTTATTTCAGAGACTTGGAAGAAACAGGCTCCCTGGATGAAAGCGTTGAAAACTTAGACAGGGGTTCCTTAGCATCCTTTGGCTCTGGGAACACAACCGATTCCGACAAGGTGAGTGTTGACTTAAAGCACATGCACATAAGCTAGCACTTATTCGCTTCTTATTGTCACATTTATATCTCAGCTGCTTCATTGTAATTTTATTAAGAATTTGTTTTGTATATAACTTCTTTTGATACGTTGGAATAATCTACAGATACTATTAAACAAAAAATGAATAAATAAATAAAATAAAATTAATGATCATTAGTTAATTTTTACATTGTTTATGTATAGTTCATTCAGTTTGAATTTTATCGTTGATTATTTACACAAAATTATTATATTGAATAGTTTGACAATCACCTCTTGAATACGGTGTTTCATAAATTTTTATCTTGAATATTGTTAGTTATATTCATTTATAATTGTTAAACTGTTTGCAGCCAAATGTGATAATTACGAATGTAAGTATTTTTAATGACAAATATGTTAGTTTTGATTCTTGTTCCTAATTGTAGTTGATATATTGACCTTGTTGATTGTTATATTGTAGTGTTTTAAACTATTTTGGAAAGAAGTTTTAATTTTTTACAATAAAACAACCCTTTTGTATTATTTGTGTTTACTCTCTTTCTTTCCCTTCTCCTTAGATAAAAAAAAAAGTTGGACTTAGCTCAGTCATCACTTTCAAGGAACAAAAGGAGGCCTAAATAAATTTTATTTAAAAAAGTAGCGCCTTTTTATTTTACTCTTGGTACTTAGTACTATTTTATTTCATAAAACAGTACAAGCTGCAAGTTGTTAGATGAAAAGTAAAATTTGTCATTAATATTGATTCTTATCATGGAACAAAAAGTTTACTAGTGCTTGTATTTTGTAGTTTGAACACTTATATTTATGCACTAGTACTGTAGTATTATTATATATTATAATTTATGGATGCCATGTTGAGAAGACATGAAAGGAATAGGTCTTTTGTAATTGAAGTAATAATATTTTTGGCAAGGTCTTTTTACTAACTTACATAGTTCCACAAATAACTTTGGTGACATGTAACGTTGGAGTTGGCTGCACTTTCGGTAAACATGATTCCGATAGAAGCAATGCAAATGGGAAATAGGAATTAAACATTATTGTTATATTATCATTCAAAATGAGTTGCGCTTGAGTCTTAATTAGCGAGATATTTGTTAATGTTTTCTTCATTGTATGCTTCCAATTCTCTCATTAAAATAATTCATGAATATCAGATGTTTGAAACTTTAGTTTGTTGTTGCTCCCTTGCATTTAACAGAAACCCATGACAATTTTCATTTTTTTTTTAATGTATACCCTAAAAGGTCCAAGATTTTCAGATATTTAGATTTTCATTAAGTGCCCTTTCTGTAGCCTCAAATTTCTACTCAGAGTAGGACCCAGAATCTAAAAAGAGGCAGTCTATGCAAATATTTTAATAATATAAATTAGAGAATCTAACTCTCGATCTCTAACTTTTATTTTATAAATAAACCATCATATCCTGGCCAGATTTTGCTGTGGCTTTGGCTTCTATTAAATTTTAGGGAAGTAAATAAATGTATTCCGGTGAGATATCCCCAGACAACATCTTTACAGTCTGTTTTAAATTGCTGTGGAACAAAAAAGGATTATAAAGTGTTTACTGATTTTTTTTTTAAATTTTTATACCTTATTATTTATTATAATATTAGTAATATTATAATTTAATATTCCGACTATTATTCCTATTGTAATATTAGTAAATAAATGTATTCTGGTGAGATGTTCCCAAACAACATCGTTAAATCTGTTTTAAATAGCTGTGTAACAGGAAAGGATTATAAAATATTTATTTTTTTTAAAATTATTATTTATTATTAGACAGTTAAGCTCCATTAGTAAAAGTCAAGTAAATGAAAAAAGATCAAGTCCATCCATCCTCTACTTTTTGATTTGTGATTTAACAAATCTAATAATATCAAAAATAAATAAGTCCTTAAACCTGTTAATAAATGTTCTATTGTCATGATTCATTATTCATTTAATAGCTAATGAAAAAGTAATCATTTTACAAAAAAATAATGTACAATAACTAACAAAAGTATTTGACTATACAGCGACTTTGTCTAAAACGTTTGAGTCAATACATCCGCTATTTAATGACTTTGATTTTTATATATAAAATGAATACAAGATCTATTATCAAGCAACTTTTGTTTTTGATTTTTTTAATTTAAAGAAGGAACTAAAAAAAAAAAAAAAATAGTATATAGTTTAGCCTTTCTTTTAAGTTCAAATATGTTTTATTTCTCAATACTTATCGCTCCCTTTTAAATATGCTAATTTTCGTGTGATCCATTTCTATCAAATTTGATTAATATCATGTCAAAGTCTCCTTGAGTTTGCTTGATATGGACCTGGTATTTTCTCTGATCTATTGCTTTGCACTTGACTTATCTAACTGGCTTTGGGTGTGAAATTATACGGCTGTTATGACTTTATTATAATTTGATATCTATTTATCACCATTTCTATTTCATTTATGGCTTGTGAATTGGAAATGAATGATTTAATAGCTGAGGCTGATGTTATTTCTCCTTGAAAAGCGGTCCTTGAATGTTTGATTTTATCCCATATTGGGGATGGTGTTGCCCTTGCTCAACAGTCTGAACTTTCATTGAGAAAGTTCCTATTGGTTATTTTATGAGATTGTTTCTGTTATTACTATTATTATTATTATTTAATATTAGAATTAAATTTCTTATTATCCTAGTATCCATTTAACAAGATTAAAATTTAAAAGATACAGCTTGCTATTAAGTTAAGCATTTAATTTTATTTAAATCCTAATGCTAGAATGATTATAATTTCAAGCATTTTATGTGTTCTTCCTTCTCTTCTGTCGAGACCCGTTGAATATAGGTACGGATTTCGGAACAATACAGCCATGCATTCAATTAACTTCAGTTTCCTTGCTTGATATTACTTAATTTAATAAGTTTTGTTGATTTTCATAACATTCTGAATTGTTTCAATTGAATATCATCATCATTGAAGTGAAGACATTATTTGTTTGAAGTAAAATGATTAAACTTTAGAAATGATTCTTAAAAATAGCAATAAAAGAAAAAATACTGAATATAGCAGAGAATTGCATAATTATAAACTATTTTGAATCAATATATCCTAACTAGAATTATTTTTTGTTATAATATTACATAATGACGTACTAAAATGTTTTATAAAACATACTTGAAGGTGTATAGTCAAGATAACCGGAAAATCGTCAAATTTAAATTAATAAAAATTGGATGAATACAGATAGCTAACAAGTTTTACTTGTTCATATTAAAACAACAAACATTAAATAGGTCAGTTTAAAATGGATACATTTTTTTCTGATATTAATGTACAGCAAAAGTAATGAATTCACAAATGCCTGTTTACGAGTGCCATTTATACCGGGTGAGGGTGACGAAAATAACATCAATAAATAAAATAAGTATTCTATAGACAATTTTATCATAATTTTACAAAACATAAAACTTTTATTTTATATTTTTACACTTCATGCACTCGAAAAACTTATAAACTTCTGAAATTTGATCCCTTAAATAAAATTATTTAATGACATTACATGACAGAACTAAAAAAGCTGAGCCAGGTTGCAGAAGGAATAATTTTGATTTTCAGTTGAATCCCAATTTTTCAAACTCCTTGCCCCAGTGCATTATATTAAAGAAAAAATATTCTTAGAAGTGGTATTAAAAAAAAGTAAATTAATAAAATAAAAAAATATGTTAAGTTTCTGCATGTATAACTGATAAAATGTTGGGAAATTCGGAACTATTGATATTTGCAACAACGTAAAAAGCAAAAATAAAAGTTGGCTCTATTGTCCCAATTTATGAAGGAGACAATTCTTCGAATTTGAGCCTACGATAACAGGAAATCAGTTTAACCATTTTCTTGGAAAAACCGAGGATCTCCATGGAATAATATTATTATAGGCTCTAGGGGGTGAGAGAGATATTTCAGAGGCCCATAAAATTATACGATTTGCTATAACTCCGTTACTCGATGATGGCAAGGTTCCGTGACCCGGAAGCTGTAAAGTTATAGATTTAAGGAGAGGATTTGGTTATGACTTCGGTTAAATGGTGAACCCTGTCCTCGGTATCATGTCAGGATAAGATATTTTCGTATCGAGGAATAAAATCGTTCTTTTTTATAGAATATTGTAAAAGCAACATTTTTTGGAAGTATGATAATGAAATGTGAATAGAATTCAGGTTTAAGTGGAAATTCAACTCAACTATTCGTAAGATGGTATGCTAACAATTAGTTTCCTCATATACCTCCTTCCACAATGTATTCTCTAACCTCCCATGCCTAGTAGGAAATGCAGTGATTTGCATCGCTGCATCACTCCATTCTGCCCTGAGTACAATCTTTGTTTGTATAAGGTTATAGGTTGTATAGGTTGCCTTTCTTCTTATTTTTTTCTGGTTCCCTCTGTGATCTAATATTAAATCGAGGAACAGTCATAGCTTTCCTCCCGTAAATTAAATGTTTAAATCTCGCTAACACTTCAGTTTGGTTATTAAACCTCCAAGCTTCCGCCTTCCTCCTCTCATCCACTAATCTGCGTTTCTGTCGAATGCACGTCAGTAGGTTTGTAACTTGGCTCTATAGTGCTGATTAACTTTCGAACTAAGTTTTTGCCGTTTAAATCATCTTTTTTAACCTTTTTCGTTTCAGATATTCTACTAAAATGTTTTAAAAAAAACCTAATTTTTTGTTCGAAAAGCCTCTTCGATCTCTCCCGTTTTGAATCCTTAAAGAAAAGCTGGAAGCATTTGTAAATTTTTCCTTATTTTTAAAATGTATTCACAATGTAAATTCGTAACCTTGCAATAACAACTATTAGACGCCTTCATCCACCTCTTTGTTCATTCTGAAATATCACTTTTTCTAGATACTTCAGACCCCGAATACTTAAATTCCTTTGTATTTTCCTGGTCTCCGAACAAAAACACAGTTTTTATCTAATGAATAATATTTTTTTTTTTTGTAAAGGTAATGAAATTTATCTCTTTTTTTTTTTTCGAACCTAAACGTACTCATACATTCGCATATCCTCAAGCAATTTCCTCCTTTTATCACCATTGCATAGTTTCTAGACCTTTGCGTGGACAAAATAACAGAATTTATCCTTCCCATGGTTAAAACCGCTTCAGTAGAAATTACGTTACATCTAGAGGTAACTGTTTTTTTCAATTCAAACTTTATAAAACTCTTGTGCAAATTGAACGATCAAATCCTAAACAAATTATATTTTGTCACAACCAAAATCAAATCGTTTTCAGTCTAAATTACCCTCTAGACATGTTTCGACGTTAAATTCAACACTGTAATGGAATCGGTTTCTTTCAAACCAAAACAAACTCATTTATAAGTTACATGCATCCTACGCTATCAAATTATTGCACAGCTGCATCTGAAAAATTAATTATCCTATCTTCATTTGGCGGCACTCTAAAAGTTTGTAGTCCTATTAGAAATTGAAGTTGCCAAGCTTAACAATATTGTCCCTCAGTATAAAAGGGTTGGAACAATATTGTGTTAACTGTTCCTAGTCTCGCCCTTTCCTCGCCATTTCTTCTCTTTCGAAGTAAATATAATTTTGAAGAGGAGGTTGGGGGGGGGGGGGGGGGGGAGAGGAGACTGTTCTATCCGAGAGGGAATTTCCAAGGGGCTGAGTCTAATCGCAATCCTACTAAATTAGGAAGAAAACCAATTGTCAAATGTCAAGGGGAGCTTCAACACTGACGTTAGCTTACTTCTCGGCTCTTGGCCTGACAGCCAGTCATCCCCAGTTGTCTCATTGTTAGCTTTTATCTACACAAAGATAGATCTTGTGCTATTTGAGGCGTGTAAAAAATTACCGCAAAAATTATTACCAATGTATAATAATATCATTGTTTATAATAAAATATTTTTGATTTTCACAAGTAAGATGCAACGTAAACTTCTTTACTTTCACTCACCTATATCTCTTTCGACTTCCGGTTTTCAACGGAATTACGCGCTTTGGGGTCCCCTGAGTCCAAATAACCAAGTCCCGCGAAATGGTCTGTATGTGTTTTGTGTCTGTGTGTGTGAACAGATTAGATCAAAAACTATAATCTGTACGAACCTGAAATTAGCTATTTGGTTTATTTATATGCCCGTGATGTGACAGCAAAAAATTCATCAAAATTGGTCAAACTGAAGGGTTACTTTATTTAATAATTTTTACGTTTATTTTCGACTTTCTCAAAAACGGCTGCAACGATTTTGATAAAACTGGGTATTTGAAGTATTTATATGCCCGAGATATGACTGCAAAAATTTCATCAAAATTGATCAACTGGAGGGGGGACTTGATTTCGTAACGTTTTTCCCGTTTTTCCTTTTTTTTCGAGTTTCTCAAAAATAGCTTTAATGATTTTGATTAAAATCGTCATGTTTGATGAGAATCAAGTATTCTTTAATATCATGAATGGTTTATAAAAATTTTTATTTAATAATAAAAAAAATTAGTGTACTTTAAGATCAAAAAAAATAAAATAAAAATAAGTAGCTGAATGTGGAGAATTGTGTGAATTGGTATTTATCAAAACAAATCAATTTCTGATTAAAGTTCTGGTAAGTGAAAGTCGTGTGTTCCGTGCATCGCACCAGATTTTTCTGTTAAATTTTCTTTTTTTGGTGGAGAGGGGGGTAACCTTCAATTGAGTCATCAAATAAAATCTTAAATCGTTACAAACAATGATTACCTAGCATACCGTCATTATAAGTTAACGGGATTTATAAAAATATAATTTTTTTTTTTTATTGGTACTTAAAGCAATTAGTTGCCGGTTGGAATTAAGTGAAGTGGATATATACCTATATATTTCTTATTTATTTAAATTTCTATTTTCTGATCTATTCTTATATATAAATTATATAAAAGCTATATTGGACAAAATTTGTCCACCTCCCGCTACTACTCGCAAAATTTGTGAGATAGGGGGAGTAGGTATCACTGAAGAGGAAGGATTTGCTCTGCCTTGAGCCGAGCTCTGTGGTGCAGTGGTTAGCATCCGCGCATGTAACGCGGGAGACCCGGGTTCGACTCCCGGCATAAATAATCTAAAATGGTGGTCACCCACAAATTAAGATTAGATTAATATAAAAAAATTAATGATTTTGGTTCACATTGTCTAATGTTGCAAATCTTTAAAAAGTAAATTTATAGTTCTGGTTGTTATTTTTAAACGTTTATTAGTCTTGCACCCATCATTCTTTCTTTTTTAACACTAATGTTTTTAATAAAAATTTTGCTAATCTTTTATCGGCCATAGTTATACGGGACAACTCCACTAAAGCTTTTATTCATGCAGGCGCTCAAAACACTCAACTTGGTTAAAGTATTTCATGATTAAATATAAATATAAACATTTATATTTTTATAAATTTTGTTTATAACATTTGGGATATTTTATATAAATATCATATCTGGGTTAATCTGGCGTCGCATGCTCAGATATTCCATTTAAAGCAACAAACATAAGAAACATTTCCGATTGGGGTGTTTTTGACGATAATGGAAACTATTTTTTCTGGAAAGATCCAATTATTATTTGAGGCCACCAAATAAGCTCAATTACACACTTCTTTATTTCATTTATAAACAAAAATTTGAAATTGTATCTATTCTATAAAATTTTTTCTTTCTTTTTATTATTATAAAAACATAATAAATTGATAGTGAAGAAGATACACTAGCTTAGATAGTAAGAGGATGTGGATGATATCAATGAGTCATGAGTTTTTTTTTCAAGGCTATTACAGAGAAATTATGGACAAATAAAAATTGCTTTATGAAATTTTGCACTTCAATATCACAACTTGAATCATTTTAAGGTCCGTTTACTCATTACTAATTATCGTACCTCTCGATGTTCAATAAGACAGATGACAGAACTGGTAGCACAAACTTCTATTGTTCGTTTAATACAGAAAGAATTTAAAGGTAAACGATGGTTCAAACCTTTAAATATGTAGAGGCGACTGTTTTTTATGTTATGTTTATAATAATCAGGATTTTCAGTTTTATCGTTTTTTTATTTAGGAAAGCCAACGTTTCGATCCCTACATATGTTAGGGAGTAGTCCAGAGTAATACAGGGACTCTTTACTTAAAAGCCCTGATGAAGATCTATGTATTGGGATCGGAACGTTGGATTTCCTAAATAAAGAAGGATCAAACTGAAAATCCAGATTACTTATCAACCTATCTTTAAATATCGTCAGAAAAAAAAAGTAAATCCCAGCAGCTTGACGTAGAGAATGGACCTTTGCGTTTACGAAGGATCAACCTCTACAAAATTACTTATACGGGATAACTCTGAGAAACATGTTGAGGTTGAGGGATCCAAGCATCAGCGAAAGAAGGAACAATTTTTCGATGCTGTGTTTACATGCTACATACTTTTTGTCGGATCGATTTCCCTCAAACGAATCCCCTCTGATTACGCTTTCGATCCATTCTTAGAATTTATTTGGGTTCGATAACACCTACATTCACCAGCTCGGTTTTATTTTTTGCGATTGCTGTTTCAGAGAAGCAGCACGGAAAGTCGTAGGGTTTAAACTGGCTTCTATATTTGCAGCTGCCTGGCTTTCTCGATGATAAATGTCCAAATATATTTTTGTTTTTCACATTAATAATAAAGGATTACTGTTATATGCCTACTCCACTATTCGCTCCATGCAAACCTTACTATACAACGACCACCTTCCAAACCGTATTTCTAAGATCTACCTTATCGCAATTCTCCCACCTGCTACCCGGAATTCCTGTACTACTAAGTTCCGCAATTTTACATGCTGATTTTATTTGTATAGCTGCTGCTGTCACCTCGAATTATATTTACCGGGTATTGTTCTCTCAGTTACGAGTTTTTTAAACTCCTAAAGTCTCCAGTTGATTCGTTCCTCTTCGATCCAAAGTTTCTACGCCGTACCTTATTTTCAAAAACTCTAAGCCGTTGCTCGCCCCTTAATGTCAGCGGCCACGTTTCGCATTCGTAAAGGACAGTTGGAAGAATAATAGTTTTGTATATGCTAATTTTTAAATTTTGGGACAGAAGACACAAGCTAAGCAATTTCCCTATTTAAATTTTAATCTAGCCTTAATTTTCTCATACATTTCGTTTTTTCAAGTTACCATCGCCCTTAAATATCTAAATTTCTCTTTTAAGATACCTACCTTTATAATTTATTTACCCTTTATACACACGATACCTTCCCATAACTTGTCAATGTCTTCTTTATCCACCTCAGAAGATTATAAAGCCTCAAACCTATTTTTTTTTTCGAAAACCTTCTAGTTCGATTTGTTTTCTAATTGCTGTATTTTTAATTTCTCGGGAAGGAAGGCGTGACCCAGGTAATTTTGCTACTGAAAAGTAGCTAGTATTTATTGCCATTAATTTAGCACAGTTGTCTATTAAAGGGAATTATTAAATAGTATTAATTTTTTTTTGTCCTCACCAGACTCAAGTTTTCAATTCCGTTAAATTATTATCCTCTGCAATAATCGATAATAAATGTTAATTTTATGGTTTAAATTATACACTAATGAACTATGAGGAGGGGCGCTAGAAGGAAGCGGTGGCTAGCTGTGACATAAAACTCAGGTCATTTGCTGCTCAGGACAGCGTGAAGGATCAGTACCCTACTTTTACAACATACTTTACTCCGTCAGGTCACCTCGCCCTATTAACACAAACCCTATCGGTCGCACCATGTTTATTTATTATACTTATATATATTATTCTGATTTTGACGTTACTAACAGATATTTTCTTAATAAAATGTTGTTGTTAATATATTTTTCACTCTTTGAATATACTTTATTGAATAACATAATTGCCATCATTGATTATGGTACACGGTGGGCCAGACCCCCCCCCCCTACCGTGCACTCCCCCCCCACCTCCATATCCCTATAAATTGCATATCGTTGTATTATAAAGAATCAGAAAAATCCTACGTTCCCAGAAAAAAAAATTGGATTTTAGTTCGTTTTTCGATCACTGACATTCACTATTATGCTTAATTTCCCCATAACTTGTGTTTTATTAAAGCTGGAAAGTTCTAGATTCAGAATGAACTAACAAACGTAAAAAAATTATTAGTATAAGACTACTGTAACGTAAAATTCCTTTATCTGGAGCAACTATTCTTCTTTAAAAATCAATAGTCAAATAATTTGACATTTAGAACCATCCAGCTTTTATAAAAGACCAGTTGTGACGAAATTAAGCATGATGGTGAATGCCAGTTATCAAAAAACGAACTAAAATCAAATTCGTCATTCCGACATGTTTGAACGCCATTTTGGGATAGTGCGCCAACGCAATGCAATTTAGGGGGATGTGGGGGTGCACAGTAGGATTCGACAGAATTTCCCCATTCTAGTTCTTTTAGTTTCTGTAGAGCCCTGAAAATCTTTTTCCAGTTCAACTTCGGTTAAGAGATGGATCAGACAATTTTTTACTATCGAAGCTATTTTATTGAGAAGCTTATCAGAAATATCGAACCATCCATTTCAAATTTTTTGATCTATCTTCTGCCCGTTCTATTAGAAAATTTAATTTTTTGTCACTTATTCCTGTTTGGAACTCGTACAATACAGTGGAGTAAATGAACTTCTATCAGGAACAATCTACATGAATCATCTCCCTCTTCGTAGTAATCAACTACCTTTTAGTTATCAGAAGGGTAATAACTTTCCGGTGCAACTAATATTATATGTGTAATATCTATATAGTATTGATATCGTCGTCAGCATGCTAAAGTAACGAATGTGCAACTAAAAACCTATGCATATTCGTTACTTTAGCATGGTGACGACGATATGTCAATGACCTTATATATGTTGTTGAAGAAGTGTTTGATGTACAGACAAGGATAATGCCATCAATTTTTTATGTGAAATGCAAAAAATATGTATAATCATATTGGTATAAAGTTCACAGTGGAATAAAGTACTCACATTAATAACGAAATTAAATTAATAACGAACATTACATCTAAAATAGTAAATTGCATTGCGAAATTTCTCTGGATCACTCAAAACTTAATATTCTCCGTTGCACTTTAACCTCAAGAATTTTTAAAGGGAGTAAAAAATGTTTGGTTTTGCCATCCTTGGCCTCCCCAGTCTATGCGATTCAGATACTCATTGATATCCTAGGTCGATATCCTAACTTACCTGAATAGGCAAATTCCCACCGTAGCATCGTCCGATTAACTTAACATAGAGGGACGTTAAGCACAAAACAACCGAAATTTCGAACCGTTCTTGGACTTCATTTTGATTTGATAACGCCTACTTTTTGCTGTTCATGCAAAGTCGCCTTTAGATCTAATCTCAAGTTCCTAGATGAAGATGGTCATCTAGATGTTATATACCTAACTTTGTATTTTTTTTTTAAACCAGCACTTTTTATGAAAGCTAACTGACAACGAATTATTAACCCCGAGGCTGTTGCTAATCTAATTGGATTATGGTTAGAATAAATTGGAATCATTAAGTTAGAGTACCTACTTATTGAACTCGCGATAATCATTAAGTTCTCTGTGGTTCCTCGCTAATGCAATCTTATATGATTCTGTTCTCTGATTTATTTCATGGATTGAAATAGGGATTATTAGTTTCACCTATCTATATTTGAATAACACAGTTTGGGGAAGTATTGCGATCGTGGGGTCCCCTGATAACAAACGACCAAGTCGTGCGAAATCGTCCGAGAGTGTGTGAACCATTTGTCGAGCGAAACTGAAATCACGTATTTGAGGTTTGTATATGCCCGTGATATGTCAGCAAAGGTTCATTAAAGCGAGTTACCATAGGGGGACTTTTTCCGTCTTTAATATTTCTTAACATAGTTCCTACAATTGTGTTTAAACTTTCTGTTTTAATCATACTTGAGCATTGTGTTCGTTTGTTTGTGTTAATTTACGTTACTTTATGCCTAAAGGACTAATCAGGCGATGCTATAGTGGGAGTCCTAAATTTTGCCTAACCAAGTATAATTAGGATAGGGATCTTTAACGAATATTTCTTTTACTTCCTTTCTGAAGCCAAGGATTTTTACTCCCATTAAAAAATCCTAGGGCCACTGTGTGACGCGAAGCCGCAACCTTTAGTTTAGTTTTGTAGGCTGCTATGCTAGCCGCTACACCACAGGTGTACACTCACCGTGATGCGCTCACCCCACAAGATTTAATTTTTTTTTCTTTTTCTTTTTTGATCCTTCCCATACTAACCGTTTGAGCTTTACGGAGTTATCCGGGCCGCGAGAGAGGGTGGTGAGATTAATTGCGAGTATTAATAAAAAGAAAATTTCAATATTATCCTTCCTATGATTGCTGATCTCGTTTTAGGTTTTCTTCCATCTTTTATAACTAGCTAGTGTGCCCGGCTTCGCTCCGGTAGTCGTGTGATAGTATAACGGAAAAAATTAGCACCTTCTTGAAACTTCGGTTTTAACTTGGTATTAATATTAAGATTCGAGATCTGCAGAATCCGCCCAAATAAGGAACCCTATATATTTTGTGGGGGATTGAAAATGGTAAAAGAAAAATTAATTTCACGCAAATCAAGGTACAATATCTTTTTATAACTATAAGGAGTGATAAAATCTTATTGGAAAAATTCTGAAATTGGAGTTAGCCATTTTGTCAACTGGGATGCTAATCATACATAATAATCAAACCAACTTCTTTATCATAGGTACAATACGAACACTTCAAACTTTTTGTTTTAATTTATATTCAGTCAAGTTATCCTTTTTTTTATGGCTGTTTTTATTCGCTCACTATACTACTTATAATTTTCAATCATATTGCATTAAATTTACTTATATATTATATATTGATTAAATGTAATGTGTTGATCAATTAGCCTTTTTATGTGAAAATTAATTTGTTAAGGAATCCAGTCGGTTTTCTAATTGATTGCAGGCAGGTAAAATCATTATTATTTTTTTTTAACGCAAAGGAAAAACTACTTATTAACTCTTAATTTTTTTGAAATTTTAAAAGAACTGTGAAAAAATATATAACCCTTACAAACTGAATGAATGGGCAGTAAACATTGAGTGAAACGCACCCTAGCGCTTCCTGGTAGCCTGAAGCTCGAATTAAATTTTTCATTAACTAACCCGAACAGAAAGGCTAATTAGATGGTGCGAGAGGCTTATCATTCCGGGCCTTTTCTCTTAAATTTTACATCCTAAAGATAAAACCGGAAAACTTCTTCACGGTTAGGGGTTATACTTCTACACGACGACATAGCTTTCTTGGGCATACGTGCAGTCGTTTTGGAGCCTATATATAATGATTATTTGAGTACCTTCCTCTTCTCCTGTATTTCATAGCATCCAGATATTTCCTCTACGTTTTTTTAGCTTTCAATGCATGCTATTTTCTGTTTTTTTTTTTTTTTTTTTTTTTTCTAGTCGTTCTGGATTTATTTATGAACTAAAAGTTTCTATAATGGAGCTGATCCTTTTTCGCTGCCGGACATACGTTTATGTACCTTACTTTTGTTCGTTTCTTTCTGAAACTTTTCCTCTCGCTGGTACGGAACTGCTCGCTTCTCGGGACGCGTTCCCCGCAGATAGAGCCGCGACGAACTGATAAGATAAGGCGGGCGGCTGCGCATAGGGTGGCGGAGAGGGCCGGGGGCGGCAGTGATGGCTAGCGGCGGGAAGGGGCCGGGCAGCAGCAAGGGGCGGCGCAAGATATCCTTGCCCTGGTTCAGGCAGGGCTCCTCCGCCGGGCCGGCCCTCGCCAGGCAGCACACCATCGACACCCCGTCCTCCCTCCACAAGAGGTTCCTCCGCAAGCAGGCCTCCCACCAGGTAGGATAACATCTCCAATATGTCATCAATTCCGATATCCGTCCTTCCAACGTACCTTGGAGTATTGTATATTGCAGCTTGTACTCTAGTTTGTCATTGCAGTTGAAAGTGAAATTGGCAACCTTCGGCTAGGTTATGTCTTATATTTTTGGCTAAAATTAAATTTTAGGTCCTGCTGACTCTCCTTCTTGCTAAGCATTGCTGTATTTCCCCACTATTTTGCTACGACGGTTTGAAAATGTAACTAACATCTTTCGCTAAAACGAGATTATTGGTGTCTTCTACTTTACAATGATATTTCACTGTTATTATTTTTGATTATGGTATACATTAAAGACATAAACAAATAGCTACCCTAAGGTTCTCATTAACATTACAACATTTAAGGTTAATATGGGATTTTCTATGGGAGACCTTAGCACCAAATAAAATATTATATCAAAATGGAATTATCAGTATTTTGATTTTTTTTTTGTTGGGTGGGGGGGGGGGGGTTAGCTCCTGACTTTTTTTCGGCATCTGTCTCCAAAAAGAAAATTATTTATTAGTATAAACAAGATTTATCATAAAATATTTTTAATTAAAAAATCTGGTGCGTGCGCGCAACACACAACTTTCACTTACCAACTTACTTAGATTAGAAATTAATGCGTTTTGTTAATTGCCACTTCTCAAATGAACAGAACAGTTTAATTATAACGCATTGGTTTGTCATTAAAGGCGTACCGCGCATGCGTGAGCTCAAGGTGTTTTATGAGTTGACGGAATATTTTTCTTGTTTTCTCCTGTATATGTTTACTTGATTTTCTTCATATATCATATTTAGCCATTTCTTATTTTTAAGCGTGGTGAGAGACAGTTAATTTCTCAATATAAACTAAAACAAAGGTACTTTATAGAAAAACAAAAAAAGCCCCTTCCCCATTTAAGCCCCCTCAGAACATTTTAATAATGATAAAGCTTACCTGATATTAAATAACAACTAATTTTAATTAAACATAACGAATTTGATAAAAATCGTTAAAGCCGTTTTTGAGATAATCGATCAAAAAGGTAAAAATTAGATAAAATTCTTTAAGTAAAGTCCCCCCTCCGGTTGATCAATTTTGATGACATTTTTACAGTCGTATCTCGGGCATATACATACATCATATACCCAGTTTGATCAAAATCGTTAAAGCCGTTTTTGAGTAAATAAAAAAAACACGTGAAAATGATACAAAATTTATTAAGTAAAGTCCCCCCTCCGGTTAATCAATTTTGATGAAATTTTTACAGTCATATCTCGGGCATATAAATAAATCAAATATTCAGTTTAATCAAAATCGTTAGAGCCGTTTTTGAGAAAATCGAAAAAAACCTAAAAAGTTATTAAGTAAAGTACCCTCTCCCTTTGAGCAATTTTGATGAAATTTTTGCTGTCACATCGCGGGCATATACATACACTAAATATCCAATTTCAGGTTCCCACGGTTTATAGTTTTTGAGCTAGTCTGTTCACACACACACACACACACACAGACACACACACACACACACACACACACACACACACACAGACCATTTCGCGGGACTTGGTTATTTCGACTCAGGGGGTCCCAAAACGTGTATTTCCGTTGAAAACCGGAAGTCGAAATTTTTCACGATCGCAATACTTCCACTTACTATATATTTCATATATAGGTAAGTGAAAGTAAAAATATACTGGTAAACCTTGTTTTGGCTATATTGCCAGTTCAATTATTTTGTACTGAATAACGAATAAACGAATAAATCCCGAATAAACGATATTGTATTATTAATGATTCTCCAAATCCTTTTTCTTTAAAATTACCTTCCATTTTCTTTATTTTTACTAACCATTTACTAAATTTTTTACCTCAAATGGAATTTTTAGTATTATGTTTTTTTTTTGGATTCTGATTTTTTTGGATCTGACGCTAAAATTAAATTTATTATTCAATATAGAAAAGGTTTGTCTTAAAATATTTTTAGTCTGAAAATACAAACCTTGTTTTGTTAAGGATGTAACTGACTATTCTGTATAATACAAGATTATTATCGTTTTCGCCATTAAGATTGATTGCACATTCTTAGCGAAGAGAATTAAAAAAAAATTATGTAGGGCACTATTATGTGACACCTCCATGCTGAGTTTTCAACATAGTACTGTTTACCATGTGTTTTTTATTTTTGAATTGCTTTTCTTTTTTGCCATATCAAAGACTTTATTTTGACTTATTTTATATACAGGCAAAGCTTAAGTATTTTATAACATACCATCTTCTAATTCGTACTTTGGCTTAACTAAGTTCTAACTAATACAACCTTAATTTTAAGAAGATTGAATCCCTTTAAAAAAAAAGTTAATAAATCTTAATAGAACAAATGAAGCGTCGTCTACACTTAAATGGCATTAATCCTAATTCTAAAAATTAGCAAAAAAAATTAGAAATTCTGTGAAAAGTTTGTCATTGATATATCAAATTTTTGAAACATCACTAATCCTTCTTTTTGTACCTTTAATTTTTGCAATGAGGGTTAAGTATTTATTAAACATCTATTTTAGTCATGTTGTAAGCCTTATAAAAATAAAAGAAAAAATAGGGATATTGACACATTTTTGTTGGTATACACCTAAAATCCCATCAAATATATTGAATAAACATTTTTAATAATATTATAAAATCAAAACAGGGAATGATAATTTTATTTTAGTTTATTCTTTTATTGCCTAATTCTATCAAATACTTATATATCAGTATATATTCCCACCAGCTTGAAACGGGGGAAAACAAATAAATGGAGAATTCTTGGGCAATAAAAGCTATTTTAACACAGGCCGAAGATTCATGATACTGTATTTCCTTGCATGACTTGTTATCTTTCGTTAGTCTCATTGTCTGGGCGCCAAAAAAAAAAAACTTTATTTATAAATCATGATAACGTACGCGCAATTCTTTAATATACAATTGCACAGCATCAAAAGCACGAAAATTTAACTATTTTTGACCGATTGATTTTTGTTTTTAACAATTAATTTTTTTTCGCCAAACTTTCATGCGTTGAAAATATGGTAAGGCTAGTCTTGTAGTAATTATTATTATGTCACAATCAGTTTAGAAATGCCATTTTTTTCAAATTTTAACTAAACATAAAAATACCTTAAAACAGATTTTTGTATTATTTTTAATACTAAACGAGGATTAATTTAAGCATTTTACTATTCTTTTAGGCAATCAACACACGTTCGGTAATTATTTTAACGTTATATTCAAAGTCAATTTAACATAATAAATGTAACACTTATTTTCACTACTTAATATTAATGAGGCTTTAACGCTGATGTGGATTTTTGGAAATATTTAGTTTTAAAATATTTTGTTTTAGTTAGAAATTTAATAAACAACGTTGCGAGGTTTACTGACTATTTATTTATCTTTACTAATTGCATTTTTATTTTTCCATTATTATTTATTATTCTTTTTCAAAAAACATACACTTTTTTTTCGGTTATTGTTTGTTATTTCGATTCCCTCGACAGAATAAATATTCCCTTTTCTGAGTATATATTAGCTAATTCAATTCACTTGGACTTTAATAAATCGCTCTTCCGGAAGCGATATGATGACTCATCTCCAAAAAAAAATTGTTTACTGTACTATTTTTTAAAAATTAATGTTGATGTGTTGGTGGGCCAAAAAATGCATTTACTTGATGTTTTTCAATCGGAAAATTGTAAAAACGGAATTCGCCACTGACTGAATAGATGGTATGTTGTATTCAGACAAATGACTTATTTTTCTTTTGCTTGTACTGTAAAATTTTAATATTTAAAATTGTGTCGTAATCCTTCCGGAGCAGCGATATGAGAAATGTTCTATTCGATTTAAATATAATATTTCGAATCATTTCTTCCTCCCAAATAAAAACAAGAAAAAAATGTAAATACTTATCATTAAAAACTAAATTGTTTAAAAAAAAGATAATAAGTATTTAGAGGGAATTAAATGCTCCTAGAATTTGTAAAAATGAATAAGCCGGATAAATAATTAAAAAGGGAAGTCAAATTTAAAATAATCCTGCCCATGTGATACATTCTATTACCGATTTCCGAAGTGTCGCAAAGCTTGAAGAAACGTCGCTAAGATATTTTGTCGAGACGAGAATGCTGGCAGAGTGCGCCAGACCGTTTTGGAATAAATTCAAGGTAAACCCTCAAATTAAAAGCCAGGTGTTATGATGCCTCTGGTTTTTCAACCTAAATGACTTTTAAAAGCTACTTTTGAATTTATTCAATTTATATAAACAAGATGTTCAAAGCTATCTTTTTTTTTAAATAATATTCCTGATAATAATTCTTGATAGTTGCATTCTTGATAATAATTGTGTAGAAATTCATGCATTGGAAAGTAAATAATGGCAGCCAACAAATTTTGTGGATCCCGCTATCAAGTTATTTACATCAAAAAAACTAATAGTTTTTAAATAGTCAAAGCCCAGTCTATTGATTCAGTTGTAAGTAATGAAAACAATAATGAAATTAATGTAGCAAATGTTTAAAAATATTTAGTACTATGATTCAATGCTATTGAGTATTGAAGCATAAAGGACAAAAACTTTGCCCGTTTTGATAGGTCAACATTTTGAATTCACTTCTGAGAGATTTGTACCGAGAATACAAAAGTTATTCTGAAAGAGCGCGAAAAATACTATAGGAATCCAGTGCTGATTAAATTTCGACTTCGTTTGGATAAGGCGAGTTTTGTAATATCACTACTCATTTTATTGTGACCATAATCGTAAACACTTTTAGGTACTACTTACTTCCCTTATGTCACTGCTAGGTAAACATGGACCAGTTATCAGGGTGCTTTTGAAAGCCAATGGACACTCCTCCGTAGCCCTATTTTCCCTGCTTTTTATTTGTTTATAAAATATAAATAAATAATAAGTTTCCGATTTTTTCCAAATAAAAACGGATTCCTTAATGGCCCAACCGGGAGTGATATAACGGAAGTAGAACCCAGTTTTGATTTAATCTATTTTAGTATGATTTATAGATAATTTACATAAAGAATTGTGTATGTAAATTATCTAAATCTAAATTATTTAAGTTCTTTAAAAATGAAAATAAGAAAATTCAACCGTAAATTTATAATTTCAAAATGCGCAGTAATATGAAAAAAAAAATAACACATGGAATACTATTTATTAAGTATATGACTAGATACATAGGCTTGACAAGATTAAAGGCTGGCCTTGTATTCATACATTAATAACTTAATCTCGTAACCATTTAATTCCATTGCAATTTTATTAAAATTTTCTGAACATATAGAATTCATTTATAGCATTTTCAAGACTATTTGAAACTTTTCCAAGTCAACTGTAACCTCTTCCAAGTCAACTGTAACACTTCCGAAGTCACAAGAAACCCTTTCCAATTCAAACGTAACCCTTTCCAAATCAAATGCCAACCAAATCAAACCCATTTAACTCAATCATCACCCATTTTATTTAGGCAGATGTTCTCAATTTCGATTGTCCACCTTAAAAAAAAACTTTCAAGTTTTAACTTCACTCATTCCAATGAACCTAAATTATATATATATATATATATATATATATATATATATATATATATATATATTTTTTTTTTTTTTTTTTTTTTAATGGGTGACGATTGAGTTGTTAGATCTTACGTTTGTCTTGGAAAGGGTTACAACTCATTTGGAAAGGGTTACAGTTGACTTGAAAAAGGTTCAAATAGACTTAGACCTTCACGATTTTTTGTAAGTTTTCATTTCAACGATAATACTTTCAAAGACAGAGAAGATCGGTTTAAAATAGAGCAAACTGATGATTTCACGATGGAAAAACCTGAATCCTACGCCTTAGGAATTGTAAAAACGTTCTGTTATTACCATTGGTGACAGGAATGTTATGTAACAAGCTGACATTGCAGAGGACTGTAACGAAGTAAATCTTGGATGGATCGTAAATATTTATATTCCAGCTGATTTATAGCAGTTTTATGGCGGTAGGGTTATAGTTTTTATGTCTCTCTATCTCTCTCTATCATTATCACTCTCTCTCATAAATACTGGCTCATATTTCATACGTGCAAATTTTTAATGTTTGACTAATAAACGCTTCAAGTGAAAATAGTGTGAATATCATCCCAACTATCATCCCAACCAAATATCATCAGGAAATATGTCAATTGATGGACTAAAGATATTCACCACATCTTGTTAGAATACGAATGTTTATTATAGCCGAGGTTAAAGAAAAACCTATATCAGTAAAATCTATTATGTTCAATAAAATCCATTAATTGTTTCAAATTATTTACTTTTATACATGCAGTTTCAGCATATTTCTTATACTCCTAATTTATTTCGATTTTTCAAATGTGTTGAATATCTTACTTTTTTTATTATATTATCATTAATGTTATTTGTTAGAGAGTTCGTTTTAAAAAATTTACCGTGGAAGAAAATATTGTTTTTAACTTTGACAAATTTGATATTGACGAACATCCTATTCACTTTTGAAAATCAGCGATATCCAGAGACGTCTTATGACGGTAAATCTGAAGAAAAAAAAAGCATGAATGAATGCTTGTTTTGCGTTTGTATTGTACCTTAAGATTAGTAATCATAAACCAGACGCATCCGAAGCATCATGAACGCTTACAGGAAACTGTTGTCTCAATGAAAAATCCAAAAATACCGCTAAGTCCTGCACCCTAAAAGAGGGACCTAGGTCTGACTAAAATGTGTGAATGCGTTTATATAGATTTTTTTTTTTTTTTTTTTTTTTTTTTTTTTTTTTTTTTTTTTTTTTAGATTTTAGACTTTTTTAGATTTAGTTGTTTTTGTATGAATGGATTCTTAGATCACTAATATTAAATTCCCTAGAGTGTGGCAGATTGTTTTATATCTTTTCAATAAACAATTAAAAAAAATCTGACTAAAATCATCACCTAGCTGTTTATAATACATATTGCCGTTTATCTCTCAGAAGTGGAGTATTAATTAAGGAATGCGGGTTGACCTTACCTCCACGGATCTCTGGTGGGCGTCAGAGCGAATTAAAGCAAGAAAGTAATGGAATTTATATAATAGCTAGTTTTTTAGGGTTTGCTTCAAGACTCAGAGGTGCTCCGTACCTGCACATTAATAGCTAGTTAAATGGCATTAAAAATAATATAAAATTAGAGAGAAGTTATGGTAATATCGAAATTGTTACGCAAATCCTTTGTATTAACTACGCGCTCCACCTCGGCTTCAGTTTTAGAACCTCCGGACTCGAGTATCTCTACACAACGCGGAACCTTCAAGGAGACCTTACTCGACTTTGATGTTTACATATCCTGACGGGCACACAGCCGGCACAAGAAAAGATGAAATGCGAGTGTTGAGACCTGCGCAGGGATTGGAATCTATTTGTGCCAGCTAGCTCGGCCGGGTAAATTAGTCCTGAATAAGATCCGTTGTCGGATAGGGATGTCTCCGCGGAAGAAGCTGCCTATGAAGCCGCCTATGAAATTCCGGCCTTACCATCTCGTCGCCAACACCCTCAACCTCATCATCGCGTCTGTGAGTCTTCTTCCTCTTTGAGATAATATTATTTCATCGAGGATTCGATTGTAGTTTCTGCGCCTTCATTTCCTTTCTTTTTGTCTTATACGAATTCGGACGCGTTTAATTTACAGATTTCTTGATTATATATTTACTGGACTACCATATGAGAATAATAGACACAACATAGTTTACTAGAGAGGTGAAGGTTTATAGAAGTAGTCCTTATTTTTCCTTTAATCTTAAGGATTAGAGTAATCTTCCATTTCAAGATTTACTTCTTAGGCAAAAATTTGATAGTTTTTAGCTGTGCGCAAGTAAAGTTATCTTTTCTTCATAACTTTTCCCCCTACTTTTACTGGGTCCGGAAGAGAAGGAACTCATCAAAATGAGTCAGTTTCGCCATCGTTAAAATTGATGAAGTGTTAACAAAGATGCCATTAGCCTACTGACGACAATAGATTTTTTTTTAGAAATTACGTACAAATTTTTTTCCGTTGAAACCCATTGCTTTTATTTTTTTTTTTTGCAAAAAATAACATTACATGTTTTTAATATGATCGTTTACACTTAACATAACCATTTTGATTGTTGTTAGTTTGATTTATGCAAAAACCTATTGGCCGTAAGAAACCTAGATTCTTGATAATTATAAATAAATAATCGCTGTATCAGATGAAATTAAATAAACACTGAAATTTTTCTGTTTCTTTCAATTCAAAATGTATAAGTTGCTCAGTATTAAAAAAGAACTCTTGTATGAAGAAGAAGCGAATGTAGGGATTCAAATATTTTTTAGGTACAAAACTTGATGTTGAAAAGGCGATTTCTTTTTTCCATTCTTGCCTGAACACTTTCGTTCGGTCGGAAACATTCGTGTCGAGTTCAATAAAGCAATTTAGAAAAATTAATTTATTACAATTGAATTAAAATTAAAGTGGGACCTCAGCACTGTTTGGTTTGATGATTTGCTACCCTAAACATTATCATGTTATTTTCTAATTGTTGTAAACTAACAGCACGATTGTGCCAACACTTAATAATTTTTGTACTTATCTCTGTATTTCTCCTAGTGTAAGCTTTTTACTCTTTTACTTCAGCCTTTTCAATTTTTTCTTTATTTATTCCTTAAGCCCTGTTTACTCGTTTAAGTTTTTTAGAACGAAGTTTTGAGATAAATTTCGCTTCGCTTTTTGACCGCTAAAATAAGGTTAACTGTTTTATTTTCACTTACCTAAATTATGAAATATATAGTAACAAAAAATATTTATCAGTCTTTGGATGAAAATGTTGTAGTTTGGATATTTTTTTTTTTTTAAATTATACCATCTGCCAAACGCATTTATTATTAGTGATCTAAGGATTCATAAACAAACACAAACAACTATAGAATAAGCAAATTAGAAAAAGAAAATTATAGAAATACAAAAGAAGGAAAAAGAAAAGAAAACAGAATAAATAAGTAAAAATAAATAAAAAATACAAAAGAAAAAAATTCTATGTTAATGCATTCACGGTTATGTACAATATTTACATCAGCCAAGTGTTAGTAACGAATCGACCCCTACAGCCAACATGTCGGAGGCAAGACGGGCTTCAAGGAAATCCCAGTGTTTCTTCACCCTGCCGCATCACCGGTATTAAAAGCCAGTGGAGATAGGGTGGGAGCACTAGAGCTACATACGCTCAGGGCTTGAGCTGGGAAATAGTATTCCCATTAATTTTATCATTTAATTTAAAAAATATTAATACTTTAATTATTCGTTTGATTAATCTTGCCTTCATTACCAAGATTGACAGGATTGGCTTTTTACCAAATACCGAATGATTGCAGCCACCACTGGCCATACACCAGCGAATCTCCGCTCATTGAGAACCTGTGCCAAGAATTTGGGATCTGAATTACAATATTACCTCTATCCCTTAATTAGTAACTCTAAAGATACGGAAGGTCGTTTAAAGTGCTCAGAAGTGAATATCTTTTGTTAGTGTATTGAATGTCTTTTTGATGATTGGCAACTTGCAACATCGATGCCTCCTAATTTTATCATCAATTGTCGTATTAAAAAAAAATTATGTTGATGCTATTTTCTTCATTATAATGATTGTTCAACCTATACCTTCCCGTCTTCTACATAGAAAAGAGAACGTTACTTATAAAAAACGGCTTCTCATTCGCTCTTTATGGTATAATACTTAATACGGTGTATCTTAAGAAGGCAAAGTGCACGAAACTATCAATCGAGTATTTAGCTTAGTTAGATGACTGTAATGAGATCTATTTGTATTTAGAAAATTGAGCTTTGGGGCTCCTCTAAGTCATCCTTTCGCATCTAATCATCGATTGTTTGTTTGTTTAACGTCACTTTACGCCATAAGGCTAATCGTACGATGCTACAGTGGGAGTCCTAAACTTTACCTAACCCGGGAATAATTAGGATAGGGATCTTTAACGAGTACCTTACATCGTACAGACTCGGGACCTCCATTTTACGTCCTATCCGAGGGACGGCCCTAGGATTTTTTACTCCCATTTAAAAATCCTAGGGCCACCGCGGGAGGCGAACCTGCGACCCCCCTCCCCGATGACCCCCCGCATTTAATCATTACTAACCGAATTCCTCAGCAAAATCCCAAATTTCATTTCGTCTGGCCTTCCTTTTTATTATTTTCCCATTAAACTACATTATTTGAGATCGCAAGCTTAAAAAATGACATCGACATAAGTCTTGCACCTAAATATTTATTTTTAGGCCAATGAAGGTCATTCGCTTACATCTTTAAGCGAACTACCCTAATAGAGTTTTTAAAACAAACAATGAGGTCAAATTCGATTTCAGAACCCTCAAAACCAAAAACGATTCAATATAAACAAAAATGTTATGCTTTTTCATACATATAAAAAAATTTCAATATATTTTGAATGACTTTTTTGAAAAATATAAAAGGAAAGTAAATAATAAATGGAACTAAGTGTATTATTCGAGAGAGTGCTACCCCACCATTTTTGGCCCAAATACCCACAATATAAAGATAGCTACCCTACGAGGAGCATCCTCCCCTCATGAGACCAACTGTTGACAAAACGTTACGCCCACCGCTTGCCAAAGGTCACGGGTGGGGCCTATGTTCCTTCTGGGGCATCCTTCCTGTTGTGTCCTCAGCTCTTTGGGGTATACTAAGGTATACTTACTATTAGTAAATTGTAACCACCGAATAGTAGGTGTGAGTCTAAATCTGAAATCAAATTTTTGAAAAATGAATACGCACTCATTTTTATTTCGGAAATCGTGAATAATTCTTTTCCACTATGTGTTTTTTTTTTTTTATATTTCGGGTTATTTATACATCCGAAAAAATATATATTTATTTGTACTTTTTATTTTTCATTAGTACGTACAACGTTTCGGACTTTTATGTCCATTTTCAAGTACCTAAAAATTTTTTTATGCTATACAAAACAACATATAAATTATATTTCTCCACATATACACTTAAAATCAATCTAAAAACAATAAAAAACAAAATAACAACATATAAAAAACCACGAGCCGCGGGGGATAGCGTCTCCGACTCCCACGCTGGCGGTGCGGATACGAATCCCGCCCAAGTCCGCTCGATTCTGTTCGGTGACGGCCTCACTGAACAGACTCTTGCCATGGATTAGAAGAGGTTGGTTACCCGTAGATTTATAAGCGGACGTTAAAAAAAAAAAAACTAATTAATCTTTTTTATTGAATATTAAAACATTTTAAAAATTTAAAAAAAAAAGCTATCACAAAAACACAAAAAAAATTAGATATTCTTACCTTTAGTTTTTTATTGAACATTTCTTTAAAAAATGTTACGTCTTTCTTTTTTAAAATTTTTCCAAAACTCAACTGCTCACTGTTTTCTTGTGGACTAGTCTATATCCCCCCCCCCTCTCTTCATCCCCAGCCTATATTGCTTCTTTAAATTTTATTATTTTGTTCCTTATCTATGCATTACATATAAATAATACGAAATAAGAAAAAAAAACAACACAGTGGATATACTTACCTTTAGTTTTTTATTGAACATTTCTTTAAAAAATGTTAGGTCTTTCTTTTTTAAAATTTTTCCAAAACTCAACTGCTCACCCCTTTCTTGTGGACTAGTCCATATCCCCCCCCTCTCTTCACCCACAGCCTATATCTCATATCCCCACTCTTTTCCAAATTTTAATCTTTTTAGTTATATGTTTTATATATAAAATATTTAAAAATCTTTCATATTTTAATTTTATTAATAATTTCAGCGTCGTGGGTACATATTCCTCCTGAATCGCTTTTATAATTTACAGTGTCCATTATGTTTTTCGTTATATGTATTGCTTCTTTAAATTTTCCTATTATATTATTTTGTTCCTTATCTATGCATGACATATAAATAATCCGAAATAAAAAAAATAAAAAAAACACAGTGGAAATATAAAACTTCCAAAGAAATTTGAAGGGAAGGAAGAATAAGAAGATAAAAATATGGATGAATAATTCATTTGTAATAAGATATTCCTTCGGTGAAATTAAATAACTTAAATGTAAATTTTTCGTGAACTAAACCAGCCTCTTTCAAAAATTGTTGACCCCTATTATCGAGCTGATTAATAATATTAAATTACGAGTAGTAGGTATATACTAACAATGGCGAACTTCCGACAGAAGAACGCTTAGACAGCTCTGTGTGTAGCTGAGATAGAAAATCTATTTCTTGTTGCTACAAATATACAATAACAAATCAATACTGACACTACTGTTTCAATAACCTAAAATAACTTCTTTTCACAGGGAATAACTATGTTATCCCAGTCATCCCTCTTCCTACACTTCCTATTTATTAGTTACAAAAATAGAGAATCCTCTTCCAAAAAAAAAAAATATTGAATCGAAAATGGCAAAGATTAACCTTCAATTTTTATTTATTAGATACGTTTGGCAGGTTTATAAAAACTTAATTTTATCCACTATAAAACGTTGAAACTATATACTGACAAATATTTAAATACTATAAATAAAGAACTCAAATCAAAATTAGTTGTGAATATCTAATAATACTTATACATAAATAATAACTTTTATTATTTTATTTATTTGGATTTATATAGGGTGAAAAACAACAATGGTTATCATCACCAAAATTTAAAAAGGCGTAGCTCTTATATGAGGGGGTAGAGCCCCACTTCTTTAATAAAACTTAAGATTTCTCCGATGTTCTCCTGATTTTCACCTAATGCTTTAGTGATAGACCGAGGAATTCCCATCTGTAGTATCTTCTCATTATAAACTGAGCACTCTTTTATTATGTGTCTATCCACTATAAAACGTTGAAACTGTATACTGATAAATACTTGAATACTAGAAATACAGAACTCAAATCAGTTGTCTGATAATACTTGTACATGAAGGAAACTTTTATTATTTTATTTGAATTGAAATAGGGTGAAAAACAGCAATGGTACTTAAATACTTAAAGGCAAAATACTTAAATACTATAAATACAGAACTCAAATCAGTTGTGAATGTCTGATAATACTTATACATAAAGGAAACTTTTATTAAAAATAAACTGACATTATTTAGAAGTATTAATATTATCGAACAAATAGGGAATCATGGGCACCCTTAAAGTTTAAAAAATACGTACAAATATAATGAGCAGAAACGGTCTCAACTTCAAGTAAATGTTTATAAGGCGTATAGGAGCACCGGTATCCACCTCAATTGCAGTTATGAGTTGTCATGTGTTTAATGTTTATGGCGTTACAACTTTGAAATGTAAGCATTCATCCTGATTTCACAATCATTGGAAGATATCAACGCATGATACATGTCATTTTTGTTGCTCACTATGTTCAGTACAAAGCATTATTTGTGCTGGTATTATGTCTTGAAATGTAATTTTTCTCTATTTTATAGTTTACTCTGAAAATAAATAATTCAGCCTCACCTCAATTTTTTGTTGCATATTGAGCGTGGGGAAACATTTGTTCCACCAATAATTATTTTTCATTGGAAAAATATATTTCCATTTTTTAAACATAAAATTTCACTTATATTACAATAAAAGAATTACAAGCTATTCATCAAGAGTTTTCCTTTTTTTTTTTAAACTAAAATTCTGTAGCTAGTGAATAAGTTTTTGCCTAGGATCAAAGTTTGTATTATCAACCTACAAAACTATTTTTCAATCGTTTCTTAAATAATTAGATGAATTCTAAACAGCTTAAATGCTTGATCCTCCGTTATCCCGAGTTCTTCTCTATGAATGACTCACTGTTCATATTTTTAAAATTGATGCGTCAGAATATGTTTCCTATTTGACAGAGCTGAACTGAGGTTTACGGAAGCGAGGGATGAAGCCGATCGGGCTAGGATTGAAGAGTTTATTTCCGACCAAGGTTCTGTTTTCCTATCGCTCTAAGATGTTTACGGGGCTTTTAGTTATTTTATGGCGCTGTCTGGTCTTGGATTTAGTTGGATCTAGCTCTAGTAAGCTAGCTACTCTAATGACGTGACAGAATTCCAACACACGGAAATAAATGCCATGAGGTGTTGGAACTTTTTGTTACCATTTCTCCGATTCGGATTTGTTTAAATTTAACCGCTAACAAAATAACATGATCGTCTGAAGGTTAGAACCTAGACATTTAGTTCATCTACCAGGTATTCCTTACTAACATATATTTACACTCACTTTTTTACATATTTTTCTATTAGTTTAAATCGAATTTGTCGTATATAAATTATTAGTAGAACACATACCTTTATACTCCGTTGATTTTTAAAACTAATAAAATAATATGAAAGATGACAGTAATAAGTTAGATTTTTAACACTTCTAAAAATCAGATTTAATTTCTTGTTTCATTTTTTTTTTTTTTTTTTTTATAAAAATTCGAAGGTGTGTTTACTTTTTTGTATAGTGAAAAAATTAGGTATTCAAGCATAAAACTGGATTTAAACTTTTATCTATTAGCTGAAACACTATATGGGGTCAAACCTACAAATGCTATTGGAAGTTTGTGCTAAAATGTTCGCTTCACAGGGAATTATTTGGGTTTTATTTATTTTCATTTAAAAATAAAAAATCTGGTGCGTGCGCGCAACACACAACTTTCACTTACCAACTTACTTAGATTAGAAATTGACGTGTTTTGCTAAATATCATTTCCCAAAGGCACACATTTTTCCACATTCATATCTTATTTTTGTTAATCGTTCAAGCCGTTTTTGAGTAAATAAAAAAACCCCGTGAAAATGATACAAAATTTATTAAGTAAAGTCCCCCCTCCCGTAGATCAATTTTGATGAAATTTTTACAGTCATATCTCGGGCATATAAATACATCAAATACCAAGTTTGATCAAAATCGTTAAAACCGTTTTTGAGTAAATAAAAAAAACACGTGAAAATGATACAAAATTTATTAGGTAAAGTCCCCCCTCCGGTTGATCAATTGTGATGAAATGTTGGTTATCACATCTTTGGCATATAAATACATGAAATACCAAGTTTGATCAAAATCGTTAAAACCGTTGTTGAGTAAATAAAAAAAAAACCGTGAAAATGATACAAAATTTATTAAGTAAAGTCCCCCCTCCCGTAGATCAATTTTGATGAAATTTTTACAGTCATATGTCGGGCATATAAATACATCAAATACCAAGTTTGATCAAAATCGTTAAAACCGTTGTTGAGTAAATAAAAAAAAGATGTGAAAATGATACAAAATTTATTAAGTAAAGTCCCCCCTCCAGTTGATCAATTTTGATGAAATTTTTACAGTCTTATTTCAGGCATATAAATAGATCAAATACTCAGTTTAATCAAAATCGTTAGAGCCGTTTTTGAGAAAATCGAAAAAAAACTTAAAAAGTTATTAAATAAAGTACCCCCTCCCTTTGAGCAATTTTGTTGAAATTTTTGCTGTCACATCGCGGGCATATACATACACTAAATACCCGATTTCAGGATCGCACGGTTTATAGTTTTTGAGCTAGTCTGTTCACACACAGACACACAGACACACAGACACACAGACACACAGACACACAGACACACACACAGACCATTTCGTGGGACTTGGTTATTTTGACTCAGGGGACCCCAAAACGTGTATTTCCGTTGAAAACCGGAAGTCGAAAATTTTCACGATCGCAATACTTCCACTTACTATATATTTCATATATAGGTAAGTGAAAGTAAAAATTGATTAAATTAAAAAAAAATTAATAATCCGAGTATAAACACATTTATCCGTCGAAATATCCAGCATTAATATGGAAAATCACTCAAACACCTTTGATTAGCTTCAGAAAACATACAAGAGATTGAAAAGAGGAAAGGACCCTAAACGCGACCGCAGTCTGCATCAGACAATTAACGCGTATTGTTTTGTTCTTGTTTGGGTGCAGTATAAACTCCGATTGATAAATAAACATGTAGTAAACAAACAAATCGAAACGTGTGACTCTTTAAAGTTATCAAAGATTTGCTCATACGTGAGGCGAACCCTTTCAGAAGTTGAGCGGTAAATTTTCTTAAAAGTAATAAGAGAGTTTGTAGGTACATGTTAAAATTCAGTTGGTTCATAAACCATTAGAAACAGAGAAGTTGGTGAGTTGAGTGAGAAAACACTTAAGGGAATTGAGGTAATCGCTCGAGTTAACTCTAGCCTGTTCGGCACGCCAACGGATTATCAATTCATGAACATTCTATTGATGATAGAGTTTTCACTGTTTGTCTTGTCTGTCATTTTGTTTATACATCTAGCTGTTCACATGTACACATCTAGCTGTCCTAGCCGAATGTTGACTTCCCCTAACAGTAACAATCTTAACAACACGATCCTAATACTTGGGATTTAAGCCATGAATTCCAAATCTTTTTAAATTTTTTAACATGACAAGTGAGATGTTTACTTTGTGCACTCTAAGGTATGAAGGTTTAAGTCAAAAAAACTTGCATATTCACAACTCCCTCTACATAATCAAGTCAAAACTTAAACCTACAGAATCAGATGAGAACTCGAACCTTAGATTGGCGCATCGATTGTGCTGACTCGACTTTTCGGTCTTGCACCAAATGCATTCATCTATTTCAAATTCATGCAAAGCTGTTAGACCAATATTGAATTTTTTTAGGAGATGAGAATTATGCCGATTGTATCCAGGTCTGAGCCTGAAAATTAAAACTTGATTTTCTGGGAAGCAAATCTGGGGATCCATGAGTTTGAAGTCTGGATGCTGATTGTTTCACTTGTGCTGAATTTCTTGTTAATTATTTTTACTTCCTCCAGTCTTGGTATGGATGTGGTCTGAGGTAATTTGGAACCTCCTTAACCAACATCATCTGTTACCAATGACCGCCTGTTCGTTTAAGTTTCATCCACGGCTGTAGTAACAGTCTTACTCGAATCCGATACTCATAGCAAAGAAATTAATTTACCGATACCTAACTTGGAAAAATCATATTTAGCACACTCCTCCCAATCAAGGATCATCTATAAATTTTTATATACCATGGTAAATGTTTGATAAGACATGTTTTGATGTAAGAACTGGCGGAGTGGTTACTTGAATTGAGCTTGTGCATAAATATAAAGAACATTTTGATGACCTTCAAAATTTTACATTTACAACAAAAAAAAAATCAACTATTTCGAAAAGTACGGGCTAAAAAATGTTCGATAAAGGGTAGTTTTAATCAGGCATGGGCCAAATGGTGGGGCATTGTGTGGGAACGGGGCTTTGTGAGGAGGCTGCCTGCCAGGAGCCGATACAGTCCCACAATGTGACCTCTCATACTCAGTCCACGGTACTCAGTCCTCAGTCTTCTTCGGCAGTCGGTCGCTTCCACAATGTGGGGCATCGTCAGGCAACGGCTCCTCACCAATGTAAGTTCCCAGGCTGTTCTTAGATAATCTATTAGCAATTGTATCTATCCGTTTTTCACGCATAAGTAATCATGCCATTAGAATTTAATACAATATTAATGGGACGCTTCTGTACTATATATTTCATAATATATATAACGCTATCAATAAGTACAAACTGAAAAAAAAATGGACAAAATATTTGGCTATATTGTGATACCGTTATTTTTTAAGTTTAAAATTAATTTATGTGGCAAAAAACATAGTGGAATGTCTCTTGAAGTTGGTTTGATAAAGAACTGAACAAAAATAATTAAAAAAATTATTTAAAATTATGAAACAAGTGTGTTTCTAGTTGATAGTAATATATTGCACCCCAATGCAGTACATGCATATTTTTTCATTTTATTTTTTATTCTGAAACGACTGAAACTTACTTACCAAATGACGGGAAACGGAGACATTTTAAAAAATAATCTAAATTTAAGATATTTATTAATATTTGTTTTAGTTTATTTTTCAAAATTGTCATAAAATTCAAATGCTTAAGTAACACATAGTAAAGTAAACAATGTTAATTAGTGATTGTCGTTTCTTAAACTGAAATATATGCTCTATTCTATAATTAATTACGGTGGATTTAAATAATAAATGAAACACTAGAATTATCAATTTCCTTTGATATAGGCTATTTTGATTTATGATAGTTTTCCATTGGGTTCGAGTTTTTCGGAAAATAAGTTAATGTTTAATACTAACTTATTGTTATTAGTTCAAATAAAGTATACTATTAAGACAGCTAGATTGTTCCTTGCTAAGGATACAACATATCTGGTCTTTGTAGAAAATGCCCAGAACCATCTTTGGACAAATTAAAATATCATTATTTCCACATTTTTAGAGATATTATGTGATACATAATTTGGATAATTAAACGAATTAAAATTTGACCCTTTACTAATGAGCTACCGCCACTGCCTGGAGTTGCGCGTGGGTAATGATTTTCTGAAAATACCTTAACTGTATTTTGTATTTATTACTTTTCCATTTTGATTATTTGATTATTATGAACGAAATTCTATTGCTGTATAGAATGAATTATTTGGTTAAAATTCGGGTATAAGGTTCGGAAATATCAATATGGAGATGTATCTTACAAAAATAAATAATCCAAAAATAATTAAAATTTAAAATTATTCTTAATTTTTTTTGTTCAGAAACTGATAACCCCAGGTTTATGGGTTACCGGTTTACCGATGGTTCGACCGATATGATCGAGGGATCCAGTTAGAAAATCATATATTTTTTATTTTTTTTTTTTTATGTGGCCTTTCTCCAGCAAGGTGAGCCTTAAATTGCTAATTTGGAAAATTCAATAAACCAAAAAAAACTTCGTTAGGGCATTTTCTAGGATAAAAAACTCGCAATTCAAGGCAACTATTAAAATCATCCATGCATCACTTTTTGAAATGCCCAATGTGGGTAAAATATATTAAATGTAAAAAAATATAATTTTACTATATATAATTATACTAAAAATATAATTATACTAAGTAAAAGTTGTTTTTTTGTAAATAAGTTGAATCGATGAAAGTTGTATTTAGGACTCATAGTAAATCAAAACTTAACTTCAAAATGTTTGTCTTTAATGCCTTTCCGGAAACCGAAAAGATTACTATTCCACTAAAACCACTTTATATCGCATTCGGAAATTTATTATGGAACTAAAGTTTGTGCCTAAACTAAAATATAACTAATTAAAGATTATCTTGTACCATATTTTTTTCTATTTCTTTTTTTTGCACAATATGACAGACAGTCAATTTCTCCATATAAATAAAATGAAGGTACTATATGGGAAAACAAAAAAATTTCCTTAGCCATTAAAGCCCCCTCAGAACTTAAACCCTGTTTTTTTCCTTTCCTTCCTTATGATTTAAACCAGCTTTAATTTTCATTTCTATGATAATAAAACCTACCTGATATTAAATATTACTTGATTATCGTTAAATATGACGGGTTCGATCAAAATCGTTTGAGCCGTTTTTGAGAAAATCGAAAAAAAAAAACGTAAAAAAGTGCCCTCTCTGTTTAATCAATCTTGATTCAATTTATGATGTTACATCACGGGCATATACATACATCTAATACCCAATGTCAGGTTCGTGCGTTTTTTATAGTTTTTGAGTCTGTTCACACACAAACAGACCATTTTGCGGACTCGTTTATTTGGACTTAAGGGATCCCAAAACGTGTTTACTGTTCAAAACCGAAATTATCCACGATCGTATTACTCCCCCTTACTATAAATGTCATATATAGCTAATTGAAAGTAAAAAACTTTATATACCCAACATACAACATATGTATCAAATCAATATTTAGTAGAGGATTTAAGTTGGATTGTTTCTACCAATCTTGCAACCAGACTAAATAATGCACCTGTCCCATCCGTTCCACTCTCTCCTGTCCAATGCTATTTGTCTCCCGATCGCCCATCCGCAACTTTTCTTCATCTCCTTGTCCCAATAAGTAGGTGGACGTCCTGTCTTCCTAGCGTGCTCTCTTGGATAACACTCCATAACATTCCTGGCCCTGCTCAATTTTCTTATGTGCACTTCCTCCATAATATACGGAAGGTCAGTTCTTGATCTAATCCACTTATTAGGCTTACGGCCCCGTCTTGATATTCCGAGAACGTATCGCACCATTCCTCTCAATTTGTGGGTAATATTCTTGTCTATTACCCATCATCTGGAGTTTTCTGTTGACTTCTAATCTCAGTGGTGATTTTTATATATCCTTTAAGGGGCCCATAGACGACCAACTTGGTTGTCAACTTCGTTGGCAACTTGGTTGCCGACAGACGTTCAACTTGTTGCCAACTTCTTTTGCCGATCAGTTCTGTTGCCTTCTTGGCAGAAAATGGGATGAGAGAAAATCAGGATTGTATTTTATGATTCTAAATGAATTGTGTGGGGATGGTGAGGAAGTGTTTTTTTCCAAAAAGAAAGAAAAGAAACTTTTGGTCAGAGGAGTGGTACTTACAACGTCCTGAGTTTTCTCATTATTAAGTAAACTTCGCGTTTCTGCACCTGCAGATTTTAAAAACAAATTTAGTGTGTGCCTAAGATTTTGCTATTTTTCTCAAGCCTTTTCTTTTACATCAACTTACCTTTTTTTGTATTTTTAAATAGCGTGGTGCCCAAATCAAATTGATTGTAAGGAGGGATTATTATTATTATGATTTTTCTTTTTCCTTTTTTTATGCTACAGGTAATTTTCTGTCTGCTATAATGTTTTGTTATGTTGCTACAATTTTGTTTATTGGCCTATTTTTGTTTAATATAGCTTGTTTGTTTTTTTTCCTTTATCTATAAGTTTTTGGCTGGCTTGGGTTTCGGATCTTTTCTTGTGAATTCCCTTTACAAGCCGCATTGTTCCGCACGTAAATTTAGAACCCACCTTTCTCCAATGAGCTTACCGACAAATTATAGTTATCGGGAATTTCCTCGGGATTTCTACGCAACATGCCTACCAAACGACAGTTCATTTTTGATGTTGTAAACCGTGTTGTATACTTGCTCACAGACGCTTCACCAAGGTTGCCAACATGAGGCTCCGCCTACCGAAAATCAAAACGATTTGATCTCACACCAACCCTACTACAACTGCCAACCTGCCCATAGACATGCAACCTCTCCTCCAACATGGCAAGTTGCCAACAAGGTTGACAACCAAGTTGGTAGTCTATGGGCCCCTTAACTTGAAGAATGTCTTTGTACATTGCCTCCTTGTTCCTCCAACTTGTCCTTTAATACTTAAATAATAGACTTAAAATTGGTTCTACTTTCAACATTTCAGTACCTTCATTTAAATTACAATGAACGCTATTTTATTAAAATTACAATAAGGATTTCTCTTGCCACATCTTGCAGATGACCTGAAGCTGGTCCCCGTAAAGTAGATAAGGCGTGCAGCGGACTGCAGTGATAGATGTTGGAGAGGATCAATAGGAAGAGGAGAGGATATTGGGGTCCTCCTCCCCGTCATTAAGGATTCCAGCGGCGTCTCTTCTCGCCCTACCCGCAAGTAATATCGCCTCATCCGCGTCACCTTTTGGGCGGGGTTCTAGCCTCCATCTTTACTATTTTTCCAATTTTTCCATGGTTATTCCTTTAGAAATTCGAAGATCATCTGATAATAAATTAGACCCGTTAACCAAAGTCTCAAATCTGAGTGGCCATATGTTATTAAAAGGGCGAACTTTTATTTCTTCGATGTTGTGAAGATAGATAATTGCAATCAAGGATCACCGCTGAATCTTTGTGAGACACTGAATATTTTTTTGTTATATCCAAGAGTGAACGTATATGAACAGATCTAAACACACTCCACTTTTATTTCATTATTATCTACCATTTTCCAATCTGGTCTACCATTGCTCAATAATTTCAAACGCACCATTGCAAACGATATTAAACTGTTATTAGTAATGCATCAAAAATAAACATACACTTCGCCAAACATCACCCCAGCAGTGGGTTGCCTGTATCCATTAAAATGAAATATCCAAGCCAGGTATTTCATTAGTGCATTTAGTAACCGAGCTGTCAATAAACCTCTGAATTACTGAATATGAATGTTTTGATTAATCGTGCTTTAAACTGAAATTTCACCGATAAGTACATATATATTTCTCACATATCTATATTCAGATTAATATTTCAGATATTCGCAGATTAATATTCGTAACAAAAATATATTCCTAAAATTATACCCGGTTAAGTTTTTTCAATCAATCTTTGGATGATTATCATCAACCGGTGATGATTATTATTATTTTCAACCATTTTCATCGCAAGATTTATGAAAACATTACCTTGTAAACAGGTATATTTCGTCCATCGTAACCGCCACTGGCGGCCAAAAAACGTTTGATTCCAAATTTCCTTCCAAAAACTTAACCGTGAATGCAGGCCTTTAGAAACAGGCACACGATAAAAACAACTAACTAATTGGACATCTTTAAGTAACATACAGCACATAAAAAAAAATCATACTTTATGGAACCGAATAATTTCATTACACTGTAAGAAAACACGTCATTTTTACTCTACACTAGTAATTCTCAAAGTTTGAACGCAGTGTAGGAAACTAAATTTAATTTTTCAAAAAATGAAATTTAGTTAATTATTTAAGCCTTAAACTCAGTGTTGCAACAGGTATAAACTTGGAACATTTACATTTATTAACTACTCCCAGTGGAAGTAAAATTGTTTTAAAGATGTACAGGGTATGCTTGGATCTCAGTAAACCATGCAGGGGAGGGGCACAATAAAAAAATTGAAAATCGTTGCATTACAGAATTACTAAAAGGGCTCAGTGTTATTGTGAGTAATACGCTATTGGTCAATGGCTCAATTAAATCCCACTTACACAGATGCAAGTTAACATACGACCAATATTGCCATTATGACTTTAGACAACCAGTCAGTCACAAGGACAACTAGTAATAACAGGCAAGTCACAACAACAATTAATATTAAGCCCTGCAAGGAACACGCTATTACTCAATGGCTCAATTAAATCCCACTTACACAAATGCAAACTAACAGACGATCAATATTGCCGTTGTTACTTTACAACCGTACAAACATAGCAACATCTACAGTACGATAGGCCTTTCTTAATTCAATGACGGATCTAAAATACGCAGCAACGAAAACACGCAAAAGCCGGGCGGGCCTGTCTAGGCAATTATTTGGATGAGAAATGTATAAAAAAAAATAGCAAAAATACATTTCTATTATCGACTAGTTCAAACCCACACTCTACACGATTTTCAATTTTATCAGTTCTATTATCTTCTAGAAGGTTTTCATTTTGATTATTTACTTACCTATTTCTTTTTTATTTGCATGTTTACGTCATCCTTTTTTCGTAATATCTTTTCTACTGATATTATATACTCATAATCGAATGTTATTTACCCACATCATTATAAACGCTCAGTTTTATCCTGTATATCATTAGCTTTTTTTTTTTTTTTTATTACTATGTTAATGTGTGATACATCATCCAACTTTAAAAAATAATATATGCATTATTTTCTTTTAATAAACTTGTTTGTTAAAGGGTTAAAGGGCTTTGGACTTTTATCTAGATTACTTGACAGACGATCAATATTATTCCTAGCTAACCAATTAACTTTGAATAAAGTTCTTTTAAAAACGATATGGACTTACAGTGTAGAACTGTGGGGTTCTGCCAAGAAATCCAACGTCCAAAAAATTCAGTCCTTTCAGTCGAAAGTGTTAAGAAAAATAGTAGACGCGCCATATTATGTCAACAACGATATCAAACATACGGACTTAAACATTCCAACAGTTTTTGTAGCAGCCAAAGACAACAATATTAACTTTCACCAAAGACTGGTCTACAACAATAACCCACTGAAAGCTAACAAACATTGCTCATTGCAAAGCAATTTTGCAGATTGCAAATTTAAAATCTCGTCAAATGAATTATACTTAATTAATAAATAAATAAAGAGTTAAAATGGGATGGAAATATTAAATTAAAGTAGTTTAATTTATATAAAAAAGTTCTTTGGAAACGTAGACATCCAGTAGAGTCTCTTCCTTAAGTCATACCTTGTTTAGGCTCGGAAAGACAGAAAAAATTTGAACCACGGGAATGAAAAGAAAATTATCCAATAGAAGAGAGAAATACTTTATTAAAAATATATAAAATAGTGCTGAATAGGGTTGCTAGTTACACAGCATACGGATCCCATCTAAAGAGACATTGATTATATATCCACACTTGTTTTGTTTTTCATTCTTGGTTTTCCCCTTAATGTGTGCTACTACATTAATGACAGCTCTTGAGTTCATTTTTAGTAAATATTGTGGTGTATAATCCCTAGAAAGTTTAGTATTATACTTTCCGGAATAATTTGTTTTTTCCCTTCCACTACTAATCTCTAAAAATGCACTCGTCGATGGGATGGTTCCCCTAACAATAACAAGAATAAAAACAGAGGTAGTAATAAATATTATAATTAAAAACAATGCTTCCCTCAGCGATATCAATGTTACTTTTTTTTTTAATCCCCTTCTGCCATCTAGGCAATAGGTATTTTGCAGTGAGATGTGATGATTCGCTTACGAAAAAAAAAAATCTGGTGCGTGCTCGCAACACACAACTTTCACTTACCAACTAACTTAGATTAGAAATTAATGCGTTTTGTTAATTACCACTTCTCAAATGAACAGAACGGCTTTAATTATGAACAATGGTCTGTAATTAATTGCGTACTCCGCATGCGTGGGCTCAACGAGTTTTATGAGTTGACTGAATATTTTTCTTTTTTTCTTCTCTTTATGTTTTCTTTATTTCTATCATATCTCATATTTAGCCATTTCTTATTTTTAGGCGTAACGAGAGACAGTTTATTTCTCCATGTAAACAAAAATACAGGTACTTTATAAGAAAGAAAGAAACAAACAAAAAAGGCCCCTCCCCCCCAAAAAAGCCCCCTCAGAACATTTTAATAATTATAAAGCTTACCTGATATTAAAGAAACTCTAATTTTCATTAAACATGACGAATTTGATAAAAATCGTTAAAGCCGTTTTTGAGATAATCGAAAAAAAGGTAAAAATTGGAAACAAAGTCATAAAATAAAGTGCCCCCTCAGTTGGACCAATTTTGATGAAATGTTGGCTTTTACATATTTGGTATATACATACGTCAAGTACCCAGTTTGATCTAAATCGTTAAAGCTGTTTTTGAGTAAAGAAAAAAAACAGGTGAAAATGATACACAATTTATTAAGTAAAGTCCCCCCTCCGGTTGATCAATTTTGATGAAATGTTGGCCTTCATATCTTTGGCATATTCATACATCAAATGCCCAGTTTGATCAAAATCGTTAAAGCCGTTTTTGAGTAAATAAAAAAAACATGTGAAAATGATACAAAATTTATTAAGTAAAGTCCCCCCTCTGGTTGATCAATTTTGATGATATTTTTACAGTCATATTTCAGGCATATCAATAGATCAAATACTCAGTTTAATCAAAATCGTTAGAGCCGTTTTTGAGAAAATCGAAAAAAACTTAAAAAGTTATTAAATAAAGTACCCCCTCCCTTTGAGCAAATTTGATGAAATTTTTGCTGTCACATCGCGGGCTTATACATACTCTAAATACCCAATTTCAGGTTCGCACGGTTTATAGTTTTTGAGCTAGTCTATTCACACACACACAGACCATTTCGCGAGACTTGGTTATTTTGACTCAGGGGACCCCAAAACGTGTATTTCCGTTGAAAACCGGAAGTCGAAAATTTTCACGATCACAATACTTCCACTTACTATATATTTCATATATAGGTAAGTGAAAGTAAAAATCACCTCTGCTTGTTAAAATAATTGTATACAAACTTGACTCTTATTTTCTTGACTCCTGTTCCTGTTCCGAAAATGACTGCATACTAGTCTTGGGAGTTTATTAAGAATGGAAGGAAGTTATCAGTTAGAGTAAGTGTGGCGTTGGTGAGGAAATTGAGGTGACAAAGACCAAACCCCCGGCTTCGTGACAAGGGACCATCACGGCCATCGATAGCGCCTAAACAACAGTTTGCCCCGTCACTTTCTCAATTTAGCTACCACCAGTTGTTTGTTCATTGTCTCCTAGAGGCTAAGCTGTAAAAGGAATGTTTGTTGTATCCAATAAAGTTTTTCATGATTCTTATATATATAAACTTAAAAAAAAATTTTTTTTCACGATCGCAATACTTCCACTTACTATATATTTCATATATAGGTGAGTGAAAGTAAAAAAATGGTTAAGAGTATTTTTCTTTAATTTCATCAAGCATGTTGAATAAGATTGCAAAAACAGGGGGGAGGCGATTGAGCGTCTGCTTATTGCTATCAATAGGAAATTGACTAATGATTTTCACAAGCCTACATGAAAAAAAATCCTTTGCCCACAGGATGTCAGAACTGTTTTAACCATACTCAAGGAGCTAGATCAAATTATAAATATTTAATCAGTTTTCATTCATCAGCATTACTTATTTAAGTACATCTTCCTTATAGAACCGTTTGCCACCATTTCGTTTCATAATATCTACCAGCGGAAAGATTAATGGCACATCCGTTAATTTTAGTAACTTTCGAAGTTTCAACCACTTTCTCGTTTTACAGTGATCTTCTGTTTGGGCCTTGCATTATATTTCTGTTTTAAGAAAAGGTTTTGTTAAACTAAACATAAACATACGATGTTGCAGATTGTTATACAAGTAGCTCAAATAAGATTAATTAATGATCTTGTCATGGTTTGTGATATCAACAGTTTTACTATTTTTTAGAGATAATTCGCCTTATTGTTAAAATGTTAAACTGGCTCCTTTTCATGCGGAGTTTTTAAAGTAAACTAGCAGACCCGGCCACGCGTTGCTGAGGCGCGCGCATAAGCTATAATACTTTGAATATTATATCTTAATGTTTTTAATTCAGTCAAATCAAAATTCACTGATTAAGATAATAAGATAAAAACATTTCAGCTAGTCTAAAAACCTAAGTCATTGAGAATAGAACGCCAAATTTATAAGTGTTTGGTAAAGAATTAAGATTTAATATTTTTTAAGTTTATGTTTCATATTTAACTATAGTATGTATTAATGATCCATTAATTTATTACTTAATGGATTATTTCAGCAGAGGCGAGATTAAATGTAACAAATTAATTTTTTTTGCAATATACATATTAATTAAATTAAGAATATAACAAGATGTGTGAGATTGATGATACCATACCGGTAGGTTCTACCTGAAACAGATTATCAAAATCGAGCACTGAGCGGGAGGAACCTCTAGTCATGCTGTGTATTCTTACACTAGTAATTATGAAAGTATATAAATTAACATATACAAATTTAATATTAGGAAAGAGAATAATTTACATTTTTCTTAATTATTAGAATTCATAATTTTAATTTATTGAACTGCTAATAGGTTCACAATATTTCTGGTTAACCTTTCCATCGCTAGCACTGATAGATTCGATGGTTTACCCACAAGTTAACAGGCGGCACATAATTGCTCATGGGAAAACCTCGGATTTTCCTAGTCCAAGCCGGAAAAATTGGATTTGGCTGCTATTAACCACCCTAAATATCGAAAGAAATTTAAGTGTTATGTCAATAAATCAACTTGTACCGCCATCTGTTGGAAATGTATAGAACTTACAAATAATTACACTCAATTGCAGTACAATAAGAAATTAATGTGCAATAAACAAAATATTTAGGTCAATAATCGAGATAAAAACTACCCTATCTTTTAAGTTGGACAAAACAACACACAATGAGCCAAATTATATAAAGATCGGTTGAGTAGTTTCTGATTTTACGCCCGACAAACATCGGGACACAAGATTTTTATGTATATAAAGATTATAACTTCTTATTTACAAATAAAATGTGAATGATAAAAGAATATTTCAGTTCGTAAATCTTTCTCGCATCCCGTTGGATTAAATCCTGTTATTGGATTAAATTAGAATACACAAATACGTGAACTAGAGCTATCGAATTAGAATCCGCGATACGTGAACAAGAACAATCGAAAATAGTTTAAAGAAAAAAAAATATCAAAGGCAACAAAAATAACTGTAGAACGGAGGAGAAACTTGGAACAAAGGTAAATAAGATGGCGATATGACTCGGGAGCCTTCACCGGATGAAAAGCCCCCCAATTTCCGCTCCCTAACAGACTTGTCACATCTTTTAACGTAAAGAAAACATTTTAAGGGACATCTCTCTTTACCGGAATTGCCCTTATAATTTATTGTTAGAAATATTGAAAATTTTAGCCTACTGTTCCGTAATATCCGTACATGCTGTTTTTTATAAAAAACAGTTCTTTTTTTCCTTGTAAATACAATTTTTTATAGGTTTTTATTTCGTTAACTATAAATTAATGATAATAAATTCGATAGCTGGGTAGCTCAATGGTAAAGCATTGAGCTGTTGTACTCAAAGCCCTAATTTCGAATCTAGTTTGGCAGGATATCTTTAATATTCTGTTACAGAACGTCTTTTGGGCCGAGAAACCCTCCTGGGGCAAACCCAACCTTTGTAAAGTGGGTGAAAAATTAGGGGGAAAAACCTGTCGGTTGAGTCGAGAGTAATGGATTAGGTTTTATCATTATTTTTTTACTCTACTTCATTTTTTGAAAACTTTATTTTGTTTTAAAAATGGCTAATGCGGTCATATCTTTGTTTGATATTTTTTTTAATTATCGAATAACAATTGAAAACAATTAAATGTGATGCAAAATATAATAAAAAACCAAAGGTTACAGTTTAATGATAAGAAAAAAAAAAGCGAACAAAAAGGTGATCATAAGTGTGTACAGTTATATTTATATAAAAAGTAAGAACATGAAAAATAAGATGCACATGGCGAACAAATATTTATCGCACATATAAAAATGATTTAAATGGATGGTACAGCTGTACTGATATAAAATTTTATAGGCACCATCCAATTTGGTTTAACCCCTCCTCTCATCCCATATAAGTAAGCCATATCAATCCGGTTTTAAATAGCTAAATATTCCCTTCTGTGAAATAATTCTCAATTTGTTATTTCGTATATCATAATTTTTACTATGTAAGTTATTGTTGTATAGTTTAGATAATTTTATTTTATTTATCTCTTAATATTTATTTTAATTTGTGCAGGCTGGCGGGGTTGAGATGACCTGGGTGATCAGCGACTATGTGGCTGCTGGTACCGGGCAACTCTCCGTCAACAAAGGACAACAGGTATTTTTTTAATGTTCATCTTTCTTTAATGTTCAATTATTGTTTATCCGAGATATTTTGCATCAAAGAAGCATAAACATTTAACATTTTCCAAGGTCAACCAACCAAAGAGTTTTCCAAATAAATAAAAAAAAATATATATAGATATATGCAATAACGAAAGAAAGATAAACACAAAAATAGTACACATAATCTTCGAAGAAGTATTATAAAATTCAGAAGTGGCTTTACACTGCGTCGAACGACGAACAGCTTGTTTCGGGCACTGTTAGGCTAATCTAAATAACACTCGGACTTGAAAACGTACTTTTTCAGGGATAGCGCTTGTGTCGCTTTTGAGTTAGTTGATATAAGCTTATAGACCTTATTTTTGCTTTTTTGAAACGTTCCTTATATCTATAATAAATTAAAGCAAAGGTCAGAACAGCCGGTAGTTTAACCTCAGTCGTCTTTGTAATGAAAATTGTATAAAGTTGCGCAGGTGCGTTTAGAAATCATTGTTCGCTCAACTTATTATACTTAATTTCAGTGGCCATAAGTGTATTGTAATTATAACTGTTGTATAACTGGAGACATGTTGTAGTTGTGATTTGATGAATGAAAATAATTCCCTCTAATAACATGTACAATGTTCGTTATTTTCGATAAAAATTGGATAGACCCCTCATTGGTTACTTGGGTCTTGTTCGTTTAAAGCACGCCAACCGAATCTACAGTTACGAATAACACAACACATGTTTTTAAAAGTAACGATATTTAATAACTATTATTTTATTTGTCACTTTATTCTAACTTCCAAAAATTAGAGATGTCTTCCAACGTAATCTCGAATAAATCTTTGTTTTGATTCCTATGTCTCCACAGAAATTCAGCAAGATACGAATCTATCGTAGTGCCAGCTACTACTTTGTTTCGCCTTTTAGCCGCAGCCCATAGAGATTCTATCGTTTGTGTATGAGCTCCTGTTTCTGGATCAATGAAATTTAGAATGTTCTCTAGAATTCTTCTTGACGAAATAAGGTGCTAGTGTACTTTTTTGTCCACGAATAAATGAAAATCGATGCCGTATTTAATGGAAATTTAGAATCAGTAAACCACGTACCTTCCCTTAAGCCAATTTCTATACGAAAGGATCTATTATTACATCTCCATCTGAATCTATTCTCTCTCTTGCTTTTTGTTGTTGTTCATTGCGGCATATCCTATCTTTATGAAGAAGAACTTTTTCCTGTAGAAAATCTACAGTTTTATCTAAATCTTTGAATTGGTCGTGTAACCTTAACAAAGCCATGTTTACAATCGTAACTAAATATTTTAGTCATATGTTGTAATTGTAAAGAACCGAGTATTACGTGACCAAGTAACGATACCGCAAATAGTTACGTAGTAGTTACCATATATTCGTATTTGTACCTGTGAATTAGGTTGGCGTGCTTTAAACGAAAAAGACCTGGTTATTAACTAAGAAAGCTACTTTATTCGACTGGAATTAAAATACTTTATTTGTTTGCTTTAACTTCACTTTATGCCACTAAGCTAGTCGGATGATCCTCTAGTGGGAGTACTAAATTTTGCCTATCCAGGTATAATTAGGATATGGATCTTTAAGGAGTACCTGACATCGTACAGGCTCGGGACCTCCATTTTACGCTCTATCCGAGGGACGGCATAACCAAGGATTTTTTACTTAAAAAATCCTAGAGTCCCCTGGGGACGCTAAAAATTGTTGATTCCACTTGGGTTATCGTAGGTCGGAGTGGACATCATTAAACGGGAATGAAATCGAAGGAAGTATTTAAAATCAAGATTTATAACAGCCAGTAAGGATAGATCTTCGTTATTATTGATAAAAAATGGAAAATCCAAAAAAAATGGGGTAGGTTCTAATAAAATCTAAAACAGCCGGTAGTTATACGTCAGCCGTCTTTGTAATAAAAAAGGTTGTAATAAACGTGCACAGGTCAGACATCATTGTTCGCACATCACGTTTCAGTGAACGAAATAGAAAATTAAGGCAAGGTTCGGGGGATTTTCTGTTCGTCACGTTATTCGAATTTCTGCAAAGCCACCTTAGGAAGTTATTATTCACATTACACCTTAGCTTTGTTGTTCTTTTTTGTTCTGGGCGCCAAGATAATAAATAATATATTAATAAAAAGCATTAGTAAGCCCAGCCTAATAAATAATTAATTAAGGGATGAAAGTGACTATTGAGCGTGATCTAGTTCGGCAACTTGCACATTCGTTTGCTAAGAAACGGTATATGGTATGCAATGATCCAACCCAAGTCGCACCACTGGGTTTTATCAATAAAAGTTCTTTTCTTCCTCCTTTAATATATTCCTTCGAGAAGGTTACTTCTTTTTGCGTTAGAGTTATAGGGGATATGCTAATAAATTCCGTCACGCAAAGCCAGGTAGAAGTTCTTAGAAGCCTCCCTTGGTAATTGCTTGAGAGTGTGTCACCTTATTGCTCTAAATAATTAAAGCGTTTCTTCTTTCCAATCAATAAATAAGTAATTCTTTATTTATAAATCACGAAGTAATTTAATATTTACGCTTCTATTCTGTCCCGGAAGTAGTGATGAAAAAGTAAGCTTGGTATAATAAAAAATAAGTTCAACATACATATTTTTTTTCCTAATATTTTGATCGAAGAACTATTACCATAAATATTGTTAAAATATTTGTGGTATGAAGTTAGAATTCCGTGAATATCTGGTTTTCGTATGTCTTCTTTTTTTTCAATTTTAAGAGTTTAATATTCTACAAGCTTTATCACCGTTCTGTTGATATTGCCATCGCGATAGTAAACATTTACCATTATCATGTACCATTTTACTTTACAAAAACATCTAATGCTATTATTTTAATACTTTTGTGTGATTTTAGTTTTTTCAATGGATAGTCAATTGATTCTATTAAGCAAGCAAGCGATATTCTAGTTTCTATTCATTTCACTTTTTTAGGCTATATATGTCAGTTGTGTTACACTTTATTTAGGTATAATTTTGGTGTCTCAATGAGGCCGTACGATAGAATTTATGCAGATTTATTTATTTTGGAACGAATTTCAGAACCAAATGTTGTTACGTTTTTTGATTACCAGTTGCGATGAAAATGAACCAACAGTGCAGTTCTGATCAATCTTGGGACGATTATTAACCGGTGATGATTATTATTCTTTAACTTAATTAACCGGTGATGATTATTAATAGCTTAATGAGTGAATCAGAACATTATCATCCCAAGATTGAACAAGAAAAACCTAACTGTGCAAACAGTTCCCAGGCTAAAAAGTCAAATAACGAAACAACGCTTGTTTGATTCCAAACTTCGTTTCTAAGACTTAACTCGAGGATTTCCGGGTGGGGGGGGGAGGCTCTAATGGCCCCTTAATATTTCTCCACCCTGTCTTGCTCCTAAATTATTAAATAAAAAATCTGAAAAAAATTAGTAATTGTCGGAAAAACATTCAAGATTATTGTGAACGTGCATTATTTTAGTAAAAAAAAAAAGGCTTCGATAATAAATTTCTAACAATTAATTTTATTTTATTTAATGTACCTGAGATAACAATTTCTTAAAGCGTAAAAGAAAAATTACTTTTTTTTCACTCTGTAATTGTTTTTTTAAATTATAATATTAAATATGTAAATATTTTAATACCATAAAATAAATTTAAAAAGATATATTTGCAGTTAACTAACAATTAAAGAAAGCAATGACTTCGTAGAGTCCCCCACTTGGTAAAACCTAGAAGCCAAATACCCCTTGGTTATCCTAGGGTTAACGGCCTTAAGAGTTGCTCAGTTACTATCAGTTATCAGTTAAAACACTATGAATAGATAACATCCTGGCATATAAATTTTAAAGAGTACTTTAAAAAATAAAAATAAATGGGTTTTAATAAAGTTCTGTTAGGCAATAGTTTCCCGAAACATTAAATCATTGAAAATTACGCACTCCTTTCTTCCTCTAATCCACTTTCTTAATGGGAGCCTCTTCCATGTCCCTAAATTTTCAGTTTACACAATGATATTTTTGGTTGTATTTTAAGAATTTTTTAATGGTGTTCTACAAAACTTGTAGAAAAATGGAGGCGGGGCATATGGTTGATCCACAATTACTAGGGTACCAACATTCCAGGGAATTGAGGATTTAGTCCACACCTTCCTACTATCCTGACATCCTGTCACCTCCATTACTACCATACGTTTGGTCAGAGATTCAATCAATACTCGGCCTCTGGTATCATCAGAAACGTTGGGATAGGCCTCTTGTACATATTGTCGATTTTTATAAAGATAATCCCACTTTCAAAGTTTCTAGCCGTTTATTCCATCAATGCTTATTGAGCATACATAGTCAACAATTTATCTTTTTATTTTACCCGATGCTTTGCTAATATAATTGTTATTGTTGTTGTTGCAGGTGGAGGTAGTGGAGACAACGGGGGCGGAGTGGGCGGTGGTGCGGCTGGCGGGCTCAGGGGCGGACCCTGCCCCCGAAGGCCTGGTGCCCCTCACCTGCCTCAAGCAGCCGCCCCACGGCCTCAAGCCCTCCCCGGTCTCCCCCTCGAGGAGGCTACATCCCGACCACGAGATAGGTAAGTCCAAAACATGTCTTCCCATTTATCCTATACCTTACAACAATAATCAACAGTTCTTTCACTATGGAAAATAAAGATTAATCAAGACAAGTCATATCACGTTACATTCACTTTAAGACAACAAACATGCTATCCAGTCTACATAGACAATCACCCAATACCACAAACTTATACAGTAACATACTTGGAACTTACTCTTAACCAAGGATGACAAGGGACCTACACGTCAAGATGAAACAGAAAATGCTTAATTTTCGACTGATACTATTATACTCCATTATACATAGACGTTCTAAATTACCCCTCAGACAAAAACTTAACTTACACAGCTATTTACTAAAACCTACGTGGGCCTATGCTGGGCAAATTTACGGACCCTCATAAAAAAAAAAAATATATATGGTATATAACATCAGATTTATTACGAACTCACCACCCACGTTTCAAACGAGACCCTTCACAATGACTTAAGCATTTCGACTGTGGCACATTACAGACGGACGAATTACAAACGGTTTTGCACGGATCTGTTTCATTTACGATGGATAGATAGTAACCGTTCACACACACGGATGCGGATGCGGTGCGGACATGTGTGGCCTGACCTTTACACATTTAACCTTTACTTGGACATACCAACACGTTTGTACAACGAATGGCAAGAGGTAATACTTCTGACATACCTCGGAGTTAGCTGAAGAGGAGTTGGATGAGGGACCTCCTAGTCTGATAATGTAAATATTTTGAATGCCAGAAGGATGCACCACTGGTTGCTATCTCCCTCATGCCTAGCAATGCCATATGTAGCTTAATCTACCAAATTTGCTAATTATAACCTTACAGCCGCAAATAAAATTGTTTAGTTTAAAAAAAAGAAAAGAAAAAAAAAACAACACTACTTTTAGGAATTTTTACTTACAAATGTGAAACAAAATAAGCATTCACTAAAGTTACAGACGATAATTATTTTTTTAAGTGGTTCAAGACACGCTTTGGTTTGAAACAAGTGGATTCACTATCACCTGTTTTATTTCTTTTATTAGAATATGTCATTAGGGAGGTGACATGTTATCGCAAAGGGTTCGAATCTGGGATGAAATATATCATTGCTCGATTACATTACCGGTTTGGTTCTACTTGATGACACGAAAACTATAAAACTGAAGACAACGGAAATAAATACGGATTCGATAAAATATAAGCTTGACCGTTGGAACGGTTACGGAAGAACTCACAAGTACACATTCCCTTCCATTATTCCTAATAGATTTCAATGTTTTTTTTTAATAATAATTTTTGCCCTACTGATTTATTTTAAAAAAATTATGAGTTACCAAGTCGATTTCCCAGTCTTATTTAGTATAGCTCTAATTTTTTAAGGAAAGATAAATGCTGCTGTCCGTAGCCGGTTCTTTTTTTTAGGTTAGGATTCGTTAACCTTTAGGATTAGGATTCGTAAACCTTCTTTGGTCGACGATTCCCGATGATTCGTTATGAGTATCAACTATTTCCTGTTGCTATCCGTACTAGCCCGTTAGTCGGGTGTATTCAAGTTAACTTCCTGATGTAGAGAGAGAGCAATTTTGGGCTAAGACAAGTGGATGAGGAGGGCAGCCCTGGTATTGATTGCCATTCAAGGAACTAATCTACATAGCCCACCAGGCCCTTCTTGTGGATTGTACTGTCGAGTACAAGTATCTTCATTATTGTCCTCAGCCATGCAACCCTATTCCCAACTTTTGAATAGACCCATATCTTAAAGGATCCCTAGGTATATTTCTATAAGTAAGATATCTATTACTGTCGTCAAACTACATTTTAGGCATATCCGATATCATCTTTATACTTTTGTTCGTTACTTAAAGCAAGCTTCCTTAGTACAAATTTTTATTAATGTTAAATGAAATTTATTTTTTGTTTAAGAACTTAAGACAATATTGAATTTGCAATCTACAAATTACTTAGCAAAGAGCAAATTTAATTGAAAGCTTCATGAGCGTTACATAAGAGAAAAACAAATTAACTCAGCAGGTCTCTTGGCCACCGCCTGCGTAGTCGTAGGGTTCTACGGGTTGTGTGAGCATTTTAAATGTTCTGTCAGAATGTTTTGAAGGGGTTCAGAGTGTCAGTCTTTGGTGAACGTTATTATAATTTTCTTTTCTTTTTTCCGATATTGTTGGCATGTCTAAGTCTTGGTGTATTATATCGAATATTCTTCGCAACACTTTTGGCTGAAAAGACTTTATTGCTTGGATGCTGGACGTTTTTGCAGAGCCCCACATTGCATCCCGGGTTCGATCCGACAGGGTCGGGATAGCCGAGCGTGTTGGAGCTTGAACCACTTTAACATTCTCGAGCCGTTCGAATCCGTCCTGGGTGGGTTGACTTCTATTTCGTGGCGGACCCACGGAATAAATTTCTACCTTCCTACCATAGATAGGATAGGTTGGTTACACCTGTACCCCTCGTATGCAACAGATGGCCAGGAAGTGGTATAAAAAAAAAAAAGTTCTATCCCATACGTCCATATAGGTTTTATTTAAAACAATATGATATGAGTTTATTGTTTAAAGATAATTTTGAACTTATTTCAAGTAGTCTAGATAAAATATCGTATTGTTTGTTTAGATCTTTTCGTTTTAGTCTAATGTAAGCCTTCCATGTTAGTCTTTTCTCCTGAAAAACACCTAGTTACAGTCTCAATAGATTCCAGAATAGTAGGGATATTATTAAAATATGATTGTTGACTAGGTCCATGATCAAGTCTTAAAATTACATGAACATTTTTTTTTCGTTCATTTTTATTTTTCATCTAGTGGCCCATTGTGCAATATTATATAATGATGATATAAATATAAATTGAATAAAGAATATATTTTATTCATTCCAGGATATATGGGCTTAATAAGAAATTATTATGAACTGGTTTTATTGCCCATCAAGTTTTATTTGGTCTCTATTGAGTTGCAAAAGGGGGAACTGAGATGTATAAGATGTATATAAATACTCTATTCGAAGTGTAATACATTAAATTTTTAATTGCAATTAAAATGCAGCCTGTTTTGGGTGGAATATCGCAACCCTTTAAAAAAAAATCATCAATAATAATAATAATAATGATATTTATACTAACAACAAATTACAAACATTTTTATTTAGAAATATTGTGAAATTTACAATGCAACGAAACATTCAATACATATGTAATTCTTTTAAATTATTACATAATTAGTTGAAAAATGGAATGTTGTATTTTTATTCAAAAGAAATTATACATATAGTAAAACTAAGTATATAAAAAATTTGCCGTCTATTGAAGTTTTATTATGGAGATAATAGTAAATACGTTGGTGGTATTTAATCAATAGTCAATTAATCAAATGGTTTTATCAAATATTTAGTTACCTACCCTATCTCTGATCATAAAAACATCAAGCAATCAACGATCGAACTGAAGTTATTAGATTATTTCAAATAAATTATCTAGGGCTCATTAGTGTAGGTTTTCTGTAGTGTAGGTTTTTCATAGGTTTTCTGTTGTATATTTACTAATTTAAAATATATATTGTTAATGAATTGCTATTTTTTCAAATAATGAAAATCCTGACCTTTTCGATAAGCAGACTCTATTTTGTCTACCAATATGTCGAAAAAATAGTTGACTTATCTCGTATAAAAAGCTTAATTGTTGTCTAATTTTAAGATAATTAACTAAATGATTTTTATTTCATTTTTGTAGTGATACCATAGTTTTTAAAGAATAAAATAAAATTAAAGTTTTGAAAAAAAAAAAAATTGTGGAGAAAAGATTTGTTTTCAACATTTCAAGAAAAGTTTTCAAAAAATAAATTGTTTAAAAATAATTTAAAAAAGGTGGTCACCCACAAATTAAGATTAGATTAATTTAAAAAAAAAAACGATTATTTGTTATTAAGGAAATCAAGAGAACGCATACGCAACGAAACGCATTTATTTTGAATTTGTTCTCCAGTAATCGATCTGATCATAAGCTGCTCATGTTAAATATTATATACTTTTACTACTTTATTAATTTATTTTTATAAATCTTAAATGGAGTAAAATATAGTTATAGAGTTTTCTTAATAGTACTTTATATCGGATTAAATATTCTATATCACAATAATAATGAAGGCTTAACGAAACCGAAGGTTCGATGCCGATACCACCACTCGGTCCCTGCACACCTCGATCCATCGACCGTCTTCCAGACCCAACTTCGACAGATCCGCCTTAACGCAATCCTCCCACCTCCGTCTCGGCCTGCCCCTCGGACGTTTCCCATTCGGCACCGCGCCTATTGATCTTTTCGGAATTCGTAGACTACTAAATTTCGCAACTAAAATTCGCTACTAAATTCTATATCATTAGTAGTAATAATTTTTGCAGTATTTAAAAAAAAAAATAGTTAATTGATTAGTAGATAATGATGTAGGCGAGGGATTGCAAAAAAAAAAAGTGATGGGAGATGTGCAGTTAGTTGTTATTTCTTAAATTATCGATTTTTACTTTCACTTACCTATATTTTTAATACTAACCCTGCTTCGTATTTATCTATCTGGCAATCATTTTTATTAATCATATAAATGAACCTTTTTTATTATATTTATTTTCACTGGGGGGGGGGGGGGTACAATAATAAGGTTTTATTTTTCCGTTTTCACTTTTCAGTATTTAAACAAGTGACACAATGTATAAAAAATAATTGCATTTAACACTAGTAATCTTAGTCTGACCATGGGCCCGTTACTTAAAATATTACGCATAGAAACTTCACCTGTTCCTATAAACTTTGAATATTGAGAGTACTAGAGGCCAAGATGGCTTCCCCCTACTCATCACTGTCAAGGTGAGCAAAACCCTGGGAAATCCCCCTTCCGAGAACACGACCCAAGTTTCCAGTAATTATCTTAATGTTACGCTGCGTCATTCTAGTTCCCCTGGCATAAACCGACACGCAACTCTTATTTTTCGTCTGCGGGAGAGTTAAAATAAACTTTGTTTCTTAATCTGCATTAAGTTTCTCAAAAAATACTGTATTCCAACTTTTTTTATCATAATGAAACGTAAAGAAAAATAAATATTTTCCGCACATAAAGTCAGTCCAATTCTCATTTAGGTGAGAATTTTCTTTTATACATTTTTACTTTCACTTACCTATATATGAAATATATAGTAAGTGGAAGTATTGCGATCGTGAAAAATTTCGACTTCCGGTTTTCAACGGAAATACACGTTTTGGGGTCCCCTGAGTCCAAATGACCAAGTCCCGCGAAATGGTCTGTGTGTGTGTGTGTGTGTGTGTGAATAGACTAGCTCAAAAACTATAAACCGTGCGAACCTGAAATTGGGTATTTCGTGTATGTATATGCCCGCGATGTGACAGCAAAAATTTTATCAAAATTGCTCAAAGGGAGGGGGTACTTTATTTAATAACTTTTTACGTTTTTTTCGATTTTCTCAAAAACGGCTCTAACGATTTTGATTAAACTGAGTATTTGATCTATTTATATGCCCGAGATATGACTGTAAAAATTTCATCAAAATTGATTAACCGTAGGGGGGACTTTACTTAATAAATTTTGTATCATTTTCACGTATTTTTTTTTTATACTAAAAAACGGTTTTTACGATTTTAATCAAACTTGGTATTTGATCTATTTACATGTCCGAGATATGACTGTAAAAATTTCATCAAAATTGATCAACCGGAGGGGAGACTTTACCTAATAAATTTTGTATCATTTTCACGTCTTTTTTTTTATTTACTCAAAAACGGTTTTAACGATTTTGATCAAACTGGGTATTTCATGTATTAATATGCCCGAGATATGACTGTAAAAATTTCATCAAAATTGATAGACCGGAGGGGGGACTTTACTTAATAAATTTTGTATCATTTTCACGTGTTTTTTTTTTTTTTTTTTTTTTTTTTTTTTTTTTTTTTTTTTTTTTTTTTTTTTTTTTTTTTTTTATTTACTCAAAAACGGTTTTTACGATTTTAATCAAACTGAGTATTTGATCTATTTATAGGCCAGAGATATGACTGTAAAAATTTCATCAAAATTGATCAACCGGAGGGGGGACTTTACTTAATAAATTTTGTATCATTTTCCCTCGCGCGGGTCTCATTACCGCGTATGGGGAGCGTCCCACGGGTGGCGGATGTGGGGATGGTCGGTGGAAATTCCTAGGAAGTTCCTCCCGGCTAAGTCCGTAGGACTCGCTGACCAACAATGAGAGCGGCCCCCCAGGCTTGCTGGAGGGTGTGACGTAGGTTTGAACGCCCTACTCACATTTTTTAGTTCACCCAAACACCACAAACAGTCATGGATTCTCCTAAGGTAAAACGCTCATTATCCGGAGGTAAACTAGTCCCCCGTTCGGGTCTCCGGGTGGGGACTGCTTTAGGGGAATCATGGCGAAAGTTGAAATTAAGAGATTTAGTATTAGGGACGTGGAACGTCAGAAGTTTGAATACAGCGGGTGGGTTAAAATCGGTTTCGAATGAGGTTGAGAGGTACGGTATAGATATCGTGGCGCTGCAAGAGGTACGCTGGCCGGGGGAGGGCTCTTTAAGAGAAGGTAAGTACACAATTTGGTACGGCGGGGGCGAAAATTATTGTTTAGGCACTGGGTTTCTGATTAGGAATAGGTTGATATCCGCTTTGAGGGACGTTCAATTTGTAGGGGACAGGATATCAGTAGCTGTATTTCAGGGGCGGTGGTTTAAAATCGCGTTAATAAACATACATTCTCCGACCGAAGACAGCGATGACGAAGTTAAGTCGGAATTTTACGATAAACTAGAGTGGGTCTTCGATAAATTACCGCGAAATTACATGAAGATAGTTATAGGAGACGCTAACGCAAAGGTGGGCAGGGAAGAAATATATTATCCGACTATTGGAAAAGAAAGTTTACACGAAATTAGTAATGATAACGGAATCCGATTGATTAACTTTGCTACTTCTAAAAATTTAATAATCAAAAGTACAACTTTTAAACATAAAGATATTCACAAATATACCTGGACATCACCGGATTCACAAACAAGAAATCAAATCGATCACGTTTTGGTGCAGCATAGGTGGCAAAATAGTGTTATTAATGTTAGGTCGTACCGAGGGGCGGAATGCGGGTCGGATCACGAACTAGTAGTCGCTAAAGTTCGGCAAAGACTTTCAATAAAAAAAAGGTTAGAAACCGGATCTCGTACCGAATATTTTAATCTGGAAAAACTTAAAATTCCGGCGATTAGAAAACAATTTGAAATTGAACTCAAGAATAGATTTGATGTATTAGAACCATCGACAGAGAATGGCGAAGACATTGATCAATTGTGGGAAGGGATTAGGGATAATATTAAAGAGGTCAGTAATTTGTGTCTGGGCAAAAGGGAAAATAATAAGAATAAACCATGGTTCGATGAAGAATGTTTAAACTCGTGTGAGAAAAGAAAAGCCGCTAAACTCAAAGTTTTAAATAATCCTAGCGAAGACAATCATGCCTACTTTCGAGGCATGAGGAACGAAACGACTAAATTGCTTAAAAATAAAAAAAGAGAATATCTCAAAAACAAAATAATAGAAATAGAAAATAATGGAATCCAAAATAACGTTAGAGATATGTATAAAGGCATAAATTTATCACGTAAACGTCTAGGACCAGTTACGACTGGTATTAGGGATAATAATAATAACATCATAGCGGATCCGGTAGACATAGTAAGGAAGTTTAAAGAGCACTTTGATAGTATTTTGAATCCAGAAAATACCCGTCTATCACCACTTTTGGAATTTCAAAGTGCTGAACCGTTATTAGAAGAACCGAGTATAGGGGAAGTCGAAATAGCTATCGGAAAATTAAAATCCTATAAAGCAGCGGGGACGGATAATATTCCTAGCGAACTAATCAAATCATGTGGGGAAGCTGGGATTTCAAAAATACATCTTTTGATTAAAAAGATCTGGGAGTATGAGAAAGTACCCGAAGAATGGAAAGAGTCTATACTTATACCGATTCACAAGAAGGGGTCACGGACAGACACTAATAACTACCGTGGGATCTCACTACTTCCGGTCTGCTATAAAGTATTTACGTCAATACTGACTAGCCGAATAACCGAATACGCCGAGGAAATTATCGGAGATTATCAATGTGGTTTCAGACGGAACCGATCTACCGTAGACCAAATATTCTCCCTCCGTCAAATATTAGAGAAAAAATTAGAATACAATGGTATTGTTCATCAACTGTATGTCGACTTTAAAAAGGCTTATGATTCAATAGACCGCAATAAACTGTATAACATCCTGACTGAACTAGGAATACCGAAGAAGTTAGTAAACTTAGTAAAAATGTGTATGACCGAAACGTTCAATAAAATAAGAATCGGTCGTTATTTTTCTGAGAAGTTCGAGGTTCACTCTGGTTTGAAACAGGGGGATTCGCTATCCCCTGTTTTATTTAATTTAGCTCTAGAATATGTCATTAGGGAGGTGATAAATACCGGAAAGGGTTTGAATCTGGGGGGAAATGTATCCGTGCTCGGTTACGCTGATGATTTGGTTTTGCTTGGCGACGACGTGGAAACGATAGAACTAAATACAAAAGCATTGATGGAAGCCGGAAAAGAAGTAGGGCTAGAAATAAATACGGAAAAAACAAAATATATGGTTAGTTGTAGAAACGGTGACAATTTTGGCGATATTGAAGTAGAAGAGGAAATATTCGAAGCCGTTGAGAAATTTAGATATTTAGGATCTACTGTAACTAGAAAAAACGAAATCGAAGAGGAAATTAAGGCTAGATTAAAGGCGGGAAATGCTTGTTATTTCTCGGTTGCAAAATTACTTGGGTCACGCCTTTTATCCCGAAATTTAAAAATTAGGATTTACAAAACTATAATTCTTCCGACTGTTCTTTACGGTTGTGAAACATGGCCGCTTACAGTAAGGGATGAGAAACGCCTTATGGTGTTTGAAAATAAAGTGCTGCGTAGAATATTCGGGCCGAAGAAAGATGATTCAACAGGAGAATTTAGACGGCTACACAATGCGGAATTGCGTGAGCTTTACCCGGTTAATGTAATCGAGTCTATAGCTGCGCGTCGGTTAAAGTGGGCATGCAAAATGGCGAGTCTTAGTAGTGAACGAATTCCTAAAAGATTGATAAACGCTTTGCCGACTGGAAAACGACCGAGGGGTAGGCCTAGGCGAAGGTGGGAAGATTCGGTGAAAGCAGATCTTGTGAATTTGGGATTGGACGGTGGTAGTTGGATGGAGGTATGTAGGGACCGATTGGTGGTGTCGGCGTCGGGCCTTCGGGTCCGTTAAGCCTTATTGTATGTATGTATGTATGTATGTTGTATCATTTTCACGTATTTTTTTTTATTTACTCAAAAACGGTTTTAACTATTTTGATCAAACTGGGTATTTCATGGATTAATATGCCCGAGATATGACTGTAAAAATTTCATCAAAATTAATCAACCGGAGGGGGGACCTTACTTAATAAATTGTGTATCATTTTCACGTGTTTTTTTTTATTTACTCAAAAACGGTTTTGACGATTTTGATCAACCTGGGTATTTGATGTATGTATACGCCAAAGATGCGATAGCCAATATTACATCAAAATTGATCAACCGGAGCGGGCACATTATTTCATAATTTTTTTTCCAATTTTTACCTTTTTTCCGATGATCTCAAAAACGGCTTCAACGCTTTTTATCAAATTCGTCATATTAAATGAAAATTAGGTGTTCTTTAATATCAGGTAAGCTTTATCATTATTAAAATGTTCAGAGGGGGCTTTTTTTTGGGGGGGGGGGCTTGTTGGTTTGTTTGTTTCTTAAAAAGTACCTTTGTTTTTGTTTATATGGATAAATTAACTGTCTCTCGTTTCGCCTAAAAATAAGTAATGGCTAAATATTAGATATGATAAAAATAAAGAAAACATAAACAGGAGAAAAAATAAAAATATCCAGTCAACTCATAAAACTCGTTGAGCCAACGCATACGGAGTACGCCTTTAATGACAGACCATTGTTCATAATTAAAGCCGTTCTGTTCACAAAACAAAACGCATTAATTTCTAATCTAAGTAAGTTGGTAAGTGAAAGTTGTGTGTTGCGCGCACGCACCAGATTTTTTTTATATATATTTTCTCATTGACTAATGAAATATATTAATATTAATAAATATGGAGCTTGACGCCGAAAGCTACTAATTAAGCTACTACTAGTCTAATAAAGTTAAGAATTGGACTGTTTTGTATTGTAAGACCTTGGTTTTAAGTAATTGAAAATATATAAACATGTGTTTTATTTTCTTCGGTCACACTGTGTGTTGGATCCATCTCCTTACACTATTGTTGGTCCAAAAAGTTGATGGGTTCCAGTGGTTCAATTATTTATTTTTTTAATATTGTTGATGCTTCCGAATTATAGTTAAGTTCTAGGAAACATTAAGACTTAATTAGGAGAATGGTGAATAGTTACCATATTAGCGTTTGTACCATCAGGACATTATTACCTGAGGCTATTGTGAAGGTAATGGCTGGTATGAACCTGGAGCTATGGGAGGACAATGGTTCTCGTCTGTTTTTGTTTCTCCCATTTTGTCATCATTAGGCCCCTATCACACTTCCTCATCTCCCAACTACCTCAAACTCTTGCCCCTTCTCTCCATTTCGGGATATATTTTGTCATCGTGGTGCACTTTGTCAATTTACATCAAATTTATACTAGCTGATAATTTTTATTTAAAATGTTTCATTTCTGGATAATCATAGGTTACCAAGGGCCTAATATTCTTCCTTTACCGTTTCGTTTATTTTTTAATGTAGGTTTTACATTTATATAACTTTTAGTAGTTTATATGCCTATCAATTTTCTTAGAAATACATTCAAAGTAAAGGAACGTTTATTCATCATATCAGAGAAGAGGGTATTGTATTGTAGAATACCATATCTATTTATGAAAATGACTTTACTAGTTTTTATTTTTTTCAACTCTATTTCTACATTCACGCCTGTCAGTTTTTAATTTAATTTTTATATTTAATATAAAAAACTAAATCATCATGAGTGCATTCTATAACAAATGTTAATAAACTTTCTCTGGTTAATAAATAATATTTATTTTCTTGCAATAAAAAATAAAAATGCGTGTTTTATTTTATTAGATTTGTTATTGTATAGAATATGATTTCTATGTATAAAAAAAATAAATAAAGATTTTTATAAAAATGAAGATATTTTATATAAAAATAAAAATAAAGATTAGTGTTAACCAATGAATCTAGCAACTTTTCAGGAGAACCGAAAAAAGTTTCTTATCTTTAGATAAATTCGGGGGATTTTAAATATAATTTTATGTGATTTTTAGCGAGGAACCCATTGCTAATAGTCGTTATAATGTCAGGATTTTGAATCGCCTGTTAGATTACCAAGATAGCAATTGTAAAAAAAGTATACTCATTCACAATATTTTTTTTTGTGTTCCTTAATTATCATGAAATAAAGATTGAATCTCGAAAAGGTTTTTAAAAAAACATAAAATGCAGGCAGCACCCTGTGTTAAATATCTCTAAAAACGTATTTTTTTCAGATTCGTTAGTTTACCGTACACCGAGATGATGGGCAATATTTGTGTTATATATGATATATAATATTTTTGTTATAGCTATTTTAAAACATACATGACAATTTTATTTTTAGATGCAATTATAAATAAAATGTAGCCATCCCATTTATAGCCGATTCCGGTTAGTCCGTATGGAACTTTACCGCATCTTCACAAAAACTTTGTCTAGATGCAATCTGTTCACTTTACCATTATCAAAATTTTAAAATCTCCCAATTTCTTAAATGTTTCCATCCAGGGATTATATTAAAAGTAATCAAAATTACGATCTTTGGAACCGGTGTGGGGAGTCAAGCTACGGTATTATATTTATAATTTAGTGTTTAATTTGTATTTAATATTTAGTTTTTAATTTTTAATATTTATTGTGTAATTTTGTATTATATTTAATGTAAAGATACATCAATTTTTAAAAATCTCCATGAAATGCAATATTATCCATGGTAACAATAGCATTGTCTTCTTGACTTGATTTTAGTCAGGCCCGTGCGGCCTAATTTATTAAATTATTAAATTTATTAGAATTACTATAATATATTAATAACGCTTACTTTATTATAGTAAAACATATATGGGACTATATTCCAGCTCTATGCCAACATCGTTTTATTCATACAGGTTATTTTAAGATAAACTGAAAACACAATATCGGTGATATCATCTCACTTACCAACTGGTGTGAAATGCAGTGTGTCAATACTTCTATTAACTGGAAGAGGACAGTCGCGATTGTTATAAAATGGACCCTCTCTCTTCTTGCTTTCAGATAAGACGACCTACCATCGCTAAAGATAGTTGAGACATCATTCTCAAGCATTTCTGTCACGAGCATAAATATATTCTACGCGAGAGCCGCCCTATTCTATAATGGCTTCTAAATTTAGAAGTTCTGAATGGGAAAATATGTTTTATTTAAACTCTCCTGTATGTTTGTTGGATTACAAACACTCCTTTTGTAGGCAGGTCCTCTAAGTCCACGTGTTATGAGTTATTTCTTTGCTCTCACGCCTTTCAACGTCAACGTCGTCGCCGTGAAACTCATTCTTTCCTACCATTCAACGTTTTTTTGTAAGAGATCCTGTGATCCCTCAATAGAAATTTATATTAAAATCACCCGTTGTTTAAAGGTCTTGTTGATTTATTATTTATTCCATCTACCTACTTTTCCATTCTTCTTGTTGTGTGAGGAATGATTTATTATAAAATATAGTTTACCTGCTGCGCCTAACGGAACTAAATGAAAATCTTATGTTTCTGTTTCTTATGTTTATGATTTTTTCCCCCTAAATTGATGGCTTTCTATTAATTTTCTATTAATTGCTTATCGTGGCGTTAGTTTACGTCCACTAGAAAATGTTTGGAAACATCGAACGATGAAAAGGTTCTGCACATTTCGCAAATATTATATAAATATTATTATATTATATTTTCCTTTTTATCAATATTTACTAATTTCAATTGTATATTAAAGAATATCAAAAAAAGTATGGCGATGTTAAAAGATAATCAAGGGATAATAAAACGCTGAAAATCCTTCACATAATCTTCATTTAACTCTTTGTTACATTCGCCTCTCAGACTCATTCCTGCCCGCTAGCGGCACTGGGTGCCGCATTGGTATATTTCTTTGTTTTTCGACATTTACGTCTTCTTGAAGTTACTATTTAATTATTTTTACCAAACATTTTATTAAAAGAATAAAAAGAGGTGTTTATGAGATAGGTAAAGTAATATAAAAATTATTATTTTTAAAAAATAAATTATTTCGAACGAAAAGTAATCTCCAAAATAGGAACAAAAACAGGAAACATAACAGTATAGAAGAAGACGAATCGCGTACATTGTGAACATCGCAGAGTTGTCTTATTGTTTCTATGCTTTCCACATTCATGGCATGGACCTTTCCTAGGTCCAAATTAAGCCAGTAGTGAGATTTCGGTTCGAGTTTTTTATTGGTTCAATGAGGCGTTTTACAATATCTGTCGGTTTCTTTGATGATCTGAATGGCTCAAGTGGTTGAATTCCACAATATATCTTAAAATTGTTTACGAAAAAAGTTTGCAGAATCCAAACAGTTCATACACGCTATCTACACGGGATGCCGCAAAAATGGATTTTTTCACTTTAACCAAATGCTGCACACTGGCAGTAAATCGCAGAACACACACAGGCACAGAAACTCGGCTCCACCTTTTTCCTATTCTACGCACATCCGATGAGGCATACTGAGCCGCTAATCTGATTGAATTAAGAAATTACAGCGAAAATTCAAAATTACCAAAACTGCGGCATAGTGCGAGTGCCGCTTAGTGTGTAACAAAGGGTTAAACACCATTCATGTTCCACTATCCTTCAAACATATTCGTTTGTTTATTTGACGTCACATTATATGCTACTAAGCCTAATCAGACGATGCTACAGTGGGAGTCCTAAATTTTGCCTTATCCTGGTATAATTAGGATAGGGATCTCTTACGAAAACTACAGGGTCTTTACAATCTTGACGTGGTGCGGCCCGGGAACTCCATCTCAGGTGCTGTACGATGGACGGCTATTTTTCAATATGAAGATTTCCTCAACCACACTCCTGTATCAGTAGCTTTCTCCATCTCTGCCGGTCCATCGTATCCTCCTCCGACAGTTCCCTACCATTCTCCTCCGACAGGACTAGCCATACTCTCCATCACTCTATCCTTCCATCTAACTGCATCTAATTGCTAGCCTCTCATCACCCATTCGTCTAACATGACCATACCATCTGAGTCTCCTCTCTTCCATCACCTCAAAGATATTCTTTTCTGCTGCTAACTTTTCCAAGAATTTTTTGTTCCTTAAATAAATCATAGAGTCACCTGGCGGGCTACGAACCCGCGATCTTTTGTGTTTTAGTTGGCTTATACAACCTCTACACCACCGGTGACTCTGTAAGCATATTTTTTTGTTCAATAATGTTGCCTATCCATATTTTATTACTAGCTACTACGAACCAACATCGTGCAGATAAAATAATTTTTATAGTTCTACTAGCTGACCCGGCAAACGTTGTTTTGCCATTGACATTAAATGTTTAATATTTATGCGTCTTGTCCCATCCAGAACATTAGCGGATGTTGGATAGCGTCATATGAACGGTGTGTATCAGCAATAAACTAAAGATTATTATTTCTTCTACGAATCACAATTTCTTGTGCACCTGTATGATCTCTAACGATGATTCCAGCAACCTCGTCAACAACAGGTGCATTGAATCTACGAATGTGCTCTCCAGCCTGTGTTTTATCAAGATTAATGAAAATAGCGTGATTATCGCTTTGTAATTAGTGCGTGTGTGATTTGAATATTTTAACAATTAATTGTGTTCATTCAATAGAGCGTCCAGCTCGCCGACGATGCATTTGTCAAAAAATGAATCAAGGTTATTGTAGTCACAACGTGCATTCACAGGATGGTAAGTGCGCTTCCGGAATCCTCGCCCCCCATAAAGTAGATCTGTAAAAATTTATGTGGTTCGTTTGGCATTGGCAGCAATGAGCCCATTTTACGATAAGCTTGGCCTCTGATTTTGAATGTAGAAATGTATTTTTGACCATTTGTATTAGCATTTCGAACTATTTCTGTTGCTCCAAATGACGTCATTTGAAAGCATGAATTGAATATTCGAATTGACTTCAGGAACAGGTTAGAATCTGGATCCGTGCTGATAAGTAAACCGTTCAATAGTTCAGGTGATGTTTCAATTTCAGGTAGTTGCACCATTCCTGACGCGCAACACATCCCGGCTGGCTAATTTTTGAATTTGAGAGCATACAATGCGGCCATTCCTTGTCCACAGCACCAATTACCACTTTTGAATGAGTATAATATTCAATATCGGACTCATACTGGAATGCTAGACGCAGGAATGAATTAGATATAAATGCTGTGCTGGATGATGTACCTGTTGGCGTTGTTGCTCATTTGTTCTGTGTCTATTGACTGTGAAACAGCGCGATTATCGTTCTAATCTTATTACTTCATTGCGTTCAGCTCGTGTATCCTCTGAAAGTTCTTGACGCAATTGCGCAAGGCTCACACGCGCATCAATATTTTGTTGCTGGATTTGTTCTTCGGTTCTTTGGACTCTTCTATTTCGCATGCTTCTAGATCTACTTGTATTACGGCTCAAATTAGCCCCTTTGCGTTTTGTTGGCATTTTTTACTGTATAAAACACACATAAATAGAACTAATTGAATTACTTAATGATGAAAAACATTATAGTATTAATTTATTTAATCTTTGATAGTACACACATACATATACTTATACATGTAAATATTAGACTGTTTTACGAAATCAAAAATTTTATTTTTCTTAATTACATCGAAAATAAATTGCTAGAAATGGTGGGAAAAACAATCTGTGGAAGTTAGAGCTTTTAAAAGAGAATACAATTAAAAAAAAAAAAAATTGCCTAACTGTAATAAAAATCTAACTTTCGCCGAATTTCTTTTTTACGGTATCCAACATTTTCGGTAAAAAAAATTTATGGATTTTATAACAAATGTATAAGAATAATTTATACTTACAACACAATTGCCGCAGGGATAACTTACCAATTGATAATTAATCAGTTATCGAGCGGGAAGAAAAAATATTAAATTACTAAAATAACTATTAAAAAATAGAGGTTGGTGATAGAAGGGTGAAAATTTTGGGTCGTTGTATTTTTTGAAGCCACATAAAAAAAAAGTCCAAAAAAAAAAAAAATTATGGGTGGACAACCCTCATCACAGAATAGATAGTAGCCGATTCTCAGACCTACTGAAATCGGTCAAGCCGGATGAGTATGGTAACTAACATTGTGACACAAGAATTTTATATATAAGATTATCTCTTAATAAATTTATAAAAATAAATAACTATATGATTCGTACAGAAATTATTTTGTAAAAACGGACAGCAGATGTTTCACGTTTTCCTTACGATTTACTCGTGTACCTTTGTTTACCTAGGGCTATGGTATGATTAAATTTTTCAGTTGTATGTTTATCCAGTTTCGTACTCTTCTGTCAACTTTTATTTGGGGTCTATCAAAATCAAATAAAGGTTACTTGATATGAAACGCCCACTTCCAAGCGTGCTGTGCAGCCCATGACACGTTCGTGATTCCCCAATCTGGCGTCTTATCAGTTTATTAGTGCATTGGGAGGAAGTGCATACAGTTTAAAAAAGTTTATTAATATTTTATCGTACTATGTGAAATCCACCCCTTGCTTCCTTTGTTTTCTCATAAAAGTCTATATTAAAACTTTCATGATGGTCATAGAAAGAGTGCTTTGTGGAGTATGAAAGAAGTGACACTGAATTTCGGATAACGCATTTTATTTAATAATATAAGATTTATTGAACAATCACTGTGTTGTTACTATCATTCGGTTCATTTTATTTTCGGTTGCGGCAGATATTATATTAAATTAATATCTGACATATTATACTATAATAATTTTGTTTGTTTGTTTAACGTCTATTTATGCTGCTTAAGCTAATCGGACGATGTTACAGTGGGAGTACTAAATTTTGTCTATCCTGTTATTAGGATAGGGATCTTTAACGAGTACCTGACATCGTACAGGCTAGGGACCTTTTATTTTACGTCCTATCCGAGGATTTTTTTACTCCCGTTAAAAAATCCTAGGGCCACCGTGAAATAATAATTTTTGTAATGATCATATTTTTATGATCTTAATCACCTATTTTAATGATCCATTACTACCTATTTAATATTATTTGATGGCTACCAGATACCGCATTACAAGAACAAGTAATAGCATGGAAGAAATGATTTAGGTTAACATATTGTTGCGGTCAGCGGTAGTAGACAAAGCGCCTTTGGTAAACAATACGTCCGTTGTTCGGTGCCGCACTGGCTGTCGGGGAAGATCAAAGACTTTGTTCTGGATGAACCCCGAACCTTCTAGAATCTATCCAAGACTAATAAATACCGGCTCTGACAGGCCTCAGCGGAGTTGTTTGGCAACACCCGTGGAGTACACTTCGTAGTGAACAGTGATAAGTTAGTGTGATAAGTGGTAAGCCTTATTGTGATAAGTTATTGTGGTGATAGTGTATGTCGTAGAAAAGACTCTTGTTTTAACCCGTGCGGTTAGTTATAAGTAATTAGAGTCTGCATACACAGCCTGGTTTGTATCTGATAATAAGGCAGTAATTACCCTTGTGAGTATTGATTAATAAATTATTGTCCTAGTGTTAATTGTTATATTTTATCGAATCCGAAGCCCGTAACAACTGGTGTCAGAAGCGGGTATATTTTTAGCATTAGCGTATTTATTTATTTTGTTGTAAATAATTTTTTAGTTTGTTATTTTAGTTAATTATTGTAATTTAGGATATTGAAAATTTGTTTGTCTGTTTTGAATATTGTTTATTTTATTTAATATTTGAGTTTTATTTAATCTTTTTGGTTTCTTTTAATAATTTAGTTTATTGTTTATAGTGTTGAGAATTTAATTTGTAATTTAAATCTTAGTAACTGTGTATAGGATTAGATTTCTTTTTTTCTTTTTTTTTCTTTGTTAGTTTATAATCAACTTATTATCTTTAAGTTTTGATTTGTTAATTTTAATTTTGATAATTGTATATAATATTTAAAATGTCAACCGGTGGCTTGAGATTGTATGATTTGAAAGTAGCAGATTTAAAAAGTGAATTAGAAGAACGCGATTTGGATACTTCTGGGAACAAGTCTGTATTGCAACAAAGGCTCAGGGAAGCTTTAATTAGTAGTGGAGAAGATCCAGATCACGTTCTTTTTGAAACAGAATTTAGTAAATTGAAAAATGAGTTGTTAGAAATTCAAAATGAGTTATTTTCTACGTTATCAGAATGTTTTACTACTTTAGAAAATAAGTTAGTTGATAGTGATACTCCTAAGATTTCGGTTAAGAAGGTTCTTAGTGCTACGCAAAATGATAAAGAAGATGAAGAAGAGCCCTTCGACCTTGATCCTCAAGTGAGTGTTGAAGATGTGAAGGTCCCGCTTGGCGGATTGAGAGAGGTGGATGCTCTTGTGTGTGGATCCTCTTGTGGTGTTCATTTCGAGGAGGAGTTCATGAAACCCAAGCCTGAAAGAATAGGAAATGCAGGGTTAGCTGCTGTACAGACTGTCATGGATTCTAGTACTTTTAGGTTTGCTAAACCTGACAAGGAAGATTGCGATGAAGGCGCTGAGGAAACGCCTGTTGAAGTGGGAAGGCTTGTTCAGGTGGATTCGACAAGAGAAGTCATGGAAGTTGAGTCAACCACTGGTGTTGAAAAAGGAAGGGAGGATATTGAGAACTTGAGAGATCATCTCGAGGATGGTGATAGCTCCCAAGATAAGGAAGAAGAGTTTGTTGTTTCCCGTAGGTTCCATCCAGGAAAAAAGCAATACGGATACTCCCTTGGATGGGAGGGATGCCCTTCTGAACAGAGTGGCTGGGAGCCGGCTGGAAGCTTGGAGGCTTGTCGGCGTCTGTTTGGAGCATTTGAGGAGAGTTTGGCCGAGCGGTCTTTGAATGGACAGAGGTCAGCCGTATCGAGGAGGGCCGGATACACCCTTGGATGGGAGGGATGCCCTTCTGAACAGAGTGGCTGGGAGCCGGCTGGAAGCTTGGAGGCTTGTCGGCGTCTGCTTGGAGCATTTGAGGAGAGTTTGGCCAGGCGGTCTTTGAATGGACAGAGGTCAGCCGTATCGAGGAGGGCCGGATACACCCTTGGATGGGAGGGATGCCCTTCTGAACAGAGTGGCTGGGAGCCGGCTGGAAGCTTGGAGGCTTGTCGGCGTCTGTTTGGAGCATTTGAGAAGAGTTTGGCCAAGCGGTCTTTGAATGAACATAGGACTGCCATATCGGGGAGGGCTGGAAACGATCAAGTGACAAACTCTGGAACCTTTTCAATCAGTGGTCGGCTAATCAGGTATAGCAAGCAAAGAACCTTGAATCAGGGAAAGGCTTGGTGTGGGTCTATGAAGCCTGATGATGCTGAACTTGAAATGTTAAACAGGAGAACGCATGTTACTGATTCTGATGAGGATGATGACCCCTTAGCAGAGAAATTGAAATTGGAGAGAGAAACTGACAATGAAGTGACAGTGAGTGGCATCATTCGAGGACCTGGACGGCCTCCTCCTAAGCCCAATATTACCCATGGGACTACAGAAAGTCCAACAGCGGTAGTAGGACTCGAATCGAATGGTGATGAGAGCAAACCATCAGCTGCTCATGGTGCTGTTAACGGAATCTTAGTTGAGCAGAGCATTGGTCTAGACCCTCACAACCAACAGGTGCTGGTTTCCAAAGCAAGTGTTGTAAGGATTGATCCAAGCCAGGTCCCGGACCCAACTTCTGGTGTTTGTGTAATGTCAAATGTGTTTGGCATTGTGGAGCTCGACTCTGTTGCACCGGCCAGTGTCCTTTCGTTGAAGGTGGCTTCGCCTGGTAGTTTCAAGAAACTCGCTGTGCTTCTAACACTCGGTCAGGAAACAGGAAAAGTCCTGCTGGAAGCTGAAGAGGAGAAAACACCTGAGCCTATTACACCCCATTCACGACCTGATCTGGGACAGATCAGCATTAAGGAGGGGGTAGTGTTGCGGTCAGCGGTAGTAGACAAAGCGCCTTTGGTAAACAATACGTCCGTTGTTCGGTGCCGCACTGGCTGTCGGGGAAGATCAAAGACTTTGTTCTGGATGAACCCCGAACCTTCTAGAATCTATCCAAGACTAATAAATACCGGCTCTGACAGGCCTCAGCGGAGTTGTTTGGCAACACCCGTGGAGTACACTTCGTAGTGAACAGTGATAAGTTAGTGTGATAAGTGGTAAGCCTTATTGTGATAAGTTATTGTGGTGATAGTGTATGTCGTAGAAAAGACTCTTGTTTTAACCCGTGCGGTTAGTTATAAGTAATTAGAGTCTGCATACACAGCCTGGTTTGTATCTGATAATAAGGCAGTAATTACCCTTGTGAGTATTGATTAATAAATTATTGTCCTAGTGTTAATTGTTATATTTTATCGAACCCGAAGCCCGTAACAATATTTTTATTTGTATCACGTTAGTGTGCATAGATTGTATTAAATATAGAATAAAATAAAATAAAAACAGTATATTTGTTTGTTCTTCATTGCAATTTATTAAAAGATTTGTTGTAAAACTGATAAAGTATACAACAGAATCTTTCAAAAAATGATATGAAATAAATATTAATTTTTTCTGTAATTGTTAATTTAGGACTGTCAAAAGGAATTAAAATTAAAACTAGACATTGGCATTGATACATAAGTAGGTATATATTTCAAACCTCACTGTGTTTTTAATCCTTTCCTTTGAAATCTTAAAGTCCTATTGTTTTAAGTTCGCACAGCTTAAAATAATATTATCATTTAAAATTCCCCCCCCCCCTTTAATCCTATATTTCTTCAATAACGTAATTCAAGGTATTTTAGGTCATCATCAAATTATTATTTTTACTATCTATGACAGTTCTTTTAATTTCACTGACATATGAAAGATATAGTAAGCTAAATTATTATTGCATCATATACAGTATGTAAAATGCAAGGAAATTTCACTAGGGATGACGAATAGTAATTTCGATTCACAATATCTTACACGATCTTAAATAAAACTACTGAAAACTCTTGCATGTTTGAAAATGATGAGAGATGGTATGGTCGAAGGATCAGATTGGTACAATACTGCAAACTTTTTGCATTTTAATCCCCATATAAACAGTTTTCGAGAAAACTGGGGGAGGGGATTGTTGCTATAATTGGGATTTGATGTTGCCATGGATTTTAATTTAAAACATGTTAATTTAAAAACATGTTTAATTTAAAATATGTTAAAATTTACTCTTCGTTTTGTACAAGCGATTAGAGAAAGAGGTCATAGATTATTTGAGGGGGTCGGGGCAAAATAGTGCCAAGCAACATTTAATAAAAATAAAATAAACTGTAGCTGTAGTCTGGTGTATATTACGTAGCACTATATGACTATGATGGAAATGCCACCTATATATGACTATATAGAGCACTCTATAGTAATATTTTAGACTCTCTAACACTCTATATTCATATTATATAGAGCAATCTATAGTCATATTTATATGTCTATGACTGAAATGCCACCAAAATGTGACTACAGAGTGCTCTATATAGTCATATATAGGTGGCATTTCCATCATAGACATATAGTCCTACGTAATATACAGCAGATTGCAGCTACAGTTTATTTTTTTTTTAAATGCTGCTTGGCACTATTTTGCCCCGACCCCTTCATTTAGGATCCTGTTAAACTTTTGGTAGATGTTTTTTTTTTTTAAGTGTATATAAAACAATCTAAGTGTATATAAAAATACTCTAAATAATAAATTTACTTTTTGTGAGTTAGATAAGTGATTTATTGTATATTTCATTTATTGCGGCCCAAATATAACTATTGGTAGTAGAATGACTAACTGTCTAAGTCTTCGCTATATTTTTAGTTTAAAGAAAAAAGAAGTTTTCAAGTGAATTATTTTTTAAATATAGTCGTTATTAAGTATGTAATCTGTTTAATTGGCCACAATTATTTGTGATTAAAACATTTCATGGTCATATTGTAAGTTTTCCAAAAAAAAAAATAAATGTTTTTCTATTATTACTCAAACTTTGAGTGAATTAGGAAGAAAAAGCCTAGGTATCTATTGAGAGAGTTTTTAAAAATAAATAAAACCTAAACGAAATAAAATAATTTTTAAAAATAAGAGCTAAAATAAACAGGAAACCTTTTGGGATTAGGTGTCTTAAATGAATATTATTTACAGTTGACAATGAGAAACCGAAGGCGTGTTGTTCTGATTCCGTCGGATGAGGGATTTGTAAAAATAGCCTATCGATTGGTCTAACCCTGTTCGTACCTTTTGTACGTGGGCGGATACATTTGTTTATTGTTCCTTGTCACAGTCGTTGGGCTTCATTCAACTCTGCTTCCTGGATATTGAGGAAACAGGCTATGGGGGGATTCCAATCAGAACTATTTTATCGACTTGGCTGAAATCCCTTTATGTACATTTTTTTTATAGATAAACCGTTTTATTTATCTATCTAACTCATAAATGTTTACTCTATTTAGTTTTTCTATGTCAACGTGTATAGATATTTTTTAGTCAATAGATTCTTCCTCCCTCCCCCCCTCCAACACTTCACTCTACTGAAGGATCGAGTACCCACTCTGAATACCCTTAGTGTGCTCTGGAGTGGTAAAACAAAAGAACTGAAACGATTTCCTGCCATAGCTATCACAGGACTCGGGAGTCCAGTGTAAGCAGAAAGCAGTCTTTTAGTGATATCTGCGATGCGGTAAGGCGTTCTGGTTGTATGGTGTAATGTAGCATGACCTCTTCCATGCGCAACGTAGTCTGTCTAACCGGCATGCGATCTGTTAATACAAAGTTACGGATTTCTTTAGTGACTGCCCATTTAAAATGATCGATCAAACTACTATTTCACCGTTCCCAAAGTCTTTCTCCCTCAAAACATTCCCATTACATAAAAAAAAATCTGGTGCGATGCGTGCAACACACAACTTTCACTTACCAACTTACTTAGATTTGAAATTGACATTTTTTTTAATTGCCATTTCTTTTTTGCCATTAAATAATATAAGAAAGATGACTTGATTTTATTTATTTATTGATCAATTTAATCAAAATCATTAAACACGTTTTTGAGGTATTCGAAAAAATGTAAAAATTAGAAAAAAAAGTTATGAAATAAAGAGCCCCCTGCGTTTGACCAATTTTAATGAAATTTCGGCTGTCGCATCGCTGGCATATACATACACCAAATACCCAGTTTCTTCAAAACCTTAAGGTCTTTTGAAATAAAATTTCGCTTTGAATATTTGGAAAGAAAAACGATGAATCAACCGGATAATATTTATCGTTACATTATGCTAAGTTGCATGAAATTAATATAATTAGACAATATAAGTCTTAGTTGCGAAAGTATATTACAAACACTTTGCCTACTGGAAAGCGTCAATGAGAAAGACAGAGAAGGAGTTGGAATTGGAAGGTATCGGCATCGAACCTTCGGGTCAGTTCAGCCTTATTTTTGTTGCTTATTACTTGTTTTTCTCGGACCGAGCTAGCCATGGAATGGAGCGCACTTACAAGTTATCGCGTTGTATGTGACATCCCCATATCGCTAATCGCCGCGTCAAACGCTGGATTTATGAATCGCTGCTCATTGCGACGTACCACTTTCTGTGTAGTCTTAAGGGTACTCCATAGATGTCAAGTCTATTCCTTTATCAACTAACGTTAAAAAAAATTTATTTAGCGTATAAGATATCACGATCCAACTCCGTCCTCATTCGAGTACCTGTTTCTAATATTTTAAATTATTGTTGCTGTTGTATTTCAAATACATATATGAATCTTTCCTTAAAGGAAGTTGCTGAACGCTAGACAAACCCGTCCCAAGGTTCGCTTGCTTGGTAATGCCAATGTACGTCAATGCTGCGGTCGGCGATAATTTTAAAACGCTATGAAAATTTCCTTCAATGTCAGTATAACCAGCTGCTGGGAAGGGACGAGGAGCGTCAACCACATCATTTTAGTGACAGATGAAAATGAAATAGTGTTCGTATTTATGTGCTTCGTCAAATGTGTGTGAAATATTTCGTGAACTTAATCACCTATCTTGCAGTTTTAGTAAATATTCTCTGGCAAGCTGAAGTAGAAATACAAAAACCTCTTTGCCAGTATAGTGAGTTTTACCCTTTAAAATTATTTTTACTTTTAATATTCATGAATTACTAGAATCGATGATTTTATTTTTATCGTATGTTAAATCAAAAGAACAACAATATGAAATGTATATTAAGAAGCTTCCTTTTTGAATCATTCAAATATTGTCTCTAAGATATTAGGTCACGAGGCCATCTTCTTTTCATACGCTTCGGAGTATTGTCAGAAATAGAAATAGTAGCAAGGTTCGAAACAAGTGGATTAGGATTAGCCAGGGAGTTGATTGTGAAAGGATTGGTATCAAGTTCGGCCAAAGCGGTCTTAGATGAAACATTAACGTCTTAGTGGATAATTTCGTTATGAAAAAAACTCCTAAGAATTTGGAATTGCAAGGATCAGAATGTGTGTGGAAAGATCGCATAATTAAGTAAACTTTTTCGATTTCAAAATTATGTTTATTTATTTGTTGATCAACTAGTTAATTTTATTTAAGTACGAATGCTTGTAAAGAAGAAAGCAATACTGTCGTAGTTATTTTAGTTTAGAAGGTCTCTAAGCTGATCTATTTTATTTTTCATGGATTGTCTGGAATATTGTGAGATGAAAGGTTATAGATAAACTCTTGGGTTTAAGTAGCTTAATTCCGTTTAAATATTTCAGAAAATATTTGCAACAAAGTGAATATTGAGGTCTTTCATAATTATTTTTTCGGCTTCATGGGACTCTACGAAGGACCCTAAAAGAACCATGAAAATCGGATGTGTCTTTCTATAGGCAGATTTTCATCAAGGCTTTAACTATAAAATATCCCTGCAGAAATATTTTCCTTGTAGCCAAAACCCCATTACCTTCCAAAATATTCTCTGAATAGTCAGCTACGATTTTTCTCTGCTTTATTTCCTTATAATAGACGAGTGTTTTTAAATTTAAAATTTAAGGATATGTAAACTGGTTACTATGGCCACCAGAGCATTATCTCAATATTAATATAGCTTCTGTATTTTAATTCTAAAAGGCGTTCATTTGTTGTTACGTCGTGGTTTTGTTGATACTTGATCATACTCGTATTAATGATCAATGTATTATTTTTAAGATTTACCTTCCCTTCATGCTATGGATTTAAGAATACTTTATTTGCGCATAACTCAAAAACTATCAATTTTGTTTTTTGTTTACTTAGTCCCAAATTAAGGCTAAAATTGATTAATATGGCATGCCAATTTCGTACGGGCCAATAGGAACATACTTTAATTTGGTATGTCCAAGGTTCCGATAAAGGACATATTAAAGTTCGTTTGTTTTTAAAAAAGTGTTTTTCGTCATTTTCCGTGCCTCCCCGAACGGAAGAGAGTCTCAAACTCCTCTAGAGTGATGTTCGTAGGACTGCAGGTATTCCTGGCGTCCGCCTAAAAGATTTTTCTTCTTCCTGGGATCTCAACGTAGGTTATGACCTCCGCCTAAGACAAGACGTCGGATGATGGGACAGAAGACAGCTGGAAGAGCAGTTGCCGGGTAAAAATGGGCGGGAGTGTTGCCCGGGAGTATCGATCCAGCGGCGGGTCAAGGCCGCTCTATCTCCGCCCGGGTACCCCCCTCCCCACCCCCATCCCAGCTAGCCTAGCCGCTCTCTCTCCTTCCTAGTCTCTGCTCTGTCGGTCAGCTCCCGGTGACACTTCAATATAGAAAACCAAAATATCTTGATACAAGATTGGAATCCAGGACCTAGCATTTCTGGTCCTTCATTCCTGGAGCCTAAATTGAGAGCAATCCCGCTTAATCTTCTCTTTAGTTACTATTATTTATTAGTTATTAAATGTAAACTTGTTGCCTCTTAATATAATTCAGTCAATTCTCGATAATTTGATCTCCAAGAGACCCTAAAAGACTGTTGGACTTACAGGACTTACCGTGGTCATCATCCGACTTATTTACATGTGAATGAGAAACCTTATTCCTGGTAGGAGGGATAGAGGTGTGCAGGGAGCGAGTTGTGGTGTAGACATCGAGCCTTCATTATAATTATTTAAACATTTTAGATAAAATGACATTCTACAATAATAATTGTTATTAGTAACTAAATGCGTGCTTTTCAATTGACAGGAAGACTAACTCCTTTAAAATTTAAATTTTAACATTTTGCAGAAAACCATTTTAAGAAATATTTCTATTAGGAAAATTCGTACATTTTTATTTAGCATAAAATTTTAGTAAAATGTTATAACAAAATAAAAAAGTAGGAGTGATAAATGTTGAAATTGGAGTTTGTCTTCCTGTCAACTTAAAAGCTCATACGATGCCCACTAACCAGCGACGGTTGATTAAACACTCATTGAGTGGGTAAATGTAAAACTCACTGTTTCCTACTTTATTCTATAAGGTGGATGAAAGTTTGTTGCGCGGAATTCCGAATTCAAAAGCAATAACCCACGTTCCTACTTACTTCAAACTTATCCAAATCTACATCCCTATTTTTGGTCTTTCCAATTTTCATCGCAATAGTGAGCTTTTTCCGATTTAATTCCCGCCTAATGAGGTCATTGGCGGATCCAGGGGGGGGGGGCTGTGGGGGCTGCAGCCCCTCCCTTTGGAAAATTTTTCGTCATTTAAAGATAGAATTTGACTTTCCTTAATGTAAGGAAGCAAGTTAAAGAACAAATAATGTGCAGAACAAGTAGAATTTTAGTTGTGGGAAAGGAACATAAAGGTAAAAAAGCTGATTAGCGGATCCAAATGAAGGTCTGTGGGGCTGCAGCCCCCCCCACTTTAGGACTGCAGCCCCCCCCATTACGATCGGCTGGATCCGCCCATGAATGAGGTAGAGTCCTAGCTACGATGATCCACACGGAATTAGCAATTTTTAGACTGCTCACTCGTCCATTCCAGACATATTAGTTGGATTTTAGGTTAGATATATAAGTGTATTGATGATGGGAGGAGGTTGGTGGTGGAGAGATGGGCCCGAACCTACCCCCATATTTTTGGACTGCCTCCTTGTCCATTTCCGACAATTTTGTGACTGCGATGATAATTATTATAAATATCTAAGCCCACCTTTTTTTCTTCTTTAAATATCTGTAATTTTTTGGAACGTTTCTTGTGGTTTTTAAATAAATTATTCAAATTTTTTTGGTAAATTTCGTGGGGTATTGTTGTTAAAGGGGATTTATTTATTTACTTAGCTCATCATTAGTTTGAACTATAAAAACTTATATTTCTTTGCAAAACTATAAATGCCCATAGATGATAAAAAAAAAAAAAGTTTTATTTAACTTTTATCCAATAACGTGATAGATTTTAATGTGTAATTAACAGAATAATTTATGACCTTGATGGGAAAACGAAAACAAATTAGAAACCTATTAAATATACCTTAAAAAAGGAGGACAGAAATGCGTGTGAAACGTAAAACATGTAAGGGGTGATTGATGTGGTGAGGCTGTCATATTTCGTCATTATGACGGGCTGTCTGCACATTTTCCACCATAAATTCTTTAGGAGCCCCGTGCCACAATATTTTGAATAATCCATTATCGCTCGATCGTTTGGTCATTTTAGGATTCTTTATGGAGAATAATTGAGTTTACCTATATTTTTTAAATTATAAATCAAATATAATGATTCTTGTATGAACTAAAAAATAAATAATTATCCGTTTCAAACCATGATAGCCTCTATAAAATAAGAAAACGCTACATGAGATTTTTAATCGTCTATTTTTATTTTTTGTCCATGTTTATTTTCAGAAGACATATTTGTATAAAAATATTCTACTTAAAATAATTAAATGAATATATTTCTAAAGGACTCGTATTCTCAATAGTATCCCACAACTCTCACGTATATACAAAAGTTACTAACCATAAGTTCTCATGTTTTGCTTTTCATATTGTTTCGTTGTCCGGTTTCCAGAACTCAGATAAACAACAGCTCAGACAGTTCAGCGAAATGTTAGTTATTTCCTTTTTTCTTTTTGTCTAGGTTGCAGATTTTTAGACAATGTGTTAGACCCAGAAACTGCCAATTAGTCACCCCAGGGTTTTTTCGTTTTTAGAAGTGATGTTATGCCAATGATGCCCTTGTGTATCATCTGTTTAGTTATGAATGGAACCTTAACCAGATTTTCTTGTCATGTCCTCTTCTTGGAATAAACGAGAAAAGAAAGAAGTCTTACAAAAAGTCCATGAATCTCTATAGGTAATTTTTTTTTACATGAGGCGTTGCTACAATTACAACTAATACATAGTCCTCCATGTATTAGGATTATATTTGACATTTTTGATTACCTCGAAAATAACATGATACATTCACTACAGCCTAACAGTTTTGTGCTTATTGACTATAATTGTTTTTTTTACAATACATTTTCATAATTAAATTATAATAAAGGACGATTTTTCTGTTTTACATGTCAATATATCAAAGAGTGATATAAAATTTATTCGCATTATTAATATATAAAGAAGTGGAAATAACAGTATATCGTGCATTATCGTGCCAACATTTCGATCCGAATTTCAGTTACTCATCGTCAAAGTTTCTCTCTAAATCGTCCTAAATACACTCGTATATATAAAGTATGATCAGAAAATTTCCTAAACAAATGCCCTACCCAACAATATGCAAGTAAACGATTGCATATTACAAAATAATTAATTAATCTAATTATATACTAAAATAATACATTAATATTACATTATATAATATTATTTTTGTCAGTGTTGGGTTGTGACCCAATTTTTGTCAGTTTGGATACCAACGAGTTTCTAGTTTTCTTAGCTGAATTTTCGGACTGCTGATGAACAATATGTTAAATTTTGTTCGGGTAGATGAACTGTATAATTCTTTATTTTATTTTCTACTGATAATGCTTGGCTAACCGATGGTAGGTGTTTGTTTACCCGTGTTTTAGAGGCTTTAGAGAAGAATTTAGATTATTATAATGTATAACAAAAATATGTAAATATATATATTTGTATGATCTCCATAGTTCGCTGAAGAATTTGTAAGTAATTGTCACATTGCTTTGAGATGTTGGCACGGTAGTTGTTGAAGCCACTAACCCTCCGCGTGTTGCTAAAAATCAATCTTCTATGCTTGCGTGACCGATGAGACTCTAAATTATAAACAGGTGTCTGGTAACTTGAGTAGCCTCTTAATTATTAATTAAGAGGCTTAATTAATTATTAATCATTAATACTACTTACAGAATTTTAGGATACCTCAAGTCCAGCATAATTTTTTTTTGTTTATTGTGCCAATTTTAGGGTCTTTTTTCGTCTTTAGTGTGTAAAATTTTACAATGCTCGCCATAAATTTCAACATGAATATTCGGCTTTTTGAAAATAAAGTCCTAGTTTTTTTCATAACTCTTTCTAGATTTTTTATTTGGAGGGGTATATTAAATTTAGAAATTTTGAATGAAAAAGACTGTGCTACTCTATTGCTTGACTCTTTGTGAATTTAGAGCACCCACGTGTATCTACAAAATAAAAATAAAATAAACACTGATTCATCTGGCTCCTTTCTTGTAAAATTTTTTATTTTCGTGTTTTTGTTTTCAATTTTTGTAAAATTACCGCTAAACACTTTGAAGGGATATCTGGACCATTCAAGTTTTTACCTTAATTAATAATTAATAACCTTCATTGTTGTTCAGATTTTACTAAAGAGATTGATTTTTATTTAAATGTGCTAGAATGAATAATAGAGGACATATTTGATTTGACGAAGAGCACTAAAATAGCAAAAGAATACGTGTTTGGTCGACAAAAAAATGGCGGAAATTGACAAAATAAAAATTTAAAAATTAACTAATTCTATTTTTGTACTTCTAATTGATTGTACTTTCTATGGTTAAAATATTTAAAAATAAATTGGAAAAAAAAAGGTTAAAGCAATACATCTGAGATATAAGTGATAAGTGATACCCCTGGATCACTTAATGTTGGTTGACAGAATACATACAATCTCTGAGATTTCCTCCGCTTTCTAGTTTTCTAGCCATAAATCTTAGGCCCATGAGCATTTTTTTTTTTGGTTCCTCACCTCCCTCTCCTTTCAGGCTATACGGGGTTTTCCGGGCCAGGGTAGGGGGTGGGGAATAATGCCGATATTATTAAACGTCCCCTATCTCCGGGTTTCGAACTTTGTTAGGGGCAACGCGTATTTCCTAACGCGTTTGCCCACTCGCCGATCCCACCACACATTAATTTAGATTATCGAGAAATGATTCTTGTCTAAATATAATGTGATAATGATCAAATTATATTCATAGAGGGGATAGATAGGATCCATCTGATGGATCCCTTTGAAATATAATTGTGGTATATCCCGCAAAATTTCTCAGCATTTACCTCCTTGAGCCGATATTGGAGATCCTTTAAGACGGGGAATACCCGAAGAGGTGATTAGAGGCCATAGAGATGGGCATTCCTTCGGCTGAGTCCTCACATACCTCCTTTTTTGCCCCCCCCCCCCTTACATCCCCCCCTTTATGGAGGATGGCGGATGCTTCGGTATCTCTCCCCCCCTTTAACTTCACGGGTTTAATTATCAACTACCGTTCGAAGGAAAATTGCTTCCTTAATAGGCCACTTAATTTTTCCTCACCCCTTCGCTCTCCCGCTTCCTCGAGGATGGTTCAATTCAATTCCATCATCATGCACTAATCTCAAGTAAAAAATTAATTATTCCTTTTAATTATTGTCAAACTTTAATATTTTTCACATATTTAAAAAATATTTAAGTTACAATACACTTTGTATTACCGTAATTTAAATTTTGATGATGAATGATTGAACTTCCATATTGTTAATAATTGTTTTTATATGAACTTCCGAAAATCGCAGTATTTGAGAATAATGGTCGTTTATACGAGTATATAGTTACCACCCTTTTCAGATAAGAAAGAGATAAATCCTTTTTGATAAATTATTGGATTCGCCCCTTTTGCAGTTGAGCAACAATCAGGAAATTATTTTTATAAAAATTGGTGATAGAGAAAAACGTAAGGCATCGTAACAGCAACCTAAAAATAGCCCCATCTTCGAAGTATGTGACAAAATTACCTTTATTGACTCGAAAATTAAACTATATCGGAATTTCTCAAAATATTAAAATAGGCTCAAACAATTATTATAGTAGCGGTGATAATTTTTTTTTTTTTTAGTGTAAATTAAATGAAAGGAAAATGATTTTATAAATTAAACTATTGGATAAGTGATGTATATATACTCTTTTCTATTTTGATCTGTCGTTAATTACCCCCAAATTATAAAAAAAAAAAAAAAATAAGACAAAAATGAAGAACAAAACGAAATTGCTTATATTGGCCATCAAAGAAATGCTCCTTTGCTATTTATTTTTTAATTTTATTTTTTATTAGGTTATGATATATTCTTTTTAAATTGGTAATTATGTAATTACTATCAGACAATGAGCAGTTTTTTTCGCTGATCTATATATATATAGATTTTTTTTATTACAACGCTCAACGCAAATGCAGAGGACATGGGTTCGATTCCCGGTCGTGGCCAATGATTTCTCTTCTAATAAAATCATTTATAAATGACTAGCAGACCCGGCCACGCGTTGCTGTGGCTCAGTAGTTATATCCTAATATTTTTAAACAAATACAGTAATACCAATATTCATTGATAAAGATGAAAACCTTTCAGCTAATCAAAATCCAACGTGATTGAGAATAGAGCATTACACCATTTAAAAGTATTTGGTAAAGAATATAGGAAAGTTAAAGTTTTTATTTTTTACATCTCATACTTCAATGTAGTTTGATTAAAAAGGAGCTGGTTGTGTTTACGACTCACAGAGCTGCCAACACTATCGCCCTTTTTTTATGGATCGGTATAAACTAACTCGAAATGGCTATATTTTTCCACTAATTTTAAAAAGGATGACTGAAGTAAGTTTTGATAACCTCAGCCATTGATCTATTGATTATTGGCCTAACACTACTTCAACTTGGTATTGTTAGTTTAACAACGGGTTTAATTTTGCTCAGGATCATGCCAATCTTGGTTAACGCGTCATATATGTCCTTTTGATAGGCGTTTTTCTCAATTTCTTTGAGACCTCGATTTCCCAACCCTTCGGCTAATAAGTGTTCGGTAGGAGGGTGGTGTGTTGAAGCTTTTAATTTAGCAATATATTTGAGTGATAATAAATCTCTTCTTAAAGAGGTTTTTACATAATACAATTAAGAATATTTATTTATTCAAGTACTAATTTGTTCAAAATGTTTTGGGTTAACCTGTTTTTTTTTTTTTTTTAACACAAACCAAAGATTTGATGGTTTCCACACACGTGAGCAGGCGATACCCATTTCCCACGTGAGTTATGCCATTTCCCGAGGGAAAAACACGGATTTTCAAAGTCCAAGTGGACATTGTTTGCCCTTGGGATTTGTTTATGGTCATGGCAAAAGCCAAACGAATAGGATATTGAAGCCTTTTAAATTTTATTGAAAATTCTGTCGGTTCCAAGGGAATAGGTGGCGATATCTCCTGTAAACCTTCCAGGTAACATTTTTCCTTCAATAACATTTCCTGTGATCCTTTTAATGACCAAACGTGTACCGTTGCACAATTGAGGTGGATTTAAGTTACGAAGAAGAATGATCGGTGAGCCAATATTCAACTGGAGATTGTTTGGGTGTATATCCAGGGAATTAAAAAATTCAGATAGGAAATTTACGGCTTCGTTTACATCTAGAACATTGTCAATTGATTTTGGAAGTTTATTTCATCGAAATCAACATTTTTTGCTGCCAAAATAGCACGACTACCCAGCCACTTATAGTCCAAATAATTGTTCAAATTATCAGGAAAGACACTTTATATTTCGTAGACAGTTCATTTTTCGTCTCTACAACAGTTCAGAAATTTTCTGGTAATTTGATAAATTTTGAATTTCGATACAGCTAGCTCTATTTCACCGTTTCCAATATAGAGCAATTGTTTAAAAAATATATCTGCCGATGGATTATTTTGCAGTAGTACTCTCATATTTATGGCGGATAAATCTGAAACTTGAGGTTACCCAAATAACAATTATTCCTGTTCAGTAGAGGTGTAATAATAATTAAATGTAAAATTTAAAAAATGCCGCGATTTGTAATCCTTTCTTAATCAACAATCATTTAAAGATAAGTAAATATCATTTCCAATAATAGCCTACTTTAAATTAAAGAAAGGATTAAAATCTTCGCTAACATTTCTTAAATTTTACATTTAAAGATAATTACAACTTAGGAAGTAACAGCCTCTATTCGATTGGGATTAAATTTTCTCAAATTTAAATTATTGTTGATAAAGGAAGAATTACAAATCTTCACTGACATTTTTTAAATTTTACATTTTAGATCTCGGGATAAAAATGATAAAAAGGTTTGGTAAAATAAAAAAACACTGTATTTAAATAATAATAACAAAACGAATAATGAAAATAAAGAAACTTCTGTTAAATAAATTAACTGAAAATATAATATTAAAGTCTTAATTATGCAGTTCTTTAGCAAATCACAAAGTATCCCACAACACCTAATCAAAACACACCCTTTTTGTGAGGGAGTTTTTACGACTGGTTACCCGCAGTGTAGCCAATTGACTAATTTTCACTAATTTTTGGCAACACTGACTCCCCAAGTCAGGCTTCTATTAGGTTACACCTATGACAGTAGGTGCTGTTACAACATTTATAGAGTATTATTTCAAATAATAGCCTAATTTAAATTATTAAAATGCATTTACTATACTAAAAGTTGATATCAGGGTGGGCCCAGCAAAGCGTTTCAGCGCTTAGCTAGTAATTTAATTTAAATACAAATAAAAAAGGAAAAGGAAGAAAAAGTACCTACACATTTGAGTATTTATTGTAACCTTTTCTTGATTTATTTATTCTTTAATGAAAATTAACAATAAATACAAATTTGTATTACTATTTGTCTGTGGAAAATAATAATATAGGAAAAATAACTGCACTCACATAACGCAATACAAAATTATAATAATGATAACCTTTATTACAATAGCATGCTTATAAACAAAAACATTATGAAATCGACATATGACGCCATGTTAATAAATCGAAACACGACGTACTGTATTTGCAATAATTTGCTATATAAGAATTATTTTGATCACTAATCAAATTAAAAACTATCCGGTCCGGTAAGTTGGCCAAAACTATATACATTGAGCCAAATTTCATTAAAATCGGTTGAGTAGTTTCTGAGAAATAGAGAGACAAACATCGGGACACGAGATTTTTATATATATAAGGATACACTTATGATCTAAAAGTAATAACTATTTTTTAACAAATAATATATACTTACAATTTTTTTCATATTTATTTTTATATCTTAATAAAGCAAGAAATAAAAGAAAAAGTTGGGCCAATTTATAGGTGCCTATGATGTATGCAACTACGATATTACAACGTCCAAAATACTAAACCCGCAAAGTCTACGTGTCTTACAGTTGGCCTGAAATGGGTCCTAAGGCAGCTATTTAATCTATCAATTTCTTTTTTATTTATATAGCTTGAAAAAGTATTATTATGTTGATTTTTATTTTTTATTATTCAGTCTATGATATATATTAAATATGATTAGGTAGCGTATGATGTTCTTGGGACAACCTATTATATTTTAAAAGTACCAATAAATAAGTGAAGTGATTGTTCCTTTTAATAAGCTACTTTAGCTGAAATTGCCTATTTATTTTTATTTGATAGTTATTTTTCCAACGTGTGATATATCCGACTTAAAATATTGCTTTATTTTACACTTCGCATACAGCTTTTTTTCCTTCTTTAAAAGACTTTAACGTTTTACATCAATCATTGGCTTTTTTATGTTAAATTAAGGCCACAATACTATTTTATTATTTATTAAGAATGACATTAAAGTTTGACGATTAGATCAGTTAATATAAATAAATATTAAATCATGAATTTTTTAACTTAATGTGCAAGCATTTAATTGATACCCAATTTGATCGTTCTCCAAAGATTTATAATTATTATTTTTTATTTATTTTTAGTGTCTTAACGTAGATAACGATGCTTTTCAGTGTTTTCACTAGCAAGATGACGTTGCTTAAGAGTTATCTATATCAATCCCTTGGTTTGGCCTCTTTCCCGTTTTCTGGCGCCTAATTTGTTTTTGACGTGTTGCAAGGCTCTTTGAAATATGAGACCATAGCGGTTGTTAGACAACATAATTTCATACTTGGTTATTTATCGAGAACTTTTGGATCAATACTTCTTTTAAATTCTGTGCTTTGACCTAGAATTCTATAGGTTCTTAAATAATATGTGTGTAATCTATACCTCACAGAATACATTAGTAAAATTTCTTATTCGGATCTCAATATGGAGGTATTTAAAAGAAGAAAACAAAACAAAAATGAATTACATTGAAACGATTCGTAATTCCTATACTTTTTTTTTTTTTTTTTTTTTTTTTTTTTTTTTTTTTTTTTTTTTTTTTTTTTTTTTTTTTTTTTTTTTTTGAGCCTAAAAATAATTCTTGGAGCAAAATGAACAACAGACAGGATGTAGTGTTCTAGATGCTCGGTTTTATGAAGTTCCTCAAACAAACCTTGTTTACTATGGAGTTGTTTCAGTTCTGCCTTTGTTATTTGAATCTAGACCAATCACACATTCTTAAAAAGTATAAATATAACTTACTTACCTATTAAATAAGAAATTTAATCAAAAACGCAACAGCCACACTCAAACAAGACCAATCTTTTATAAGCGCTAGCGCTCGAAGCACCTCATCAGGTTTAATTCACACTTTCTTACATGAACGTTACGTTCTTTTTCTTCTTAACGTTTTCTTATGTTAATGTTTAGATTATGGATGTCAAGAACAGACCGGTTCTTAAGGCGGTTAATTTAAAATAAAGAAGAGTCTTTGGTTTTAACCGGTTATGTTTTATCAATAACTTCTGACCCTAGTCTAGATGCATCTTAAAGAGGACAGTTTTTTTTTTTAATGAGGCCAGGCCCCAACTCATTCTTGTGATCGTTTCCGAGTTGTCATGCGATGCGATATTACATATCATTGTGTTTTTGAAAATTGAAAAATTATAGATTTTCAAGATATTCAGTCTAGCCTTAGTATATTGAAATATTATTTTTATTAATTTATACATTTTTAAAAAATAAACGGAAGAGAATACTCTTTGACCGCATGAGCATTTAACGATAATCTGAAAAGAATTTAAAGAAAAAATGATCCGGTTTATTTGGTTAAAATTTAATTATATTTTATCGAACCGTATCCATTAAATGTGTTCTGTCATGCAAAATGGCATGAAGATCATATGGCATGTCATCTTTACTATCAATGCCGTGTTGAATTTCTTATGACGTTTTTTCTCTACCTAATGGTCATTCACGTTTTCACGTTGCTAATCATTCTCAACAAGTGTGAGTAAAATGATAAAGGTGTTAAAGAATAGGTAGGTATCTCTAAACTGGGGTGGTCCTAGGGAGATGTTCGAAGCTTCCACACCCCACAAAAAAAAAAAAAAAAAAAAAAAAAAAAAAAAAAAAAAAAAAATGAAATTTCAAGAAAACAAATTAGCAATATAAATTTACGCATATAGTTAATTTGTAGGAAATTTCGAGGTATTATAGTATTCATATATATGAATTTGTGCATGTTCCTATTATTTTTTTGTGTGCTGTTTTTACGCTTTGTAAATTTTTGTTTATTCTTTTTAGTGACCATTTCGTAAGAATTTTTTTTTTGGTACCGCTCCTGTCTCGAAAGTATGAGTTTTAGCAATGGTGTACTAGATTAATTTATTCTTAGAATAGTTCGGTAACTAACTCAAATATATATAGTAGGCACGTAGATTTATCTATTGCAAGTACTAAGTAGACCCCGAACAGGGGATCAGGCAGAGGATAGACGGCAGATTCACCTGGACCAGACGTAGACAAACAGTAGCTATATTTAGCGACCCTATTCAAATTTTGTTGCAGTGAGAATGGAGATGAATCACAAAGGGTTTGTTGGCCCTTATTTCTGGACCCCCTTCCAGTTTGTTGCAGTTCCCCTTTCATCCTAACTTTAGCCTCCTTTTGCCTCCAACTCTAATTACACCGAAGCACTTTGATCTTCTTCGGTCCCTAAGTCTATCATATTGACTGATCTTACATTATTCTCGTTTTCAATATTGCTCTTCGAAATCGAGTACTCTACCAATCCCAGTTACTCTATAATAGGTATTTAATCATTTTTAACTCGGGTTCAACGTGGCTATGTTTATCTTCGTCATCTCTGAAGATTCGTTATTACGTCAAGGAGCTCAGTCTACAAAGGTTTGTTCCATCGGAACTAGCGAGGTGGAACTTGATAGTGACTACCTACGTAACTTCCCATCCCATCTGGTGGTAGGTTGCTCCTAATTATTTTAAGGACCCGGGATGAATATAAATAAATTTGGTGCAAAATTTTATTTATATTATATAAATTTTATACTTTATTTTAAACTAGCTGTACATCCCAGTTTTACCCGGGGAATTTCATACTGTTATCTTCAAAATCTATATAATGAAACATTTTTCGACTCAAACGGTCGATTTCGTAAAAAACCAATGTAAAGAGAGATCATAACGATTTTTATAAGAATAAAGAATATACCCGGAGGTTGGCTGAAGTTATGCAATTTTAATATGGACAGGTGTTCCTGCACCTGCACCTGGTATGAAAGAATCACTGAGCGAAATTTGGAGAATTTAGGACAAACGGTATGGATTTCTATAAAGAACAAACAGACAAACAAACAGAATTTCATCTTTATTTATATAGATTGCACGGATAAATTAATTCTTAACTTAAAAAAGGTTTTCTTTCTATTGCATATCATTACTATTAGAACAAATTTTAATTTTATGTAAGTAGTATTTATTAATCACATTAATCGGTTTATCGCATTACATTTTTATATCCTTTTATTTAATTTATTGCATGAACGGTTTCGATTCTTTGGGCAGTTACAATGTTTAAATATTTTGATTATTTAACCAGACAGTTATATAAAAGTAAGGATGCAATTAGTTGTTGTTATACCTTTAACTTTTATCAAAAAAAAAAAAGATGTTGGTTGAATCATATTTTGTTTCTTCTTTTTTTATATGGTTTTTTTTTTCTCGAATATTTTTGTTCTAGAAGAAAGAACGAAATTTATCTTTTATTCGCTGAATATTTAATGTCATTAATAGAATTCATTCATAACCTGACGTAAACCTTTTTAATCTTTGAGCATGCTCCTGCGGAAATGTTTTTTCTATCCATGTTTTTTTTTTATCTTATCCTCTGTCAGTGATAAACGATTTATTTCTGTTTTTCGATTTAACCCCCACCCCCTCACCACAAACGAAATTCCACTTCGACTTAGCTTTTTAAATTTTTCTATAAAGATTTTATGTATTCGCCATTTTTTTTTGTTTTGTTTTGGAAACCATGTTTTTATTATTAGGTAGGGAGCAGTAATGTATGCTGCATTATATAAATTTACTCCACTTCTAGCTTCTTTTAACTTTTAACTAAAATTCAGAAATACCAATACCTAACACTTATTCGACTATAGTGTTTGTCCTCATTTAATCTGATCATTGGGACTTGTATTCCTTTCTTTGCATGAGAAAGGACTATGTACTTTTGTTAGAGACCATAGATATAGAGTTGATAGTTGAGAAGTAGAGATACTTTACAAGGTGTGTTACCCCAACCCCGCCTGCCGACTAGCTAAATGGATCTCCCATTCGGTGGGTTCGAGTCCCGCCGCTATCCGCATTATTGGCGAGCACTCTCGAGATAAAATATCCAACGAAAGAGCCCCTATCTCGCGAGGGGTTACTTAGATATAATTAGCAGAAATGCGGCCTATATAGGGCCTCTGCCAGCCTCTTCAAGGTCCCTTCCTATGTTGTCCCTCTGCCTCGTAGGATCTGAGTCACGGCTAAACAAACGACTTTTGGAATTCTATTCTTAAGTAACTAACATAGCCTACACTAAAATAGCCAATTTTGTTCTTAATGCGTTTTATATTGTTTATTTAATGAAATCCTTTTTTTTTATGTTTTCCTAGCACTATCATAGTATCAGAAGGGGCTAATGGTGCATACTTACCACTTTTCAAACCTGAAACAAATTAAAGCGTTTCCGTAGGAGTACAATTAAAATTTTAAAAGATCGAATATGGGATATGTTATTTAAAAAAAAAAAATAAAGCACCCAACACCTATGTTCCGTAGGATGATGAAAGTATGATATCATTAAAAAAAATGTTATTAATATTAATTACAAATACAAATGGTTACTTTTGTTTCTGTTATTTGCATTCTGCAAATTAGCAATAAGCGAATATATGGTAGCTATATAAATTGCTTCTTTAACTAAGTTAGGAATCTGTTTGCCACGTCCTCAAAATTCGCTGTGGTGGATTGTATGGGTTCTTGTTAGATGTTAGTGACTTTACTAAGGGGTTCATGTTAAAAGTCAGTCTTTGGTGGGAGTTTTTGAAATATTGTGTGAGTGTATCGATGCCAGTCGGGATATACAGGTCCTTGCGCAGGTATTAGTCATTTCAAATAATTCATACGTTCTAGAACCCCTAAAAGATGTTCCGCTGTTCAGCGTTATATTGTTAGACCGAGAAATTCCTTATTTTCTTTTATCATTCTTACCCCCTTAGGCTTACAATTTTTTGTATAAATACGAATTTTGATTGTCGATTTATAATTAAATTAGAAGTCCATCGAAGATTAAAAATCCTTAGACAATCATCCAATAAAAAGAATATTTACTGCTTTTTCAATCATCAAAAAGTTTATCTATGCTATTCCATAAAAATAAAGCATCCTAAGCCTATGTATCCTACGATAAAGAAAGTATGGCAACAATAAAAAAACATGTGAATTCTAGATATTTTACTTGACTTAACGTGTATCTCCTAAAAGATGAACAGTTCGTTAGACCGGCACGACAGACTTTTCATATGACTCTTGGATCACGACATCTAAGACTTAAATTTATGATGGTGAAGATATCACCAATGAAATATGAATGTATGTATGACCTATAAGTCTTATGTATATAAATGGACGTACTGCCAAATAAATTAATAAAATTCCGATGAATCATTCTTACCCTTATACATATAATTTATTTTTTTATATTAATTACGATTGTTATAAGTCGTCGATTTAAATATAAAAAAGAAGTGTGTTAAAGTTTGAAATATCCGATTAAGCCGCTCATTTTTGCTGTTACTTTTTTTGCAGGTATTGTTAGCCTCATTTCAATAAAAACGGTTTTTGAGCTCTCGAATTCGAATGTGTTCGAATTCTTGATGTTGACAGGACCCAGGTCAGTCTTTCGGTAGAAATATCTTAATACTAAATACTTATCTGTGTTTTAAGTGTTAGTCGTAAACAGGAGAGTAAGTTTCAATTCACTAACAATGCTTTGTATACTTTGATTTAATAAGCACTCGCTGTTTCTGTTTTCCTGTTTTTTTTTTTTTTTTTGTATTTCACATAACTCTACGATTACGCTTAATTATTGATAGCAATTAATGCCGTTAAATCAAAAACCAACGGTTTTAGAAAAGATCTATTATTAAAGCAAGTGCAACAAATAAATGCGCCATTTAGCTGATTTAATGTTTAATAAAAGAGGAGTGATCTTTAAATTTACTAGCACTCTCTGTAGAAGATTATCTCATTATAAGCACTCCTTGCTGCTCAATACAAGGTAAACTGAGAAGCTGTGTATAGACAGAATAGATAAAGGGGTGGGGAGCGGTAAAGAGAAAAGCGATTAGATAAGAAGCTGCCTGTTGAACCCCTTAGCTCGGCTAATCAGCGGTTCTAGGGGAGGGGGTGGCCACTGCTTACAGTATTAATCATAGTCTTATTCTTTACTTTATCATTTACCTTCTGATTAGACCCTCCTCTTTGCAGCCATGCTTAAAAATCATTATCAACGGAACCATGGAGCAAGGCTTAACTTATGGAATGGCATACTTGAAACAGTTCATCGACGAACTTTGAATTATTCACACAGGCTTTCTTTTAAACTGGTATATTTTGATAACGCCTTTAAAAGACTCAAAAGGAGCTGGACGTTTGATCTCGTAAATCAAGAAATAAATATTACAAAAAAAAAAATTAAGTTTACGGTTCTATTTTCAATATTTTATTTACATATATAGTTTTTATTTTATTTAGCAGAAAACAGAATGATTATGGTTACATCGTTGTAGAGGAGAATACGTATGAACATGTGGAGGAAATCACATATTTAGGAGCCATTCTAACTACAGAAGAACTAAACCGAAGAAGAAATTAAAACAGGGAAATGCTTGCTACTTTTCAGTCGCGAAATTGCTTAGCTCGCGCCTAATGTCCCCCAAAACATAAAAATTAGGATTAGCAAAACTACTATTCGTCCTACTCATTTCTGGTTGCTAACTTTGAGGGTTTTTGAAAATAAAGTACTGCTTAAATATTAGGACCGAGAGTGGCCACAAGAAAGCCACCGAAACACACTCGGCGTGTTTTCTTTTGATAATTGATTTGCCATGGGTATTTAAAAGGAAAAAACTGACGTTTGCGTTTGGGTTCAGTTGACACTTCGTTACACACACATCTATGTGTTTGCCATCATCCAAGAAACGTTACTTAAAACATTCGGAACACAAGACCTTCTGTGGGTGTCCTTGCTATGCTGTTAGGACATTTATTTACTTATAATGTTTGTCTAATTTAAAATTTAAATAATTATAACATTGTTTTCTCTGCTAAACACATTCATGCCTATTTAGAACATATTACCAAAAGACACACTCGGCTTCTTTAAAGTGGGAAACCTTACTTTCTTAAAACATTCTGAACACAAGACCATGTAAGGGTGTCCCGTATTGGCTGCTTTATTGTAGGACCTTTGTTTACTTAAAGATTAGATTACAATTTTTCACGGGCAATCAACATCTAGGTCATTACGCCCTTATTTACTTAAAATGTTTGTCTAATTTGAAATCAAAAGTGTAATAACATTATTTTCTCTGTTACATACACATTCATGCCTATTTTGGACATGTTAGCAAAAGGCTTACCAATGAAGGGCCGACTGTCAACGTGGGTTAACGTGACACAACTGGTGGTGATGGATGTTGTTGTTTACCATGTACGCTTTGACCTCTTTGATCGTTTCCTGTTAGCCATTGTTGCCAGCAGCCGCTCTGTTTCTATTTTCTGATTCCTTCAAATTTCTAGCGAGTTGCCATTCCTTTGTTTTCCCCTCTCAGTTGTGAGTGCGCTATGCATGCTATAAATTTACTTGGACAAAGGCGCTGAACTGAACAAACCATGCTCGTTCATGGAGCACTTCTTCGACTTGTTTTTGGTCATTACCTTGGATATTTAGTAACCGCGAGATCGTTGTTGAAAGGCGGCGGTATTTCTATTGGTATCAAGTAACTTTCATTGTTAAAAAGAAAGATTATTAGATGTCTGCCTTGACAATTCTATTATTTCACTGATTTCGGGGATGATTGTAGGTATTACGACACAGCGACTATTGGGCATATTTGAATTCCCTCTGCAATAGTCTCTGTACAGCTGTGAAAATTATGTTAGACTAGATTCTCTCTGTTGGGAGGCAGTAGCCAAACTCTATATAGAGATGGGATTAAGTATTGAACGAATCGCTAAACGGTTAATAAGCGCTGATAAAGAGTAGTTACAGTCCGAGATACAGGCCCAGCCGAAGACGGTCGGATTACGTTTAGGCAGATCTAGAGGAGTTTTTGGTTAGCAACTCATTTGTTAAATAGAGGAGTGTCGGGCGCAAGGGATTGGCGGTGTCAGCATCGAGCATTACCGTCATTAATTAGAATTATATATAAATGAATACTCTCTAGCGCTGTTTGTTATCACAGACACATAACATCCGATTTCTGTTAAATGCAAGAATCTAAAAAAGTGACTGTATAAGGAAATAGCCTTCTGCGTTACCTTTATCTAAAGTTTATTTAGCCTCTGTGCAAATAGCTAGGATAACGTTACTTCTATTGATAAGACTGTATACAGATAGAGAGATAGGTATACACAGTGTTATTAAGTCACAACTGTGAAACAGAAAACGAAAAAACGACAACATTAAGCAGTCCATCATTGTCGGTTCTTCCGTTTTGTTGAAGGTCTGAGAATAGGAGATTATAGAGGGAATAAGATATTCCTTAGGCCGGGCGTAAGTTTGGGCCGGGACGTGGGGTGGGGTGAGATGACCCAGGAAAGCAGGGAATAGGCCTAATGCGCGACGGTGGTGCGAAAGTTGAGATGTGATTATTTTGAAAAATGCGGATCCGTGAGCCAGAGTTCGTGAATGTGCAATATTTATATTAGAGTTGCGATGATCTCGAAGATCAATTAATAACAACATTATTACACGAAATACATCCTTTAAGTTACTATTTAAAGAAAGGGAAGATACACGGAGAATTCATCCTCGAAGACGAGTTTTCTTATTATTATTTGTATTTGACTTAAATAGTCAGGATGTGATGCATCGCATAATATTTCGAGGTCCCTAACTGCCTCAATTAATTTTTTTTATCCATGTTTTACTTCACCTGCGTGGCGCGAACTGATCATTTTCCAATTAATTTTTCTTTTTTTAGATTTTTGGCACTGACGGCCTTCTTCTGGATTATTTTGTATACTACACATTAAGCAGTCCGTCATTGTTGGTTCTTCCGTTTTGTCCAAGGAGATTATAGAGATAATTAGATATTACTTATTAAGAGTTGCACAATGGAGATATTTCCGAACTTGCACAGCAGTTCCCAATTTCCAAAATTGTCTAGAAAAATAATTAGAAAGACACGTGCAAGTCTAATATTTTTAATATTAATGCTTTCATTGATTTATTGATGCTGACTTGTTTGTTTTCCTTAACTCTAAGGGTAATGTTGAGGTGAAAAGGTTGTAATTTTCTTCGATTTATCGACTGAGATGTCAAATGAAAGCACAAAGCAGTTTACATTGGGGTTGTCTTGCCGGTCGATTCGGGCGTTGAGAATATTTTCCCTACTCCGTTAAGAGGACGCAGCGCGGACAGCTACTTGGGCACGCTCGACACGTTGGATCTAACAAGTGGCGTGCCGGGGCTGTTGCTCTGCTATACTAATTAGTTCTCTAACCTTTATCTACAGCAGCCGGCACTTCTAGTCCATCCACCTGTCCACCTGTTGATTGTATTCTCTTCTGCTTTAATTATTTCTCTAATCTTTCTTAAATCTTTTTTTTTTTTCTTACAATCGGTCCAGATGACAAAGATTCCGCTAAATTTTATTCAGAAATGGGGCATCAATACCATTATTATGACAGCCTACATAAATTAGCTTATGTAGCAGGGGAAGTTGGGGGGCTTAAGGTTGAAATGACCTAACAAAAAAAAAAAAAAAAAAACGTCCAGGGCGCGCTTTATACAAGTTTCACTTACCTTCTTGAGGAGAGGGAAAAACACTTTTATCGTCAAAGAAAATCAAGGGCATTACCGCCGGGGGGGGGGGCACGTCCCCCCACCACCCAATATTTTGGCAGGGCCAACTATCTACACTCTGAGACATAATTGGAAAGTTTTGAGGGACCAAATACCTTTTAAATACATGTCTCACAGTTGTTTTTAGGCGTTATTGTATATAATTTTATTCTCTTTAGTGAGAATATTGAGCCAACCCCCTAATATTTGTGTGCTGCTTATCCCCATGATGACAATTATTTTTTCTCTACGAAAGTGGTTACTGTTGTCAGTACTTCATACAGTGGTATACCAAGAATGAAGTTAGCCCCATTTACTCATGGTACTGCGTACTTTCCGGGGTTTAGTTTGAATTTATTTATATATATGTATATTTTTTTTTTTATATTTGTTTATTATGCAACGAAGAGCTCATAATAACGGACAATATTATATTGGAACAATTTTCAAAATTTGATCTCTGGGATTCCAGAGTATTTTTTCAAAAAACAACGGACCTAGTTCATTCTTTTCAGGTTGGATAAGTAGACATTTCTTTATTTAAATCAAAAGTTTACTCTCCGTCTAAAACCTACGACATCCTGCCCTACTGTATCCTTCAACAATTCTCGACTTGTCCCTGTTGAACAGATCCGTTATTTAGGACTCCACCTCGACAAACGTTTAACTTGGAATCCCCATACTAGATTGAAACGACAAGAAACCGCTCGACGCTACCGCCTACTACAACACTTACTGGACAAACGCTCAAAATTACCAATCTACTACAAAAGGCTCCTTTATATGACAGTAATAAGACCTATTTGGGCTTACGGAATCGAGCTTTGGGGCTCCACCAAACCATCAAACTCCTCTCGAATCCAATCCTTGCAGTCCAAAATCCTTCGAAAAATCGCTCCTTATTTTGTAACAAATAAAATAATCCACAAAGATCTTAATGTTCCGTATGTCGCTGATTTAGCCCGATCCAGATACCAGTCCTTTCATAGTAAACTCCTGATCCATCAGAACCCACTCGTATCCTCCCTCGCTTCCTCCTCGATCCCAGATAATCCTCCAAGGCGTCTGAAAAGAAGATGGCCTCGAGATCTTTTAAGTTAGACACTACTTGAGTGCTATCAGTGGATAGTTTCTCTACATGCTTATTCAAGACATTATTTTCTTTTATTTTAGCACATTTACTTAATGTATTATATGTAAATACAGATGTAAATTTCAATAAATATTTATTTAAAAAAAAATCAATAGTTAAGAGTAAATTACGTAAATTTTACTAATTTTCATGATTGTCTTTTTTTCAAATCTATTAATATTTTGAGAAACACTTACTTCCCCTTTTCTAACAACATTTTTCTCGGCTTCTCTCTGAATAGCTTTCTTTCTTTTCCATTTTAGAACGAAGTTAAACAGATTTTTTTTTTTTAATTCTTTTAGTTTTTATTTAGTTCAAAGACAACTGCAATCCGTACAACCGAAAGCAATCAGAAGTTACCTATAAAATTGACATTTATTTTTCTGCCATATATATGTTTCATTGATACACGATAACATTTATACCCACTGGCTACTTCTAAGGCGGATATAAAGATTTTTTTTTTTTTGTTGGCTTTATTTAATTTTATTTCCGTTTAATTAAAAGATGATTCTATCCGATCCGAAATTCTAAAAGATGATGAAAAAACTGTAAAAAAAACTTTGGAATATCTAAAAGCAATCAAGTACTACTCGAAAATCTAAATTTCGACATGTTGCCAATGACCCTGCAGGGTAGAGGCAACAAAAAAATAAAATAAATAAATAAATAAATAATTAAAAAGTATATATGTATTTATAAATATATATATATATATATATATATATATATATATATATATATATATATATATATATATATGATGAAGGTGCTAGGGTGTCTTATATATTGCTGGGTGCCTACATTCATAGGAAGGGACAAAGTTAGATTTTGGCCGCTTCTTTGTGGACACGTGTTTGTCCGCGTCATAGAAGCCCACCATGCTATTCGGCTCAGCTTTAAGAATGAAGTAACGTCTTGCATATTATTTTTAAATGAATGATTTATTCATAGCAACTTTAGACGCATATATAAATAAAATTATTGGAATATCATGTGGTCTTATTTCTGTCCATTGATTTTTATAGCCTAAATTTTAGATTCACGAAAAAAATATTAGCATTTTTTATGCTAAGACCTAGGATTTGAGAGTATCTCTTGGACTTTTTAAATTCTTTATATTTTTTTTTTTTTTTAGTATTTTTACCAATTATTGCTTTCACTTTACTTTTACATTGGAACCATCCCCATTTTCCTTATAACATGTCTTTTTAATCCCAAGAATTTATTTATCGTAGTTTCGTTTTGTTTTTTTTAACTACAAATTCTACTAGTGAAAATATCCGATACTACTTTTTTTTAATTCCTCATGTCGCTGTATATTTATTACTTAATGAACGTAGGTAGATTTTTTTAAAAAAAATAATATTACAATCTAGAGGACAATGCTACTAATGCTCACTGGTCACTCCTCACAGCATGTGAGGCATATAATAGTCCTTTCATTTAGACAAAGAAATAGAAAATTCTTTTTTTTTATTCGGATTTTTACAATTAATTATTGTATTCCGATCCCCAGAACCTTCTCTCGCCATTCTTTCCTATTATTCCAATCACCATCCCGCAGGCCTCTCGCAGCCATTGTTTCATGCACATCCTCGATCCACATCTTCCTTGGTCGACCTCTCTTCCTTCTATATTCCGGGTTATACTGGAAGACTTTTTTTGGCCATCTGTTTTCTTCCATTCTCATTAAGTGGCCGAACCATTGAAGCCTCCTTGTTTCAATATCATATAAGATATTAGTTTCCTGTCTTACATTATTTCTAATGGCACTATTTGGGATGTGCTGAAGTCTTGAAATGCCGCAACTTCTTCTTAGGAAGTCCATTTCCAGAGCCAATAGTTTCATGGCATCTCGTTGTTTAATAGTCCATGTTTCGGACCTATATAGGACTGTCCCTAATAGAAAGGATTGATAAATCCTTTTTTTTGTTTGGAGGGAAACATTTCTGTTCCATAGGACTGAGTTTAGGATGCTAATAATCTTTCTTCCTCGGGATATTTTCATAGAAATGTCTTTCTCGAGGGTTCCTTTTTCATTAATCAATACTCCTAAATATTTAAATTCTGTGCTGCGCGGCAGATACCAATTTCCAATTGTCAAACCTATGCTCGATGAGTTGAATGTCATATACTCTGTCTTATTAAGGTTTATCACCATGCCCCAGTTAGAGTACTCTTCCAAAAGTTTCCTCAACATGTATTGCAAGTCATATTCCTCTGATGCTATGACTAACTGGTCATCCGCAAATTGCAAAGTGAACAGATAGTCATCACCAATTTTGACACCCATGTATCTGCATTTCTGTTTCCATTTTTTTAGGGCTTGTTCAATACACAAGTTGAAGAGAGTAGGCGAAAAGCAGCAACCTTGCTTTAAGCCTTTGTTGATAGGAAATGCCGAAGACACACGATTCCCAACCTTCACTCTCGCATTTGCTCCTTTATAGAGGCCCTGGATCGCTCTTATCAGACCCTCACTAATTCCTGCCAGTGCCAATGCTTCCCAGAGCTTACTTAATGGTACTGTGTCTTAGGCTTTCTGAAAGTAAAAATAAAATTTCAATTTATTAGCACATTGCAGATTTTTAATTTAATGCAGATTTATTACTTTATTTATCACTTTAGATGGTCAGCAACATCTTCAATGTGTAAATTTATTCATGAAGCTGTCGCCTACAAAGTTTTACAAATCTGCAAAGCCTTGCACAAACAAATTAAAATATTTCTTTTTAATTTGGACTTAATATATTTTTACTTAGTTATATTTATATTTCATTTTATTCGTTTATATTTCATTATTTTTTTCTACTCGTTTATAATTTAGTTGCTATTTGTTAATGGTGCTATTGATTACTATTGGAGGGTATTTGTCCAGTGTGGCAGATTGTGACTTAATAATCATTACGCTGCTGCTTCACATTTATTTATATCGATACCTACATTCATCTTATTATTTAGAGATTTTTTGAACTGACTAAATAAATAAATATATAAAATTAAAAATATTTGCTAAATAAAAGAGGCAGATCGAGGATTCAAAACACTGTATAGAAGCGGGGACTAAGACAAGAAGAAGCTGATCGGGGCTGGGACGAGATGTTGGCAGAGGCAGCGTTGGGTGGATGCCACAAGGCACAACTCCATGTCCCATCTTATTTATTCTGTTCCTTACTACCCATCTCCGGCTTCTGTTACCCTGCCCTCTCAACTATGCCGTGCTGCACTGTTTGTTTAGAATCGGATTGCAAAGTCGTTTTGTATTTCTGTAAAATAACATTAAAGAAAGTTATTAGAAATGTAATTATGTGTGAAACGAGTTCATCTTGAGTACAAAGGGGACATAACTTTTCAGGCATAACGTTTCCTGTTGCTGTAATATCGCTTCTCAATCCAGGCACCGTGGAACACACTTTTATGAATCTATTTATTATCAATTTTAAGATGAACTTTGCTTTCTCAACTTCAAAATATGATATTTATTCGATAGCAACGCCATAGTTGAAGCAAATTAAGTACCTATGTACTTATAGATTGTTTTATGTTTAAAACAAAAGTGAAGTTTATCGGAAAACATATTCCTCTTAACTTTACATACTTAATGCACCCCCTTCCACTACCCCTGTATTTTGTTATATTGTTATATATATTGTCTAAATATTTCTTTGCCCATAAAACTAAAGTATTAAACTCCTGACTACTATCTCATTTCTTGCAGTATTTTTTTTTTTCTCATGTAATACAGGGACCCTAGTTTACCGTTTCTAAAATTTCTAGTTTTCAAGTTTACCACGTCTCGGTTGAATGACAGAATTTTAAAACTATACTTCGAATTTTCAAGTCTGGAATTGGGATTTGCCTCTTATCCACTGCTCTCTCTTTATTTTAACACTTCTTTGGTAAAATACCGATCATGCGATTCGGTGAAGGTTTCTATACCTTACATATTAGGGTAGACAGGGATTGTAAAATTGAAAAAAATATAATTCGTTTTTTTAAATCTCGTAGAGTTTTTTATTGGATTTTGACAATTGTTTCCAGTATATTTAATACTAGCTGTATGTACCGGTTTCACCCGGAGAATTTCATTTTTTAAATCTATAAAATCTATAAACTGAGACTTTTATCGACTCAAACGGTCGATTTTGTAAAAACCAATGCAAAGCGAGATCAAAACGATTATTAAAGCAATAAAGAATATATCCAGAGATCGGCTGAAGTTATGCAATTTTAATATGGACAGGTGTTCGCACCTGGTCTGAAAGAACCACTGAGCGAAATTTGGAGAATTTAGGACAAACGGTATGGATTTCTATAAAGAACAAACATAATTTCATCTTTATAAACATAGATTATAAGTATATATCCCGGTTTCACACGGGGAATTTCATTTTTCTAAAGAAACGGTCGATTTCGTAAAAAAAAAAAAAACATTGTAAAGTGAGATCATTGTGATTTTTACAACAATAAAGAATATCAGCTGAAGATCGGCTGAAGTTATGCAATTTTAGTATGGACAGGTGTTCGCACCTGGTATCAAAGAACCACTGAGCGAAATTTAGAGAATAAAGAATATTAGCTGAAGATCGACTGAAGTTATGCAATTTTAATGTGGACAGGTGTTCGCACCTGGTATCAAAGAACCACTGAGCGAAATTTGGAGAATTTAGGACAAACGGTATGGATTTCTATAAAGAACAAATAAACAAACAAACAAACAGAATTTCAACTTTATTTATATAGATATAATTATACTGTATCATTTTTGTTGATTTGGGTCGTGAAATTAATGAAAAATTTGAACACTAGTTTGTTGTAATTGTTTTGTTTTTTTTAAATTATTTGTTTAATTATGGTTGTATAACGTCTTTACTATAGCTCTCACACGTTATTTCTCTGCAAAAATGACCCATAATTTATATCGATGATATCCCTTACCTATGTTAAGGTTGAGGGATCATCCAAAGGCATCATTTTTATTTTATTTTTATTTAAAGCATTTAATTTATGAAAATCCTTTTTCGGAAATGGACAGAATTTCCTAAAAAGAAGACAGAAAAGACCGGCCCCGACTTGAATGGTTTCTAAATATAGAATGTATCGTAAAGTTAGATATATCGTTGAGTATTGTTTCCCGAGAAATCTTCGTCACCAATTCTTGTTCCATTCCATGTTATTCTTTTTCAGAGAACTTTTTTCGTTTGATGTTTCGCTTTTTTTAACCTTTCTTAGAAAATATTTGGTACATAAATAAATACGTATGTATATAAAGACCTTTCGATTTGTAAGCGCCTCGATGCTATAGTTAAAAAAATATAAATTTTGCTGGTCATTTAAATAGGTTAAAACGGGATAAATAACATTATATTCAATTAACTCTCCATTAGTTACCTTGAAACATGATTTCATACGAAATTCATCAGAATTATTTTTAGCTATCTTAAGAGGTAATAAAAGTTTCACTTTTGACATTTATTATTGTCAATACAATACAATACAATACAATAAGGCTTAACGGACCCGAAGGCCCGACGCCGACACCACCAATCGGTCCCTACATACCTCTATCCATCTACCACCGTCCAATCCCAAATTCACAAGATCTACTTTCACCGAATCTTCCCACCTTCGCCTAGGCCTACCCCTCGGTCGTTTTCCAGTCGGCAAAGCGTTTATCAATCTTTTAGGAATTCGTTCACTACTAAGACTCGCCATTTTGCATGCCCACTTTAACCGACGCGCAGCTATAGACTCGATTACATTAACCGGGTAAAGCTCACGCAATTCCGCATTGTGTAGCCGTCTAAATTCTCCTGTTGACTCATCTTTCTTCGGCCCGAATATTCTACGCAGCACTTTATTTTCAAACACCATAAGGCGTTTCTCATCCCTTACTGTAAGCGGCCATGTTTCACAACCGTAAAGAACAGTCGGAAGAATTATAGTTTTGTAAATCCTAATTTTTAAATTTCGGGATAAAAGGCGTGACCCAAGTAATTTTGCAACCAAGAAATAACAAGCATTTCCCGCCCTTAATCTAGCCTTAATTTCCTCTTCGATTTCGTTTTTTCTAGTTACAGTAGATCCTAAATATCTAAATTTCTCAACGGCTTCGAATATTTCCTCTTCTACTTCAATATCGCCAAAATTGTCACCGTTTCTACAACTAACCATATATTTTGTTTTTTCCGTATTTATTTCTAGCCCTACTTCTTTTCCGGCTTCCATCAATGCTTTTGTATTTAGTTCTATCGTTTCCACGTCGTCGCCAAGCAAAACCAAATCATCAGCGTAACCGAGTACGGATATATTTCCTCCCAGATTCAAACCCTTTCCGGTATTTATCACCTCCCTAATGACATATTCTAGAGCTAAATTAAATAAAACAGGGGATAGCGAATCCCCCTGTTTCAAACCAGAGTGAACCTCGAACTTCTCAGAAAAATAACGACCGATTCTTATTTTATTGAACGTTTCGGTCATACACATTTTTACTAAGTTTACTAACTTCTTCGGTATTCCTAGTTCAGTCAGGATGTTATACAGTTTATTGCGGTCTATTGAATCATAAGCCTTTTTAAAGTCGACATACAGTTGATGAACAATACCATTGTATTCTAATTTTTTCTCTAATATTTGACGGAGGGAGAATATTTGGTCTACGGTAGATCGGTTCCGTCTGAAACCACATTGATAATCTCCGATAATTTCCTCGGCGTATTCGGTTATTCGGCTAGTCAGTATTGACGTAAATACTTTATAGCAGACCGGAAGTAGTGAGATCCCACGGTAGTTATTAGTGTCTGTCCGCGACCCCTTCTTGTGAATCGGTATAAGTATAGACTCTTTCCATTCTTCGGGTACTTTTTCATACTCCCAGATCTTTTTAATCAAAAGATGTATTTTTGAAATCCCAGCTTCCCCACATGATTTGATTAGTTCGCTAGGAATATTATCCGTCCCCGCTGCTTTATAGGATTTTAATTTTCCGATAGCTATTTCGACTTCCCCTATACTCGGTTCTTCTAATAACGGTTCAGCACTTTGAAATTCCAAAAGTGGTGATAGATGGGTATTTTCTGGATTCAAAATACTATCAAAGTGCTCTTTGAACTTCCTTACTATGTCTATCGGATCCGCTATGATGTTATTATTATTATCCCTAATACCAGTCGTAACTGGTCCTAGACGTTTACGTGATAAATTTATGCCTTTATACATATCTCTAACGTTATTTTGGATTCCATTATTTTCTATTTCTATTATTTTGTTTTTGAGATATTCTCTTTTTTTATTTTTAAGCAATTTAGTCGTTTCGTTCCTCATGCCTCGAAAGTAGGCACGATTGTCTTCGCTAGGATTATTTAAAACTTTGAGTTTAGCGGCTTTTCTTTTCTCACACGATATTAAACATTCTTCATCGAACCATGGTTTATTCTTATTATTTTCCCTTTTGCCCAGACACAAATTACTGACCTCTTTAATATTATCCCTAATCCCTTCCCACAATTGATCAATGTCTTCGCCATTCTCTGTCGATGGTTCTAATACATCAAATCTATTCTTGAGTTCAATTTCAAATTGTTTTCTAATCGCCGGAATTTTAAGTTTTTCCAGATTAAAATATTCGGTACGAGATCCGGTTTCTAACCTTTTTTTTATTGAAAGTCTTTGCCGAACTTTAGCGACTACTAGTTCGTGATCCGACCCGCATTCCGCCCCTCGGTACGACCTAACATTAATAACACTATTTTGCCACCTATGCTGCACCAAAACGTGATCGATTTGATTTCTTGTTTGTGAATCCGGTGATGTCCAGGTATATTTGTGAATATCTTTATGTTTAAAAGTTGTACTTTTGATTATTAAATTTTTAGAAGCAGCAAAGTTAATCAATCGGATTCCGTTATCATTACTAATTTCGTGTAAACTTTCTTTTCCAATAGTCGGATAATATATTTCTTCCCTGCCCACCTTTGCGTTAGCGTCTCCTAAAACTATCTTCATGTAATTTCGCGGTAATTTATCGAAGGCCCACTCTAGTTTATCGTAAAATTCCGACTTAACTTCGTCATCGCTGTCTTCGGTCGGAGAATGTATGTTAATTAACGCGATTTTAAACCACCGCCCCTGAAATACAGCTACTGATATCCTGTCCCCGAAAAATTGAACGTCCCTCAAAGCGGATATCAACCTATTCCTAATCAGAAACCCAGTGCCTAAACAATAATTTTCGCCCCCGCCGTACCAAATTGTGTACTTACCTTCTCTTAAAGAGCCCTCCCCCGGCCAGCGTACCTCTTGCAGCGCCACGATATCTATACCGTACCTCTCAACCTCATTCGAAACCGATTTTAACCCACCCGCTGTATTCAAACTTCTGACGTTCAACGTCCCTAATACTAAATCTCTTAATTTCAACTTTCGCCATGATTCCCCTAAAGCAGTCCCCACCCGGAGACCCGAACGGGGGACTAGTTTACCTCCGGATAATGAGCGTTTTACCTTAGGAGAATCCATGACTGTTTGTGGTGTTTGGGTGAACTAAAAAATGTGAGTAGGGCGTTCAAACCTACGTCACACCCTCCAGCAAGCCTGGGGGGCCGCTCTCATTGTTGGTCAGCGAGTCCTACGGACTTAGCCGGGAGGAACTTCCTAGGAATTTCCACCGACCATCCCCACATCCGCCACCCGTGGGACGCTCCCCATACGCGGTAATGAGACCCGCGCGAGGTTTATTATTGTCAACCTCCTATAAATTTAAAAACTATATTTTGTCAATTCATGTGGCCTTCACGTTGTAACAATTTCTGAAATACAGGTAATGGTTACGAATCCAATCAGTGAATAGCATTTAAATCCTCCATTTTTTTCCCATTCAAAGAATGCTTAAATATGCATCAAATTTGTATTAAATTCAATCCTTGTATTCGATGGTGCTGTTATTAATGCTGGCTGGTTTGTATGGTTGTATGGTTTGTATAAGGCAAGGCACATTGTTTGAGGGGCTTTGTAAGCCACATATTCAGTCATAGTTTTGTTTGTTTGTTTAGCGTCCCTTTATGCTACTAAGAGCTAATCGAACGATGCTACAGTGGGAATCCTAAATTTTGCCTATCCAGGTATAATTAGGATAGGGATCTTTAACGGGTAACTGACATCGTACAGGCTCGGGACCTCCATTTTACGTCCTGTTCGAGAGACGGCATAGCCAAGGATTTTTTACTCCCTTTAAAAAACCCTAGGGCCACCGCGGGACGCGAACCCGCTGCCTTTAGTATTTTAGGTTGCTATGCTAACCACTACACGACAGTCTTATTTTTTATATTCTAAAAAGCACAGTGTTATTTTAAAAACTGCTAATTTTTTTTGTTCGTTTCATTAGCTAAAACTGTTCATAGAAGAATCACGGATTAATGACATGTAGTCGTTAAACAAACAAAGCTCTTAAGTTTTGACGAACTCGGTTTAGGGAATTACTTAGGCAAAGCTCTTTGATGATATCGTCATCTTGTATCCGTTCATGGGTTCATTCTCTGTTGTTGTTATCGTTATTACGATAATGTGTTTTTATGCATAAATTTTGATTTTCTTAATAGATTTAAGGAAGGAAACGTTTATAGATACATTCTCAACTTCCCGAACCCCTAACACCGGCACTAGATAACAGTGACGCTCGACATCCGAGTGGCCTTTTCATCTATCCCAACAAAAGGCTTGTCACCGGATCCTCTCCTGTCTCAGGCTTTCCCTTATTAGTTATATGCTTTAGTAATTGCTAATTAACCCAGCTTCGTTCTCACTCGTCGCTATCTATTGCCCAATTTGCCATCACTCACGGATCCATATGGATTATGACATGTTAGTTTCCTATGGCTCTCAATATCAGTACGAAAGGTATTTAGAGTCTTTCGACCTAATATAGACCTTAACAAGTAAAATATTCTTGACCCCGTCATGGCGACAGCTGTAAAAACTTTACGTGAACCAAGTTACACGGAGGGACTCTCACGAAGCCCACACACGAAATTTTCTAATAAGAATTAATCCTCTATCGATTCAAACTTTCAAAAAATAAAACTCGAACAAGGATTATTTTAAAAGCCAACTCCAATAGTGTGCGACTTTTGGACTAATAAATTGAATTGGTATAACAGGTGGTTAATTGAGTATCAAATGATTAATAAAAATTCAATAAATAGACTAGTTCATTGCAACTTTCCAAATGTGATGTCTTGTTAAGGGATTAGATAAAAAAATTTATTGTGTTACCTGCTAATATGTGAGTTGTTGTGACGATCTATTTTTGGATTATTTCTTTTACATTTAATTTACTTGAACATCATGCAGATTGAAATATTAAAAAAAAAAAAAAGAACTGAGCAAACCTTTCTATAAAGTGCGTTTACGGTTTTTAACTGTGCTGTATCTCGGGGGGTGCAGACGATTAAATTTTGCATATTCATATTAATTAAATATTTTCATTGCGTCCTACGGGAGACGCCGTATACGCCTAAAAGGTGTATATGTAGGTTTCAACCTACTATTGTAATATTCTTTCAAATTGTTTTTTAGATTAGCTCCGATAAAACAAAAATATAAAACTCCATTCTTCAGATTAGCCGTTGAATTTCACATTTTTTTTATTGTTTTAAACTTAACCTAAGGTCTTCATAATCATATTCTAATGACACTGTATATTTGCATTACATATTGTCATGAATATGTTTGATTTTTTATAAGATAAAATCTCTAGATAATATCGTTTTAAATTTCCTTCTATATAGAATAGAATAAGGCTTAACGGACCCGAAGGCCCGACGCCGACACCACCAATCGGTCCCTACATTCCTCCATCCACCTCCCCCCGTTTTCTTCTATATATATATATATATATATATATATATATATATATATATATATATATATTTATAAGATCGTGTCCTCCTCTATGATGATACTTAAATTATCTCTAGAATAAATTCTATAAAATATATAAAGACGATTTTATAATTGATTTGTCAATAGAGAAAGGATTTGTTTATTTTTTAACATTTTTTATGATAACTATCACTCTATTAATTTTTTTTTTAAATACTTAGTTTATCTTTTTTATAATTTACATTAACTTTTTTCTTTCTTTTTTACAGGTAAGTGACGCACGCCACTCTTTTGTGTACTAAGTAAGGTAAGCTTTTAGTTTATACATGCACTGTTTTTCCTTGTACCATTTAATTTGCAATCGAATTATAAACATTCTTATGAAGCTGTCTTAACCTAAATTAGATTTATTCATATATTTTTTTACGAAGGCCTTCTACAATGTAAGTTTGAATTTTCATTTCAAATGTCTGGCCTCCTTTCTAAGATATTAAAATGATAATTTTGAGTTGTATGTAGGTCATTCAAAACTTGTGTCATAAAACAGTCTGGTCCTGTTGGTTTGCATAATTAAAAGAAGTTCCGAATAAAAAAAGAAACTATTTTTAAATCGTTAACTTATCTAGACTTACTATTATTAATTCATCAAATACAATAATAGAACTAATCTTTTTGTTTTTTAATTTATAGATGGGAGTTTAATTTGTTTCCATAATCTCTTTAAAAACAAATTAATTATGCTACAAAGCCCAAGAAATATCTATTTGAGACAAATGGGGCTATATCTTTCCACATAATAATAAAATTTAAAGACTTTCAAAATGCTGTTTCTGAGCTCAATTCTTGCAAAAGGCTGTTTTTGAGGTTATGAGGAAAATCGACTGCCCTTCAGCGGTTAATGGAAGTTTCAAATCCTATCATATTGCTTAATTCAATTTTGACTGCTGAATTCGAATGTGCTGGATTAAATTAAAATGGAAGTACCGATGATATATTCTATCTATGATAACAATAATTGAAGAAATTAACTAAAACTCGATATTTAAAAGTGAAATTAAAGCTAACAATTTCATGATCAATTCCATTAAACTGGGAAAGGCATTATCTTAGGTTCTTAGCTAAGCGCCTTGCTAGATCCTCCCACTTATCATCGACTCCGCTTAAATGTATTGACAAGGGAGTGACAGCTTCGGTATTGTTAGTGGGTGAAAGAATTCGATCATTATGTGCTATTAAAGAACTTGAAGCGTATTTAAAAGCGTATTGTCTTCTTCAATATTTGCTAACACCTTAAGGTTATCATTTTATATATATATATATATATATATATATATATATATAATTTTTTTTTTTTTTTTTTTTTTTTTATGATATTCCGCAAAAGGCTGTTTTTGAGGTTACAAGGCAGACGGACAGTTCTTTAGCGTATAGGGAAAGTTTCAAATCCTATGATACTGCTGAATTAAATTTGAAATTACTGGATTAAATTAAAATGGACGAACCGAGGATATTCTATCTATCAGGGAGAAATGCTTTATTTCAATAACAAGCAATGCTGCTCAAATAAATACATTGGGTTGTTATATACGAGGAAACAAGCCTGTATATACTCGTAACAAAGCTTACCGATCAATATTAAAATACATGAATACCTAAAGCTAAAATACATTGTTACATTTTATCATAGTAATTGTATAATATCATAGTATTTTTTTATTTTTTTTTATTTTTATGTTTTCCTTTGTTATTATTTGTTTTTATTTTTTACCTTCTTCTTTTGTTCTACATTCCATTCCATTTTATTTTATTTTTCCTTCTTATTTCTCATAATCCTAATCCTTTACTCTCAACGCTTCTTCCCTCTCTTAACGCCCACACCACAAATTGCCACACATACAGAGCTGCTCGAGAAAAACCCCCACAAAAAAGAGATATAACAATAAAAACCTTATATCTAATAAATATGTATATAAATAGATAAATAAATAAATGGACAAATAGATGAAAAAGTAGATAAATATATAAATAAATAATAAAAACAATAAACGAAAAATTAACCATTACCTGATGGTTGAAAATGAAATGAAATGTATGAAAGGTTAAATGATTATCAGGATTTTCAGTTAAAACTTGTTTATTTTGGAAAGCCATCGTTTCGATCCAACTTGTGGATCTTCATCAGGGCTTCCGAGTCCAGAGTAATACAAAGACTTGCGTTGGCTTTCCTAAATAAAAAAGTTTAAACTGTAAATCCTGATAATCATTTAACATATCGTAAAGAATAACATTTGACTATCTCTCTTCTATACAATTGTCTAAATATTGGGAACAAAGAGTCTATATATTACTCTGGACTCAGAAGTCCTGATGAAGATCCACAAGTTGGATCGAAACGTTGGCTTTCCAAAATAAAAAAGTTTTAATTGAAAATCCTGATAATCATTTAACCTATCGTAATTCTGAATTTTGCTATAATGACTGAAGTTTCACTTTATCAGTGTGTAAAATCTTACTATTTCTTTTTTTTTCACACCAATGACCTGTTTAAAAAGCAGATATCGGGTCCTGTCACGTGACAATTGATGCAAACACCCAGATATCGGAGATGTATGATTTTAGCCCAGAAGCGAAGGTAGCGTAGCCGACCCGGGTGACCCGAACGAGTGACCCCCACCCGGGCTCGGCACCCAGTTCTCAGGGAGCCGCCGATCTGACAGGACACATGGTCTCGGCAGGAATGGCCGGCAGCCCCGGCCCTGTAGCCACTCTCGCAAAGAAGTTGAGGGCCTTCTGCACCGCTGAGAAAGGTAGGATCTTAGGTTCTTAGCTGAGTGTCTTGCGAGGCACTCACACCGTTCATCGACTCTGCTGAGTTAGATGTATTGACATGGGAGTAACAGCTTCAGTGTTGTTAGTGGGTTTCGGCCATTATGTGCTGTAAAAGAACTTTATTTAAATAGTAATAGAGATTTAATTTGTTAGTAACGCTATGTTGTCGATTGGTCTTTACCGATACTGTTTATCCTAACGCTTAAGGTTATCCAATCTCTGTGTTATTGACTCTTATAACATATTTTGAAAAAGACTTTTTTTGAGGTTACAAGGCAAAGTTACTATTCCTCAGGGGACAGAGATAGTTCTAAATCCTCTGATATGAACTTTTCTACTGTTGATCCAAATTTTGGAATAGCCTACCAGTGCATGTTCTTAAATACTTATTGTGCAGAGAAAAGATTCCGTACAAAGTCATTTTATAGTTGGTTTTAATAATTATCCTTATGGAGCCTTAGGAATCGTTGAATTATTAATATTTTTACTGATAAGACTCATATTTATTTTTTATTTTATATAGATCATCCTCTACAGATTCCAGAACCTTATAACTAATCCTTCTAAAAAATAAGTGGTATGTGGCTCGTGGAATCCCATCTAACCCAGAACACATCCTAATGTGCTTTAAATATGTTTATTTTTTATGAATTCTTTTTCTTGCCGAATAAAATTTAAGTGTACAACGTTTAGGTTTTTTATACAGTTTTTCAAATCAATTTTCTTCATTTAGCTGCGTTGAATTCAATTGGTCTTCAACTGTCACATTAGCGTCCAGTTGTATCCCCGCCAGTACGATCGATTTGCGTCGCTGAATTATATTTCCATAACATAATTTGGTTTGTTATAGAAAAAACAAAGATAAATATGTTAAAAGTTTATATTTCCCAAATTATTTATCATAAAAATTTTATTTATTTTATAATTATAGCCAGCCTATAGATACATAGAATGAAATGTAGTTCTATTTTTTTTCCCCAAATGTCATATTTTAAAATCCCTGTATTTATTGAATTATTTATGTATTATATTGATATATTGAGGAATGTTTATATATTAAATATATCAGTAATAAAATTGATTTTTTATGATAAGAATCGGATTTTTTGTCTCCAAATTTATTAAAATCGTCAATCCAAATCACTAGAATCAATATAATATACAATACACAAAATAAAATAAATCTTAGTATTGAGAAGTTAATGAGATTACAAAAATTCTTAAAATTTGACTACAGAAGGTATGTTCCAACAAGTAAGCCCTTCATTTTGTAATATCTAATTAATTTTTTTTCAGTACCAACTTTCAAATTAATTCACTAATATGGATGTACTAAATATCACATTTATATGCCCCCAAACTACGCCTTTAGCAACCAGATATTAATATGGTACCAGATTTGGCATAGGAGTATCGCCGCACTTTTTAATTCAAAACGTACCAAAATTGGCGCAAAAGTACCGGGGAAAAAAAACCCTGTTCTCGGGCACCTAATAAAACAATAGATTGATCGGGCACATTCGACTGTCCGATACGTGGTTAGACGCGGTATAGAGGTTAATTATTAATAATTGTTATTATTCATATAGTTAACAACGCATTTACCCAACTATTTTTGGATATTTCAAATTTGATTCCAAACTAGTTTGCTTTTCGACAATTTGATTAGGTCGGCAATAATTTAGAACATTATACATTAATTAAAAACAGAAATAACAACGAAAACTGACAGACCTAATTAAAATATCAGTTTCGAATATGGCGATGTCAAACATATGTGCGTGTGTATTTTATTAATCATAATCTTAGTTTTACTAACCACAATTGTGCTAGTTTCCTGTGGAAACTCCATTTGTTTGAAGAAAGGAAGAAGTAGAGAGCTATTAAATCTTGACCAATTACGATAAATATATCCTTAGACGTTATGTCGTTCAAGATGCTAAATGCCATCCTTCAACGCTGGGAAATCCTTTCTTGTTTCTCTGATAGAACGGGATGCACAAGCATTGCAATGAATGGTATAACGCATAATAATAGATAAGGATAAAAGAGACATTTGTTTATTTTTGAACCATTCTAAACAACAGATATTCATGTTTCTAATGGCCAATTATTTCTTCAATTTTTATTGGTTTTATATATGTTTTCTATTACTATTTATACCAGTCATTTTATGTTGTTTTTTTTTTAATACCTTTTGTATTAAATGAATATGACAATTCTCATGCAATTTTCTCATTTTTTAAGATGAGGGATTTCATTTTCGAAACTATTGAAATTTACGTTGGTTTTTTTTCTAATACTACAGACTAGAGGTTTAGAAGAAAAAAGAAGGTTCTGGATGTTGGCGCCAAAATGATGTGTCACTCGATTAAAAATCTCAAACGGGTCCTCTGCCAAAATAAAAACATCCGCCTGTCCTTTATATTTTCTATTTATTTTCAAACATTACATTTTTTTCTATTTATGCATTTTATTTATTTATTTTTACTTTCTTAAGTATGAAATGTATAGTATAATCAGTATATAATTTTTTTTCTAGCTCTCACTTAATTGAAGAGTTTCAGTGTCTCTGGTTGAAGGAGAAAAATCATTTATTTTACTATAACGAAGCTGTTTTTGCCCCTTATTCAAACAGCGAACCTTCCCCTAAACCGCAGCATGTAATCGGTGACTTCTTTCGGTATGCAGTAAAATGATATCATTTTTCATGGTCGATCCCAAACATTTTAAAGAAAAGTTTTTTTTTTTTTGTGATTTGAGTCACCGTATAAAATTTCAACTCACTTTTTTTCTCAGATTCTGATTTAATACTAACTCAATAACAAACATTTCAAGGCCATATCAGCTCATTTTTTTTTTTAATTTACCTTATTTTATGCCCAGGGTGCCTCCTTTCTTTCAAGGAATTGTCAATTAATATTTCAGGAGTTAGTGGATTATCTTTTATTTATTTTTTTTTTATTTTAATGTTTGCTAGTTTGTAATAAGTTTCTTCATAAATATATTTAATTTTTGCTGCATGGTAATTTTTATTACTTAGCTGGGGCCTTCTGTCCCGAAAGATAAATACTACAATTTACTAAACTGTAATACTTCAATTAACTTTTTACCATTGTGAAAAATTGAAAGATGAACAACGTCTGAAGGTCTTTGAAAATAATGTGTTGAGTACAATATAAGACCCGGAGAAGGATGAATCAACTGGAGAATTTAGACGTTTGGACGGTGATTTAATACTAACACAATAACAACATTTCAAGGTTATATCAGCTCAAAAAAAAAAAAAAGGTTTTAAAATTTACCTACTTTTATGCCAAGGGTGCCTCGTTTCTTTCAAACAATTGTCAATTAATTTTCAGGAGTTTGTATAATGTTTATTTTATTTCTTAATGTTTGAGTTTGATATTTTGAAATAGGTTTCTTCATAAATACATTTAATGTTTGTTGTTTGGTAATTTCCATTACATGGTTATTACTTAGCTCGCGCCTTCTGTCCCGAAAGATAAATACTAGAATTCACTAAACTATGATTCTTCAATTAGTTTTTTACCGCTGTAAAACAATAAAGGATGAACAAAGCCTGAAGGTCTTTGAAAAGTGTTGAGTACAATATCTGTGCCGGAGAAGGACATATCAACAGGAGAATTTAGACGGTTAGATAATGCTGAATTGCGTAAACTTTAACAGTTTTTTTTTAAATAAATGCTTAGCTGCGAATGATTACTTAAAAGATTGATAAGCGCTTTGCCGACTGGAAGATTTCTGAGGGTTTGACCGAAAAGAAGGTGGAAGGATTCCGAGTGCTGATCTTGAGTTGGTTTTAGAAAAATGGATGTTTGTAGGGAGTGTTCGGAGGTGTCAGCATCGAATCTTCGAGTTCGATAAGACTTTATTCATTATAATTATTAAAATGTAATTTCGGACTGCATATCTATTTTTTGTCATAGGGATTTAATTATAGAAACAAAGAGTTATGGTTTCAGATATAGACGTTCACATCCAAAAATACTTAGTTACTTCTTTGCCGACAATTAAATACTTACTTATATCACTCCTCTACCCTTCCACTCTTCTCTGATTTCTCTTTCTCCTCTCTTCCTCAGCTCGGCCATCAGTTGCCGGTCAAGGAACACTAGGGCTACCACGGCTGACTCGCCCTTCATTACTATAGCTCTTCATTAGCCAAAGGGACAGATAATGCCCACCTTCCAACAGAGCATTGGAGACAGCAGACCTTCCAGCGGGTGATGTATGGCTGGCAGACAGGACGCCCTTGCCGGCGCTCGTTGAATATATTACGTCCTGACCCTCAGGATGCCTAGCTCCATATTTGGAAGCATCCCTCCGCTACCAACCCCAATCACAGCCGCTTACATAGAACATTTCAAAGCTAAGCAAGCACTTCATTCTATATCGTTTTAGGAAAATGAGTACCTTCTTTAAAATTTTGTCATCTTACAAAGATTTTAATCCATTTTGAATTACTTTCGGAAACAAGGAGTGAAGAATGAATCAATGGAGAGGATTTACTTAATAGTAGCATGTCAAACTTCTGTGTAAAATTGAGAATGAGAACAAAGTCGTTGCGAAATCATTAAGTAATCTCATTTTGCATTACCTCAACCGGCAAATTTTTCTTTTCTTCGAGGATTGTTTATTAAATAACAACAAATAACGTATGTATTCTGTGCCTAAGTGTGTATTCTGCATCACACTTTAAAAGTAAATAATCAAGTCTCGGGAATACACTTCAGCTCAGCTGATCTCTTGGATATAGCTTCCGTTTGATTGTTTGTTTTAAAGTCACTTTATGCCACTAAGGCTAATCGGACGAAGCTACTGTGGGAGTCCTAAATTTTGCCTATCCAGGTATAATTAGGATAGGGATCTTTAACGAGTACCTGACATCGTACAGGCTCGGGTCCTCCATTTTACGTCCTATTCGAGGACGGCATAGACAAGGATTTTTTACTCCCATTAAAAAATCCTAGGGCCACCTCGAGACGCGAACTTTAGTATTGTAGGTTTCTATGCTAACCATTACACCAGAAGTGACCCCTATAGCTTCCGTATTCGTCAAAGTGATCTTGAAACATTTTAAATTTTCTTTCACATATCATATGTTGTATGTTGTGGAATTTGTTGGAATTTTCATTAGTATTTCTGAAAGAGTTGGGGCGTCTATGTTTGTATGTTATATTTGGTCTTTGGTGACTAATATTGGTGCACTATCACAATTCACAACATTATTATATTTGATATTAATTTAGGAACCGTGCTGGATTTACTCATATAACTTTATATTACTGTTTGATTTTGGTGCCTGTTTCCCGATGTTGATTCTGGGAAAAGGCAACATTTATTATCCTATTGCCTATAGCCTTTAGAAAAGGCCCGTTTATTATCTCTCCGATCTACTGAAAATTATTATTCCCGAAGAGCGAGCATAGCGAGCGGTAGTTGAAAGCTGGATCTAATAATAATAATAAATAATATAATAATAATAATAAAGCTAATCAAGGGCCCTTTTTAAATGAAAACAATGCGATGAAAGTCCCCTTAAATTACCGTAGCATTACCTCCCATAATAGGCCATGCCCAGAAGTGACATCAGGAAACTTTTAAATTGTTAATTTTATTTGATTTGACTTTTTTTTATTTGATTCAAAATAATGAAAGCATGGCCTCAACTCACTGATTAATACGGTATTACATTATAATATTAATCAAATCTGGATCAAAAAAATATATATCAGAATATAAGTATCGTCTATTAGAAGACACCTTTTAATGGTAAATTTAAGCATTTCAAACAAATTCAATACATTTTCTATTCCATAGTTGTTAACTTGTTGAACATATTTGGACCTAGTTTATTAGAATAACGGGGATTATATTAGAACAACGAAGAATACATCATATGTAATAGCTATAATTCGACAATTGAACACTAGGGAAAACAAATACCGATTTTGAAATAAAGCTCTTTCAGCTCCACCAATACAGTTTTTATTTTTTGTAAGCAGAAATTTTTAAACCATTTCAAAAATAAATGATGATCTGTTGCTAAAAGTTGATAATTTGTTATAAAACGCGTGTTTTAGATGGCCTTTCTATGAACGTTTATAACGTTATAAACGTTTATCGCGTTAACGCTAACGCGAAGGCTCTTAATTGATCAATGGGAAAATTAAATTAGGTGTAAATAAGAATAAAATCCGGAGTGCTACAGTTATTAGTTATGTAGAATGGAACGTTGGTACACTTTAAAATAATATAATTGAATCGCCGGCTTCTTCACTCATGTTCAACCATCAATCTTGACTTGGTCCTAGTTGGAACCAATTGGTTAATTGGGACTCATTTCATGATGTAAACCATTCGGGTCTACTAAATCTCTGGCTATGCTTCTCATTGCTCATGCATCCATTTTCCTTCTTCCTTAATTTATTATTAATTAACTGGATAGCGCTCATTGTCATTGATAAATACTTATTATTAATTTAATTATTTGTATGTTTCGCTTCGGTGATTTGTTGTATAATAAAATAGCTCACTGTTCGGAAAATGTGATGATAAAAGGAATAAATGAAGTTAGTCTCAGAAGGGATGTACTTGCGATTATTTAAAAAGATAAAATTACTTAAATTTCTTGTCGCCAGGTATAAAAATCTGAAAAATATAATAAATAAAGCACAGCATAAATTTTTTGTGGATAATAAAAAAAAAATAAAAAAATCAGATGGACCACTGTGTAAAAGATCTAGAGGTTTATTTTTAGTTCGCAAGAGTTTCTCGGTTTCTAGATGTATCAATAGAAGGAGGTGTGTATGCAACACTTTCGATTTTATCAGGTCCAGTTGCTTATAATCATTATTTATTTTGCATTTTTTCAAAATACAATAAATCATTTATGATGACAGAAGCGATTGAGGTCTTTCTGTCAAGCAATAACCTTTGTGATGTATCATGTACTTTTTTAACGCTTAACCTTTATGCAACCGTGGCCTTTTCTGAAAGGATATTTATCAAAATACTGATACATTATTCATAAACAAGGTTTTATGTCGTTATAATATTTTGATTTTTTTTCTTTTTAGACATATGATAAGTTAAACATGTTTTTTATTGAAAATAATTTCTTCTAAAATTTTATTATTCACTCATTTCAAACATGGTTCAAGGTAATTCAGAACGTATTTGTCACAGTTTTTAATGTAACTACTAAAAACCAGTACGTAATTTTTTTTATAAATTTCAAATACCTTGAGATAAATACTCCCATTACTGTTTATACCAGGTCATGAGTTGAAACCTTGTTTTTTCATGTTTGTTTACAACCTTATATAGGTATTCACTTACGAGAAAATATAGTATTCGCTATACTCATTTTTTTTTCAGGAAATTATTTTCCATTGCATGAATGCATTCTTAAATAAAAATAAAAATACTTAAGCCCATTTGTAAAAAATCAAAAATTGTATTTAAAAATATTACGATACGGATTGAAAAAATATTACGATACGTAAATTGTATTGAAAATTATTACGATACCTAATACGAAATTTTATTGAAAAATATTACGAAACGTAACAAACATACTTAAGTAGGTAATTCACTAATTGTATGTAAACCTACACGCTGACTCCCCACATGTTGACAGTAGGTACAGATCACCAAACAGTAAGAATGCCTTTTTTTTTCTTAACCCTTCATAAAAATATTTAGAACTCCATAGGATTTTTCTTATTTCAACGTTACTAGAAGTTTGAAAACTGTTATAGTACAATTCCAAAGCACGTCAAAAATATTTTTAAAAGAATTGGATTTATTAGGAATAAAAAAACCAAAGCATTTTAAACGTTTATATTGTTTTACCACTTATTTTAAGAGGTCTATTTTATTCCATTTTGTGTAGTTTACAAAGTCAACATATCAGCTAATTTATGTGAGGATCACTGGAGCCATTTTTTTCTTACCATCCTTCTTTACTGAAATTGTATACAGAATACAGCATATTAATACAACAACAATTATATATATATACGCCCTGCGGCTTATTCTCTAAGAGCTCAATACTCAAATATATACAAGTAATGTTTTGAATGACATATCATTTGAAGACGAAGAGTGAAATAATGCAAGATTATATTTTCTTTGTTTATAAATTAAAATTAAGTTATTACCGGTTAATAAATAAGAGAAAAAAATTAAAAAATGGCATACCTATCATAAACAAACTAACTTGCCATTAAACAAGTCTGTTCAAGTTATAAGTCGATTCATTATACTATTCCAAGGATTTTTATCCTTTTCTCTTGCATAGTAACCCTATGCAAAAGGAGTTTATTTTATAACATGTGCGTAATCCTTGCGATAAGGCATATTATACGCATGGATTTTTATCATATATATATTAAGTTCTTTACTGTTTAATTCTGTTTCTTATCACAAGTAAAAAAAAATTTAAATTTAGCACAATGCGAGAGTAATAGTAACATCCGATGGTGACTTTGTTATTGGCAACGAGTTTAATTTAAGTATAACTATTAAGACATCCCACTGCAAAAAACAGTCTCTGCGGTAATCGAAAAGTTGTTTCTATGGCCCGTATTTGCGGACTCATAACCGCAGACCTCGATTATTTAAAGGAGTTATTCATCATTGTGCAAAGTAGATTTTTCCTCAAGAAGAAAATTTTAAATCTTACAATTGTCCGAATACCAGATTAATCATCTGGTGTAAGGTCGCATGATCATACTTTCTCAAGGAAGGCAATGTGTTTCGTGTTGTTGTTTACGTTGTTGGTGATAAGTTGACTGCAGAAAGTAGAAGGTCGCACATTGGTAATGTTGTCGAAGAGGGCGGTGTCATGCAGACTATTAAGTGCTCCTTAACAAGGCTCTATCAGTTTGCATCTCATTTATAACAATTCCTCGGCACCTTTGTATAAATTAACCTAGATTGTCGTTGAGGGCATGGCATTCCAAATGGCGCCTCGTGGTCGATCTGTCGATTTGAGATTTTTATGCTACGTTTTACGGTCGTTTTTGGTCTAAGGTTGCCCAAAGGATTTTTTTTTTTTTTTTTTTTTGAAAGCCTAGAACATAGCACTAGTAGGCTTTCACGAACGATCTTAAGTTTCCATTGGAGGCCACGACCTTGTTGATTCTGATAAGGAATAGTAGAAGAATAATTAACGATTTTGATGTAGGTACTTGTAGCTAGATCATCGGCAGCGAAATTGTTATTTTCTAAAAATAAGTTCGACCCTTAAGTAAAAATATGTCCGAGCACATGTCTGTTAGGAGACCATTGCTACTCACACATACCTATATATATATATTCTTTTTTTGTTTATTTAATTTTTATTAAGTTTGATATACTTATAATAACTGTTTATATATTTGAGGCCAAACAGATTTTAATTAAGCCTTTAGATGATCATTTATTCAAGCCTTACTTATTTACTTTTATTTATACATAGTTAATTACCGAAAGGAAGGAGGAATTACAAAGGGTTATGTAAAAAAGTGAGGCGTAAATAAAGCATCATACGAAGCTTAACTAAAATTGGATATACTAATTCGTGTTTATAAATGTTTCAAGTGGTTAAACAATCTACTTTGGTTACTTGCTAGCGATTGTAGTTATAAATGTATTGGTTAATATGAAAATAATAATAATTGAAAGCGTTTATCAAACAGGTTCTTTACTCACTCGCCGCGATATTTAACTTAATTAGGTTTATGATGTAAGATTTTATTTACAAGATGTTATCTTCTTATTATAATGAAAAGACCTTAATAAAATGTAATGATTTTCATTATTTTAAATACATGATTCATTTTTTAAGGAATTTTTGGGTACCTCAGAGCCACACTGTCCTAATCCTACAAATCAATTTTTTGTAAGTTAAAAAATACATGAACACATCCAATAGGTCAAAGCGAGACTGTACTAAGTTCATTGTCACTGATTGTTTTAATATTGATTGTGTTAATTGATGTAACACTGGCATTTAGATGGAGAAAGTCTAGCTCTCAAGTACCGAAAACATTGGACATAAGACATTTTTGCTTTTAAAATCTCGTGAACCTTTTGAGAATCGATCATTACAATAGTTGCAATGGATTCAGCTTATATTATTAAGTAATCTACCCTTAACTCAAAATTTATTTAGACAGTCCGGCTCTGAAGAATAAGAATTGTTAAATATAGATTAGAATAGGATCATTAAACTTTTGATAATTTTAAACTCAATATATCGGAAATTTATTTGGGTATTATTGTATTTAAAAATTTATTATAGAATTCTACTTTGCTACTAATAATAGAATACGTAAAAAAAAAATTCTCCTGTTTGGTCAGCGAAAGAAACATGTCTCACTTCTTAATGATAGATAATTTAACATAAATAGCAAATGGCTGGTTATTAACTATACAACCGTTATTCATTTACTAGGTAAAACTGGAAGGGTTTGGTATTTGAAATGTTTTAATTAGAAATCCTTATTAATTATAATAATAACATAATGCAATAAACCTTTCTTCAATTATTCTTAAATTTTTGGTGCGATTTTCAGCAACTTACGTGATGCTTTTGATACTTTTTTAAATTAATTTTTAAACATATTGTAACGTTTTTTTTAAATTAAAAAACTCTTTATTGATATTATTACATTCTATCTCATTCGAGACATCTGAATTAGTGCTAATAGAGCACATTAATACTTTAATTGTAACGTTAAATCATCAAATAAAAAAATAAATAAAAATATACGGTTTAAAATCCCAAACCTTTAGTTGAAACGAAGTAGCCGTCGGAACAAACCGTTGGAGGACGTGGATGGGCCTAGATCTTTTTGACGGAGATCTGGAACCTTACACGAAGACCTCGAATCTTCCAGAAGGTTCCTTGTATACAGTTTACGACTATATATAAGGAGCGAGTGACTGGGCCAATTAGGCTAGGCGCACATTGAGACCCTCGCGACGCAGAGCATAGCAGTTTTTGTAATACTTGTAGTAGATAGGAAACTACGCTTCCTCTGCGTCCCAATGTGCGCGGTTCCTGTCTAATAAATCCACAAAAACTGCACTGCGTCGCGAGTGTCTCAATGTGCGCCTAGCTTAGTCTTAGTCTGTGTCTTGACTGTGAAGCTAAAGCCATATGATTTGTGTGCTATAGGTAATACTTTTTGTAACCTGCTCGGATATTTGAGCTGTATTAATTTGACATTGATAATTATATACTTTCGTTGAATAAATATTTTTTTGAACCACAGCAGTTTTAAAATATTTTATATAATTGATTTTTCAGAATGTTCTGAAGTTATAATAAATATTGCAAGTAACTGATCTAATTATCTTGTTACTTCCTAGCGAGTACAGATATCGGTAGATTAGTGAATGTTGAAAAGACTAATAATTAAAAGCATAGATTTAACAAAATATTTACCCGTTCGTTCCAACCGCCGCACAGTGCTCCGAGTATATGGAGTTTTGGACAAAAATCTTTTTACCATGGAATATTATAGGGAATGCTGAGCTGATTACGAATATACCTGATATGCGGGGTCGGAAATAAGATTTGACCAGTTAGATAAAAAAAAAAGGCAAATCATGGTTTTGGAAAATTAGCCTAAATTTAAGGGAAATTAGAAAATCATTATTCAAAAATTTTTTGTTGTCTACTCTAAATGTGCAGTCCATGTTCAACCATTCTTCGTAACGTTTTTCAAAAAGTATTTTTCTACGACTGCACTCACTCCATTTTTGGCTCAACTTCAAACAAAACAATCTAACTTTATCTTCCAAATCGGTAACTAAATCAGGCTTCAATTTTTTCCCTATTTAATGAGACAAGATGGCATCTTTCTTACAGCTGGGAGCCGCAGAAATCCTTTTTTTCAAAGAGTTTTCGATTTTTATGACCTAAAAAGGATTCTCTAGACTATTGGGAAAATTTAATACAAATTCAGTTCCAAAATTAAATGTGAGTTTTATTTTTAATTGAAAAGTCAAATATTACTTTTATAGGATAATGCAGTAAACGCAATTTCTAAATACAAAGTAAATATATGTAAAGACAAAATAGTAGCTACATTGATTTTATAAATATATTTTTTTAATTATGGCATACTTTCAGATATTGCTTAAAATTATTGATATTGGTCAATTAACTGTAGTAAAACCTATTATTTTTTATGGAATTGAGTGTAAAAATGTATCTAATTAAAAATGTCTAATCAAATTGTTGTAGATGCGAGTTGGTTTTCAAGCAAGCGCTGAGTGCCTGATTTCATTTGAAAAAAAATTGTCTAAGTCAGAGTCGCAGGTTATCGCAGATTGTCTTTATAGCTTTTTATTCTAAATTAGTTAGACTACAGATATTAAAAAAATGAAAGAGGTGTTTTGCGGACATTTTGTAATATTTCAGTTTAAAGTTAGAAGTGTGTATCGAGAGTCAAAAAAATTTCTTTCACTTGGCCATATTTTCCAAAATAATTTCGACTTTCACTTAAAATAAGGTTCACAGTATACCTCTTCCTAATAGAAAGAAAACTAAATGAAAAGATTACGACAAAGCCAATGTTTACATCTAGTATTTACCTTCCATCTAAAATACCTTTTTTGCTCATACGAGTAAGCAAGTGGTCACTAATATTGTTTTTTTCGAAACATTTCTTAATTTTAATAGCAATTTAGTCAACAAATATATGTAAACATTATAATTAATGATCATTTACATCTTTAGGAACATTTTAAATGCAAATTCAAGAAAAAAAAATAAAAACTTGATTTTTCGATTTTTGTCTATTGATAGAAGCACTGTGCGCCGCCGTATTATTACTTGAATTATGTTTACGAGTTGATTTGCAAGCAAGCGTGAGCTTAAATTCTTCTGTTGATTTGACTGCTTCCAAAGGGGCTGTTCAACGCCATATGGACTTGTCGGCGTGATCTAAGGTTTGTTCTTTTAAATTAAAAAGTTGTCTTTGAAGTATCAAGATTAAAAAAAATCCTACATCTGAAGGATTCGACGACCTTTTATGTTTTATACGTGTTCCGGAATTCCGAGGAGTCGTTATGGAGATTCTCGGAAACTGGAGGTTTCCCTTTTCCCTTTGGCCATTCCATATAAATATTTAAAGTATCGAGACTCGGTCGTGTGTAGAAATACAAATTCCTCCTGTTTAACAGCGAAGGACCGCAACTTTATTGGGTCGGGGGAGAATTGATCAGAACGAAAATAGAGACCCCACGGAATGAAAAACATAAACGGGCGATCAAAGGGGGAATCTGGGTTAAGGGCGAATATCGGCATTCCTGAAGAAGCAAAAACCGGGCCCAGTAAAAACTGGTGGCGTCTAAAAGGAGCGAGGAGGGACTTGAAAATTTGATGACTTCATCCAATCCAGGCTTTGATGAGTCCGTAATCCGCAAACTACTAGGTGATGTTATAATTGACCACTTAGCAACTCTAAAGATGATTGTATCACTCAAATTACGCTTATAAAAAAAAAAAAGTCACATCACTTGTCTGAAATCTCGATGTAACTAAATATACACTACTTATATGGTTAGTATTGCGAAATGGGTTATCTCTCATTGTCCATGGATTTCAGTTTTCTTAGCATGTTTTTTGACCTAAAAACGCAAGAAGAAATAATTGCCAAATAAACTGGTTAATAATTCTGTCATAGAATTTGTCTATTGATGTTCAGATAGTGATGAAGATATGCTTAATAAATAAATAAAACTTAAGTTGGATCATTTATCGCTTCATTTTTCCAACAACTCGGCAATTTTTAATTACGAGGGTTTTTTGAATTTGCAGGATATCCTTTCAAGATTAAAATTTTTTTAACTCAATCCAAGCTACATTTATGCCATTTCAAACTAAAACATGAGAAACCAAAAGGTACTTTTTTTTTGTTCAGTACCGTATGTGTGGCTTAGGGTGGGGGGGGGGGGGCCTCTAGAGGTTTAACCAACCTATTCTAACAATGGTGAGTAGATCGAGATTTATTCCGTGGGGCCTCCACGAAATAAAAGTCAACCATCTCAGGGCGGATTCGAACCGCCACCGTTCGGCTCAAACACGCTCGGCGACCCGGCGAGAAGAACAAAATATTTTTTTATAATTAAAAAAGTAATTTTGTTCCTCTTGAAACAGAGGAAAAATGTCAGTAATTAGCGAAAGCAATCTTAAAAAAAAAAAAAAAAAAAGAATATTCCGAGGGTTAATATCTACCCTATTCACATTTCATTCTATTTTTAAATTTTAAGTGCACTAATCTGAAAACCTTTTTGAGCTATGATGTTATTTTTTTTGTTTTTATTAATAAAAGTCCCCAATTTTGAATGTTTCTTGATTAATGATTATTTTTTTCATTGTTGTAATTGTCAACTCTATTGGCATGGGGGCTCCCTGGAGCGTTTAGAATCATTCTTCTTCGGTGCTAGAAATAAATTTTAGTTCGTTCTAATGACAATTTAATCCTCAAATTCAGCATTATTGTGTATGTAACGTAATCCAAATAAACATATCAAGAAAATCAATGGAATAATATAAGTTATTCCAATATACTTACAAACTCGCGTTCTCGTGATTAAACATGTTAATTAGAAAGTCGGAATTATCAATATTGAACAGTAACTATTATATACGAGAAAATTTATAATAAAAATATGATGCGTTGTAAAAACATTAATACTATTAACAATTCGATATTTTCCCAATTCTGCTATTAGAAATAATTATTGGCATCCTAATGATGTAGCTTCCACATTTGAAGAGTAACGTCGCATAAGATCTTCTCGTCACCCCCTCTCCTTCCCCCCACCTCTCAGTATTCAGGCCGGCAATATTAATGATTGGAGAATTACTTGGAGCGCCCCGAGGATTGATGGACTTGCCACGTCGGGATCCGGTTACGACGCCTTAACTCGCATCAATCCTTAACATCACCGCTAAGTGTGTACTAAACATATGTCATATCTAGTTAGAGCATTTAAAAGTTCATTTTTTCTAGATTGCATAGAAAAGAATCACTCCTTCGCCTTATTGTACTTCGAATATAGTCTTAAAAGAACCACTATTCGATAAAGAAAACCTATATTTCTGTATCTGATGGGATTGTTATCTGTTTGAAGTGTGTTATTAACTTTGATATCATGATCGAATCCAAGATCTCTTTCTCCTTACATTGGATAACAGTGCTTTCTTTGTTACGTTTGAAGATGAAAGAAGGCGCAATGCTTCAGCCAGTTTTATGATAACTTTTTGAAGATCATGAATTCGAAATTATTTCCAACGATTAAGTAGTAATACTTGGACTGTATAACACAAGTATACAGTGGCTTGGTGCCCAAAGTTTTATAGCTGATCCAAATTTGCCATTAGTTTTCCTCTATCAGCTCTAGTTTTGAGATAAATAAATCGCGTGATTTACTTCTTAAAACATAATATACTCGAATATATATCCAGGTAAATAGCAGATGGAAAAAAAAAACTAAGATATTAAAATTCCATATAACTTCTATATAAACCTCCGTATAACTATATTTCATGCTTCGTAAGCTTCTTCTGCGTGACTTTCTTGAATGTTTTTTCAAACAGTCTCGTTTTAGGTTCCAGCAGTAATCCTGCCATCATGTGGGTATCCCATGATCCAGTTGAGCATTTCAAAAGTATACCATAACAAAAAGTAAATAAAATGATTTGGCCGTGAATGATTAGTGGTAAAATCATACTTAAACGCTTTGTTACAAGTTATTACTAGATGTTATTATTTTTTAATTCTTATAAACAATTATATACAGCTAGCTAATAGTTTGCTATTCTAAAATAAGTAGAAAAGCGTGCTTAAATAATTCATATACACATCTATTTCGGATTGAGTTATCTATATCGTAGGTATTTAAATATAAATACCTACTAAACTACTGTTAAGATATGCTGAAGCTAAAAAGTAGAGCTGATAGAAAAAAATCTGATTGAATTGTTGTGTTCAGCGCCCCAAACATAGTTAAAATCAGTTATAAGATTCTAGGCACCAAAAAAATTTTTTTTTCTGTAGAGCTGTGTAATCGTTAGGATAGCGATTGCTGCTTTACCAATCCATAGCTCCCTCTCACATCATCCCCGAACTGATTGACGCAGATCCTAATTGGCGTTGGGAAGAGGCCAAAGTCACTATTTGAAGAATCTAGTGCTATCTTTATTGATCCCACCTACTGTTCTTCAGTTCAGTGATTATTCTTGACATGCCCTTTTAGAGACATTATGGTTTGGACAACGTACAATCGAGCGGTTTTCAGAGTCAGCTTCGTTCAAAAAAAAAAAAAAAAAAAAAAAAAAAAAACCACCTTAAAGTATGTTTACTGCGATTAGATCATATTGCTCCCCTTTGATAGTTGACAGAAAAAAAAACAACTATTACTTATCTCTCTAATTTTTTTTTAATTTTTTTATATACCATTTGTTTATTGAAATTTACAACTGTATATACAATACAATAAGTAAATTTGATATAAGTACATAATTGCCATGAAAAGCGCATGTGGGTGGAGAAACTACCCAGTGGTAGCACTCGAATATTGTTTTAGTTTAGAAGATCTTTAGGCCATCTTCTTTTCAGACGCCTCGGAGGATTGTCTGGGATAGGGGAGGAAGTAAGGTTGGAGAAAAGAGGGTTGGGATGTGAAGGGAGTTTACTATGGAAGGTCTGGTATCGGAATCGGGCCAAATCTACGTAAAGTTAAAGCTAATAAATAAATAATATATAATATTAGTAAAGTTAATAATTAAGTAGGTAATAGGTATATAATAATAATTAAATAATTCATAATATTAGTAAAGTTAATAATTAAATAATATATAAAGTTTCTTCTCATAAGATCGGAAGATCCCCACTTATTCATTCATCTTCGTTTGTTAGTCCTCGAAGAGCATCTGTACTTCTAACAAGCTGTATCAAATGTTATGGAATATGGATACTTTATGAGATTATGAACATTTTTTTTTGTCTAGGCTAGTTACCTAAAGACCTTATTTAGCGTTTCCACTTGCTCAAGTACAAAATAAAAAAAAATTTGTGGTAACATTAGATTGTGGTATGAAATGTAATTTAATGAAGAAAAATAACTTCGCCCGACAGAATATTTGAAAGAGTGGTGTAAGGAGACAGTGGTTTTGAAAAAAGAAATTAACAAATCCTAATACTTGAATTACAGTTATACACTCTAATAGTTATTAGCACCAATTATTATTAATACTTTTTTATTTAAGAATTAATGACTAGTGGAATATCTCTAATTCAAGTATTGAGGAACCAGTGATCACTAGTAAGGTACTTGTTGCCTTTATTTATTTGATTTATTTAGGGATTTAAAGTCATCGATTTTAAGAATATTATAACACTTAAAGGGGTTTAAAAAAATTTTATTTGTTGAAAATAAAGCTTCACAGTGTCAGAAAACAATAATTACTGAATTAATCAACACGGTTACAAAAATTGTCAACTTGTAACACAAAAGTAACCACATCTTCGGAGCAAGACTAACTCTCCAGTCCATCGCTCTTTATATTGAGTCTGAATTAGAACAATCTAGAATGTTTCCGACGATCGTAGAAAATACACGAACTGTCAGTAACCTGTACAAGAACTTGCACAAACAGTTCCAACGACAATTTTAAAACTCTCTTAAATTATATGCAGGGATGGAATTTATATGGAATAAAAATTTCAAAATATGTACGTATATATGGATGTTTACTTGCACATATATATGTAACAAAAATATGAAAATATGGGAAAAAAAAAAAGGAAATGAAAATATGGACTAAAAATTAAAATATTTAAAAGGTTCTGTATTTACCTAAAATACTTTAATTAATCCAATCTTAAATTGTGGCCGACCACCAATTTTAAATTATTTTTAAATAATTTATTTTTTGAAGAGAAAAGATTTGGCTCCGCCGGGAGTCGAACCCGGGTCTCCTGCGTTACATGCGAGGATGCTAACCACTACACCACAGAGCTCGGCTCAAGGCAGAGCAAATCCTTCCTCTTCACTGATACCTACTCCCCCTATCTCACAAGTTTTGCGAGTAGTTTGCTCTGCCTTGAGCCGAGCTCTGTGGTGTAGTGGTTAGCATCCTCGCATCTAACGCAGGAGACCCGGGTTCGACTCCCGGCGGAGCCAAATCTTTTCTCTTCAAAAAATAAATTATTTAAAAATACTTTAAAAAATCAAAAGAAAAAGAAAAAATGTAGTTGAGGTTTTCTTCGAAAAATCGACAACGATTCGGTCAAAGTAAAGCTTTGTATTTGCTGAACGATCTTTCCACGCCGACTGACTCGACGGGTGCGAATTTAAAAAGCATTTAGTTCTTTAAGTTCAAGGGCCAAATCTTTTTCGGAGCTTCTAAATATTGTGCTGGCTAAGTAAACTAGATCGTGTTTTAATTTATCATCTTCGAAGAGAGCGTTTGGCTTTTTCTATCGCTGCTGAAGAATCAACACTTAGAGTGGATGTTATTTGTTTTATTTTTTCAAAGTTCGCTGAGTAGTACTCCGCCGCCTCTAAGCAAGTCCCCCAGCGCGAAGGGACTGGTTGGGGTGGTAAACAAAGCTCGGCGTATTGAATATAAAAATACGATTTGGGGCCTTCAACTATATTTTTTCACATAAGAAATTAATGTATCCACATTTGGAAATAATGCCCTGACCGTTTCAGTAACGCCTTGTTTTGATTTTCCAAGAATTTTTTTAATCCCTACGTTCCTTCTCAGCTTTAAAATTTATTTGTTCTAGGAATTGACTGAATATACATAATACAAGTAAATAACTAACAATAATTTTAAAATAAATTCCCTAAAAGTTGTAAAATATGGACAAAAATATTTATTTATCGAACTGTAGGTAAAAATATTTAAAAACCACAAAATTTGGAAAATAAAAATGGTTCAAAATGGTTTGAATCATGGTTAAAATCATTTAAAAAGCATATACCTACGTGCATTTCTAGGCCTCAGAAGAAAATATGTAAATACATGAAAATCCCATCTCTGATCATATGTTTAGTGTTTTACGTTACAATATTTTAGGGTCATTCCATGTCAAATCAACACAATTTTGGGAGATTTTCAGAGTTGATGTCTCAGATTTTCATGATTTTTTGTATACAGCAATATATCATGGACTTATGAAAAAATACCAAATTTCAGTTATGTAGCACAATTATTTTTGAAGTTATTAATTTTTAAAGATTTAAATTTTTATGAAAAAATTTCAGGTTTTGCTACCTTTCGATGCCTATAGGCTGGAAACCAGTGGTAATATAAGCCTAGGAGTGGTCTCATTTTAAAGCTGTTGAATGGGGCTTTAATATGGTAAGCCACAAGATAGGGGTTAAAATTTCAAAACATTGAAAATTTAAACTAAATTTTAAAATTTGAATTTCTCAAAAAGTGGCAATTTCAAAAATTTCAAAAAATTATAAAAAAAAAAATTTTTTTTACTAATTTGGTACATTATTTCCAAAACATGTGTATTTCTGAAGCCCCGTACCTCCTGATCCCATTGAGATCCCATGATAGAATTTTGCTGTTTGGACTAAGTCATTGCAAACTATTTTTGATAATTTTTTTAAAATTGCCACTTTTTGAGAAATTTAAATTTCAAAATTTAGTTTAAATTTTCAATTTTATGAAATTGTATCTCCTATCTTGTGGCATACCATATTAAAGCCCCATTCAACAGCTTTAAAATGAGACCACTCCTAGGTATATGTCACCACTGGTTGTCAGCCTACAGGCATCCAAAGGTGCCAAAACCTGAAATTTTTTCATAAAAATTTAAATCTTTAAAAACTAATAACTTCAAAAATAATTGTGCTGCATAACTGAAATGTGGTATTTTTTTATAAGTCTATGATATATTGCTGCATAACAAAAATCATGAAAATCTGAGACATCAAGTCTGAATCAGTGTGTTGATTTGATATGGAATGACCCTTTATATATATTTAACAATATCGTATATAAATGATGCCCATTTTTAACTCTCTGTAACAGAACAAAATATATTTTTATCTCCCCGTAACTGACGAGTTTCCGCTTCTTCTTGGATTACTTGAACGGCAATTGCAGCACAGCATTAGCTCATTGGCTACGGTCACCGTAAGCATGTGCAGGACACGGTGTGTGGGACGGGGCGGAAGTGCTGGAGTCGAGCCAGCATCATTGCGTCCCGTCCTTTTTTCCATTTAATCTCAAAGGTGTCTTTTGGGGAGGAGTCACAGTTTTGTTAAGTTGACACTATAAAGGGAAGGTCTTAAACTAAAATTGGGCGATTAAGCTAAGAGATTACTTCAGCTTGGGCATGTTTCCTTGCAAGTTATGATAGTGGATGGAAAGATGTGACATGATTGAATAATAGTTGTGTTCCAACTAATCTAGAAACATCCACTACTATTAGTGACGGTTGAATAGAAACTATTAAATGTATCCAAGCAAAAAGAAAATTTTTCTCATATTACTTTAACCATTTTCATTCTACCCCAACATATAATTCTTAGGATTGCGATAGAGTTGGGCAAATTGTATCCGTGATTGCTAATACCGGCGCCCCACCAATTTAAATTTTCGACGTTAAAAGTACCCTCCCCCCATTATATCAAATTTTAAAACGGAAAATATTTGAAATATGTAAGCCCTCGAAAACATAATAACTAGTAAATTTTAACATCATGAATTCAAGTGGGTATTTCTAACCGCGTATACGATTTGTCCAAGTCTGGCTTGCAATGCATGTACCTTAATATTGAATTAAATTTTTCTGTTAAATTTAAATAATAATAAACGTTAATTTAATTTTCGGAGTTAGAATCGAAGCGCACTCCACCCATTCTATCGAATTTTAAAACGGATAATATTTTAAAATATAAGCTAAATATAATAATAATAAAAAATTAGCCCTCTAAAACATAATAATTAGAAAATTTTAACATCATCAATTCAAGTGGGTAATATTAACTTAAATGTTTCTAGTAAATTTCATTAACAATAAACAACTTCGTGGTGGAGCTAACCCTAACCACCAATCGCTGCCCCAAACACTTAGCGAAAAATCTTACCAATGTGTCGGCCACCACTCGGAATAACGTTTCTTAGGCTAAATATGACGCAAAGGTTTTATTCTTTCAATTTTTGTTTTATAATATTCATAAAAGAGGCCCTTGTATTTATTCTCTGCAACCTTTTTAAGTAGGTAGTAGTAAAATCTGATAAATTAATAAATTCTAGTTTTAGTTTTTGTGTGGAATTTCAGTGTTCAAAAAACTACACCAAATATGGGTGTGCACAAATATGCTAACTATGGTAATTAGCCTTCCTTAAAATGGAAATTGTAGAAAAAAGGATAAATTTGATCATTAAATAAATATTATACTGATGAAAAAAGTTGTTATGGAAAAAAAAAAAAACTGGTGAGTCACATCACCAGAGGCAGAGTTCTTACTGACTGGTACTCAACTCATTAAACAACAGCAATATGGTCGTAAAATGGGCACTTTGCATCAAAAGAGTTTTATTTTTGTAGTTAGTAATACCTAAGAAAAACCAAGGGCTAAGATTAAAAATACATCGTATCATATTCGGTTTAAAACCTACAATGAACTCATTTCTACAGCACAACGCTAAAGATTTCGCTATTTCTTGAAAAAAAAAAGTCAAGAAATGGTTACATTGTGATGGAACAAGAAACCAAAACAGATGTCTTGACAGGTCGAGAACTGGGAATGTTCGAGAGTGTTCGTAGGCCAACGGAACAAGAATTAACTTGGACATCAAGGATATAGTTATTTTTGTGTCACTGATAAGTTACATTTAACTGTTTCATTTCAAGTGATATTATTTGAGTTCTTATTGTTTTTTTTTTTTGTAATTTTAGGTCAATAAAATTATTCCAAACACATTTTAAATTATATAAGTAGTTGAATTTATTTATATATTTAATTATTATTTTATTAACCGAATAATTATCTTAATAAGACTGGGAGTAAGGGATGAATGCATTACTTAAATGTTGGAAGGCTATTGGCAAGAGCTCCTTGGCTCCCTGCAGTGTAACTCAATAGCGACTCGGGCAAAATAAACAAAAACAGTTTGTTTAGCCAAAGCCAAGTAGGAAATTAATGAATCTCTCCTCTACTATGATTCAGTCAAATTAAAGTCAGTAATACAACTGTGTACTACCTACATTAAATTAATTTTACTCGAATTAGTTTTTATTCAGTTTTTTATTTTGTTTAATTTAAAAAGCTCCATTCGTTCTGAATATAACATAGAAAGCACTTCATTTGGCATCCTGTAATTTTGAAACAGCAGTGTCACGAGCAGTGTTCAAAAGTAAGAAAAATTAAGTTTGAAAAAAAAAATTTTGATCGCTAATATAAAATTTAGAATCTTAGAAAAGAATGAAAACATCAATATTTCAATATAAAAACAAAATCTCAAAGCTAAGGATTAATTTGAATCGTTGATGAAAAAACTAAGTATAAAACTGGTTCGGTTAGTATATATTTACTTCGGTTATTACCGTGTAATTACTTAAGCATTTTAATTCTTCTTTTCACCTGTTAAACTGACAGTCTTTAGTGAATTGTTCATTGACTAAAAGTGCAAAAATGGGTAAGATCTATTGTTTAATATTATATCAGGAATTTTCAGCATTTTTTAAACTTTGGAAATGATTTTCTTTAAAAACGTAAAATAACGGGGTTTTTTCCATACTTTAACCATAAATAGTACATTTCTTATTTATTTTGATACCTACCTATACCTAGTTTATCTGCTTCTGGCTGCTCCTTACGGTGATATTGTAGTTTTAGTCTAGCGCAGTACTGAACCAAGCACTAGAAAAGATGGTTTATTTGATAGACTAGTGCAAGAAAATAATTTATCTGATTGTTCGGATGAAGTTACGGAGAATATAAGACAATTCGTCCGGTGAGTCCATAATCAAAATTATTGATCATTATTCTTGTCGATCACTACCGTACCGTTGCGTCTGATTGATGCAAATAACAATGTTTTGAGAGGAAATAAAACTTCTTCATTCACGTTATTTTGTCGGATACTAAATGATATTTTTGCAAAGGAATCGTCATTAATAATTGAATCTCACACTACAATATGGACTACGCAATTGATAATCTGATCCCAAGTGAAGTGCGAGTCGACCATGGTACTTGGGGATTAGCAAAGCAAATGATTTTCACTATGATCGATGGTAGTGTGTATAAAACTTCGAGTGACTCGAATCCTACAAAAAAAATGCAACTCCTAAGCTCGTGAAAAAAAAAGTTAGTATATAGTTTATCACCTAAAACTGAACATTAAAAATATTTATGTTTATTAATTAATTACTTAATGTTAAGAGAAAATTGTAGTCGTTATTACAATCTACTGATTATGAGGAGGAATAAGTTTTGTTTAATAGTAACGTGCAGTGTTCATTTTTGTAAAGTTCGTGAATTTGATATGTAAGTCTGTGTATACATTTTATCCTTCAATAAATTGTCTGTCATGTTTGTGTTGTTTAGTTATCTGAAAGTATAATGAACCTTGTTAAAAAAAATACGATTTTTATTTCTTACCCCATATACTCGTGACACTGTGCGTCGTGTTTAATTTAAAGGAACTTATTCCATAGTCAGACTTTCTTTTGACAAAAAGTTTGGAGATTTCGAGAAATTGGTGATATTAATATTATTACCAATTCATTACTCTAAAGGACATGAGTAAAAATAGTTTTATTACATCTCATTATTACATCATTCCGGATATTAATTAGTTTTTTTATAACATCTCATTCTGGATATTACTAAAGCTTTTCAAGGATCATATAATTTTCAAATTTTAAAATTGCGATGTTGTTGGCATTGAAAATTTATTTTTAAATATGTTTGCTTATCAATCTCAACCGTTACTTCTTCAGAGTTCCATCATCTTTTTTTAATCTCCTTTTGCGATTCCAACGAAGAATATGAGGCAGATATTCCGAGTTATAGCCTCATTAATTTATCTAGGGCGTATCATGTGGGTCAGTTGGTGAATTTATGAGGGCGCCGCGAACATTATACTGTCTGTTATCTTTCGGAATTCCTGGCAGTCTGTTCTAATAGTAACGGGCCGGGATAGCCGAGCGTGTAAGAGCGCGACCCGTTGTTGCACGCTCGAGCCGAACGGCGGCGGTTCGAATCCGCCCTGGGAGGGGTTAACTTTTATTTCGTGGAGGCCCCACGGAATAAATCTCAACCCTCCCACCATGGTTAGAATAGGTTGGTTACACCTGTAGAGTAACCCCCCGTATGCCACACATGGCCAGGTAGGGGTACCGAACAAAAAAAAAAAAAAGGTTCTAATAGTAACAAATTTATTCATGATGTCATAAAAAACATATTTGAGAGTCGATCTTATTTGAAATGATTGTGTAATCGTGATGTTTAGTTATCATACATCATTATTTAGTTTTTTTACGAGCTATTCGTCGCGGTTTCCCCCTGTTTGGGGTGCCTTCGTACATAGTCGGAATTTTTCGGCTACTTCACTATTATTTACACTATACTTCACTTCATCTATATCAATTGACGCTTATTGTATCAGTACATCCTTAATATTCATATCCTGATTTTCTAGAGATAAAAACAAGGATTGGCTTTCTTTTTCGCACATCTTATTTTTAAAAAAAATTAATAATAATAAAAAAATAACGTTAAATTATTAAAAAATTGTTAGACTAATTATAGATTCAGTTAAAAAGCGTAACATTATCACTAATCGTAGATTTTTTTTTGTTGCAGGTGAGTTATTTCCCATGCTAAGCATTCTTTATTGTACTCTGAAGTAGTAAGTATGTACCTTTTTTTTTTTTTTTTTTTTCATGTGAGCTGTTTAGTTAAAAAATCTCTAAGTCTCACCTATGTAACGATGTAGATTTCTTCCCCATTGCATCACAATCACAAGATTTTTGTATCAGTAAAAATTGATTTTTTCACAAGTGTATCGAAAACAAATATCACACTCTCTTTGTTTTAAAATTTATGATTTATTTTTAAAGAAAAATTTCGATTGTCATTTTTTATTTTATCCATTCGAAATAAAATTATAATATTAAGAAGGGTTCTTAGATTTTGCCGGAATGCAGATTTTTTTTTTTTTTAATATCGATGGAACGAAAACGTTCTTTAATTTATCTGCTTTCATACTTATTAATGTTTGAGTTCCCCATTAAGGAGAGCTTACTGAAGAAGTTAAATTTTAGACACGTAAACATAGCAAGAAAGATTAAATATGTTGAGGTTAAAAGGAACGGTATCGGTATCTTATAATACAGGTGTAATAATAAGTTATTTACAACCATTTAAATCTCATTAAAAAATATTCAGAGCAACTATTATGTCTTAAAGTTTCGTCAGTTAATAGATGTTCTTGTAATGTAAAAAGCTAATAAAATACACGTGTTTTAAATTATATTTCTTTATTATCCTTGATCTTATTATTTGTGTGTGGAGTATCATGAAATAAATTTTATTGAATAAAAAATACCAAAATTCGTGAACTGCACCCATCTATTATAATAGAGGTGATTCCATTACGGGTAATGAATTACAGAATCGGTGGACGAATCCTTAAAAGAGTAATTAGCACTTTGCCTACTGGCAGCAAGCCGATACGATGGTGGAATGATAGACTTTTGTTGTCTCAATGGCTGATGAAAGTCGGCAGTTAGTTCGCTAAGCATTTTACTGTTATTTCTCTTTATTTGGCGTCGTATTTATTCAGTAGTTGCGGACATGAAAATTTGCGTTACTATACAAATTCTTCTATATTATTTAATTGAATATCCACTACAATGCTCATGTCATGTGACGGTTGGTCTAGCTCCTGCGTAATTCTTTTTTTATTTTGTTCAGTACCCCATAACTGGCCGTTTATGGTTTGTGGGGGGTTACACCACTGCCGCCTACCAATTCTAACCATGGTGGGAATATAGAGATTTATTTCGTGGGTACGCCCCGCCCAAGGCGGATTAGGATCTCCACCGATAATATTAATACAGGTACGACTCCAACAAATAATTATATAGTAGTAATGACTTTTACTATTTTTATATAATTACATGTCTAAAAATGAAGGTAATGGATCTGATCCTCTACGCTGTAAACGAGGAAATGATGCGATTGTGTTGCTCTTCTTTTTAATTATTGCTATCCTATACACTTTTGGGGTCACCTGTTGTTGTGGTAGGCATGGCAACCTACAATACTAAAGGTCGCGGGTTCGATTCCAGCGGTGGCCCTAGGATTGTTTAATGGGAGTAAAAAATCCTTAGCTATGCCGTCACTCGGATAGGACGTAAAATGGAGGTCCCGAGCCTGTACGAGGTCAGGTACTCGTTAAAGATCCCTATCCTAATTATACCTGGAATGGCAAAATTTAGGACTCCCACTGTAGTATCGTCCGATTAGCCTTAGTAGCATAAATATGGACGTTAAACAAACAGACATCCTATACATTTTTACTTTTAGGTTTTAGTAATTTAGTTTGGCTTTACTTTCCATAGAACTATCAGTTTTTTTTTTTTTTTTTTTGTATTGCTGATCATATTTAGAAAGCTGATGGCTTAGATTTCTCCGACCTCATTATAAATCCTGTGAATAGCCGAAAAGAAAAGCCGTTTAATGAAGACACGCTCACAGCAACAGCCGCCCTACATCGCTTACGTGATGTTTGTGATCCCATCGCTGGAATTATTCATGAAGAGATGCCAGCGGTGGCTGCCTTGTGTACCCAGTTGTATCGCCTTGTTTACCTATCCCTGCTCTATCTCACAGAGCCGTCCTAAATTAGTCTAGCCGATACAAGATCTGTCTTCATCCTCTTTTTTGATTGTTCTCGGTAAAAATAGTAAAGCCAACAAATGCCTTACTTCTGTATCATGCCACACCGTTCTACGCAGCTCTTCATTGCATTAAGAGATTCAAAGTATAAAGAATTTAGTTTTTTGGTTTTCGTTTTTTTAGTTTTAATAGTCACGTCATTTAACATCTAATTTCTTGATCCTATCGTTCAGAATCAGAGGAAAACAAAGAATTTGATTCTGGGAGTACTCAGTAGAAACGAGATAGGAACTGGATTAAGTTGCTGAAAGAGTCTCAAACCGGTTTTGCATTGTACCAGGGCGTTGGCCATACCGCTCATGCTAAGTAGATGCCTGCTGAATCCTATTCTTTTAAAAATTTATATCTTTCTTTTACTAAGTATATATTACATCTTTAAATCAAAAACAAGGAATACTCATTTTTTAAAATCTTAGATAACGTTTATTATTTATTCATAAAAATGACTTTCAAACGTTATATTGTTTGTTCAAAGTCAATTTTTGCCACTAAGGCTAATCTGACGATGCTAGAGTTGGAGTTCTAAATTTTGCCTATCCAGGTATAAGTAGGCTAGGGATCTTTAACGAGTACCTGACGTCGTTCAGCCTCGGGACCTCCATTTTACGTCCTATCCGAGGGACGGCACAGATAAGGATTTGTTACTCGCATTAAATATCCTATGGCCACCTCGGGACGCGAACCCGCGACCTTTTGTAATGTAAGTTTCTATGCTAACTACTATACCACAGGTGGCCCCTCAAACTTTATGTAATTTAAAATTGATTTTCCCTTTAAAGAATATTAAAAGGAAAAGTCTTCCTTGAACTTTTTTTAAAAATAAGTCTAAGTTTTAAAATTTCAAGGAAGATTTTTCCTTTTAATATTCTTAAAAGGCAAAATCAACTCATTTTTATTCATCAATAATGAACGTTATCTAATATTTACTATTGCTAAATTTTAATATTTGTTTAGAATAGATTCAATTTTATTTTATTGAGCTTATCAGGTAGGTTATTTATTCTACAATTTAAAATAATCTTAATTTTTATTTAGTTCGATGAATAATTAAGTTATTTAAAATAAATGTCTTTGTAAAGTAACGTTAAAAATAACCTTAGAAACATACTTTAAAAAAGTATATATTATATTAGGATGTCGGTTCTTCAAGATACTACCAAAAATCCTTATCTATCCATCCATCCCCTTTTGTTTATCCATGACATAAAACAAAACAATTTTTGTTTTATATTATGAAAAACTTGAATTATTAAATAATAAAATACTTATAATTATCTCGTTTGAATTATATGAGTGTACAGGTCTTTTTAATTTTATACTGACTATGTTCTTTTTTTCTCTACCTTTCTGAATTTAGTGTTATTTAACTGTACTAAATATTTTTATCAGAAATACATATGAAATATTTCCATGATGAATTTGACTAGTTAACTACGAAATGGTCGCGCAATTTAATTTTTTTCTCGCTAAAAATCATTTCTTCTGGAGAACGTGCTGAAAATATTGTATCTTATACATACACTTTGTGATGTTGGTTGTCACGTATAATTTTTTTTTTCTGGAAAAGACGATAGCTATTAACCTTTCCCTCTTTGTTTTGTTTATAAATTAATTAATGAAAACTAAAAAGTATTTGTTTCTGGAAGTTTACAAAAAAAAAGTCGTATTGTGTGATGCGTGTTTTAAGAAAGCTATTTGGGTACAGTTTGTAAGCTTGAGATAATTTTAATGCTTTTAATTTTTATTATAATTATCACTCTGCTATCTTGGTGAGTCGTCAATATTTCAGACATTGCGGAAAGATGACTAGCCTTGTTTCCTCTTGATAATTGGAGACATTACAGATGCGGTTGGCTCCCAGTTCAGAATCTTGACCATCCGGTAAGATTTCATGGAGCGAATCAAAGGTTTGTAATGGAAAGGTTATTCGTACATGTATAACTGAAAGATTTAAAAATGTTGGAATGTCCATGTTTTTATTGTCATTATGGTATCGCTTCAAATCGTTAAAATTTTACTTTAAAAAAAAAAAATCTGAAGCTTTGTATAATCATTAGCATTTTTTCGATCTCCACTTGATGGTTAAATATCGTAAGTATTCAAAGAGTAAATCTATTTGATTTTGCTACGTAAATCGACCCTATTGTGAACACCTTTTACAAATCGCACTAATAAATAAAACTAGGAAACTCAGGTAGATACATTATGACTATAATACGATTAATTAATTAATTATTAACTATCATAAGATTGATTTTTGTTATTTGGTATAATTTTTGTGGATGATATTTCTCTAAAGTTATATTATTTATTTATTTTTATGCTAATATTCCTTTAAAATTCCAAATTGAGTATGTATTAGACATTTTACTATATTATAGAAGAATATAACATTTTGTTATTTCAAAGATTATCTAGAAAGAGCCATAAAAATCTTATGAAATGAAAAAAAAAATTATATGCGCATAGCTTAAAACTTATCCAGTTGCTGTTTTAATGTGTTGAAAAAAATAATTCTATTAGTCCATATCATAAGCAGCTTTGGATTTCTTTTTTTTTTTAAATGTTCACGTTTGAATTTTAATACTAAAATATTACTATGTATTGACTGAAGAATTATTCCCACGGACGATAATAATAATAACTTAATAAATAAATTACATTATTCAGAATTACTAGTGAACTTAAATATCATTAACAAGAGCTCTCACCAAGCCTATAATAATACACCTCTTTAGCTGAAATAAATTATAAGTAGGTATGTGTATATACAATAAACTTCAAAATGTGTGTTTACGTAATGCATTATATCAGCACAACACCAGCATTCATTTTAAAAATACATACGCGTAATTACGAACTTGAGATTCCCGTAGTGACATGAGCCACAACCTAAAAATTGTTGGCAGTTTTTCTAAAATATTATCTAAAGAGTATATTTAGAAAAATTAATTCTGTTACGTCTACCGACAGAGTCCTAAAATTCCTAATGCCTCTTACTAAAATAAAAATCGGACAGGTTTCAGAGATTTATCTTAATTTGTATGTGATTAATCAACATTTTTTATTTAATTATGGATTTGTTTACTGTTTCTGTTTATATAGATTTGAAAAAAGTTAAATTAAGGTGTCCCTTGTCCAATTTATTATTGTTATTTTTTTTAGTATATTTATTATACTTTATTTATTCAATCTAGGTCAAATTATTTATTTGCCGTAGAAATTCTTACCGAACTATTGCCTTCTTAAGAACATATAAGTAACAAAAAAGAGTTAGTTAAACATTCAACATGATTACTATTAAGGTACGAGAGAATTCCTATTATTAGTATTTGTTATATTTTGCTAACATTGCTCTTTATTTTACCATACTAATAAATTATAAACGAAAATCAATTATTTAAAAAATTAATGATAAGTAAAATGATAAGTAATGAATATTTTTAAAATAAATATCTTGGTTTCAATCTATGAAAAAGTCAAAGCCATTATCAGGTATATTGTCAAAAATAACTATGTACTCTTATATAAAACATCAAATCGCGTTGCAACACGTTTGGGAATGAGTTGCTTTTAGCTAAATATCTTGTTCAAAAGCAGTTTCTCAGTTCCTCTAATAATAGTGTTTTAATTGATTAATTTTAATTTAGAAATTTTAAATGAATTCTATAAAGTGCGCTCACTTTTAAATAATTTATTATTTGTTAGTGGGATAATTATAGCTCTATAAAAAAAGTAATTGATATGTTCAACTAAATTAAAATTCAATTCCTTCACCTATCAATTATTAGGCGAAGTTCATAAATGGTGTTTCTCAAAAATTTACAAACCCTTTTCTCAACCTGATAAATATTTTGTGTCTATGACTCTGGAAATTTAATTCTCATTATTAGTTTAACGGTCGAACATAATTTTATCAATAAGACAATTAATGAATCAAATTATTATCCAACTGCGCACATTATAATTACTGCACAGAATAGAATTATTTAGAACATGAAGCTAGCAATGACTCCATTGAAAATTAAGTTGAAGAATCGAAAATTCCCTATTGTAATTTTAAAATAATAAAACAATCGCAACCTATGAATCCACTTTGATTAATCAAAGAATGAAATCATTTGTGACCTGTTCCTTCAGAGATCGCTTGGAAACAATGAGTTGAAATATTGCCCTAGGTCAATCAACCCATTTATTTTTAAATGGCTGCTGCTAGCTCTTTTTAAATATTCCCTAATTATAAGGATTCGCACAGGTGCTAATGAACATTGTTTATTTTGTTTTATTGTCTATAGAATACAGTCTCAAAAATATACGTTAGCATTGTACATTTAATATCTGATTCATAGATCCATTGTTGACCTTTTAAATTTCCGTCAAATTCAATGAAAGAAATCAACTTTCGCAACTCGATAAGAATTTTCGCAAGAGGAAACAATTGAAGAAGCTTGGTAGAAATTACAAACAAAATTAGAAGAAATATGTATCTGCATTACTAAAATAGACCAGAGACATTTCTTAGGAGATTTTAATCTTTTGTAGGAGAATTTTATATATCTGTGCATTATATATCTGTATTTATTTTATAGCTTCTTTCATTGAATAATACTCTTAGTCATTTATATTTTAAAATAAAATCTGTATAGCCTTAATTAATTTTTTCTGAAATAAAACCTATAATTAATCTTATGCGAATATTTTTGCTTTCATTTTATATTCAATAATATTCAATTTTATTAGAAAATTAAAATTGAAGAGGTTTATATTATTTATTCTTTATCATTTATTTTTTATGAAATAATAATATTTATATGGCAAGAAATACTTAAGGAATAATTTATTTTTATGTATGTTGGAATATTAACTCATAATTAATTAGAAAAAATCCACAGTGTCATTTCGTGTTTTAAAAATATAAGCAGCTTCGAAGAAATTATTTTTTCCAACATTTATTAAATTCTCTTTGCTTATTATTCTCCATAAGGTATAAAGTATTATAATTATTGTAAAACTTACCGTTTTTTTACAATACGTCTTGAAGGGGGATCGATAGAAGGGTAATACATATGAAATTATTTTTGTATACAATAATAATTATTGTACAAATAATTTTTTTAATAAATTATTTATCATGTGCATATCACTTATAAAACTTAAACAGCTGGATGCTTCTGAACTAGATTCGATTCTTCTCAGTTATATTTAGCCGTTTGGACTGTCGCCACTCGTCCATTGATATTTATAGTTAATGATTGAACGAACTATTCTCTGATCGTTCCCAATTCCATCCAATTATTTTTTATTAATATGTTATTAACCTTATTTAATCATTTTTACGCAATTTAAGTCTCAATTTGAAATCTACAATAATTAGAAATAATTTTACCTATATTCTTGCCACGAATTTTACTTTAGTAATATTACTATTCCTAGCATAACAAGAAAATATTGTTCAACACAAAGGATTGATTAAGCAATGAACTTGCCCCGTTCGTTGATAATCCATTGAGTTTAACAGTTTAGTAACTCAAACCTCTTATGAGACGAATTGCGGGTCAGTTGTGTTTAAACTTGTTACAGTATTATTTAATGATTATGACTATACCGGAAAATCTTCTGTTTGTACTATAAAGGATATGTACATAATTAATATGGTTTAATATTAGAGGAGAGGGATACTCTATTAAGTTCATTAGGCGCCAACATGCTTGATGTATTTGCTAATTAACAAGGTGCATCAAGTTGAAGGATTAAAGTTAGTAGCGTTTCCTCAGCTAAAATAATTTACCTTCTTAACTTACCTAAAATAAGAGGCTACATGCTCTACCGCTGTAATATTCTTCATCTATAGTATTATTTATGTATTTTTAATTTAACTGAAGTCAATTAAAGTAATAGATATAATAAATATACATAATATCTATATAGGTACTACACATAAAATGGATGAAAAAATTAAGTTTTTCATCTATTGTATATTATAAATAAATTAATAAAATAAAAATAAGTGACGGTACTTTAAGGAACGGAATATATACAAATTCTTCATTAAGGCCCCCTCTTTCTATTTCAATAAAGTATTTTTTTTTATGGTTCTTTGTTTATTTATTTAACGTCATATGATGCTCCTTGGGCGATTAGGACTATGCTACAGTGGGTGTCCTAAATTTTGTCTATCCAGGCATAACTAAGATAGGGATCTTTAGCGAATAACTGTCATCGCTCGGGTCCTCCACATTACGTCCCCTCCGGAGGACGGCATGGCCAAGGATACTTTACTCCATTAAGAAATCCTAGGGCATCTGCTGGTCTCAGAACCCGCGAATTTTTTTCGTTTTGTTTTTAAATAAGACAATAAGAAAATGAAAAATAATTAAATTAATTGCGTGTATAGGAATGTAGGCATGATTGATACCATTCACATTGGCAGTCTCAGAAAATAATTTTTGGGGGGGGGGGGGATTGTTCGGCATAGAATACCACAAGAAAACAACATAGATGAAGCGAAAACAAAATATTTATTAACAGAAATTATAAGAACTCTATTGAATTTTTATACATAAATTCCACTGAAAATCGTAGAAAATTTGTTAGAATTGGATGGGTAAATTTAGTGCGATATGTATGAGTTTAAATAATTTTATTTACGTAAATTATTACACAAATGTGTCAAACTTATAATCAGAACTCAAATTATTAACAACGTTACAAAGTTGATAATAATACCTGCTAGAAACAGAACAGTGACTCCAAAATTACCTTTTGCTTCGATTTTCAAAGTAAGGTTAAGCCCATATTGATAAGTAATTTATTTACCATCTATGAAGATTTATATAATGAGATAATAAACAGAATCTGTTTTAATATCCGGTTAGTCAACTTTAGCCAAATTTTTGATGATTACTTTCAGTTACTGTGGAAAATAATGAATAAAAGGTTTCAAACTGTTTATCACAAAAAAATGAATAAAATAACCTTTTTGGACATCATAATTATTAACTTAGGTACTTCAGAATAACATTTTATAAGAAATATGAAGCTAAATGATATTTAATAATAAAATAACCGGAGCTTAAGAATCTTTCCCAACACTAAGTTAAAAATATAATATCTCGGCCCATTTGTTTAGCTTGGCAACGATTTTAAAGCGATGGAAATTCAACTTTCCTTTTCGCGGAGTCCAAATTATTCGCGAGGGTATATTATTTCCTGTCTTGGGGTCCGGTATATCTATTTCGGGTGATTTCCAAAGAACCACCCCCTCAAACTTCATCTTCCGTGCCAAATCCTGAATTCTAATAACCGTTTCCGTTTTCGAAGCTATATGTGTGCCCCCGATTTTCCCTTTCTTAGTATTCGTGCAATAAAAACGGCTAGTTTTTTTCTATTCGTCATAATAATGAACTCCCCAAGTTCCCTGAGATAAGAGATAAAACTATCAGAAAAGGAAGCGTGATGAAATATCGAAATACTACTACTAACTATTTTTAGAAAATTCGCGTTCCCGTATTAAAGCTGTGGATTAATTCCGAAACGGCATTTTTAAATATAGACTATTTGACAGGGATTTTAGGGGAGTGAAGTATGAATGGAGGCGCTTCTAATCCGAAATATGAAAACGTAGAGGTCTCAAAATAGAACCCTGCAAGCTAATACCTGCTCCGAACCGCAATAAAGAAGCCATAAACCGCTATTAGAGGCGATTTATTGGACAAACAAATGCTCTAGCATTAGAAGCATGGGTAATTGAGAGCTCTATAAGCTTTTCTATGTATATTATATACCTCATCCTGGAAACATGAAATTATTGTTTTTAGGGGAATCGAATAAATCCTCAAATCCGGTTTTAATATGTCGCGGAAATGGCTATTTATTAAATAGAAATATTTTCTAGAGCTATCCAGGTTTAATTTACATGAATGAAGTGACATGTATTATTATGGTGGAGAGCGTTAAACAGAATTTGTGTTTTGTATGATAATATATCTGATTTTTTTATTGACGTGCTAATTTATATAATACATAGACACAAAATACCCTTTTTAGAATTAATATATATAATGTTGTATTCAATGTTTTAGTGTTTTGTTGTTTTATCATAGCCCTTTCTTAGGTTAATTGAGGCGTGGTTTATTGGACTTAATCGGTTCGCTCCCGCTCCGCTCCTGGGTCGATCTTGGTCTGGCAAAATATTCTAAAGAGAAATAGAAAGAGAGTATTCACACTGTTGGTACCGGTCCGGTCTCGCTCCGTTCCCGCTCCAGTCTCGCTCCTCTCCCAGTTCGATCTCGATCTCACCCATTCACACTATCGGTCCGCTCCCGGTTCGATCTCACTGGCAAAATATTCTTTGATATAATGTTCTTCGAAAAGTTTTAATCGATTCTCTGGCAAAATTTTGTTGTTTGTTTTAACGTCACTTTATGCCACTAAGGCTAATTGGACGATGCTACACTGGGAGTCCTAAATTTTGCCTATCCAGGTATAATTATTATAGGGATCTTTAACGAGTACCTGACATCGTACAGGCTCGGGACCTCCATTACACGTCCTATCCGAGGGACGTCATAGACAAGGATTTTTTTCTCCCATTAAAAAATCCTAGGACCACCTCGGGACGCGAACCCGCGACCTTTAGTATTGTAGGTTCAATACTAACCACTACACCAGAGGTGACCCCTTGGCAAAATTTCATTTGAGGGAGATTGAACTCGTCGCAGCATTTACCGAAAGAGTGCTCTTTTTTTCCTGATTCAGTCTCAGCCTCTGAACTAACAGGTGCTCGATATGCATAAACGAATGTGGTCTATTGAAAAAGGTAATTTTCCATAAGTAATTATTTTGTTTTTTATGTGAAACTGATTCATCTAATTATATACAGAATAATAACATAAGAATGGTTGACTTTACTAAACAGAGAACCGGAAACATCACTATAGTCAATTTTATTACAGCTGTAAATTATATAAATTAAATACATTATTCTAGTGTTTATTATGGAAAATATCATTTTATTATATTTAGTAATTCCTGCAAAGGCCATTCATCCCTACATTCCGTAATTGTTATATTTTCTTCCGGAAGAAAAGCTTTTTTGTAATCTGTTGTAGGAAGGATATAAATCGTGACATACTTCTTTCGCTTAGCAAGGAATATGAAGCCTTTCTTAAATTGCAGTCTACAAAGAGAGCCAAAACTTCTTCAGGGGAAATAATCGAATGTTGGTAGAGGTCGAATTTCTCGTAGAAGATGGCTGTTAAAAGGTAGATGCCTCTTTTATAACTTTGGAAGCACTCCGCTTACCAGAAACATAAAGCGAGTGCTCTGCTGCGAAAGTCAGTTTTTCACAGTCTAACTCGCTGTTTTTTCTTTTTTACTTTCACTTACCTATATATGAAATATATAGTAAGTGGAAGTATTGCGATCGTGAAAAATTTCGACTTCCTGTTTTCAACGGAAATACACGTTTTGGGGTCCCCTGAGTCGAAATGACCAAGTCCCGCGAAATGGTCTGTGTGTGTGTGTGTGTGTCTGTGTGTGTGTGTGTGTGTGTGTGTGTGTGTGTGTGTGTGTGTGTGTGTGTGAACAGACTAGCTCAAAAACTATAAACCGTGCGATCATGAAATTGGGTATTTAGTGTAGGTATATGCCCGCGATGTGACAGCATAAATTTCATCAAAATTACTTAAAGGGAGGGGGTACTTTACTTAATAACTTTTTAAGTTTTTTTCGATTTTCTCAAAAACGGCTCTAACAATTTTGATTAAACTGAGTATTTGATGTACTAATATGCCCGAGATATGACTGTCAAAATTTCATCAAAATTGATTAACCGGAGGGGAGACTTTACTTAATAAATTTTGTAACATTTTCACGTGTTTTTTTTATTTACTCTTAATCGGCTTTAAAGATTTCGATCAAACTGGGTATTTAATGTATGTATATGCCAGAGATGTTACTGTAAAAATTTCATCAAAATTGATTAACCGGAGGGGGGACTTTATTTAATAAATTTCGTATCATTTTCACGTGTTTTTTTTATTTACTCAAAAACGGCTTTAAAGATTTTGATCAAACTGGGTATTTGATGTATGTATATGCCAGAGATGTTACTGTAAAAAATTCATTAAAATTGATTAACCGGAGGGGGGACTTTACTTAATAAATTTTGTAACATTTTCACGTGTTTTTTTTATTTACTCTTAATCGGCTTTAAAGATTTTGATCAAACTGGGTATTTAATGTTTGTATATGCCAGAGATGTTACTGTAAAAATTTCATCAAAATTGATTAACCGGAGGGGGGACTTTACTTAATAAATTTTGTATAATTTTCACGTGTTTTTTTTATTTACTCAAAAACGGCTTTAAATATTTTGATCAAACTGGGTATTTGATGTATGTATATGCCAGAGATGTTACTATAAAAATTTCATCAAAATTAATTAACCGGAGGGGGGACTTTACTTAATAAATTTCGTATCATTTTCACGTGTTTTCTTTATTTACTCAAAAACTGCTTTAACGATTTTGATCAAACTGGGTATTTGATGTATGTATATGCCCGAGATATTACTGTAAAAATTTCATTAAAATTGATTAACCGGAGGGGGGACTTTATTTAATAAATTTCGTATCATTTTCACGTGTTTTTTATATTTACTCAAAAACGGGTTTAACGATTAACAAAAATAAGATATGAATGTCGAAAAATGTGTGAATTTGGGAAATGATATTTAGCAAAACACGTCAATTTCTATTCTAAGTAAGTTGGTAAGTGATGTATGTATATGCCAGAGATGTTACTATAAAAATTTCATCAAAATTAATTAACCGGAGGGGGGACTTTACTTAATAAATTTCGTATCATTTTCACGTGTTTTCTTTATTTACTCAAAAACTGCTTTAACGATTTTGATCAAACTGGGTATTTGATGTATGTATATGCCCGAGATATTACTGTAAAAATTTCATTAAAATTGATTAACCGGAGGGGGGACTTTATTTAATAAATTTCGTATCATTTTCACGTGTTTTTTATATTTACTCAAAAACGGGTTTAACGATTAACAAAAATAAGATATGAATGTCGAAGAATGTGTGAATTTGGGAAATGATATTTAGCAAAACACGTCAATTTCTATTCTAAGTAAGTTGGTAAGTGAAAGTTGTGTGTTGCGCGCACGCACCAGATTTTTTTTTTTTTTTTTTTGTTGTCTCACTAGAACATTCGACAAATTTTTCAGGGCGTCTTGAGCGTTGACAAGTAGGTTACATAACTGAAATACTAAAATCCGAGTCATCTGAATCAAGCCAACTGGAGTATTTATTGAAATAATCTTCCAGTTTTCTGTAACATTTGTCCCACCTTTCCGAAATTTTGTCGGAAAGAAGGAAAATTATAATTTTCAGAGGTCTAATCTCCACATTTTCTTGATTATTAATATGAGCGGAAGTAAGAATAAATCTCAGCAAGTGGTCTTGGCGGGTTTTTTTTGGAAACTTAACCCACTCTTCAAAAAATTTCCTCCTCATGATTCGGAGTGTTTTATCTGAAAAAAATTATGTATCACCCAAAAAGCAAAAAAATCGCGAAAATTCTTTGCAACATTTAAAGACTAGAAGGATTGATGAAACAAATCCTACAAACAAATCCTTGGGGTAACTTGGGGGTTATATAGTTTTTCGTTATTGAATAATGGCATAAATTTAAAAATTACAAAATTAACTCTACAGGTGGATTGGAATGTATATTCAATAACGAATGTGGAAATATAATGTCTTACCTGTCTCAGCAATGGCCATTGTTAAATAAAAGCAAAAAGACTTTGCACTTCACACACCTCGAACATAATAAATTACGATGGAATAAAGATAATGCCAGAGCAACATTATTAGGCACTTGTGTAAAAATGAATGATTCACTCATTTACTATTTATTTGTAAACACGGTATGGCGGGAAATATTAGTATTAAGCGCCTTACCAACTAATAATAAAAAGGTCAAGTTCTCAGATATTCCAAACTTTTGACTTGACTTTTGTCCACCTAAATTGGTGATTTTGCCCTCTGTGCGCCGTATGCAAAATAGTAGGTACATTGTTTGTGTTTTGTTAATAAGGTCGGTCTATTGAAGTCAATCCAATTTGTATATACCTATAAGCCATATAAATGTATGAGCCAATAGATTTGCCGAGTTCTGTCGCTTAGTAAACAACTTCGTAATTTATTCCCAGATCTCGGATTCGACCTTAGCTTTACCTAGGAGCTCGTCGAATAAGGTAATGCGCCTTACCCAAGGAGTGGGGGGTCGTTGCAAATCCGTCCCCATTGGTTCCAGCTGTCGTTATCTGTCCCTCATTGCTCCTTCTCCCGACAGTGTCGGAGTACTTCAGTCGAAATTAGCCAACTCTGATTCATTCCTTCGTCAGTAATTAGTCAGTACAGGCTTGTTGTGTTCAGTTAGGCGAGAGCGTCGCTCGATGTTGGACAAACCTTGCGGTTATCACTCGTTCGACCGTGGCCAGATAATCGCGAGGACATTACGGCCTGATCGTATACAGTAATTAGTGTCAGTGTGTGTGGGTGTGTGTAACAGTGATGGAGGTGAAGCGCGGAAGAACGATGAGCATGCCACCTCTTTCGCCGAACAACCGGAGGTCGTCCATCGCTGCAATCCTGTCCAAGGTGTACTTCTCCAATGATGGTGATTCATTTTTTTTATTACATAAGTATAATTTTTATTAATTTACTATACAATATCTTAAGTGGTTATAAATGATATTAATTGCCATTCAATAAATTACCAAAACCACTGCACGGAATAGTACTTTGGAATAGTATAATGCTCTAGTTTTGAAAAAATTACTACCACCTCTCCGTCTTCTTCCAATTGTAAATAGTTTGATTGCTAACTTTATCCCTTTCATAGATTTCTCAACCTCTCTCGACATAATGATTAAAATGATTAGTTAAGCTTCGCTAATAAAAGACGATTGAAGAACTTTTAGGCAGTTTTAAGTTTCTTTAGAAAGTTCTAATAAGAACGTTGCCTATTTGTTTTTATCTTTCTTAAACTAAGGACAACGATAAGTTAATGAATTAAACAATCCAAACTTACCTTTACACCCCCTTCCTCAATTTAATTTTTTTCCTCGTATAAATCATTCAATAAAAACCCTGGATAAAAACTTCATTAGCTAATAATTATCGACACATAAAATGCTTAGGCTTGGCCAAGGACTATATAATTTTTAGAACATATGATGTTGAGTTAACTTTCATAAAATTTATATGTTTCAAAGACCTGTGGTATAGTGGTTAGCATTGAAACTTACAAAACTAAAGGTCGCGGGTTCGCGTCCCGAGGTGGCCCTAGGATCTTTAATGGGAGTAAAAAATCCTTCTCTATTTCGTCCCTCGGATGGGACGTAAAATGGAGGTTCCGAACCTGTACGATGTCAGTTACTCGTTAAAGATCCCTATCCTAATTATACCTGGATAGGCAAAATTTAGGACTCCCGCTGCAGCATCGTCTGATTTAGCCTTAGTGGCATATACTGACGTTAAACAAAAAAACAAATCTGGTTCAAAGTCGCATCAACTAACTATAAGTTCTTAAATCCATTGTAGTTAACTGCCTAATTCCCACTTCTGCCTTTACGTATATCATCTATAAGTATACGTATATATACGGAATTAAGACTGGTCACAGATAACTTCAATATTTATTTAAAATCTTCTAAAGGGCCCAATTTTTTTCTAAATATTTTATTTAATATTTTAAATTTGATTAATAAACCAACTTTTACATTAATCAGTCAATCCCCTATACATTATTTATTAAATCCCCTGTCCATTAATTTGTTTTTGAAAAAATATAATTTGACCTTCAACGTCTATAACCAGAAGACGGAAGAAGGAACAATAAATTAAAATATTAATCTATTCAAATTTAAAATAATTTTTAAATGTTAAAAACTTTTAAAGAAGGCAATGAATTTTATATTTGAAAACTGCTATCCTTCGGCTTTCCAAATGACGTTTTTTTAAACGCTTTATTGGATTTTAAATGGATTTCTTATTTTTATTTATTTGTTGTTTTTAGGTGGGAATCTAACATATTGGCAATGAAAGACTGGGCTAACCAAAAAAAAAAAAAAAAAAAATTTAAACAAAATAGTTTTCTTCTTTCCTCTTTCTGTGATACCTGTTGTTGAAATGTTTCAGGAATTATAACTATCGCGGTCTATAAGATGTCTCTCACAGAGTTAGCACAGAAAAATTAGAAGATAATTCATTAAAAAAATAAATAAATAAAAGAATTTAAGTTACTCCAGTCTTGCATCGACTGATTCATATGAATATAAAAACTAAAAACTAAATCTATACAAATGATTTGTGAACTGAATGCAGTTGTAATTGGATCTTGCTCCACCCTCTTTCAATCCATTCCTTTGGCCTATTCAAGCTGCACATAGTCCTTCAAGCATTGTCTTATTGGCCTCGCACAAATACAATCCGGATGGCAGAACTGACCCCAATAGCTTATAATAGCTTTTGTTTATTTCATGTAGAGGAATTCCATAATTAATTCCCCCAAAAAGATTTTGAAAGCACTGCCAGATGCTCGGCAAGATTCTTATGTTTCATTGAAAACGGAATGTAACAGATATACTTAGTGTATAATAATAAAGAGCAAGTTACTGAAGAAAATTTAATTGCTTCGGCGCTATTGTTTGATTGATTGACGCGATGTTTTTTTATTTATACCACACGATTTTTTGCAATAATTAATTTATGGATAAGATTATATTGATGCCTTATCAATAAATTTCTTTTGAGTTATGGGATTGATTATTTCACCTTCGTTTCATTCTAATTACATATAAATATTATTCCCTTGTGATGACATGATTTAATTTAATGAGCACAAAGAGTGGTTGGTATAAATGATCTGAATGTTTTGATAGAGATTTATAACTTGAATTCGCTATTAAAAATGTATTGACATTATAAACATTTCTTTCATAAAAAAAAAAAAAAAAATCACTTCGTAATCTTGAGGAAAGAAATTTTTCCTGTGTTGTCATGGTACTTCAGGGACTCCAATTCCATTATTACTCACTTATTAAATGAGACCAACTTGACATTTAAAAATATATTTTTTAATAATATTAGTGATAATAGTTTTATGGTATTTTTATTTGATGTTTTGTTTTATTACCGTGTATACATTTTTTAGATAAAATCATAAGTCATAATTAATATATGAGGTTCTATGAGGCCTTCCCAAGTTTTCAGAATTTTTTTGTTTCTATTCAAAAAGTCATTACATTTTTTTTTCTGTTTTGCGAAATATTTAACACGCTGTTTCTTATTTTCTTGGAGGTTTTTATTGAAATTCAATTATCTTAAACCTTTTAATCAAGATAGAATTTATTAATATTCATTAAATATTGTTTATGGCAATTAATCAGTTATTTATGGGATTATTTCTAGGCCATGTCTCAGTTTTTTTTTTTAAATTATAATAAAAAATAAATAAATATATATATATATATATATATATATATATATATATATATAATTAAAAATAAATTAGTGAATTATTTATTTATTTATTTATTTATTAATATTATTATTATGGGTCCCTAACATTGGTGATAATTTTTTTAATGTATAGCATCCTAATATTTTTTGAACTACTGATATTAATTGAATATATTAAAAATAGAGTGTGGATAAAAAAGTTTCCTCTACGCCATGCTGCAAGCGATTGCAATCGGAGAGTCCACATAAACAACTGTTGTCCTGCCAGATTTATTTTCAAGGTCGAGAGAGATTAAATTAATTTAAAGTAATTAACGATTGCTATTAATTCCGTTATAATTACTTAATACAAATTTAAATTTTTTTATTGAAATATTGTTTGCTACTAGGGGCTAGTTTCTCTACCTTTTCATCACATTTTTTTTTACACATCGACACGTATTTTAAACAATAAAGTTATATTATACCAAAGAAGCTTTAACTTGTTTGGTTTGATTTGTGTTACTACTCCTAAAATATCGTGTTAATTGCTAACATAAATTCATTAATATTATTTTTTTCGGGTCATAGTCATAGGATCTATTATTATTATAAGATGTTGCCTAAGAGTTGCTAGTTTGGATGTAAATAAATAAAATAAAGTTGAATTTTTTTTTTTTTAAACCGATTTCGAAACAGATTACTGAACACAGCAACGTATGTGGCTTTTTTATTTTAACCTCATTGATAAACATATTAAAAGCTGAAGTTTAAAAAAAAAAGTTGTAATTTTTTATATAGCATGAAAGAGTCTCTATGATTTTTTTTAAATAATTTATTTTTTGAAGAGAAAAGATTTGGCTCCGCCGGGAGTCGAACCCGGGTCTAGACTCCCGGCGGAGCCAAATCTTTTCTCTTCAAAAAATAAATTATTTAAAAATAATTTAAAATTGGTGGTCAGCCACAATTGAAGATTGGATTAATTATGATTTTTTTTTTTTTTTGTTCCGATTTTTGACACTTCATATTCTAAAATTATTTTTATTCCAGTTCTCCTCCTCCGTCAACACATTAATGTTGTTTTTTAAAAAATAATTTAATAGCTTAATTAAATTTATTAATTAATTAATGTAATAGCTTAATTAAATGTATTAATTAATTAATGTAATAGCTTAATGAAGTGTATGTAATAAATTAAATGTATATATATACATTTTTTTTTTTTAAATTTCTCTCTACTTTTTTAAATTTTACTGAACTGTTACTATAATAAACTGAACTGTTATTAGTAGTACGTTAAAAATTAACATCATACGTCGTAAACATCACCCTAGCAATGGATTGCCTGTAACCATATAAATAAATAAATAATTAAATATTCGAGTCTGCTAAGGATCTTAAATTAAATTTAAATCTTCGTTAAATCTGGATATTAAATCTTCATTAAAGAAAATCCTTAAATATTCGATTTTTTAAAGTTTACCTAAAATAATTTAAAATGATTATGACGTAAAGAAAAGAGCATGTATTCTTTGCTGATTATCCGATACAGTTATTGATAAAAACAACGTTAATAAATATTACTTCAATTATAAATTACTGAGCTTTTCATATTTTATTATATTATAAGATTTATTTTCTTCTTTGTTTTTTTTCCTTAAACAACTTTATGACCCCATTATCCGTGTTACTATTTATAGCACATTTTTTGAAGCTTACTTATGTAAATTTATCTATCTAAAATACACTATCCATTTATGTATCCAGGCTAATCTAATCTGCCTTTCTACTAGGAAAAAGAACAGTGCTTTAATTCTCGATAATTAATGCTTAGGTTGAAAAATTAATTGAGGATTAAATAGAAAGGCTTGGTTCGCCCTTGTAACCTGAAGTGATAGTGTAGGAGGTTACTTTTTAGATTTATTAAAAAAAAAAATTAATTTTTATAAAACAAAGTTATTTTTCTATTTTAATTATTTTTTATTTTGTTTATTAAACAATAAAATTTTTATCTCCTACCATTAAAAATATTATTTTTCTTCTTTAAATTTCCATTCGCGCCAATGTGATGAGAAAGTATAAGTTGAGCTTTTTAGGCTTGAGGAATGTTATTAGATTCAATTTGAGTTTTTCTAGATATCATCATATAAAATAAATGTTCTTAAATAAAATATGGTAACGTTAAATCGTTAAACAAAAAATATGGTTTAAAAGTCCCAGACCTTTTGTTGGAACGAGCTATCAGTTGGAACAAACCGTCATAGCACGTGTTTGTGACTACGATGTTCGAGTGCAATCCACGCAGGTCTGGGACAAGGCTAACGGAAGGACATAGGAAGAACAAATGTTGTTATTGTAAAAATTTATGTGCTAAATTAAGTAATTAATTTAAACGAATTTATTTCATTATTATCTTCTCATTGATTTCCCTTTTAATCTAAATTTCCATTTTTTGTATTAATATCTTTATATATTCCTTTTTTTCTCTCTGTCTCTCTACCTTTTTAAATCATTACAAACTATACTGAATTGTCATTAGTAGTACATTAAAAATTAACATCCTAAGTCGGCAAACATCACCCTAGTAGTGGATTGCCTGTAAAATAAATAAATCAATAAAATAAATAAATCAATAATTTAAACGAACTAAAACGTCGTTAATACACTTTACATGGACTGAATATTGTTATTCAGAATAGTCATATTAAAAATATTATTTTTAATTATACGTGTTTTTTTTTTTCTCGATGTTATTATGAAAACAAAATATTGCATAATATCCGGTTCCTATCACTGTCATTATTTTATTAATAATTATTTCTCATTACACTGTATCGAATACGGATTATATAGTACGATCGCATACGACAGTATCGTTAGTGCCTTTGCTTACAATCTTGTCAACGTAAGTCATAAATTGGATTATATTTATTTTTTCAGATATTTATTTTACTGTATATATGTTTGTTACATTTTACAGGTAGTCTGGCATCATTATTTTAATATCGAAACATAATAGTACATGTTGAATAATATATAAACTTCTGTAACTATTAATATAGGTTATTTTTTATGAACATAATACAATCGAATGGGTAATTGGCAAGCAAAGGAAATTGGATTATACATATTAGTTAAAAATATTTGTTCAACATTTATTTTAAAAAAATGATTGCATAATAAATATCAGGTCCCTCCCTTTCATCCTCTTTCGTTTATTAATCAAAACCTAAGTATTTCTTATTCTATCCTATCGAATACAGATTATGTTGCACAGTGGTATTCATAGAAAGTAAATTGTTGTGGGTGATTTATGTGATGCCTAACGTTATACAAACGAATGTCCGATACATCATATCGGATAGTTATCAATTAATCTTAGTAGAAGGAAATATTACTTAAGTCTTAGAATGTTACTATTTAGGAATTTAGGGAAAATAATCTTCCTTTATATTTCTTTATTATTGTCAGATCATGATAAGTTTTCACGACGTTTCGTGGTCCACCATCTCATCATCAGTTGCATTGCCGAATCTTCTATTGATTGATATCATATGGCCTTCACTAATCTCCATATTTTCATTGTTTGTTAGTATTTCTTATATTGACTGGATGATTATTAATTTATTGTGTTTCTATTAAGGAATTAATTGAAAAATATCTTCCTTCGAAACATATTAATCCTTTGAAATACTAACGAACTAATACAAAATAGAGATTATTGAAGGTCGCATGAAAGAAATCAAAGAAAAATTGAAGACAACACTACAGCATGAAGTCAGCACTGCACCTGATGACGGAGTGGTGGACTCCGAAACGTCGCGAAATTTGTCAAGATCTTACAATAATGAAGAAATATAAAGGAACATATAGGATTTTTTTAATGAAGGAGTCTCTTCCGTGTTTGAAGTTTATTATTTTTTTCCCAACGTTTCGAGCTATTGGCTCATCCTCTGGGGTTATCTTATCCTAAGTAACTTCTTTTTTCACGTTAGCCATTTTTCATCTTATATATTTTTTTAAACAGTATATGAATACTTATGTCTCCTTATTACTTATTACATTTTATGGCATATTTCACCTTTTATAGACTTTTTATTTCACTGTCACATTTAAACAACAGTAAAAATGTGACAGTGGTAAATTAGTATATGAAGACATAAGTATTCATACACTGTTTAAAAAAATATATAAGATGACAAATGGCTAACGTGAAAAAAGAAGTTACTTAGGATAAGATAACCCCAGAGGATGAGCCAATAGCTCGAAACGTTGGGAAAAAAATAATAAACTTCAAACACGGAAGAGACTCCTTCATTAAAAAATCCTATAAATTACAGCACTCTTCCTCACTAAGTGAAGAAAAAGAACCTAGAAGATAAAGGAACATATTTTTCATTAAATTCCTAAATAGGAACATTATAAATTAAGAATCTTCCGGTCAATATAAGAAATACTAACATACTTAAGTCTTAAATCGTAACAAATCAGACAGTTTGATTGGATAACTAGGCATTATTTATTAAACGTTGACAATTAAAAAAAAAAACTCAAATTTCGCGATCTATTTTTTTTTTTTTCTAAATCTTCTTAAATAAAACTGAAACCAAAGCCCATATGGACATACTTTTTACAGATATAACGAAAAATAGCCACTTACAATAACTGCAAATTTTTTATCATAGTTGTTACCCCTTATTTCAAAATCACCTTGGTAAGTGAATAACAAAACTTTACATTCTGACCTCCATGCAACAACTGTTCATCAAAGAACGACTAATTACAAAAAAAAACTGAACAGGCATTCGAACGGTTTAATAAGAGATATTGTCTGTTACACACCAGGATACGGGATGCTGAAAAGACAATGGATGAGAGATCTCCTCTCCTAAACAACCATGGTAATTGAATAAAGCTAGGAAGGGGGTGTTTTCCTTCCTCATGCCTTCCTGCCATGTCATTTTTTCCTCTTTGAATTTTTTCCTCATTTGCTGAATATCAATATCTTGGTCATAAGTGCAAATTAATAATAAAATACCAAAAAAATATATTGCAAGTTAGTAGTATTAAAAATGCTTCCCATACCGCTCCCCAATTCCTGTTCAACGACACTTTTATCTTCATTTAACGCGTCCCCTAATTCATCGCTGTTCATTGAATGTAAGTCAATTTGAATGTAGCTGGACCCACAAGCCCGCAGACAGGATTCCTCGCTGGCGTCACAGCAGCTCATCGCCACAGCAAGATCGATGGTTGCCACAACAAATTTATTGTTCCCAATAGAATTCCGAATGTCGTCATCCCTCATGTACTGAGACCACTAAAATTATGTAGCGACGCTTTGGGAATCGGATAAACAGCTCGTAAATTATGTATTTAGGTAAAGAGGTTCGTTACGTCAAACTTGAGAGAGATCTACTGTTCCTACATAGAAGATGCAACCTCCCATATGAAAACATGTCTTTAAATTAAAACGGTAAACAGATACGAGTCAATAAATATGACATCATAGCGTTCTAATACGTCAAACTATGGAATGTGAAAATCTGTGCTTTTCAGAAGAGCAATATAACACAATGTTGAAAAACCTCAATTCTACCTACTTCTAAATGGACAATGTTTTATTTCTTCTATCCTTGTATGTTTTAAATCTTATTCCAGATAGTACATATTTACATAATAGTATTGAAATGTAAGTTTCCTTTCGTGTGGCGTATACAATTCAAACTTACTGAAAAAAAAAAACAAAAGATTTTTCACATTCCATAATTTGACGTTGTCGCTTTTTAAAAATGAAAAAAAAGTGAGAAAATACTAGAGCCAAAAATATATTTATTCTATAGTAATAAAAAAAATATACATATACGAGTATGTTAAAGGAATGTCCTCTTTTTTCTGATTAACATAAGTAAACGGGAAAAAATGAGGGGAATGTTTTCAAATTTATGTAGCATTTAACCCTTTTGCTTGATTAAATAGGTTCGAAATTAAGAAATAATAACTGTCACATGTTCTGTAAAAATTTCTAGATTTTTTTTTATTATTAATTTATAGGTGGGAGGGGGGTGATTATAGTTCCACACACACACTCGTCGACTAATAATATTTATATTTTGATTGACGATTATGAGGAATGCGTTTGTTTTTACTAAGGAAATCTGTCTTGTCATGGAATAATTTTGAGCCATGTACACTGAAATAATCCATCTGGAATAATATGACAGGAGACAGACACCTGTATGCTTTATTCCCCGGCTCATATCTTTTTAATTTTAAGTACGTATTTTTTTTTTGCATTTCAATAATTAGTGATAATACACCACATCATGAGGCCATCCCGAGTTTCAAAAAAGTTGGCATAAACGAATAATTATGCATTGTGAAAAAATTATTATTACTTTTTTTTTGACGTATGAATTATTTGTCCGTGGGAATTTTTTTAATTAATTTTTTTAAGGAATTAAATTTTTTTTTTGGGTTTCAAGATTTTTCTTACAAAATCTTATCATACTAAAGATTAATATCACTAACAAATGCCTCAATTATTTTTGTTTTATCAATAATTAATAGAAACTTTTTCATCTCCACGATTTACGGTAATTTACACTTTTTTTTTAAATTTAAACAAGTTGAAATATATCATACATGTTAACATTTAATTTAATTATAAAATATCAAATATGCAGCTTAGTTTTAATGTTTAATTATTTCCTTATCATTAGTTAATATAAACTGGTCACTCTTATTAATTGCATGTAATTGATCTATTGGAAAAAAGAAGTACTAGAATTACAGGTAGGAAGTCATATATTTGTGGGCGATTTAATTCGTACAATCGATTGGATTATAGACAATACATTTATACACATGCACACTCCTATATATGCGCACACTCGAGTACCTATAACAAAGATTAAATAGTAATAAAATTTATTACATAAAGTTGCTTTTATTTAAACAGTAGTGCTAGATGGGAGGGGATAGATATTCATGAGGAAAGACTGTAGTGGGATGGGTTATCTATTAAATGTGATAACGTCTATGAAATGAATTACTCATTCCCTGACTTGTGGACTGCGCACACATCACCACATTCTCCACTTACATGTTGATCTGTGAGTATACAGTTTATACAACACTTATTAAGATATGCATAACTACCTTATATCTATTTGCTCAGATGTGAAAATGACGTATGTAACTTTTACTGAAAAAATCACGTGCCTCGTTATTCGTAATTCTTAAGAAGGTGGCAAAATGAAATAAACCTTTTATGATGTTAACTTCAGAGAAAACAACGATACAAAATTGTGATAAGTCAAAAGCAGCAAAATAGCAGGCTTGAAAAACACCATCCTGTAAAGTTTAAAAAATAAGTAACATATACAATTTTGCACATCATAATACTGATCTATCCAATTTTATTTGGTTAAACTTTTGCACTATTGAAATATCCACTATGCTAATACCTTATAGCTAGCATAATTATTCTTAAATATTTGCATTGTTTTCTGTAATACTTTGAAGTCTCCGTATTTACCAATTTCCTCAAATATTAATTTTTTTAAACGTTCAGGTACCGTAAAAGGATTCTTGATAAATTCGATTATATGAAATAACCTAATTATTGGTGACGTTATGACGTATGTTCAGAATATTTAATTTAATGATTATTCATTTGACATTAAATTAATATTTACGAAATTAATAAAGGATTATGAAATATCTGCTGAACGTGAATAGAAGAAAATTATGTACTACTATCGTTATGTTACTTCTAGGCGTGGCGTGTGGGTTCATGTTTGGATCTAATAAAGTTCATCAAGGCCCTTTTTTACGGAAAATTAATTTAATACCATAGTTAATAATTCTTTCACCAATTAAAAACTCAAATTTTCTTTGATTAATTATATTGAAGCTATCATTCTGTAAATCAATGTCATGATACACATTTAACATTTTATATTTAAGTTATATTTAGTTATTTTATTAGGCTTACATATGTTCTCCAAAATATCTTTATGTTAAAAAAAATAAATAAAATAAATAACCAAAGGTAAAAGGAGAACTCTATTCTTTTGATATGCCTGAAATATTACTAACTTAGTTTTATTGATTGTTATTTATTAATTATAATTTAGATGTTTTAATGTAATGTTGAAATAATACAGCATTAACTCAACAGTTTCCCAACGATCGAAATAAAATATTCCGTAAATAGTCGCGTGGACTTTCCTTTTGTCCCATTCGGTGGATTAGTTATATGTACTATTTATTTTGATACAAATTCACGCTCAAAAGATATGTGATATGTCTACGAGATTCGATCTGTTGTTATCTATGTCCTTGTAGGTCGTGGTAGATCCATTTAATATCAGATTCTTGCTGTGTTTTTTTTTTTTTTTTTTTTTTTTGCTTTAGTAAATTGATACGCATTTATGTTTATGAAAAATACGCTATACTATCCTAACCAATTGATTAATTAATTACTAGTTTATTAAGAATATTAATTCTCAAATTTTTACTGTTGTATAGAAAGTAGATTCGATTACTTCGTGGATGGGTAAATGTAAAAATTATTTTAAAAAAATCATTCCTTTATATAAATGTATAAAACCCCGATACCTCGTTAGATACTTAGTATCATTTGGACTTGGTATGTATTAACCGACATTTGATTTTTTGTTTAACGTCCCTTTATGCCACTAAGGCTAATCGGACGATGCTACAGTGGGAGTCCTAAATTTTGCCTATCCAGGTATAATTAGGATAGGGATCTTTAACGAGTACCTGACATCGTACAGTCTCAGGACCTCCATTTTACGTCCTATCCGAGTGACGACTTAGACAAGATAGAAAATAGATTTTTTACTCCCATTAAAAAGTCCTAGAACCCCTCGGGACGCGAACCCGCGACCTTTGGTATTGTAAGTTACTATACCACAGGTGATCCCCATTAACCGACGTTTAAATTATTCCTAATGAAAATATATCTGGTTGTCTTATTTAATAATCCCTTAATTTTAATTTCGCAAAAAAAAAAAAAAAATAGTTATATCTTTTCAAATGTTTGCTTATATTTGCTTTGTTCAGAAACCTTTAATAATTTGTAATAAATTTATAATTATTTCAGTTTTAGGATCAAAAATAATTCTTTATTTGACTACTACCCTATATTATTATATGGTTAGGTCATATTTTAGCCTCTCCATGTGTAACTTTTATAATTACTTCAAAATTTGAGTTTCGAATATTATTCGAAAACATTACAATATTGCCATATTTTTCTTTTTTTGCATTTTGGAATGTATACCTTCGAAACGGAAATATTGTAAAATCGTATTTAATTTTTTTTTTTTTTTGTTAGCGTTGTAAATTTCTTGTATTAGCCCAAGGTTCGTTTTATTTGTCTTGCAAAGAAGACTTCACAATCTGAGAAAATACAGATAAGATATATTGCAGACAATGTTAAATTATCTTTTTCATGGTTTATATTTACTAAAGGAGGTGTAAAGACGAATAATAAAGGTCTGGCCACACATGTCCGCACCGGATCCGCACCCTAGCAATAATATAGGTTATGTTCAGAATATTTTTAATTTAACTTACATATTACCTTTAGTTATGCCTAAAGTGGCCTGTGTCTGACATCTGTGGCCTGAACTTTAGGCATAACTAAAGGTAATATGTAGGTTAAATTAAAAATATTCTAAACATAACCTATATTATTGCTACGGTGCGGATCCGGTGCGGACATGTGTGGCCAGACCCTAAATGGATAAGCATATGTTTATTTTTATCTTTATTTTGTGTGAAGAATTCATTGATTCTTATTTATTTCTATTGGTTTAATTTCCTAGAGTATATTCATAATTATTAACATCTGATATGATTTTAAGTTTATTCACAATATTTTATTTTATCAACTTTATTATTTGTTATTAATAGAGCTATTTGATTTATAAAATGGTGTTTTGTGGCGCATAATGAGAAAATTGAGTGTTAGAAATTACGTTTGTGTCAATGATTGTTTGAAATTCCTCTATTGCTTAAACGAATTTTGTTTAATATGTCGTCATTATTAGAGCAATGATTTGTTAGTAATAAACCTTTTTAGGTATCTTTTTATTATGAAAAAAGTATATAAAAAATAAAATTCATAATTACACTCCCACACACATATAATATATATATATATATAATATAAATTATAATATTATATACATAGTACATAGTATATAGTGACTTATATATACAAGTAGTATATTATTTGCAAATTCTTGGGCATTTTATCATCTATTTCGTTCCTGATTAACTGTAAATAGGTTTGTTTTAGAAGCATCGTATTTTATATTCTAATAATAATAAAAATAATAATAATAAAAATAATAAAGGCTTCATGAACCTGGTGGTTCAATGCATACACGAAGAAAAAAACAAGTAAAAAAAAAAAACAAACGTGAATATATCCCATCTCCTCGATCCTAGAATACCTATTATATTAGAATACATCGTCAGTTTCCAGAGAAAGCTGATAATACATTCTAATAGTCACCAATCGCTGTATTTTTTTCTTTAATTAATGTCATTAAGTCTAGACTTTTTATTTTCTCACACCATTTATGGCTAACATCATTTGAATTAATGGCTAACACACAATTAATTAGAGAAAACTACAATAAATAATGTTTCAATAGTTTATTTTATTCAATAGTTTTATTTTTTACATTTCTTCTACATATTGTATTTATCGTTTAAAAATGATGATTACCAAACAGTATTCATATTTAGTTATATGTTTCGGAAATATTGCAACTTATTTCTGTATTTCCTGTAAACAGCTATCAGTTGCTATTGCATGCCCTAACGACTATATTACGTAGAATGTCTTCCTGCGGAATTTCCTTAGAGTTCCAGTTAACTTTAAAACCGACATAGAGTGTACTTCTGTCCTGATTATATACTATCATTTGGCTACTGTAATAAAAGTGTCCTTTATTTATTTTAGTTAGGAATGGCAAGAATTAGTAAAACATACTTTCAAATTGGAAATCTGAATAATTCTTTCTGTAAATAGAAGAAATTATCATATACATGTGAGATAAATTTCCTTGATTTGTTTTCCAATACATCAATGTCATACACACCTCACGTGTATTTTTCATTTTAAATTCAGTCCAACAAAATTCTCCTCATGGTAAAAATGGCTCCTAAGCAAAAGTCGGAAATCCGAAAAAAAAAAAAAAGAAAGAAGTATCCACCTAAGAAGAATCTTAAAAAGTGGAAAAGAGAATAATCCTGTTGCAAATAAAATAGAGGAATATAAAAAAGAAGAAGTGGAATTGGTACTATTTGTAGGCGTTGATGACTTGAGGGTATTACGGTACCAATAATTTTAATATTGACTAACATTTTTCAAATAATTTAGTAATAAATAAATCAATAATTAACATTTATTATTATTTAACATTAATCAATTATTATGATTCTTATATTAAATGAACGAACATTTGAAATAAATCAGAAAATAATTAAATCCTTTATGTTTTATAATCGTTATATGCCCCATAAATAATTTCGATTAATAACCTTAACCATCCTTAACCATGCAAAAAAAATCTGGTGCGTGCTCGCAACACACAACTTTCACTTACCAACTTACTTAGATTAGAAATTATTGTTTTGTTAATTGCCACTTTCAAAGTTACACATTTTTCCACATTCATTTCTTATTTTTGTTTTCATTTGCTCAAAAAAAAAAAAAAACTAATTTCTTTTATTATTAAATAGACGTTTTTACTTGTGATAATTCGGCAATGCAAGCATAATACTCCAAGTCGTCTGATTTTATAATTCTCTATGTACTTGTTGAATATTTCATTTAGTTCCGATGAAACAAATAATTTTCATTAAATGAACAGAGCATCTTTAATTATAACGCATTGGTTTGTCATAAAAGGCGTACGGCGCATGCGTCAGCCTAAGGTGTTATATGTGTTGACGGAATTTTTTTCTTTTTTTCTCCTGTATATGTTTACTTGATTTTCTTCATATGTCATATTTAGCCATTTCTTATTCTTGGGCGCGATGAGAGACAGTTAATTTCTCAATATAAACTAAAACAAAGGTACTTTATAGGAAAACAAAAAAGGCCCCTTCCCCATTTAAGCCCCCTCAGAAAATTTTAATACTGATAAAACTTACCTGATATTATTGAACACCTAATTTTCATTAAACATGACGAATTTGATCAAAATCATTAAAGCCGTTTTTGAGATAATCGAAAAAAAGGTAAAAATTGGAAAAAAAGTTATGAAATAAAGTGCCCCCTCCGTTTAACCAATTTTGATGAAATGTTGGCTGTCACATCTTTGGCATATACAAACGTCAAATAACCAGTTTGATCAAAATCTTTAAAGCCGTTATTGAGTAAATAAAAAAAACACATAAAAATGATACAAAATTTATTAAGTAAAGTCCCCCTTCCGGTTGATCAATTTTGATGAAATTTTTACAGTCATATCTAGGGCATATTAATACGTCAAATGCTTAGTTTAATCAAAATCGTTAGAGCCGTTTTTGAGAAAATCGAAAAAAACCTAAAAAGTTATTAAATAAAGTACCCCCTCCCCTCATCAATTTTGATGAAATTTTTGCTGTCACATCGCGGGCATATACATACACTAAATACCAAATTTCAGGTTCGCACGGTTAATAGTTTTTGAGCTAGTCTGTTCACACACACACACACACACACACACACAGACCATTTTGCGGGACTTGGTTATTTCGACTCAGGGGACCCCAAAACGTGTATTTCCGTTGAAATCCGGAAGTCGAAATTTTTCACGATCGCAATACTTCCACTTACTATATATTTCATATATAGGTAAGTGAAAGTAAAAAAATTATTGTCTTCAGTTGAATTATTGAGTTTAGCGCTTACTTAACTTTGGTCTTATACCGATCTTCTATGAATAAGAGGTTCAACTGTGAAACGAAAAAATCCTTTTTGTAACGATGCTTTGTCCAAGATACATTAATTTTCGGTGGGAAGGAGGGGTCGAATCTCCCCAAGCACAGAAATTTCGGGGGGGGGGAGAATACTTAAGTGGAATTAATTCATACATCTACATTTTTTTTTTTGCATAATTTCTTGTATATAGTAAGATTTTTTTTTCTTTTTCGGGTCCACCCCTTCCTCGCCGTTTAGGCTATACGGGGTTTCCCGGGCCAGGGGAGAGGGTGGGGGATTGATGCCGAGTATTATCAAATTTCCCCTGGCTCCGGGTTTTGAACTTGCTATCTTCTGGTTCTCAAATCATCTGTCCGGTTGTCAGTGGCAACGCATTTAGCCACTCGGCCATCCCGCCACCCTAGTAAGATTTTTTATATGGCTTTTTGTTCCTGTTATTTTTGTAAATAAATTAGTGTGCTGTTTTTTTTTTATGTTTTTGATCTTCTACCGACGAACATCCCCCCCCCCTTCCGAAATTATTTTTAGAACCACCTCTGCCTAATTCTATTGAGTGCTTGCTATTAATTTCAATACATTCAGTTGAACTTAGAACGTTGAATCCAATCTTCAATATATGTTTGAGATCAATGATCCCTAATGAAATACTGTCTGGGAAACTGTTCAATCTTGTATGTTACTATTTATTCAAAAGGAAGTTTTTTTTAAAAAAAATTTTTTTTTCGATGAAATGCAGTTTTGTTGTAATATTAGAATAAATCCATTGAACGTGTGTTTTCTATTTTAGTTATGAATTTATAAAACAGTGATATGAGAGATCAACTGTTGACAAAAGTAATCTTGTCTGGATTTAGTGGTGTAGGAGTTAGGAAGATAGGCGCCTGCTATGACGGCGCGGATTCGTCGAGCGATTCTTTAAATAATCTATGACAAGCTATCGTTCCTCTGTGAGTCATTCGTCGGATACGAAAAACCACTCCATCTCTGTTTGTGTAGTATCGATAATACCTGTCGAGATAAGTTGGGTAATTAGCCTTCAGAAATGCTTTAAATACTCTAAAGATGATCACTATTAACTACAGCATGTACTGAAAACATGTTGATGTTGATCATTTTATTATACCCAGGAGATATATGAGATCTCGGACATGATACGGTAACCTTGGCTACTCGAGTCGTATTGCCTTTTTCGTCGGGAACCTTCTGGAACTTTCTGCATTTCGACTGATTGCGTTTTGATATCGGCCATTCATTGGGATATGATTGGCCGTCGCTGTATAAGGAATAGCCCAGTCCAGTTCTTTGTTGTCGCCTGATCTAGTTCGTTATACCAATTTCGCTTTGTAATGAGAAGGAAGGTCGTGGCTTTCTAGATCGGTTTTGAGGAAGTGAGCACAAGACTTGAAATATATACGGTATTTGGCCAAAATGCGGAAGGATAATGAATGAAATCCTGTTAAAGCAACTTGATATATTCGATTAAGTTTCGGTAATTATAAATAAACTGCTAAGGTGTGGTGCGGGTGGTTAACATAGTACACTACTGCATAGAAGGTTTGTGGCCTGCTAAGTGGCCCTAGGATTTTTTTAAAGGGAGTAAAAAATGGGTGGAACATAAAGTAGAGGTCCCGAGCCTTTGCGATGTGAGGTACTCGTTAAAGATCACTATCCTAATTGTACCTGGATATACTTAATCGAGGACTCCCGCTGTAGTATCGTCCGATTAGCCAAAGCAACATAATGTGACGTTAAATAAACATTTATTTATTTATTTATTCGACCCTACCGTACCTCTAGGGTAATACGGGTTTTTGCAACAGTGATATGATATGCATGCCTGCATAACATATCACTGCTGCAAGTACATCATTATACAGTTTTCACTGATTTTTTTTTTTTTTCTTCTTTTAATTAATATCTCCCTTCCTCTTCTTCGCCTCCTCTGTCCGGCGGCCTCCCAGGAGCTTCCTCTCTTCTACCCATGGCAAAGTGGGTTAGACCCACGGCTTCCTTCCATCCGCATACAAAAGTTTTGAAGTGCGGGTAATTTTCCTTGGTCATGAGCTGAGGGAGGTCGCTCTCAGACAGAGTGTAGAGCCCACTCTCCCTCATCAGTTTGGCCCTTAGTGTCTCATAGGCGGTGCAAACGACGACAATGTGCTCGGCGGTTTCTGGTACTCGACAACTGGGGCATAGGGGGTCGATGTTTTTGCCGTGTTTGAAAAGTTTCGCTCTAAATCCCCCATGCCCCGTAAGAATTTGTGAGACCCAATAGTCCGGGAGGACCCAAGTCTTTTCTAGGCGCGATCCGACGGTGGGGAAATACTTCCTTAGTGTGGCCCCATTCGGTGTCGTCACCCACCGCCGATTCCATTCTTTTATTGTGTCCTCCCGGAAGATCTTCTTCCATCTGCTGGGGTCTTCACATATCCGCTCGCGTAGGTTTGGTGGTAGATCCGCCAAGCCATCTCGTTTTAGTTTGTAACGAAACATGTCTTCTCTTAGGAGGAGGTAGAGAGGAATAGCTCCTCCCAAGACTTGCACCGCCTCGTGAGACACTGATTTTTAAACTGATTTTTACACATATACTGAACACTGATTTTTAAACACTGAGACACTGACAGTAGACTGGTAGATCCTGTCTCCTCTGAACTTTCCTCCAACTCAGGAGAACCTTTTCTCGCACGCTTAGCGCGATTCCGTTTGTTACCCTTCTAAGAACACTCATCTTCCATTTCAGTATCATTTATGACATTGGCCATGTTTTAGTAAGGTTTAATAATTAAAAGAATAACCTAAATATTCAATTAAAATGTTATAATATTTACCTCTAAATAGTCCAGTGGAATACAAAACGGAGGTTTTCTTAGGTTTTACAAAGTATGATAATCCATGAGAAAGGTCCTGGTCACCTCCAAAGGATTAACAAATAATACTTACAGTTTTAATAACCTCACACAATTAACAAACTATTTACAAAAGAAAAAACACAAAAAACGTACAAAATAACATAATGAACTAAACAAGGAATGAACTAGAACAAACAAAAACACGATAAATAACTAATTAACACACCAAATCCAGAGTTTATACACAATATCGCAAGAAAGCAGGAGCTATCAATGATAACACTATGACGTTAAATAAACAAACAAAACAAAAATTAAACTGGGGTCACCTGTGGTATAGTGGTTAGCATGGCAACCAACAATACTAAAGGTCGCAGGTTCGCGCCCAGCGGTGGCCCTAGGATTTTTTAATGGGGGGGGGGGAATCCTTAGCCATGCCGTCCCTCGGATAGGACGTAAAATGGAGGTCCTGAGCCTGAACGATGCCAGGTACTCGTTAAAGATCCCTATCCTAATTATACCTGGATAGGCAAAATTTAGGACTCCCACTGTAGCATCGTCCGATTAGCCTTAGTGGTAGAAAGTGACGTTAAACAAACAAACAAACAAAAACTTTTAAGGAGTGGTGCGGGTGGTTAACATAGCACACTACAGCTAAGGTTGCGAGTTCGTGGCCTGCTAGGTGTCCCTAGGATTTTTTTTAAAAGGAATAAAAAATCCTATGGGTGGGACGTAAAATAGAGGTCCCGAGCCTGTGCGATGTAAGGTACTCGTCAAAGATCACTATCCTAATTGTACCTGGATGAACTTAATTAATGACCCTCAGTGGTGTATCGTCCGATTAGCCTTAGTGGCATAAAGTGACGTTAAAACAAACAAACAAATAAATAGAGTGTGGATAAAAAAGTTTCCTCTACGCCATGCTGCATGCGATTGCAATCGGAGAGTCCACATAAACAACAAACAAAACAAACAATAAACTGCTATAATCCTGGGACAATATTCACATTACGTGCCCTGTTTTTTAACCACGATACATTCAGAATATTTGCTATATTAGAGTGAGTGCGCATTGAGACACTCGCAACGCAGAGCAGTTTTTGTAATACGTATGTTAGATAGGAAACTGCGCAACCCTGCTTTTATAGGAAACTGCGTCCCAATGTGCGCGGTTCCCATCTAATTCACGTTTCACAAAAACTGCTCTGCTCTGCGTCGCCAGCGTCTCAATGTGCGCTCGGCAGATAGGAACCGCGCACTTTGGGACGCAGAGCAGGGCAGCGCAGTTTCCTATCTACCACACATATTACAATACTGGTCTGGTATCCTCTGCGTAGCGAGTGTCTCAATGTGCGCATAGTCTTAACATAGTTTTTTTTTCCCTTCCTTTTTTCAACTTTTCGTAAAGGGCTGTTGAGAAAACATCAAATTCAAATTTATTTACTGCCACAAAAATCGATCTTCCAAAATTTTATATGTTTGGACATTAGAAGACGAGGGGCGAAAGTGACAGATTTTTCGAGAAAAAAAAATTATTTTATTTATTTATTCTTTACTGTTATTAGTTTCAGCTTCTACTTGAAATTGCCGGTTATGCTCTTGTCTAACTTCTTACCTAAATTTTATTCCCTATTTACTGAATATAGTTAATTGTTTCGTTACAATGTTTCGTTACAATGCCTTTTATTATTTTCCTCTGAACGTAACGTCTTTGCATTCCTTTTATGGCTAACTACATCTTGCCCGTGTATGGAGAGTTCATGTTTATTTTATGTCCCCAATTTACCTTGTACGCTAGTTTACTAAACCACGGACTTATATATCATTCAAAAACTATTCACATATTCAATTCAATCCTGTGCATCATCGTCTGTAAGTATGAAAAATTAACCCGACTTCCGTAGTAGTACCAAATTTTCTCATCCGTTCTTCACACAACTCTAATAATATTCGTTAGCAAAAAAAAAAAATGCTAAAATATTGTATATTACTCCTTTCGGGTTAGAATATCGAAACCTTTCTATCTTTGTAAGTAGAAAGTATAATCACATATAATATTATTGTTCACAACTGGCATAATTATAGCTTCTTCTTTCAATCTTTTTTGTTTGTATCATTTATACATTATAAAATTCAAATAATTTATAAAATTTTTGTTTTCAGACCCTGGACCTAGTGATGGCGGTGTCGCTACAACTAATTCGCCCGTGAACAAGAGAAGAGTTTTCATGGGGCAAGTATTTTATTTATCCTATATTTTTAGTTTTTTTATTTATTTGTTTACCTATTCGATTTTGAAACTAATGAATCTACTCAATAGAAACATTATTTTAATTTTTGTAACATATGTATAAATTATGCTCTAATCGTTATAAAATCATAACAGACGTAACTTTTAGTATCATTTTCCTCCAGAATGGTGGACATTTACACTGATGGATTTCAAGGGGAATGGAGAGGCTTTATAGTTTCAGAACCCCTAGATCATATGGGTTTCGAGTATTTTTTCTTCTAAAAATTTCGATATTTTTACACCACCTATTTAGGTCGAATAAGATTTTTTTGTTTTTTTTGGCACACTGATCTGTTACATCAAGTGTACATAAATATTGTCGAAATTTCACCATTTCAATTTTTTTTTTTACTAAACAATAAATAAAATAAGTAACTCCATCTTTCACTCCCGCCATTTTGATAAATTCAATTCGGAGATATCATAAATGTTGAAAAACGAAATGAAAGAAATTCGGCAGTTGATTTAAATTAAAATTATTGTTATTATGATTTAAATTTAAGTATGTTGATTTAAACTTTTCATTTTCTAAGATGACGTTAGTAAAACAAATCTCCTTTCCAGACGAAAATTTCGAAAATTAGGACCTGAAATATAGTGGTGATACTTTGCTGTCTAAATTTACAATTATTTTGGAATACATTCATTATCATCATTATTATATGTAAAAATATATTTGTACTTTATTCATTTAGAGGCCGATCTCTAAAAAATTGCGGAATTCAAAATTTTAAAGTACCTTGCTAAACAGTATTGTAGGTTTGGTACGTAAATATAAAACAAGGTAAATAAATATGTAATAGGCAAAATCGTCCTTAAAAAACATGATCTTATATAGTCCGTAATTGGTATTAAGTTTCTCCCTATAAGCCTTGCGAATTTCGGAACACAACTGAACTGTATAAATAGTCTCTATCGCTTGCCCGTCATGGACTTAAAGAGGTATCCGTTCTAAATTTGTTCCGACGTTTGCTATTGTTTAACCCATTTACGACGATTGGATCATTTTGTTCCAGAAATAGCGCGAGAGTAAATGTGAGGAATTTGTTTGAGTCTCTCCGAGATATTTTCGTATCGTTCGGCCAATAAATAAAATATATATATATAGAGATCCCCGAGTCGGTTGTCAACACAGATGTTTTTGTATTATATATTAATTTATAAATTCATGTTCAGAACAAAATTAATTAAATACCTATTTCTATTAAAAATTAATTAGTTATAATTGAGGAGTTTGGTTTCAAAAGCGGCTACATCCATTTTCAACAATTTTTCAGGACTGACCAAGAAAGGATCGGTTGGAACCGCTTTTGAAAAGAAATGGAATCTTTTAGTAATGATTTTCGAAGGATCTAGACATTTTTAAAACAATCGCGTCTAAAACTTTTGTTTTTTACTTTAAAAACCTAAAAAGAATTAAAAAAAAATTGTTTGGAAAAAATGGATGTAACCGGTTTTGAAACCAAACGCCTCAATTTATTATATGTAACCTTGGGCTAAGATGCTTCTTGAATTTAGTGTGCTTCTTTTTGCTGGAATTTTATGAGTTTTTGATATAAACCAAAGAGGAATATTTTCTGAAATCTGTTTATTAATAGTAACTCTTTAAATATTATTATCTAAAGAGTTAATACTACTTATTAATTTGATTTGGTATTGCTTGGGGAGGACGTGGAAACCATAGAAATGAACACAAAAACATTGATGAAAGGCGGAAAAGAACTTGGACTAGAAATAAATACGGATAAGACAAAATATATGGTTAGTCGTAGAAGTGGCGAGGATTTCGCTGATATCAATGTAGGGGGGAATGCGTCTGAACACGTAGAGAAATTTAGATATTTAGGGGCGATGGTAACTAGAAAAAACGAAATCGACGAGGAAATCAAGGCTAGATTAAAAGCCGGTAATGCTTGCTACTTTTTAGTCGCGAAATTGCTTAGCTCACGCCTTCTGTCCCGAAACTTAATTAGAATTTACAAAACTATTATTCTTCCAACGGTCCTTTACGGATGCGAAACTTGGCCGCTGACATTGAGGGATGAGCAAAGGCTTAGAGTTTTTGAAAATAAAGTATTGCGCAGAATATTCGGACCGAAGAGGGATGAACTAACCGGAGAATTTAGACGCTTACATAACGCCGAACTGAGCGAGCTTTACCCAGTAAATATAATTGACGTGATTGCAGCAAGACGAATAAAATGGGCGTGTAAAATTGCGAAACTTGGCTGTGAACGAATTCCGAAAAGATTAATAAGCGCGGTGCCGGATGGGAAACGTCCGAGGGGCAGGCCGAGACGGAGGTGGGTCTGGAAGACGGTCGATGGATCGAGGTGTGCAGGGAGCGAGTGGTGGTGTCGGCATCGAACCTTCGGGTTCGTTAAGCCTTTATTATTATTATTATTATTATTATTATTATTAATTTTAAAAAATATAATCAGTGAAAAAAAAATGTTTTTAATGTGTTATTCACTTTCTACGCGTAATAAAATTTAAGGAGAGGGGGTCAGGTGGATGAAGGTGGCATTTTGGAAAGAATTTAGTTGTTTCTAAGTAGGGACGGTTCCTGTGGTATATATATTACCATATATAAAGGTATATAATTTTCGGTAGGGATAAACCCCCACCGAAAATTTGGAAAAAAAATATTAGTGGAATAATTTTTTTTTTTTATACAATACAATAAGGCTTAACGGACCCGAAGTCCCGACGCCGACACCACCAATCGGTCCCTACATACCTCCATCCACCTACCACCGTCCAATCCCAAATTCACAAGATCTGCTTTCACCGAATCTTCCCACCTTCGCCTAGGCCTACCCCTCGGTCGTTTTCCAGTCGGCAAAGCGTTTATCAATCTTTTAGGAATTCGTTCACTACTAAGACTCGTCATTTTGCATGCCCACTTTAGCCGACGCGCAGTTATAGACTCGATTACATTTACCGGGTAAAGCTCTCGCAATTCCGCATTGTGTAGCCGTCTAAATTCTCCTGTTGACTCATCTTTCTTTGGCCCGAATATTCTACGCAGCTTTTTTTTTTTTTTTTTTATATAGACCAATAACCTCCAATTTTTTTTTCTGGGACAGCCACTGATACTTCATTATAAGCGAATTGATAGTTATGCCCATTGATGAATAACATGTTGAAAATGAATAACATGTTCTACATTGACCTATGTAAACCCCTGCATTGTAATTTGTAGAGGTGATTGAAATTCAGTTTTCTGAATACTCATATATATTAAGTTACACCTTCAACCACTTGTCTCTTCAATTATTTAGTGAGTTTTGTATAAAGCAACATTTTTCACCATGATCTATTTAAAATTTCCATTAAATTTATGTACATACTAATAAAAAGATAAATTTAACGTATCTGTCTCTAGTTAAGTTTGTAGCATTATTCTAATTAAATTACGTATATCATGCATTGAATATCTGTAAATTTTTGGTCTTGGGCCATTTATATAAAATTCAGCAATAATAGTCAATAAACATTTAATAATTAAATATAAATAAATAATCGTTAAATAAATATATACGATCTTAAAAAAAAAAAAGAAAAATAGAATTGCAACATCAGCCAGAACACGCAGTCAATAAAACAGTTTGGATTGTTTAATTTGTTAACCTATTTTAATGACCTGTAGTTCACCTTTGATTTTATCACTAAGCTTTGATGTGAACTACATATTTAATAATCAGCATGAAGTCCCACTTACGTTGATACCACCTCTATACTTCCTCCCAACTAATCATGATGAGACTAAAATAAAACTATATCGTTAAATAAATATATACGATCTTAAAAAAAAAAAAGAAAAAATAGAATTGCAACATCAGCCAGAACACGCAGTCAATAAAACAATTTGGATTGTTAAATTTGTTAACCTATTTTAATGACCTGTAGTTCACCTTTGATTTTATCAATAAGCTTTGATGTGAACTATTTAATAATCAGCATGAAGTCCCATTTATGTTGATACCACCTCCATACTTCTTCCCTACTAATCATGATGAGACTAAAATAAAACTATATCTTGATGTTCTCTTCAAATGCAATTCATCGTTTTGGAATGTATTATGTCCTGTTGATGCACATTCTAACTCTTATCAAATTATTGCACAAGTTCTAGAGGTCACTTGAATAATGTGCCCTTTAAAAATCAGTGCTAGTAACAGTTGGCTAATAGTTAATCAGTTTCACCTTGAATTTTCCACGAGACATGGATTTTCTCTAGCACATTGCATAATTCAATAAGTGGAGATATTGTAAAACCTCTTGAAAAGAACGAGGTTTCCGAAATTTATTAAAACCGTTATCCCTTTTTATTTATTTGAATTAAGAAACAAGAACCCTTTTTTTTTCAATCATTATTCTTTAATTAAATTAAAGTGAAGAATTTCTAAACTGAATGAATCTTTACATCTTCTTAGTCCCCTGTTATATTTTTTATTTTTAATTAAATGTACTGCTGTGAATGAAATACATATAAAAAATATCTTAATGCTTGCTATTATTATTTTAACTTTTAATATAGATCTTAAATTTTATAAAAACATTTTTTTTTTTTTTTAATTTATGTAATGTATTAATTATTTTATTTCTGTTAGAAGGAAGTGGCTTCCCCCTCCATTAAGAAAACTGAGCACACCTAAAGTAGAAAAGAACCAGCCCGCAGAAAGACCTCCTCTCAAGAAGACGCCATCAGATAAGAGGTTCAAGGTGAGTTCAAAACATTGCTGATTATGTAGAATGTAAATATTTAGATATTTATTTGCATATGGTGTACAGGCTTAAATAATGTTTAATAATATAAATTGCTACTTGGTATTTGTATTAAATTACTTTATGATGTATTGAACAATATATATTGTTATAGTTGTATGTAAAATATGTTATGAACAGTTCTGTACTTTGTTAATTACATATTTAAAATAGTGATGTAAGATGGTTGGCCATATTACAGGATGTTATGAAATTTGCCGGGGGGTTAGGTCAAAAGAAAAGAACACTTATGTACGGAAATGTATGTATGTCTCTTTCCGTCTGACCTCTTCCCTAACAGCAGTTTATATTATTAATCAATAATTCTATTGGGTCAAATTATATTGAACAAGTTATGTATGCCAGCAGGGGTCACATGAGATATAGTGGCTCTGATTTTCAAAGATTTAATTTTGATCATACATGCAATCAGCAAAACACCTATCTGACAGCTTGTATATTTAATATTATTAACTATTAAAATTAGCTATTTGATAGCATAAATTTGATAACAAGAAAAATATAAACTTTTCTTTGATCGATCCCTGAGAAGTATCCTTAATTATTAAAAATTTAAGCATAAACCTTCAACTTGCTAAATTATTGAAAACAGTTAAATCCCAAATATCATTACTAGACCTAATTGGATAATAAGAATGTAATAATTATCAAAAATCTTCAGGCTACCATTATAAATAAAGCAGATTCCGGCACAGACAAAACTGTTTTTGTGTTCTGAGAGCAATAACTGGTTCAAGGGCACTGGATACTATATTAAGACCGACTGATCTCTAGAATATCGTTTCTTTTATAAATTAATTTTAGAATGATAAATTGTTCATTGTAATCGACTATATATTATATTCTGTCTATTTAATCATGAAATACCTAGACAGATTCGTATAAGTAGATACCTAAACTTGTAAACGATCTTCAGAGAGCAGAGGGGTAAAACTTTGTAGGTAATGGGACTATTATTCATGTTTTAATTAAATAAATAAATTGAATATTTTTTTTTACAATAATTATTAATCTCACTTTAGAACTTATCAGTCCCATTGCCTAAGGATACTTCTTATGAAATGTTTAACTTTCATGATTTATTTAGAATCAATGGCCTTCAAATTTAATAAATTAAAGATGAATGCAAAATGTTTGCGGTGTGGTCATCAAAAATAATAGTAATATGTGAAATGACATTTAATTGTGTCCAACATGTCGACTTGAATTTCAGGTCTTCATCTTTTGATTTAGAGTGACTTTCAATCCATACTAGCTGTATATACTGGTTTCACCCGGAGAATTTCATTTTTTAAATCTGTAAAATCTATAAAGTGAGACCTTTATCTACTCAAACGGTCGATTTCGTAAAATCCAATGTAAAGCGAGATCAAAACGATTTTTATAACAATGAAGAATATACCCAGAGATTGGCTGAGGTTATGCAATTTTAATATGGACAGGTGTTCGCACCTGGTATTAAAGAACCGCTGAGTGAAATTTGTAGAGTTCAGACAAACAGTATGGCTTTCTATAAAAAACAAACAAACAGAATTTCATCTTTATTTATATAGATTATAATATTCAGCATTAAAGCTATGAACTTGTTTCAATTCTCTGGCTTTATTAATGTTCTCAAGTTTTTCTTTGTTTTTCTCTATAAATCTTTACCCACTCTAAATAATATTACTTATTTCAAAGAAATATATTGAACAAAAATTCTATTTTAAATTTTAATGTTGTTTTTGTGCACATAATTTTATAAAATAGTTATCAATCAATATAAAATAAAATTATAAATGTTCTACATTACTTACTTAAAGAAATACTCAGCCTGGAAAGTAATTCACGCTAAACAGAAATTTAAAAGCGAACAAGAACTATTCATACATATATATATATATATATATATATATATATATCATAAATAAATTATATTACATAAAAATATAATTTTTATACACTTTTTAATTAATTATAAGTAAGAAGCTTAAGGTTTATTCTGTTGTTAGATTATACTATTATTTGTTACATAGAATATATTTAGAATTGTAGCTTTGCAATGTTGTATAATATGAGATTACAGATGCTCTAATAGATAACGGATAGTATATTGTTCGCAGAAGACTGACATTACATAGTCCTGCTGTCCTAGATGATATAGCCTAGATAATTACTTTTAATTTCATCAATTATAAATAATAATAAATTAAAATGTCAATCTGTGACATGGGAATTCACAGTTTTTTTTTTTTTTTCTGAAACAAACTTAATTATTTTTTTTTTTCTTTATAATTGAAACCTGAAATCAACTGTATTATTATTCATTATTGTAAACTTATGTAATTAATTTTGTTTATGCTTAAGAGCCAATTTATTGAAACTTATTTCATAGATATTTTAAATGACTAGTATTCAACCAGTAATTTTATTAATTTTTTTCTGTCCATAGTCTCCCACAAGTGAGAGTAAACCCGCTGATGATACGGCCGGGCAGAACGGAGATGAGGCCGACGAGGAAGTGCTAGAGCTGCCACCGCCGATGAAACCCATCTCCGAACCTCTCCTTGTTCCGACCACTGAGGATGCTCAGGCTCAGAGGGTAAGTACTTCTTATTTATCACTACATTAAATAACATTTTTCTAGCTCTTTTACAACCAGGCCTACATCAGGATTTAAACCAAAATATTATATCAATTATATTTTTCCTATTTATGATTACCTGATATACAGTATGTTTTATATCATTAATTTTCTTTGGGTATGTGCAGCAGTTGTAACATTGATAATTATATTTTGATTTCACCTAAAAATAAAAACTTAACATCTTTTTTAAATTGGATTTTTGTTTTTTGTTTTGTTTTTATATGCATCTTAAAATTAATTAATCCGACTGATGTTATGTGCTATGCAAATTTAGTGAATAGATAAATTGTCTAGAAATGTTAGCCCAGTAGTTGACAGCGGAGTATTCTGTTTCAGTCGTCAACTCTCTCGTTAGAGGGAGCTACTTCAGCCGACTTAGCCGAGATTGAGCAAATCGTCAAAGAGAGAATGGTGAATAGCATTGCTCATTTACTCTGCTTCAATGAGCATGTTTTTGGGGTTATATTTGTTCTTTACTCTTCTCAGTTTTTGTTTATTTAGAACTCATGTATTATAAAATTTTGTTTTTTCAAATCGCACAGTATGATTTTATAATTTTTTTTTGTAGTTTGGCTTTTTATTTTCTTTCTTTTTCTTTTTTTTAATATTGTTTTGATTACGATTTTAAGTTTTATTTGCTGTGATTTTTTTTTACAAAGGTAATTTTAATTCTTCCAGCTTCGGATATACAAGAGTTTGATTCACAATTTTTATATTATATACATTTCATTTAGCCATTGTAACATCGCACACGTGTGAATTGCATGTCACTTGAGTATTGAGTTTGTAGTGATGGTTGTGCTTTTTTTTTTTTTTTTTTTTTTTTTTTTTTACATTTTTTAAGAGTGTAGTGATTAAATTATAATGATTGATAAATAAAATTTGATGATGGTGAATGAATGTGAATGGTTAATTACAAAAATGAAAACTCAAAATTAGTTCAAATTGAATAGCTTACTAAGAAAGACAAGCCAGTTGTAATGAGTGTGGATTAATCTTAACAGTTTCTTCAGTACCCTCTGCAACTATTTAAATTAAAATTATAATGTCAGAAGCTCCTATTATAGCAGTAAATATGAATTTCAATGGTGTTAGTCATCTAATCAATTTATTTTTACATCATATATACAGATACGACAGGTTTTTTTAATACCGGATTCTGTAAAAACATTATACCAAAAATGTAATTCTTAGAGTAGTAGTAATGGTTAAATTGTGTTTAAAATTTAGTTTGTATGTTTGATATTTTCGAGTTTCATACGAAACAGTCCATTTCGCTAACAGAAGCAACATTGCTTTCTTTCTAATTGGCTTGAATGATTTTTTTATTTTAATATTAAGGTGCGATTCAATTTTTTTTTTTAAGAGCTTCAAAGATTCCTTTATTTAATTTATCTAGGACTTCTTATAAACAATTATCGAATCTTGGACGGTAATTTACCGTCCAAGATTGACGTGACCATAATTTACCTGGCCAAAATGTTATGTTAATATTCTTCCATTTTATTAGTAAAGTTACTTTTATTTGTTTCGATATCCAATCTAACTTAGATAAACCTAAGTTTATTCATTCTATTATTTATAATTATTCTATTTTTGTATCCAAACTACTGCGTAAATGTAAAAATGTATTTGTTATTAGTGCTCAACCAAAATGAATTATTCGTCCTTCTTTTTTCTTAAATTAAACATTTTATTTTTTTAAATTAAAATATATTGCAAATTAATAATAACCTTATAAATTAAACCTTGGTTACTAAAAGGAATGACCGTATTATTTTTGCAATTATCAAGTGTTGAGTTGTGAAAATTCTTTACTACTTACAATAATAAATAATGTATCAATACTAATAAAAGTTAAAAACTATTTCTATTCACAGATCTACTGGTGTAAATATAATGATAACTGATATATATTCTTTTTTTTTTTTTAAATTTTTGGATCGTTCAAAATCTATTTATAAGAAAATTTAAGATTGATTATTTTAATTTATTTCATGTTTGTTTTTTATCAATACCTTTTTTGATATTTATATTTTTTTAATCCAATCTTAATATTATTAATTAATGTCTTTGTTTTTCAGGAACAACATTCCGAGAAGACATCCCAAGCTACACCAGTGAAATCTCCTCCTGAACCTCCACCACCACCTCCCCCTCCATTGGAGAGTGCAGAAATGTCCCTCCAAAAGAGGAAATATGTTATCCAGGAGCTGATAGACACAGAAAGGGACTATGTCAGGGATTTAAGTCTTGTTGTTGATGGGTAATATAATCTTTTTTTTTCCTTCAGCATTATAATTTGGTATTGATTTTTTATAAGAAAAAATAATCATTCCATCATATACAATTATTCACTTTAATAACGTCTTGCTTTTAATCCTGTTTTCAGGTATATGGATCTGATGCGGGATCCAGAGCGCCCTGTGCCGATGCCTGATGACCTGAGAGGTGGGAGGGATAAGATGGTCTTTGGGAACCTCGAGGCTATTTACGAATGGCATAGAGAGTGAGTCATTTTTACAAATATCTTCAAATTAAAAAAATAAACATAAATTTTGTTCAGACAAAAATATTACTAAATTATATTAAAACATTCATCTGAAGAAAGTGTTTACTTAGTAAAATTATTAATTTGTAATCGTTTTATAATAATGATTTATGTTTCTTATTTTTTTTTTTAGTTCATTTTTGAAAGCTCTTGAGAGATGTTCTGAACACCCCGAAGAGTTAGGTTCACTTTTCAAGAGATATGAAAGGAAGTTAAGGATGTATGTCATATACTGTCAAAACAAACCAAAGTCAGAATATATAGTCTCAGATTTCGAAAACTATTTTGAGGTATGTTCCATTTTCTTCAAATTTTTTTTTTTACTTTCACTTACCTATTTTTTTTTTTTTTTTGTTCGGTACCCCTACCTGGCCATGTGTGGCATACGGGGGGTTACTCTAAAGGTGTAACCAACCTATTCTAACCATGGTGGGAGGGTTGAGATTTATTCCGTGGGGCCTCCACGAAATAAAAGTTATCCCTCCCAGGGCGGATTCGAACCGCCGCCGTTCGGCTCGAGCGTGTAACAACGGGCCGCGCTCCTACACGCTCGGCTATCCCGGCCCCTTTCACTTACCTATATGAAATATATAGTAAGTGGAAGTATTGTGATTGTGAAAAATTTCGACTTCCGGTTTTCAACGGAAATACATGTTTTGGAGTCCCCTGAGTCCAATAAACCAAGTCCCGCGAAATGGTCTGTGTGTGTGTGTGTGAACAGACTAGCTCAAAAACTATAAACCGTGCGAACCTGAAATTGGGTATTTAGTGTATGTATATGCCCGCGATGTGACAGAGAAATTTCCATGGAAATTTCTCAAAGGGAGGGGGTACTTTATTTAATAACTTTTTAAGTTTTTTTCGATTTTCTCAAAAACGGCTCTAACGATTTTGATTAAACTGAGTATTTGATCTATTTATATGCCCGAGATATGACTGTAAAAATTTCATCAAAATTGATCAATCGGAGGGGGGACTTTACTTAATAAATTTTGTATCATTTCCACGTGTTTTTTTTATTTACTAAAAAACGGTTTTAACGATTTTGATCAAACTGGGTATTTGATGCATGTATATGCCAAAGATGCGATAGCCAACATTTCATCAAAATTGGTCAAACGGAGCGGGCACTTTATTTCATAATTTTTTCCAATTTTTACCTTTTTTTCGATGATCTCAAAAACGGCTTTAACGATTTTTATCAAATTCGTCATGTTTAATGAAAATTAGGTGTTCTTTAATATCAGGTAAGCTTTATCATTATTAAAATGTTCTAAGGGGGCTTTTTTTGAGGGGGTTGGAGCCTTTTTTGTTTGTTTGTTTCCTATAAAGTACCTTTGTTTTTGTTTAAATGGAGAAATTAACTGTCTCTCGTTACGCCAAAAAATAAGAAATGGCTAAATATGAAATATGAAAAAAATAAAGAAATATAAAGAGGAGAAAAAAAAGAAAAATATTCAGTCAATTCATAAAACTCGTTGAGCCCACGCATGCGGAGTACGCCTTTAAGGACAGATCATTGTTCATAATTAAAGCCGTTCTGTTCTTTTGAGAAGTGGCAATTAACAAAACGCATTCATTTCTAATCTAAGTAAGTTGGTAAGTGAAAGTTGTGTGTTGCGCGCACGCACAAGATTTTTTTTATTAATTGTCATTGTAAAATTTTCATGTTTGTAAAAGTTTGAGCCCATGGAGAAGTTTAGATATTTAAGGACTATGACTATTTAACGACTAAAAAAAAAATTGAAGAGGAAATTAGAGCTAGATTAAAGGTAGTAAATGTGTGCTACTTTCAGTTATGAAATTAGTTAAAAATTAAATAAATAAATTAGCTCACACCTCCTATCCCGAAACTTGAAAATTAGAAAATGAAATTTACAAAACTATTATTCTTCCTACTGGCATTTTGGATGCGAAACGTGGCCTCTTACATAATGGGATGATGAACAGCTTAAAGGTTTTTAAAAATAAAGTACTGCCTAGAATATTTATACCGTAAAAGGGATGAATCTACCGGAGAATCCAGACATTTGCGCAATGGTGAACTGAGGGAACTCTACCCGCTAAATATAATTGAGGTGATAGCAATAATAGAATAAATTGAGAATGTAAAATTGTGAAAGTTGGTAGTGAAAAATTTCTAAAAGAATATAAGCTCAGTGCTGTAATGGAAAACGTCTGAGTGCTAGGCTGAGTGAGAAGATTGCGTTATGATAGATCTGTCGAAAATGATTTTCGATGGCAATAGGTGAATAGAGGTGTGTAGGAAGCAATCAGTTTTTCTAAGCTCTGGGTTCATTAAGCTTTTATTGTTATTATTAAACAGTACCTGTACAGTATATTTTATAGAATCTACCTCATCCAGTAAATTCTATTCACTGTGCCTTATACTATTGTTCATTGAAATAGCCAGAGACAATTATATTGTGAAAACGTTGATTCTGAATTATCATTTCCGATAATTTAGTGTAGCTAATTTATTCATTTTTAAATATTTTTTTATTTTTAAATTATTTACATAATTTTTTTTTCAATAGGATTTGAGGCAAAAGTTAGGACATAAACTGCAAATTTGTGATTTGTTGATAAAACCTGTTCAGAGGATAATGAAATACCAACTGCTCCTAAACAACATTTGTAAATATACTGAGAGAGCAGGTCTAACTAGTGAAACAGAAGCTTTGAGGCAAGACATTGCGGTTCTGCAGGTCGTTCTCAAGGCGGCCAATGATATGATGGATGTTGGAAGGCTTCAAGGATTTGATGTAAGTTTATATTTTAAAAAAGTTATTTTTTATTTATTGTTAGACTTGTAAATATATTAGAAATAAAGCTAAATAAATATTTGATTTCGTGAATACAGACATTAACAATAACAACATACCTTAATTAAGTAATAAAAATACTGCATTTTTGAAAATTGATGCTCTCATTGCCTAAACATCTGTCACTATATAAAACACTAGCTAGGGTGCCCGGCTTCGCTCCGGTAGTTGTGTGGTAGTTTTAATAACAGAAAAACTTTAAAATTAAAGGAAATATAGAACAAAATTAGCACTTTCTTGAAACTTTTAACATGGTATCAATATTAAGATTCGATATCTGCAGAGTCCGCCAAAATAAGGAACCCTATATACTTTAAAGGGGGTTGAAAATGGTGGATGAACAATTAATTTTGCTGCAACTTTGTCGAGTCATGCATCGTTTTTGATGGTTTCTGTGATTCTGAATTCTATAAGCCCATTCCTAGCAGTCAGGAGATAATAAGTTATTAGATTATGGTTGTAAAATCTATTAGTTAAAAAACTATATTTCGATTATAGCTTAAGCGCCGACTACTGTGATGGTCCTATTAGATCCAGAAGCTTAGAAACTACCGAAGATTCATAGAAACTTTTTTTTTAAGACCTTTCTTCCAGTTCAATCTCCCTTAAGATATCCCCCCCCCCCCCCCGTATTTTGGCCGGACACTGCAACTACTATTACAAAGTGACAACCAAAATATCATGAGGGCACAATTTTTTCATCATACTTCTTTTTATCCTGAACTATGAGGGGTGATAAAATCTTATTGAAAAAATGCTGTAATTGGAGTTAGTCATTTTGTCAACTGGAATGCTCATCATATATAGTAATAAAACCATTTTTCATAATTACATACAATATGAACACTTCAAACATTTTATTTTCGATTTATAATCAGTCAATTCAGCTCTCCTTTTTTGTTTTATGTCTGTTTTTATTCGCTCACTGCACTACTCAAAAATGTTCACTCATATTGCATTAAATTTACTTAAGTAGGTATATATTATACATTGATTAAATATAGTGTGTTAATCAATTAACCTTCTTATGAGAAAATTAATTTTGTAAGGTATCCAGTCGGTTTTCTAATTGATATGTAAAATCATTATTTTATTTTGAAAGAAAAGGTGAAACTAATTATTTTCGCTTGATTTTTTAGTAATTTAAAAAGAACAGCTGAACAAATACATAACCTTTACACATTGAACGGAATGAATGAACAATAAACATGCAGTGAAACGCACCCTAGCGCTTCCTGGTAGGCTGGAGCTCGAACTAAATTTTTCATTCATAAACTCGTATCTCAATCTCAGAGATGCTAATTATATGGTGCGAGAGGCTTAAAATTCCAGTCCTTTTCTCTTCAATTTTACACCCTTAAGAGAAAAACAGAAACCTTCTTCTCCGTTAGGGGTTATACAGCAACAGGCTGACATAACTTCCTTAATCCCACGTGGAGTCGTTTTTGAGCCTTTTCGGCACGCACATTGTACACTTTGCTTTATAATATATATTGATTAATGATGATCAATGACTTACAAAGAAATTAATATGTGCTATATGCTTAATGGTAACTCAGTTCAGGTTGCCAAATCAGAACATTCATAAATTTTGATTTATTTAAAGTAATTTTTATAATGTATTTATTTCAATGATTTGCTCTAATGTCGAAACTACATTACAGGGAAAGATCACTGCACAGGGGAAACTCCTCCTTCATGGTACACTTCTCTGCAGTGAAGGTACCTCAACGACCAACTTCAAGGGAAAGGAACTGGTAGTCTTCTTATTTGAACAGACCATTATCTTCTCTGAGGCAGTCGGCAAGAAGACTCAGTTCACTAATCCTGTTTACATCTACAAGGCCCATATTCAGGTACCAGCTCTTTCATGAAAATAAATTAAGAAAATAAAAAACATTTTTTTTTATCATAAATTTTCAAAATAAATTAAAATTTAATGTTTCTATTAAAAATATGAACCAACTATCTAGTCTAGTTCATCTATATTAAAGTAGCTTTGTGTAACATTTTTTTTTTTTTTTTTAGGTGAACAAAATGAGTCTTGATGAAATCACATCACGGGATAAGGATGATTACTCCAACGAACCTTTCATAATCCGTTCTACCGACCCTAAGAAACCAGGAACCTGCTATGCATGCCTGCCTCCCCCTGAATTGCGGGCCGAGTGGTTGAGCAACCTGCGAAACATCCTGCAAACACAGAGGGACTTCCTGAAGGCCATCCAGAGCCCGATCCAGTACCAGAACAAACTGACCAAGGACCCGACGTAAGTTGCTTCTTCAGCCTGCTGCTGCATGCTTCCCGATTGCCCTTGGGCAGTTCATTCATTGTCACTTATAGAAAAAAATCACATTCCTAATATATGTTATTTGCTAGTGACAAAGTCTCTAAATTATATTGTTTTTAATGCTTCTTAATAGTTGCTTTGACTTATTAGGGGCAATCGAGAAGGAAAAAATTAAATACCAAAGAAAATATAAAGAGAATACCCTGTTGTTATAGTGTAATGCTCATCCACTAACCATGATAATTAACTAAAACTAAAAATTGTTAACTAAGCATTGTGGACTTGGCAGGGACATGAGTATTCTAGATACTCTACAAATTAATAATTGGTGCTTGTCATGTAACTTTTTAGGCCATTACAATCTAATTAATATATTTATTATAAGAATGCCTGTCGCACATCTATATTACCCATGTTTAGAATGGATGATTTGAATTTTGTTTAAGAAAAGACAAATTTTAACTATTTTTTATAGCTCAATTAAGACTACATTTTTATACATACAATTTTTTTCAATGTATATACCAATAGGTGTGAGACAGCTGTAATTAATAACTTACAGTTAATACTACTAATTGTATTATAACTATTGTAAATTGAGGTTGATATAGAAAATGTGACATATCACATATATATTTTTATTTTTTCTTTATTTTATTTTCAATGGATTAAAGATCTTAATTAACATGGATTATCAGTCGCTTTTTCGTTAATGTGCCAATACAACTCTTTCGAGTTTGATGGCCGTGCAGATGACTACAAGTAAGGAGTTTTGAATAATGTAGGTTTGTTTTGCGTCCAGTTGGAGATTTAAAGCTCACTATTGTATATTAGAATGTTAATAATCTATGTGGGATATGAATGTAAATTGTGACATATATTTATATATACATATATTAATATATTATTTATTAGTGATTGGATCAACAATATTTGATAACTTATTGTTGTGTCGATATCCTATGATTTATATCTTTAATTCTCGCTCTGTGATTCTGTTCAAATTTTAATCTAGTCAATTTTATGTCGAATAATTGTATTTTTACGCTTAGGAGTAAGGATTGTTTCCTTGCAAACGTCTCCACTTTTTCCTGCCTTATCGATTGATAGCTATTGAGAATGTTTCCTAATTAGGTATTAGAAAGTAAGTAGGTTACAGGCTTCTTCCCTACCTGGAAAAAGTTATCAAGTGGAGTAAGTTCACGATTGCACATTGAAAGAGTTTATTTACTTATAATTGTTTAAAATATAGAGAGAGGAATTTGGATGTTCCCGTTTTCATGCATGTAAATTTTCGCTAACAATTTAAGGGGGAAAAATAATTGAGAAATTCCCATTTCTATCAATTATTGTACAATATGAGCATTTCTTTCCTTAGAGCTAGGTCGTTTTGTATTTTCTTAATATTATTGATATATAACCATGCTGTTAAAGTAAAATAATAAAAATAAGTTATAAAATGAGGGTGTGAATTGGTAACTCTATGAAAGGGATGTCAGTTGAGAAAGATTTTCTTCATAATTAAAAACATTCTGTATATTCATTTCTCCCACCCATTTTTGTCTGTGAGTTATTTTATTTTATTTTTATTTTTATATATCATTACTTCATGTTTCAATGGACCATATAATGTGAGCGTATAAATGTAAATGAAAAATTAAAAAAAAAAAAAAAAAAAAAAAAAAAGAGCAATTTGTACATTGCATATGTTGTGATAACAAAAATGTATTATAACGGGTAAATTACAATTTTTTAATATTTGAATATTAATAATTAAATTTTAAGGAGTTGAGACTGTAAATAAGATTATTATACTACTGTAAGCGTTAATTAAAAATATTATTAATTACTTTTATTAAAGTTTAATATATTTTTAGAGCGACTGTGCTCTCTTACATTTCCCAGATCATTTTAGTTTTCGGTGTAATCATTAATTGTATTCTCCGCAGGAACGACATTGTTTCATGTATTATTATAAATTTTATTAAGATTCTCGTTTAAAAATAGAAACCTCACCAGAAAATAACTGGGACTTACTGATGTAGACTATGAAACGTAAATTTCATTCGAAGAGGTCACTGAGAGAGAGCACATGATTTGCATATAATTGTTTGTAAAATTTCTTAAAGTGATATTAAGTGTACATATGAAGTATATATATTATATATAGATAATATATATGTATGTTTGTACATAAATAAAGGACACATCAGTTTTCATTAAGTAATTTTATTGTCTTATTTATTCCCACTTTAAACCATCAATACATTTATTGGGCCTGATTTCATTTTAAAAAGACCTAACTTTAAAACAACTGAGGTAAGTTTATTGAAAAATAAATTTTTTTTAATGATTTAGGCACCAGTTTCATATTTATGAGTGGATTGTAATTCACCATGATTTTACAATTTAGATAAAAATAAAAGTAGAGCAAGCATGGCAATTTGAAGCATGATGAATGACCCAAATATTGAATGCATTTTTACATTTTCTTTGAAATTAATAATTTTAATCACCTATTAACAAATACTTACTTTTCTTATTTATTTGATTTATATCGTACGATATTTATGAAGTAATCATTTTAATTAGATAGTCTATGTAATGAAATGGTTAGGAAAGTGTAAGTTTTATAATAATTTCTCTAATGAAATAGGTATCTTCACTCCCTCGAAAACATGAATACTAGGATTCAGTATTGAGGCCATTTATATTATTAGTTTTGGATTGAATAAAAATTAATCAAACTTAATATACCAACTTTTTGAATAAAAAATGACGTTATGTAAAAAATGGAAGTTTTGAAGAATGATTTCTCCCATTAAATAGTTATCGGTTTTATATAGTCAATAATTAGTTACCAATTAATCAATAAGTAAGAAACAGAGATCAAGTCAGTATTGACATACATATCCCCTTGAATATCTTTTTTGTTATTTACCCATGGCCTGTTTAGGTACCCCTTCTTCTTGTAATGCTCCTCTAAATCCTGGGACTTACAGCGGTGTTATTTATGCTACCATTTGTTTTCATCAAGCATTCATTATTTTTTCAAGAAAGTTTAATCATTAATGTTTTATCTTATCCAACGTTGGTCATCAAATAAATCAATTTATGTTTGCATTGGGAATCCAAATAGGTCACCACGTAAAGGACATTTATTTTAGTGAAAATTATAATTATTGATGAATCGAGGATATTAAAAAATCCATAGAAAAATAAAGTACTGTTATCTGCTAAGCTGATTAATGTTATTGAGGGATTCTGAAAAATGATCGTGTAATTTTACTATATTTTAAGTATAGTATTTTGAAATAGATAATTTTTTTTATCGCATAGAGTTATTTTATTTTTTTGAAATATTATCACACATGCAATAAAATCATTTAAGACTAAATATAATAATAATTTAATTTATTAATAGGTTATTTTGATTTCTAATTGTAAAACTTGTCAGTCATCAACGCTGTTTATTTTATTAAATGAGAGCTTAGTCATTTACACCAATGTTTGCATTGGGAACAACATTTGAGGAAACTATTTATTTGCAATTTAAGTATTTTTTTTTTTTGGATTATTATCGCATTTTGAATTTTTTTATTTGTGATGGATTCCTGCATGCAAGTTCACCATCCTTAAGCAAATAAGTGTGAAGAAAGTTTTTTTTAAACAGCATCATAGAAAGAAGTTGGTTGCATCTAGAACTAATTCCACACAAATCCGTCCCCACATAGTCTTCAAATTATTACCATCCAAGCGGCCAATGCATTTCTTGTAGATTGATTTGATAACCCTCAAACCTGTTGGTATCATCTTTTGCATTGATATACATTCCTTACTTCATCCAAAAGGTTGCAGCAGTATGCAGCACTGATAGTGTACCACTCGCTTGGCTTTCACAAGGGGTTGGGGGACCTCCACTCTCCATGCTGGCCTGTTTAGTTCAGGAGAGTGATGGTGGAACTGTTACATTAATTTATATCATCATACATAATTAGTATATATTATCACACATCACTTTCAAGAAGGTATGCCATTATTGCCTAAATTTTATATTGAAAACTCAAAATTCTATTGTTTATAATTTGAAAGAGTTTTAAAAATCAAATTAAGTAGGTTATTTATAAAAATATACTCGAAATGCAATGATAAATTATTCCATACTAATTTTTACAAGCCAGAGAGGTGTTGCTCTGGAAATAAACTTAATTTATTTGACAGGAGAATAATAAATGGTTCCTAATGAGTACCTAATTATAAAAAAGTAAAGAAAAAGAACATTTTAAAAATACCATGTTTTTTTAATACTATTATGCACGGAATGCATTAAATAAACTAAATTATACTAATAAATTTTAACCAGGTTGGAGAGATTCAGATTCATACAGTTACCCACCTCCAAATAAATTTATACCTGACTAGGGTGGATTCAAAGCCCTAGGCTCAGATGCTAAATGGGCTCTTGGTTTAAGACCTCTTTTGTTTCCTCTATCCATACCTACCCACACCTGACATGTGGCTTGTAACCATTCTAAGGTGTAACCAACCTGTTATAATCAAGATCGATCGGTCTGCCACAAAACAGACTCTAACCTACCCATGATAGTTGGAACACTTTCCTAACGAAACCCTTGGCCTTCACAATGTTCGTAACCATATCAGATAATTAGTGCAGTGGTTTCCTGGGAATATGGGGATTGTAAACATTAAACTTCGAAGTTGAATATTTTCTTAAATCTTCTATAACCTTAACTCCTCATTGTGAGCGTTGAATTTTGACATTAGCTACTTTACCTCAAGTGAAAAAGCCAAAGGATATCATTAAATTATGGGCAATTCCACGTGAAATCAACACAAAAATATAACATTTTGCACCTCACAATTTCAGATTTTCTTGAAATTTGGTACATGTGTACTACTTGTATCTACAAGAACAATTGTGAAATATGACTGAGATATGTCTACCCGTTTTTGAATTATTGGTCTCTAAAGCCCTCAAAAATAGGTCCAGAAACAGAAAAAATCATGATTAAAAATAGCTGTAGATATTTTCCAAATGTAAGGTTGATATTAAAGAAATTTTCTTAAAACTTTTAATAAAATATTAAAATTCTTAAAATTTTAATTTCAATTTTCTCAAAAAGGGCATTTTTTAAAAAAAGTATATTTTTTTTAAAAATAGGTAGTAGTATATCTATTCATACAACACAATATAAAAGTGAGATGAAAATTTGTTCATTACTAAAAAAATTAAAAACTAGCAATAAAATTTCATAAATCTAGCTTTTTATGATTAAAAATAGTTGCAGGTGTTTTCCAAATTGGACTAGGACTATGAGATTGGTGTTTTTTAAGAGCGCATTCCATGCAATTTCATATTATATACAGCAATGTATTGGTTGGTACTAAAGAAATTTTCTTAAAACCTAGTTTAAAATTTTAATTTCAATTATCTCGAAAAAGGCATCTCTTAAAATTTTTATATTTTTTAAAAAAATAGGTAGTATTATATCTATTCATGCAACAAAGTATAAAAGTGGGATGAAAATTTCTTCATTACTAAAAAAATTAAAAAGTAGTGATATGATTCCATAAGTTTAGCATTTTATGATTAAAAATAGCTGCAGATGTTTTCCATATATGACTAGGACTATGAGATTGGTGTTTTTTAAGAGCGCATTCCATGCCATTTCATATTATATACAAATATGTATAGATTGGTGCTAAAGAAGGTTTCTTAAAACCAAGTTTAAAAATTTAATGTTAATTTTCTGTAAAAGGGGATTTTTTTTTTAAATTTTTATATATTTTTTTTAAAAATAGGTCATACTGCCTATACCTACACATTGTTCTATATCATATGAAATGGCATGGAATGTGCTGTTAAATGGCACCAATCTCATAGTCCTAGTCAAATTTGGAAAACATCTGCAGCTATTTTTAATCATAAAAAGCAAGATTTATTGAATTTTATCACTACTTTTTAAGTTTTTTAGTACTGAAGAAATTTTCATCCCACTTTTATACTTTGTTGCATGAATAGATATAATACTACCTATTTTTCGAAAAAATATAAAAATTGTAAAAAATGCCCTTTTGGAGAAAATTGAAATTAAAATTTTACATTTAGTTTTAAGAAAACTTCTTTAGTGCCAACCTATACATTGCTATGCATCATACAAAATGGCATGGAATGCGCTGTTTAAAGACACCAATCTCATAGTCCTAGTCAAATTTGGAAAACATCTGCAGCTATTTTTAATCATAAAATGCTAAATTTATGGAATCATTTCGCTACTTTTTAAGTTTTTTAGTAATGAAGAAATTTTCATCCCACTTTTATACTTTGTTGCATGAATAGATATAATACTACCTATTTTTCGAAAAAATATAAAAATTGTAAAAAATGCTCTTTTGGAAAAAATTGAAATTAAAATTTTACATTTAGTTTTAAGAAAATTTCTTTAGTATCAACCTATACATTGTTGTATATCATACAAAATGGCATGGAATGCCCTGTTAAACGACACCAATCTCATAGTCCTAGTCAAATTTGGAAAACATCTACAGCTATTTTTAATCATGATTTTTCCTGTTTCTGGACCTATTTTTGAGGGCTTTAGAGACCAAGATTCAAAAACGGGTAGACCTATCTCAGTAATATTTCACAATTGTTTTTTTAGATACAATTAGTACACATATACCAAATTTCAAGAAAATCTGATATGGTGAGGCTCAAGCCTGTGTAGAATAGTCGTGGAATTACCCTAATATAAATGATTTTTTTCTTAGTATTATTTTATATATAACTATTTCATATAAAAAAATGTTTTAAAAGAAAATGGAGACCAGTTGCAATTTTCAAAGCTGACAAATGACAGGTAGTAATTGAACATTATTGAGAATTATTCACAGGATAAGAATCATTTAATATCACAAATATATCATTTTATGAAGATTCCAACCATTAGGGCATCTTGCAATTTTTTTTTTTTCCTGCATTAGTATTCTAATTATATTCAAATTATATTTCTTCTTTTTTTTAATCTAGTTTTATTAAAAAATCTACAAATAGAACATACTATTTAAATTATTGTTGTAATGCATGTACTTATCAAAAGATGAAATGTTATATCACTTACACTCACCACTAAAGGTTTTGTAGTGTTTGAATTGGACCCAAAAGAGTTACTCACAAAAGTGCATTGTGAATGTCTTCTGAAAAACTAGTATATTTTTGTATGAAATTTTTACTTCGTGCACGAATATTTATCAATACACACTGAGTACTAAATTGTTGTTACATATCATTAAGTTAATTCAATTTTTATAAAAGTTACTTTATCAAAATAGTAGACTCCAAGTCCATACAGCTGATTTTGTTTTAAAAAAAAAAATTGTGTGGCACAAAATTAGTTCGAAAATATTTGGGTTTTTTATTAAAATTTTCTCAAAAAATAATGCCATAATATATCAAATGTACTTGTCTGCCAATGGAAGGAACCAAGGGAAAACCTTTTATTATTTATCTGGTTTGATATCAATCTATAGTTAATACATACATAGCATATTCCAATAATCGGTGAATAGTAAGAGAAAATATGAATATAATTAAAAACAAATCAGAAATATTTTGAATAACATTCATTTCATCAATTAATCTTAATAACCGATAATTCTTGGAGAAATGTTAATTAATTTGGGTTTCTATTAATTTATTTTCACAAATCAACTGTTATAAGTTTAGTGATATCTAGATTTTTAATATTACTTTGAACTTTGGAATGAATGATTTCCAGCTATTAATAATCAAGTTATGCTTTCTTAATGCTGACCATTGATGTTCCGAATTTAGATGATCACATTTATTAGAAGCTGATCATCGTATTCTAACAATACTACTTCATTGGGTTCTAGTTGGGATATAAATATATATCATATATACAATATCCCATCTAATCCTTCTTTAATAAACATTACATGTTATAATCTATAATTGACATGGTCAATTTTAGTCTGTTTTTTTTTTAAAATAACAAACTGCAGTTAAAAATGAACTAGGGTCTACTGTTTTTTTCTTTACCTGCTAAGTAATATTTAGTGAAATTGACTGGAAAAAAATGATTCTAATTAGCAAATTTTCGTTTAAGTACTTTTAATGAAAATCATGATATAATTCTTGTTCACATGATTAAAGATAAATAATTGGTGTTTTAGAGTACTTAATAAAATTAATTTGTTGATGTAAACTACAGATATGGTTGCCGAGAGCCTAGTCCACCTGTCTCGCACACTGAATGCCCTGAAGTCTATGTCTCTCAGTCACATTGCAAAAGGCAAAGCTTACTTGGAGGCTTCAGAGCTACCTTGCGTCGGGCTCGCAGTGAAGTTCCCCAGCGCCACACAAGTCATGTTCGGAGGTGGTCTGATTCGGTAAGCCTATACTTTATTATTATTAAAGTTACAAGTTTTAATTTTTTTCTTTTAAAATCTACCACAGAGATTGATTATAATTTAATTTTATATATGAAGTTAATTTATATTCAGTAGAAGTATTTCTTATTTAAATCTTTTTGGATAAATATAGAACTATATATTCAAGGTTTATTGTAAACAAAAAATAAAATTACTAGCATTTGACAATACTTTGACTACTTCTTCGAAACGAATAAAAAAAAAAATGATTAAATATGGTTATAATAAATGAAAAAAAAAACAAAAAACATTCAATGACACATTATTTGAAGTGGCATTTTTTTCTCTTAAATTTTGTTATTTTTTAAATATCATAATTGAAGGATTTAATTTATCAAGTCAATCCAAAATTTCTATTCTAAGATTAAATAAAAATTGCTAATATTTATTTGAAAGTTAAAGATACAATATCGCCTGGCATATAATTTAGTTTGCACTACTTTGAAAAATGAGAATGTTTGCCTTAACAGAAATTTATTGTCTACCTTATGTTTAAAATTATTCTTTATAACTGAGTTGATTTCTGATTGATGTTTAACTATAAAATAAAAGTTTTATGTTTTGTGCATGCCTTTGAAATTAGAACCGGCACATATTACCACTAACTACTGCATCAAAAAGTACTGCAGTTCACTAGATTTAAGAACATATACAGCAATTCATTTTTTCTCCAATGAAACTGAGGGTTTAAAGGAAGGGTTGAGCCTGATATAGAATAAATATGTTTCATATTTCTTTGGAATGTGGCCAGAATGGAGCGAAAGAACTTTATATTGGTCATTAATATTGATTCCTAGTCTGTAAGGTATCGAAGAAATAGTCTGATAGAATAATGCATAAATACATGGGTGAGGTGCGTGTCTTTGGTCCTGAGAGTTTAATTTCTGGCAAACACCCACAAGTAGCACACATATAAAATTCTTAAACATTTTTATTATTACATCTTGGAAAAATCGTGATCAATTAAGTCAACCAGTTAGTTTTTTTTTTTTTTTTTTTTTTGAGGATCAGTGGTTTATTGCAGTGGTCACCAAATGGCGGACCGCCGGCTAGTTTTATCTTAAAATAAATCCTAAAACAAAAATACAAAAAATACGAAATAGATACAGAGCAATAACTACCCAAAATATTTGAATAATGATTAAAATTAATGTAGTTAAACTGTTAATTTTTCAAAAATTTGGTTGCCCCTGAATGGACCGCGTAAGCTTAATTGGGCATTAATTAATTTAGGCAAGACTTTGAAATGGACCTTCATGAAGCTTAATTGGTGAGCACTGGTTTATAGGATGTTCCAAATTATTTTGTCCTGAAAAAATTATCATTTGTTTGCAAATATTTGCATGTTAATTCAATATGGGGGATGGTGGGGTATATGCAAAACTGTAGTTAAAATATTAAGACATACATAATCTAATTTATGTTTTCCTCATTTCTGTTTGGGGATAATAATTAAAAATATCTGAATTGATAAATATTTTTCAATTCCATAATTATTTTTAAAGATAAATTTATGAAATAATTTAACTAGGTATTATATAAATCTCATTTCTTCAAATTTCAGAATTATGATTGCAAAATTATTTTTAAATATGCATCATATTAATTCTTTGATCCTGTTTATGGGAATACTTTGGAATAGGTACCCTCTTCTGATCCTTAACATTCAAAGACTAGAACTCAATGTAGGTACAGTAAACCCTCATTATTACGAACTCGGATATAACGAACACCTCATATAGCGAACCAAAATACTATCCCCCCAAAAGTACCATTACATTTCTGCTGAACCCCTCGTTATAGCGAAATCCTCGGTTAGTGCGAACTACGAACTAAATTTGATGCCTGAGAATTATTATATTCTGTTATAACGAACTGCTAAAATTTTTAATTAATTTTTTTTTACTGTATTACGTAGAATGAGCGCGGGAAGACGAAGTTGCTCCAGTTTCTAGAATTGAGTTGTTTTTTTACTCTTAACTAATCCGATTTCCTTTTGCTCTCTCTCTGATTCCATTGACTTTTTTCTCAAAACTAGCTCAGTTCTGTTTCGACCTCTGTCTTCGTATTATTCGAATCAGTGTTCTGTAGTCGTTTATACTGTTGTTTTTTTAATACACAATGAGTTCGTTGGTAAACGTGTGTCACAAACGTAAATACTTATCAATCGAGGAAAAATTGAAAATTCTCCTGGATATTGAATCGGGAATTCTAAATAAGAAAACCATCGCATAAAAATATGTAATTCCAAAATGAACATTGTCAACCATTATAAAAAACAAAGATAAAATAGATTCAACCGCAGCCCAAGGATTAACTTGAAAATCAAATAAACGACTGCGCTCTGCGGCTCATGAATATTTGGGAAAAAAATTGATAAATTGCTTTAAACAAATGAGATCTCAAATACCAATCTCAGACCCTCTTATTAAAGCTAAGGCTAAAGAACTCTCGAGAGAACTTGGCAGGTAAATTAATTAATCTCATTGTTTAATTAATATGTAGTTTAACTAAAAATAAATTACATACATGCGTTTTAATCTAACTAGTTCTAATGAATGAATTTCCTTCTAAATATGATCAAATTAGAGCGGCCATTTGCTAAAAAAAAGATAAAAAAAAAGAATCCTCGGTTATAACGAACTATGAATATCAAACCCCCTACCAGTTCGCTATATCGAGGGTTTACTGTGTATATAATTACATTTTAGTTTTGTACATTGACCTATCTCATTTAAGTAATTTATAAAATAAATTGTCTCAAATATATGTAAGCTGAACCTTTTTTCTTTTTTGGTGCCATGAAATGATCAAATATTTAAGAGAATATCATGGGAATGTTGTTTGGAAAAATTGCACTATTTGTGTTTTTTGTGCTATTACACTATCATTAGTATTATTTTTATTTTTTTTTTTTGCATTGTTGGATGGGTATAACAATTTGATGTTTGATAAAACACTGTTGCATGTGAATCATTATCACGGTCCTCCAATCATGTTTTAAAAATAAGTTTAAAATTGTTTATGATATTTATGGAATATCATTAATCAAGTTATTGTGCATGATGTAATTATTTTTTCACTTCACATTTATATATGTAATATTTATGAATTAACACAAAAGAATGATTTGTGTTGGCATGTCATAACCGTTTGAGCATGAGAACTATGTGTCTAGCCTAGTCAGTAACTTGCATGGTGAAGAGAGAGAGAGAGAGAGAAAGAAGACTGTCATTTTGGATGGAACAGAGCTCATCATCGAGTGGGGATGGTGGTGCTGGTGCCGACGACAAGGATGGGACCAGGTCATGGAGCTGGGAAGAGGACCCTCTCTACAGGAGATACCAACAGTTGGATATCATCGGTAAGTCTTCCATCCTTCAAAACATTTAAAACTAAACCGCGGAAATAAATAAATAAAAATTAAAGACTAAATATTGTTTGTTTGTATTAAAGAAAATTGTGTTCTTAAGCTGATCTGTTTTTCTTAGACAGATTAAAACATTTTTTTTTTAAATAATTAAGATTGAACTAATGCTAATAATAAACGGACTGGTCCATTGCCTTATATCTTATTAATTTTCACTACTTGAAAGTGAATTTCTTTTTACCATATCTTCCTAAATTATTTAAATTTTAATTGAGGTAATTTCAAAAATATACTTGTTGTCCTGGAGGACCAAAAGGTTTTTTTGAAATTACCTGCATTTGTTTTGCTGTAATTTGAAGAAATATATCTTCTTTATTTACACTTCATCAATACAATATCTTTTTCTATACTACAATCTATGGTAACAAAGTCATTAATCAATGATTCAACTTTCATTTTTTTTTTTTTTTTTTTTTTTATGGCAGTGATTTATTTGAAGTTCCTTTCTTCACCAGCATCAATTTGATACTTTAGTTTCTTCTTGGGTCCATCTATCGATAGGTATTTAATTAGTCAATTTTTTAATTCTCTTTGCTAAAAAGTTTCAATAAACTGGTTGATGGTTATTGCACTTCCAAGAATTAAACTTTTCCAAGATATGCATACTATTTTACTGGAGATATTAAAACTAACAAAAAATCAGGATAATATTTAATTTAACACAGAAACTTCCTATCATCGAAGATGATATCCTATCGAAACGAGGAATCCAATTTCTTTCTCTTGATTGAATGTGAGCATCTTCAAAGCAGCAGTGTAGTCTGATATTCTTAAGAAATTCTCTGTTTTTAATTAAAACAAAAAATACTTGTAGCAAATTTCGTTTCTACTTAAAATTTTTTTAGAAAAATCACTTCACTCTGGAGACTTTAACTGACAGTGGGTGTATTAAGGTCAGTATACTCGAATTGATGGCCTCAAAACTTTTCTTTTTCAATGCTTTTATCCACTTTTCAGTTTTCATTAACCTTAATTTTGCTTATAGATATGATAATAGAAGCTAACAATATTATCGTAATAGATTTGACCAATAAGACACAAATGGTTTAAAATCTCATTTTGTTCATTTATTTTTATTTTTTAAATCATTAAGTAGTTTTGTTATAATAAATAGATTAGATACAGCGGTAGATGCTACCCATGTCTTTTCCTTGTGTATTAATGAGCCTATGAAATTATTTGTCTTTGTTCTCATTAAATGAATTAATTTAACCAAATGTGTATCTATAATTAATCTGTATATTTAAATAAATCTGTATATACAATTTTTCTTTTGAACTACCAAAGAATTCAACAATTTTTGTAGATATTTGTAAATAAATACCCACAAGACATAACCAGGAGACACTGAAGGTAAACAACCATTTCATTAAAATAAATCATCCAACAATATTTTTTGCATTTGGTTTTTAAACAAGGTATCTAGGAGACTTAATGAATTGAATTTTTTAATGATAAAGAACTTGGGTGATTTTATAAGTTAGTGAGTGCTGGAATACTTTTTTTTTAGAGAATATTTTAGTTTTAAATTATAGCAAGTCATCTCTATTTGAAGGTGAAATATAAATACTAAACATCAATTTAACATTTTAAAAATTTCAATTTTGTCAATCAGCCTGTTTGATGTCTGAGAATCTCAGTTAATGTCACTTCTTGAACTTTTCTAAATATTCTATTCAATTAGAAAATTATTAGCATAAAGTGTTAAACTTATGATGCTTCATAATTTGTTGGTTATTTTGTCTATAGGAATAGGAAAGTACAGTGAGGTATATGCAGGGAAGGACGTAGTGACCGGTCAGGAAGTTGCATTGAAGATGATAGATAGGAGAAGACTGCCTTCAGAAGATGGAGCCAAAGATGAATATAAGAAACTATCGGGGCTATGCCACAGGAACATCGTCTCAGGTTTAGCTCTATTCACCGAGTCTCCCAAGGAATATTTGGACACCATTGTTATGACAAGGTATATATCCATTTTTTGTTTTATTTTCCCCTGATCTTGCATTTTCAGCATTTGCTGTTTTTTCCCCTGGTTGGGGAGGTCCTGGTCAAACTCTTTTCAATTTTATAGTTTGCCAGGCAAAGAATATTGCAAATATGTGTGCCCGCTTAGTTTGGGTATTATAAATAATTTTCATACTTATAATATACTAATATGGACCAATTCTGTTTTAAAAGTTCAGTTTAACAGTGCAAAGTTCTAATTTCATTTTAAAATGTATTGTATGTAATATGTTTTGCTGCAACAGAATGAAGGGTATTATAAAAATAAAGAATCACCTAGGTTTCTCTAATAAATACTATCACATTCAACTTTACTTTTGTTCATAGATGAGAATTTTATCTTGGGTATTTTCATTATTTTTAATTTAGAAAAAATGGTTTATATATATATTTTCTTAATTTATTGATTTTTTGAAACCTGGGCATTTAAACATGATGATTTCAATAGTTATACAAAGGTCATAAAAGTTTCTGTATTTTTAATTGATTGTATTTCGGTGTTGAGTAATCCCTTTCTTTTTTCTCTTCAGTCTTCGACATTTAGGGCAAACAGCCCATCCTTATGACATTAGATTCATTTCTTTGATTTTCTCTTTGATCATAAATTTTTCTAAAAAAAAAAAAAAAAGTTTACTTTTAATTTTGAATCTAACCGAGGTGTTCTCATTCATCTACATCTTTTTCTCTGCTGTCCAAACCTCTTACTATTATTATTGTGTATACAAATTAAAGTTATGTATTTTAAACTTCCGTTATTATTTAAGATTTTTATCAATTTAATTTTTTTTCAGGGTCAAGGGGTCTCAAATTCTTGAACATATCTGTAATGTGCAAGGTAAAGAAGCCAAAATAAAGAAACTATTTCTGCAAATGATATACGCCCTGCAGTATCTTCTCTCACAGCATGTAGTACATGGAGACTTAAAGGTATCACTCTAATGAATCATATATGACTAATTTTGAGTCCTAATTCTTTTTATTTTATTTTTTAACATATTATGTTCCTTGGTCAGTTAGTGAAGTCAAAGCTATGGTAGATTGGTGGAGCAGAATTTCAATTTTTCCATATGGAATAAATAAGAGTATTTATGTATGCTACCTCGCGCGGGTCTCATTACCGCGTATGGGGAGCGTCCCACGGGTGGCGGATGTGGGGATGGTCGGTGGAAATTCCTAGGAAGTTCCTCCCGGCTAAGTCCGTAGGACTCGCTGACCAACAATGAGAGCGGCCCCCCAGGCTTGCTGGAGGGTGTGACGTAGGTTTGAACGCCCTACTCACATTTTTTAGTTCACCCAAACACCACAAACAGTCATGGATTCTCCTAAGGTAAAACGCTCATTATCCGGAGGTAAACTAGTCCCCCGTTCGGGTCTCCGGGTGGGGACTGCTTTAGGGGAATCATGGCGAAAGTTGAAATTAAGAGATTTAGTATTAGGGACGTGGAACGTCAGAAGTTTGAATACAGCGGGTGGGTTAAAATCGGTTTCGAATGAGGTTGAGAGGTACGGTATAGATATCGTGGCGCTGCAAGAGGTACGCTGGCCGGGGGAGGGCTCTTTAAGAGAAGGTAAGTACACAATTTGGTACGGCGGGGGCGAAAATTATTGTTTAGGCACTGGGTTTCTGATTAGGAATAGGTTGATATCCGCTTTGAGGGACGTTCAATTTTTAGGGGACAGGATATCAGTAGCTGTATTTCAGGGGCGGTGGTTTAAAATCGCGTTAATAAACATACATTCTCCGACCGAAGACAGCGATGACGAAGTTAAGTCGGAATTTTACGATAAACTAGAGTGGGTCTTCGATAAATTACCGCGAAATTACATGAAGATAGTTATAGGAGACGCTAACGCAAAGGTGGGCAGGGAAGAAATATATTATCCGACTATTGGAAAAGAAAGTTTACACGAAATTAGTAATGATAACGGAATCCGATTGATTAACTTTGCTACTTCTAAAAATTTAATAATCAAAAGTACAACTTTTAAACATAAAGATATTCACAAATATACCTGGACATCACCGGATTCACAAACAAGAAATCAAATCGATCACGTTTTGGTGCAGCATAGGTGGCAAAATAGTGTTATTAATGTTAGGTCGTACCGAGGGGCGGAATGCGGGTCGGATCACGAACTAGTAGTCGCTAAAGTTCGGCAAAGACTTTCAATAAAAAAAAGGTTAGAAACCGGATCTCGTACCGAATATTTTAATCTGGAAAAACTTAAAATTCCGGCGATTAGAAAACAATTTGAAATTGAACTCAAGAATAGATTTGATGTATTAGAACCATCGACAGAGAATGGCGAAGACATTGATCAATTGTGGGAAGGGATTAGGGATAATATTAAAGAGGTCAGTAATTTGTGTCTGGGCAAAAGGGAAAATAATAAGAATAAACCATGGTTCGATGAAGAATGTTTAAACTCGTGTGAGAAAAGAAAAGCCGCTAAACTCAAAGTTTTAAATAATCCTAGCGAAGACAATCATGCCTACTTTCGAGGCATGAGGAACGAAACGACTAAATTGCTTAAAAATAAAAAAAGAGAATATCTCAAAAACAAAATAATAGAAATAGAAAATAATGGAATCCAAAATAACGTTAGAGATATGTATAAAGGCATAAATTTATCACGTAAACGTCTAGGACCAGTTACGACTGGTATTAGGGATAATAATAATAACATCATAGCGGATCCGGTAGACATAGTAAGGAAGTTTAAAGAGCACTTTGATAGTATTTTGAATCCAGAAAATACCCGTCTATCACCACTTTTGGAATTTCAAAGTGCTGAACCGTTATTAGAAGAACCGAGTATAGGGGAAGTCGAAATAGCTATCGGAAAATTAAAATCCTATAAAGCAGCGGGGACGGATAATATTCCTAGCGAACTAATCAAATCATGTGGGGAAGCTGGGATTTCAAAAATACATCTTTTGATTAAAAAGATCTGGGAGTATGAGAAAGTACCCGAAGAATGGAAAGAGTCTATACTTATACCGATTCACAAGAAGGGGTCGCGGACAGACACTAATAACTACCGTGGGATCTCACTACTTCCGGTCTGCTATAAAGTATTTACGTCAATACTGACTAGCCGAATAACCGAATACGCCGAGGAAATTATCGGAGATTATCAATGTGGTTTCAGACGGAACCGATCTACCGTAGACCAAATATTCTCCCTCCGTCAAATATTAGAGAAAAAATTAGAATACAATGGTATTGTTCATCAACTGTATGTCGACTTTAAAAAGGCTTATGATTCAATAGACCGCAATAAACTGTATAACATCCTGACTGAACTAGGAATACCGAAGAAGTTAGTAAACTTAGTAAAAATGTGTATTGCCGAAACGTTCAATAAAATAAGAATCGGTCGTTATTTTTCTGAGAAGTTCGAGGTTCACTCTGGTTTGAAACAGGGGGATTCGCTATCCCCTGTTTTATTTAATTTAGCTCTAGAATATGTCATTAGGGAGGTGATAAATACCGGAAAGGGTTTGAATCTGGGGGGAAATGTATCCGTGCTCGGTTACGCTGATGATTTGGTTTTGCTTGGCGACGAAGTGGAAACGATAGAACTAAATACAAAAGCATTGATGGAAGCCGGAAAAGAAGTAGGGCTAGAAATAAATACGGAAAAAACAAAATATATGGTTAGTTGTAGAAACGGTGACAATTTTGGCGATATTGAAGTAGAAGAGGAAATATTCGAAGCCGTTGAGAAATTTAGATATTTAGGATCTACTGTAACTAGAAAAAACAAAATCGAAGAGGAAATTAAGGCTAGATTAAAGGCGGGAAATGCTTGTTATTTCTCGGTTGCAAAATTACTTGGGTCACGCCTTTTATCCCGAAATTTAAAAATTAGGATTTACAAAACTATAATTCTTCCGACTGTTCTTTACGGTTGTGAAACATGGCCGCTTACAGTAAGGGATGAGAAACGCCTTATGGTGTTTGAAAATAAAGTGCTGCGTAGAATATTCGGGCCGAAGAAAGATGAGTCAACAGGAGAATTTAGACGGCTACACAATGCGGAATTGCGTGAGCTTTACCCGGTTAATGTAATCAAGTCTATAGCTGCGCGTCGGTTAAAGTGGGCATGCAAAATGGCGAGTCTTAGTAGTGAACGAATTCCTAAAAGATTGATAAACGCTTTGCCGACTGGAAAACGACCGAGGGGTAGGCCTAGGCGAAGGTGGGAAGATTCGGTGAAAGCAGATCTTGTGAATTTGGGATTGGACGGTGATAGTTGGATGGAGGTATGTAGGGACCGATTGGTGGTGTCGGCGTCGGGCCTTCGGGTCCGTTAAGCCTTATTGTATTGTATTGTATTGTATTTATGTATGCTAAGAGATGTTAAAAGTTACCAAAAACCAAACATGTTTGGATAATTATTTCCAATTTATAATTGGTTCTCTGATTTTCTGGGATCAAATTCTTTTTTGTAGATTTAAACCACTAGGTAAACTTTGTAAGTTGAATAAATGAAATTGAAAAAATAATATGTCCTGGTTATTGCTCCTACCTAGTGGTTTAAATCTACAAAAAACAAAAAGAAAAATGTTTGTATAATTTACTAATTTATTGGTTTATGATCTCTGTAGCCTGAAAATGTTCTCGTTGAGAGTGATGGTACTGTGCGGTTGGTTGACTTTGGCCCTTCTGAGCCTGATCAAGAATTTGCTGCTCCTGAGGCCCTGACAGCTCTAACAACTCATTCTTCAGATATGTGGAGTTTGGGGGTTCTGCTCTATGTTACTCTTAGGTGACTATAACCTCATTATTTAACTTCATTAATCTATAATCCTCCCCATATTCCTCCTAAGTATTATTTATATCAATAATTATGATATGAACTTTCTATTACTTACTATAATATCATTTTGCAGTGGTGTTTCACCTTTCCTTGATGACTGCCCTGAAGAAACCTTTAACAATATACGCACTGCCAATTACAGTTTTCCTCCAGACTATTTTGGAGGTGTTCCTGAAGATGCATTGTTTCTAGTTACATCAGCTTTGGCTCCAGATCCTGATCAGAGGGCTTTGCCCAACAGTTTACTCCTGTCACCATGGTTTAAAGAGGTAATTAACTAAACCATTTATAACTATTAAAATGTTTAATTTTAATAACATTAAATTAAACATTACATTAAATATATTGAAATATTTAATATATAATCTGTAAGTTTATTATTATAGATATATTAACAAACATAGATAGTTTTACTTTTGTGACTCACTTATATTCTTCCTGTTATTGTGCCTCATAACTGGATGGCTTTCTTCAAATCAATCTGACCGACTACCTTACATGAATCAGTGGCGATTCCAAAAAAATATTTTGGGAGTTAGTGAGAGGGATTGGTCCATATAAAAAAAAAAGTGAAAAACAGCACGTTCATTAATTTTAAAAAATAAGAACTTCATTTAATATTTATTCATTAATACTACTTTACTAGAAAATTTGTAAGAATAAGATGCATAAATTTAGTCTAGAAGTTTTATTTCCAAAATTTCAGGAAGGTGAATATATCCCTCCTGGCAAAAGTCCATGATTAGTTTTCTGATTTTAGTTAAGTTTTATTATTGTATCTGGTATATTAAATGATTTTATTTGCCAAAAATATACAGATAAATGCAGGCAGGAATGAATAAAATTAAATTTGGTTTCAAGTTTTCTTTAAAGTCAGGTCGGAACAAATTCCACAAATGCTACAATACTTACTAAGAGAATACAAAAGGTTGGACATTACTTCAACTACACAGATTCCTCATTCTTTGCTTCTATTAAGTGTTAAAAGATTTAATTTTTGTATAAATATCATTGGCTTGATTCAACTGTTATAAAACCACAGTGCAGACAGATTTTCATTGTTTAAATGGTTCAACATTAAAAAAATCGAAATTTGTATAATTCCTTTTCTATCTAATACCATTTTGTATCTTAATAATAATCGACTAAAAATATCATGCTTCGGTGATTAGTTTATAAGTAATTTGTTTCTTCTTTTTCATTAGTTATTTGTGTATATATTTGTTCTACTTTTATGTCATTAAATCTTTTCAGAATGATTCAGATTGGACGGCTCCTGTTGAAAGATTGTTGAATTTTATTGAAAGGAGAAGAAAGTCAGCGTGTTGTGGTTTATAGGAGGGTTGGACCTCATTTAAGAAACTTAACCAAATTTTATGCCAAATGAATGTGCTTTGTTCCATAAAGTGTATATTTTGTAAAGTGTCTGTATATTCTTGTTCTCTTTGTATAATTTTGTAAATATAGATAATGTTAGCATTTATAATTTTGTGTTAATTTATTTTCAATTAATTAGTTATTTAATTTAAAAAATGTATAATTAAAAATTTATTTTTTAATGTGTTTTGTTTATTTACCTATTTTTAAATTTACTTTATGAGGGAGTTAGTTCCTCTAAACTTATACTTGCTAAAAATAAAAAGTTCAAATTACATTTTTTTTTTTAAATTCTTTTATTGTTTGAATCCAAGGTTTTTATTATATTCAATAGAACATTTATTCTACAGGTTATCACTTAAATTTTGGCTATTTAAATAATATTAAAACTTAACTGAAAAGTGGAGAAGATGAGCTGAGTGGAGGAAGGATTCAACAAATATTTGATGACTGTTCAAGTGGGAACCTTTTAATATCAGTTAAATAAGTCAGAAAAATATAAAAGACCATATAATGGGAGTGAATAACCAAATAGCTGAATAAATTATCCCCTAGTGATTAATTGAAACCAACTTTAATTCACTATATCAGGTGGATTTGAAGTGCCTACTATGATGAATGGCTATATTTATAATGATAAAAAATTATTACTAAAAACAACTTTTAATTATTTGCCATACTATTATTTGAGATTATATGATATTAACACGTTAGCTGCGAAACAAATAAACTGGGATTTTTGTTAACTGCGAGGAGGGGTCAAATGACCCCACGCTACCACACGGCTAAACTGCGTTAAGGGGCTGATTGACCCCTTGTCTCTTAGACATTAAAATTAACCCTCTGTAAACATTGATGAATGTTTTAAAGTGAAATCTATTTTTTTTACAAATACCTGACATACCAGAATTCGTAACAGAAGCAGGGTTGAATTCTGTTGCTTCTGAATATATTTTTTTATTACTTATTTTTTCCACTACATCTGTGTTATACTAACATTAATTTTTTTCTTTCATTTTACGTTTAATCATAAAATGTTTGCTATATGGTTTTAATTTTCTTAATTTTCACCATATATAATTCATGAAAGGAAGAATTCGGATATAAAAAATAAAACCAAAAGTATGTTTCTATTATAAATAAATGAACATAGGTGTAACATTTGTGTATTTAAAAAAATAAACTTAAATATTACAAATTAAATTATTAAAAAAAAATAACATGTGAAAACTACATTTTATAATGTTTATCAAACTATTTAATTAGAAGATAAAAGATTCGACCACGGCCGGAAATCGATTCCCGGCCGTGGTCGAATCTTTTATCTTCTAATTAAATAGTTTAAAAATTATACCTTAATTGTATAACCAACGACCATGAATAAATAATATAATGTTTATCGTTGAAGCACTGCAAGCAAAGAGACGGTTTGTCGTCACAGTATGTCCGGACCTTCTTCACCTTTTTTTGGTCTTCTGCACTGTTCATAGTTCTGCTTAGCTCTTCATAACAGCCCGAACATTTCTTCCTTATATGAATCATAACTATCTTCAAAACTTGAACTAGTTCCTTCATCTTCACTTGAAGATGAATTCCGCTGTGAAAGGGCTAATCGACAAGTTTCTTACCACGTGAATACATATCGAAATTATTTACTAAATCGAGACAAATAAACGAGAGCTCAGGTGCCAACAATACTAAGTAGAATCAGTCGAAGAAAAAGAAAGGAAGAGAAATCTGTGATTCACCCTTAGATAAATGTGATTCACAGTAAATTACTGTCGCTTTCACAGCTTTCAAACATTTACGTAAATAGAAAAAATATTTTTTATTTACATATTCATTAATATGTAAATAAAAAATATTTTTTATTTACATATTCATTAATATTTTATATAATATGCTAAAACAATAGTAAGATGAAGTGTAATGAGCATTAAAAGAGCAAGGGGTCATTTGACCCCTTGCCGCATAAAGGAAAATATTTAAATTATAATGCGACAAGGGGTCAAGTGACCCCTTACATTTTTTTTCGATATATAAGTAGTATTAAATAGTGCATTATAAAAAATAAATAAAAAATCTGAAAAATATTAAAACAGGATGCGTGACAAGCATCGCAGTTAACGACAAATACACGTTTAATGGCTCGCAGTATAGGAAGCCACCGCATGGGGTCAAATGACCCCTCGTCGCAGTTAACGTGTTAATTAATCATGTTAAAGCGATACAATTTTAGTCTCAAAAACAAATATTTAAAACTTTTTTTTCAGAATGGAATAAAATAATTTCATTTCTCATTTCATATTTTTAAAAACAGTTTGTGGATAATCATGGTGATTCCTTAAACCCACTACCAACCACAGCTTCCCGGTTTTGGACTATTTAACTGCTACTTATATACCGTAAACAAATGGCTAAATATGATAAAAATGTATCAAACATACCTACGGGAGAAAAAAAAGAAAAATATTCCGTTAACTCATAAAACACATTGAGCCCACACATGCACAAGAGCATTACGCATTTTATGATAGACCATTGTTTATAATCAACATGTTCTGTTCATTTAATGGGAATTATTTGTTTCTTGGTAGCTATATGAAGTTTTACAACTACAAAGAGTATTATAAAATGAGACGACTTGGAGTATTATGCATTGCCGAATTATCACAAGCATAATCTTTTATTTAATAAAAAACAAAATTAGTGTACTTTAAAGAGCAAATACAAATAGAAATAAGTAAATGAATGTGAAAAAATGTGTGACTTTGAGATTTGGCATTTAACAAAACACGTCAATTTCTAATCAAAGTTAGTAAGTGAAAGTTCTGTGTCGCACATTCTCATAAAAAGAATATTAAATTTACCTAAAAAATATAACTCAAATTAACCGACCAGAGTCATCCTTACACTATGCTAATTGAATTTCAAAGATAGGCCACGCTATTGGACTCTTACATGATTAAATTACTTTTAATTTAATTACATTACATTTTTTTACATGTTAATTTTACATACAATTATTACATGATTAAAAATCATGAAAGAAAACCCATTGGTAGGCTAAAGGCGTATCGATTTTTCTATACTAAAATCATGAGGAACTTGCCTGAAAAATCGAATGGTTTGCTCATATACAGTGGCTCACAGTCAAATTGATACACCCTGTAGGAACTGAAAAAAATACTTTAATGGTTACAGTAAACAAAAAACCCATTAAATTTCCAACACATTTATTTATAATCTCTATTGAAATATGTCATAACTCAAAAAATTAAAATATTCAACTTCATTATTTAAAAAAAATGAACAAAACAAAATAAATCAATAATTTCACCTCACAGTCAAAATGATACACCTCACTTCAGATTAACTTTTATATGTTATTTATTTAGTTCAATACCTAGTAGCCAATCCTTTATTTTCTACCATTTCTTTGAGTCTGTTTGGAACTGATTCGACCAATTTCCGGTGAATTCTGAGCTCAGCTTGTTCCATTCTTTGAGAAGATATTTTTTAAAGTCTTGTTTACTTGAAATCGCATGTTTCATAATTTCTACCTTCAATTTCGCCCACAGGTATTCTATTACATTAAGATCAGGAAATTGTGGTGGAGTTTTTATAATTTTTTGGCAGAAATAAAGGAGCCATTCCTTAACTAACATAGCAGAATGTTTGGGGTCATTGGCATGATAAAAACAAAACTTGTCTTTGAGCCCCTGTTTTTACGCACTTTCTTTTAATTTTTTTTTTTAAATTTCTATGTAAACATGCTTGTTAACGATGCCATCAATAAAATGATGATTTCCCACACCAGTGGCCGCTATACATACCCACACCACAACACTGCCACCACCATGTTTCACAGTTGGGCGTAATTTTTTTTTGCGAGCTCTTCTCCTGTTTTTTTCCACAAATAGGAATGCCCATCGGATCCAAAAATATTAAATTTACTTTCATTAGCAAATATCACCGTTGTCCAAAAGTCAGGGTCCTTCAACAAATATTCAGTTGCTAATTGCATCCTAACTTTTTGATTTTTCTTGCTGAAAGGAGGTTTCTTACGCGCTACTCGTCCATGAAATTTATTTTTTCTTAGCACATGCCTCACTGTTTCTGCGTTTACTGGCTTACCTAAGCGTTTGGACAGTTCCACGGCTATTTTGGGTGCAATCAAGCGTGGATTTTGTATTATTTCTCTGACGATCCAAGTCTCATCCCTGTTACTTAACATTTTTCTTGCACTTTTAATTTTTTTCTGGCAATTCGATTTTCCTTTTTGTTCTCTCCTCAATATGCTGGATAGTTGAACGGCTTTTCTTAATGATTTCAGCTATATGATTGAGAAATTTCCCATCATTAAAATATTGAATGACCAACTCACGTTCTTTACAAGTTGTATGTAGTCCCATTATTTAAAAAGTTAAAATATACGACTGATATTGTTAAACTAGTTTTGAGAAGAACCAAACAGTTTCGACACAAGAGTTTAACTAAAAGAAAATGGTTTAACGTAAACAAATATTGATAAACATCAAGGTGTATCATTTTCACTGTGAGGTAAGTAAATAGTATACTAACGTGTTTATTGTTATTATTATATCCTGGCTACTTTTTATCTGTTTATACGCAAAGAACATATTACTGTGCTGCCAATGTACAATGAAAAACTATAGTTTATATTTATTTATTAAAAGATTTCTTTGAAAATAAAGGTGTATCATTTTGTCTGTGAGCCACTGTATGTCTTCCAACTTGATGGAGGTATATTCAAACAAAACAACTGTTTGCCTGCCAGTTCCTTGACTTGGAAATGACACAGTTAATGACAGGGAAACAAAATCACAGTTTTCAGTACAAAATATTTCACCCCTTCTAACTCAACTACCTGCAAAAATTCTTTTTGTTAGCATTTTTCAAGGCAATATATGTCAAGGTAAATGTCCCAAAAACGTCATTTTTTTCTTCAGGGAGATTATTCCTCCACATTCAAAACAACTTCCTCTGACACATTCATGGATCCTCCAAATGCCGATTCCTTGAAATTAACAAAAATAATTACAATCTGTAATGGAACCCATCATTCATTTACGGAAATGTTTATGTAGTCTCCTTAGAAACGAGAAAAGAGTTCTAATGAAAATTTCTGCAAATTTACCCCCTCCCCTCTCGGTCATCTCCAAATACTATCGATAGTATCAATAGTTTTACATCCGATACTATCGAAACTATCGATAATGGAGACTATCGATTATTTCACGTCACTAACTCCCAAACATTCGAGGATTGCGTTCAAAATGTTGTCATGTCAAATCCACTACTTCAACAACCCTTTAAGAGGGTTGGTATAGCTTTCCTCTAAATACAGTTTCTTTGACCTTTTGATTAAGTTTTTATTCTTTGCGTTCTCTCGTTACGAAAAGCTTGAAATTGGCAAAAAACATTTAAAGGTACAATGAAACCCATCCTCTATTCACTGTAATGCTGATCTCTACCCCCCCCCCCCCCCAAACCCCGGTCATCACCTCAGACTATGGATGGTATTGATAGTTGTTGTATTGATAGATGTCCAATACTATCAGAAACTATCGATAGCGGAGACTATTGATAGTTTTACATCACTATTGAAAGAGCATTCTTCCTGCCTCCTTTTCAAGTTAAATATAGAAAGCAAAGTAGGTACCTATATCACTTCAGTTGAAAAGGCATAAATTATGGAAGTTTTTATTAGTTTTGCGAAAGTATTATTTTGCACAAAACCCGATTCAATTATTTTTAATACTCAGAAATAACGAATGTTATCATTGCCTGAAATTGTGGTCTTCAGGAGTTCAAAACAGTTAAGTACATATCTAAAAAGGAGCAGCGACACCTTCCGGTGAACAATGGAACTATCGGTCGGAATGATCGTTCAGTCTTCTTTCCAAGTACAGTAATTCACTTCTTGTTTATTGTTGATTTGTTCAATGTCGATTTATGCTACTAAAGCTAATCTGACGAAACTATAGTGGGAGTCCTGAATTTTGCCTATCCAGCTATAAAATTAGGATAGGGACCTTTAACGAGTACCTGACATCGTACAGACTCAGGACCTCCATTTTACGTCCTATCCGAGGGACGGCCTAGACAAGGATTTTTACTCCCTTTATCAAAAAACACTAGGGCCACCACGTAGTTTGGATGCGAACCCGCGACCTTTAGTATTATAGTTTGCTATGCTAACCGCTACACCACAGGTGATCCCATTCACTTATTATTCACATTGCTGTAATAGAAAGATCTCCTGGAATAACATTTTTATATAGGATCTGGAAAATTAAAAATAGCTATATGTCTACATATATTGTTCATTTGATGCAAGTAATATTAGATACCGCCGTTTATGTATGATCATTTTTCGTCTTCTAAAGTTTAATAACAATATATACAATAAGGCTTAACGGACCCGAAGGCCCGACGCCGACACCCCCAATCGGTCCCTACATACCTCCATCCACCTACCACCGTCCAATCCCAAATTCACAAGATCTGCTTTCACCGAATCTTCCCACCTTCGCCTAGGCCTACCCCTCGGCCGTTTTCCAGTCGGCAAAGCGTTTATCAATCTTTTAGGAATTCGTTCACTACTAAGACTCGTCATTTTGCATGCCCACTTTAGCCGACGCGCAGTTATAGACTCGATTACGTTTGCCGGGTAAAGATCACGCAATTCCGCATTGTGTAGCCGTCTAAATTCTCCTGTCGACTCATCTTTCTTCGGCCCGAATATTCTACGCAGCACTTTATTTTCAAACACCATAAGGCGTTTCTCAACTCTTACTGTAAGCGGCCATGTTTCACAACCGTAAAGAACAGTCGGAAGAATTATAGTTTTGTAAATCCTAATTTTTAAATTTCGGGATAAAAGGCGTGACCCAAGTAATTTTGCAACCGAGAAATAACAAGCATTTCCCGCCTTTAATCTAGCCTTAATTTTCTCTTCGATTTCGTTTTTTCTAGTTACAGTAGATCCTAAATATCTAAATTTCTCAACGGCTTCGAATATTTCCTCTTCTACTTCAATATCCCCAAAGTTGTCACCGTTTCTACAACTAACCATATATTTTGTTTTTTCCGTATTTATTTCTAGCACTAAGTACTTCTTTTTCGGCTTACATCAATGCTTTTGTATTTAGTTCTATCGTTTCCACGTCGTCGCCAAGCAAAACCAAATCATCAGCGTAACCGAGTACGGATATATTTCCCCCCAGATTCAAACCCTTTCCGGTATTTATCATCTCCCTAATGACATATTCTAGAGCTAAATTAAATAAAACAGGGGATAGCGAATCCCCCTGTTTCAAACCAGAGTGAACCTCGAACTTCTCAGAAAAATAACGACCGATTCTTATTTTATTGAACGTTTCGGTCATACACATTTTTACTAAGTTTACTAACTTCTTCGGTATTCCTAGTTCAGTCAGGATGTTATACAGTTTATTGTGGTCTATTGAATCATAAGCCTTTTTAAAGTCGACATACAGTTTAAAGTCGACATATAGTTTAATAACTAAAACCATAAATTTTTTATACTTAATTCTGTTAGAGCAGTCGTTTAGAAACAATATGTATCATGGGCGTACCCAGCGGGGGCCAGGGGGGGCAGCTGCCCCCCTGGAAGGCTGGAAGCAATAATTTTTTAGGCTTTTAAGACTGGAAGCAATAATAGAATACATTTTTTTCTAGCAAATAATTGTAATAACTTAGTTGATAAAGCACTGCAATAATTATACATAATTTTGGTTTCATTCACCTTTTCCGCCGTAAGGTGTTACAACCTGAACGACCATAGCTTGCCCCCCCTAGTTCTGATCCTGGGTACGCCCTTGATATGTATATTTTGATTTAACTGCATACTTACTAATTCATGTCAATAAATTGAATCGATTAAAAACTACCTATCAGATGTTACACATTTTCATAGGTTACAAAAATAAATATTTCAGTATTAACTTAAAGGATTAATAAATATAAATTTGTTTTCATTTATTTTATTATTTATGAAAATAAATTCCAGTGATTTAAATTATTTTGTTTTTACTATACAATGTAATATCCACTTCGAGTCTGCATTAATTCAAGCAGACGAGGAATTTGAGATGGGAAAACAAAGTTATTCCAGTGGGAATCATATTAGAATTGAGTTGTTTATTTCTTTTTATGTTCCTGTTTCAACTATTATTTTCTTTTTATTTCGGCTTCTGTAGAGGAATTTAATTATATTGAGTTGAATATAATTTTAACGAGCTGTTGTTTTGCCGTTCCTAATACTCAAGCCAACCCATAACCTTATTTAGTTAATTGAAAAGACGTGTTTTTAAAATAAACTATCAATGGGATACAATTATGACATTCATTGTTATAAGAAGAATCTATGATGGCAAAAATAACTATGACAATCACTCTTTGGAGAGGAATATCAGTAAAAGCTATTGGAAATTAAATTACGAATATCTCTATTATAATAATATTGTACTAATTGATCAAATTGAAACTAAAATTATAAAACGGAACGGCAATACTCTAACAATAATTTTCTTAATCACATTCACTGAAAAACATGCAAAAATATATTTTTATAAAAGTTATTAAATATAAAATATTAGGAGCTTAATACGAGGGTGAATCAAATATAAACGAGGACGTTCCCGCTTTTTTTTGTAGTTAGTAGGTTTGTCAGGAGTAGGGGAAGCACATGGGCTCGCCTCCTCGACCCTCTCAGTGTCCACCGTGACGATGTTGGGCAAGAGGTATCTCCGTCAATTGCGCAACGTGTTTTAATCAAGTTTCTCGCCGCAGAAGGCGTAAAACCGGCCGAAATCTTGAGGAGATTGACTGCCCAGTGCGGGGAAGAGACACTGTCGCGAGCCAGAGTGTTTGCATGGCATAAACAGTTCGTGGAGGGTCGCGATCGTGTTGAAAATGAGAGCCATGACCGCAGACCTCGCACCAGCATTACAGCGAACAACATCAGCAGTGTTCGACGGCTTATTTTTTGCACGAGCGCAGGACAATTAATGCGGCCTACTACTGTGACGTTTTGAGTGAGGTCCAACTTGCATATCGCCACAAAAGACGAGACCTATCGATCAGGGAAGTGGTTCTTCTCCATGAAAATGCTCGCCCCCATACAGCAGCCTTGACGAGGGAAACATTGGAGCAACTGGGGTGGGAAACATTGGAACACCCTCCTTACAATCCAGAACTGTCACCCTGTGACTTTCATGTGTTTGGTCCTCTCAAGGAAGTCTTGGGAGGCCAAAGATTCAATAGTGATGCTGAGGTTGAAGCCTACTTGCGCAATTGGCTGTAGACACGACCTGCATCTTTCTACGTGGAAGGAATTGGAAAGCTGCCTATCCGCTGGGAAAAATGTGTTTCCAAATCAGGAGATTATGTAGAAAAATAAACTATATTCTTTTTTGCGTTTAAAATAAAAATAAATGAAAAAAAATAGTCTCGTTTATATTTGATTCACCCTCGTAGCTACTACCATTATCCAAGTACGTCATTGCACTATTTGAATTTAAAGCGCTCTCTATGGAGCTTTATTCAAAACAATTCCTTAATACATATATAGTTTTTAGTTAATTCCACGTAATTCTGATTCTACGGAAGCTTTCCAGTGTTTCCACTACATAGCTTTTTTTGCTTTTTTTTTACGTCCTTAAATCGCGTGGTTTATTCTTAAACCAAAGCTAAATACTGCACCTATTTGTTATTATTCCTAATAAGGCAGACATCTCACTGCAAACAAAGTTTTTTTTTTTACGTCCTTAAATCGCGTGGTTTATTCTTAAACCAAAGCTAAATACTGCACCTATTTGTTATTATTCCTAATAAGGCAGACATCTCACTGCAAACAAAGTTTTTTTTTTTACGTCCTTAAATCGCGTGGTTTATTCTTAAACCAAAGCTAAATACTGCACCTATTTGTTATTATTCCTAATAAGGCAGACATCTCACTGCAAACAAAGTTTCCTATTTACTATTCAAGTGACAAGTACATTTTTAATTATTTACAATTATCCTTGCTCCCTGTTACTGATATCTGTTTAATATTTTTTCCACTGTATATATATATAATCGTATCATACGGAGATGATAGGAAATTTATATATCGTTCTTTCAGTATATAATATCTTTTCTCTTATCTGACCATCTTACATCAACCTAGGGTTCGTTTTGACCATGTACCTATCCGTGGAGTTGAGATCGTCTTTACTCAAACAATGTTTGGAGAAAATTCATCTTTCTGTATATATTTGCTCTTGAAATGTATAGTTGCTCTAAGCGTCATCTAATTATGATCATGTAATAATTCGAACTTTCCCCATGTTGGAGTAAAGATTCTTATTTTATGAAAATTATTCAAGAAATATTTGATCTGGGATATTTCTTGGAATATGGTTTAAGAAGTATTATTTTATCACTTCAAATTTTACTTTTCTTAGTGAAAAATTTCTGATATTTGTAATATTTAACAAACTTAAATTCTGCAGTTATGCCTATGTAAAGACGTTAGTCAGACAGCTTGAAAATTCACGATGAAAAATTATAATTTTTTGTCGATGCGATTTCACTCCAACACTCCTGAAATAACGCCACTACTAAAATCCCCTCCTCTCTCCACGTGAAAGCAATCTCATCCTAACCAAAAACGGAATACCTAAACAATAGTTACTGCTCTATCTGGATTGGAGTGCTTGGTGTGATTCACTCGTAAATTAACATCCAAACCAACCCACTCCAAGGACTTAAAGCAACCTCTTAGGTAGTTGCTAAATCTACCATAAACCCTTCTTGAAATACAAGTCCTTATTAAACAATGGTGCAGGTGGCAATAGGTGGTACCATTATCCTTTTTTTTGTTTTTAATTTCAGTCATCAAATTGTATTTAATCTGTAGTCAAGCCCATGTCACGGGGATAAGATCTATTACTTCAGGCAAATAGCAGTTAGTTTAATCTTCTATATTTTCTTACTAACTTATTTTCCTATTTTAAATATTAGTTTTATAAAAAATGGCAAATAATTATGAAAATTATCATATATATTATTTCTCAAAGCCTTTTTTTTGTCGGTACACCATACCTTCCTTAATACTTCATCAAATTTCATGAATGATGCATCATTTTAAAGCTTTCCTTAACCGGTTCACCGGAAAAATATATAAATCTTTCATTACGTCTTCTATTGCAAGTTATAAGCGCAAAACCGCGGTTTTGATAATAGAGGTTTGGCTGTAGAGGTTTCTAAGTGGTGTCAATCTATCTGTGGCTTTTTCGAAGGTGTCTCTTTTTTCAGTTTGACGAGACGAACATTTTTGGTTATGAACACTTTACCGATTGTCGCCGTCGTTTGCTAGTTACAAACAAAAACATGCGATTTCAGTCAATAGAATCAGCACACTCTCTTTCCGCGAAACCGATAGTTATATTTAAGTATGTGGCGTTTTCCAGGGTCCTCTCTATCAGTGACATCTATGTCTATGTAAAACGAACCCACCAACAAACAATCACAGATGACCATATCGTAACTTAGAACGTAGTGTTCAAAGAGGTCCAGTAAACACGTAAATGGGTCATTCTCACGTAAGTAGGAACTTTTGTTTCCCAGGCCGTTTATAGCGATTTAGAAAAACTTAGGACTCTAAGACATCAATTTTGTAAATTTAGGCGAGTTGTAAAGGTAGACCCCATACGACTTAATTTTAATTGTATAACACACGTACCTTAAAAACACCAGAAAAAGGTCGAAATTCATTCCCCTGTCATGTCCCGAGGTCTGATTCTGCTCAAAGTAAGAGTTCTGTGTCCGTATACTAGATAAATTTTTACTTTTTTCTCTGTTCTATTTGTTCAAAATACTGTAAAAGTTCATAAAAGCAGTCGAATCCTTGATGATAAAGGATTAGAATTGAAAAAAAAACTAATTTTTATGATGTCCCACAGGTTTTCTTTCATTCCCCTGTCAATTTCTAAAATTAAATTGTCACCACACTATTCAGGCGGGAAATTTGTAAAAAATATATAGTTAGCAGGAAGGGGTCTTTCCCTAAGCAACCCCAACTGTTAACTTAACTTCAGTACAAATCCAAGCTCTCCAGAAGCAAATAAGTTCTCAAACTTGAGAGGTTACGTTTAATAGTTTTCATTCCCCTGTCCTCTATAGTTTTGGTCAGGCAAGTTTTTTCTTTTCTAATTTTTGAGAGATAAAACATTTTGTAGCACAGATTTCGTTTTTCAAATAGCATTATTATATCTTTTTTTTCCTTTCAACGGTTATCAAATAAACCTTAAAAATTCATTCCCCTGTCGTTCATTCCCCTGTCTTACTGTAAATAAAATGCTGCAGGGAAATGAAGATAGCGACGTGGATTGAAGCTTTCTTTTGGTGCTCAACTTTTTCAAAGCATCATCAGTCCTAAATAATGAGAAATTAAAAAAAAAAAAAAAAACGTTCAACGTGAATTGGTGTTCTTCCACGTCGACTCCTTGCTTCTTATAGGCTAAGGAATAGTATTACACCGAAAAAAAGTTTATTTGTAACCATAAAATTTAAAATAAAAACGCCGTAAAAAGTGCCCACTTTGGTGAGAATGACCCAAATAGGTACTATGTACTATGTACCTTAAACTTGTTAAAAAAAAATCTAAAATTTAAACTTATCTATTCTTTACTTCAACCCTCACCTATGCCCATGACGCAATAAATACGCTCTTTACGAAACTAAGTATACGGCGCTTAAGTGGGATTTAAGTTGATTAAGTAGGATTTAAGTAGGTTAGAGTGCGAATGCTTCTCGCTTTAATATAATTTACACTTATATTATAAATTTTATTTTAGATGTTGGATTCTTTTTTGTTCTTGTTTTAGATTTTTATTCATCTTTTATTTCTTTTCTTACATCTATATCTTACAAATTAACTCCCATTTAGCTAAATTTTCCTTTTCTTTCAACAATGAAATAAAAGAAAAAAGTAATAGATGTAAACGTGTCGAAACGTTGAATGCCCTCCAAAAAGGAGAAAAGATAAAAGAGGGGTAATAATTCGGGATGAAATCACCGAGCGGGAAGGTCGTACTCATCACTTTCAAAATAAAAAGTATTCAACTTCCATTTATTGAATGTAAAACTTTTTTTTTTTGGAACACCTTATAATTAATTTCTAACTTTTTAATTATTAAAAAGTTTTCTTTGAAACCCAAAAATAACCTGTTAATTAACATCTTATGAAGTTATAAAAGTTACTTTTAATAACTTTTACGTCAGGAAACGGCTGCTGAAGCAAACCAACTTTAGATCAGCTGGAAACTTTTAAATGCTTTTAAATACTTTCTGAATATAAAGTAAGCATAGGACGACATCAGTTACTACAATAAGTTAAATATTCAATCATTTTAAACAAAAAAGGTTTTTTTTTTCTAATAAATTTTGTTTACATTAGCGGATTCTTTGGTTTATTCTTTTAGATTGGGCGAAATGGGTTGGACAGGGCTTTCTTTTTTTTTGATGGCCCATAACTTTGAAGTGAGTCTTCAAAATTTTAAAAGTATATTTTTTTAAAATGTTGTCAATACAGTCGGCTTTTATAACTCTGGTATCCTTTAACATTCCAACTTGTTGTCATTTTCACTTTTGTGAGGAAGAGTTTTATGTCATAGGTTTTTATAATGAAGGAATTTATTTCTACCAGGTTTTATTATTTATTTTATTTACCCAATGTTTCGGACTTTTGGCCCATCTCCCAGGGGTGTCTGTTCAACATTTTTAATATTCCACCAAGCAGTTGTTCGTCAATAATAATTTTTTTATGGGTCTGAAACCATTTCATTGCCACTCCTGACTGTTGTTTCTTTGAACGTTTTTGAAACGTTGGGTGAATAAAATGATAAAACATGGAAGAGATTCCTTCATTATTAAAAACCTTTCCATTCCGTTTTACCATATCAAAGCATTTTAATGAATTTTGTTTTTTCCCAATTGATTGTAATTTGATTTTTTTTTAGTTCCCTAACTGGTCATAAAGTATAATTATAAATTTTATTCCTTTGATTTTGATACCCCTGATCAGAAATATTTATAACAAATGTTATAACAAGATATCTTTTATAAATGATAAAGGGATTTGTACTTGACTGCTTTAAGCGACTTAGCATAGCGAATGTTCTACAACTAATAATAATAAATATTATTCTAATTGGTCTAGAAAGAGACAATCTAATTAGTGAAATAAATTGAAGGATTCAATTGAAACTAATTGGGTACTTTGATCCGAAGTTGCGTCTAATTGCTTTAGAAATGTCTAGTTCGTTTATTTGATCTTGAAATGTCTAGTTGCTCTAAGCGTCATTTAATTATGATCGTGTAATAACTCGAACTTTCCCCATGTTGGAGTAAAGATTCTTATTTTATGAAAATTATTCAAGAAATATTTGATCTGGGATATTTCTTGGAATATGGTTTAAGAAATATTATTTTATTACTTAAAATTTTACTTTTCTTAGTGAAGAATTTCTGATATTTGTAATATTTAACAAACTTAAATTCTGCAGTTATGCCTATGTAAAGACGTTAGTTATGCCTATGAAAATTCACGATGAAAAATTATATTTTTTTGTCGATGCGATTTCACTCCACCACTCCTGAAATAACGCCACTACTAATATCCCCTCCTCTCTCCACGTGGAAAGCAATCTCATCCTAACCAGAAACGGAATACCTAAACAATAGTTACTGCTCTATCTGGATTGGAGTGCTTGGTGTGATTCACTCGTAAATTAACATCCAAACCAACCCACTCCAAGGACTTAAAGGAACCTCTTAGGTAGTTGCTAAATCTACCATAAACCCTTCTTGAAATACAAGTCCTTATTAAACAATGGTCCTCGCGCGGGTCTCATTACCGCGTATGGGGAGCGTCCCACGGGTGGCGGATGTGGGGATGGTCGGTGGAAATTCCTAGGAAGTTCCTCCCGGCTAAGTCCGTAGGACTCGCTGACCAACAATGAGAGCGGCCCCCCAGGCTTGCTGGAGGGTGTGACGTAGGTTTGAACGCCCTACTCACATTTTATTAGTTCACCCAAACACCACAAAAAAGTCATGGATCTCCCTAAAGTAAAACGCTCATTATCCGGAGGTAAACTAGTCCCCCGTTCGGGTCTCCGGGTGGGGACTGCTTTAGGGGATTCATGCCGCAAGTTGAAAAATATAGATCTAAGCATAGGGACGTGGAACGTAAGAAGTTTAAATACAGCGGGTGGGTTAAAATCCGTCGCGAATGAGGTAATAGGGTATAGATTAGATATAGTGGCGCTGCAAGAGGTCCGCTGGCCAGGGGAGGGTTCGTTGAGGGAAGGGAAGTACACTTTGTGGTACGGTGGGAGCGGAAACTATTGTTTAGGCACCGGATTTCTGATTAGAAATAGGTTACTTTCCGCGTTGAAGGACGTTCGATTTTACGGAGATAGGTTATCGGTAGCTATATTTCAGGGTCGGTGGTTTAAAATCGCGTTGATCAATATACACGCACCTACTGAAGATAGTGACGATGAAGTTAAATGTGAATTCTATGAAAAACTTGAATCGATTTATGACAAACTACCGCGAAGCTACATAAAAATTATTCTGGGAGACGCAAATGCAAAGGTAGGGAGGGAACAAGTATATTATCCTACGATCGGTAGAGAAAGTTTACATGAATATAGTAATGATAACGGAATACGACTAATAAATTTTGCCACCTCGAAAAACCTAATAATCAAAAGTACTACGTTTAAACATAAAGATATACATAAATATACTTGGACGTCTCCGGATTCGCAAACCCGTAATCAAATTGATCACGTCTTGGTTCAACGTAGGTGGCAAAATAGCGTAATTAATATTCGATCATATCGTGGGGCCGAATGCGGGTCGGATCATGAACTAGTAATCGCGAAAATTCGCCAGGGACTTATAATACATAGGAAAAATGAGGCTGGTTCTAATTATGATAATTATAATTTGGAGAAGTTAAAAATTCCGACAGTTAGAAAACAATTCGAACTGGAAGTCAAAAATAGGTTTGAGGCGTTGGAATCGTCTGACGAGGATAATGAAGACATTGATAAGTTGTGGGAAGGTATCAGGGATAGTATAAAAGAGGTCGGTAACTCGTGTCTTGGAAAAAGGGAAAATAAAAATAAACCTTGGTTCGATGATGAATGTATTAACATGTGCGACAAAAGAAAAGCTGCTAAATTAGAAGCGTTAAATATTCCTAACGAAATCAATCTTGCTAACTTTCGAGCATCAAGAAAAGAAACAACTAAACTACTAAAATTTAAAAAGCGAGAATATCTCAAAAATAAAATAATAGCGATCGAAAGTAACAAAATCGAGAATAACGTTAAAGCCATGTACGAAGGCATAAACATAATTCGTAAACGGTCGGGCCCGGTTACAACTGGAATTAGGGATGATAATAACAATATCTTGGCCGATCCGGTGGACATCTTAAGACGGTTCAAGGATTATTTCGATAGTATTTTAAATACGGAAAATAATAATCTATCTTCCTCTTCGGAATACCAGAGTGCTGAACCGTTAGTAGTAGAACCGAGTAAAGAGGAGGTTGAAATAGCCATTGGAAAATTAAAATCTCATAAAGCAGCGGGAACAGATAATGTCCCTAGCGAACTAATCAAGGCATGCGGGGAAGCTGGGATATCAAAAATATTTCTTTTGGTTAAAAAGATCAGGGAACAAGAAAAGATACCCGAAGAGTGGAAAGAGTCTATTGTCATTCCGATTCACAAAAAGGGATCAAAAACGGATTGCAATAACTATCGTGGAATCTCACTCCTTCCGGTTTGCTATAAAATATTTACGTTAATCCTAACTAGTCGAATCACTGAATACGCCGATGAAATTATCGGAGAATATCAATGTGGTTTCAGGCAAAACCGATCAACCGTAGACCTAATATTCTCTCTTCGCCAAATATTAGAGAAAAAATTAGAATATAACGGTATCGTACATCAGCTTTTTATCGATTTCAAAAAGGCATATGACTCTATTAACCGCCAAAAGTTGTATAACATTCTGGTCGAGCAGGGAATACCAAAAAAATTAGTAAACTTAGTAAAAATGTGTATGACTGAAACGTTCAATAAAGTTAGAATCGGTAATTATTTTTCTGAGAAGTTCGAGGTCCGCTCTGGTTTGAAACAAGGAGATTCTCTCTCACCTGTTTTATTTAATTTAGCGCTGGAATATGCCATTAGGGAGGTGACACGTACCGGAAAGGGTTTGAATTTGGGAGGGAATATACCCGTGCTCGGATATGCCGATGATTTGGTATTGCTTGGGGAGGACGTGGAAACCATAGAAATGAACACAAAAACGTTGATGAAAGCCGGACAAGAACTTGGACTGGAAATGAATACGGATAAGACAAAATATATGGTTAGTCGTAGAAGTGGTGAGGATTTCGCTGATATCAATGTAGGGGGGAATACGTTTGAACAGGTAGAGAAATTTAGATATTTAGGGGCGATGGTAACTAGAAAAAACGAAATCGATGAGGAAATTAAGGCTAGATTAAAAGCCGGTAATGCTTGCTACTTTTCAGTCGCGAAATTGCTTAGTTCCCGCCTTCTGTCCCAAAACTTAAAAATTAGGATTTACAAAACTATTATTCTTCCAACGGTCGTTTACGGATGCGAAACTTGGCCGCTGACATTGAGGGATGAGCAACGGCTTAGAGTTTTTGAAAATAAAGTACTGCGTAGAATATTTGGACCGAAGAGGGATGAAATAACCGGAGAATTTAGACGCTTACACAACGCCGAACTGAGTGAACTTTATCCAGTAAATATAATTGACGTGATTGCAGCAAGACGAATAAAATGGGCGTGTAAAATTGCAAAACTTGGCTGTGAACGTATTCCGAAAAGATTAATAAGCGCGGTGCCGAATGGGAAACGTCCGAGGGGCAGGCCGAGACGGAGGTGGGAGGATTGCGTTAGGGCGGATCTATCGAAGTTGGGTCTGGAAGACGTTCGATGGATGGAGGCGTGCAGGAAGCGAGTAGTGGTGTCGGCATCGAACCTTCGGGTTCGTTAAGCCTTTATTATTATTATTATTATTATTAAACAATGGTGCAGGTGGCAATTGGTGGTACCATCATCAAACCTTTTTTTTTTTTAATTTCAGTCATCAAATTGTATTTAATCTGTAGTCAAGTCCATGTCACGGGGATAAGATCTATTACTTCAGGCAAATAGAAAGAATGGTTGAAATAATTTATAAAGGTTTAAAACTTTAGGAAAAAAACTCATAGGGGATGTAGAATTAAGAAGCAGTAAGGCTCTCATTTCCGTTTCCGCCGGATGAATGTCATTTTTACTCATTTTTTTCTGTCAGTTTTTAGAAAAATGGTGATATTTTATATAAAATATTTTAAAACATATTAAAATAATAAACATTTTACATAAAAATATTCATAGTAAAATTCTGCCCGAACATGATCCTATGCATGTTTTAAGTGAGAAAGTCCGCCCGCGACATAATCCAGCTGAACAATTATTTTTTAAATCCATGACTAAAATAAAGGTTCAACCTTTTTTGGTATTTTTTAATTTTTTATTTTTATAATTGTCACAATTTGATTGTTTGCACCTTAATGTTTTATATATGTATTCATGTACGAAAATTAAGAAATTGAGGAGAAACAAGATAAAAGATAAAAAAAAAAAAAAAAAAAAAAAAAAAAAGAAATATTGAAAATTAGACCTAATAGACAGACTAATAGATATTTAAGTTTTCTCCATATCGATTATCTCGAGAACACGTTGCATCACTTAAAGAATGCATAGGATTATATTTTAGATGGAAATAGTTTTTATTTAACAGATGGATTGATAATGTAAAGTTTTGTCTAAAAATTGAATAATAAATTTCAAAAACGCCTGCTCAGATTTCGCACTAAACTTGGATTAAGTTTAGGAATTAGGTAATAGAATAAATATCAATTTTATAGAATATTTTAGTAGTCCATGCGCAAATGTATTTTCATTGAAAAGCTTTTTTTTCTCCTGAGTTAACTAAAATTTTCTTAGAAATATCAGATATCTGAGAGATAGACTTTCAATTCCTATTTCCACTTGACCAAAAGAATGTTTGAAGAAAACGAACAGTGTATATATTTCTTCACTGGTATAGATACATATAGCTGATAAGTCTAGGATATTTTTTCCATCATCAAATAGTTACTTATAGTTTTTAATATGATGTATTATTTCTCAAATGTATATATATATATTTTTTTGTAGTTAAATTATATCTTTCTTAATAATTAAAAAAATAAATTATTGAGGCATAATTTTGATAATTTCCTTTCCCAGAAGAGTGGGAAAATATACGTGAGTGCTTTCCTTTTACAGTGACATCTACAGACAAAGTTAGCTACATAATTATCGATACTTTTTCCTTCATTATCCAATTTCGATTGCAATATTAAGATTTTTCCAAATTATTTTTAATATTTTATTTCAACAATATTACATTTTTCACAACCAAGACATTAGGGATGACGGGTGGGTTGGTCCTAAAGCTGCCAAATAATTATCCATTCTCATTTAAATTTCCTGGAAACATTAGAATTCCGAAAAGACCTAATTCAGGTATGGTTATTGTTGCCTGTTTTCCGAGAATCATTATTTATTCCCCACAAGGAAAGATTACGTTTAATTGGAACATTTGAAAAATAGCATTTATGTGTAGTAAGTATGTGTATTTTGGGTTCAGCGAAGTCGTTATAAAGACTTGAGTGGAAATCCCGTAGCTATAACGAATTGGATTAGCCCGCATTGAAGTTCATACAATGAACATTACCTACCATTGAAGCAATCTTTACATCATGTATAAAAATCTGGTGCAATGTTTGCAACACACAACTTTCACTTACCAACCTACTTAGATTAGAAATCGACGTGTTTCGATAAATATGTGAACGCCATTCCTTAACTTTACACATTTTCCCAAATTTATTTACTTATTTTTGTTTTTCTTCATAAGTTGTAGAGCATTATAATTTGTATTGCAAAACCTGAAAGTTCTCTTTACTTTTCGATTCATTGTTGTTAATTTCTTTTTTTAAAGGGGCTAAAATAATCCTAATTTCATCTCCAGTCTATAGTTTTTAGTTTTTAATTTTTTTTATACTGCTGGCTTGTTTTATACTGCGAGTTGCTTTTTGTAAATATATCGTGAAGTTACTTTACGGCTAATAGTATGTTAAAATTTAATTTTGAAATGTTTGTATCTTATGCCTTTTATGGAACCTTACAACGAAAACTATTCCTCTAAAACCACTTTTCAAAAATATATTATGGAACCAAAGTTTCTAACCTAAGATATAGTTTATAAAAGATTATATTTATAAAGATTATACAGTAGGGTTCCGATTAACCGAGTCGATGGGGACCAAGGTTACCTCGGTTAATCGAAATAATCGGTTAATCGGAACCATACCAATACCAACTGAAAACTTGGGTTATTTTTAAATAAAAACTATGTATATGCTTAAAAACCTAATAAATACTTAATAATAATAATGCATAATAACAGAAATTTTGAAACTATTTTTTAAAAAGAAATCTTTTATTGTAGTTAGTTTACATGAACTCATATACATACACCCCCCCTTCAGACTTGGCACCTCGGTTAGTCGGTACCTCAGTTGACCGGACCTCGGTTAATCGGAACCCTACTGTATATTTATAACTCGTACCATATTTTTTTTCACACCGTAAGTTGCTTTAAATAATATAAGCATCACGTATTTACTCTCTAAAGTACCCTATTTTTTTTTTTTTTTTTTTTTTTATGTTAAATAAAAGTTTTATTTGTGATAATACGGGAATGCATACCAAATATTCTAATGCGTCTAATTTTATAATTCTATATTTAGTTGTTGAAAACTTCATTGAGCTATCATGGAAACAAATAATTTCCATTATGTTCCTAAACACGTTCACAAATCTTTCCCATGAACAGAACGCCTTTACGTATATACAATGGAGTGTTAGTAATGGTGCACTGCGCATGCATGGGTTCAACGTGTTTTATGTGTTGTCATGGAACTTTTCTTTTTGTTTTCATATTTTATATGTAGCCATTTATTATTTCTGGCTGCTATGAGAGACTAATAATTTCTCCATATATACAAAATCAAAGGTAGTGCATAGGAAAACAAAAATTTTTCCTTCGCCATTAGAGCCCCCTCAGAAAATTTCTACCATGATAAAACCTGCCTGATATTAAAGAATACTAGATTTAGCATGACTATTAAGCATGACGAGTTTAATCAAAATCGTTTGAGCCGTTTTTGAGAAAATCGAAAAAACGTAAAAGCCGTTTACTCGTAATTTTTGTCACGAAATTTTTGTCGTCACATCATGGGCATATACCCAATTTTCACATTTGGGCACATCAAATACCCAATTTTAGATTCGTATGGCTTACAGTTTTAGAGCTAGTCAGTTTTCACACACACACACACACACAATTGTGGTGCAGAATTGTTAGAGGGAATAATAAAAAAATAATAAAACGTATGTCAATCCATATTAAGAAATCGGTGTAGACCCTAATGATTTCATTGGGAAAACTATCTTAATCCATATGCCATTTACTATTAAAAAATTATTACGAGAGTAGGTGCAATCGAAACCCACTCCATTTGTGAGGTCAGCAGGTGGGCTGAATCAAACTGAGGAGGATCGAAGGTGGCCTATTAGCCTCAGAGCCGGGTCATCTATTTCGGGGATTGACCCTTTAAGTATGGACCGAAATAGAATCTTGTTCATTTTCAAGCCTAATATTTGCTTTGTGAAAGGAGGGCTATATGGCTTGTCATTCAGGGAAAACTACTTGTTTCAATTACATATAAACATAAGCATTTCGTACAACACAATCCTGTGGCATAATGAAGCAAAATTATGGCTAAATTTCATCTTCGAATGCTTACGTTTATCGGACTTAAATCACTGATGAAAGTGAACTCTACAAATTGAAACAGAAATTCTTGATATTCTCCCCAGTACACAGTCTAAGGTTGGGTGAAATGACCGAATACATTGGTTCCCAGGGGGTTCGATTTAGAATGGTGAGCTAAACACACATCTAGGTCAATAATTATTTGTTTCTTGGCTGCTCTAACAACTGAATTTAGACAATCCAATTCTGGATTCTGCGGCGGTAACATCAGTCAGGAGTTGTCCAAAATGAATGTAAGGTTCTCTTGCTTGAACAACTCTATTCGCCAACATAGAATACGGGCTATTCCGTACTTAATGCTCAACAGCACAAACTCTAAACTCAGAATTACACGACTAAGTATAGTTAGTAACTGATTACAGCGACGCTTTGTTGATCGAAGGAAGCTAAAATTGAGAATTTCAGGTTTTTAGCTCTTGAAAGAGAAAATGGAAAGCTGGAGGAAGATGGAATCAATAATGATGGAAAGCCTGCTGTCTGCGGAATTGTTTTATTGGAATGCTAGAATAGGGGTTTAAGAAATGGTGGAATAACATAATTAAAAGGGGGCTCTTGTATTTTAGTTTTATAATCGGGTATGAGTTATTCAAACATGTTTAGATTATTAATTCGGTTCATTTATGGTAATAAATATGATGGCTGGAGAGCACATCCTATACCGAAATGAATAATGAAAACCGAATTGGATGGAAACGAAATGAGGGTTCGGTATTAACCAGTAAAAGCAGGCATTACAAACTTTGAAGATTCGATATTTCATCAACTTGGAGATGCTTCTTCTTACAACCTCTTCCCTCAATAGCCAAGCCAAAGATTTGGCACTCACCGTTGTTTATAAATTAACCAATCATAATTTAAATAAAATTCTGTTAAATAGATTAGTGTATTTATTACATCTTTATAATATGGTTTGTGTTTCTGGTATTAAAGGAGCAAATTTAAATTAATATATTTATAAAATTTACTCTTTTTCCTTCCTCATAGGTGGATTAAGTTGAATTTTGTTTGTTGTTTGCTTTCTTTCATTCCGGTCCAATTTCTCTAATTTAAAATTGACGCTATTATCAGCATTGAAATCATTAGTTTTATTTGCGTACATAAGTCATGAGCAAGAGTCACTGTGCAACCGTTTCTTCATTGCGCAGTTCGATGGGGACTTTTTGGTTAGTATGCAATTCCAATCAAATGCTTGTGCCCCTGTAAGTAGTTGTGGCTTTTTGCAGTTCGGAAGCAAGTAACCGCTTTTCCGCGATGAAGTTCTGTGAGTGAGTCTAACCTCTACAATAAAATATTATTGTTCGCAAACCATCGAGGAATATTCGTATCTCGATTTGATAAAAAAAATAAATAAATAAAAGAAGAAAACAGCAGATATTTTGCATTGCTTTGCCTTCTTTATCCAAGTTTGCTCATCTCATCCTTGGGAATGTTTCATTGGTGGGATGCTGGAACCAATCAACATCAGATACTTCTACTTGAGTCAGTATTCAACATTCTGGCGAATTTATATAGGCATTCGTCAACATCACTAATCTCAGTATATATTCGTTCTTTATTTAGGTCAATAAACTTACTATCAAACATGATTATATTGTAACGTTTGTTTGTTTGTTTAACGTCCCTTTTATGCTACTAAGGCTAATCGGACGATATATTGTAACGTTAAATCGATAATCAAATAAAAAAACACATGGTTTGAAATCCCAAACCGTTGGACAACGTTGTAACGAACTACCGGTTGGAGCGGACCTCCAAAGGACTAGTTCAGGGCAAGGATGATTCCACGGGGTTCTAGACCATTCCTTTTACGACGATATATAAGAAGCGTGGGACTGGTCCAATTAGTATTAGTCTGTGCCTTGACTGTGAAGCTCAAGTCATACGATTTGTGTCCTATACAGTTATAATATTTGTAACCTGCTCGGAGTTGTATTAATTCGTTTGGCATTGATAATTGTATATTTTTGTTGAATATTTTTTATTTATTATTTATTATTATACATCCTCCCTTGCCTTTGAGGCAATACGGATTTTGCAGCAATAAGATGTTTCGCATACGCAAAACACCTCACTGCCACATGTTAACAATTACATACAATTTTGACTTTTTTCTGCGGCAAGAAGTTTTCTGTTCTCATTCTTCCGTTCTCAATTTTCCGTTCTCATTTTTCCTTCCACACTTCTTATTTAGTCCGGTGGTCTTCCTGGGACTGCTTCAGTTTTTCTTCCCAAGGCAAAGTGGGAGCGACCGATTATATCCTTCCACCCGTACACAAAGGATTTGAAGTACGGGTAGTTCTGCTCACTCATTAGCAGAGGAAGATCGCTCTCCGCCAGAACATACAGCCCTGTCTCTCTCTGCAGTTTTGCTCTCAGTGCCTCATAGGCGGTGCAAGCCAGTAAAATGTGCTCTGCTGTCTCCGGTACCCTACAACTTGGGCATAGGGGATCGATGTCCTTACCATATTCTACCAGTGAATAATTATTTTTTACCCACAGAAGTGTTACAATACGAATTTTATAATTTAATAATTATAAACCCGTATTAAATTAACCCTTTTTTCACCCACTATATTGTCACTATATGTATGTAACTCCAAATTGAACTAAGCGCCATACTATTTAAATAAATTACCTATTATTATTTAATATTTATTTATTTTTTGAAATTTTTAATGTAAACCTACTTAACATCACTCAAAATGTAACTTAATTTTTCTCAAATTATGGAGTTTAGCGCTTATACCGACCATTTGATTGCCTGTTTGCTTACCTGTACAATACAATACAATAAGGCTTAACGGACCCGAAGGCCCGACGCCGACACCACCAATCGGTCCCTACACACCTCCATCCACCTACCACCGTCCAATCCCAAATTCACAAGGTCTGCTTTCACCGAATCTTCCCACCTTCGCCTAGGCCTACCCCTCGGCCGTTTTCCAGTCGGCAAAGCGTTTATCAATCTTTTAGGAATTCGTTCACTACTAAGACTCGTCATTTTGCATGCCCACTTTAGCCGACGCGCAGTTATAAACTCGATTACATTTGCCGGGTAAAGCTCACGCAATTCCGCATTGTGTAGCCGTCTAAATTCTCCTGTTGACTCATCTTTCTTCGGCCCGAATATTCTACGCAGCACTTTATTTTCAAACACCATAAGGCGTTTCTCATCCCTTACTGTAAGCGGCCACGTTTCACAACCGTAAAGAACAGTCGGAAGAATTATAGTTTTGTAAATCCTAATTTTTAAATTTCGGGATAAAAGGCGTGACCCAAGTAATTTTGCAACCGAGAAATAACAAGCATTTCCCGCCTTTAATCTAGCCTTAATTTCCTCTTCGATTTCGTTTTTTCTAGTTTCAGTAGATCCTAAATATCTAAATTTCTCAACGGCTTCGAATATTTCCTCTTCTACTTCAATATCGCCAAAATTGTCACCGTTTCTACAACTAACCATATATTTTGTTTTTTCCGTATTTATTTCTAGCCCTACTTCTTTTCCGGCTTCCATCAATGCTTTTGTATTTAGTTCTATCGCCTCCACGTCGTCGCCAAGCAAAACCAAATCATCAGCGTAACCGAGCACGGATATATTTCCCCCCAGATTCAAACCCTTTCCGGTATTTATCACCTCCCTAATGACATATTCCAGAGCTAAATTAAATAAAACAGGGGATAGCGAATCCCCCTGTTTCAAACCAGAGTGAACCTCGAACTTCTCAGAAAAATAACGACCGATTCTTATTTTATTGAACGTTTCGGTCATACACATTTTTACTAAGTTTACTAACTTCTTCGGTATTCCTAGTTCAGTCAGGATGTTATACAGTTTATTGCGGTCTATTGAATCATAAGCCTTTTTAAAGTCGACATACAGTTGATGAACAATACCATTGTATTCTAATTTTTTCTCTAATATTTGACGGAGGGAGAATATTTGGTCTACGGTAGATCGGTTCCGTCTGAAACCACATTGATAATCTCCGATAATTTCCTCGGCGTATTCGGTTATTCGGCTAGTCAGTATTGACGTAAATACTTTATAGCAGACCGGAAGTAGTGAGATCCCACGGTAGTTATTAGTGTCTGTCCGCGACCCCTTCTTGTGAATCGGTATAAGTATAGAATCTTTCCATTCTTCGGGTACTTTCTCATACTCCCAGATCTTTTTAATCAAAAGATGTATTTTTGAAATCCCAGCTTCCCCACATGATTTGATTAGTTCGCTAGGAATATTATCCGTCCCCGCTGCTTTATAGGACTTTAATTTTCCGATAGCTATTTCGACTTCCCCTATACTCGGTTCTTCTAATAACGGTTCAGCACTTTGAAATTCCAAAAGTGGTGATAGACGGGTATTTTCTGGATTCAAAATACTATCAAAGTGCTCTTTAAACTTCCTTACTATGTCTACCGGATCCGCTATGATGTTATTATTATTATCCCTAATACCAGTCGTAACTGGTCCTAGACGTTTACGTGATAAATTTATGCCTTTATACATATCTCTAACGTTATTTTGGATTCCATTATTTTCTATTTCTATTATTTTGTTTTTGAGATATTCTCTTTTTTTATTTTTAAGCAATTTAGTCGTTTCGTTCCTCACGCCTCGAAAGTAGGCATGATTGTCTTCGCTAGGATTATTTAAAACTTTGAGTTTAGCGGCTTTTCTTTTCTCACACGAGTTTAAACATTCTTCATCGAACCATGGTTTATTCTTATTATTTTCCCTTTTGCCCAGACACAAATTACTGACCTCTTTAATATTATCCTTAATCCCTTCCCACAGTTGATCAATGTCTTCGCCATTCTCTGTCGATGGTTCTAATACATCAAATCTATTCTTGAGTTCAATTTCAAATTGTTTTCTAATCGCCGGAATTTTAAGTTTTTCCAGATTAAAATATTCGGTATGAGATCCGGTTTCTAACCTTTTTTTTATTGAAAGTCTTTGCCGAACTTTAGCGACTACTAGTTCGTGATCCGACCCGCATTCCGCCCCTCGGTACGACCTAACATTAATAACACTATTTTGCCACCTATGCTGCACCAAAACGTGATCGATTTGATTTCTTGTTTGTGAATCCGGTGATGTCCAGGTATATTTGTGAATATCTTTATGTTTAAAAGTTGTACTTTTGATTATTAAATTTTTAGAAGTAGCAAAGTTGATCAATCGGATTCCGTTATCATTACTAATTTCATGTAAACTTTCTTTTCCAATTGTCGGATAATATATTTCTTCCCTGCCCACCTTTGCGTTAGCGTCTCCTAAAACTATCTTCATGTAATTTCGCGGTAATTTATCGAAGACCCACTCTAGTTTATCGTAAAATTCCGACTTAACTTCGTCATCGCTGTCTTCGGTCGGAGAATGTATGTTTATTAACGCGATTTTAAACCACCGCCCCTGAAATACAACTACTGATATCCTGTCCCCGAAAAATTGAACGTCCCTCAAAGCGGATATCAACCTATTCCTAATCAGAAACCCAGTGCCTAAACAATAATTTTCGCCCCCGCCGTACCAAATTGTGTCTTACCTTCTCTTAAAGAGCCCTCCCCCGGCCAGCGTACCTCTTGCAGCGCCACGATATCTATACCGTACCTCTCAACCTCATTCGAAACCGATTTTAACCCACCCGCTGTATTCAAACTTCTGACGTTCCACGTCCCTAATACTAAATCTCTTAATTTCAACTTTCGCCATGATTCCCCTAAAGCAGTCCCCACCCGGAGACCCGAACGGGGGACTAGTTTACCTCCGGATAATGAGCGTTTTACCTTAGGAGAATCCATGACTGTTTGTGGTGTTTGGGTGAACTAAAAAATGTGAGTAGGGCGTTCAAACCTACGTCACACCCTCCAGCAAGCCTGGGGGGGGGGGGGGGCGCTCTCATTGTTGGTCAGCGAGTCCTATGGACTTAGCCGGGAGGAACTTCCTAGGAATTTCCACCGACCATCCCCACATCCGCCACCCGTGGGACGCTCCCCATACGCGGCAATGAGACCCGCGCGAGGACTTACCTGTATAATTGTATATTTTATATTGTGAATAATTCCTGTCCGCCGGACTTAGATATATTTTTTGAATTATTTTCTTGATTTCGGAAAGCAAAGACCCATTTTTTGTTCATCGATTTTACCACCTACCAGTAGTTCAGAAACGGTGATGGCCTTTGGGTTCGTTAAGCCTTTAGTCTTAGGTTTATTTAAGATATCGAATCACCACTATGATAATAAATTTCGAAGAATCGATTTTTAAATATATATGGAATAACACATCTCTCAGCCCATTCATCTGTTGGCCAGCAAAACTTAGCGTAAATCTGTTTTTCAAATTCCATGCCTCATCCTAGATCAAAAATTACACAGATTACTAGTTTGTCTTTTGAAAACCTGACTGTTTAATATAATAATGGAACATATTAAATATAAAACTCTTCAACTATTTCACAATTTTCCTTATTCCAATACATACTTCTCATCACCCTGCCTTCATTTCATCGACACCATTTGATAAATGTTATTCAAGCTTCTTATTTCACTTTTCTGTGTCAACATTTCTTCAAGCATGTTTTCGATTCATTGCGAACCAAATTTTCGCAATGAAAAAGGTTACATCTCTTTTCTGTTGGATAATCCTCCGAGTTGTCTGAAAGGAACATTTAGTCTACATACTTTGGAAAATAACTTCCTTTCTATTGCTTTTCGTGGATTCCTTTGGAGACATTACCTATACTTGTGGCAATTTGTTTGTCAATATGAATTTTTATTATTTATAAATATGTGTACTTGTATATATATTTTTTAAAGACATAGTGGAGCATTATTTTAGAAAGTTAAAGATGAGTTAAGAATATAATTTGAATTTTAAAAATTGTTACAAGAGCACAATACAGAAAAACAGGATGGATTAATGGATGACTAACTACGATTAATTACCTTGGGAAGCGCCTTCCCCCACCCCATCCATTAGAGTTTTTTATTGCCTAACTAATTTCGTTCCAATCCCAACTATCAAGATTCATTTTGGATTGCATAAAAAATTTAATAAACAGATTTTATTAAACCGGTTATTCTGCGGATAAAAAGAATTATATATAATAAAAACTGGACCAATAAATACATTTAATATGTATATTTTAGCATTAAATAAGTTTTGCAAAATTATCTTTCATGGTTTGTAATTCACTGAAAATATTTGACCAGAAAGACTGCATGAAAAAATATATTCTTCCGAGTATTGCTTATGGAATAGATTGTAACTGATATGTTTAAAGAACCTATTTACACTAGCTTGTCTTGGAGTAGCAGCCGCTTCGAATAAGCGGCTCAACATGTTCGTTAATTTTACAACTGTTATTTTTGTATTAACTTTACAACATTTTACTAATACTGACTTTGGGGTATTTATATGGGATACTTCTTTAATTTTTTACTTTCACTTACCTATATATGAAATATATAGTAAGTGGAAGTATTGCGATCGTGAAAAATTTCTACTTCCGGTTTTCAACGGAAATACACGTTTTGGGGTCCCCTGAGTCGAAATGACCAAGTCCCGCGAAATGGTCTGTGTGTATGTGTGTCTGTGTGTCTGTGTGTGTGTGTGAATAGACTAGCTCAAAAACTATAAACTGTGCGATCCTGAAATTGGGTATTTAGTGTAGGTATATGCTCGCGATATGACAGCATAAATTTCATCAAAATTACTTAAAGGGAGGGGGTACTTTACTTAATAACTTTTTAGGTTTTTTCGATTTACTCAAAAACGGCTTTAAAGATTTTGATCAAACTGGGTGTTTGATCTATTTATATGCCCGAGATACGACTGTAAAAATTAAAATATATGTATATGTACGACTGTTAAAATATGTATATGCCAAATATGTGATATCCAACATTTCATCAAAATTGATCAACCGAAGGGGGGACTTTACTTAATAAATTTTGTATTATTTTCAAGGGTTTTTTTATTTACTCAAAAACGGCTTTAACGATTAACAAAAATAAGATATGAATGTAGAAAAATGTGTGACTTTGGGAAATGATATTTAGCAAAACACGTCAATTTCTAATCTAAGTAAGTTGGTAAGTGAAAGTTGTGTGTTGCGCGCACGCACCAGATTTTTTTATATCTTTATTTGGAAGTTTACTCATTATCATATTAAGGCAATCATGTCATAATCATATTAAGTTAATCCTTGTACAAAGTTCAAGTCTGCAGTCGAATAAGAGTTCTTGCCTTAGTAGTATAGTGCCGTTACCGTAATATTTTTCCGATGATCCTTTGGACAAAGCCGTGCTAATCTACTATAAAAAAAAATAACTTCACGTAACAAATATGAGAATGAAAAATTGAATGGTTTGTTTGCCCATAAATGCCTTCTAACTTAATGGAATATTATACAAACAAAACAACTGATTGCTTGCCAGTCCCTTGACTTGTAAATTACTTGGTTAAGTGGCATAGAAACACAGTTTTTCTAAAATGTTTTCGACCTCTATAAATCAACTACCTGAGAACTTTTTTTTTAAGTATTCACTTTCCAGGGTATCTCAAGACAAATATAACAACAACGTCCTTTTTTTCTTCAAAAGTTCCTACACATTCAAGAATTGCGTTCAGAATGTTGTTATGTCAAATCAAATACTTCGACAACTGGTATCCTGGTTGCATGGTTCCTTGAATAGGTTTGGTATAGCTTTCCTCTATATACAGTTTCTTTGACCTTTTGATAAAGTTTTTACTAATATGACTAAGCTTGAAACTGATAAAAATTATTTCAAGGTATAATAATGGAACCCATCCTCTATTTAGAGAAATGTTCATCTTATTCACTAATAAAAAAGAAAAGAAAAAATGCAAAAAGAAAGGTGCATTATAGATAGCTCCTATAGTAAATCCTGCTATTCACCCCCCGCCCCCCCCGGTCATCACCTCAGACTATCGATAGCAACGATAGTTTTATGTCCGATATTATCGAAACTTACCTAACTAAAGCCAGGCCCAGAAGCGACATCGGGAAAGTTTTCCGATTCGGCTGAATCTTTACGTAGGTATTTGAATTTTAAGTCTAATAAGTTGGGTGCAAGTGACTTATATCCTAGATGAAACATCGAAAAGTTATCTCATTGTGTCTCGTTCATCGGGTGGAACCTGCACTGAAGTGTTTCGATGTGTCTTCGGCTGCAGAATAGATGAGGCTGTTGCATGCTACTGGTTCCAACAACTATTAAATACAAATTCGTAAAAACTATAATTTATTAAATTTAATATCTAAAATTATATCTACGGCTGAATAAATAGAAAAATACAGTCATGGGGGTAGTAAACAACCTCATACTTAAGCTTCTTTGTAAACCTTTTTTAACCATGATAACTACAAAAGTCGTCAATTAACAAAACAATAGCTTTATTTATTACTCTCTCACTTTTTCTAGCCGCAACCTGGACTATCCTTAGAAACAAGGTTTACACTGGTTATAATGCTCATTCACAAACATTTCCTATTTTTATGTTCTCGTAGTTTCATTTTTTTAATTTTATTAGTTCCAACTTCGATTACTTGAGTCAAGTGGCTTCAATGATATCTTCTAGGCACCGTGTAGCATAAGCATTTCACCAACTACTAGATTAAAGTCACTTGATTCATTGAATTCGTTGAATAATCGTGGGTAGCTTAGTAGCATCGTTTAGTATCGGCTATATTTGTTGAATCGGTTAACCTCAATTTTTTTTTTTTCTACCTCGGGTAAACCATACAGTTATTGGCGCTCAGTACAGTCATTGGCACCCCAACTTAAAGAAATAGGTGAACAAGTCCTAATTTTATTACAAGATATACATGAGTCTAATGTTTGAAGTGTCCTCTAGGTCATCTATGAACTAAGACTTTAACAAACTAACCATAAGGAAGATTTCACAATTAAATCCACAGGGTGCCAATAACTAGATTTGGCACTTTTAACAATAAATAAGCCATATTGTAAAATTATTGAACTTTTGACACAAAAAAACCTCTTTAGTCTTTATGAGGATAGATAATGAGGGGCTGTAGGAAGTTTCAATTTGATCCCTTTATAAAAAGTATTTTTTTTAATTTAACCACAGAAATGTAGTGATAAGGGTGCCAATAGCTGTACGGTTTACCCTATCATCTGTTACCTATTACTTTTGAACTATTGATCGTGTCTTCATGGAAACGATCTTTTTGGATTCAGAAGCATACATATACGCATATATATAGCGAGCAAAAATGAGCCATCATTCGACCTACTTGCTGCAAAATTAATTTGTAGACCTCCTTCGCATTCGTACTCCCTAAAGAGTGGTTACCCCCCTTTAATTTGATCTTTTATTCTTCTTCCATTGGCTCGAGAGACCATTACAGGCCTCCTTTAAAAACTTCTGCCAGTTTGCGCGTTGTTGGGCAGCTGGTTTTCAGTTTCTGACGCAAAGAATCCGCCGGGCATCCACCAAAGCCAAGTATTGTATGTCCTCGCTCATTATTCTTCTGTGGATCTCATCCTCTGACCTACCAGCGACGTGGCCGGTACAACTAAATCATACCAGCCTAATGTGCCTAAAGCAGACAGGCCAAGGCGCACCCCATTTTTTGTGCTGCTTGCCTCTGATACTTCACCCTGTACACTCCCTACATACTCTGGTCCCTCAATTTAACTAATTCGATAATTTTTTCAGGGATGCTCAGCTCACTCATTGCTTCGTAAAGGAGTCCACCTGTCCAGCTGTCATAGGCAGCACTGAAGTCCACAAAAAGGTGATGTGGGGAAATGCTGTATTCTCTGCTTCTTTCCAAGATGATTCGGAGGGAGAAGATCTGATCTACTGTACATTTTCCTTTGCGAAATCCATATTGGTATTTTTCCAGTAAACCCTTCACATATGGTAAGACATGCTTATCTATACCAAGTACACAAGTTATTATAAATTATATACATTTTTATTTTTTTTAAATTAAAAAAAACTAAAATTTCTGTAAGTAACAAAATTTAAATTGCATTCAACTTGACATCGTACATTACATGCTATCTATAGTTTTCAATTATATATAAAATTATTATGATAATAATAATAAAAACATTATATAATCAAGAACAATTGCTAGAAGAAAAAGTATAATATTTTCCTTATAAGATTTTCATGTTCATGATTTTTATGTTAAAATGTATCATAATTCACAGTCATAATAATAATAATAATATGTAGTAATAATATTATGTAGTATATTGGAGAATATTTTATACCCGCAGGATAATAGTCAAATGCCTCGTAAGTTTTTGCCTTTTTTATGAATTGGACAGAGCATCGACTTCTTCCATGAATTCGGTATTGTTTCTCACGTCAAGATGGATATAAATAAATAAGTTTTGCTAAGCTTTTATAAGGATTATGCCTCCTATCTTGAATAGTTCAGCTGGCAGGTTTTGGTGCCATATAGTTCCTCCTCCATTGAGCTCCTCAATGGTATCACACACCTGGTAATTATCCCTCTGATAAGCTATGTCTCATCGTCATGGTTTGAATTTGAATGGATTGAATTTGATCATTTGAAAAGAATAATTTCTTTAATTTGATCGGGCTCTTCATATCTCGTGTACGAAGCTAAAACCTTTTTCTGTATTTCAACTATTTTTGGTGTACTAATTCTTCAATATTATTTCGAACTGAAATATAGAGCCTTATTCTTTTTAATTTAGTTATAAGTATAGTATTATAATTATTTAGGATATAGATCTTTATCTCCTATACCCAAACACTAGGTACCTAACTAAGGTAAAAAAATGGGTTAACCGGACTGTGTAATCTGGATACTGAGGGTGGAGGTGGCGCAGCCTACAGCGGCAGCGAGTGCCGGCGGTGGAGAAGAGCGGAGCTCAGTCGTGGTCCTGCCACTGGCTGGGCCGAACTTGCTTCACTCGGACGATCGCTGCCCAACTCACGTTGACTAAGCACGTGTATACCTTCGTCCCACATTTTAAATTTTATAAAATTTTCTGCTTTTCTGCTCTTCTTAAATTCATCAGTGTTTTCAATATAATTAAATTCTAACTCATTCTTCGTTTAATATTCCTTCAATCTAAAACTCTGTTAAGGCAAAATGAACTTTATTCAAACATCAGTCTGAGTCTGTAAGTTAAATTTTCAATGATCAATTATCATTATTAATATATTGATTAATTAATGCATACTCAAGAAAAATATTTCACGTACATAATTTGTGTTTGTATTTTTATATATGAATTATAATTTTCTCTCAATGTAAATCATTCATTATATGCATGTCGATAGATGTTGTTGCACATAAAAATAAATTGCTTGTATTATTTATATGAGAAAGTCGTAAATAATATCTTTGAGATGACGGAAATGGTTATTAAAAATCTAGGAATTGGAAATATAAAATTAAAAAGAATCTTCCTTCAATTCTGTAAAATTCTGTCAATTTAAAAAGATTTGTCTTATCCAAGGCTATGATAAAAATGATACGAATCCAAAATATTTTAAATGACATCTCACTTAAAATGTCTATTAACATTTATTTTCGATTTCCAGGTAATTTCAAAAGATAACAAGGGATGTATTAGCCGAAAATTGACTTAGTTTGTACATATATAATAGGATGGTCGACAGATAATAATAGGAAATTTATTTTCAAATAAACATTAGAATTAATAGCTGGTTTATTTAATGTTATATATGTACTGAAAAAGGCACATTTTTGTATTAGTCTCATCAGTCAATTGTTTTATATGTGTAATATGTGCATTAGTTCATAAATGGAATTAATATTTAAACAATAATTAGCACACACAAACACACACACACACATATATATATATATATATATATATATATTTTTTTTTTTCTTTCTTGAATGTAGAACGGTTCTTTTTTTCAAAATTATTTCTCATAGTTATACATTTTCAATACCAAGTACGCAAGTTATTATAAATTACAAACATTTTCTATTTTTTTTAAATTAAAAAAACTACAGCAATTTTAGTAACAAAATTGCTTTCAACTTGACTTTGTTATATATAGTTTTCAATTATACATAAAATTATTATGATAATAATAAAAAGAGTATATACTCAAGAACAATTGCTAGAAGAAAGATTATATTATCTTCATTATAAGATGTTTATAACGATATGTTATAATGTATAAGAATAATAACTAGTATAACCTTAAGAGACCTCTTACTTCCCATATTAATGCTATTTCTTTCTAACAATTTTTTTCCAAGTTTTATTATTCGAATTAAAAGCCATCCCTTTTGTTAGGGAAACATTTTTATTTTTGAATTACACCCAACAAAAGAGGATTCATCGAATATGATGTGCTAATTATGTTAAGTTAGTTAATGTCAATCGGTACTTAATAAATAAACTATTGGTACTAAATAAATAAGTCTATAAAGACTTATTAATAAAGATTACACAGTGAACTAACATAAATATTTGTAGAATGGTTCGTGGTGGCTATTAGAAAACACCAAAATCTTAAACAATTATGTTTTCCAATTCTGGTAGTTACATTAAATACAATCAACGAACTTACAAAATTATAGAACAATTACAATATCCATTCAAGGCGTATATGAACACAAATAAATAAAACTTCAGTCTGTAATAACACTCTTTTTGAAATTTGTTATTTCAACTTCAAAGTACTATTAACTTATTCAAAGCGATATTGAAAATAGTAAGAGTTTAGGTAATAAAAAAATAGTTAGCTTAACTTAACCGAAAATGATGTACCACCTCTTTTTATTATCAACTATAGAAAACTAATGTTGAAAACTAAACCTCGCCATATTAAAAAAACACATAACATAAAAATGACGTTTTCTTGAAAACTGTTGATTTGTGTGGCATATAAATGCATAAATTGTACAGGTTATGAGGAAGTGTAATGCATTTAAATCAAATATTTCATTCAATATTAATTTAGCTTGAGCTATTTTTAATTTTTAAATAAACAACCTTCTGAACAAACAGTACTCATTAATTCAACGTTTGGTCTTTTCTAAATTTCTAATAATTTTTTACGGTCTCTTTAAAGTCTTCTAATTTAATGAACTGCTAGGAAAAATCAATTTTAGAGATTTTCAGTCAATTTAGCTTCAAAAAGAAACTTTGCGAATATTACTTTTACTATTAACGAAACTCAGAAATAACAGGTATGGGTACTCAGAGAAGCTACGATTAATTTTTCCAACAAAATTTTCTCGAGTGTTCTTGAGAAGGTGGAGAACCACTCACTTCTTTAGTTTTGTGCTAATAACTGGAAAACCAGGTATCGTACAGAAAATTATATTCTCCTCAAAATAAGAGAACTTGTACTTAAAATCGGTTTAGGCGTTTCACCGTTGTTTTTGGTGGGAGCATAAATTACCTTCTTGCTCCAACTCTAAATCAGCTACACCAAATGAAAAATGTTACATATGAAAGTTGTAGAGAACAGAATTCTGCGTATTATAAACTTAGCTCACTTTCGTGTATCTACAAAAATAAAAATGTTATTTATTCGTAACATTTTCTTCCTGCTTTGAGCTTTGTTTTTAAAATAAAATCTAAGTACAGGGATTAAACGATGATTTATTTAAATTTAAGTCCAAATTACAAATGGACTGTGCTATTTAACCTTTGTTTCAAATTAACTCTTCTTAAATTTCAAGACTATACTTGCATCTGATTGCTGGTGAATAGAAATGATACCCTCATATTAATGTGAAGGAAAACGAAATAGAGGAACTCGAGAAACTTCCTGACTAGCAACTCACGGGTTATCAAGGGCATGGAAGTTTAACGTGAGCAGGTCATGTAGTTCGATCATGGCGTTCCCACTCTACTTAACGATTCCAAGGTTGTTGGTAAGAGACGTGGTAGGTCTGAAAGCAGATGAATAGACAGAATAAATACAGATAAGGTACAACTACGTGCAGAGAATCACAAAACTTCAGTCTCGGCTAAAGGCGGAAAATCTTGTATTAAGGACTTGAAATAAAATAGGGGGGGGGGAAAGGATTCCTTTTATATTATTATATATATAATTATAATACGAGTATATAAGTAATAATAATGATACCGTAAGGTTGATATAATACAGTTGTTTATTATTGACTTGAACCTCAAGAAACCTATTAGAACACCCACACCTACATTTTATATATATATATATATATAATAATAGCTATTACATTGGGTTAAGTCCAAGTATATAATCATTAATTAGAGATAATTCCCTAAAAATAACAATTCTATATAATTTTCATTTAAAGTTAATTATGTACGACAAGTTATATTAGTTATGTAAAACTATCCATATTCTCCGCTATCGATAGTTTCGATAGTATTGGACATAAAACTATCGATACTATCGATAGTCTGAGATGATGACAGGGGGGGGGGGATAGAATAGTTGAATTTTCATTTGATAGGAGCTATATTTCACGTTTCTATTTGCACATTTTTCCCCTTTTTTATTAGGTAATAAGATAAATATTTTTATAATTTTATAAATATAATTTTATAATAATTTTTATAATGAGAACGGAAAAATGAGAACAGAAAAGTTTTTGGCACGGAAAAAAGTCAAATTTGTATATAATTGTTAGCATGCGGTAGTGAGGTGTTTTGCGTATGCGAAACATCTCATTGCTGCAAAATCCGTATCGCCTCAAAGGCAAGGGAGGATGTATAATAATAAAAAATAATAAAAAAAGATAAATATTTTTGTGAATAGAGGAATTATTGATATATTGATTTATAGAATTATCGAAATAATTTGTATCAGCTTCAAGCTTAGAAGTAACCCCAAAGAATAAAAACTTTATCAAAGATCAAAGAACTGTATTTAGAGGAAAGCTATACCAAACCTCTTTAAATAACCATGCGCACAGGATTCTCAGATGTCGAAGTAGTTGATTTGAAAAGACATCATCCGGAACGCAATCATCAAATATGTCGGGGTTTTCGAAGAACACCTTAGACACGCCTTGGTATGTCTAAGGTATGTTCTTGTTTTGAAATATGCCGTGGATGCTTCAAAACAATGTTCTGAGGTAGTTGATTCATAGAGGTTGAAAATATTTTGTAACAAAAACAGTGGTTTACCATAAGGCAAGTAATTTTCAAGTCAAGGGACTAGCAGGCAATTAGTTGTTTTTTTTGTATTTTATTCTCATCAAGTTGGAAGGCATGCATGAGATAACCATACAATTTTTCAGTCTTATAGTTTTTGCGTGAAGTTAATTGTTTTTATTAGAGTAGATAACCATTTTTTGTTAGAAACATATATAAAATTACACTGTTACATTTTATTTTTCATTTCCGTGAATTATATAGTACATGAGTGTTATATAAGAGGCAGATGCTACCACTTTATCATTTAAAAAAAATAAAAATCTGGTGCGTGCTCGCAACACACGACTTTCACTTACCAACTTACTTAGATTAGAAATTAATGCGTTTTATTAATTGCCACTTCTCAAATGAACAGAACGGCTTTAATTATGAACAATGGTCTGTCATTAAAGGCGTACTCCGCATGCGTCGGCTCAACGAGTTTTATGAGTTGACTGAATATTTTTCTTTTTTTCTCCTCTTTATTTTTATCATATCTCATATTTAGCCATTTCTTATTTTTAGGCGTAACGAGAGACTGTTAATTTGTCCATGTAAACAAAAAACAATGGTACTTTATAAGAAAGAAACAAACAAACCAAAAAGCCCCCCCCCCCAAAAAAAGCCCCCTCAGAACATTTTAATAATGATAAAGCTTACCTGATATTAAAGAAAATCTTATTTTCATTAAAAATGACGAATTTGATAAAAATCGTTAAAGCCGTTTTTGAGATAATCGAAAAAAAAAGGTAAAAATTGAAAAAAAAGTCAAGAAATAAAGTGCCCCCTCAGTTGGACCAATTTTTATGAAATGTTGGCTTTTACATATTTGGTACATCAGAAATCACCAGTTTCTTCAAAATCGTTAAAGCCGTTTTTGAGTAAATAAAGAATATGTACACGTGAAATTGGCACAAAATTTATTAAGCAAAGTCCCCCCTCCGGTTGATCAATTTTGATGAAATTTTCGCTGTCACATCACGGGCATACACCTACACTAAATACCGAATTTCAGGTTCCCACGGTTTATAGTTTTTGAGCTAGTCTGTTCACACACACACACACACACACACACACACACACACACACACACACACACACACACACACACACACACACACACACACACACACACACACACACACACACACACAGACACACAGACACACACACACACACAGACCATTTCGCGGGACTTGGTTATTTCGACTCAGGGGGTCCCAAAACGTGTATTTCCGTTGAAAACCGGAAGTCGAAATTTTTCACGATCGCAATACTTCCACTTACTATATATTTCATATATAGGTAAGTGAAAGTAACAATATTTTCGATAGTCCTATCGATGATTAAAAAAACTATCGATAGTCTCATTAGTTTAAAACTAAGATAGTACCATCAATAATTTTACATCATAGTATAAGTATTTATGTAATAAATACTCTTGCGCCAAAGATTATTTGATTATGAATAAGTGAGTAACCTCGAGGAAAGTCTACCTGATACGAAGCAATTAAATGAAATAAGTGGGAGAATCCGGAGGCGGAAAAATACGTATTATCTTTCAGTGTTAGCTCACAATTTCTTTTCGGGCTATTGGATTACTTTTTCAAATAACTGAAGTGTGTCAAAATATAGTGATTTATTAGATTTTTATTTATTTTTATATTTATTAGATTTTTTATATACTATAGTAATTCGTATTTTTTCATGTAGTATAGTTTTTATAGAAAAACTTTTTGTACCATATTAGTGAGTAAAGTAATGATAGTAATACAATTTTAAGTAAACTAAACGTATTATACAGAAGATACATATGTTTTGCTGTTACCACAAGCTTAAAAAAAACAGTAACTTCTGTAATAGTAAAAGTCTGTTAGACTTTTATAATGAATGGAGAAACCTCTCATTTCTGAATTTTCATAATAGGAAAGTTTTTTCTTTGTTAGAAAAACATGTTTGAGATCTATTGAAGAAGGTGTTCTTCTCCACATTGAAAATATTCCACCAAAAATTTACTTCAGAGCCTGCTGTCTATTTAAAGCTTTTTTGCATTTTATAGAGAATGAAGGAAGCTTCCATCTCCGCATGTGCATTATAAAAAAAAAATAATTAAAAAAGATAGTTTTATAATTTTGCGCTAATTTAGTTTTAATTTCTTAATAAATTTTGTCTCATGGGTCTTCTGGAGGAAATAACTTTTTTGCGGTAATATAAAGGAAATAAACTGAAGCGTGTTGGGTCATTACTCTAATTTGATTACATACTTGGAATTTTATTGCACACCGTTAAAAAAAAAGTTATGAATACGAGTAATATACCTATCTTGGGAGGCTTTATGATTATCAGTAAAAAAATGACCGTATTTATATTATAAATAATTAATGAAGTTTAAAAACTGTGGGTTAGAGTGCCTGCTTGGGCAATCGTTGTCGCAGAAACGGAATTATTTATAAAATATATACTTTCAAACTTTACTAACTTTAAACAAACCTTTATCCCTATACCCATATATAGTCTTGGCTCATTACTGAGTGAGGATGTACTGTTCCTTGGTTAGCTAGCGGTCGATCACAAGGAGGTGATTTGACCGTGATCACGCTCGACCGCTTTCCATTAACAAAAGTACACAGGCTCCCGAGTAAGAGTATAGGGTTTGTCCCAGTAGGGTCTCTAGGCCTCAGACAATCAGTGACAGATTCCAATTTGGACAGTGCACAGCAGCTCAATGCCTTAACACTGAGCTATTCCGCTTAAGTTAGTAAAAATGTATATGACCGAAAGTAGTAATTGCCTTTCTGAGATATTCGAGGTTCAAATACCGCTCTGTTTTATTTAATTTAGCACAGGTATATGTCATTAGGAAGGTGACTCGTTCTTGAAAGAACACAAAACAGTTTGAATCTGATAGAAAATATATCCTTTCAAAGCTCGGTTATGCCGATGATTTGTTTCTGCTTGGTGATGATGCGGAAACATTCAACAAGATACGATTTGCCGATATTGTGGTATAGTCCGGGAACTGAGGGCCAAAAAGGTGCCTGATTTGAAGAAACTTTTTGATCATATAGGCTGAAAGTACTCATTTCATGGACAAGAAATGTGAACGTCTGCCACCTCAGATCGGTTGCCATCAAATTTTATAGGCGAACAAAATCGACATTTTCGAACTTTTTTCAATGTTTCGCTAATAACTCGAAAACGATGTATCGCAGACGAAATTCTGTTCTTTCTAAAACAAAAGGGCATTAAATTTCGCGTCGAATGAGGTCATAAAAGTTGAAATCGGGTAAGTCTTTTCGCCAAAACCGATTGTCAATTTAGCCACTTTAGCGGAAAAAAGAATTACGCTCATGTTCCCAAGCCTGCAATTAAAAGTGGGTTACTCCAAATAAAAAATGTTACCTATAATACTTGTAGAATATTGAATTCTGTGAAAAACGATCTCATTAATTTTAAAATTAGCCCACTCCTGTGGAGACAAAGTATTTAAAACGTGAACGTACTTCCTGCTAAGACTTCGGTTTTTGAAGTTTAAACATTTCTCACTCATTAAACAACCATCTTCCATCAGTTTAAAAAAAAAGATTAATTTTGCGTAGTACATACCTGTCAAAGTAGTTATTTTTATGAATATTTTATCAAATCCCCAGATACTTCAAAAACCGATGTCTTAGCAGGAAGTAACCACTCCGAATTCTTTCACGTTTTCATTTGTATTTCCACGCAGGGTTTAGCTTATGCTGCGTGCAAGGAACTTGTTTCCTGCTAAATTTGATGCTCGGCAACTTTTATCAAAAACATTTTTCATTTAAACTAGATGTTTTTGAGCTAGAGGCGTTGAAACACGGTTTCCTCCAAAATCGTAAAAGTTACAGATTTTTGATATACAGAAACCACCTAAACCACTAAACTGATTTAAACTTCAAATATATCATTCTATTTGCAATAGTTTAGCCTCTTATAGTAAGAAGAAAGCAATACTTTGTGATCTATATTTGCAGAAGTATATGCGAGAAACTGAAAAAAAATCCCAAAAAATTTCACGGATTTTAGACCACAAGGCGCTAAATACGTTCACGTTTTAATTACTTTGTCTCCACAGGCGTGGGCTAATTTTAAAATTAATGAGATCGTTTTACACATAATTCAATATTCTACAACTATTATAGGTAACATTTTTTATTTGGAGTAACCCACTTTTAATTGCAGGCTTGGGAACATGAGCGTAATTCATTTTTCCGCTATAGTGGCTAAATTGACAATCGGTTTTGGCGAAAAGACTTACCCGATTTTAACTGTTACGACCTCATTCGACGCGAAATTTAATGCCCTTTTATTTTAGAAAGAACGGAATTTCGTCTGCGATACATCGTTTTCGAGTTATTAGCGAAAAATTGAAAAAAGTTCGAACATGTCGATTTTGTTCGCCTCTAAAATTTGATGACAACTGATCTGAGGTGGCAGACGTTCACATTTGTTGTCTTTGAAATGAGTACTTTCAGCCTATATGATCAAAAATTTTCATCAAATCAGGCACCTTTTTGGCCCTCAGCTCCAGCTAGTAGAAGGGAAATCGATAAAAGCTTTAGAAAATCGTAGATTTTATGTTCTACAGTTGCTAGGAAAGATAAAATTGAAGAGAAGGTAAGGTGGAAGCTTGATTGAGATCGGGAAATTCTAATTATTTTTTCTCTAGCAAAATTACGGAGCTCACCCCTCCTATCCCGAAACTTAAAATATCAGAAGAATTCAAAAACTATAATAATTTCTACAGTTCATTATGGGTGTAGAACATGGTCGCTTAGATTATGGAATAAACAATGCTTGTCGGCCTTTGAAAATAAATTGCATAGAATATTTGCATTTGGACCGAAGAAGGATAAACAAACTTGGGAATTTAGACGGATACATAAGGTTGAATCGCTTGGTCTTTAGCCGGTTAATATAATCGAACTCATAAACGCGCGCCGGTTAAAGTGATATTGCAAAACTGCGAGTCTTAGCCAGATGGTAAGGCCGAGACTAAGGTGGGAGGATACTGTGAGGGCTGATCTTGTAGAGTTGGGTTAGGAAGAATAGCGATGGATGAGGCGTATAGTGAACGTTACGTGGTGTATGTATTATATATTTTGAAGACTTGTTTTTGTGCTATCAAAACGGTGTTAATGAATTTATTTCAAACTTAAAGCTCAAAGAGCCGTCAAGATGTTACGTCACGCTATTGTTTCACTCTTCAATGCTTGTCTTCCTCATGTCACGTCATGCCAAGCTAAACAGCCCCCCTCCCTCCCGTACCGCCTCTTCTTGATTTTATATACTCTTAACACGCTTAAATATTAAATCAATACCTAAAAAATATAAATAGATAAGCAAAATAACTTTTAAATGTGTTTTTAATAAGAATTTTTTTAAATATTTACATACATAAGTATAAGCAGCAGTGAATTTACATGTTGGAAAAAGATATGGGGATTAGTGTTACCATTTGACTTGCAAGCTTTCAGAAGTTTACAGTATTCTTGACCATTACAATTTTTAATTTTTAAACTATTTAATTAGAAATAGTTAAATAATTAAATAAAAATTATTTATTAATTATCTAACAGATAACTTATCTGTTTAAATTATATATATATATATATATATATATAAAAATTATCTAACAGATCTAACAGATAAGATATAACAGAAATTATAATTTTTGATTGTATCAATCATATGGCCACAGGTGGGCTAGCATATTGTTAACTATTAATCTGTTTTTAGGTTAAACGTATATTGTCAAAATAAATTGAAATTCAAATAAAAATAAAAATTAGCGAACTCGTCTTTGAGGATGAATTCTCGGTGTGTCTTACCTTTCTTTAAATAGCAACTTTAAGGAACTATTTCTTGCAACTATGCTGGTATTGATTGATCTTAGAGATCATCGGAACACTAATATAAATATTGCAGGTCTTTTTCATTTTAGGCAACCTGTTACTAAGTTATGATAACGGTTATTTAAATAATAACAAAGGTTACACCATTATTGAAAAACACATGATTTATTTCCTATCTAACTTATTTAACTATAACTATCTTATTTAACTTATTTGCTTATGCTAACTTATTTGTAGCAGCTGACATACCTAACTCTTTCTTACAAAAAGATGTTGTCGTGTAACCATTAGCCCATGAATATATAAGTAGTATGGCTTTATCGGCTGAAACCCTGCAGTTTTCGAACCATGTACCTTTAAGTACACTTCTGCATTGGTTACATCCCTGTCTTCGGCATCTCCAAATCGGAACGCGTTTCTTACGGTAAATTATTTTCATGTAGTGTCTCTCTCTGCATTTCATTTTTCCATGTAGAACCGATGCTTTGTAAAAATATTATAGCTATTTTATTTGATTTCAAAACAATATAATTCTAACAGATTTATTTATAATACAGAGCACAGATTAACTTTATACACTAACTCACAATGCGATAATAATCTTTAGAGAATTTCAAATATGAAATCATATGATTTTATCTGATATAGATAAATCACTGTTTAAATTAATAAAATAACCGATATCATAACTTAGTAACAGGTTGCCTAAAATGAAAAAGACCCAATATTGCACATTCCTTCCTTACGCGTCCGCAGTTTTCAATAGAATCGGCTTAATCCCTGTATTACTGTGTCACCCCACTTCACGTTACCACCCCAACTTACGCCCGGCCTAATAGGAATAATGCTGAGTAAAAACTCTCAAGACTTGATGCCGCGGATCTTCATGTAGCATATGCACCGGTTAATTCAACGCGTTCGCGCGTTCGACCACTCCTCCCAGGAGAGTTCATCGGGCTGGAAGACTGAACTCAAAAGGAAACCCTTGATCTCCATAACGTTTCAGCAGGGATCAGTCTAATAATATTATTATTTATGTACGATTCCTCAAACCCTTAAGAAATATGACCCTTATCAGAGATTCCCTCGCACCTCATTTTTTCTCCTGTGTAATTATATTACTCAGGTAATTTTATCTGCTTATTACGGATATTAAGTATTACCTCTTGATAGTAACGCCCTTCTTGGAATATTTACTCTCCAAAGGATCATGTTTCTCCCCCTCATTGTGCTTTACTTTTCGAAATCTTGGTGAAGGGCTCCTCATCCGGGGAGGGCTCTTTTGGTCCCTCCAGACTCTTTCACAGTTCATCTGATCGGGGATAAGGAAGAAGCCATCGTTACAAGAAGGATCTGAAGAAGAGATAACTCCTTCCAAGTAACGATGCGAACCACTCTTAACTTCAATGGTACAGCCTCCTTAATTAGGCGATTATCAAAGGGAAAAGTAAGGAAAGAAAAAATCATTCTGGTTGATTTCGTTTCACATTTCTTGAAGATGTTTTTAAACGAAACGGCCTCATAAAATAATCTATCCGTAACGTGCCACGTCATATATATCTTTTATTGAACATATATAAGCTGATTACCATTAAATTATTCATTTTACTGTTTTCCAATATTATATTATACTAGCTGTATATCCCGGTTTCACCCGGAGAATCTCATTTTTTAAATCTAAAAACTGAGACTTTTATCGACTCAAACGGTCGAATTTGTAAAAAACAATCTAAAACGAGATCAAAACGATTATTATAACAATAAAGAATATACCCAGAGATCGGCTGAAGTTATGGTTAGGTTAATATGGACAGGTTTTCGCACCTGGTATGAAAGAACCACTGAGCGAAATTTGGAGAATTTAGGACAAACGGTATGGATTTCTATAAATAACAAACAGAATTTGATCTTTGTATACATAAATTATAGCTGTATATCCCGGTTTATCACGTGGAATTTCATTTTTCTAAAAAAACGGTCGATTTCGTAAAAAAAAAAACATTGTGAAGTGATATCATTATGATTTTTATAACAATAAAGAATATCAGCTGAAGATCGGCTGAAGTTATGCAATTTTAATATGAACAGGTGTTCGCAGCTGGTCTGAAAGAACCACTGAGCGAAATTTGGAGAATAAAGAATATCAGCTGAAGATCGGCTGAAGTGATGCAATTTTAATATTGACAGGTGTTTGCACCAGGTATCAAAGAGCCACTGAGCGAAATTTGGAGAATTTAGGACAAACGGTATGGATTTCTATAAAGAACAAATAAACAAACTGAATTTCATCTTTATTTATATAGATTAAGTGAGATGTGATACCCAAATAAAAGAAATTTCAAACTTACAGTTGAGCCTGAGGCGTACTTACATACAATAGGGTAAAGGCACCAATTGCTGACACTGCCCCAGTTACTGAAACTTGCTCCTTCTTCCTTGAAAAATAAGCATTTAAGGCCACCTAGCAAATTGAAATTGTGGTCAATCAAAACTATATTAATCTGCCAAAGATTCCCACCAAAATCAAGTCAGAATTGATTAATAAGGGGGGCAGGAATGAAGCTTTATGCGCACTATACCTTCAGCTGCCAGATGCTTAAGGTTTTTGCTAAGGAGGTGAGTAGCAATTTTGGCTGATATAACCATTTCTTCTTCGGTTTTCCCCTTGAATTCTGTTTGTAGCACTCTAATAATGATGTAAGATAATAAAAATACTTTTTTCTAATGTGAATTTCCCATAATAATACATATTTTGGGGATGTCAGGATATGGGTCTCCAAATACGTGCCTTTACCCAATTACTGACACTTTTGTCAGTAATTGGGTGTTATTAAGAAATTTAGTTACAATGACTAATTAGGTAGTTTTTCAACGTTGAAAACAATGGTGCTTTCCGTTTTTTAAAAAAAGGAAGGGATCCAATTCCTAACAGGGGGTGTTAGTAACTGGTTTTGAGGGTGTCAGTAATTGGAATGCTCATACACCAGATACTGACAGTGAGCATACCCAGATGCTGACACCTCCTCCAATGTATTTTCGCGATCTCTTTATAAGATGCAATCTTGAATTTGCAGATTTCCTTATCAGATAAGCACACGTCAAAGACATCTAAGCATTGCTCCCCAATAGTACCCACTCTATACAACCACTGTACGTCTCTTTCGGTCCCAGAAATAAACAGAGAAGTTGGTGCACAAGGAACAGACCACTGGAAGACGAAGTTGCAATCCCTAAACCTACCAAATGTGATGCTGAAAAAGGACTTGAAGGATTCCTCTTATTGGATTAAGTCATAAGAGGAATCTGTCCAATAATAGTTGTCTTCAGAAAATGCGGACATGTATAATGGAACATGAGAACCACGGCGGTGTTCCCTCGAACTCTACCGGATCATAGCCACCTTCCAGGGGCGCAGTTCTACAATCATTCTCACTCATTAATCGAGGTACAAAATGGTAGGAAGTTGCTTCATAGAGCCTGCTAGAAAAGAGATTTTGAATGAATCACAAAGCGAGTTCATTGGCACTGAACTAAGAGAAGGAGTTCTATGTTCTGTCAACATAACACTCCAAGCATCATCCATTTGTAGGTTAAAAGTTACATTGGACTCAACTGAATCTCCTGAAGTTCCGGAACTAAGTAAGTTCCGGACACAAAGCACCACCAATAAATTGATCATAATAAAACCAAAAATCCTGCAAAATCACTTAAAAACAAAGCCCTTTCAAGGACACTGTAGAAGCTACTGTTCACACTCAGCCTCTTAGCCTATAAAACCTAATAATTTATCAGCACCAAAAGAATTCAGCCGTATTCTCAGTTTGCCAAAGCCTTTTCCAATGACCGTGAAATCTCTCAACGGCGTGGTAATGCAAATTGTCGTCTTGTTCTTCTTTCCAGAAGAAGAATAGATAAAGAACAAATTATGAAAGACATGGACCTCGTTGAAAACCCTACAGTAAGAATACATCACCTCATTTATGTCCGCAAAAAAGAAGATCCGCGTGTGCGGTGTATCGAGGATTGCAGATGGAAATACAGAATGTACTTGCATTAAAAATATTGTTATATAATCATAGTTACTAAAACCACCGGTTCTTGCACAAATACAATTTTCGATTTCTGATTACGAAAAGATTAATCTGAGCTTCGTGAGCTGTGATTGTAACATTAAGTTGATAATGATTTTCCTTTTAGTTTTTGAAATAAAAGTGATGCTCAAGTATTTCAAATTAATTCTTTACCCAATAAAGATTAATGACTTTGAAAAACTTTCACTGCAATGGGTAGTGATATTTTATTTTTTATTTTTATATCCACCCTACCTTGCCTCTCGGCAACACGGGTGTTGACAACATGAAAACACTAGTATGTTCTCATGTAGTCCCTAGACATTACTTCCCGTTTTTCATCATTTCCAATTTTCATCTTCCTTCTTCAGAGGCCTCAGTCAGGTGGTCGGTGCTGTTGTCTTCCAAGGTTGAAGGCAGCTGGTCCGAGAACATCTTTCCAGCCGTATACAAAAGCTTTGTAATACGGGTTGTTGTTCGGCCATCAACTCAGGGAACTCGTTCTCCGTGATTACGTAGAGACCAGTTCCCCTCAGTAATTTCGACCTCAGTGACTCAAAGGCGGCGCAATTTAATACAATGTGCTCAGCTGTCTCCGGTATTCCGCATGTTGGGCACAGAGGATCAATATCCTTCCCGAAGCTATGGAGTTTGGCTCGAAAAGCCCCGTGCCCGGTAAGGAATTGAGAGACCCAATAGTCCGGGAGGACCCACTTTGCTTCCAAACGTGCGTTAACGGTGGGGAAATACTTTCTCAAAGTGGAACCTTTCGCGGTGGCCACCCACCGCCTGTTCCACTCTTCAATGGAATCCTCCCGTATGACTTTTTTCCATTTGCTTGGATCTTCTGCAACCCTTACCCGTATATTTTCCGGTTGACTAGCTGAGCCATCAGTTTTATATTTCCTCTTCAAAAAGTCTTCTCGCAGGATAAGGTCGAAAGGAACCCCTCCTGCTAGAACTTGCACCGCCTCGTGAGGCACTGTCCGATACGACCTGGTAACTCGCAACAGAGCCGTCCTTTGAAACGTTGCCAACCTGGTTTTCTGCCTTTGTGTGAGGTTTTGAGACCACGCAGGGGAAGCGTACCTGAGGATACCCAATATTACCCCGCTATATATAGACATGGTTGCTGGGTATCTGAGGCCCCAAAAAGCGCCTGCCAAGCGACTCAGACCGTTCAAGGTTTGGGCTACCCTGTTTCCGAGGTAGTCCAAGTGAGGGGTTATGTTAAATTGCCTTCCAAATCTTACACCGAGGTAGGTGACCACCTCACTTGGATGTATTCTAACACCATCAATGGTAAGATTTATAGGGTGAGCCCTGTCCGTCTTTCCTCTTAGGAGAATGGCTTGGGTCTTCGCAGCAGCCATCTTCAATTTCTTGGCCTCACACCATTGGTTTACCAGGTTGGCACATCTTTCAGCTTCCATTATTATGCCGGCTCTGCTGTTGGACGCTACAACAGTCGCCAGGTCGTCGACGTAGGCCGTTGCAGGGAACTGCTCTTCCTCATGCACCCCTAGCAACTCGTCAAATACCAGCTTTCATAGAGCTGGTCCAAGAACTGATCCTTGAGCGCATCCCTTCTCTATGGAAGCTTCTACTTCAAAGGAGCTACCTCGAATCTTAACGTACCTGTCCTGGAGGTAGCTTTTTACGAGGGCATATAAGTTGCTAGGGGCATCGAACTTCTGCAGCTGCTGAAGAATTAGGGGCCACCAGACGCTGTCAAAGGCGGAGGATATGTCAAAAAGTAGCAACATGACATACCGCTCCGCTCTCTGTTCTACGTCTGCGCGGACCCGAAGCAGAGCGTCGGCAGTTCCCTTACCTTTTGTGGAGCCATATTGCCGTGGATGACTGGCCCTCATCAGAACCGGTCGTAGGCTAGCTAATATTAGGTGTTCCAGGACTTTGCTCATCACAGGGAGAAGACAAATAGGTCTGTATGACTTAGGTAGTTGTAGAAAACAATGGGCAGTGATAATGAAGCAGATGATATTGATGTGTCCCCTACTGTCTCAAAGAACACATTCCTCCCCATTCTTAACTATGTAAGAGAGACTTGAACCCTCATATCCAAGCACAAGAGCCAAATCTATGAAAAATGGAGGGGAAAACCAGGCGGGGTCATGTAAGAAATTCAACCATAACAGCAAACTTGTACCTGAGATCTGCAGAGAAAAAAATTGAAAAGAACTAACGAATGGCCCAAGACCGAATCGCCAAGGCTACTCACTAGTTGAGAGTGAATAGGAGGCGACCAAGGACAAGACCAAGAAAGAACTGGGAAGAAGGAATTAAAAAAGCCTTTAACAGGAGTGAAATGGATTCGAGGAGGAGAAGGCAGCTGGTTGAGGACAGAGAAACCCTCTGTTTGCAGATGCCTCAATATTGCTATATGGTAAAGGGTAGATTAAGTTAATTAAATTATATTAAAATATGCTTAGATACTAATTTTAAAGTATCAATGTTTGATCTGGGTGTCAGTAATTGGTTCCTTATACTGTCAGTAATTGGTGCATGAGTGTCAGTAATAGGAGAAAAAACATCCATCCGAGTTTTAAGTAAAAGAATAGATTAATTCATCATTTTTAATCATTTGATGTCCCAAATTAAAACAAGAGATATTGGCCTAACAGAAGAATTTTGAATTTTATGGATCGGTCAACGAATAAGGGAGAAATTGATGAAAAATCATGAAATTTTCCTTAAAGTGTCAGTAATTGGTGCAGTTACCCTACCTCTGCTAACCGATGTATTGAAAAATTGACTTCGAATCATTAACCCAAGAAAAAGCCCTCCGCGACGAAAGTGCCAGGCAGCAAGTCTTTCGGGCCTGAACCGATCCTTCTATATGCTGGTGGTCTCTCATCCAACTTCTTTTTAGTCCCCTCCTAACTGCCTTGCATGACTTGGCCGTGCCTTGTATACTTTTTTCTTAGGTACCAAGGAGCTTTTATTATTAGTCTTAAAAAATTCAGACTGATATGTTTGTAATTTTTAATGTCCGTCTTTCTTGCTGAGCCATAATTCCTAGAGCCCTTTATCTAAATGGGCTTAGGTAACTAAGCGTTTCTGATTTTTTTTTCATTTTGATTATTTTGAAAAATTCGAGAAAACAGTATTTTCAGTCGGTTAAGAGTATGTATTTTCATTTTGACATGTGTGCCCCATGTCATACTCCTGCCAAACATTAATCTAACTTTGTTCGCCTACGGATTTTGCCCATATAAAGTAGTCGAGACGTGTCTCTTTTAAGTTTAAACGTTATTGTGATTTTTCATGATTCATTTTCATTTATATGTCGATTTTCGAAAGTGAGTCCCGTTTTATAAAAATAGTTAGGATAGGATTCCAGTATGATGTACTATTAAAATTCGTTTATTCTCTGCATTGAAATTATGAGTAAAACTGCATAAATTGCAGTCAAAGTTTCAGAGTTAGTAGCTATGCCATTTGTGTAAATGATATACAATAAGGGAGCCAGTATTGATCATTGCGATAATCCTGTTATGACCTGTACATATTTAACTTTTTAAAACAGAAAAATACAAGAGGTTTGGTCGATGATATTGATCACATTAACTTTTGCTATAACAATTCGTAAAGAAATATTTTTTTTTTGTATGGGAAATAAAAAGATAATCCTCTTGTTTTGGCATCTGTCATACGGTTAATCACTTGGGGAGTAAAACACTGAAAAGAAAAAGAAAGGTTTGAATTGAGGATTTGTCGGAACCGCAAATGATTCAATCAATAAACTAGAGAGATAATATTATATCCTGTTATTGATCAAATTATGATATTTGTTATTCCTCAGGTCTCTACCCTTTGCAAAAAGAAAGGAATATAGCCCTAAAATACGGCGGGACCAAGTATAGAAGTTTCTGTAAGTGTTCAATTCAGTTTCCCGAATTTCCACTTGCCCCTTATGTTAAACATAATTTCATTCCAGGGTTGAAGGGAGAGGAAGAGGAAACGAAGTTAGAGGGGAAAATCAAATAAAAATTTAGCACAGGGCTGCTAAAAGTATCTTCATTTGCTTACACAGCCGTCAGGTCCCGTCTCGGCAATGATAAGGTGGGAGGAGCCGAACGATTATCAACTTACTGCTCCTGTCGTCAGGTTAAAGCTGCTTTAGGGTTTCATAAGTGAAAAAAACCTTACATTGAAAATAATTTGTTTCTTGTTATTGACATTAAATCTATGTTTTAAATTCAAGTGAACATTTTCAAAAATGTTCCTAATTCACCTTACACTTAAAAAGTTTTGGATTAAAAGTAGGATCATCTAGAATTCTTAGGGGTGATGGTAATTATTTTTTTAATATATATTATTTATAATACTTAAGATATGTATCCTACACAGGTTTCACTGATTTTACAAGACTATTTAAATAAATTACGAGACTCGATCAATAAAGATCGTACACTACCTGGAACTTTCCTTTGGCAGAAAAATGGCATGGATCTAGCATATTAAAATGAAATACGCTAAATTAATAAAAGACTCAAACTATTTGATCCAATTATATACCAGTCTTTTAAAGCAACATTCCGCATAATATAGCCTACAAGAACTCACTCCTCACGAAAAAAAAAAAAAATTCCTTCTCTGTTATGAGGTACTTTTATATAGAAAATGTACAATAATTTCAATTTAACCCTACTGACAGATGATTTCGTATGTATGGTATTATGCCACTTTCCTCATACTTAACTAAAGCTTTTTTCTCTGAAGAATACTCTTCTTTTCCTCTTCACATAGTTAACACCTAATGCATGTAGAGGGAAGACATATGTTTATTAGCTGTGGAGAAATAAAGGAAATAGGTTGGAACAGGAAAACAAATCGTGTTATTTTTTCTTCGCCTAGCAGCAACGCGGATCTAGGAAATGCTGGCGTGAATGCTCATTTGCCAATTTCTTTGATTTGATTTCAATTTTTTTTTTTTTTTTTTATGGATGCCAGTCCCTCGAGCAATCGCTTGATATAGGATTCGCACCCCTTAAACCGTTATTGTTTGGAATACCATTTTACTAATGTATTTATTTTCGGCTTAAAATAATTATTAACGCAGGCGAGGTTGTTTTTATATTCGACCCGGCCCTTCTTTTACAATATATTATATTTTTTTAGATAGATAATAGATATTAACAGCTTAATGTAAGTTTTCAATTATTCCCTTCATTATTAATCGCTCAGTAAGTGAACTACAACAGTGAGGTGGCCAAAGAAAGAAGTGCAATCTGACATTATTAATTATTTTGACGAGATTTTAAGGAATTGATATATTGTATAGTTATAACATATATTTTGTACACCCGAAGATGAGGCAATGAGCCTCGAAACGTTGTGATGTTTTAATGTATTAAAAAATATATATATCAAAAAGGAAGAATGAATTTTCACTGTAATATAAATCTGAACTACAACATTTACATCCCTAGTGGAAATTTAACTTGACAAAACCCACTTTACAGAATATTCTATACGGTCAAAACAGAAACGACCCGTTTAAAGTTAAAGTTCTTGTTGCTGTTGTTTAGGGGCGTAAAACATCTGGGGTCATCAACGCCCATTGGTTTCTATGGTTATCTATTCATTACTTAGTTATTTATTAGACTTCATCTTTAAACTAAATTCTGGAATTAGTAGTGGAAAATAGAAAAGGGATATAGAGTAGAAAAGCTTTAATACGAGAACAGGATTTAAAAGCTGGAAATCAATTTGGTTTGGTTAAGGAATTGAAAGGACTTGTTTATCATGTCCTCGTTGTCCCTTAACGCTCTTGATATATCCGGTGGTATCCTAACCTGTTGCAAAACTGAATGGTTACGGCAGCATTCCTCGAAGATATGTTTGATAGTGTAGGTAACTAGCCGTGTGTCAATCGGCTGTGTCCTATTCTAAGACGGGCAATGGTGACTTCTTCTTGGCGTTTGGTACGGTTAGAGGTGCTCCACGGTTTTCCTGTCCCTTTAATATTTTTTAACTTGCTCGGAGGATATTCATCCCCCATCCATTTTTTTTTTTTTTTTTTCGGTTGGCGCATTAGTCCTAATGAGACCTTTGGCTGCGCAGTATGGTCTTCTTACAGACATCTGTGTTGCTTACGGGAGCACAGACAGCCTGGAGGGGGTAGCCCAACCTCAAGTTGCTGCAAGCCACGGTCACCATGATGCAGCGGCAGACTGTCCCCAGCTCCATATGAATCCCATTGGGGCCAATTTGGCAGTGTCCTTTCCACCGATGGCGTCAGCTCTCTCGGGTCCAAGGACAGTGACAAACTGGTCTAGGTCCAAGGATTATGGTAGCCCAGAGTCAGCAGGCCCCGAGGACCTATATTTCTTTCCCTGAAACATCCGGTCCTTGTACCAAACCTCCGGGTGGTTACTGATATCCTGGAAAAACCACACCACGATTCTCGATGGGATACACGGGGAAGGTAGATCACTCCTACGCCCGGTCGGTGTCAGTCACCTCCAGTAGGCTGACGGGTCTCACATAACCGGGGGTGGGGGTAGGCTTGGACTGCGTGGCGTTCATTGGGGGTGGTCACCCGAATGGAGCGGTCACCCAACCAAGTACTAACCACGCTCGACGCTTAACTTTGATTACCTATTGCAAGCGCCTTTGTCCACTCGGCCATCCCGGCCCACATCCATTACCTTTGCTTTACAATGCTCTCCATCAATGGACTGGCAAGTTCTGAGTTAAAAATTCTCATTTAAGTAGGTTCTTATAAAATATCAATAGAATCACTTTTAATTTACAAAGGGTACTACAAAAGTTTTGCAATGTAACTTAACAGAAAGACCCAAGACGCTGCAGGTTACTGCGTGTTCAGACCTATCCATGCTTGCATACTAGCCGCCAGCATCACATCCATGGGCTCAGTTGTTCATTAGCAGTGACAGATTAAAGTGCGTATTATGGCATCGTGGTCACGTAGTGAAGTAAGGGCAGTTCTGCGATATAATTTTGTGCGTGGTTTAAGCATAGATCAATGCTTAGAAGAAATGAAGATTGCATTGAATAATGATTGTCCACATCGTACGACTATATTTAGATGGTAAAGAAAATTCGAAAGGGTTCTGTAGAACGCTGAGAGAGAAGGAACGTCTGTACAGAGGAAAACATTTCTGCTGTGAGGACAATGCTTGATAAGGACCGGCGAGTGGCATATCAATAGATAGAGGAGATAATATGCCTTCATGTACCAGCAATTCATTCAATTCTGAGACCATTTAAAGGTAAAAAAACTTTGTTGTCTTTGGGTGCCCCATAGTCTAAAGGAAGAGCAAATGACTCATCGTGTGACTTGGTGCCAAAAGATGCTGAAACTATTTGATTGAATGTCCTTTCTACATTAGGGAACAGTATCTTGACTGGTGACGAAACTTGGCCATACTATTATGATGTGCCGACCAAGGCTCAAAACAAAGTTTGGGTATTTGACGATACACCTGTAACTGTCAGAAAATCTCGATATGTAAAAAAAAATAAAAAATGATTGCTGTATTTTTCAGATCAAGCGGAATTGTAGAGCGTGTTGCTTTGGAGACACAGAAGACAGCCACTGCTTAGTGGTACACACTACTGAGCCGTGTGTGTACCACTGAGCAGTGCCTGCCTAAAGTCATAGAGTCTATGAAAAACCTGAGACCAAAGTCAAGAATGGACACCTGGTACCTCCACCATGACAACGCACCAGCTCACCGTGCCTGAGCCTGCACCGAGTATTTCGCTACTGGGCTAAAACTTTTTTTCCTTACAGTCCAGACTGTGCTCCCTGTGACTTTGCGTTGTTTCAAAATGTGAAAATGAAGCTGAAAGGAAAAACTTTTTCAAGCGACGAGGACCTTCTGAGGGCTTGGGACTACGATGATTTTGCTTGGCAGAGCTGGTTTGATGACTGGTTTCGACGTATGGAGATTATTAAATAAATACGTATATTAAATAAATATAGCTGTATTGCAATACGTTTGTAGCACCCTTTGTAAATCTACTGATTTTTCGATTGATTTTAGGCTAGACAAGCCGTTTTAAAAAAAATTAAGTTGTTGATGTGTATAAAGATTAAGGAGTAGGACTGGTGTAATTAAAAAAAAAATGTTTTTAAGACTCAGTTAGCGATCTAAAAGATAACCATAGTGCACAATGTATACATTAATTCCTTGAACCGAGAAATATCACACGTAAATATATAACGAGCATGAACTCATAGAACTTCAGTACCCAGACTTCCTCCATGTGAAGCATTAGTGATTTTGCCAGATCAAGTTGATTATTGATGCATCGAACCCTCCAATATCCTTTGGATGAGCTGAGAGAGCCAGAAGAATTGATCTAATTGGCTTAGGCTGTCAGGTCGGAGGGGGTGAGGGTAAACAACTAAGGGGCAGGAGAAGGCGTTGATGGGAACATAATATTATACCTAATCGAAAAGATGGAAGCATCGGAGCACTCCCCCAGCTACTGGCTCTGCTTTCAAAGAGCCACTTGAAGATGAGGGTGCCTTTTCTTCTACAGTTCCACTTAGATTTGACTTCTCTCACAAATTCTGGCTTGCAAAATTGGATTTGTGTAAATCACACACACAAAAAAAATTAAATTACAAGTTTGGTGAAATACATACAATATAGTAAAAGGGAATATTTTTGTTTGATTTGTTACTAGAAGAAATTTAACAACCCTTTATTACTTTCCATGTGTATTTCACCTCGACAACGTATCGAGCTCATTTTGCCCATCTTCAAGAATATAAATTATTATCTTCTTACACTTTGTTGTGTGAATGTCACATTTCTAATTTGTCTTTATAGTTTTATTTTCTAATGTAGCCTCCTCTTTATTCCTCGCCCTCTGCCCTATCTCTGGTTGTTATTATCTCTGGTTTTAGATCAGATATATTTTTATTGATGCTTGGTCCATCCTTACCGACTGCCCAGCCCAACGCAACTGGCCAGAATAATTGAATTATGCTTGCTTGATGTTCATTACATCGCATTCCGTAATGAGAGGCCATATATATTTCTCTCAAACAGTAAAATTTGCCTTTCCATTTTCCTTAGTGAATGACCCAAGTATTAGACCCATAGGTCAGAACTAAGTGCAGTAGAAGCGGTTAAAATGAAAGATGGCTTTTTGCCCTGACACCATTATTAAAATAAGATGATAAAACATTCCCGATAGCTTAGCGGCTGTTGAGAAAAAAACATAAAAATTTATAGGCTCTCCAGATTGATTTATCCCACCCAGTCTCAAGGTCTTTAATAAACCTTTTCACTTTAAAGGACAATTCAAATGAAAATCACCTCTTCCTCCCACTCTTCCAGGAGGTGGCGATTTTATCATCAAACAGGAAATCAGATAAAAATTTTTATGGGAGTCGGGGCAAATTTTACTTTTATATCGCTTCCATATTTGTGGGTATAAAAAAAAAAATTAATATCAGAATTCATTTTAGAAGATGAAATATCTAATGGTAAAGAAATCAAATCTTATTACAAATCGCAGGTCTCGTGCAAAAGTATTCACAATAACTAATTCTATACTGCGTGTCCCATAATTCAAAAAGAATATTTTTAAAATGATAGAAGATTTTGAAAGTTCAATAAATCTGATGGGGCATTGCCCTGTTCCTCTCTATCCGTCAAAGATTTTTAGTTTTAGTTTCTATTCAATAAAAAAAAAAAAACATTAAAAGTTAGGACAGGTAATTTGTTTTTTTTGTTGTTTTTTTAATCATTTTTTTTTTTATTTAATAGAATCTAAAACTAAAAATCTAATTCGCAATAAATGTCTAGGAAGTTCGTCAATATTTTAATTTTAATTTTTTTTTACAGCCCAGGCATTACAGCCCAGGCTCTCCAGCAAATGCCCAGAAAAGCTCTAGTGTTTCTAACAACAATTTACAACTGCATACTGAGAACATCGAAATTCCCGTTACAATGGAAATACTCAATCATTAAAATGATCCACAAACCAAATAAAGACATATACAATCCATCGTCCTACAGACCAATCAGCCTTCTTTCTATATGCTCAAAACTATTTGAAAAATTGATGTACAGAAGACTTGTTGACATTTTGACAGACCAAAACTTAATACCTGATCATCAATTCGGTTTTCGCACATTCCATTCAACAACACATCAATTACACAGAGTTACTGACTTCATTGCTGAAGCACTAGAGCAAAAACTATATGCATCTGGTGTATTTTTGGATGTAGCTCAGGCATTCGACAAAGTCTGGCACCAGGGTCTTCTCTTTAAACTCAAGACCATATTACCGCACACTTACTACCTCATTCTTCAATCCTATCTTTTCGACAGATTTTTCTCCGTTCGGCAGGGGTCAGGAGCTTCATCAATTCGTCCAGTCCTAGCGGGAGTACCTCAGGGTTCAATACTGGCTCCTCTTCTCTACATTATATACACACACGACATACCCGTAAGCAATGATACACTGACCGCTACTTATGCTGACGATACTACAATTCTCACTAAACATCAAGATCCTACTCATGCCTCACTAACTTTACAACAACATCTACATAAAGTAAACGACTGGTGTAAATTATGGAAAATTCGGCTAAATCATGAAAAATCTAAACACATAACGTTCACTCTTCGAAAAAATACCTGCCCTCCAATTTATATCGACAATGTCCAAATTTCTCAAACTGACACCGTACATTACCTTGGTCTTACTCTTGACAGAAGGATGACCTGGGGCCCGCATGTTAAGATGAAACGAAAAACACTTAACAAACGACTCGCCCTACTTTACTCCCTTTTTTCTAAAACCTCAAAACTAGGACTACGACAAAAATTAAATACATATTTATACTTACTGAAACCAATATGGACCTACTCTTCACAGATATACGGTACAGCCAAAAAGACCCACTTACAAAGAATTCAGACCTTTCAATCAAAAATATTAAGACTCATAGTTAAAGCACCATGGTACGTGAACAACATTACAATACATACTGACTTACAAATGCAAACAGTAGACCAACATATAAAGACACTCTACAAACGTTTCCATACACACTTACACGGTCATTTCAATCAACTGATTAGAGGCATGGCAACAGCTGATATGCCCATACCTAGGAGATTAAAAAGGCGCTGGATGAGAGATCTCCTTCGTTAAAAATCCAGGTTACCTGAAACAAGCCAGAGAAGAGGTACCGCTGGGTGCTATCCTTTCCCATGCCTAACATGCCCTTATTAAAATTAGCACACCTCACATTTGCTGATTGTTGATGTTTATTGACAGGCGCAAATTAAAGTTATGAAGCCAAAAAAAAAAAAAAAAAAAAAAAAATTTTTTTTTAGTTGGAGATTATAGAGAAATCTTAATTGCTGTGCGCAAACTATGCTACCAACGCCGCAGTCATAACTATCTACCTCTGCTACGGTTAGTCCTATTGAAATGCAAATTGTTTCATTCGATTCAGAAAGGAAAATTCATTAGGTTTGAAAATTATTTTATGGTAATATTGATAACATAATTAAAGATACTTTTAATTATTCGTAAAAATTATTATTACTTTAACTTTCTTAAATTCACTTTAAATGATCAGTTTTGCTTATTGTCGATGGTTTTGATAGGTGCATATGTGAATGCAAATAAGTAAAAGGTAAATATAGGGACATGCTGATAAATCGGATGCTTCTTGTTAAATGTTAATTAATCAATTGGTGATTACCAGGTGATGGAACCAGATTGGAAACTCCTCCTAAGGTAGAGGAGATATCGGGGGAGGAATTTTAATAAATTAGGAGGGATATTCACTTCTGGAGGAGGGGCGGAAAGGGAGGGAATGAAGAGTAGCTTTCCAGAAGGTATTAAGTTGGAGCTTGTTAATAAAAGAGTTGATGGGGGTGAAGATTCTTTTGGGAGGGAGTTTCTTCCCTTCGCTAATAATCTCAAGAGTTATTTAATTTTTTTTGGCGGCAAATGCGAAATTCCTTAACCACATTAATTAATTCAAAATTAAAACAATTTACAAATATAATTTTGGATAAATTAGAATAGCTTTATATTTATTTCTTAAAAATATTAAAATCATTTTTCTTTTTTCCTGCGAATTTATCAGTCTTGACTATTACCATTGGGCCATGAATGAGATAGAATAAAAAAAAAAATTAATTTATTTTTCAGATAAAAATTTTTTAACTGTGCCTAACTGGTCTGAGAACTCATAACATATTGACTTTATAAAATAAGGATGAGTGTTATAGGCTGCATCTAAAAGAAAAATAAATAAATCAATAGGACGTTTAGGTATTCGTATTGTTGTTAGTTTTCGTATTATTGCTGTAGTATTCGTATTCGTAGTAAGCTACCAGGGAACGCTTACATAAACTTCCTCTTTCCTTATGCAGTGTGCAGTATCCTTCTGTACAGCCTGGACCATTGCTTAATCCCTAACTTCTTCTTCCCAGGTATTTCAGGGTCTTCCTCTAGACCTTCCTTCGTCAACCTTAGTCACTTTTACATTCTTGGCTATCCTGTTGTTTTCCATTTATAAGATATGTCGAAACCTCAAACGGTTTTCCTTAAAAAATTTTCTGCCTAAAAAGAGGTTAGGTTTTACTTTGATTTGAAAGGTTTGATCTAACAGTTGTGTTACGAACGCGATTTTGCTGGTTTTCCTTTCTATCTTTCTTAGGAACCTCATGTTTAAAGAGTATATTTTTTTAAACTTGGTGGTTAGTGACAGCTTCGAAGAGTAAGACAATTTGGGGAGAATTGTAAAATCTCAATTAGGTATCCTTATAGACTTCTCCTTTACGCTGGAACATCTTTCCAACTGATTTAACTCTCTCCTGATCTCATAGTCGATTATTCCATTCTCATTCAGGTGGGCTCCATTGAAAGCTTTCCTAAATTTTGAAAATTATTGAGTGTTGGTAAGGGTAGGAATTTTGAGTAACGATTAGTACACAGTTGCCTCCCAGAGGAAACGAAATGAAGAAAGAAGAAAATGAGGAGAAGGCCTTCCCCTGAGAGTTCTTGTTAAAGAAGAGTGCTCGTAGGGCCATACCTGTCCCATGGAATAATGCTTGCCAGTGCTCCCGTGGGGAAGGGCTAAAAGGAAAGAACTAAGAGATTTTAGTGGGTGGAAATTCTCAAACACGCCTAGGAAGGTACTTTAGTCGACATTTATATTTATTTCCAACCATATATATATATATATATATATATATATATATATATATATATATATATATATATATATATAAGATAACGTGACTGAAGTGACTTATAATAAAAAAAAGGAAAAAGGAACGAGAAACGTACACTAGAATATCCAGAATAATACTGCCTTTATTTCCTCAATAATCCTATATATATACATTCTGCGTATTTACCAGATTAAGTTAGGGATTAAGCTCCCTATAGTGTTACTCCTACTCTTAACTCCCCCCCGCCAGTTTACGAACACTCCTCGTAAACTAAAATGAAACAGAATTCTCCTATGTGGTACTAAAACTACAAAAAAAAAAGTATGAAAGAAAAAGCAAAAAGAAAAGAAAAGGAATATGCTATTCTCTATAACTCAGTAATATGAACAGAAATATTTGTAAACAACATACAACATAGAAGACATATTACAATATACACTGATAAATAAAATCAAAAATATAAAAAATAAGAATAAACTTGTAAGACATATAACATAATAGTAATAAAAACACAATGGCATTTGACGACTACATTACATTGGTTGTTTATCACTTTCACTTCTAACTTAGATATTTACACTAAATTACACTTTTCATGTATCAGGCCGTTCAACTGGCAACTTTAATTGTTCCACGTGAACGGTTCTTCTTTTACGTGGTTCTCTCAAACTCTCTATTGTTACCACGTTATGTTCACGTATCGCGATCACCCTGAATGGGCCCTCATATCTAATCAGCTCTTTGCCCCTATTGGTTCCCCTCTTTCTATAAACTGTCATCCCAATCCGTAAGTCTCCCAGAATGTCCCTGACTTTTAGGTTTTCCCTAGTGACCCTCCTACTCTTTTCCGATTCTATTTTCCCCCGAGCTTTTCCCCATACTTTCCCCAGGGCTATTTTATTATTCACCACCCGCTCCGCTAACTCTTCGTCCGCTACCGCCTCTCTATGGTCCCTCCTACGCCCCCTTAGTCCAAACAAAACTTCAAACGGCGAAAATCCTGTGGTTGAGTGGATCGAGTGGTTATAGGCTATGATCGCTTTTGACATGGCTACATCCGGTTCTAGCCCTTTCTCAACTTGGTAAACCCTGAGATGATCACTTAACGTACTGTGTAGCCTTTCCACACCACCTCTACTCTTCGGATGTCCTGGGGTATTAAGATGCCACTTGATGTCCATGGCCTTTGCTTCGTCCCTTACCTCCACATTATCGAATTCTCTACCCCCGTCCGATGCTATTCGTTCAGGTACGCCGTAAAACTGGAACCACGTCCTTAGCGCTCTTATTACCGCCTCTGCCGATCGGTCCTGTATGAGATGCGCCATCGCTAGTTTACTAAATAAGTCTACTATAGTGACCCACTTATACCCTCTCCAAGTAAAGGTGTCCACCTGAAGGTCCGTTAGTGGCGTCTCTGCTGTAGGCGTTTCCTCTTGTAATTCTTTAGGAGGATGTCGGTCGTATTTGGTGACTAAACATACGTCGCATGACCCGATGACTTCCTGCACGGTTCTCTTAATACCCCACCAGAAGTACTTCCTTTTGAGCGCCTGCACCGTTTCATTGATCCCCCGATGGTTAGTTTTCCCCTGGTGATATGCGAGCGTCACCTCTCGCTGCCGCTCTTCATCTTTGATAGTTTCTACCATCATGGTACAACGGATAAACGTTCGGTCCAGACCAATTTTCTCGCACCGCCATAACCGTCTAATCTTGTCCCACAACGTCGCGTTCCCCACGTAAATGTGATGAGATTTTCCCGGTTTCGACGCATCTTTTAACACCCGACAAATTATCTCCTCTCTCACCCCTGGTTCGGACCATATTATCTTGATGTTGCAGTTCCGATACTTATCGTATTCTACTTTTGTCGGTCCCGAAGTTCTGGTTTTCCAGATGATTTGACGTCGCTTGTCGTTAATGATGTCCTCTACCTCCTCCATCTCCACTGGTCTTCCCTCTCCGAAACTCTCTTCCGCCGGGGACTCCTCCTCCCCATCATCCTCTGGTGAACTGTGTTCTCCTTCCCCCTCTGGCGTCCATTCCCGCAGGAAGTCCCGCACATCTCGTGATGACCCTCCTCTATCTTCTTCGACGGCGTTCACCATGATCGCTCTAGATAGCCAATCCGCTACTACGTTTTCCTTGCCTGGTTTATATACTATTTCTATATTGTATTGGTTAAGGAATTCCTTCCACCTCGCTATTCTTGCAGAAGATTCTTTTAATTTCCCCACCCACTGTAGGGGTCTGTGATCGGTGTGTACCCGGAATTTTCGCCCAAACACATATGGTCGAAAGTGGTCAACGGCCCATATTATTCCCAACAGTTCCCTTTCTAACGCACTATATCGCGTTTCCGTGTCCGTTAGCCTTCTGCTAGCGTACGCTACGGGGCGCTCTCCTCCATCTCCATCCTGGGACAGTACAGCTCCTAGGGCATATTCACTGGCATCGGTTGTTATGGTGAACGTCTTGGAAAAATCGGGGAATGCAAGTATCGGCTCCGCCTGTAACTTATCCATGCACTTCTGGATGTTGCTTTCCATCTCCGGCGTGATGACTAGTCTCGCTCCCTTCTTCAATAGCCTATTCAGGGGGACCAGGTGTTCCGCCATCTCGGGGACGAATCGTCGGTAGTAATTGAGTGTACCTAATAGCCTCCTTATGCCCTTGATATCTCTTGGTACCGCCATTCTTCGAATCGCCTCTACTTTCGCCGAATCCGGTTTGACCCCCTCCTTCGATATAGTATGACCTAAAAAATTGATGCATTCCTGGCCCAAAATTGACTTCTCGGGGGATAATTTTAACCCGAACTGACGAATCCTTTTAAAAACCTCTCTAAGGTGAACTATGTGCTCTTCTTCTGTTCTGCTGAAGACCAGGAGGTCATCCATGTACACCTGGCACATTCCCTCATCAATGCCCCTTAGGAATTCGTCCATTAGACGTTGGAAAGTTATCGGCGCGTTCTTCAGCCCGAATGGCATGCGAGTAAACTCGTAATGTCCCCTTTCGAACGTGAACGCCGTTTTATGTTGATCTTTCGGATGCATCTTGATCTGATGGTAGCCCGCCTTCAGATCTAACGTGCTGAATATGGTTGCACCACTCAGTCGATCCAAGATATCCTCGAACCTGGGGATAGGATATCTTTCGTCTATCGTGTTTTCATTTAGTCTTCTGTAGTCAATGACTACTCTATATTTTTCTTGCGTCTCGCCCGGAGCACTCTTTTTCCTCACGGCCCACAAGGGACTATTATATGGGGACGTACTGTTCACTATGATACCCTGTGCTTTCAGCTCTTCCAGTTCTTCCCTGATATATTTCCTTAGCGCCTGCGGGTATCTCCTTTCCTTCACATATGTTACCCTTTCGTGTTTTAGCGCGATCTCGTGTACCGTCCTCCCCGTTGTCCCTAACACATCACCCTCCTTAAAAAAAATATCGCGAAATTCGCTTGTCAATGACCCCCTCCAATCTTCCGCGCGATTAATTACTCCCACTCTTGCCCCTTTACTTTTTACGATTTCTCGGCACCTAAATTCTTTGTTCCCAATACGGATATTCCACCGACCGTCTTTATTCTTTATTCGTGCTCCTACCTTGTCCAACAGGTCACAACCTATGATAACATCATATTCACGCGGCATGTTCGCTACTATGTGTACCAGTAACCTACCCCCACCCTGTGTCCATCTATCTAACCCGATCAACGTCTCCCCTTCTACCTCACATGGGCCCCCCAGGGTGATAAGTTTACATGCACATACCTGTAGTTTAGATGTCTTTTCTCCAGCACTCAGCTCATCCGCCGCTCGCCGACTCATGATGGTGCTCGTGCTCCCCGTGTCCACCAAGCAATCCACTCCTCCCGCTACTCGGATGATAGGCAGACCGCTATACCTCCTTCTCACATTATTGCTCACTAATATGCGGCCGCCTCTCTGCTGGCACCCTCCTCAGGCTTCCACACGATTTCTTCTCCCTCTTACCGCTTCCCGTGGTCCGCTCTTCCGGTTACCCTTGCCTCTCTCTCCACCGCTATATCCTGGTTCCTCTGGTTCGTCCTCCGTTTCGGATACCTCCGATGCTCCGCTTGAGTCCGAAGATCGGTTTCTTTGCCATACCCTCTGAGCATTGACTTCCATGGGCTCCACTCCAGGTGTCACTCTTCGCTGGTAGATATAGGGACATTGTCTGGCAATGTGCCCAGCCGTGCCACATTCGAAGCATTTTGTGCGCGGACACTGTGCCACGAGGTGTCCTGATTTCCCGCAACCGTGACACTTCCTGTCTTCTTTCCTTCCATTAGGTCTCGGTCTTCGCTGGCCTGGTCGTCTGTCTTCCGGACTTGCTCTTCCTCTTCCGCCATACTCTGGTTCCCTCCTTCTCCACGCAGGCAATATCGCATTTCTAGGTTTCCTATAGGTCGCCCTACTCCATCCTGGTTCTTCTACCTCCATCTGTGCCTCTTCTTCCCGTGCACTTGCATCAATCATATCCTGGGCACACTCGATGAACGTGCGATCCCTGGGTAATCCCTCTCTCTTTCCGGTCTCTCTTGCCAACTGTACCTTTAGAATCGTTGCCAAAAATGCCATCTTGCCATCCGCTTCTATAGCGTTCGTGGTCTCCCTTAGCTTGTCCGTAATCTTATTGAACCTAGCTAAGAGTTCCGCAGCGTATTGTCCATTGGTCTGTCGCGGTTGTTTCGTTTCGCGGAACATTTGAAACATGTCCTCTTCCGGGGTCCATCTGCCCCCTCCGTACGCCTTCTTCAACCTTTCCTTGACCACCAGCCAAGGGGTGTCTTCATCTGACTGGATCAGATTGAGCACACTTCGTTTGACGCGACAAACTAGTTCCGCCTTAAGTGAATCCGCATCCGCTTGCTCGATTAGATTTTCGGCCCTTTTTATTTCGATCCTGGCCAACAATCTATCTCCTCCTTTTAGGAAATGGTTCAGTTCACCCATTTCCCCAGTGAATCTCTCTAGATCCGATACAGCCTTCCGCAAATCTTGTGCTGTCGCCACTCGAACCTTCATCCATGCCAAGGTGTTAGCATGGGCTTCCGCCAGGGTGTCTCTGGGTAGTGGGGGAATTTCCCGCGTTGCTGCTGCCACCTGTTCTTGAGGTAGTTGAAAAGTTGGTTGTGCTACAATTCCTTCCGCCATTTTGCACTTAATCCAAAAACTTCACTACCCTAAACAATCTTCACTACCCGGCTGAGCGAAATTTACGGGTCCGCGCACACTCCGAAATTCCCGGGTTTCGGCACCAGATAACGTGACTGAAGTGACTTATAATAAAAAAAAGGAAAAAGGAACGAGAAACGTACACTAGAATATCCAGAATAATACTGCCTTTATTTCCTCAATAATCCTATATATATACATTCTGCGTATTTACCAGATTAAGTTAGGGATTAAGCTCCCTATAGTGTTACTCCTACTCTTAACTTATATATATATATACACATATATATATTTATTTATTTGAACGAGTAGAATGAAGTTTATTGGGCAAACATTTTTTTTTATGTTTGAGGCCACGTCTAGTTTCCTTCTTATATCTAAGAATGTAGGTTAGAATGTGTTTCACCGTACTCTAAATACCTCATAGTGAATATTCCTGCAAGAATTTACATTATAATTTTCTTTAACAGCAGGGAAATTTATTTATTGTTTCCCTTTCTATTTTGAAGTCTCTCATTTTGGGTAGCAGGCCTTTACTTTTTTTATGTTTTTCTCCCTTGTATTACCATCAATCATCTCACATGCACATTTCTCGAGGTTCTATTTCTTCATATTTTTATTTATTTATTTGTTTTTTACCAGTTTTTTTATATGTGTTATTGGTGGATTTTTTTCTTGAGGAGTTTCGTCCCGTCTGTTGTATTGTAGTAGCAACAACCAGGGATCGACCCTAGTCTTGAGAGACCTTCCAGGAAGGACACAACACATTCTAGCTATTGAAGGTTAATTCATATTAAGTTCTGAAACTTTAATTCAAGATGGATTGGTACTGGAAAATTAGTAACTTAATTACTTGAGTAACTTAACTTTCGTTAAAAAAAAAAAAAATATCAGAAAACATATTTATAAATTTATTTATATTCAGAAAACCGTAGAAAAATTCCTAATTTTGATATTTAGCCAGATTTGACCCTCTACTTACTTAATTATTTATATATTTGATTGGCTTCTACCAAAAGGGGACATTGGAACTTTCGTTTTTTTAAATTCTATTGTGAAATCTGGTAAGCTTCAAAAATTCATAAGTTTTTCAACACTATCTTCGGTATCCCGCAGCACTTCTTTCAATGATATAATGACGGATACCTGATAATGATCGCAGTCCACTAATTTATGCGAGACCGTGATCATGGCCCCACATTTGACACAGGTAGGGTGCGCGGGGTTATGGAGCAGGCATGGGAGAATTCGCAGTGACTGATTGTAAGACGACACAGGACTATTTTTTCTCTCCTTGATTTTCTGTTGCTGGTTGACCATTTTTTACAATCTGCTTTTACTTGTAGCAGTTTGGAGGGGCTCCTTCTCCAGGCTTTATTGCATTGTTAATTTTGATTTTACGTGCCTTACCCAGGGATAAGGGGGATCCAGGGATCCTCTCGGGGGGATAATTTCTATGGATTTGACTTGAATCTTATCGCCTGTTCGAGCCAGTCTGGATGCAGCATCTGCCTTCTCGTTAGTAAATTAGTTGCTAACTCAATTACTTAAATAACTTAAGTTTCGTTAAAAAAAAGCAAACTAATAAAATCAGAAAAAATATTTATAAATTTATTTATATTCAGAAAACCGTATATTCGTTTCTCTCTCGGGGGACAAGGTCTATGGATTAGACTTGACTATTATCGTCTGTTCGAGTCAGTCTGGATGCAGCATCTTCCATCTCGTTCCCTGCAATGCCACAATGGGATGGAGCCCAAATAAAAACTATTTTTTTTCCCCTTCTATTTGTATTTCATCAATAAGATGAAATATTTCCAATATTGCATATATGCTCTGATTTTTGACTTATTGCCCGTAGAACGCTCATTGAGTCAGTGACAATGTCTGATTTTTGGTGGTTGTCGATTTCGCAGTGGAATATAGTTTTCTATTTCTTTATAGCAGTTGCCTCTCCAGTAAAAACCGAGCAAGCTCCAGGCGTCTCTGTTTACATAATCCAATGGTCCTGGAATTCTTCTAAAATTTCGAAAAACATGTGTTGTGTTATCAAAGGGTATAAATAGTTGTTTTTTCTATTTTGAGAGTTTTACATTTATTTTGATATCGTAATGGTACCAAGGAGGTTTTTTGTTATAGATACTTTTGAATGTGATCTAAGCTCATATTTTCGGCTAGGTCAGGGACTAAGATTGGGATTCTTTTTGCTATCATATCCGTCTGGACCTTAAATTCCGTCTCCCCTGCAGCTGGATGCAGTGGGTGGTTCGGTAGTGATGTTATGTTATGATATTACTTTAATATCTCAATTCCAATCAAATTTAAAGTCTTAATTAAGTTCTTTGTTCATAATGTCAGGTAGTATATCTGTAATACCGGCGAATAAGTGGTTAAGTAAAAATTACTAGTTAGGAAATTCGTTCATTATTGGTATAACATCATATCAAATATTGGTATAAGTTTTCAATATCAAACGTTAAAAATTCAATTTCAAAATAGTGGCTACAGATTAGGGCCATTGAATGAATTAACTGAATACATCTTACCAGCAATGAGATGTTAAAGCTGACTAATTGTTCTCCGATCGTTTTAAGAGATTTAAAAAAAATTATAATGTACATAGCTACATTTCTAGTCAACGACTGACTTATACACTCATTCACTAACTTCATGCTTCTTTTTTGCCATTTGACCAATTCTCGTTGAATTTGTCGTAATTATATTGTTTACTTATATTATATATAGATTGGTGAATGCCAATCTTCCACACACTGAAACACTTGCAGCGATTTCAGAACAGCATATTAAAGAAAATCACACGGTCAACTTCAATGAAAAAAATGAAAGCTGAACAACTGCATGAAATATTTGAGCTAGAAAAGACTTCAGAATTCATCAGGAAAAGCCATATAAAATTTCTGGATTCGTTGGCTGGCATATCAAACCCTCTATTCAACACACTGACTCCGCCACCGGCTCCAGTTCGCTGGCAAAACAGCTCTATTTTCAACCTTTAGGATATAAGTTAGTAGGATATTTTTAGTTAATAAGATAATTAGATTAATCATTATTGTAGGTACTCCCAACACAAAATATGGGTGAGCCCCATCACTCCAAGGTAAATAACATTGAGAAACATGTAACAACAAAACGTTATCATAACCACAAGATAGACTTAAAATGTAACACTGTTACAGTAAAAGGTTCTAATATAGTTAAAACATTTGTATTCTTATTACACAATAAATTTATTAAGGGGATTTGAAAAAAAAAAAAAAAAAATCTTCCAATAATATCATTTATTTAAACATTTTTTTAAACAACGCCTATATATAACTATTTCGTCCATCTTCAAGGCAATATTCTTCTATTGTATATTTTCATTTCATATTTTGGTGGCTTGGTCACTTATCATATTTTCTATACTTCTTACATTTTTCCATTGCAATGTAATTGGTCACATTTTTTAAAAGAATATTTTTCACTTTTTACTCATTAAAATTACTGCGACATCCATAGACCTAATTTGTCTTTGTCCCATATCTCTGTGTAAAAAGTGAAAAATATTCTTAAAAAAAAATGTGGCATATTAATATTGCAATGGAAAAATGTAAGAAATATAGAACATAATACAGTAAACCCTCGATATAGCGAACTGGTAGGGGGTTTGATTTTCATAGTTCGCTATAACGAGATTCGTTATAACCGAGGATTCTTTTTTTTAATATTTTTTTTAGCCAATGGCCGCACTAATTTGATCATATATCGAAGAAAATTCATTCATTAGAACTAAATCGCATTAACTAATTAAATCGCATGTATGTATTTAATTTTTAGATAAACTACATATTAATTAAACAATGAGATTCAATTATTTACCTGCCAAGCTCACTTGAGAGTTCTTTAGCCTTAGCTTTAATAAGACGGTCTAAGATTGGTATTTGAGATCTCATTTGTTTAAAGCAATTTATCAATTTTTTTTCCAAATATTCATGAGCGGCAGAGCGCAGTCGTTTATTTGATGCTGAAGTTAATCCTTGGGCTGCGGTTGAATCTATTTTATTTTTTTTTTATAATGGTTGACAATGTTCATTTTTGAATTACATATTTTTCTGCGATGGTTTTCTTACTTGGAATTTTTAATGTTTCCTCGATTGATAAGGATTTACGTTTGTGACACATGTTTACCAACGAACTCATTGTGTATTTAAAAAAACACTATAAACGGCTACAGTACACTGATTCGAATAATACAGAAGTCGAAACAGAACTGAGCTAGTTTTGAGAAAAAAGTCAATGGAATCAGGGAGAGAGCAAAAGCAAATCGGATTAGTTAAGAGTAAAAAAACACCTCAATTCTAGAAACTGGAGCTACTTCGTCTTCCCGCACTCATTCTACGTAATAAAGTAAAAAAAAAAAATAATAAAAATTCTAGCAGTTCGTTATAACAGAATATAATAATTCTCAGGCATCAAATTTAGTTCGTTGTTCGCATTAACCGAGGATTTCGCTATAACGAGGGGTTCAGCAGAAATATAATGGTAATTTTGGGGGGATAGTATTTTGGTTCGCTATATCGAGGTGTTCGTTATATCCGAGTTCGTAATAATGAGGGTTTACTGTATTTTCTATATTTTCATATGTTGATGGCTTAGGCACTTATCATATTATGATAAATGACCGAGCCACCAAAATATGAAAAGAAAATATATAACAGAAGAATATTGCCCTGAAGATGGACGAAATAGTCTGAAACGTTGGAGTTATATTATGTTTATGTGTAATGTTTAAATAAATGGTATTGGGAAGATCGACATTCACCAATCTATGTATTAAATAATTCATATCTTCCTGTACGATAATTATACTTGTGATTTTGATTTACTTACATAATCTTTAAGACATTCTGTATTTGCCCTTTCCTTTAATTCCATTATTTTTATACCAGAAATCTTAATTTTTATTTAATTAATTATGCGCATATTTTGCCGTTTATCTGTTTAACATTGTATTAATAATGAAATAATATTTGCGATTTGAGCACAATGTCATGAAAACGCTCGAATCGTCACAAATATATAAAAATAATTATGAAGTGTTGTTTTATCGTAAATAAGGAATATATAATTTTTGCACGCCATGCTAATACAGTTATAGTGTATAAATTTTGACTTTAAATGAACTTCTTAAAAGTTGGTCATTTTCCTGAATGTAGTAATTAAGGGGGAAAAATGGAACTGGGTCATAAATTCGGTTAAGGTCCTGGTGTTGGACGGTGGTCTAATGAAGAGGGTTGAGCTGAGAAGGAGACAAAAAAAGGACAAACAAAAGATAGCCAGAAAGGGAGAAGAATAATGAAAGTGGGAGTAAGGAGGCGACGCAATTAGCAACTGCGGTGTGGAGGGGGAGAAATGTGGCGCTTGGCTGGGTCGTATCTTAGGTTTTTACTTTGTTTGCTGAGCAATAATTTTATTACTTAACGACTTTAATTTAATTTAACGAATTTGAAAATAATAATAATTTAACTAAAATGGTATTTTGCCACAGAAACTTTCGCTTACATCACGTTCTTTTAGATCTTAATTTAATTGTTAGATTAAAATTTTACTTTATCTGCATTAAGTAATCTTCTAAAACACCCACTCGAGGTGCCTAGGACCCTAAATTTGTTTTTAATTAATTCAAACCGAAAGTTAATAATTTCAAGCTGCTTGATCAACGCCGAAGTACCATTCCGAAACTTAATTATGGTGATTTAATTATTATAAACAAATTTTAAATTAATTACATTTATTATTTAATCAGAATGAACTGAAATAAAAAAAATATGATCCGCTTCGCGCATCTCACAACTTTCACTTACCACCCTAATTCCTGTTAATAGGGGAGTTACTAAAAATAGAAATCATTTATTAGAAAATGGGATACTTAAGTGTCATCAAAACTTTTTTAAGTTAAATTGAGAAATTATTATAGTCAGTTCTTCACAAAGTAGTGTTCCAAAAATTAAGTCGGCACCTTTTACTCATGGGAATCTATTTCCAGGGATTCGTTTTCATTTTTCTATATAGTTTTTTTGGTTTTATAGAAACAAATTCGGCCACGTCATGAATGAACCATGTACGCTTCTGATAATCGAGCTTTAGAATGATCGGCCATATATATATATTTTTTTGGTGATTTAACGATAAAACGGATTCTATAGTTAGTATTTCTTTTTTATAATTAATATTATAACACTTCTGTGGGTTAAAGAACATTTGTTGAACAAAAATATACAATTATCAATGCCAAACGAATTAATTCAACTTAAATATTCGAGAAGGTTACAAAAATGATAACTTTATAACACACGAATGATATGACTTGAGCATCGCAGTCAAGACACAGACTAAGACTAACTGGACCAGTTACTCGCTCCTTATATATAGTCGTAAAATGAACGTTCTGGAAGGTTCCAGGTCTTCATGGAAGCTGGTGGAACGCCTTAGGGTCTGGCCACACATGTCCGCACCGGATCCGCACCGTAGCAATAATACAGGTTAGGTTCAGAATATTTTTAATTTAACTTACATATTACCTTTAGTTATGCCTAAAGTGGCCTGTGTCTGACATGTGTGGCTTGAACTTTAGGCATAACTAAAGGTAATATGTAAGTTAAATTAAAAATATTCTGAACATAACCTGTATTATTGCTACGGTGCGGATCCGGTGCGGACATGTGTGGCCAGACCTTTAGATGGAGGTCGAACAATCTAGAACTAAACAGTTCGTTCCAACCGCTTAGTTTGTTTCAACAAACGGTCTGGGATATTAAACCATATGTTTTTATATTTGACGATTAAAGGTCTGGCCACACATGTCCGCACCACAGCACTAATATAGGTTATGTTCAGAATATTTTTAATTTAACTTACATATTACCTTTAGTTATGCCTAAAGTGGCCTGTGTCTGACATGTGTGGCCTGACCTTTAGGCATAACTAAAGGTAATATGTAAGTTAAATTAAAAATATTCTAAACATAACCTATATTAGTGCTGCGGTTCCAGTTGTTAGTGGTACTAGCGGGCAATTTGTAATTCGTCTCCTATTTTTTTATTTTTCAGATAAAATAAAATATATTGGTAATGGAGATTTTTTCGTCATCAGAAGCTAGCTTTGAGTGCGTCAGCCATATTTGTTCGCTCAGCGTCACGTTATGTATAGATGGCTGTTCGAACACCGATACGGCAAGGTTCGGGTGAGGTTCGTAGAGTGTAAATGCACCTTTACTTTTAGTTTAAGAAGATAATGTGAAGAATTTTATGTAAGAAGTTTACTACGCACAGTTCTGATCATTATTTCAAGCCCAGTACATCCATCCTCTTCTTGGTCTCGTATTGAGGCTTTCGTTACTAGTTCCTTCCCATTTAAAGGTGCCTTTACACTCACTGTGCGAACCTCACCCTCGAACAGGGCCGCTTGTCTCGAACACTGTTCGGCTAATCTAAATATTGCACGAACTTGGGAAAATACTTTGTCTGGTCAGCCGCTTCTTCGGGGATAGCGCTGGTGAAGCTTTTGGCTTAGTTAAGGTAAGCTTCTAGACCTTCTTTTAGCATTTTTCTGACTATAATAATAATTTAGAGCCGGAATAGCCACTAGTTTGTTTTTCCTTAATTAGAGTTGTTTTAATATTAAACAATATATATATATATATTTACAGGGTGTCCCGAATTTAAATGGAAAAACATCAGGAACTGTTAAGTAATAAATTTAAATTAAGTAAATATCAAGAAAAAAAATGATTGAAAGTAAAAGGGGATTAAACCCTGGTGAGCTCAGAGAGCAAATGGAAATCAAATAAAATTATATATGTAAGATCTCTTACCTCGAACTGCTGGACCGCACGGCACAACCTGAAATCAGAGCTACGTGGCAGAAGGAAAAAGGGGTAAAGGGAAAAGGAATAAAATAGGACGAACCACATGAAGCACTGATCCTGGCGATAAGCAGCTAGTCTCAAGCTGGAGGTGAAGAAAAAGACGATCCCTTTCAAGAGATTATATAAAAACGCAGCGTACATGAAAATGACGATACACGCATATATTACGAATTCGTAGTTGACGCACATTAATTTACTTAAGTACATAAAAATGACTAGTAAAGCGCGTATGACTACGAACGACATCCGTCCGTTCTGAATGACGAAATAGGAGTATATATTGCGAATTCGTAGTTGAAGCACATTAATTTACTTAAGTACATAAAAATGACTAGTAAAGAGCCTATGACTACGAACGACATCCGTTCGTTCTGAGTGACGAAACAGGAGTGTATATTACGAATTCGTAGCTGAAGCACATTAATTTACTTAAGTACATAAAATGACTAGTAAAGGGCCTATGACTACGAACGACATCCGTTCGTTCTGACTGATGACACAGGAGTGCGGCTAAGGGCCCGGACGTGGATTAAGGGGTCAGACTCCACATAAATAATTTAACGTAGTTTATTTAGCCTTTGAGTACCCCTTATAAACAAATTAATAACTTATCAAATTATTACAAAAATTTATTAAATATAGATGATTTATAAAAATATGAATTTTATTGAAATTAATGAACACCGCCCGGCAATGAACGAGTTCTGTTCATTCAAATAATTCAGAATAAACAAATTTAAGCGTAAAAACATAAGGCTTAAACAATGTAAATAAAAATCAAATAGAATTTAAAAAGATAAAAAAAGGAAAACTTCTCAAAATAACTATTTACAAAATATAAAACAGATGAGTTATTTTACTCTTCTTGTTTATTTATGGGTAGGCGAAAAACCTTAAGGGCAGGTCTTTCATAGAGTCCACTACGAGTATTTACCATCACACTCCTTACTACTCCATCCTTGCCGGGGAACACCTTAGTTATTCTTCCCAAAGGCCAGCTGAGAGGTGGGCAATTGGGTTCACTCAAGATGACTATGTCGCCGACTTCAAGATTCGATGTCTTCTTGGTCCACTTCGACCGAGCCTGAAGAGTGGTCAGATATTCAAGACGCCACTGCCGCCAGAATCGCTGAATCATTGCAGTGATTAGTTGATAATGACGAAGAGAACCATTCTGGTATTCTGTCACATCTTCTTCAGGTAGGGAAGTCAATGGTCTCCCAATTAGGAAGTGGGCAGGTGTAAGCGCACAATAGTCCTCAGCCTCAGAAGAAATAGGAGTGAGGGGACGAGAATTTAAGATCGCCTCAATTTGTGTGATCAAGGTGATGAACTGAAACAAAACCAAAGTGGAAGCACCTATTACCCTTTTCAAATGAAATTTGGCAGAGCCAACTGCTCTCTCCCAGAGACCTCCTTGGTGGGGAGCAGAAGGGGGAATAGTAGAAAATTCAATTCTATTGGAAAACAGAAAATCACGAATAAGGTTACTATTAACGTGCTTAGACAAAAGCAGCCTTAACTCTCTCTCGAGATGTGCCCTTGTGCCTACAAAATTTTTACCACAATCGGAAAAGAGGCGAGAAGGAACACCACGCCGAGAAATGAAACGTTTTAAAACATCAATAAAGGAATTAGAGGACAGATCGTGAGCAACCTCTAAATGCACTGCCTTGGTTGACATACATATAAAAATGCACAAGTAAACCTTGACCAGGGTGGCCTTACGCAATGGATATGGCTTCACAAGAAAGGGGCCACAATAATCCATCCCAGAATGCCAAAATGGTGGTGAAGGATTCACCCTAACGGCAGGCAAATCAGCCATCAAAGGAAACGAGGGGCGAGGAGCAACACGGAAACACCGAACACAACGATGAATAACCTTCCGTACAACTTGGCGAGCCGAAAGTATCCAATAAGTCCAAGCAAGCTGGAATTGGATCTGCGAGGGTCCAGCGTGTCCCAAACTCTCATGATAGTGACGGACAAGTAATTCAACTAAACGATGTCCCTTTGGCAACAAAATGGGACAAGGTCGGGAGAAGATAGAGGCGTTAGCCAAACGGCCTTTAATCCTCAGGACACCCTTTTCATCAATGAAAGGAGCCAATTTCTGAATGGCAGGACGGGGCAAGCAGCCTTTCTCCATTGCTTTTATATCCTCAGAAAAGGACTGATGTTGGATGTGCTTAATTATAAGCCGAAGTGCATGATCGCGAATGCCAACAGGAGATTTGAAAGGATCCCTGATCAAGAAAACCCATCGAACCATGAGGGATGCGACTCGAAGAACTCTGGGCCAGGTGGAAATATTATTAAACAAATCTTGCTCTGGCTCCGAAGAGGGCAAGGCTGCAACAACAGGAACCTTCAATTCCAACTCCTTATCTGAGTGATGGATAACCTTATCTAAGACAGGCCAACAATCAGGAGAATTTTTTAAGAAGGGAGGACCAGACAACCAAAGAGATGTCAAATAGGAAATATTAGCAACACCACGACTGGCGACATCAGCCGGGTTTAAAGTTCCAGGAACATGACGCCACTGACTAGGGAGTGTCCAATCAACAATATCAGCAACACGATTAGCGACAAACGTTTTGAGCAGGTGTGGTTCAAGCCTAATCCAGTCCAAAACTATGGAGGAATCAGTCCACAAGAACACGCTGTCAAGCTTGATGTCAACTGCTAACAGGGAAACGTAATGCCTGGTAAGTTTGGCTAACAAATGTGCACCCAACAATTCTAAACGAGGAATAGAACAAGACCTTAATGGGGCAACTCTAGTTTTGGAGCTAATGAGATTTACACTTACACTGTTACCCTGCGAGCAACGAAGGTATAAAACCGCACCATAACCTGCAAGACTCGCATCACAAAAACCGTGAATCTGAACATTACCAGAACTATATAGGTGTCTGGGGATGGAGAAATCTCTAAACAAGTCTAATGAGCGTTTGAATTCAGACCATTCTTTCTGCATTTCGACAGGAATGGGAGAGTCCCAATCAAGGGGTAAACGCCAAAGTCTTTGAAAGAAGCACTTGGCAAACATAACAACAGGTGAGACATAACCACCAGGATCATAAAGCTTTGCAGTCTGAGCTAACACCAGACGCTTTGTTACGGGCTTGTCATAATCAATTACCATCTCTTCAATAGGAAAGCTGAAAGCATCGGATTCGGGACTCCAGACGAGGCCCAGAACACGTATGGCATCTAGGGGCACTCGATCACCAATTGGGATGCTATCCAGTAATGCAGGAGAATTACTGGCCCATTTTTTCAAAACAAAACCACCGGAATTCAACAGTGAAACCAGCTCATCCCTGAGATGGAGGGCATCGACCAGACAATTATCACCTCCATGAATATCATCAACAAAGGTATTTCGTGAAAGAATACGAGAAGCCCTAGGAAACCTGGTAGCCTCATCCTTGGCCAATTTCAACAGAGTAGCAACAGCTAGATATGCCGAGGGCCCTACACCATATGTGACAGTACACAGAGCGTAGCACTTAACCTCGCTATACTCATCATCACGCCACAAGATGCATTGATAGGGTCTATCCTCGGGATGAACCATAATCTGGCGGTACATCTGCTCAATATCGCAAGAAAATACAAACTGGCACAGACGAAACAATGTCAGAATATCCGACAGTAGGGCAAGAACGTTGGGCGCAGGAAGTAGGACAGAATTCAAAGAATGAAAGGTCGAAGAAAAGTTCTTAGAACTGGCATCAAATACCACCCGTATCTTTGAAGTATCCCCATGTGTTTTATAAACACCATGATGAGGGATGAAGTATCGGGGAAAAGATGGATCAGTTACTAACTTCATGTGACCTTTGGCCTCATAATCGGCCATAAATTGAATATACAACCTTTTGAATTCAGGATCTAATCTAAACCTACGCTCTAAAGAACTCAAGCGAGAAAGGGCATTATCATATGAATTCCCTATCAATTGTTTGCCACCTTTTATAAAGGGCAACCTGACCTGATATCTCCCAGAGTCTAATCGTTGGGTTGTGTTATTGAAAAACCTTTCACATTCCAACTCATCGGAAGATATTTTCCGCACAGAGGGTACATCCTCCAAGGACCAAAATTTTTGCACAGAATCACACAAAGTATCATCAGGAGACGATATGAGGGCAGCAGGAGCACCGTGTAGGCTAGCTGGAATACCAGAATGGGATGCTGCAAGAGAAGGACCCACTGCAACATGGGATGAGGCAGGTAGAGGAGAACTTCCCATAACCACAGACCCAAAAGAAGTCAGCACCACAACAGGTAAACCATCCCCTAGAGGCACTATGGGCCCTAATAGGGATGATGCCACAACATCAGCGGATAGAAGAACATCCACCCGCGAGGGTATATCAAAGGTGGGATCGGCAAGAATATAATTTTTGGCCCTTTTAACAACATTGGGAGGTACATGAAACCTGGGATTATCAGCAGTGATATCACTTAAAATATAAAATAAATGATTGGAAGTCACAATCTTGCCTTTGAGGTCACAAACAGAAAGCATACACTGACCTCTAGCGGTGGTAGTGGAAGAACCAATGCCACTAATAGAAGCATCACCAAAAAACCGAGAACAATTCAACCTTTGGACTAAATTTTCTGTCACAAAACTGGCATGCGAACATGAATCCAGCAATGCTCTAGCTATTATGTACTGTGTGGGTGAAATTTGCAGCCTAACAAGCGCAGTTGGGAGGATCACCCCAGATCTCCTGGTAGATATTCCAACAGACATACAAGCAACATTAGCTGCAGTCGAGGACTCAGGAAAGTGTAACAATGAATGATGCCCATCAGAACTACAATACTCACAAGGCTCGGAATTAGCACAATTTTTACCCTTGTGAGCTGGAAACAAACACCTAACACACAAGCCCTTGGACTTCACTGTTTTGAAACGCCCACGAGGGGTCAGCATGGAAAATTGAACACAAGAAAATATATTATGTTCCTTGGATGAACAAATATTACACTCCTTGATAACAGTAGTAGATAATGAGGAAAATGATTTATTGGGTAAAAATTTATTTTTATTAGGACCTTTAGACTTATTAAATCTTGAAGCACTAGGTGATTTAGAAGGGACTGATGCTCCAAGCGAAGCATTTTCTAATGCCCTAACATGACAATGAAGAAAATCTATAATATCCTTTAGGGAAGGAAAATCAATATTAGAAACAGACTTCTCAAATAAATCCCTTAAATTACCAGGAAATTTGGATAAAATAAATTGAACATAAATCAAATCCTGCACATGGTTATCAGGCTTATTCTTTATAAAATTCTCAAGTGAAGAAAAATGTACCTGATGTTGATCAAGGAAATCCCTAATTGAATCGACATTATCTAACAAGGAGGGTAAATTTAAAATTCCATTAGAATGAATACTAACAGTGCGCCTGTTATTTGAAAATCTTTCTTTCAAAAGTTTAAGAGCTGAAGCATAATTACCTTCTGTGAATGGCAAATGTTTTACCACATTCAATGCAGAACCTTCAAGGTGACTGAGGAGGTACTCGAATTTTTGAGAAACACTTAAATGAGGTGAGGAGTCCACCAAAGTCTCAAATCTACTCAAAAAGGACTCAAAGTCAGTATAAGAACCTGAAAACTTATTAATTTTAATTTTAGGTAAAATAACAGAAGAACTATTCAAATTAAATGAGGCTTGATTATCAATAACAGTTGAAGAAGCTAAAGGCACAATAGGAGCAGTATATTTAGCAACCATAAACAACAACTTATTGAATAAACCTTTCAATTCAGAAACCTTTTTCTCAAGTATTTCTTCTGTAAGTCCCTCACACAAAGTCTCAGCTGAGATATAAGGTGATATAAAAGTTTCAAACTCCTTGAGCTCAGCCCTAAGAGAATCTTCAAGGTAATCTGCTGATGATTTTGCTTGCAGGGGTGGTAAATTCTGTAAAGTATCAACATTATTATGAATTGAATTCAAGGAGCCTTTAATCAAGGTGACTGTCCTGTTGAACTGAATTAAACTCATTTTTGGAGGCATATTGACAAGAAAGTAATTTACACAAATCAAAATTTAAATAAAATACAACAAAAAATTAGTCTCACAAAATTAATGTATAAAATGTTTAAAAGGAAGAAAAGAAAATGAACTACTTACATATACATGATAAACTTATAAAAAAAGGAAAAACTTTTCAAAGGAAATTATAGTAAACATTCTTCAATATTTCTTGCATTAAGATCAATATGATACAAGACAAAGAAAAACTATGATCATTTGATAATGAACAAGAAATGTCATAAAAGTTAATTTATAATATAATATAATATAATATAAACATATACTATAAATATACAAAATAGCGAAGAAATGATATAATGTAGTATCAAAACAAAGAAACCTTCCCAATATCAGAGAACAATACTGCACAGATAAGATAACCAAGACCAGGCTGCACAGGTTAGGTAAAGGCACGCTTGACATGAAATTTCCTGTAGTCGAACAATGATGAATAAAGAATTTTAAATCAATTTTTTGGGTCAATTTTGACCAGAAAAAAAAAAACACAGACATAAAAAAAGATATTTAAAATTTTAATACACAGATATTTCATAAAAGAAAATGAGGTAATCAAAGGCATGAATAAAAGAAAACACGTAATAATGAAATAAATGAAAAATACGTAATAAACGCAAAAATATACATAAACTCATAAAATCCTCTGGTAGTATGTTAAGTAATAAATTTAAATTAAGTAAATATCAAGAAAAAAAATGATTGAAAGTAAAAGGGGATTAAACCCTGGTGAGCTCAGAGAGCAAATGGAAATCAAATAAAATTATATATGTAAGATCTCTTACCTCGAACTGCTGGACCGCACGGCACAACCTGAAATCAGAGCTACGTGGCAGAAGGAAAAAGGGGTAAAGGGAAAAGGAATAAAATAGGACGAACCACATGAAGCACTGATCCTGGCGATAAGCAGCTAGTCTCAAGCTGGAGGTGAAGAAAAAGACGATCCCTTTCAAGAGATTATATAAAAACGCAGCGTACATGAAAATGACGATACACGCATATATTACGAATTCGTAGCTGAAGCACATTAATTTACTTAAGTACATAAAATGACTAGTAAAGGGCCTATGACTACGAACGACATCCGTTCGTTCTGACTGACGACACAGGAGTGCGGCTAAGGGCCCGGACGTGGATTAAGGGGTCAGACTCCACATAAATAATTTAACGTAGTTTATTTAGCCTTTGAGTACCCCTTATAAACAAATTAATAACTTATCAAATTATTACAAAAATTTATTAAATATAGATGATTTATAAAAATATGAATTTTATTGAAATTAATGAACAGGAACTTATAGGGGACCGAAAAACTAAGACAAAAAGTCCTTTAGAGATTTGCTCGTTTTTGCTTAGTTTTAGAGAAAATCGCAAAAAAAGAAACAAAACAAGTTTTCATTTGTATACTTATTTATTTACATTTATATTTATGTTATGTTCTTTTCAATGTAAATATTGCTCAAAATGTTGTCCTCTTGCACCAATGCAAGCATTACCTCTAGCACTCACTTGATAAATTGCAGCTAAACATTGTTCTGATGATATTTGGTGCACTGCATCTATGATTCGGTCTCTTGATTGCTCTCTTGAGTTGATTGACACCGAATAAACTTCCTGCTTCAAGGTTCCCCATACGAAGAAATCCATGGATGTCATATCAGGTGATCTGGGTGGCCAAGGTACTACTCCTTCACGTCCATCCATCGTTGTGGATAATTTAAATCCTGCCAAGCTCCAGCAGCTCTGCTATAATGGGCTGGACATCCATCGAATTGGAACCACATTTCAATCCGCTGTTGTAAGGGAATGTCATCTAAATAATTAGAAGAGTCGTTCTCCAAAAAATGTGTAAATGAGATTCCATTCAATCTTTTAGGTAAAAAATATGGTCCCACCAGTAATCCGTTCCAAATTCCAAGCCAAACGTTAATAGCAAATTCATGCTGAAACCTATTCTCTCTAATAGCTCTGGGATTTTCAAGAGCCCTTACAAGATAATTTCTTTGATTAACAATTCCTCCTCTTGTAAAGGTAGCTTCATCGGTCCATATAATTTTTAATGGAAATAAATTCATCGCGAATTTTTTCAATAAACCAGTTACTAAAATTCAATCTCTTGACATAATCTTGAGGTAATAAATTCTGAACTTTTTGAAGATGGTATGGGTAGCGATTATCACAATTTCTTCTGCGATAATCTGCTCTTATTGAAGCCTGGAATCGGTCCCCTTCATTCATCGACGACCCAGTCTCTCGTAGTCTATTAAAAGTTAACGAAAAGACTCGTCGATTAGGCACTCTTCTATTTGGAAATCGGCGCACATACTCCCGCACCGCTTCTAAAGCATTACCGTTACAGAAACCATACACAAAAATCATATCAGCCTATTCAACATTAGAATATGTACGCGGCATTGTGGCTGATGCTATTCACACAAAAATATCTGAGTAACTGACTGAAGATTGATTTAGGAATTATAATCCTAGAAGGAAGCCAAAATGTAAACAAATAAAAGAATGTAAAGGTGAAGGTAAATTAAGTGTTTACATATCTCACTGCCTAGCCTGACGAACTTTGAAAGGTGATAACCGCTACCTATAACATTTTTGTTTTGTTTCTTTTTTTTTGCGATTTTCTCCAAAACTAATCAAAAACGAGCAAATCTCTAAAGGACTTTTTGTCTTAGTTTTTTGATCCGCTATAAGTTCCTGAAGTTTTGCCATTTAAATTCGGGACACCCTGTATATATATAAACACTATTTTTTTAATGAAAATATGCATTAATATAAGGGTGAATTGAAATTTATCTGAATTATTTATTTATGCATACCTCTGAATATATGCGATTGACTTCTTGCGAATAATAACTATAAAATATAGATAGAGCTAATTCTTAGTGATAGCTCAATAGCCGAGCTTTTTTGGCTGATAGTAACAAAAGATACAATTTATGGCGACTATAAACTTGGCTTAGCTTCGATAAGTCAAGGTATATGAGTACACCAAGTACAATACTCTGTTCTATATGGTTGTATTTCCAGTTGTATAAATACATCTAGCTTAGGCTATTCTTTGTCTCTTATGATGAATGTCCAGCAGTAGAATCCTTTATTGCTGGATCATTGTTCCCACTCCAGTTTTAGTTTTGAAATTTAAAACTACAAAGAAGGAAGCGGGCAGCTTTATAGAGGTTTTATACAGGTCTATAATTTTTCTCTGCTCGTAGCGAATAAGGAATAAATTCTGAACTTTCTTTAGAAATTCTACCAAAAGGGAATAAACTTTTAGCTAACCGAAGAATGATCTCTCAGTGCAATATAAAAATAAGCAAAATGAAGATTAAAATACAGCTTAGCGAAGTTCTTGGATAAAGTGCTATTAAAGCGAAAGCGTACTTAAATTATATTTATATTTGCCGTGAATAGCCTGGAGCATTTTGAAATAATTCCTTTCGTTTGAAATTTATTTTTAGTAAATATAAAATTGATTATTTAGGTATAACTTTTATTGCCTTAGCTAAGTAAATACGCGCCAATTAACTGAGGAATAATATTTTAAATGATGAAATCGTTGACAAAAATTATGTTGAGAATGTTAACTTTTTTTTTAAGGCTTGTGACAATGACATCAAAATTTTATTTTTATTATTTCTAAATAAATTATTATGATTTGTTCCTGAAAGGCTCCGCCATTTTACCAGAATCCTCCCTTAAGTAGTTACTGAGGAAGGTATACCTTCTTCAATATTCCGCAACCATCACTTCTCGAGTCGTCGTCTAGCATTCGTATTGCAGATGCCGTTTCAATTTGTTTGTTTAAAAACATTAGAGAGTCGCTTCTTCTTCTTGAAAGTTTGAAATGAAATGGGACTGTAACACCTTCAGAATCAAGTTAATCTCCATCGATAATTTATTTACTTTCTCGTTTCTTTCTGATCAAAAAGTGTGTCCTTCAGGAATATTCATCTGGATATAAACTAACTGTAGGTTGTAAAGATATTCTTGATTGATTCGCTATACTCACCCACAAGCATTTCCTCTTTAAAGTTTTACTTAAGCTATTGCCAGTGGAGATTGTGAATATCTTTGTATCATTTAGTGATATGTGCTAGCAGTGCCTTTATCAGTCACCCTTCTTCTCGTATACGATATATATATATATATATATATATATATATATATATATATATATATATATAGGCATTTAGATTGATATATGTCAAGAAGAAACACACTCGAGGAAAATTAAAGATATCACAAAATAAGACGAATCATAAAATTTTCGTGAGCTTTATTTAATCCTATATTTTTCCCAACACTTATATTATATCATGTTTTCATGATGAATGTCTATGCTATTGAGGTGAGCGAACATAACTAGAAACAATAAAGAAAAAAAGGACTTTGAATTTTTTCTTCTTCTTCTTACCTTAGCTTCAAAAAATAGTTTTATCTCATTTTTTCATAGCTGGACACCGCTCCAAATATTTGTTTCTTTAGATATTCTTTTTGGGTATCTTGCACTAACATTAAAAATTCTGTAGGCAGCCTTCAGTTTATGCACTTAATGAAACTTAGAATTTTTTTAGAAAAATCAGTTCACCTGTTAAGAATATAAAGCCTATAGTTGAGACATCTCATTGAATATTCTCTTTGTTTTGAATATGTGTGCTCTTCATAGCAACTGATGATGCGAGTTTTGTATATTGGATGTATTTTATGCTTGGTAAAACGGAAATGATGACAGTAATGGCCTAATAATAACAATGTGGATAACAGATATTCAATCTGAATCCCTATTGTCATCTAGACTAGCATAGTTAGACTATGCATATAATTCTAGGCTTCCGATTCGTCAAATACCACTTCTTTATCGATGTACATTGAGGATTTACTCTGAGATTTTTTATTATTTTGTACAATTAAATTTTTATAAGTGGCCAACCGATTAGTGTTTTTTTCGAGAATAAATTAATAATCAACCTTTTATTTACCCTACAGGTGTTTGCAACAGAATAAGTTTGCAGGTATTGCTTCATGACCTCTTGTGTAGGATTAAGTTACATAAAGCTTCTTAAATGGTTTTGAGACAAAGTGGAAGTTAGTTGCTCAATTACTCAATTAGTTGCACAGCGAACACAGGAAATTTCTGTTCTTTTTCAATTTTACCCTTCCCAGATTTCATTAAAGCCGTAACTACTGGAGACTTTTAAATTGAAATTAAGGTGAAATCTAATGCCTTTACTTGAAATTGAATATATAAATATGCTGTTTTTTTAACTAGGGGCTCCATCACACATGGACAATAGTGCGAACCCTCCATTCACCCTTAAGAAAATTTATTAATTTTCTTTCTATAAAAATGGTGCACTTCAAAGAAGATATAAAAAAAAATGTACTTTACCTAAGTTTGAATCTGTTGTCTTTTTACGCTTTTTTCATTTTTCCTTGTTTGTAAAAAAATAAAAAATAATTATTAACCTTTAAAAAATGATTTTTATACGAAGTGCTAGAGCCCCTCCCTAGCTCCAAAAATATTTTATTTGTTTATTTTTCTTACAAACGCTACAAGTAAAAGTGCAAATTTATATATATTTAAAATTATTAATTTTAAACACTTTAAATAATTAATTTATGAATTTTAATATTTAAAAATTAAATAATTGAATTATTAATTATAAAAAAAGCTATAGGAATATTAGCTACCTATTGTAGTCTCATCCGTGATTTTCCTGATTTGAAATCGCATCTAATCTGAAAAAAAACTTTAGTATTGTTTTTCCATAACAAAAAAAAAAAAAAAAAGAAAAAATATTGCATCCCTTTAGCACTGTAACGCATTAAAACCTTCATTGAGCATCCCCGATGCTGATGAAAATATTTTAGAGACCAGATCATTGGTAGGTAGGTATATTTAAACTTGATTTTAGTAAAAATATAGGATTGTAAAATATACTTTAGAATAGTTTGGAAATAATAATATTAGAGAAAATGAATTATTGTCGTTACAAAGGTTTATTGTTAATAATAAATAATGAGAAAATCCGTCTAAAATAGTTAATGATGCAATTTAAAGTTTCATCTTTAAATCAGAGCTGAAAATAAACCTCGGCTTACATATTTAAATAGTTTAATCAGATACCCTGGATATTTAGTATTATAATAAATCTTCATACAGTCTATATTGTTTCATCTGTATCTATCCATTTTTGTAGTGTACTGTATTTATAATCACATTTATCGTATGCATTCATAGAGAGTATTTTATTTTTAAACCTGAAGATAACACTGGTGTTTGGATTTAAATAAATGGTGATTTGGAGTTTACGTAAATAAATATTTTTGGATCTCAATAAGTAAGTAACTCGATTTTAGTACTATATCCGATTTTAAAAAGCCGGTCACGAACTTGGGCTGGAAATAAATATGGTTAAGATAAAATATATGATTAGCTTAGAAGTGGTGACGATTTTACCCATATTAATATAGAAGGGAATACGTTCGAATTCGTAGAGAAATTTAGATATTTAGGGGCTATGGTAACTAGAAAAACGAAACGATGTGGAAATGAAGGCTAGATTAAAAGAAGAAAATACTTGCTACGAAATCGCGAAATTATGATTTACAGAACTATTATTCTTCCAATGGTCCTTTATGGATGTGCAACTTGCCCGCTGGTATTGAGGGATGAGCAATGGCTTAGGATTTTTGAAAATAAAGTACTGGAACGAAGAGGGGCGAATCAACCGGAGAATTCAGACATTTACAAAATGCCGAACTACGTGAACAGTATCCGGTAAATACGATCGAGGTGATTGCAGCGCGGCGAATAAAATGGGCATGTGAAATTCCAAAACTCGGTGGTGAACGAATTTTGAAAAGATTAATAAGCGCGGTGCCGAATGGGAAACGTTCGAGGGGTGGACCGAGACAGAGGTGGGAGGATTGCGTAAAGGCAGATCTGTCGAAGTTGGGTCTGGATGCCGGTCGGTGGATAGAAGTGTGCAGGAAGCGGAGTCGTGGTATCGGAATCGAGCCTTCCGGTTCGTTAAACCTTCATTGCTGTTATTATTATCATCTATTACAAAATATCTTCAACTAATCATTTAAGAGTCTATGATATTTTCACTGTGATACTGTACAGAAAAACAATATTGCGCTAGTGGGAGAATCAACTGAGTAAGCCCAAAAGGGAGACAATTTTCGTTTCCTAATCAATAATGTATTGAGGAGTTTTACATTTAAGTCTGACTAAAGAAAAATGTTATGTATCTCTTAAGAAACTACTTTCATCAACAAGAACGAGAAGAGATCTTCGAATTATGGCTTATTTTTGTTTTATATGGTCCCTCTTTTGTATGTATGAGAGAGAAACACTAAAATAAAAAACAACTTCAAAAATAACTTGGGGCTTTGAGGAGCTACATCTCAAAGGGAATAATCGATCACAGACGCTAGTGTAGAGAAGTCTAATGAATACGATGACTTTGTCAACTCTACTATCATTGGTAAAAAACTAGGCATTTAACTCTTGTCAATTAACTAATTTGTAAAACAAGGTTTGATTACATCTAAGTTAATGAACGATTAAGAAACAATTAATTAATAATTTAAGGTTAAACATTTTTCTGATTTGATTAAAAAAAAAAAGCTTTAGTTTTCCAGCAACAGTAAGGTTGTAAAAAAAAAGTGTTCTTATAAATATATTTATTATCAAAACTCAAACATCAACAATACATATAAATCAGAAGAAAACAGAATATCTTTTGAATAGGGGTCACCTGTGGTATAGTGGTTAGCATGGCAACCTACAATACTAAAGGTCGCAGGTTCGCATCCCGCGGTGGCCCTAGGATTTTTTAATGGGAGTAAAGTAAAGTCCGTCGGATAGGACATAAAAAGGAGGACTCGAGCCTGTACCATGTCAGGTACTCGTTAAAGATCCCTATCCTAATTATACCTGGATGGAAAAATTAAGGACTCCCACATTAGCATCGTCTGATTAGCCTTAATGGCATAAAGTGACGTTAAACAAATATTTTTTCTTCCATATATTTTAAACAAAAGCTCACTCCCTTTAACAACGTCATATCTCAAAATTATAAAATTTTAGTTAGGAATATCTTCTCAGAACGCCTTGCACATCCTCCTAAGATCCTCACATTTTGAGCTCAACCAAGCACATTCAGGCATGTATTAGTAATATACGCTCTCTTTCCTACTGTGCGGGGACGTCTGGAAGCAAAGTGGGTCCTCCCGGACTATTGGATTTCGCAATTCCTCACTGGGCATGGGGCCTTTCGTGCTAAACTCCATAGCTTTGGAAAGGATATAGATCCCCTGTGCCCAGCATGCGGAGTACCGGAGACGGCTGAGCATGTCGTCTTGAATTGCACCGCCTTTGAGGCACTGAGGTCCAAGCTCATCAGGGATACTGGGCTCTACGTCCTGGGGGAGAACCAGTTCCCTGAGTTAATGACAGAGCGGAACTTCCCGTACTACAAACAGTTTGTTTACGGGTGGAAAGAAGCCGTCGGACTGGACGTTTTCAATCTTGGAAGAAGGGGACCACCACCTGGAAGACCACCCGACAGAGGGCAAGGATAGACCAGACAGAAGTACCGTTGGATAGAAGGCAGCAGTCTTCAAACGAATGAAGATCCTGAATTGAGAGAAAAATCAAAATAAAGTTTTTTTAGGCAAGGTAAAAACGCTAACTAGTGTTTGTATCTTGCCAAAACCCGTGTTGCTGAAAGGCAAGGTAGGGAAGACATAAAAAATAAAAAAATTAAAAAAATAAAAAATAAAATATACGCTCTCTTTTAAGCTTTTTCTTATGTGTAATAATAAAAAAAAAATCATTTTACTTATTTAGTCATTTCTTGTTATTAGGAATAATAAGGTACTGTTAATTACTCCAAATAATCAAAATTAAAGACCATTTATTGGAAGACCGTTTATTGTAGTTGAAATGTTTTTCGGTAGCACTATTTTCCATTAGCATATATTCCATACATAAATAAGTGAAAGTAAAAACCGTGGCAATTGTGTTCGGGAGGTATTCAAGTAAAAATAATTTATTTTGATTGACTAGCGAAAAAACATCCCATTTTTATTCAAATCATGTTGATAAAACAGCGATGGACTGTTTATTTGGAATTTTAAGCCTTCTTAGTTCGCTTTTTGAAAAAAACTGCTGAAGAAAAAAAAAATATATCTGTGCACTACACTCCCTAATTTGAATAAAATACGTAATATACGCTCTCTTCTAAGATTTGTTTGTAATCCATTCATATTTTTTTACACAAAAATAATCAAAATTGAAGTATTTTTTTTGGAAGACCTTCAATTTTCGTTGAAGTGTTTTTCGATAGCACTATTTTCTATTATCATATATTCCATACATAAATAAGCAAAAGTAAAAACTATGACAATTGTATTAGGATTCAATTGTATTCAAGTAAAAATAATTTACTTTAATGGAATAGCGAAAAAACATTCCATTTCTATTCAAATCTTGAGGATAAAACAGCTGTTAATTACTCCAAATAATCAAAATTAGTCCACTTACAGGAAGACCGTTCATTTTCGTTGAAATGTTTCGAGGGTCGAAATGTTTATTCAATCGCACGATTTTCCCTTTTCATATTTCCCATACACAATTAAGCGAAAGTAAAAAACAAAACAAAAAAAAGATTGTTTTCTGGAGGTATTCATGTAAAAATAGTTTATTTTAATTAAACAGCGAAAAAAACGTTCAATTTCTATTCAAATCATGTTGATAAAACAGCGAGGGACGATTTCTTTGGATTTTTAAACCTTCTTAGTTCGCTTTTTGTGACCGTTTCCATCAAGAGCGTTTTTCAATAGCCAGGAGACTAAGTGGAAGCCTAGTTGGGTTCTAATCGGAGGCAATAATTTAAGACCCATGGGACTGGGCAGATGCTCTTGGCACTTCGGCAAGGGAAATCTTTTATTGACTTTAACTTTCCCCATTGTCCTAATGGTCCGAATTTAGTCAAAGCGAACAGAAGGCAAACAAAAAATTGTAATTTTCAATGAAGTAAAAAATTTCAAATCATAAATTTTTGGAAAATGTAACTTATGTATAAGGAACTCTTTAAACATGCGATGTTAAGTGCAGAACGATTAACGATTTGCACACTGTTCCGTTATTACTTGTTCGGCATTTAAGTGATCCCTGAGGGATATAATTCCACATTAGCTTTCTCGACAGAGTTCATTTTAGGATTGGAGCATTTAATGGTGCTCATAACTTGTGACAGATATAGGGTCACGTGGTGTTAATACAAGGACTTTTATTAGGTTGAATGACCCCATGTTGCACCATCTTTATGACTTCCGCTGTCATATTGGCCTCTCTCACCTGTGTTACTATGTTCCTACGGATATTGTGTGACTTTCCAGTCTTCTTGCCTGATACAAAATATGTGTCAGTTATATCCGTCAAAATATGTAGACTCGTTTCCTAAAATCATTTTGTAATTTTCGTCTTTTGAAAACAACTGAACAAACAATTTATTTGACGTATGTTCCCAAATATCATTAACCAACAGATTTAACATCTACGAACAAATATAAAACTTTTATATACAAGAGAGATTTAACCAAGACAAATCCTGACAAACCTTCAAATATCCAATGAATCCAGTCGTTCCAATCTAATAAATTCACACACTAGTATTATAACAGTGCTACGAATTTCCAGTCATTTCTTTGGCATCATTCATTATAATATTTTGAAAAATAGGTAAACATCTTTATTAATGTTAACATTAGTGTTGGATAAAAACTTAAGTGCGTTGGAATCATACGATTATGAGCTAACGTTTTATCATAACAAAATCAAGGAGAAATTTTATTTCACCGATATATTTTTTACTTGATTTCGAGAAATTAATTCGCCCTTAAATCAACTCGTTCAATGAACAATGTTTGATTTTATAACTTACACAATCGACTAAATTCGTTGCAGAAGTGGTTTTATCAATTCATTAATTCCGTAATGAAATCTGTTAAAAATCATGACCTGTTGTTTGCGGATCAATTAGAAATGGATGCGCTATTGTTTCTAAATGTTTATGATCGAACTTGGGAAGCTGGAGACCAGTCTAGGCACAGTGCTTTCCAAAAGCGAACTAATGAATGGCCCTAAATAGTTTATTTTCAAATTTTCAGTAAATGCTATCCAAAAAGATTTAAAAAAAGTAATAATATTTTAGCTCTCAGAAAAAAAAAAACTTCTATATGGAATTTTGTAGAAATACCTACCATTTGTTTTTGTCTGTTTATATTTAATATAAAATATACTAATAAAGGAATATTTATAAAATAATATACCTAAATTCCCGAGGATAAATATTGTTCTAATTTATCGAAAATAGTGTCAACGTGCTTCCTTATTTTAAAATCAATCTTTTCGTAGAATAAAAAACTGCAATCATACACTAATGCTTCAGGAATCGGATTTTTTTTTCAACTTAACTTATGAAACAAAAGACTAATATGTAACACCATATTAAAACCTATTTGGACTATGGACTGTTGGACTTGACGGAGAAGAACTTCAGGGCCCCGCAAAACAGGTACACATAAACCAAGTTCCAACCACACAATAATTCTTAAAAACATTGATAACGCAAGTTCATTTCTACTAACTCCAGCATACACAAAGTCACTAAAACCATACAATTACGACAATTAAATCACAATGCTCCACTCACAACGGTTCCAACCCACTTGTTTCTTTTCTTTCTTCCTCCCAGTTACCTGTTCAAAAAATTACTAGAAAGGTAATATTCGAGTGATCTACTTCACCCACGACGCACATTTAACACTGAAGAAGCAAATTGCAGACACTAAAGTTTGCATTTTCAACAGATTTGGGAGATGCGATGCGCAGGTCCGATTGACGTAGAATATAAATAAATAAGAAACAAAGAAACTAAATAAAAGTAATTTTTAAATAACTAAATTTTAAATTATTAATTTTTAATTATATTGTAACACTTATGTGGGTAACAAATATTTATTTAACTGAAATATACAATTATCACAATGTCAACGAATTATTACAACTTAAACAATTGAGCAGGTTACAAAAATGATAACTTTATCACGCACAATCATATGACTTGAGCAACACAGTCAAGACACAGACTTCAACTCCGACTAAAGGTCTGGCCACACATGTCCGCACCGGATCCGCACCGTAGCAATAATACAGGTTATGTTCATAATATTTTTAATTTAACTTACATATTACCTTTAGTTATGCCAAAAGTGGCCTGTGTCTGACATGTATGACCTGAACTTTAGGCATAACTAAAGGTAATATGTAAGTTAAATTAAAAATATTCTGAACATAACCTATATTATTGCTACGGTGCGGATCCGGTGCGGACATGTGTGGCCAGACCCTAACTCGTTCAGTCTCTGCCCCTTATATATATCGTAAATAGTGGGGCCTGGATCATTCTAGAACAATGTAGGCAGATCTACGTCTCTGTGGACTAGGCCGTAGAATGATCTAGACCCAAACAGTTTGTTCCAACCGCTTATTTTGTTCCAACGAGCGGTCCGGGAGGTTACGCCATATGTTTTTTTTATTTGCTTATCGATTTAACGTTACAATATTTTTATCTTATAACCCGAATTTTACTTTGATTGTTTTTACATATTTTATTAGATTTTTTGCTGCTTCCTAAACAAACTTTTGATTTTTGTTTTTATTATGTATTTTATACCTAGATGCTGTAATAATTAGCCTGTTCCTTCGCGTTTTCCTCCAATTAATATGCAATATATTTTATTACATTATCAATATCTTAATTGCTCCATTCAATTAATGGCATGCCTGCTAATTCACGGATCGATAGCTTCTGTGAGGATTCCAAATGTACTCCTGAAATCCGTTGAGCGGAGAGCCCCAAACCCTCCTGAATAGTTAATATTGTAATTACAGCAGGTCGTGTCTGTTGCCCCGAGTTCTCTACACGGTCAACATTGATTGAGTATTCGCCGTGTTAGTGGCTCTTAGTCGAATCCTTGGCAATTCCATTAATATTATGCATGTTGCATAAGTTTCAGACCACCCTTAACTGAAATCATTTGTAAAATTTCAAAGTTTTGGATCTTTAAAAATTGGAATTTTTTGAAGCCCATACCCTGAACCTTACAAAGACAAAACATTACAAAAAGAAAAAGAAAATATAGTACTTTTCACAGTAATAAAATTAAAAAAATAGTCATATTACGATTACCTAGAGGAATTGAAAAAAATAAATAACAATATAAAACAGATATAATACTTCATAATCAGCGCCTTCGATATTTAACCCCATTATCGTTTTTATGATTATAATAAATTCATACCTGAGGGCATTATCTAACGATCAGTATCATTTTCATAAACAGCACCTTTGTGAACCTAAAATTTCAATTCCCTGCAGAAAATTAAAAATTTCGTTTTTTACATTAAAAAACCAAAAAAAAATGTATAGAATTTTTTTATCCGCCATTAGACGCTTAAAATATTAGAGGTTAGGGATATTAGCAAAATAAAATATTTTTTGTTAATTTTGTTTATTATTAGAATAAATTAGATAGAACATGGGTGTGAAGAATCGGATCATCGGAGGCTATTCATTTTCCACGATAAAAAAAAATTTTAGGTTTTCGATTGTACTATCTCTAGTTCGAAAAACTATCTATAGTCTCGATAATTTCACATCCTCAACACGAATATTTCAACAGTAAGGAATTTAACACTTGATCACACAAAAATAATGTAAGAATGAAGAAGTTTTTATTGTGTCCATTATTTTGTTTATTTTATGGTAAAATCTAACTTTCTTGGAAACAAAGATAAACAATGCGTGTTTGGTGAAAGTTTGAAACGAAACAAATTAAAATGAAATCTGCAATTTTTATATTTTCTTACTTAAAAAGTGCATATTTTAGAAAATGTACCTCTGGGAGTTTTATCTTAGATGTTTCGACAAAAGAGGAAAATTGAAGATTGCTTATCTTCCGTTTCTAGACTTTTCATCCCCGGTTCAGTCATTTATATTTTGCTTAACCCCCTTTTGTTACCCTTATCTAACAAATTGTTCGCGAAATATTTGAGATCAGTATTAGCTGTCCGAAGCAAATTGTTTTACAGGAGCGGTCGTAAACATTTTGTAGATAAGTCGCGGTGGTGTTAATTAGAAGTTGAAAATTACTTGGAAGGGATTTTGGTGAGCCGCATGTCTTTTACCGGCTTGGTTGGTTCAGATTTCTCTTCCTTTCTCTCTAATACATAACTAAATACTTATTCCAACAAATTTAGGAAATGAATTATTTGGGGGGAAAAGAGAAAATATTTACTTTATTTTGTACCTTTTTTCGGGTTATTATACATCCAACTTTATTATTATTATATTCGTTTTATTATTCATTAGTACAAGAATTCCGACGATTGTCCATTATCAAGTACTTAAAAATTTTTATCCTGTATAAATTAATATATAAATATATACAAAATACTTTTTTCTTAATATATTTATATAAAAAATCAATAAGCATAAAAACAAAAATAACATCATATAAACTTTCTCGTATCTAATAGAACTATTATATATTATTTTTAAAAAATAGCCTATATCATTAAATTAATTTGATATATACCTTACAATTTTTATAATAGTTTTGTATTATAAAATATCAATATTATAATTTATCATTGAATATTAATACTATTTTATATTCAATATAATAAATAGTTCACTGTTTCTCTATTTGAATAAGCGGGGGGAAGTTTTTACACGAATTCTTTATATTCTCTTTTTTATCTTCTTGTGATTCTATATAGACCTTCTTTTTATTATTTGTGTCTAGTGATGAAAAACATATGAAAGTAAGTAAAGAAAAGTAATAACAATATATCTGTACCTGAGAGGTAAACTGTTGTAACTACAAAATTCTCGAGTTTCCAATTATTATTGTAATTGAATTATTTCTATTATTCTATTTTTAGCGAAAGGTATTCGTATTTATATTCCTGATGAATGGTGTTTTATTTAACCTATTATTAGTATTACTTTTTTTTTTTTTACGACAAGAAATATGAAAAATTAAAATTCAAAGTGCTCTCTTTTAAAAATTTAATAATGTCAGTCACGACAGTTTACCTCTGAGGTACAGATATTTTGAATATTATATTTTGATTATTTTATCACATTTCGTCAGTCGAAATCCTTTTTTTTTTTTTTTTTAGAAAGCTGTAAACGAAATATATCACATCCACATCATAAATAAACATATATTCAAATTCGTACGATTAATAAAAGTAGCTTGTATTTTGATTTTAGTTCATAATACATCACTTTAATTGTAATATTTAGTTCATTGTTTGTTCATAGTTTTGGTTCATAACTGTCGACATTAGAAACTTTGTCCCTTGACAAGTAAGAATTAACAAAAAGTTAAATTTTTTCTCAATTAATTATTATATTGATGAATGAATGTCCCTGAATAAAATTGCTTTTTAAGTTTTCTATATTTTGAAATTGAGTTATTTGTTTTCCAAGATTTCTATAAAAGTTACATAATATTATATGGTATTTTGTTTAGGATAATAATTGTTTAAAAGTCTCATTTAAGTCAAAACACATTTAAGTCATTCATAAAAATTTCATAACTATTGATTGTCGTTGCTGTTTTTAAACTTATTTTTGAAATAAAGGTTGGTTTTTAGGTATAATTTAATTAATTTTTAATGCTGAAATTATGAAATTTATTATAATAAAAAATAAATATATGTATCACTTCACTATATTGACAAGATTAAGTGTCCTTTAATTGAATTTGTACCTTACTAGTTAACCAATTGTTTCACCATTAGTTGTTGTGGTGTACCACTGACGCAGCTTCGAACGGCTTAGAGTCAGTTGGCTCTGACATTGGATTATTGTTCCTTACCTTATTGTAAAGGCTATTGTTATCAGCTTGAGAAATATTTTGTACCTCTATAATTATTCAATCATGATATAAATATTATTCTCAAACTATTTGACCATTTGCCTTTTAAGGGTATTTCATTTCGTGAATATAAAATATTTGTGTGAAATTTTGCTCAGGTTGTACAGGTTGTAAAATACAGGTTGTAAAACCTGTATTGATATTTCAGATAACTCTCAGTAGTAGGTAGCACCATTCAATAATTGGAAGAAAAAAAAAAAACGAAAATTCGTCAATATGTTGTATGATAAACCAACAAATAAATGCATGTATACATTAATAAGACTTATTAAGGTGCCAACATTAATATTACATTCTCACCCTGGATAACTATTCCAAACCTAATCAAGATAGTGCATGATTTTAGATTTTTTTTTTTCTGCACCCCGAACAATTTTTTCAAAAACCAGTTTTTTTTTGTTTTTTTCCAAAACGTAGAGAAAAAAGTTATTTTCCCGCTTTTGGATTATGGATGACAGGTAGTTAAAAGAAAAAATCGTATAACAGTGAGATTAAGGCATCGTTCAATTGAATCTAAAAACATTAATGGATCATTTTAAATCGTGACGAAAATAGCTACCAAACCTCGATGGAATCAGACGTGGCGTTTTTATTTTCCTAATGTTAAACTTGGATCATTTATTTTAATTTTATTATGATATTCTGCAATAAATTCTACAAATTAGTGTTTTCAAAGTTAAAAAAAAAATGTTGTATGAAGGTAAAACGAGGAGACATGAAATGGTCAACAATTTAAGAGTAATCTACAATGTTTTAAATAATTTATTGAAATAACTTATTTCTTTAATGTAATTCGGAAACATGAAATATTTATATATATAGAATGTTTATAAATTAGTAAATAATGTTTATATAGGTATTTACTATACTAATAAAAAAACAAACATTCATGTTTGTATTTCCTGTTATTTGACTATTTATTATACGTTATTCTTTTTTTTTTTTTTTTGAATATTGTGACTGATGGAATTGTTATGTTTTATGAAAAATACTTTACTTTAAATAAAGGACTCATCTTCATAACCCGAGTACGATTTTGAAGAAATAATAAGAAAGCGTTAGGTTTAATTAGTTATCAAGACGAAAACACTCTTGGAAATCACATGTTACAATTTTTTAAAAATTTCAAATATTCTTTTTGAAGAGGAAAGATTTCAAGAGACTGGGATTCAAACCCGGGTCTCCTGCATAAGAGTCTTACTATATATGTAAACTTATGATAATTAAGAAAGTTCATTCAAAAGAAGGAAAATGATTTGAATAAGAAACTTCAAACTGATAAATAAGTATTGATGAAAAAAGAAGAAAAAAAAAATAAAAGTAGAGAAAAGAGAATGAAAATATAGGAAGCCGATTCCCTCGGTACGGAAACAATCATGCAAGCAATCAGGGGAAATGGAAAATCTTTTATCCATTTGGAAAACCTACCGAGACGGTAAAAATATAGGCCGTGGAAGCTAAAACGAAATTTTGATTGCTCTGTAAAAACCAACAGAAGCGCGAAAACGATGATCTTGTAGGCATTGCAGTCGAGTTATAATGCCTTCTCTATATCCTATTAATACTCACTAGTATGCTTCCGTATATGCGGGTTATCGAATACAAAATAATAGCGATATTCTTATGATTTTCTTTTGATTTAGTAGGTAAATAACAAATTATTTATTAATAGGTCCAGCAACTCATCTTAAAACATTTTCTTTATTTTCATTAATATATCATACAGTTGACCTTTCGGTGCTGTGTCCCTATTCTCAAAACCTCTCTTATAATTCTTGATCACATGATTACTCGTCCAGTTATTAAAATCGTAATAAACTTGTCATATGTTTTTATATTAATTTAATTTTCATCCATTGAATCTATATATATATATATATATATCTTTATATATATACGAGCAGTCCCGGCCACGCGTTGCTGTGGCTCAGTAGCTAAAATGCGTTGAATTAATTATATCCTATTATTTTTAATAAAGTCAAATCAAAATTCACTGATAAAGATTAAAACGCTTCAGCTAATCTAAACACGAAAGGGATTTAAAATAGAACTTTACACCAAATTTAAAATTGTTTGGTAAAGAATTTAGAAGGGTTAAAGTTTTTATTTTTTACATCTCATATTTGACTACAGTAAGTATTGACGGTCCATTCATTTAGCACTTACTGGATCATTTCACCAGAGGCGTGATTAAATATAAATAACGCACATGTTAAAGGAACTAATAAAGAATATAATTGGTATAGGATTTAGTACAATCACAATAGACAGTAAGCAAAAATGTACCAAATTAATCTTTTGCCATAATACATATTAATTAAATTCAAAATATAACACACGATGGTATGAGATACCGTATAGGTAAGTAGGTTCTACCCGAAACAGGTTATGATAGTAAAATAAGCACTTAATTTGCAATAAAATTGAGGCAAATAATCGAGATAAAAACTATCCTATCTTTAGAGTTGGACAAAACTACACACAATGAACCAAATTTCATCATTAAATATTTATTTAGCTACGGTTGAGTGTGGTTATCTGTAAGTTCTATAAATTTCCAACAGATGGCAGTGTAAGTTGATTTATTGATACAGCACTTCATATCCTTCCGTTATTTAGGGTGGGTAAGCATTTAGTAGCCAAATCTGTTTTTTCTAACTTGGACTAGGAAAATCCGTGTTTTTCCCATGGGCAATTATGTGTTGCCTTTTCAGGTATGAGGAAAACATGGAATCTATTTGTTTAGCAAAAGATAGGTTAACAAATATCATTTTGCACCTATTAGCACTACAATAAATAGAAATTGTGAATAATAATATAAAAAAAATTTAAATTGTTATTATAAAAAGTTATAAATTAACATAATCTATCTCATTCATAAAATTAAATTTTCGGGGTCACCTGTGGTGTAGTGGTTAGCATAGAAACTTACTATGATAAAGGTCGCGGGTTCGCGTCCCGAGTTGTAAAAAATTAATGGGAGTAAAAAATCCTTGTCTATGCCGTCCCTCGGATAGGACGTAAAATGGAGGTTCCATGCCTGTACGATGTCTGGTACTCGTTAACGATCCCTATCCTAATTATACCTGGATAGGCAAAATTAAGACTCCTACAGTAGCATCGTCCGATTAGTCTTAGTGGCCTAAAGTGACGTTAAAAGAAAGAAAGAACCAAATTAAATTTTAATGTTTTGATAAATAGTTCTGTAAAAATATAGCATGGTTAGAGGTTTCTACCGCTATGAGCACGCTTTTCCTAACCTGCTTCAGGTAGAACATGAACATATTGCTATGATATCTAATATTACCATGTGTTATATTCTGAATTTAACTAATATGAAGGGGTCAAGGCAAAATAGTGACAAGCAACGCTTTTAAGAAAAATAAACCGTAGCTGGCGTCTATTATGTCTATTATGGAATATTATATTATGTCTATGATGGAAATGCTACCTAAATATGACTATAGAGTGCTTTAAGTCATATTTCAGGTAGCATTTCCTTTATAGACATATGGTACTACATAATATACAACAGACGGCAGCTACAGTTTATTTTTGTTTAAAATGTTGCTTGGCACTATTTTGCCCCGACCCCTTCAAATGTATTATGGCAAAAGATTAATTTGGTACATTTTAGCTAACAGTCTATTGTGTTTGTATTAAATCCTATTCCAATTATATTCTTTATTAGTTCCTTTTACGTCTGTTACTTATATTTAATTTCGCCTCTACTGAAAAAATCCAATAAGTGCTAACTGAATGGATCGTTAATACTTACTAAAGTCAAATATGAGATGTAAAAAATGTAACCCTTCTAAATTCTTTAGCAAAAAACATTTTAAATTTGGCGTAAACTTCTAATTTAAATCCCATTTGTTTTTAGATCAGCTGAAATTTTTTTATCTTCATAAGTGAATTTTTATTTGACTGTATTAAAAAGAATAGGATATAATTAATTCGACGCATTATAGCTGAGGTGATGAACTCAGGTTGCAGCAGTACAGTATTGGCCGTTATAATTGTAGAATTTTTTATAGAAATATAAAAATCAAGGGCATAGATGATGAAGATTTAAAAAAGTAAAAAGGAATTGACTTTCCAAAATACTTTATAACATCGTCTCAGAGGGCCTCTAGTTGCTGTAATTGCTTTTCCTCAGGAATCGTCCACCCTCCGCAGAGATTTTTCTCCTGGGGTCGTTTATACGCTGCGATAACCCGTCCCCGAGTCTCGAGATAAAACAGAAAAAAAAAAAATGGCTGAAAAATTGAGCTGTACTTTCTGCGAAATGAAGGCATAAATAAGCATCACTTGTTTTCTTTCGAGGCAGCCAATCCTGCTCTGCCTTTGTTAGACAACCAATTGATCTTATCAGTCCGATTGCTTCGATTTACAGTAAATGTCTCATTTTTCTTTTTAATCATTGAAGCTGGTACGAATTTCTTGATAAATTTAAAAAAAAAAAATCTATGTTCATCTTTTCTCCTTAGCTCTCTATTGACTATTGACTTCATTGTTAATTTTGTGTTACTATGTAGTTACAAGTTAATACTTTTCGTAACCTTGTAAACTATTTGTGTTTTTCTTATTTGTGTGGCATTGTAAATTATATTTTTCTCTTTTAAAATTATTTAAAGCCACATTAGTGCTACAATATGTTAGGTGTGGTAGGTCTCTACTAGCCATTTAGGGTTATTATGATAGTTATTGTGATAAAATAAAGACGTAAACAGGGTTGAAAAATGTGCTCCAGTAGTCAGATGCTTCGATGTTAAAGGCAGGAATCATGTGATTTGGTTCTTAAATGAACTGAGTCTATAGTAGAGAAATTTCATGTTACGTTATACGAAAGGAACTTTACAAACGATTCAATCTACTTCACTCACTTGAAAGGAAAATATAACGCATATTTGTTTTTCATAAAACCAATATGGACATACCTACTCTGTACAGATACACGGTGCAGGCAGAAAGACACACTTATAAAAAATTCTAACCTTTCAATCGACAATTTTTAAGACTCATAACATAATCACCATTGCACGTGACTAAAAACTTATATGAACACTTTAACCGTATTATAAGAGACACATCTAAAATTTCCTTATTTGATTAACATACAAGTGAAAACAATTCCTGATTTAGTAGGTGTGTAGACAGGCGCGAATTAAAATGTGAAGCAAGAATAAATTAAAAGATCTTTGAAATTTTTAAAATTAATTTAAAACCTTATACAGGGTGTTTTGTAATTGCACGGCACTATTTTAGGTACGTGTTCTCTAACACAAAATAAACAAAAAAGTTCATATTAACATATATCTCAAACTCATTAATTAAACAGATATCAAAGGTTAAAGATTTATTATTTATTTACTGCATTAAGACTGACTGTACAACGTTTAACGTGTTTAATACTAAATAAAAGGTTTTAATCACCCGATAAACAAATGAACGATAAGCAATGACAGTAGTTGCTCATCTGTTTGTCTGTGTGTTTTAGTGTGAGTGAATCTTGTGACACAGTTCAATTTATGATTATCATGGGAGATACCAAAAATTTATTCACTTTTGATGAACAAACAGACATGCTTTTAACTTATGGCGAGGTACATACAAACGGTGCTGCTGCTGTTCGAAGATATCGTGAAAAATTTCCTAACCGAAGAATACCAAATCGTAAAACGTTTGAGGCCATTGAAAGACGTCTTAGGGATAATGGTACGCTAAAACCTATACGAGTGAACGCATATCTTCGAACAGCAGCAGCACCCACCGTTTGTATGTACCTCGCCATAAGTTAAAAGCATGTCTGTTTGTTCATCAAAAGTGAATAAATTTGTGGTATCTCCCATGATAATCATAAATTGAACTGTGTCACAATATTCACTCACACTAAAACACACAGAACTAGACAAACAGATGAGCAACTACTGTCATTGCTTATCGTTCATTTGTTTATCAGGTGATTAAAACCTTTTATTTAGTATTAAACACGTTAAACGTTGTACAGTCAGTCTTAATGCAGTAAATAAATAATAAATCTTTAACCTTTGATATCTGTTTAATAAATGAGTTTGAGATATATGTTAATATGAACTTTTTTGTTTATTTTGTGTTAGAGAACACGTACCTAAAATAGTGCCGTGCAATTCCGAAACACCCTGTATATTAACAGAAATAAAAACAATAAATTTCTGATAATAATATACCAAAATATACAATAATGTTAATGATGCTCTGACGCATCTCTTGGATAAAACGGATCTAAAGTTTGAAGGATTTTCCTTCACTATGCGGCGAGTAAATTTAGCATCGAGTGTATCATAGGATAGAAAGTTTATTGGAGCTCTGTTGATATCGCATTGATTCAATACGAATGCACTTGTATCGTAAGCAATTCTGACGGCTTGCATACCTGACCTATAATTGTTTCTATTTTAAATTTCCCGACGGCGCCAAAAATGAAAACCGATCTGTTCAACCTAGTTATTTTCTCCCCCCTAAGTATATAACGATTTTCCGGTCGTGTACACAGCAATGGGATAAACTGTATACAATAGAGACGCGGCGGCAAGATGGAGCGACCTAACGAAGTGTTTTGTTGGATCTGTTTGCTCAAGTCTACCCTAGATATTGGGCCATTCTTCTAAGTCCTCCCTGAGTGCTTTATCCTCCTCCAAGATTTCATGGTCTAATGGAATCATGATGTTACGGATGTCTGGGCCAATGTCCTCGTCCGCTTCGGTGGTTAAATCGCGCTCGGAATCTCAATGATGTCAATTTGTTTGTCCGTTTCTGGAACCATTACGGGCTTTATACCAGCATTCATCGTCCATTAAACTGGAAATTTCAAATTTATCGAGAGACGGTAAGTAATAAATAACGCGAGGGATTTGGAGCCTGGAACGGGGAAACTACTATCGGAATTCTACAAATTAATTGAGATTCCTATGCGCAATTGAAAATAGTTCAGACTGTTCTGACCAATTCAATCTATTCATTGACTTCAGGATATATTGACATTGAGTGAGGATATAAATACGTTTAATAAAAATAGTATAATGAAATCAAATATAATGATAGATTTCAGGGTTCAAGGTGAATCAAAACGATAATATAAAAAAAATCATGGTTCGATGCACTCAACACACAACTTTTACTAACCAACTTATTTGGATAAGTTGTATTTAATTTAATTGGATAAGTTTGGATAAGTGTTTCGATAATATGTAAACGCCATTCCTCAACTTCACACATTTTCCCACATTTATATGCTTATATTTGAATACCTCCATAAGTTATAGAGTATTTGTATTGCAAAGCTTAAAAGTTCTCAGTACTTTTCGATTCATTATTGCTTCTTTCTTTTTTCAAAGGAACTAATTTCATCATCAGTTGAGTTTTTCTTCTTCTTGTTTTTTACTGCGAGTTGCTTTTTGTAAATATATCGTGAAGGTGAATCGATACGTGTATTTACGTCTCTTATGCCTTTCTGGAAACCGAGAACAATTACTTTTTCTCTAAAATCGCTTTATATTGCATTCTGAAATCTATTATGGAACCAAAGTTAATAAACTAAAATATAATTAATTTAAGATTGTCTTATACGATATTTTTTTCACACCTGAAATGCATTAAATAATATGAGCACCACATATTTACTCTCTAAAGTAAAATAAAATTTTGTATTGTCAAATAAAAGTTACAACCGTTTTTGAATAAATAACAAAAAAACGAGAAAATGAGACAAAATTTATTACCATTAAATTTTACCATTAAATTTTTTATTCTGATGAAATTTGGGTTGTCCCATCGCTGGCATGTACATACTTCAAAAACTTAATTTCATGTTCGTACGGTTTATAGTTTTTGAGCGAGTCTGTTCACATACACACAGACGGAACATTTCGCGGGACTTGGTTATTTGGATTCAGCGGACCCCAAGACGTGTATTTCCTTTGGAAACCGGAAGTCGAACATTATAACGCTCGCAATACTTTCCCATACTATATATTTCATATATAGGTAAATGAAAGTAATAAAACCTAATCAACATTTTTTATATCTGGGATTTTTAAAAATCAATTGATAATTTCTATCGAGAGTGGTTTGTTTGTTTATTTGTTTTGCGTCCATTTTTGCGACTAAGGCTAATTGGACGATGCTACAGTGGGAGTCCTGAATTTTGCCTATGCAGGTATAATTAGGATATGGAGCTTTAACCAGTAAATGACATCGTACAGGCTTGGGATCTCCATTTTACGTCCTATCTGAGGGACGGTACAGATATGGATTTTTTACTCCCTTTAAAAAATCCTAGGGCACCACGGGACGCGAACTCGCGACCTTTAGTGTAGTAGGTTGCCATGCTAACCACTACACCACAGGTGACCCCTATTGGGAGTGGTTTTCAATTTTTATCGCAATTGAGCAAAATTATTATATTCTGTTCATTATGTTTTAATAAAAATTTTACTATTAAATATAATAATAATTTATCAAGTAATTCAATTATTCGTGATCAACAAACACAATAAGAATACAATTATTTCCTCAAAACCGTAAATTCATGAAATCGTTCTGATATTGAAGGAAAATGGAGGGGGGCGAATGGGAGTCCTTGTGCCATTGGAAGAGATGATTGGATCTAAAGGAGCATTCATTGAGCTGGTTAGTTGCACCCGGCTTATTGGATCAATAGTAGCCGTAATTCCAGAGTGAGGATATATCATTTTCCGCCGCAATAGGATGGCTGAGTCGAGCAGTGCTGGTGGATGTTGGGGTGTAAAATTTAATGCCGGCGTCGGAGCTTTAGTGCACTAGGTAATCCTGATATGATGATCGTTAAATCCGCTCGTTGACGACCAAATACGGATTGCAGAATATATGGCTTAGCGCATCACCCACTCCCAAGTGGATAATGATCTTAGTTCAGATCGACTTCTTGATTTGATAGCTGTTTTTGCCAAAAATAGAGGTTATTGTAGACTTAATTGATACTGCTTGAATGTGTGAATTTGTTTGTATTCGGTGCATCGTATCTTCCTTAATATCATTCGGGAAGTTTCTATTTGTATGATGAAATAAATAAAATTAGGCCAGTTTTTTTAGCAAGGCAACGTTTCGGCTCCTAGAGCTATGCATCAAACTTGATTATGAATTGAGTGTTTGGAAAAAAACTATTGTTACAATGTAAAAGACTGGTTGCTGGAGGCTTCATTCTAATTTCACCTATAAAAAAATTTTGTGATATCTCCCACTACTAAGTCCGAGCAACTGTTAGTAGTAGGAGATAAGATAAACTGTTTTTTATATGAGATTAGAATGATGAAATTAGAATGAGACATCACCAGCAACTAGTTTTTTTACATTGTAGCAATAATTTTTGGTCAATGACTTAAATCATTATCAAGTTGGGGTCTATCTACAACACAACACAAAAAGGTCGTGGGTTCGCGACCCGCGGTGGCCCTGGGATTTTTTATGGGAGTACCATAAAAAATCCTTAGCCATAGTAAAAAATCTAGTCCTCGGACAGAACGTAAAATGGAGGTCCCGAACCTGTACGATGTCAGGTACTCGTTAAAGATCCCTATCCTAATTATATCTGGGCAGGCAAAATTTAGGACTCCCACTGTAGCATCGTCCGAATAGCCTTAGTAGCATAAAAGGACGCAAGCAAATAAACAAAGATAATCAAGTTTGATGCATGGCTTGAAAATGACTCTAGGAGCCGAAACATTGCCGAGCTAAATAAACTTGTAACATTTTGTTTTGGTAAAAATAGGCCTAATTTTATTTATCTCATCATGTTTCCATGTTTATTTTTTTTCTTAATGCAAATTTTACTTTTGATCCTTGCATTAAAATGATATGTCCTTCCCAGAACTTGCATCATCGGATTCACAATAACAACTCAGTTCATTTTCAAAAATACTCTCGTTGGGAAATTAAATTAAATCATGACAAATCACAACACATAACTTCCACTCTTAGACGAGGAACATGTCCACCAATTTTTATAACAAAATCCTAGGACTGGTAAAATACCTAATCTTGGGCTCATTTTCGGTAGAAGGGTGAATTAATTAGGTGTAACAATAAAAAAGAAACAAAAAAAAAAAGAAAATGTAAACAAGCGTTTGAAAATACCGAACATTCTTTTCTTCCAAACGATGACAGAATTGAATACATATTTTTTATGCAAAAAAAAAAAAAATTAAGGCGAACCTACGAAAATTACCAACTTTCAATCAATAATTTTAAGCCTGATAACAGACGCTGTTTATGTAACATATAACGTATGTAACAATACACTGCATACAGACTTAAAACAACCATCTATGGACCAATACATAAGAACTCTTTTTTCACTCTTCTATATTCAATTTCTCAGGCACAACAACAGGCTTATTAAAAATCACGATTGACTTTCCTGTTAAAGGCGAATAAAAAGAAGCTTTATGACAGACCTACTTTCCTCAATTAATTTGAAATCCGGAAAGATGTGCTGCTGGGCTCTATCCTTCGTCATAAAATGCTATCACATAAAATCATTTTCCAATATAATTTTCTGATTGTCATTGCCATGTTGAAAGGTGTAAATAAAAAGAAAAAAAAAAACGTTGTTAACTTTTAAAGTTTATTCTCGCATTTAATTACACATTACAATGTAATAGAAGCACAATCATTCCTTGTGAACATTGCTAACTGTATACAAGGGCAATAGTACTGAGTCAGAGAAGTAGTCGATGAGATGGGTTCTTACTTCGTAGATCGGAGATCCTTACAAATTTTTTTTTTTGTTTTTTTTTGGGGACCTCAAGGCTTCCACTGAAGCCCTATACTGCCCATCCTAACACCCATGGCACTGGGTGATACTTCATAGTGGATAGTGGTGCTTTTCTTACTTCGAAAAAAAAAGAACCACCCAGGGCGGGACTCGAACCCACAGCTCCGGCATGGGAATCAATATTGTTATTATTTTTTAAATATGTTTAGCAATTTATTTTAGTTTATTATTTTAGTTAGATTTTAGCAAATATTAAAAAAAAGAAAGGAGGAGCAGAATAAATTGAAGGAAGTCCGCAAAGTGCTGGGGAAGGACCGCAGGATACAAGGGAAGCCGTTCTAGGCCTAAAATACACAGAGCCAATACAAACATGTCAGCTACAACGCCACCCAACAGCTTAACAAAATTTCCATGCCTGAATTTTAACAAGTATTAAGATGTCCTATAACACATCTACCTATCCTCTGTTGTATAATGTACATATGTTTTTTTCTTGAAATCAACATTGAAATAAATAAAAAAAAAACTTCCGTTTTCTAATTAAAAGAAAAAGTAAAGGATATGAAAAAAAGGTGAAGATACGAACATCTATCGATCCCAATCCACTTTATTCGTACCTTTATCTAGGAATGTTAAGATGAGTAAAAATGTTTCAGTCACACCTTATATTAATGCATACATCTTCATTATCATAAAAAAAATATATATAGAGAAAAACTAAACATAGAAGAGGTACCTTAATTGAAAAAAAAAAAAAAAAAACTTGATTACAAGTACCTCTTCCTCAAATCCGGTGATTAAAAAAAAATAAACATCAATTTCGTTAGCTGCGGTATGATACTTTTACTTAATATTGTATTTCATTAAATTATTCGCAAATTCCATTTTTATAATTTTGTTATTATAATATTATAATGTTGAAATTTGTCACAAAGTCACAAAGTTTGGTCTCATGTTTTATTTTTAGCTTTAAAGAAGTCTCATTTGTTATCAGTTGAAACATTTCAAAATATAAAAATAAATAAATAAAAAAATCGAAATAACTTAAGTCCTGAATGTTTATTATTCACCTTTGGCAAATGTCTAATGCAAATTATTATATCGCAAGTAGGCAAGAAGATAGTTAAAACTCAAAATATATCAATTTTGAGTTTTGCAAACTGTTTGAATAAGAATCACAAAACTTACAATGCTAGAATATAGTCACAATAGTATTAATAGTTTAGGATATTCTTTTATGGAGGGGATGATCATATTAACACAGGTAGAGGACTACGTTTGAGCTACTGTTAACACCAATGGTAAGAAACAAATGGAAAAATTAGCTCCATTTTTTGTTTCATTTTTATGTTAAATGTTAGTTGAAAACTTGCTCTTATTTTTTGTGATTATAATTAGACCTCCCTATACTTGTTGCGGATAAAAATAAAATGACAACAGCGTATCAAATCTGTACTTTTTTTATTTTTTAAATAAATTCCTTGAATAGTAAAGAGATTCTGGAAAAACTTATTTATTAAAAAATTATTATTGCACTTTGTGAAATATACGTTGGTGGTTGTGACCCATTATGATTAGCAATTATTTATTTTTGATGATAAGAGAGAAGAAAAAACTACACCTGCTGCAATTTGTCCTTTCGATTTTTTAATCGGGGCGTTTACGACAAATTTTTTGACGACAAATTGCCTTTGTAACATCCTGAAAACGTTCTCATAATGAATATTTCTTATTTGTTGGCCTTCAGCTAATACGCGAACAATTAGCGTGGTGGGATGGCAAAGTGGGCAAACGTATGATTGGGAGCCGAAAGTTAGCAAGTTCAAAACCCGAGAGCAAGGGGACAACCCGTTTCTTACCACTGTCCTATATACAGGACGCCAGATTTTCCATTTTTTCCCTGTTTCCCATAAAATTGGTTGCAATTTAAATATTTGTTTAATAATCTGAATCTATTGAGGTCAAATACATAGTTGTTAATTTTTACTTTCATTTACCTATATATGAAATATATAGTAAGTGGAAGTATTTCTTTTTAGAATACATCTTAGTAAGGCGCTTTTAACAAAAAACTAAAGGCAAAATTATTAATTTCGAAAAAAAATAATTTGGTAAGAAATGGGTTAATAATTAAATCCCCAACTCTCACACCTAGCCCGGAAAACCCCGTATAACTGAAACGCGAGGAAGGGGATGAAAAAAAAACTCGTCAACGACTGGTTATGAATGAATGAATGAAAAATTTCACTTTATCCTGGAACATTTAGTCCCCGATGAATAACATTATTGTGTGGCCGGAAGCTCAAGCCTTGTTAGCGATAAGACATAACATTGAGAACCAGAAAAATTTCAAGTTCGAATCCCGGAGCCAGGGGAAATTTAAAAATACATGGCATTAATCCCCCGCCCTCTCCCCTGGCCCGGGAAACCCCGTATAACCTAAACGGCGAAGAAGGGGAGGACCCAAAAAAAACAAAAAAACATTATAGACAATTTGTTCAGGCAGCATTTATCTGGCTGTACTTTATACAATTGTGGAAATTAAAAACTAAAAATACACACTTTAACAATAAATGAAAATAAATTGTAACTTCAATATTCACGAACTTTGTAAAAAAAAAAAATATATATATATATATATATATATATATATATATATATATATATATATATGTAAAACAACGAAGAGTATCATTAATAAATAAATAAATGATAAATCTGAAGTATTTGTACAAACCTTCAAAACTAAATCAAAGAAAATAATAATTTTTACATCTGCACGAAAGATTGATGTTCCTGGAGGAGGGGAAACAGGAATAACTTGGTCTAAAATAAACATAATGTAATCCACTGTATATATGAAATTAAAATACGTTCACTGTATCTTATAATTTTATTTATTTATTTGTTAAATCGGGCCTCTAACCCTAAGGACCATCGGGGTTTAGTTTTATCTATATTACATTGGTATCATCCAATTTCCTTTAAAATTTTAAGATTTTTTTAACGTTTTATTAATCATCTTTCAATAGAACTTGCAGTTTTTCTTTCTCATTTTTTTGCCACATCTCGTTATTTAACATTGAGGACAATCTTTATATTATTAATAAATAAATTTTAATATTAATGTAAATCGTAATACCAAATTATTCTTTATCCGAGGCCAACAGGTTATATTTAAATGTTACGTTAGGTTATATTTAAATATATCCATATGACCTTATATTATTTATCTTGTTCTTTGTTTCGACATTTAATCTATTTTCAAGGTAAAGTATACCGGTGAACATGAAAACGTTTCTATATAAATAGCTGAAATGCCCTTGTCAACAATAATTTAAAAAATAGTAAAAGTCAAAAACACCTAAACTCTAGAAACTTGCAATACAAAATCTTTTGACTTGCTAGTTTCTAGAGTTATTTGAGTTAATATCTCTATTCCATATAATTAATATTCTGAACCGCTTCAGTTTTCAATTACTTCATCACTAGTATGCAATACCGATAATTTATCACGTGAAGTACAGCTAGGAAGTTGTAAAGTTTCAGATAGGTTTATCTAGTTAATAATTCAAACTACGAGCGTATCAAATATGCTTAATAATTTATTAGCGATACAAAGTTTATTATTGACAGTTTTAGGAAATTACACAATAACTTTTGGATTCGGTATTTATATTTCATCAATTTTAAAGCTGAAAATTGAATAAAAACAATTAGTCAGATCCATGCTCAAGTGGTTGTGTATGTTGGAATTTAAAATACATTATGACTTGTCGATAATTTTTAGAAGTATTTTGGCAAGGTGAGTAGAGATTTTTGATGAATTTTTTCTTAACCTAAATTCTGTTAAGAAAATATTCATTATCAATACCTAAGGTACTAGTAGAAAAAAAATTTGAAAAACTGCGATAAGGCTGAAATATTTGCTCAGAAAAAATGAAAATTTTAAAAATAAAAAGCAGCTGAATATAAGATTAAAAAAGTTACAAAAGAAACAAAAAATAATTATGTAACATAATAATATGTTATAATTATTTTTATAAAATTTGTATGTTCATGTTATTTTATATTTTGAATTTTGTATATATATTTTTATGTAAATAAATTGTTTAATGTAAACAACACATGTAATGTAACACACTGTTGTTGTTTTTTTTTAATTTCTACATTAGCATCAATAATCAATACATTTTATTGATTTTTCTTTCCTTACAATGATTTTGTAACCCATATACCAAATCTATCAATTATAAATGAAAACTATTTGTATAACTTCAAGGTTTTTATTTATTTATTTTGATTAATAAATGTTTCCTGGTTGAAATTATTAATTCACTAGCTGTGGGGCCCGGCTTCGCTCAGGGAGTTGTGGAATAGGTGGAATGAAACAATACCTTTAAAATGTAATAGTACAGAAAGATAGACCAAAATTAATCATGATTAAAATAAAATTTGTACCATTCTGAAACTTCAGTTTAGTATTAGTGGTAAGTTTCGAAACCTCAGAGTCCGCCCATATATGGTTTGGGTATAAGAGATGCTATTAATACGGTTCTCTCAATGCGTTTTCTTCCCTTTTCTAGATTAAGAAAAATTATTTTGGCAGCAAATATGTCCTTGTATGTACCATTTTGTATTGTTTCTATGTTCTGATTCCATTGAGACCATTCTCATGATGCGGTATTCCTTATCAAATTGAGTAACTTCTCCTTTTTCGAATTCGGTTGAAAATTTACGAACAGAACAGAACTATTAAACAGAAATATTATATGAACACTTTATTTTCGATATATAATCCATTAGGTTATATATTTTATTTATATTATCTATAGGTTATCTATTTTATTCAGTGTTAGTTTTTATTCGCTCACTACACTAATAAGCAATTTTTTTTTTGTTGTAAATGTACTCTTATATTATATATTGATTAAAGGCAATGTTTCGGCCAATTCTTTCCTCTTCTGTAAAACTTAATTCGCTTAGGAATCCAGTTGGTTATGTTTATTTTTAATTTCAATTCATTGCAGATATGTAATGACCTTATTTAAAAATAAAAATGAAAAAATAATTATTTATACATAATCTCGTGTAATTTAAAGAAAACAGCTGAAGCTAAAACCATAACAAACCGAACTAATGAAGGATAACCTTATGAATTGAGCTTAGCTAGCGCTCCTGGCTTCCAAATGTCGAACTAAATTTTTTCATTCATTTACTCGCCTGGGCTTATTAGAGGGGCTAATTACATATAGCGAGATGCTTAAAATTACAGCCCTTGTCCCTTCAACATTACACACTTAAAATGAAAACTGAAACCTTCTTCATCGTTTGGGGCAATAGGGCAATACGACGACATAACATACTTGATAGTACGTGTAGTCGTTTTTGAGCCTTTTCGGCACGCACATTGTACCTTTGCTTTATAATATATATTGATTAGTGAAAATCCAATGAGTTGTCACACCAGATATAAAAATCGCATGAAAAATATAATTATTTGGTGCTTACAGGCAAGATTATTTCAGTATTAAGAACAGAAAAAACTATATCTACCCGAATTTTATATTTAATAAAAGTCTGATGTTCGTGAAAAATGGTCGGGTTTGTGGAGATAAAATCTCAGTTGTAAAATCAGAATTTAAAATAATGGAAAATATTAATCTTTTTCACTTTAAAGGTATTGCGAAAAATTGTATTTAAAGGGAATTCAATACATGAAGTACATTAAGCCCTGAGTCATACGTCCTATAATGTGCGGGAAGGGATTGTGTGGGTTTGCCTACCCAAGTTAGCCCACATTCTCTCTATTCATCTTGGTATTTTGGATCCTTTTTTTTTTCATTTATTTTTTAATGTTTTGATTTTTTATTTCGAACACTTAAGTTCGGTTATAGGGAGGGACCCTAGATAATGAATATAGTATTTGTGTTACTATTTCAAAGACCAATCTTGCAGCATTATAAAGTTCTTTCTTCTGAATATTACATACAATTTCCTACAGTGTTCTGGTTTTTAATAATTTCGAAAGTTACATTTTTTTCCGTTGTCAGAAAAAAAAATGATCTAGAAATGGAAATAGCCCTGAGAGATGGACCAAACACCGAAATTCTGAGATGTAAGTGGGGGCTAGTTATTGCTACTGATACGGGAACATTGATATAAAAGGGCACTTAAAAGTTACAGTTACTCTGGAAGGAACGGATCCAACTTTCACAGTTAGATCTTGCCGATGTTCTCCCTCTCTTCCCGGAGGTGCCGTAAGATAGCCCTTTATGTAATAGTCTGGATAAGAAATATGTCCGCCCATATTTCATGGTAGTCTCTTAGCTACCGATGTGTCTTAAGAAACACCAAGAAACTTCTTTATATCTTCTGATTTTAGTATAACGTTTCCTTTTGGGTATCTATAATCCAAATTTATTTGGACTCGCCGAGATAGTTATTTATCGGTTGAATTTACAGTATTTTTATTCGTTAGTATGCTTGATTGGATGGTAAAACATATTAAAATTAATCTTTTAAATTACATGATAGCTTAACCCATTATGTCCCACAGGTAGAATAAATATGAATTAATCGTGTTTCTTTCCATTTTGGCAAAATATTTACATGACAGATAACCACGACACAAGTTGTATTTTTAAAGCTAGTTGCGAACTGTTAAATCTAAATTTTAAATTATATAATGAGCATCAATTACAAATTGGCTCACTATGCAACCGAAAATAAGCCGAAAATTCACCTATATATATATATATATATATATATATATATATTTTATTTGTATAATTATTTTATACATATTTATTCTTTTATAAAGAAACCTTATCTATTGAGGAAGTAATTGAAATATTTTTTAGGTATTTTAATTATAGGATTGTTTTTGTGTTATTATTAAAATATATGCATTATTTATAAAAGAGGAATATTGTTTTAGATAAGCAAAGGTAATGACTATACTCATATCTCATTTAATTGTACATATTAAATCCAAGTTTTAATGAATGGCAACTGACTTTGGCTGACGTTCAGAGTGACCATTGCCCCAAAAATGTTTCAGTTAACAAATTTGTAAATAGGTACTAACGAGGAAAATAAAACATTCTTATTATTGTAAAATTGGTAAATTAAAAAATTATTGCCCTTCGGGAATCCTATTTTTCATCAATTCAACTTTAGGGCATTAAGGTGCCAAAAGTGAAAAAAATAAATCAGCCACTATTTGAAAATATTGCTCTATTTTTTAGTAAAGATCTGAAAGTCATAATGTTTTGAAAAAAAAATATTTAGTTATACCCATACACCCCCGATTTTTATCCTAATGGTGACAAGGAGATCTCATCTACAAAATCCAACGGTTGCATGGATTATGTATTCAATAAATATGACAAATTTTTGCTCCTCAAGTTGAAAATTGAACTTACCGTTGCTGTCCATAATAAAGATTTAAGTACTTAAAAAAATATCCTTTAACATTCAACATCAATGTCGTGGTTTCAAGAGTTGTGTTGTTCTGGAGTAATAAGACTGTAATGATAATAAAATTTAAATCATTAATAATCAGGGTGGGGGCTGGGAGTCGCTTATTTGTAATTAAAAATTACAAATATTAAATAATATGTGAGTATATATATTTCATTACTATTGTGCCACTACCTAGCCCGTGTTAATGACAGATCCAATTTAAAGTCCTCTCCAACTTTCCTAGTTGGAACGAAAGCCATTAATGTCCTTTCTCTCTCTCTCTCTCTCTCTCTCTCTCTCTGAAAGAAAGTAATCTATTAAGTGTTATTCTGCTTTTCTTCAACTATTTCGTTGATAAAGTATACAATTTATAAAAATCATGATACTGTTGAGACTTTTTTAGCATGATTGTATCCTTAATAATAATCCTCTTTGAGAAGTTACCATTATCCGTTTTTAATTATTTTTAATACATATACTATTATTTGATGGAATGATTTTTGAAAATCGGTTTGAAATAATTTGAATGAAAATTATATTTTTTTGTGTTAAATTACTTTAAAAATAATTATTAAATAATATTTAAATTATCTATTCGAATAGAAAAGATAGTCCACATCCAGGAATCGCCATCTGCATCACTATTGCAGCATTCTGAGACGGCTATGGTAGGCCCAACGGTTAGCTTAATAGCTAACAGCTCTGAAACGGTTACTTAATAACATGGATTCGATTTCCGTCCCTGGCCAACATTTTATAATCAAATCAATGTTGAATAATTAAAAAACAAAAATCTTATTTTATTTTCTATTCGGTTATTGGTAAAAATACAGGGTGCGGATACCAGGATGTCAGGCCTATATATCGGGAGCCGTGGTAAGATATTTAATTCAAGGCTTACTATCGTTGACCAATGAAAGATATTTGAAAATTATTATAGTTTTTTTTTTTAGGACTATAGTTGCTGTATAATAATTAGTGACCGACCAATGTTTCGGTTTCGGCCGAAAAATCTGGTTATCAGATGCAAAACCAATTTTCCGACCGTGGCAGCCCCCTCCTCTCTCCGGATCACTTATAAAATCCCAAATTTTTTTTTTCGTTTTGACCATGCCAAAGCACGTTTTCTATATTCTGAGGAAGAAAAAAAGTATGCTATACATTTGAAAAATAGATTATATCCGCTAAAATTTGGGACCAAAACTGACTCCGTTGACCTCATAGCTTCTGAGATACAGCTTAACGTATTCAATAGGCGGCCATTTTTTATACCAAAGGCTTCATTATGGCAAAGATTTTCTAGGTTATTTATAATAATATGAATAATTATCATATAATACATTATTTCTCAATGCCTTTTTTTTGTCGGTACGCCATAACTTCCTTAATAAAATACAATACAATACGCTATAACTTCCTTAATACTTCATCAAATTTCAAGAACGAGGCATCATTTTAAAGCTTTCCTTATCCGCCACACCCGAAAATATAACAAATCACTCATTTCGTCTTAAATGAGTCGTTCGTTAAAAACCGTGGTTTTGGTAATAGAGGTTTGGTAGTAGAAATTTCTAAATGGTGTAAATCTTTTCAGGTTTTCAAGGAGAACATTTTCGGTCATATACATTTTTTTGATTAACCTCTTCGGTTTCGTTTTGGCTAAAATTTTCTCTCGGTCGGACTATAATAATTGAAATTTGATATTTCAAAAAGTGCGAATCTTAACTGATAATCAAGGATGAACGTACAACCTCCAGGGAGAACATATCTACCCCATCCTCATATTCTATAGAGTCGACAGCATGACACCAGGAAGTTGAAAAGAATGGTCCTTTGTGTATGAGCATGTTTATTTTTGGAAGTTCTTTTGTGTCTCAGCCTCCGATTGTATCTGTAACTACTTCTCTTGTTGAGATTGGAAAAGAGAGTGGGAATTCTTTTCTCAATCGTTTTTCCCGATCAGTCTTTTCACGTTTGTCACATTCTATTGTAATGCGGAATCTGTTATTATTCGCTGGTTAGTGCTCAAGTGTTAAACAAATTTAAGTCTTAGAGGGTAGCATCTGACTGACTCACGCTTCAGGTAACATATTTTTCTTTTTTCTTTGAGCTCATTGTCTATTGACATTTATGAGAAAAAAAAGAAGACAAACCTGTAAATATTTATTATAATTTTTTTTAAATTCACCTCAATGCTAATGAATAAAATTCTAAAAAGAAAATCAAATTTGGGTATAATTGAAATAAGAGCAAAAATCAACTAATAATGTAGGTACATGATGGAAAGACACTAGAACGATTTTAAATTTTTTTGAGAGATTTTACTATTCTCTCTGGAGTAGTCCAAGCAATCTGTGATTAGTCATATATTTTTTGCGTTGGGAATTTAGGAATGAGAAGACAAAGGAATTATTTTTCTTTTTCCCATAATGTCACTTTTCACTGACTGAATTAATTGAAAAACTTTATTCCTTATATATCATTTGACAACGTCCACTGCATAGTGAATTTTTTCATATTTAGAGGTACAATGATTTATTTTCAAACATTTTTAAATGTGAAGAAAGCTAACATCTTAAAGATTGAAAAATAATATACATATAACTGTAATAGAGAACAAAATATCCAGGAACATGTATTAATAATATATTTTGTGGGGGGTCACCTGTGGTGTATTGGTTAGCATGGCAACCCACAAAACTAAAGGTCTCGGGTTCGCGTCGCGGGGTGACCCTAGGTTTTTTTAAGGGAGTAAAAAATCCTTAGACATGCCGTACCTCGGATTAGACGTAAAATGGAGGTCCCGAGCCTGTACGATGTCAGGTACTCGTTAAAGACCCCTAACCTAATTATACCTGGATAGGCAGAATTTAGGGCTCCCAGTGTAGCATTGTCCGACTTAGCCTTGTTAGCATTTATTTATTGTAGCATTAGTAACAGGGACAATAAATACAATAAATTTTGTATCATTAGTAGTACAAAAAACGATCACAACATATTGTCCAGAATTCCAACTCTACAACTATTTTTGTTTTATAAACTTACTTTATTTTATTTTTTTATTTATTTATTTTTTTGTGTAAAACCATTTTTAAGTGTAAATGATTCTATTTTGAAGAGAAAGGTCGGCTCTGGTTGAAGAGGAATATTGGCCCTTTCAACTCCCCCTCTCCAAAATAAAATGAAAATCTTTTTTTTATTTAAGATTTTCACAATGTACCATTTCTTGGTCACATGTATGGTTCACACCCTCACAAAGTACTAATCCACGCTATTCGTAGCGGTTTGTCTTTTAGCTGAATTACAAAAAAATTGTTTTCATTAGGAAATTGGGTTGATTTAATTAAATAATTTTACACTTTTTAGGATATAAATAGGTAAGAGGGGACTATAAAGTTAGCAGTAATAAATATAATTGCTGAACCTATAAGTCAATATCCAAAAGTTAGAGCAAGCCGTAAATAGAAATGGTGAATTATGGCTGATATAATGGATGTGTTCTATGATTTCCTAATAAGGAGCGTATTAAGTCTGAATGGGTTATTATAATTATTTCATAATTATATTAATTTATAAATATAATTATAATTTTTAAATTAGTTATTATAATTTTCCCATTACAAATGCTAGCTGACCCGTGGGAAGCATTCGCACTCCGACCTACTTAAATCCCACTTAATTAATGTACATACCGTATATTTAGTATCGTATAGTGCGTATTTATTGCGTCATGGGCATAGGTGAGGGTTGAAGTAGAGAATAGACGTGTTTAAATTGTAGATTCTTTATTTTTTTAAACATAAGTTGAAGTACGTGTTTACAGGACCTCTTTGAACACTATGTTTGAAGTTACTGTATGGTCATCTGCGATTTTTGTTGGTGGGTTTGTTTTACACAGACCTAGATATCACTGAAAGAGCATACCCCAGAAAACGCCACATACTTTATTTACACATATATATAAACATATTGGTTTCGCGGAAAACGATGCCGCTGATTCTATTGACTGAAATCGCTTGTAACTTGCAAAAGATGACAGCAATCGGAAAAGTGTATATAACAGAAAATGTTTATCTCAACAAACTAAAAAAAATGACAACTTCGAAAAAGCTCTGCGAACATTTTCGCTGAGAATTGCAGTTTTTCGCTTGCAGCTCGCAAACGAAGGGATTCATCGAAAAAATGTATATGACCGAAAATATTCTCCTTGAAAACCTAAAAGATTGACACCATTTAGAAACCTCAACGAAAATTTTTCTGTGTATATTTTTCCGGTGTTAAGGAAAGCTTTAAAATAAGATCTCATTAATGATAATCGATGAAGTATGAAGGATATTTTGTTATGACAAAAAAAAAGGCCTTGACAAATAATGTATATGATGATCCTCTTAATATCAGTTTTTGTTTTTTAAAATATAATTAGTAATGTTGGTACAGATTAATTAATAAACAATTTCATCAAGCGGCAACAAAAACATAAGGTGAATAATCGTTACTTGAGACTGAGATAGATGGAGAGATTTCCAGGATCTAGAAGTCAAGGGATTTCTGGCATCAACACTGGCCAACTTTCTTGTTCCGGCAGCCACAAAGCCTCTTGTTGAGGGGGGGGGGGGGGGTTACTTGGAGGTCCATGTCTGATCTAAATTCTAAACTTTATCAATTTAATTATCCATTCTAAATATTTTTTGTGCATTGAAAGTCCTAAATAATATCTTATTATTATCACTGTCATTAAGTACATTTAAAAACGACTTAGAGTGACTTTATAATCTATTTATATTAAATCTTTTTTGTTTTTTTTTTGCAGGTAAGTGACGTATATCTTTGTTTTTGGTGCTAAATAAGGTAAGGTTTTAATGTTAGGAATGAGTTAAAGTAGGGGAGAGCGGGATTGGTTGGCAACAGTTTTCACTTTTTTGATTGTTGAGTCGTTCCTGTTAATATAATCCCAATAGGACTGATACCACTGTAAACTCCAAGTATTAGAGTACTTCAAGTATTTTTTTCCCCACATAATATTTAATACTAAGATTATAAAAAAATTGAAGAATTCGTCAATCCAGAGTATGCCAATTAACCCCCTAAGTGGGGCAGCTTGGCCTAGAAGGTAGGGTTGTATAGCCATCTTATTCAAGTACTGCCTGATACATATGATTGTTATTAAAAGATGCACTATAATGATATAATAAATTGAATCGGTTTTAATCAGCTTTAAAGGGGAAATAGAATGACAATAAAAAAAGATAGAAGTTTAGACTGTCGTCACTTTCTGCATAAGAAAAATTGCTTTCATCCTCCTTGCTGGAAATAAAGACAATTGATAGTTTCACTTTTGTTTATGTTTTCCTTGCTTTTGTGAATTGCTACTGCTCTAACAAACCCCAGTTGAAGAGAGCAAACTAACCCCACAGGAGAGATAATATGAAAGATGGCTGCCAGGACAGGGGAGAACAATCAAACAAGAAACTGGTTAGTCGAAAGGATAGGTTTTTCAAAGGAGTTTAGGGCTATGTGAACAGAATCGGAGTCAAATGTTTTGCCATTACTTTATACCAAATTTACTGAACATATAAAAATTTACCTACATGTCGTAAAATCAATCAATGAAGCACACTCTTCTCTACGCTGTTAGCATCGGATTGAAAACTCAGAACAAGACTCCTGAGGTCGATCGGGTCACATGGTACGATGGTGGGGCCTTCACAACAGGTGTAACGGAAACTATAAGCCAATGGCTAACCTGCCCCCTATGCCAACCAACCCCGCTCCCCCCTATAGTGTTTTTATTATTATTTTCGAAAATATGGACTCCTGCAATAGGCTGAAACAGAAGGGGTGGGGAAGGATTTTCTATCTGTTTCAGGAACCCAATTAAGTACCGTCGGAGGACATATTCTTTTATTTCCTCACTATGCATTTCGTTATATCTAGAGGACGTGTCTGTTCAGATTCTTCTCTAGAAGGGACTATACTATTAACGTTTTGGAAAATTTCGAAATGTTACAATTACACTTATTTTTTCTCGCCCACCTAAAAGCATAGTGCACCTCCCACCTGGTGTTGGTTGTAGAAATGTAGTAGGAGGGTTGAAATTTTTCATTGAAGTTATTATAATAGCCTTTAGTAGGATTTAACTTAATTATTTAAGCATTATTTGTAACGATAATAATTGGTGTCAAGTCGATAGTATGACCTGTTAATCATTTTATTTAATCAACCTGTTAATTTATTTTCCGTTAAATTGGCTGACTAGAGGAAGAAACTCTTTAAGAAACGATAATAAGAAACGATTTTAAATAACTGGCAGTAATTGAGTAAGTTCTATTCGGTTTTCAAATATTGGCATTACCTAAACGAAATAATTTAATTTTTATTATATATTAAAAAAGGAGGGAAAAGTACGACCTCAGTTACAAAGCTGTAATGTAGCTCTTTTTTTACTTTCAATCATTTCTTTTTACTTATAACAAAAGTAATTAATACAACATTGATGAGTACATATACATTAAAAAAAAAATTCTTTTAATCTTATAGGAAAGTTCGACGATTGAACTGATTTCACGATTGGATTGGGACTTGGTAAACTCTGGAGTACTACTATCTTGACAGAACTCGAAGCGAACTCGAACCTGACCCTGTGTAATTCGAGAGCTTAGTTCTAAACTTGACAACTTCTCAACTCGACCCTCCACTTTACACACAAAATTAGCCTCTCTGTCTCAGGCCATAGTTCCCCAACTTTTCGATTATACAATATAGTGCATTTATGAAACCTGCTTGCGGGTGCTGACTGTGGTGTTCTAAATTGTCGCTCTAAATTATTTATTACTACTCGAATTCTACATTATAACACTTGAGAATTCGAATTTAACACCCCAATAAGTATCTAATGCAAATCGATTACATACATCGCTAATTAAACTTACGCGTCAGAAAATTACAAATTGTATTATATCATCTAATAACATATACAAGAAGAAAAAATCTGGTGCGTGCGCGCAACACACAACTTTCACTTACCAACTTACTTAGATTAGAAATTAATTCGTTAATTGCCACTTCTCAAAGTTATACATTTTTCCACATTCATTTCTTATTTTTGTTTTCATTTGCTCAAAACAAAACACTAATTAATTTTATTATTATTTAAAAGTTTTTACTTGTGATAATTCGGCAATGCAAGCATAATACTCCAAATCGTATTTTATAATTCTCTATGTACTTGTTGAATATTTCATTTATTTCCCATGAAACAAATAATTCTCATTCAATGAACTGAAAATCTTTAATTATAATGCATTGGTTTGTCATTAAAGGCGTACGGCGCATGCGTGAGCTCAAGGTGTTTTATGAGTTGACGGAATATTTTTCTTTTTTTCTCCTGTATTTGTTTACTTGATTTTTTTCATATATCATATTTAGCCATTTCATATTTTTAAGGCGTGATGAGAGACACATAATTTCTCAATATAAACTAAAACAAAGGTACTTCATAGGAAAACAAAAAAGGCCCCTTCCCCATTTAAGCCCCCTCCGAACATTTTAATACTGATAAAACTTACCTTATATTATTTAACACCTAATTTTCATTAAACAAGACGAATTTGATCGAAATCATTAAAGCCGTTTTTGAGATAATCGAAAAAAAGGTAAAAATTGGAAAAAAAGTTATGAAATAAAGTCCCCCCTCCGGTTGATCAATTTTGATGTAATGTTGGCTATCGCATCTTTGGCATATACATACATCAAATACCCAGTTTGATCAAAATCGTTAAAACCGTTTTTGAGTAAATAAAAAAAAACACTTGAAAATGATACAAAATTTATTAAGTAAAGTCCCCCCTCCGGTTGATAAATTTTGATGAAATTTTGACAGTCATATCTCGGGCATATAAATAGACCAAATACTCAGTTTAATCAAAATCGTTAGAGCCGTTTTTGAGAAAATCGAAAATAACTTAAAAAGTTATTAAATAAAGTACCCCCTCCCTTTGAGCAATTTCGATGAAATATTTGCTGTCACATCGCGGGCATATACATACTCTAAATACCCAATTTCAGGTTCGCACGGTTTATAGTTTTTGAGCTAGTCTGTTCACACACACACACACAGACCATTTCGCGGGACTTGGTCAATTGGACTCAGGGGACCCCAAAACGTGTATTTCCGTTGAAAACCGGAAGTCGAAATTTTTCACGATCGCAATACTTCCACTTACTATATATTTCATATAGGTAATACACGGTGGGCCAGACCCCCCTACCGTGCACCCCCCCCACATCCCAATAAATTGCATATCGTTGTGTTCCTTGTGATAAAAGATTAAGAAAAAGCCAATGTTCCCAGAAAAAAAAGTGGCCGCACTAACCGAAAATGGCGTTCAAACATGGCGGAATGACGACTTTGATTTTAGGTAGTTTTTTTATTACTGACATTCACCATTATGCTTAATTTCGCCATAACTGGTATTTTATTAAAGCTAGATAGTTCTAGATTCAGAATAAATAAACAAACGTTCTAAAATAATTAGTCTTGACAACATAAAATACATTTGAAGTCAATTTTTTCAAGTCTCTCGCGTAAAAGTTAAAATTCCAAGTTAATTTGTGATTAAACGGCCATCGTTAACGAAAAACACCCTGAAGTAAAACATCTGGAGCAATTATTCTTCTTTAAAAATCAGTGGTAAAATTTCAAAAAATATCAACTAGTTTCATAGAAAACGGACGTACAAGGCGAAAAGGCGCCGGTGACTCGGGCGCATCCAGTCCTCTGCCACATCGTTCAGTTCTCATACATCATATAATTACAGCGGGTTTAGGATATTATTTTGAATGTATAATCAAGCCTATGTAACTGCAAGTTTTTAATGTACAGAAATAATTAATATAACCTTTATTTATTTTTATTATTTTTTTTTTTTTTTATAAATCTGATAAATAAAGGATATATATCTGATAAATAATAATGAATTAGTCGCAGATTGCACATTATCTAAACCTCACTTATATTGAAATAAACTGGTTATCTTGAAATTAAATAATAATGTTCTCATGGTAGTAGTTGGGTTACTGACACTGGCTTCTGATCATTCGTGAAATTTGAAATAAATGCATTTTTGCAAAGTATTGATTATTTACAGATTTAAAAACAACCCAAATAAAAAAGATAAATAAAAAGTTATGTTTGTTCGTTGATATGTAGAAATTATTCGTAATACAATTTAGGAAGTATATACATAACACAATTTAATAGCTCACAACAATTAATGAATTAATAGTTACACGATGTGTTTGTATATATATATATATATATATATATATATATATATATATATATATATATATATATACATACATAAATATTATGATTAATTTAAAATTAAACCACTACTGGAGAGGAAAACCAATTAAAACATGTAAGTATTCATGCATCTAATGATCTATAATCCACGGAGTTGTGGCCTTTTTCGGTTCCTGGCATATAACTACACATCAAAAAGTTTACTTTCTCTTTTTTTCGAAAAAAGGGTATACTAATACAAATAAAATGAAATATTTGGAGTGGTAATCGGATTAGTTATTTAACCAAATTCGAACATGAAAGATCGGTAATTTTTATCATTTTGATGAAAACTCATGTTCCAACGCCTATAACTCGACAATATGTGCTCTAAATGAAAAATGTCACAGATAAAAGTTTTAGGACATTAAATTTAGCATAAAATAAGCCCATTTATTTTAAAATTAATTTATTCCTGCGTAGAGATACAAATGAAAAAGTGAAAGTATTTGTAGTGCTTTCTTCATTCTTTTAACGACATCTTCATTCCTTCATACATCTACATGTCAAAAAGTGTACTTTCTCCTTTTTTCGAAAAAAGGGTATACTAATACAAATAAAATGAAATATTTGGAGTGGAAATCGGATTAGTTATTTAGCCAAATTCGAACTTGAAAGATCGGTAATTTTTACCATTTTGGTAGAAACTCATGTTCCAACGCCTACAACTTGACAGTATGTATTCTAAATGAAAAATTTTACAGATAAAAGTTTTAGAACATTAAATGTAGCATAAAATAAGCCCACCTAAATAGTTAGTTCTGTCAATATTATATCATATCCCCTTAGTTCTCACAAAAAGAAGGAATCAAGCGCTACGAATACTTTCACGTTTTCATTTGTATCTCTACTTAGTAATAAGTTAATTTAAAAATAAATGGGCATGTTTTATACTAAATTTAATGTTCTAAAACTTTTATCTGTAACATTTTTCATTTAGAGTTCATATTGTCGAGTTGTAGGCGTTGGAACATGAGTTTTTACCAAAATGGTAAAAATTACCGATCTTTCAAGTTCGAATTTGGCTAAATAACTAATCCGATTTCCACTCCAAATATTTCATTTTATTTGTATTAGTATACCCTTTTTTCGAAAAAAGGAGAAAGTACACTTTTTGACATGTAGATGTATGAAGGAATGAAGATGTCGTTAAAAGAATGAAGAAAGCACTACAAATACTTTCACTTTTTCATTTGTATCTCTACGCAGGAATAAATTAATTTTAAAATAAATGGGCTTATTTTATGCTAAATTTAATGTCCTAAAACTTTTATCTGTGACATTTTTCATTTAGAGCACATATTGTCGAGTTATAGGCGTTGGAACATGAGTTTTCATCAAAATGATAAAAATTACCGATCTTTCATGTTCGAATTTGGTTAAATAACTAATCCGATTACCACTCCAAATATTTCATTTTATTTGTATTAGTATACCCTTTTTTCGAAAAAAAAGAGAAAGTAAACTTTTTGATGTGTAGTTATATGCCAGGAACCGAAAAAGGCCACAACTCCGTGGATTATAGATCATTAGATGCATGAATACTTACATGTTTTAATTGGTTTTCCTCTCCAGTAGTGGTTTAATTTTAAATTAATCATAATATTTATGTATGTATATGTATATATATATATATATATATATATATATATATATATATACAAACACATCGTGTAACTATTAATTCATTAATTGTTGTGAGCTATTAAATTGTGTTATGTATATACTTCCTAAATTGTATTACGAATAATTTCTACATATCAACGAACAAACATAACTTTTTATTTATCTTTTTTATTTGGGTTGTTTTTAAATCTGTAAATAATCAATACTTTGCAAAAATGCATTTATTTCAAATTTCACGAATGATCAGAAGCCAGTGTCAGTAACCCAACTACTACCATGAGAACATTATTATTTAATTTCAAGATAACCAGTTTATTTCAATATAAGTGAGGTTTAGATAATGTGCAATCTGCGACTAATTCATTATTATTTATCAGATATATATCCTTTATTTATCAGATTTATAAAAAAAAAAAAAATAATAAAAATAAATAAAGGTTACATTAATTATTTCTGTACATTAAAAACTTGCAGTTACATAGGCTTGATTATACATTCAAAATAATATCCTAAACCCGCTGTAATTATATGATGTATGAGAACTGAACGATGTGGCAGAGGACTGGATGCGCCCGAGTCACCGGCGCCTTTTCGCCTTGTACGTCCGTTTTCTATGAAACTAGTTGATATTTTTTGAAATTTTACCACTGATTTTTAAAGAAGAATAATTGCTCCAGATGTTTTACTTCAGGGTGTTTTTCGTTAACGATGGCCGTTTAATCACAAATTAACTTGGAATTTTAACTTTTACGCGAGAGACTTGAAAAAATTGACTTTAAATGTATTTTATGTTGTCAAGACTAATTATTTTAGAACGTTTGTTTATTTATTCTGAATCTAGAACTATCTAGCTTTAATAAAATACCAGTTATGGCGAAATTAAGCATAATGGTGAATGTCAGTAATAAAAAAACTACCTAAAATCAAAGTCGTCATTCCGCCATGTTTGAACGCCATTTTCGGTTAGTGCGGCCACTTTTTTTTCTGGGAACATTGGCTTTTTCTTAATCTTTTATCACAAGGAACACAACGATATGCAATTTATTGGGATGTGGGGGGGGTGCACGGTAAGGGGGTCTGGCCCACGTACTATAAGTGAAAGTAAAAATCTACGTTCATCCCCTAGTCTATGACTGAGGCATTACAAATGAACGATTGAAAAGTCTTTAAGACAGCTTTTTTATTTTCATTTATTTTATTATTACTACTGACTGTAATGCTGTTCAGCTACAACACTAATGTAATTTTCAAATTATAATAAGTGATCATTTTAAACTTCTGTCTGTATCGTCATGTGAATTACCTCAACCAAAGATTCCATCAAAATCGACGTATCACAAGACCTTACGTAAAAAAAAAAAAAAAAAAAAAAAAAAAAAAAAAAAAAAAAAAAAAAAAAAAAAAAAAAAAAAAAAAAAACGGGGGTACTGTTACCTTGGTCAGCGTTATTGCAAGGAGGTGAAGGAAGATTTGATCCCGATAAACGCCCAAGCACCTGGTATTTTTCCGCCTTAAATTTTCAATCAAGAGAGTCTCAACCTCACTGACGATCTATGACAGTATATTAAATATATCCTGCCAAACCAGTTTCTATAATACGTAATAACTCGGTCCATGACCACAGCAGCTCAATGACTTACCAGTGAACTAAACCGCCCAGTGACTAGTAAATCAGCCATCATTCAAAACAAATCACACAAAAATCTAAAAAAAAATCTAGAAACAAGGTCTAACTTAAATTGTTCTCATTTTGTGTAAACCTTAGTTAGATTTATTTCTTATAATAAAATCTCAATCAAGTCTTTGAATTTCAATTTAAGTTCTAACTTTTTGGTTATTTTTAGTTTTAGAAATTTTATAGTCGGGTTAGTTACATGCAAAAGCAAATATTTTGTACATCAGGATTTTTTTGCAGAAGGAATTGTTGCAGAGGGCAGATTCTTAGTTGATGTAACTTGAAAAAACGTGATAGTTCTTGACAAATATTTTCCTAACTTTTTACGGCTTCTTCATATAAAATCATACTGCTCTTATTTTAAAGATGGAAATATTGTACTTGTTTACGTACGTATTTTTGGATTTCTATTTTTATCTTTTTAATCCTTTAAAAACTGGAGATGTTTTATTGCGGGGAAAAAAAATATCTTCGTAAAAATGTTTTTTGTTTTGGGTTTAAAAACACAATTTACAATATTTTTTTTTTTTTTTTTGGAGGAAGAAATGGGATTTAAAATGAAATGATGTTCACTTCAAAATGAATTGGAATCAGTTTTTGAAGGAGAAGAAAACTTAAGATACTGAGTTAGGTTAAGGTTGGCCAAAGTCTTATGCCAGTGACTTTAAATCAGTGTAGTTACAAATTTTGATTCCTTGCTTAGAGTCCTCGGTTCAGAACTGTTTAACTTTAAAACCGATACCGTATATTTCGAGTGAAACCTCCACTTATTCAGATTATAATTTTTTAGTGCTTATCTCTTAAACGGTTAGAAATAAATTTATGATGATCGTAAAACAGAAAAGAGGTGTCAGGGGCTCGGAAAAAGCTATTCCGAACTACCGAGACTGTGGTGATTCAAAGTTTTATATGTGAGCTTATTATTAGAATCCTCTACCACATGAAAGCACCATCCACTATTTAAAACTAAAACCACCATTTTCAGCAAATATATAATAATAAATACTCGTAGCATAAATTAAAAAGGAAATTACTCAAAAAGATACTAGCTTAAACCTGAATGGGAATCTAAAAATTAAATATTTAGTCACAAAATAATTCCTGCCATGCTTATCAAATATCACCGTGTTTTATTGCTTTTTACGATAATGGAATAAGATCAACTTCGCAACGAGGAGGTTCACCCCCTCCCCCTCCACTGGTAAAGACAAAATTTCTAGGAAGCTATTTCTACATACAATTTCTTTAAGTAATAGTTATTTTTTATATTCTGCATCTAGCTTATCGGGTCATTAGTGTTATAATGTACTAGCTTTATACCCCGGTTTCACCCGGGAAATTTCTCTTTTCTAATAAACGTGAACAATTCTATAAACAAAAACACAACAAAAATAGCACTAACAGATTATTATTCCAAAGCTTTAGGATATACTATATTTTTAGTTTTACCCTCTGGGGCATATATAATTAGGTCTTTAGATTAACCTACTCTGGAGCATGCAACTTAAAGCTGACAATGAGAAAAACATGGGGATTCCAAATTGATACCAGCTGCCCTTAGTAATTTAAGTAATTTAAGCCCTTAAGATTTATTTATAGTCATCGCAAATGCGACCCGAACTGAGCTGGGAATTGTACCCCTTTGAAATCAAAGGGCATATACTACCTCTTACCTTATTTTACCTTCAGTCTTTGTATCAACCTGGACTCAGAAGGTAAATATCAGATTCTATTTTATCTTGCAAACCAGCCACTTTTCAAATATTCATGTATAATGCTTACAATCTCTTATATTATTATCAGTTCTGTAAAAAAATCATTTATTGTCATCCTCCAGCATAGATACTCATATATTTGTTTTCTTTTAGCCCTGATGAAGATCCACAACTTGGATGGAAACGTTGGCTTTCGAAAATAAAATACAAAAAAACTTTTAATTTGAAACTTATATATTAAAACTGATAATCATTTAACCTATCGTAATATAGATTTCGTTATGTTAGCTTTTTTCTTGCTTTCATTTAATTCATGGAATTTAGTAAATCTTTAACTAACATCGCTAAGCTTTTCAGACATTCCTCAGAGCATATATATGTTTATTTGTGAATTCTTCATCGTGGAATATTTTATAAAAAAGTATTAGTATTGTTTCCTTGTAGGTGTTCGTTATTGACTGTTTTTTGGTTTTTAAATTTGAATCTTTTATTACCTAGATTATCCTTTTTGAAGAAGAAGAAAAAACCTTTTGTTGGCATTGGTCTTAGCTTTCCTTTTTCATTCCCGTTGATTGTAATCTCAACTGCCAAACTTTTCATCCTTTCAGCTTCTTCTTTTATCTATTTCTTATCTTTATCCCTGTGTTTACCAAAATTGAAATGATCCAAAAAAAAAAATCGTACAACTAATTTAACACTAAATACCTAAATATTTAAATATACACGTTAAACATAAATATACAGTTAACATACACGCAGGTTTCTACTAAGTACTTCAGAAGTTATACAAAAGTTATACAAAAAGAAGTTATACAAAAATTCCTTTACATATATGCTAAAAATATTAACACAATAAAAAGGTTTATATAAATTCTTTAAATCGGGCTCTCTAATGAAACTACATACATAGTATTCTACTCAACGAGCACATAGTTAACAGTCGAAAATGGGTATCTTTCATGCAAAATAAATGACAGACTAGGACTTGGATTAACAGACAAGGACTTCCGAAGAAACTGTATATCATGGATCCAGTCTATGACTAATAATATTATAAGAAAAATCATAGGCAAGGAGCTAATGTTTTGACTATTTAAAATATATTTAAACCAAGTGGATTTTATATGGTTTTTACACTTTATATAAATGGAAGAAAAAAGGTGGAACCAGAAGGATGTTTTATTTCAGAAAGGGGGTGATGATCCTAGCATGACCCCAGGCTAGTAAGGAATGGTCGTTACGGACTAAGAGAAGAGTATTGGGCTGAGAGAAATAAAATGACAAAAAATAATACCTCGTATCGGAATAATAAAACAATTGTATACAGCCGACAATAATAATAAACAGAATATATGACAGAACAATTTTTTTGTTTAGAAAAAATATTTTTGCATTATTTAATACAAATTGTATTTGGGTAATTGTGACCCAATGAAATAAATTTTTTATTCGTTTCATGCCACGCTTGTTTTTCTTATACTTCATCAATATCGTCATTACCTTATCTGTTCCGAAGAATACGAATTTTTACATTTTTAAGCAATGTGCTTAATATAATATGATAAGTTCATATCGTTATGAATCGTGTATGTTATCATTTCAAATAGGAGATCATTTTTTTAAAGAATTTGTGATTTTTTTTGCACGAATATTTTTAGTAGGTTTTCGTTCTACTTTTAATGGGATGTATTATGTATCATTCACTAATTTTGCGAATCAAGTAAAGATCTGAAAAACAGAAGGAGTAACGATAGATAGATATCTAGTTATAAGTTCGTCTGTTTTAATTTTTAAATCGATGTTCCAAGTTGGTCTTTTTTACGATGGGAAGGTAAAATATTCCTCAAATAAAGCATTGAAGAATATGATCAAAAAATTTCTTTTTTGATAGGAATGTCGCAATATTCCTCAGTAAATAACAGATCTATGATAATATTAGCCCTGTCCATTTAACTAGATATTAAATCAGTAATAAGCTACAGATAATGGTAGTTGATGATAGCATTTCTATCTATCAAATGCTATCTACATATATAAGAACACAATTATTTTTATAAGTATTCTTAATTCCTGGGGGCATCTACGAACTAACCCTCAGAGTCTCTGCTGTGTCTAACACCTTCACTTCAGCCATGGAGTTCACGCTTTCTCAACCCCAAGGGCGATGGATATCCGCCAGGCAATCCGTGGCATTCCTCCCTTCAATGTCACTTGTGGGTTATAGTGCAGCGTTGTTCACTCTATGTCTCCACGTTTTTTCCTCAAAGTGTGTCAGACCTAATTCCAACTCGGCCTTGAGATTTCGCGGCCGACTGAATCCTGATTTGCGGGGCGGAAAAGTTCTTCATTTGAATTATCAATAGGCCATCGTATATTAATAAGGCAAGACAGGTATCAGTTCGTAAAATCTTGGTGTTGTCGTGTGGTTTCCGCTTATAACAAGGGCACCGACTTCATATTCATGTTAAAGAGCCGCAATTTTAGCTCATTACATTTGAAACTAATTTACTTTGTATTCGTTCATTTACCTCATCATTATCTTTTTTGTATGTGTGTCGTGGTTGTAAGATTTATATTTTTATTGATTTTTGAGCTATATACTTCAGAAGGTCTTTGATCCAACATTACCTAAATGGTCAATAGAAACCTACCCTCGTCGCCTACTTGTCAATGATAATGAATGTGTAAGGTAGGACGAAACAAGGGACAGGAAGGGCCGCGGGAGGCGGGGTACCTTGGCCGAGTCGAGATGGATGGCCGGCGGACAATGGCCACTGTTGGGGACAAATGATGAACGATCGGGGACTGTTGTCAATGAAGGTGTACCAGTGGTCATCACTCTGCATTTAGGAACCCATTCAGCCATGCGGTTATGGTTCATTCACCCTCTTCATTGTGCGGAAGGTGTCAATGCATTAAAAAGGAGTAAAATCGCCTTTATTCTTCGAAAGATTCATCATTTGACAGTTTATTTCAGAGAACATTTATCTCAACACGATGATCACGTTCTTGGCGACTTCTTTTTTTTGTATTTAGTTCTTTCCATTTATGCTAAGAACTCTGTTACATATTAGAAACAAATAAGTTCAGCATTAATATTCAGAATTTTTCATACTGTAACACTTACCTATGGTGGTTAAAGAATATTTATTAACAGAAATATTCAGCTATCACTGGTGTGTTACAAAATTGATAACTTTATCACACACAATCATATGACTTGAGCAACACAGTCAAGACACAGACTTCAACTAACTCATTCAGTCCCTGCCCCTTATATATATCGTAAATAGTGGGGCCTGGAATCTTCTAGAACAATGTCGGCAATTCTCCGTCATTCCGGAATGATCTAGACAAAAACAGTTCGTTCCAACCGGTTATTTTGTTCCAACATGCGGTCCGGGAGGTTACGCCATATGTTTTTTTTTATTTGCTTATCGATTTAACGTTACACTGCCCCCTCCTTAGGGACATTCCTCCTGTATGTCTTCTTTTCCATGCTTCTGCTCCCTAGGTCAAACGAAAGGTCTCTTCCGTAATCCGCTGCACCTGTTCTTCTTCGTGGTTCCTTGCATATGGCGCCAAGCGATTATAATGGACGATTATAGGCCTTCCTTTGGGATACTTGGAGACCCTGTAGATCACATCGTTGATGCGCTTCTTTATCACGTAGGGTCCCTCCCAGTTCTTCTGCAACTTTGGGCAGAATCCTCGCTTTCTTCTTGGGTTATAGAGCCAAACGAGGTCTCCTTCTTGGTACCCGCCCTGATCGGCTTTACTATCGTAGTGTCTCTTCATCCGGTCGCTGGCCAAACGAAGATTCTTGCGAACTAGCTCGTGCGTGTATTCTATTCTCTTCTGGAGTCCGGATACATAGTCTTGCCCAGATAGATCCACCCCAGGTTTGCTGCCAAAAATGAGGTCACAAGGTAACCTCATCTCTCGACCGAAGAGAACTCTCTTAGGTGTCTGTCCAGAGGATTCATTAACTGCAGAGCGGTAGGCCATGAGGAAATATGGGATCTGACGGTCCCAATCTCGTTGATGGTCTGAGGTTACCTTGGAAAGGTACTTTATAAGGGTTCGGTTCATCCGTTATACCATTCCGTCAGACTGTGGATGGAGGGCCGTAGTCCTGGTCTTTCGAATCCCAAGCCTCTTGCAGACTTCCTGGAATAATGTGCTCTCGAAGTTCCTCCCCTGATCTGAATGCAGTTCAATTGGTACTCCGAAACGGGTGATGAACTCCTTCACCAAAACGTCGGCCAGGGTAGCAGCCTCTTGGTTGGGGACAGCATATGCTTCCACCCACTTGGAAAAACAGTCCACGATTACAAAAACGTACTTATTTACAGCTTCACTTTCTGGGAATGGTCCTAATATGTCCATAGCTACCCTTTCGAGGGGCTCCCCGTAATATACTGCTGCATCCGAGCACGGCGTTTGCGAGCTGGTCCGTTGCTAGCAGTTCGTTCCAACCGGTTATTTTGTTCCAACATGCGGTCCGGGAGGTTACGCCATATGTTTTTTTTTATTTGCTTATCGATTTAACGTTACAATACTATAGAGCTATCGGTTTTTGAGAAATTTATTTAATGTAAACAGGAAAAAAAAATGAAGTATTCACTATCGAGGTTGACTATGTGAAGGAAGTTATCTCAATGTAAGATAAAAATTACATCTTTATATGTTCGGGAAACGAATTTATTAAGAGGAAACACTGGAAGATTTAATTCATTTTACTTACTGAAGCCCATATATGGGCATACCTACTCCTCACAGCGATTCGGTATAGCTAAAAAGACTCACAAAAACTTCAAACGTTTCAATCTAATTGTTACGACTTATTACAAAGGCATCCTGGTAGGTGACTAACAAAACTTTACTTACAGACCTCCATCTACCAACAGTCGACCAGCACATTAAGACGCTGTCTAACAGATTTATCTAGAATATGGCTGACATTAGCATGGATAAGAGAAGACTAAAAAGGCGCTGGATGAGAGAGCGGCTCTCTTAGACAGCCAAGGTAATTGAATCAAGCCTCCTCATGCCTGATAGGCCATCATTTCCTATTACGATCATCTCATTCGCTGATTATCAGCACCTTGCTGAAAGGTGTGAATCACAATAATTAAATTCCAAAAAACAAAACAAAAAAAAACTTGATAAATTATACAAACTAATATTTCTTAATTGTAAAAAAAATGCCTCACTTGATTTATAGGTTTTATACTTGATTTTAAACAATTATATTTATACTTGCAAATTTATGATGTTTGTTCCTTCTTACAAAAAAAAAAAAATAAATTACAGAATATGGCATTTCGCTTTAAATGATTCCAAATGCACCTGCCGATATTGAGCTGGCGCCTTCCCACCAACACTGAGGGGTAACGACAGTAGGCTGACAGGAAATATAAGGACATCAAAAGCTCGTATTCACCGATGCGATCATAACAAGGGAGTTATGAAGTTGGCGAAATTCAATACGCGTACTCTTTTCTGCAATCATACGTACAATACGATCCCACCTTGTTTTTTGCACAACCAATATAAAGTGGGAATTTATTCCGTTCCTTTGTCAGTCAGATTTGTTTGCAGAATGATGATTTACTTATACCGAAACTGCAGTCTAGTAATTGAAGGAGTGAGTGTAACAAGTGTTTAAACAAACGAGGTAACCAGGGGATGGAGGGGGTTTGTAACAATCAGTTTGTTTTGAGTTGTTTAGTCTTCAAGTTCCATATTCCAGAACAGCAGCTTTTAATTTTTTTTGTATTCAAGCAAAATAAAAAAATTGTATTTACTTTAATTTTTTAAAGTAACACTTATGTCAGTTTAATAATTTAATTTTTATTTACAAAAAATAATAATTCACAATTTTACACCATCAAAAAAAACTCGAAAATCAACAAGGTTACAAAAAGAATTAACTTGTAACGGTAAAGTAGTTTAACACAGTAACACAAAAGTAACCATATGATTTGATCCTCAGAGGAAGACTAACTCTCCAGTCCATCGCTCCTTATATTTAGTCTGAATTAGAGCCGTCCAGAAGGCTCCCGACAAGCGTAGAAGGTTCTCGTCAAAGTCACGAACATGTAAGAGAAGAATTTGTTCCAACAAGTCTAGATAGACTCTCGTTTTAACCAATAATTTAATTAAATAAATAAATAAATTCATGTAGCCGGCGGCATGCTTTCATAAAGTTGGGTAGATATGAAATAAACATCGAATAAGAGTCATAAAACATTTATCTTAATTCTAGCCGAATTACGGAAAAAATCGAGCTTTTTTATCTTCATAAAAATTCAGTCATAACTTCGTATCAGTAGCAAGATTGGAAACCTGTAGATTTCTCAAATTAATGTCGGGCAAACCACCTTTTAGATTGTGTTAAAAGGGGTAAGGGTTCAAATTAAGTTTGCTTCCTCTAGGTTAAGCAATGCATTAACATGTGTTTCATATTTTTTAAGCTTTTGAGTCCAATGCGACTATTTCCATAGCGATACAGTCAATAGCTAAAAACCTATTACATTTTATAGATGGAATAGTCGCAGTTGCTACATATAAATATAAAGTATATATGAAGGGGTCGGGGCAAAATAGTGCCAAGCAACATTTGGAAAATGCCACCTAAATATGACTATATAAGGCCTCTATAGTCATATTTAGATGGCATTTCCAACATAGACATATAGTACTACGTAATATACAGCAGACTGCAGCTACAGTTTATTTTATTTTTAAATGTTGCTTGGCACTATTTTGCCCCGACCCCTCAATATGTGATCAGATGTAAGAGAAGATCAAATTTTCATGTAAAATGAAAAAAAGTTCAATTATGAATGTTTGTATTATGATATACTTTAAAACGTCTATAGGAAAATATTATTAACACTTAATAAAATAATTAAAAACTAACAAGATAATTAACAAGTACAATGATTTAAAGGATGCAGGTTTACATTTTTTAAAAAAAACACCAAATATACGTACCTATATTGTAAGTATCTGTGGATTTGTTAATAAATTAATAGGAATTTATAAAAAAAAAAAAAAAAAAAAAAAAAAAAAAAAAAAAAAATTCATAGTATAAGGTATAATAACATTTATAGTTCTTGGTAATATTCGTCTCTGAATCACTGTCAAATTTGAGCTTAATTATTTAATACTTTAGAAATCCTCTCTGGGAAATGATTTTTCATCATACTGCATCAAAAAAATGTGTTTTCAATGCGTGCTTTTAGTCCAGAAAATGGTACTTTTCAGTCCTAGGCCTGAAAAACCTTTTCGGTGCGCTAACCTCACCTGCTACTAATACATATTAATAAATATCTGTTAAAAAGAGGTAACTTGTAATAATACTGTGTTTCTTTCTAAGCAGAATGCTGAAGTGCAATATACCATGCATATACCAAGAATGGTTCTGGTGGGTCTTCTGATGTATCATTAAAGTACTTTTCTTGTAGGTTAATAAACAGATTTTTTTTCTTTTTTAACTGGCCATTTAGTTTCTTATTCTTATGTGTAAGTTATCAATGACATTTAAAAAAGTGTTTTAATGTAGTCAAGTATGAGTGTAATGAAAGTTATTGTTCATAAAATGTTACAAAAAAGGCTCGGGAACTTCTGGCAAGTTAAACACGACCGTGCACCGAATACAACCATTTTTGGTACTAGTAATGAATATATTTATATTGTTAATTCAATTTTTTTAAACTTTTCTGCAGAGCTCTTTTAAATTCAGGAAGTAAAACTAAATCCGAGAAGATTCAATGTCTGTAATAAATTCAGAATCGAAAACTTTCATAGTAAATCTCATAGAGTCTTCAGAGAATACAAATTGAAATGTTAAAAAAATAAAAGAAAAACAAGATTTAGTGGATTCTGGAAAGCCCTCGGACGCTGCCAGTGAGCTCCTGCCCAAGACGAATGGTCTTGCCCTATTTACAATCGTCTCCTTCTCACCGTCCTCTTAAAGACGCCATCATTCTGTTATTTTCTTCAGGTAGCTATGCTTTTAGAAAAAAAACTACTTTATAAGTCAAAAGAAAAAAACGATAATTCTAAAACAAGTTATTATTTATAAATATCTGAAACCATTCTTCATAAAAAAAAAAAAAAAGTTACGGAATGATGTACACCAACGCGTAGGTCCTTACTCAGGGAATTGTATTTATATTGTATTTTATTTGATTTCGTGTTTAAATTAGATATAAAATGAATATTATTCCCAAAAATCAAGAAAAAACAAAACAAAACTAAATTCAAGATAAGTAATCTTCTATCTTATTTATGAATAAATATTGGAACTTCCATAGCTAAGCTGTTATTATAAATCAATTACTCATAAACTGAATACCACCAAGCTTTTATAAATAATAGAATACTTTTTACTTGCAAAATAATTTTTTTAGAAGCATCTTTACATATTTATTTATTAAATTTTAAGACAGGGTGCAGACCCGATTATTTGATGTATTGGGGCGAAGAAGGGAGGATGACATGGCGAGGATAGCAGACTCTGGTTACCGCATTAATCCCGATCATGGCAAATCTTTCTCTTCATATAAAATTTCATATATAATTGAAATCTTTCTGTGGTCCGATAATTTTTATTTATTTAAAAAAGTTTATGTATGTTCATCTATATGGGTCACTTTCCCAGAAAGGGCGAATCTGAACTTGGAATTCTTGAAATTGAAAATGTCGAATTAACTTCTTGAAAATATATAGGGATGCTCTTTACATATCACTGATTGAACTCCAATGCAAGGTTATACAAGAGCAGGGTGCGTTTGTTATCAAAAAAACAAACAAAAAAAAAAAACACTCGGAAGACGGGAAAAGAAATGTGTTGCGTGTTCGTTTAACTATATTTTTCTTGTTTTTTTCCATTTTTTTGTTTTATTTATTTTTTTTTTTTTTGATAGCTGACAAAAATTATAAGCCATCTAATAGCCATTACACTAAACTTTATGACCATCTATTTTTTCTTGTTTACTACTTGAATACAGATGCTTTTGAATTAAATAATAGACCATCGGAAACGTCTCAACGACCTCTGTAGGTATAAAGCAACGAGAAAATATAGATACGATTAGTTTTCGGGTAGAGACAGACGGGACAATGACTCCTGATATTTATGACCATCCAGTTTTTTCTCATTTACTACTTAAATACTGCTGCTTTTCGACAAAACGATAGACCGTTAAACGTAGAACCACAACCACACCACAACTCGCTCCCGCGTAAATGTACAAGTAATTGAAATTTAATTCGCAATTAGCCTGAGAAACTGACACATGCGAGGGAAGAGGTATTGGCGAGTGCAAACCTTCCTCAAGCTTGGCATGTCTATAACAGAATACCATACAATCCAAAACAGTTGCTGATTGTCGAAGGTTCGATGGCAGGTGCAAATTTAAATTTAAAGACCAAAAAAAAAGTCCGTTCCCCGAATCGAGAGGATTAATTTAAAGAAAATGTTCAGGTGATAGTTGTTGTTCGCTCAAATTCAATTATCAGTTACGTATCAGTAACAGAGAAGTTTCCCTGTTATTGTTACGTGACGCCTGAAATAGAGCGTATAGAAAACCCCATCAACACATATCACATGAAAAATTTGCTTACACTAATTCTTTTTGTTGTTTGTTCAACATCACTAGCCACCAAGGCTAATCGGACGATGTTACTGTAGCCGGGAGTCTTAAATTTTGCTTTTCCATGTATAATTATAAAAGGGATCTTTAACGTGTACCTGACATCGTACAGGCTCGAGACCTTCAATTGACGCCCTATCCGAGGGACGGCATAGTCAAGGATTTTTTACTCTCTTTAAAAAATCCTAGGGCCACAACGGCTATCCTAGTTGTAGGAAAATAAAAATCTTAATACGATTATTGTTTTATTTCGGTTCTTGGTATTTTATAATAAGGTTTGCATAATAATGAGGTGAATGATTCCGGTTTTTCATATTTCAAAATGAAATAGTTTGTTTTTTTATATACTTTTAGAACAATATTTCTCTTTATGGCAGAATGAAAATTTTTACATTAAATCTAGTCAAAGAAGTACTTATCATTAAACATTTTAAACATAAATTCTAGAAAAATATGGCGAATCAATAAAAAATAAACATTTAAAATGTGACGTAAATACTAAAATAAATTCGCTTACAACATTATATTTATATATTCACATTGACTAATCAATGATCATGCAGGAACTTATTTTGACTGGACAATACCTAACGCCTCGTCGTCCCAAGAAATAATGCTTGGTAGTATGCATTTGCTGCTTTTAAACTCCGATATACATTATTAGCATCGATAGCAATAATTATTTTTACTAAATATGATAATTAGGTCCCTAAAAATAATTTCTAAGAACATTTAGAAATGCTCATAAATAAAATTAAATGGAAAAATAACGCACATTTTCACCTGGATCGGAACGATTGTTTTACTTATAAACGCGTATGGCAGGAATTAGAAAAATTGTTAACAAGCCAGACGACCGAATTTCGTGTTAGGAACCTTTTTTAACCAATTGGCACAAGAATGAATCATATGTTTTATGGGTGAGTTTTTGTGATTCTCGCGCACCGCTCGCAAGCGTCTGGCAGACACTAGTAAGAGTTTTATCGTTGCCAGACTATTTTTCCCTTTCTATAGAAATAATAACCTAACGGATTAAGCCATATTCCAGCCTTATGTTTTATGGGTGAATTTTTTGAAAAAAATCATTAATTTTTAAGGCATTAGTAAGAATTTTATCGCTGCCAGACGGTCGGTTTCGTTCTGAACTCTGTTATTTCTAACTATGCTGAAATTTGTAGGTGTATGTTCTATGGGCGAGATTTTTTGCATCGGCTCCTGTTCATTATATTCATCTGTTTATTAAAACTGATAACTAAACTGCTTTGAACAGTTTGATATGATTGAACAGATAGTTTAATCCACGGATTAATTAACACCTATTAAACATTAGTAGCTTATGCGTTTAAACTATAATCAACTGCTTCAGGTATTGGAGAGTGAATAAAGGCATTAAGCGCAAAACAGGTACTTGACCCTTCCTGCTCTTATCTTTGCCTAACTAAGTCAGGACAGTAAAAGGAAAACAAGAAATTTATGCCCGTCATTCTTCTTCCGCTCCCTTTATGATCTTCCTATGTTCACTACACTACGGTTCAACTCCGAAGAAAAGGATTGTCTTCAATGTTGTATTTCCAATAAAATGCTTAGTAATCCTGTCTAATTATTGTTTTGATCAGATGATCAATGTCCTATATATTGTGTTTTCTTTGCACATTTGTGGAAGGTCATATTTTTGAGAACCTAAGTGCTAACCTAACCTAAGTGTTGATCCCATGGTTGTAGAGCTTAGTGGATGAACATGTTAAGGGGCATTTTGGAACAAATTGAGATTTTGATATGGTTGAACAAATTATTATCTTCTTTGACACGTTAGGTCCTCGCGCGGGTCTCATTACCGCGTATGGGGAGCGTCCCACGGGTGGCGGATGTGGGGATGGTCGGTGGAAATTCCTAGGAAGTTCCTCCCGGCTAAGTCCGTAGGACTCGCTGACCAACAATGAGAGCGGCCCCCCAGGCTTGCTGGAGGGTGTGACGTAGGTTTGAACGCCCTACTCACATTTTATTAGTTCACCCAAACACCACAAAAAAGTCATGGATCTCCCTAAAGTAAAACGCTCATTATCCGGAGGTAAACTAGTCCCCCGTTCGGGTCTCCGGGTGGGGACTGCTTTAGGGGATTCATGCCGCAAGTTGAAAAATATAGATCTAAGCATAGGGACGTGGAACGTAAGAAGTTTAAATACAGCGGGTGGGTTAAAATCGGTCGTGAATGAGGTAATAGGGTATAGATTAGATATAGTGGCGCTGCAAGAGGTCCGCTGGCCAGGGGAGGGTTCGTTGAGGGAAGGGAAGTACACTTTGTGGTACGGTGGGAGCGGAAACTATTGTTTAGGCACCGGATTTCTGATTAGAAATAGGTTACTTTCCGCGTTGAAGGACGTTCGATTTTACGGAGATAGGTTATCGGTAGCTATATTTCAGGGTCGGTGGTTTAAAATCGCGTTGATCAATATACACGCACCTACTGAAGATAGTGACGATGAAGTTAAATGTGAATTCTATGAAAAACTTGAATCGATTTATGACAAACTACCGCGAAGCTACATAAAAATTATTCTGGGAGACGCAAATGCAAAGGTAGGGAGGGAACAAGTATATTATCCTACGATCGGTAGAGAAAGTTTACATGAATATAGTAATGAAAACGGAATACGACTAATAAATTTTGCCACCTCGAAAAACCTAATAATCAAAAGTACTACGTTTAAACATAAAGATATACATAACTATACTTGGACTTCTCCGGATTCGCAAACCCGTAATCAAATTGATCACGTCTTGGTTCAACGTAGGTGGCAAAATAGCGTGATAAATATTCGATCATATCGTGGGGCCGAATGCGGGTCGGATCATGAACTAGTAATCGCGAAAATTCGCCAGAGACTTATAATACAGAGGAAAAATGAGGCTGGTTTTAATTATGATAATTATAATTTGAAGAAGTTAAAAATTCCGACGGTTAGAAAACAATTCGAACTGGAAGTCAAAAATAGGTTTGAGGCGTTGGAATCGTCTGACGAGGATAACGAAGACATTGATAAGTTGTGGGAAGGTATCAGGGATAGTATAAAAGATGTCGGTAACTCGTGTCTTGGAAAAAGGGAAAATAAAAATAAACCTTGGTTCGATGATGAATGTATTAACATGTGCGACAAAAGAAAAGCTGCTAAATTAGAAGCGTTAAATATTCCTAACGAAATCAATCTTGCTAACTTTCGAGCATCAAGAAAAGAAACAACTAAACTACTAAAATTTAAAAAGCGAGAATATCTCAAAAATAAAATAATAGCGATCGAAAGTAACAAAATCGAGAATAACGTTAAAGCCATGTACGAAGGCATAAACAGAATTCGTAAACGGTCGGGCCCGGTTACAACTGGAATTAGGGATGAAAATTACAATATCTTGGCTGATCCGGTGGACATCTTAAGACGGTTCAAGGATTATTTCGATAGTATTTTAAATACGGAAAATAATAATCTATCTTCCTCTTCGGAATACCAGAGTGCTGAACCGTTAGTAGTAGAACCGAGTAAAGAGGAGGTTGAAATAGCCATTGGAAAATTAAAATCTCATAAAGCAGCGGGAACAGATAATGTCCCTAGCGAACTAATCAAGGCATGCGGGGAAGCTGGGATATCAAAAATATTTCTTTTGGTTAAAAAGATCTGGGAACAAGAAAAGATACCCGAAGAGTGGAAAGAGTCTATTCTCATCCCGATTCACAAAAAGGGATCAAAAACGGATTGCAATAACTATCGTGGAATCTCACTCCTTCCGGTTTGCTATAAAATATTTACGTTAATCCTAACTAGTCGAATCACTGAATACGCCGAGGAAATTATCGGAGAATATCAATGTGGTTTCAGGCAAAACCGATCAACCGTAGACCAAATATTCTCTCTTCGCCAAATATTAGAGAAAAAATTAGAATATAACGGTATCGTACATCAGCTTTTTATCGATTTCAAAAAGGCATATGACTCTATTAACCGCCAAAAGTTGTATAACATTCTGGTCGAGCAGGGAATACCAAAAAAATTAGTAAACTTAGTAAAAATGTGTATGACTGAAACGTTCAATAAAGTTAGAATCGGTAATTATTTTTCTGAGAAGTTCGAGGTCCGCTCTGGTTTGAAACAAGGAGATTCTCTCTCACCTGTTTTATTTAATTTAGCGCTGGAATATGCCATTAGGGAGGTGACACGTACCGGAAAGGGTTTGAATTTGGGAGGGAATATACCCGTGGTCGGATATGCCGATGATTTGGTATTGCTTGGGGAGGACGTGGAAACCATAGAAATGAACACAAAAACGTTGATGAAAGCCGGACAAGAACTTGGACTGGAAATGAATACGGATAAGACAAAATATATGGTTAGTCGTAGAAGTGGTGAGGATGTCGCTGATATCAGTGTAGGGGGGAATACGTTTGAACAGGTAGAGAAATTTAGATATTTAGGGGCGATGGTAACTAGAAAAAACGAAATCGATGAGGAAATTAAGGCTAGATTAAAAGCCGGTAATGCTTGCTACTTTTCAGTCGCGAAATTGCTTAGCTCCCGCCTTCTGTCCCAAAACTTAAAAATTAGGATTTACAAAACTATTATTCTTCCAACGGTCGTTTACGGATGCGAAACTTGGCCGCTGACATTGAGGGATGAGCAACGGCTTAGAGTTTTTGAAAATAAAGTACTGCGTAGAATATTTGGACCGAAGAGGGATGAAATAACGGGAGAATTTAGACGCTTACACAACGCCGAACTGAGTGAACTTTATCCAGTAAATATAATTGACGTGATTGCAGCAAGACGAATAAAATGGGCGTGTAAAATTGCAAAACTTGGCTGTGAACGTATTCCGAAAAGATTAATAAGCGCGGTGCCGAATGGGAAACGTCCGAGGGGCAGGCCGAGACGGAGGTGGGAGGATTGCGTTAGGGCGGATCTATCGAAGTTGGGTCTGGAAGACGTCCGATGGATGGAGGCGTGCAGGGAGCGAGTGGTGGTGTCGGCATCGAACCTTCGGGTTCGTTAAGCCTTTATTATTATTATTATTATTATTATTTGACACGTTAGGTGCGGCGGCGTACGAGTATTTTAGGGGTATCCTGAATTGAACGGTATCGAACGCGAAAGGGTGATGCCATCCAGTAGTCTTGTTTTACATCACTCAGGGCCAGTAGCGGAGTATGATTCTAAAAAACAACAGAATTTCAGCTGTTAGCGACATTTTCTGCAGTAAAATGCAATAATCTCATTAAAAATCGACTCAATTGAGTGTTTCCTTGGACTTTTGGACGTTTTCATGAGAAAATCTGCTGTTAAGAGGGGAATGTAACACATCAGATCCCGGTCACCTAACGTGTTAAGCATATTTTATTTTATAGTTCAGCTCGTTTGTTTTATTATGAATAACCAGACCACAATTTAATACAGACAAAAAAAAAAAAAAAAATATGCTGGCTGAGTGAAGAAGAAGCCAACTTTTTTTTTTGCTTAAGACACGAACTAATTAATTTTGTATTAAAATGCAATTAAGTAAGTAAGTAATTAAATTAAAAAGTAAGTAATAAAAAGTAATTAGATAATGAACGATTAAAATAAAATAGAGGCTTAACGAATCCGAAGGCTCGATGCCGACACCATCAATCGCTCCCCACACACCTCCATCAACCTCCCCCCGTCCATTCCCAATTCCACAAGTATCCCAGTGGCAAAGCACTTCCTTATCAATCTTTTAGGTTCTTCGTTCGCAACTAAGACTTATATTCGCCCACTTTAACCGACAAGGCTTCTATTACGTTTATCGGATAAAGTTTACAAAATTCTGCATTTCGTAGTCGTCTAAATTCTCCTCTAGAATGAGCCTTTGTCTGCCTAAATATTCTCCGCAGTACGTTATTTTGAAAGATCATAAGGTGCTTCACATCCCTAACTGTAAGCGGTCATGTTTCACATCCGTAAAGAACCATCGGAAGAATTATAGTTTTGTATATTGTAATTTTTAAATTTCGGGATAGAAGGGGTGAGCTATGTAATTTTGCAACAGAAAAAAAAAGAATTTCCTACTTTTTATGTAGTATCTGTCCGAGACCCCTTAACTTCCTCTTCAATTTCGTTTTTTCTATTTATTGTAGATCCTAAATAATATTTTCTTATACTTTAATATCACCGAAATTGCTGCTGTTTCTAAAGATAACGATATATTTTATCTTTTCCGTATTTATTTATAGCCCTAATGTTTTACCGGCTTTCATTAATGTTTTTGTATTTAGTTCAATCGGTTCCATGTCATCGCCAAGCGAAAGCAATTCATCGGCATAACCGAGCACGTATCTATTTCCACCAAGAACCAAACCCTTTCTGATGCTTGTCACTCCCTAATGATATATCCTGAAGCTAAATTAAATAAAACAAGAGATCTTGAATCTCCTTTTTTTAAACTATAGCGAATTTCAAACCTTTCAGAAAAATAATTACCGACTCTTCATATATGGGTAATTTCAAAATTTCGGTCACATTCAGGCATCAAATTAAATAAAAAAAAAAAAAGAATAATATGTGTGTTTTTTTGCTCCTTATCAATCTTTAAGGTTGTCTGAGCAAGTCACTGATGTGAGCATACATAATTACCAGTCAAACCATACATACGCCATATTGAAAAAAATATAATTCCAGGGAGTGAGGTAGGTGTCTAGGAAGTGAGAAAAGTTTTTTATTTTAACATTTTTATTTTAAGAAAATAAGAAGCAGTTAGAAAATATCAAAATATAAAATATTACACAAACTTTTAAGCGCTAGGACCCGGAAAGGTTTTAATTTTGTGAATGTGGTATAGCTTATATTGTAATCCACCTGCTTACTGAAGAGAGCATGAAGTTTTTTTAGGGACCCTGATAAAATCCTTTTTTGTTTCTTGATTTCTTGTGATACATTCCTTTTGTCCTGGACACAATTTTGAATGTCCGTCATCCTCAAGAAAATTTATAACATCTTGACGGACCTGAGCATTTACCTTTTTCATTCTGTGCAATTGCTCCTCGCTGCGCTTCTTTTTTGAGTAAGGAAAGTAATAATGCACAGTGATAGACTTTTTGTATTATAAATTTATTGTAAAAACTTGAAAACACTCAATCGCTAGATGTTAACCTCACTCACTAGATCCCTAGATTTTAAGATTTTCTAGGGAGTGAGAGACTAGGGAGTGAGGTTTCCACCATTAAATGGCACAGGCGGTTAGTAGAGTAAGTAAGTAAGCTATTCAAAAATATTTTCCACAAATTACCATCAAACTACAATCAATGTGAAAAGGATGATTAAATTCCAGTTACCTTTATTGGAAAACTTATTCACTAGGGAGTGAGGATGAATAAAAATACCCTATGAGTTTCAAAACTTGAACACAAATTAACTTCCTAGTCTCGGGATTGTTCTTAGCGGGAAAAATCATGTGTCCTCCATGTTGAAGCAGTGTTATCGTATAGGTTGGAAAAACAAAATTTCCCTGTTCCTCCAGTTTAGCGGAACTTATAAAAAATTTCTAGGGAGTGAGGATCAACACCAGTGACACTCATGAAATGAACTAATTAGGTGAATTGAATTAATTAATTTTTATTCATCAGTTGAATATTGGACTTAGACATAATAACCTTTCTAAAAAACCCTAGATTTATGGACTTACACCCAGAAGTTTCACAATATTCAGCTAACTTGTGGAGTACCTCTGGGTTGTGACATCACTAGGGAGTGAGAAATCAATATTTTGCATTTTTTTTTCCTGGGCCGTAAATTACAAATCACAATTAATGTTTAATGATAAGTAAGCTTTCAAACAGATAGATTTCAGGAAAAAATTATCAAAATGGATTCAACTGTGATTTGGCCCAATTATTGTTCTGTGACATAAATGTGACCAAAATTTTGAAATTACCCATATGTATAATAACTTCATATAAATTTTCGGTAATGCATATTTAATAACTTCTTAGGTATTCCTAGTTTGGACAACAGATGCATGGCCCAAAAAAATAATATGAATAATTTATCAATGAATAATTAAAAAAATAGCTCCGCAAGATATTCTATGTTAAAAAATATTTGAATAATGGTCTGGAGTTAAACACGAAGTTGTATGGTGCATCATTAACAGAAAGTTGAGGCTTAGAATGAAAATGATTAATGAAATTCACGCAGTTGAAGTTTATTCAGATTTTTCCCTTTTTTTTTACTCCAAAAACCTGGTTGAGGTCATTTATCTGCTCAGTGCTCGCTAACATCAATCTCTTTTCCTCACAAAGAAATTTCATAATTCTTACTATTGAATAGGACTGCAAACCCAACATTTCATGAATTTTGTTTCTTTAATTTACCATCTCACACATATATTCAAATTTCCATTTTATTGTAGACCTTACTATACAATGTGTGTCTAAAATAATTTTAGTGACGTAAAATGTAATACAGAAACTTCAAATAAACCATTACAGCTAAAATTATCAACAGCGTTAAAAAACAGCGACAGAACTGCGACTCAAAAGTAACCTTATGCTTTGATGTTCAAGATTTATGCTTTCAAGACTAAGACACTAGTCCATCCCTTCTTACATCAGACCCAAATATGACCATCCAGAAAGGCTTAGAACATTCCAAGGGTCTTTTTTACTTTACACGCACCAGTTACTTATTTCTTAAAGAGCGATTTATCTTAATATTAAATTAGAACAGATGATTAAAGTAATGTAGTTAAAAAGATTAAAATGATAGTTTAATATACTGCATCTGCAACGTCTCAAACTGCATTTAAACGCAAGAGATCTTCTTTGGTGAAAAGCAAGCTTCATAAAATATCATCCTATTCTGCATTTCCGTGTTTTATGCAATATGTCCAACCTTAGAAATATCTCAAATGCCTCCTCTTCCGATTGAAGAACACTACTCAGTTGCACCAGATTCATTATTAACAAAAACAACTTAAACGTTTCTTAAAACCTAGGAGGTATTAGGTAGGTTTATAGGTATTTATATTTATTTATAGGTAGGTTTATAACGTATGCTATTGAACAACGTTAAATAAATCACTAATAATATCAAAAAGACCCCATTCCAAAACAGGCGATCAAGTAATAATACATGACGTAACTGTTCCACGCAATTTAGAACTTTTACATTGTAAAAGATATAATCCTCTGTTCTTGTTTCACGTAAAAATATAAAATTTCTAATGTTTGACATAAATGCATTTTGTTTGAAATTTAGATATAAAGTTGTTGTTGTTTGTTTTTAACGTCATTTTATGCCACTAAGGCTAATCAGACGATGCTACAGTGGGAGTCCTAAATTTTGCCTATCCAGGTATAATTAGGATATTTAACGAGTACCTGACATCATACAGGCTCGGGCCCTCCATTTTACATCCTATTTGAGGGACGGCGAAGACAAGAATTTTTACTCCCATTAAAAAATCCTAGGAACACCTCAGGACGCGAACTCACGACCTTTAGTATTGATAGTATTGACCACTATACCAGAGGTGACCCCGAGATATAAAGTTATTATCTATCTAAAAACGAAATTTCATTAGTGAAGAAGAGTTCCAGTTTTTTAAATAAAATAAAATGTCGTAAAAACAGTTTTACATATATGTATATTTTTTCAAATATACTTCACTACAGTGGTAGTAAAAATGTGTTCTTTATACCCTGAATCCTGGGGATTGCAATAAAGAAACTGATCAGAGATATTGAATTTTTCCAGACGGTTTATTGCCTATAAACCTGAACTAGCCTAGCTCAGCAGGAATCTCAATATGAAATCAATTATGAATAGCTGCTATAAAACTCAAATGACCCCCACCCTCCCCCACGTCCTATAACTATAATTTCGATATTCGTTTTAAAAAATATATCGTTTCATATTCATATGCTCAGAATATTTTATTAAAATACACCCTATTTTTATAGGATATTTTAGAAGTTCAAAACTTAATGGACAAATGAAAACTTTAATTTCTAAAGTGTAGCCATACTTACAGTGGATAATAGTTTACTGGGTGTTGTAATCTGGGATCGGATCCGTTCCATTTATGGCAGATATTATTTTTTATTCTGTCATATTATTCAAATTCTATTATATTAATAGCCATAAGTGATTAAATATAATTTCTTTTTCATATTTTAATATTAAAAATATGGTGAGGTGCGCGCATCACACAACTTCCACTTACCACCCTTATTTTTTCACTAAAATAGACAATTTTTTTTTTTTTTAATGGCATACTAAGAGGGACACTACAATTTCTTTCGCTATGAAAATTGTTTTATTTATTATTGGAAAGTGGGCCCAGTAATTTAGACAGTGGTGTAGCAAGAATGAAGTTGGTCCCCTTTTACTCTTGAACTTCGTACATCCCAGGGATTCGCTTGAATTCTTTTTTATATTTAAATATATTTTTAGGAGATTATAGAAATAATAATCGAGTTCCAGACTGAAAGATCATGTTTTTCGAGGATGTATCATAAATAAGAATTGATAGGAAGGGTTCATAACAATGACCGATCTTAAATTGGAACTAAATTTTCAATTTTTAGCACCTTAGTATTTTTCAGAAAACGACGGCGATATTTTATCCTTTTAAGACAGTAACACGTATTAATGTTTTATTAAAGTTAATCGGTTACTTATGTGACAACAAGCTCTTAACACACGTTGACTTTTTTCGCATGTTCAGTACGCCTTGTCTAGTTAACACTGAACATTTGGTGTAGTTAGAGGTGTACTTTGCATGCGAGGGAGTACTATCATGTTGAAGATTAAGATGGAAATCATAGTGTAAAGCCGGTATTGAACAAATTAATTATGACAATAGCTCGACCATTGTGATTTGAGGCCAATAGCAATAATTTTAGATAAATTCAAACACAATTTTAAATCTCATTTAATTCTCTCATCACATTCATCCAAATTCCACTATTTATATAACGAATTAAATGTTAATCTGGGAGGAATAGCTACTCAGACAAAAATAATTTACATTTTATTAAAACTATATTTAAAGTCCGTGGTCAATTATTGAATTTAAAGCATATAGTTGGACGTTTGGAAGAAAGCTATAATGGGGCTAAATGAGGATATCTATCATTTCTTAGCTATATAGCCTATTTTAATGGAGTTCATGATTAAATGGTTCGGTGAAAGTATTCTTGGTAAGAATAATGATATTGAGTATCTTAAGGGGGGAAATTGGAAAAAAATATAGTGGAAGATTTGAAATATAGAATTTTTAATTAACGAATTTAATACCAAGCAAAAAATTGTTAATTCTGTATATCAATGTTCTCTCTGTATAATTCTGTATTTTGCTTCAATGTCATATGTTTTAGAACCAATAACAATATTGTAAAAATACGGTTAAGGGTCTGGCCATACATGTCCGCACCAGATCCGCACCGAAGCAATAATATAGGTTATGTTCAGAATATTTTTAATTTAACCTACATATTACCTTTATTTATGCCTATAGGTCAGGCCAGACATGTCAGACACAGGCCACTTTAGGCATAACTAAAGTTAATATGTAAGTTAAATTAAAAATATTCTAAACATAACCTATATTATTGCTACGGTGCGGATCCGGTGCGGACATGTGTGGCCAGACCTTAATCCGGAAGACGGACATAGTCTATGCCTATATGTTTATGTATATTCCGAACTTATATGTATCTTTATTTTGTTAAATAAACAATTTATTATTATTATTCATTGTGTTAAGGTGATTTGAAATAAATAAATTAATAAATTAATTATCCACTTACTCACAGGTCTGCTATTCAATGTTTATAATTATATTTATTTATTTTTTCTAATTTTATACATTAAACTTCAACGGCTGAGACGATAATTTAGAATAATGACAGGAGTGAGTTGTTAAATAATTATCTCATATCATTAGTATCCATGATTTACTAATTAAATACTTCAGATATATATGATATCACGTGAATAAACGGATTGGAAAGTATATTGGTCCCATAAATAAACAAAGATTAACAAAACAATATATTGTCTGCTTTTCCTATAATTAAGTTATTACATTTCTATTGACCTGACAATATGAAAAAAAAAAAAAAAAAAGCCCCTTTTGAAGCCGTGTTTTGAACCTCCTACCGTAATAGCTGCCATCAGATGCTATTGTTGCCGGACCAATTGATGTCCAATGTTGCTATTATATGAGAAAGATATTGCCCCTTGGTTCACAAAAAAAAACCGATAAACCCGGGAAACTACTGATTTTTGAAGACCTTTTTCTAGCCATTCAATTTATATTGATCATATATGGTAACTGTACCAATAGTTGACAGTTTAAGAAAAAAAAAATATTATGGACACTGTTTACCGATATATTGATGTTAGAATAATCTTTGTTATGAATTTAGTCAGGCCAATCCCTCTAGAAAACTAAGAATGCAGTATCCTATCCCACCATAGTATCCTGTGGTCTACATTTACGGTTTTTATAAAAAACTAGCTAGGGTGCCCGGCTTCGCTCCGGTAGTTGTGTGGTAGTTTTTATAACAGAAAAACTTTAAATTAGCACAGATAGAAATAGAAAAAAAATAGCACTTTATTGAAACTTTAAACACGGTGTCAATATTAAGATTCGAGATCTGCAGAGTTCGCCCAAATAAGGAACCCTATATACTTTAAAGGGGGTTGAAAATAGTGAATGAATAATTAATTATGCTGCAACTTTGTCGAGTCATGCATCGTTTTTGATGGTTTCTATGATTCTGAATCCTATAAGCGCATTCCAATCCATTCCAAGCAGTCAGCAGATAATAAGTTATTAGTTAATAGTTAAAAATCTATATTTCGAGTACAACTTAAGCGTCGACTACTGTGATGGGCCTTTTAAATCCAGAAGTTTAAAAACTACCAAAGATTCATAGAAACTTTTTTTTTAAGACATTTCTTCCAGTTCAACCTCCCTTAAGATATTCCCCTCCCCGTAATTTGGCCGGACTATGCACCTAGTACTACAAAATAAAAACCAAAATATCATGAGGGCACAATTTTTTCATCATATTTCTTTTTATCGTGATAAAATCTTACTGAAAAAATGTTGTAATTGGAATTAGTCATTTTGTCGAATGGAATGCTCATCATACATAGTAAAAAAAATATTTTTTATAATTACATGCAATAAGAACACTTCAAATTTTTTATTTTCGATTTATAATCAGTCAATGCAGCTCTTCTTTTTTTGTTTTATGTCTGTTTTTATTCGTTCACTGTACTACTAAAAAATGTTCACTCATATTGCATTACATTTACTTAAGTATATGTTATATATTGATTAAATGTAATGTGTTAATCAATTAACCTTCTCATGAGAAAATTTATTTTGTAAGGTATTCAATCGGTTTTCTAATTGATTGCAGATATGTAAAATCATTATATTATTTGAAAAAAAAGGTGAAACTAATTATTTTCGCTTGATTTTTTAGTAATTTAAAAAGAACAGCTGATAAAATAGATAATCTTAAACAACA